>CAMTDV010000010.1:42401643-43781356 GCA_947069175.1 Scalesia atractyloides
GTTAAAGTTTTCATTGAACGAAATTCTGACTAACCCTAAACGTGAAAAAAATATATTGAAATAAACGAAATAGGTAAAAAAAAACCCCCTCGATGGTCATACAAATTAATCAACGAGTTGGAACAATATTTTAAAAAACGACAAAAAGAACAAGGCATAATGCAAGGACTCGATCACCAGCTTCGAACAAGAAGATTTAAACATATAGCTTTTTTAACACGTTCCAAACGAAGTTTTAAGAAGTCTCATTTCAAGAATTATAATCTTTATAGAAAATTTAATAGAGATTCGGGTTTTATAAGTTATTTGGAAGAACCGGATTTTCGTCGAGCCGTAATCAAAGACTCTATGCGTGTTCAAAGGCGTAAAATGGTTATTTGGGGACCGTCTCATGGAAATCCCCATTCCCCCCTTTTTTTGAAAAAAATGGAAGATTTTCCTTTTCCTATATCTGACCCAATGAAACTTTTTTTTTAAATTAGAGATTGGTTAGGTAAAAAGCCAGAATTCGAAATTTTAGATCAACAATTCCAAATAAAAAAAACAACCAGGAGGACGTAATAGAATTCTGGGAGAACATTCCATATGCACAAAAATCAAGAAGTGTTCTGTTACTAGCTCAATCAATTTTTAGAAGATATATTAAATTACCCATTTTTAGTATTAAACTGAACATGCTCAAGAAAATGGAAGAAGAAGAAGAAGAAGAATTTGATAACAATGAAGAAGAATTTGATAACAATAAAACGGTTGATTATATGTATGGGAATCAAGAAAATTTGAAGTTCAAAATACTTGAAAAAAAGCAAAAAGATGAAGAAAAGAACTTTTTTTTGTTTGAAAAACCTATTCTGACTTTTTTTCGATTATAACCGATTGAATCGTCCATTACGATACATAAGAAAGATAAATAAAAAATTGAAAAGCTCTATAAGAAAAGAAGCCTCTCAATATTTTTTTTATACATGCCAAAGTGATGGAAAACAAAGAATATCTTTTACATATCCTCCGAGTTTAACTTTTGGGGAAATGATAGCAAGAAGGATATCGTTGTCTACATTAGAAAAAAATCTCCCCTAATGAACTATACACTGAGTGGGTTTTTACCAATAAAGAGAAAAAGAAAAACTTAAATAATGAATTTATAAATAGAATTGAAACCTTAGAGACAGTATTTCTTTCTCTAAATATACTTGAAACAAAGACTAGATTGTCTAATGCTGAGACTAAAAACAAAAACAATTGCTTAGTTAAAATGTATGATCCCTTTTTGAATGGGATGTATCGTGGAAGAATGAAGAAATTGTTTTCTTCTTCAATCATAAATGAAACTTCGATAGAAAATTGTACAGAAACAGTTGAACTAAATAAAATTCATGATATCCTTCTTCCCTATCCTAATTCTCCAGAAAATGAACAGACAATCGAAAGATCAGAAAAAAAAACTAAAAATTGATTCAAATAATGGGTTTGGGTTAAGTTTTCATTGAACGAAATTCTGACTAACCCTAAACATGAAAAAAATATATTGAAATAAACGAAATAGGTAAAAAAAACCCCCTCGATGGTCATACAAATTAATCAACGAGTTGGAACAATATTTTAAAAAACAACGAAAAGAACAAGGCATAATGCAAGGACAGCATCGAACAAGAAGATTTAAACATATAGCTTTTTTAACACGTTCCGAACGAAGTTTTAAGAAGTCTCATTTCAAGAATTATAATCTTTTATAGAAAATTTAATAGAGATTCGGGTTTTATAAGTTATTTGGAAGAACCGGATTTTCGTCGAGCTTGCAAAGGCGTAAAATGGTTATTTGGGGACCGTCTCAAGGAAATCCCCATTCCCCCCTTTTTTTGAAAAAAATGGAAGATTTTCCTTTTCCTATATCTGACCTAATGAAACTTTTTTTTTTTAAATTAGAGATTGGTTAGGTAAAAAGCCAGAATTCGAAATTTTAGATCAACAATTCCAATAAAAAAAAACAACAGGAGGACGTAATAGAATTCTGGGAGAACATTCCATATGCACAAAAATCAAGAAGTGTTCTGTTACTAGCTCAATCAATTTTTAGAAGATATATTAAATTACCCATTTTTAGTATTAAACTAAACATGCTCGAGAAATATGGAAGAAGAAGAAGAATTTGATAACAATGAAGAAGAATTTGATAACAATAAAACGGTTGATTATATGTATGGGAATCAAGAAAATTTGAAGTTCAAAATACTTGAAAAAAAGCAAAAAGATGAAGAAAAGAACTTTTTTTTTGTTTGAAAAACCTATTCTGACTTTTTTTCGATTATAACCGATGGAATCGTCCATTCGATACATAAGAAAGATAAATAAAAAATTGAAAGGCTCTATAAGAAAAGAAGCCTCTCAATATTTTTTTTATACATGCCAAAGTGATGGAAAACAAAGAATATCTTTTACATATCCTCCGAGTTTATCAACTTTTGGGGAAATGATAGCAAGAAGGATATCGTTGTCTACATTAGAAAAAAATCTCCCCTGATGAACTATACACTGAGTGGGTTTTTACCAATAAAGAGAAAAAGAACAACTTAAATAATGAATTTATAAATAGAATTGAAGCCTTAGAGACAGTATTTATTTCTCTAAATATACTTGAAACAAAGACTAGATTGTCTAATGCTGAGACTAAAAACAAAAACAATTGCTTAGTTAAAATGTATGATCCCTTTTTGAATGGGATGTATCGTGGAAGAATGAAGAAATTGTTTTCTTCTTCAATCATAAATGAAACTTCGATAGAAAATTGCACAGAAACAGTTGAACCATATAAAATTCATGATATCCTTCTTCCCTATCCTAATTCCCAGAAATAAACAGAAAATCGAAAGATCAGAAAAAAAAGCTAAAAATTGATTCAAATAATGGGTTTGGGTTAAAGTTTTCATTGAACGAAATTCTGACTAACCCTAAACGTGAAAAAAATATATTGAAATAAACGAAATAGGTAAAAAACCCCCTCGATGGTCATACAAATTAATCAACGGGTTGGAACAATATTTTAAAAAACGACAAAAAGAACAAGGCATAATGCAAGGACTTCGAACAAGAAGATTTAAACATATAGCTTTTTTAACACGTTCCGAACGAAGTTTTAAGAAGTCTCATTTCAAGAATTATAATCATTATAGAAAATTTAATAGAGATTCGAGTTTTATAAGTTATTTGGAAGAACCGGATTTTCATCGAGCCGTAATCAAAGACTCTATGCGTGTTCAAAGGCGTAAAATGGTTATTTGGGGACCGTCTCAAGGAAATCCGCATTCCCCCTTTTTTTTGAAAAAAATGGAAGATTTTCCTTTTCCTATATCTGACCTAATGAAACTTTTTTTTTTAAATTAGAGATTGGTTAGGTAAAAAGCCAGAATTCGAAATTTTAGATCAACAATTCCAAATAAAAAAAAAACAACCAGGAGGACGTAATAGAATTCTGGGAGAACATTCCATATGCACAAAAATTAAGATGTGTTCTGTTACTAGCTCAATCAATTTTTAGAAGATATATTAAATTACCCTTATTGATAATAGCTAAGAATATTGGTCGTATTTTACTACGACAATCTCCAGAATGGTACGAGGATTTCCAAGATTGGAATAGAGAAATTTATCTAAAGTGCAACTATAATGGTCTTCAATTCTCCAAAACGGAATTTCCTAAAAATTGGTTAATCGAAGGTTTTCAGATAAAAATCCTATATCCTTTTCATTTGAAACCTTGGCACAGATTTAAGCTACGACTCTCTGGTAGAGATCGAAAGCAACAAGATGATTTTGATTCTTGTTTTTTAACAGTTTTGGGAATGGAAACGGAATATCCTTTTGGTCCTCCGCGAAAAACACCTTCCTTTTTTTAACCCATTTTTAAAGATATAGACTATAAAGTCGAAATCAGAAAATTCAAATTTAGAATTCGAAGAGCTTTAAGAAAAATTAAAAAAAAGAAGCAAAAGTCTTTTTCTTTGTAAAACAAATACTAAAAGAACTTTCAAAAGGAAAGAAAATTCCATTATTTATACCAAGAGAAATATATAAATCAAATAAAACTGAAAGAGAAAAGGATTCTATAATCAGCAATAAGATAATTCATGAATCACTTAGTCAAAATCGATCTAAAGGTTTGACAAATTATTCAAAGACAGAAGAAGAAATGAAACATAGAATTGATAGAAGAAACACAATCAGAAATCAAATAGAAATAATGAAAAAAATAAAAAAAACAGTAACGCTGAAAAATAAATAAATAAAAAGAATAATGGAGAAGCACCCCCAAAAATTTGGAAAATATTAAAAAGATAATATTTAATTAATAGTTAAAATTTTCGTTGAAAAAATATCATAAATATCTTTCTATGTATCATTAATATGTGCAGAATCGCTCTACAACTTTTTATGGAATCAACAAAAAAAATTATTGAAAAATACATTGACAATAACGAAACAAATAAAGAAAAGATTAATAAAACAAAAAAAAATCAAATTGACTTTATTTCGACTAGGACTATAAAAAAGGCTTTTAATAATCTTAGAAATAGTAAGCGGAAGTCAAATATTTTTTTGAGTTATCTTACTTGTCACAAAAATATGTATTTTTAAAATTATCACAAACCCAGGTTATTAACTTCAATAAGTTAAGATCCATTCTTCAGTACAATGGACCGTCTTTTTTCTTAAGAATGAAATAAAGGATTTTTTTGGAAGACAAGGAATCTTTGATTCTGAAGTAAGACATAAGAAACTTCCAAATTATGGAATGAATACATGGAAAAACTGGTTAAGAGGTCATTATCAATACGATTTATCTCAGATTACATGGTCTAGATTAGTCCCACAAAAATGGCGAAATGGAAAAAATCAATGCCAGCCGTCTCATAATAAGGATCTAAATAACTGGTATTCCTATGAAAAAGACCAATTATTTGATTACAAAAAAACAAAATTTGAAAGTCTATTTATTACTAAATAAAGAAGATAATTTTCAAAAAAACTATAGATATGATCGTTTATCATATAAATATATTCATTCTGAAACTAATAAGAAGTCCTATATTTATAGATCATCATTAGAACCAAATAAGAAGCAAGAAAATTCCACCAGAAATAAAGAAAAAACGGTTAACATACTCAAAAATATTCCTATCAAAAATTATCTAGGAAAAAGTGATATTATATATATGGAAAAAAATACAGATAGAAAATATTTGGGTTGGAAATTGAATACAAATATTCAGGTTGAATCTAATAAGGGCCAAATCCAAATAAGGGATAAAATTCTGAATAATGGTCTTTTTTATCTTCCGATTGATTCAAATTCGGAAATCAATTACAAAAAGGTCTTTTATTGGATGGGAATATCTTTTGATTGGATGGGAATGAATGAAAAATTCTTAATCGTAAATCGCCCCATATCAAATTCGAAATTTTCTTTATTTCCAGAGTTTTTGATACTTTATCATAAATATAAAGAGAAACCTTGGTTTATCCCAAGCAACTTACTTCTTTTTAATTTGAATATCAATCCAAATTTTAGTGAAAATCAAAATATCAAGGGAAAGCACGAAGAGGATGAGGATTTTTTTAATTTTAATCCATCCAATTCAAAACAATATTTTGAATTAAAGAATCAAAACAATATTGAAGAATCCTTTTTAGAATCGATCGAAAAACTACAAATATTACTCAAAGGAGATTTTCCTTTGCAATTAAGCTGGACTGGACGTTTAAATCAATTGAATAAAAAAATGATGAATAATATCCAGATATATGGTCTCCTGGTTATCCTAATAAATGTAAGAAAAATTTCTATATCCTATATTCAAAGGAAAGAAATGAATTTGGATATAATGAGGAGACGTTTAAATCTTACACAATTAACAAAAAAAGGGAATATTAATTATGGAACCCGCCCATCTATCTGTAAAAAATGACGGACAGTTTTTTATGTATCAAATCATAGGTATTTCGTTGGTTCATAAAAGTAAGCACCAAAGTAATCAAAGATACCGAAACCCCCAAAATGTTGCTAAGAATCATTTTGATGAATCCATTCCAAGACATAAAACTCTAGATAGAGACAAAAATAATTCTGATTTGCTTGTTCCTGAAAAAGTTTTATCGTCTAGACGTCGTAGAGAATTGAGAATTCTAATTTCCTTCAATTTAAAGAATCAAAATAATGTGCATAGAAAGAAATTCTTTTGCAAGGAGAACAAGATAAAAAACTAGAGTCAATTTTTGGATGAAAGTGAAAATTTTGACAGAAAAAAAATGAATTAATTAAATTAAAGTTCTTTTTTTGGCCTAATTATCGATTAGAGGATTTAGCTTGTATGAATCGCTACTGGTTTGACACCAATAATGGGAGCCGCTTTAGCATGTTAAGGATATATATGTATCCCTAATTTCAATTTTTGAGTTTCCTATATATTCTATTGTTCTATCAATCATATTTTTCATTTTTTCCGCTGTCCGTGATCTGTAATATCCATGTTATATACAAGTAACCCGATGCACACATGTACTGTCTTACATCCCAGTTTAGGATAAAAAATAAGGATATTGTGTATCAATTAAAGCTATAAATTAATCAGCAAAATTTTTGTACTAAACTATTTGCTATCGTCTTTTTGTATCACTATCCAAATGAACTCAAAAATCGGATTAATTAATGTTAATTGATAAAATGAATATAAATAAACTATGATTATTGTGTATACTACATTAAAATTTATGACCTATTATTACTAATCAATAAAATCAATATCTGTAAAAAGAGGAGTGTCAAATTTTTTATGGTAAAAAATTCATTTATTTCCATTATTTTGAAAGAACAAGAAGAAAACAAAGAAAACAGAGGATCTGTTGAATTTCAAGTAGTAAGTTTCACCGAGACTTACTTCACATTTGGAATTGCATAAAAAAGACTATTTATCTCAGAGAGGTCTGCGGAAAATTCTGGGAAAACGTCAACGGTTGCTGGCTTATTTGTCAAAAAAAATAGAGTGCGTTATAAAGAATTAATAGGGCAGTTGGATATTCGAGAAAGAAAAACTCGTTAATTTGAAGAGTTAGTTTGAATGATTCGCTTAAAGTTTGATGAACTTCTTTTCGCTTTCAGCAATTCATGCAAGAATGAATCGGGAAAAACCTATGACTGTACCATTTCTTTTGAAAACAAATTAAAAAAATGAAAAATGGCTCAAAAGTTGGCACAAGAACCCAAATTAAGGCGCCCTTGCAGTCGGATTTTTCATTTGGATTCCTTCACTTTGGTTGGTCTTCAATGGGCCTGAAAGTTTGGATATACTCCACATCATCACGGGTGTATTTATGGATTCTGCGTTGGAGTTAGGCTAAGTACTTGATTAGGAAAGAACTCTCAACTTAGGATTCACATTCAACCCCTTATTTTTTACCCTTTACACCAAAAGTTACTTTTTTTTTCTCTCTCTTTTGCATTTAAATAATATACTTTTTAATATCTTTATCATTATATTTACACCCTTTTCCACTCACAGCCACTTTCAAAATATATTAAAAAATTATAAGGGGTGTACAATGTTCCATCAAATTTACAGATGAACAGTGACATTTTACCTCTCCTCTACTCATAACCACCTGTAAGCACTTTTCATAGAATAAAAACTCCCCTCACATAATTTGAAGGATTGGATGTGAATGCTATAACTTATGTGCCTATGTGTCGTGGCTAATCATACCCTATATTCAAATTTTAAACCAGCCACTTGTATAAGATAATAATAATATATCTTTGAGTGAAATACAATTTGCGTCTCTATGGTTTACGGACGCTGTTAGGTCGCATCCCCCCAAATGAAAATATCGACCAATGAGTCTCTGTTATTTGAAACTCTCTACAACCTGAGTCCCTCCATTAGTATTCTGTTAGTTTGACCGTTAGATCAAGGGGCATTTTGTTAATCTCATAAAATATAAAAACAAAAACAAATCCTAAACTCTAATTTCATCATCTTTGAACTTGTTCATCACCTATCTGCCTATGTTCATAATTTCAACATCTTCATAACCAAGAACAAACCCTAAATTCTAACCAAGAATAAACCCTGCTTAAATTAAGATCTACACACATCACCATCTTCATAATTTCATCATCATCTTCATAACCAAATACTAAGAACAAACCCTGCTTAATTCACCATTATCTTCATAACCAAAAACTAAGAAGAAACCCTGCTTAAATTAAGATCCAAACACTACCACTCCCACTTCAAAAGTGAGAATTCCACCGGTGAGAACCAGATCTGAATTTGAATGCAAACCAAACCCACCCCGAACTACCACCACTACCACCGTCGAAGAACAACCACCACCGTCCTCCGTCATAGAACAACCATAACCGTCGAAGAACCACCTCCACCATCGAAGAACTGGACCTGAGTGTGTGTTTCTGCGATTGGGTAACGGAATTTAACCGTTGAAGCTAGGTTGTGGATTTGGGTTTTCAGGATGTAGGGATGGAGTTTAGTTGAAGACTGAATAATGGTAAGGAAGATGACGGTTGAATTGAATTTGGATTTGAAGAGTTCGTTAATTGGATTTGGATGTAAGAGCATTCACAATATATCCTCTATTTTCGTGTGAGCGTAGTTTCTATATTTTTTTAAATTGTTGTAAATTATTGTGAGTGGATGAGTGAGAAAAAGAAGAAAAAGTTATTGTTCTTCAGTAAATTTGGAGGAGATACTGTTCACCTCTATAATTTTTTAATATTTTTTGAAAGTAGTTGTGAGTGGAGGAGAAAAAAAACGGTAATGATAAAAGTAAAAAAATATATTTTTAATTGAAAATGAATGAGAAAAGATAGTGTTTTTAGTGTAATTATAGAGATGGAGTAAGAGGTTTGATTAGGAATGCTCTAACGGACTGGGATTTGAAGAATTCTTTTGAATCGGGATCTACAAACAATGATCCAAGTTTTTTTTTATTTTATTTTATGTATTAACTTTTTTTAATTAAATGGCTAAGAAGTAAAATAGTATTTTTCACGTTGAGCATAAGGGATAAAATAGCCCTTTCATTAATTTTCTAAAATAAAAACTAACAGAGGGATTTAGATTGTAACGAATTTCAAACAACATAAATTCATTGATCGAAATTTTCATTTAGGGACGCAACTTGACGGTGCCCTTTAGTACAGGGACGCAAATTGCATTTTACTCTATATCTTTGTTCATCTATATTACGTTGTTTTTAATTCCTTTACCAAACTAACTACACATTTAGCCTAACAAGACTATATGTGGCCTAAGGATACATGGGGTGGTCATCACTCATTACACTCTATCACATCATATCCAATCCTCATTTGACAGCTCACTCTATCACATTTCACTCCATCACATTTGCAATGGTCACCACTAACTTTATTTTTTTATTTACTAATTAAACAAATAAGATATAAAATTAAAACAAATAAAAAACCAATATTTATAAAATGCATTAAATTAAAAAAATACAACCAAAAAGAAAAAAAAATGCTGATACTTTAAAACTCAAACAAAAAACTACTTTTCCGATTGCGACACACAATTTTTCTCTTTGATCGTACTGTATCTTCAACCCGAAGAGTCTGACGAACTAGAAAAGTCAGGCGTACATGTACTTGGGTACTCCATATCCCCCATAGGTATTTTTCAAAAACTATAATATTAGACTTACAAAAGAATAGATGATATCCAAAAGCCAAAACATGACTCATAGATCAAGAAATATTCAGTTGTGAAGCAATTCTCTCCCCAAATATAGTGAATCTTGAACACCTAAATTAAAGCATCTGTTGAAGACAAGCAAACATCAAATCAAAGCCTTGGAACCACTGTTCTAGAAGAAACAAAGTTTGTTTAGAGCTAAAGTTGGTTGAAGCCAAAGGTTTGAGGAAGAAGACCAAACATCTATCTGGCCAAACAGATGTTTGGATTAAAGCAACAGAGGATAGTCCAAACAGATGTTTCCCAATGTAACTGTACCTGTTTTATCAGTGTTTAGCTTAGTTAGAACAGATCTTAGATGTCACTATTAGGGTGATGTCAGCATTTTGATACAGGGTTGAAAACCCGTTGTTTAACCATATTAAGTTTATGTTCTTACATGATTTTTGGTTTCGAATAATCTACTTTGATAGAATTTGTGTTTTGCAGGTCTAATAGAGTTTAAGGAGCTATTCGGGAGCTTTACGGAACATCGGTAAGCGATCGGCACCAACCGGGCACTCAAAATGAAGAAATCGGAAGTTGGATTTAGGGGTTGCATCCGCAACAGCCTAAGGTTGACACTCAAATATTTTGAGTCTGTACTGTACAAACATGACATGTGTGAATAAATAAAGGCAATATTTTATTAAATTTGGTGTTAATATATTGTATTTGTTGTGTTGGTAAATTCAAACTTTGATAGAAATTATGTTGGAAATAATAAGATACACACTTATCGCATAACGAACAAAATGCGAAACAAACGTCGGTGACAGCCTGATTAATGTTAAAATCCTAAAAATATTACGTTATGATTAAAATGATATTTTTAATTATATTTGTGAGGACTTATTAATTAAAACGCTTAAAAACTCAATTTTGCGAGTTTAAGCGCGTATTGCGTAATACCGCGCTATATTACAAAATACAAACGACACGGCCAGTGTAGGCAAATAAATATTGTTCAACAATATTATGGTGAGTTTATTTTTATAGTATGATAAAAATAATTTAAAACGCCATAAAAAGGAAATAAAACACGAGATAAAATACCCGTTAGTAAGTTAAATACCTGCTTTTAACTAATATGTATTATATATATATATTATATATATATATATATATATATATATAATATGTATATGCATGTATGTGTGAGTATAGGGTGTAGGTGGCGGCCATATGTGCCCACCATTTTGCCTCTTTTCTTGCATTTTCTCAAGGGTCAAGACTAGGATAACTTCAATCATTAGAAATGCATGCATACCGCATCAAATATCATTTTTCAAGAAACAAAATCCCAAAATTCTTCTCCTTCCTCTCTCTAGAACCGTACACTACCACCTCCACTTCCATTTCAAAATTTTGAACTTTGTTCTTGAAGATCAAGTTCATTCCAAGGTGTTTTAAGATTCAAAGGTGTTTTCAAGTGATTTCCCAGGAAGTGCAAGCTCCATATCATCAAAATTTTATCAAAGTCCACCAAAATATTGAAGGTATAAACTTACTTTTAAAATCTCATTCTTGATTCTTTGTGATAATAATGATGATGGAAGGTTTCTCATAATCTTGGAGTTCTTCACAAATTTGAAAACTAATAACAATTGGATTTAATAAAATAAAAATGGAAGTATATATGTGTGTGTGTGGGGCCGTGAATGTATATATATACATGATGGAGATTGTGTTTTGATTTTTGTTAAATATTGATTGATGTGATTACTGGAAGATCGATGCATGCATGATCAAAAAGGTTTCTCATAAAGGTTCTTGTGATTTGAGTTGATAATATGAAAAAGTTGAATCTTGGAAGTATATGTGCACATATGTGTGTGTCATGTATATGTATATATGAATGCATGTATATGGTTTTGTTGATTAGTACAAAAAAAGCATGAGAATGTTACATGCATTAATGCTATGAATGATTTGATGATGATTATATTAAGATGATATTTTATGAAATAATAACCATGCATTAGGTACTTGTACATAAGTATGCATTATGGTTAAATGATCATAAGATGGTGAATTTGTTATGATATGATAAAAGTGGATGAAATCAGAACATAAGCATGCTAAAATGATGTTATATGATGTGTTGTGATGATATAAAAGTATGTCATAAGTTTAGTAGCTTTGTATGTTGTACATGTAGCTTAAAAAGTAGTAAAATTGGCGAAATTGCATGATTTATGTGACTTACATGAAATCTGCACTAAAATGAATATAAGTACCATTTTATTCAATAAATAACATGTGTTATGTTAAAATATCAAGTCATGATTATTTGGGATGATTGTAGTAAAGTTCGGTACAAGACTATGCGTTAAAAACAGTAAAAAAAAGCTTTTAAAGTGATTTTTTTAAAACTGTTTTTGATCAAGTTGTATACTGTTTAGCTAGTCATACGTGACTTCCGACGCCGAAAACGTTACCGAAACATTAAAATACGCATATTTCAACGTACACGAAAATGAGTTGTTCAAGGGTGAACTTTGTGTGATAAAATATGATACGTGAATATGAGTATGTGTAATGTGATATGATAAATGTTGACATGATAGTAGGAATTAAGACTATGCATGTACGCTTATACGGTAAAAGCGGTAATATCGGTAAATGTCACGTACTTATTTGTCGAGCATGAAAATAATACAAAGGTTAACTTGAAGAGTTATTTCGTGTGTATATGCTTTAAAAACGATATAATATATAAGTTGAAAAGATATGTGTATTACGATATATGATAATATGTTCACGTTTATGTAAATATATTATGAAGCGTAAATCGTAGATATATTGCTTATAGACGGGTGTGATAACGGATACAACATAATGAGGGTCAGCAATAAGATCGTTCAAGTTGCAAAAGTCTTAAGATATATATATATATATATATATATATATATATATATATATATATATATATATAGGAGAAGGATCCGTTAGGAACCACCCTTTATTGTGAGAATCGCGGGAACCAGTGTGAACACAAACAGTAATACCTAAAAAATCTAAAAAACACCCAAAATTTTTTTTTGATTATTTTAATATTTTTTTTGAGTTAAATGTTTGGTTGGTCCCTGTGGTTTACAAAAATTGCAGATTTGGTCCTAGTGGTTTACTAATTACACGCGTGGTACCAAAACTTGTCAAAAATGAACTCGCTTGGTCCCCAACCCTAACTTCAGTTAAATATTTCAATTAAACACCCCATGTGCTTGGCACATGAGGATAATTTGGTCATTTCAGTCCAGCCCATTATAATACTAGATAAATACCTGGTTGGTCCCACCCCACCACACCCCTTCTTCTTCCCCAAACCACCACCACCATCTCATCTCCTCCACCACCACCACTGAACTCCCACTCACCACCGCCATTTCTGTCGTACCTTAACTGCTCCGAATCGGTTTTATGCATTACAAATACATGTGGTTGAATTTCAACTCATACATGTGGATTGCAAAAATAATCGAGATTGTTAATCTGCGGTAGAATAGGGCTTTCCCTGTCTTTTCTCGTCACACCATTGTTGGCAATTTATGCATTGTATACTTATATTCGATCCTTTTACATCACCTTTTCTATAGTTGGAATCACATCGTTAAGGAGCAATCAAGTAACTCATTTTAACAGCTCTGTAGCACTACGGATGTCGAGATTTGTTTTTTATCTCTTTTTTTCATTTATTGCTCCTGGGATGGGGGACATGATGATCCTCTATAAGACTACAAACCGATCTTACAGATGATTTTGTTAGGCTCAAACTCTTCCTTGAATGTGATATTTTTATGTATCATGTATTTGTAATGCATAAAACCGATTCGGAGCAGTTAAGGTACGTCAGAAATGGCGGTGGTGAGTGGGAGTGTGGAGGAGATGAGGTGGTGGAGGAGATGAGATGGTGGTGGTGGTTTGGGGAAGAAGAAGGGGTGGGGTGGGGTGGGGTGAGGTGGGACAAACCAGGTATTTATCTCTTATTATAATGGGCTGAACTGAATGACCAAATTACCCTCATATGCCAAGCACATGGGGTGTTTTAACTGAAATATTTAACTGAGGGCTGGGGACCAAGCGAGTTCATTTTTGACAAGTTTTGGTATCACGCGTGTAATTAGTAAACCACTAGGACCAAATCTGTAATTTTTGCAAACCACAGGGACCAACCAAGCATTTAACTCTTTTTTTTTTTGAAAAAGTCGCTATATTTTGTCAACAAAAAATTTCAAAAAAAGAAAATAATAAAATTGAGTAACAGTTATCCATACACACGTGCATTTTTATCATTTCTTTGACAAATTCCGCAACACATTATAAACATTGGACAATTGTACTTTTATTTACACTACCACGTGTAATACACTAATGTTTACGTTACCAAAATTAGAAATGCACATGTGCATCTATATGTATCAACATGAAATAAGGTGTTTTGGTACACTACTTTGAATACACTTTCTCTTTCATCTATCATTTCATCCATAATACACTACCATGCACATGTGCATATGTATCATTTTTTCGACAAATTCCGTAATATATTACAAATATTAGACAATTGTACTTTCATTTACACTATCATTTTTAATACACTACTTTTTACGTTGCCAATATTATAAATGCACATGTGCATCTATATGTATCAACATGAAATAAGGTGTTTTGATACACTACTTTGAATACACTTTTTCTTTCATCTATCATACCATCCATAATACACTTCCATTACCTCCTACCATCCATAATACAATACCATTACATCCTACCATCTATAATACAATACCAATACCAATATTTTCACTTTATTACATGTATATCGTCACCATTTATGCCATCCAATCAACATATTACATCATAAAGTGACAACTATAACCAAACCATCAACCACTAGATATAACTAACGAAAAAACATGTATATGGGCCTACTTCATCATTCAAAAACATAAACTTTTTGTACCAAAACACGTTATATAATGGTTATACAAAATGATACACATGTGCATTTTGAATATTGGTAATGTAAAAAGTAGTGTATTACGGATGGTATTGTAAATTAAAGTGCAATTGTATACTACTGATAATGTATTACGGAATTTGTCGAAGTTATGATACAAATGCACATGTGCATGGATAATTGTTACTCGAAAAAAAAAGTTTTTTTTAGGGGTAAGAAATGCAGCGATCTAAAAAATAATAAAAAAAAGTTTTGGGTGCTTTTAGATTTTTTTTAGATTTTTTTTTGCAATAAAGGTGGTTCTCGCGGTTCTCGCAATAAAGGTGGTTCTCGCATGAACCTCACCATATATATATATATATATATATGAAGGTGAAGTATAGAGAGAAAACCCACTTGAGTTGAGAAAACTTAAGAAAACTATATATAACATTTTTATTTTTTTCTAAAAAATAGGGAATGTAAGTTACATATTAATGAACATTTTGTAACAAAAAATAAAAAGCGCCGAATGGTCTTTTTATAATTTTTTTTTTAAATTTCAGTGTTTACAAAAAAAAACTAAAAACTGAATTTTATATTTTTTATAAAAAAATCCACTCGACGCTTTTTATTTTTTTTGTTACAAAACATTCATTAACATGTAATTTACATTCCCTATTTTTTTAGAAAAAAAAAATAAAAATCACATAGGGTTTTCTTGAGTTTTCTCAACTCAAGTGGGTTTTCATTTTATCCTTCCCCTATATATGAACACATATATATAAATATGGCAACATAATAAAAAACAAAAACTTTTAGAGAAAATTTCAAAGTTTTGTGAAAATTCTAAGTATTGGAGAAACTTATGTATTATTATAGAATATTGGTTATTAAATCGTTCCTACTTAAATTAGGACGCGTAGAACAAATTGTGGGATTGCGCAAATATAAACGCACCCAAAGGTGAGTGTCACTAACTCTATTTACTGTTTTATTTAACGTTTCGGGGGAAGAACACGCCTTAAAAGGGTAATTATACGTTTTTGTATAAAATATGCATTTGATAAATTATAAATATATTTTCGTGGAATGATTTGAAAATAATATGTATGTTTCAGGAAGAAACGGATTTTTATTTAAATATAAATATGTTTCGAGGAGAAACTAGTTTTGATTAATTATATATATGTTTCGGGGAGAAACGGGGACTTTTACATTGTTTGGGGTAAAACGACCGTATAGATTTAAAAATGCTTAATTCTAAAGTTGTCACGAATTTGCTTGATCTCAATAGAGTAACTATCGGTTTAGGCTTATGTCTCGGTGGGGACTTCGGGGAATTTGTACAACACATAATATTAAATTTATCAGTTTTAGTAGGTATATATATATATTGTTCATGAGACAGGCACTATAAGTGACCCATTGTGGGCACTTGCGCAAATTTTGCCGTTTAATCATTAATACTATTAAGCGTGCGATTGTTGATAGATCTATCGGGTTGACCACCCCGTCTGACCGATAGCTCTGTGTCAAGTCAAAGCGACGAATTTATATTATGTATTGTCTATCATTGATTATACCCTTATTGTTAATATATAGCTCGTATGTCTTGCAAACTTACGAATCTGAACATTTGATGCTAGCAATTTAATATGTAAACCTTGGGAAGATGAATTGTATTGAAGGTTTTTTGGAAAATGCTTGCGATGACTGACCCTCAGATTTTTATAAAGGATGTAAAATATGACTTTCTTAAATATATATGGATGTTTATAAAACTCATAACAAGAAAGTTTTCCTTAAACAAATTAATGATAATTTGAATAAGTGAACTCACCCTACTTTGTGTTGACACTTGATTTTTACGTGTTCTTCAGGTACATGAGTTCGGCTTCGGGATTTTGGCATGTCTTGTGATAGTGGGTGCAAGTTTTTAATAAATAATATTTTGACAAATTTTAAAACTACTTTTGGGACGTGTGTATTAAGATCCATAAGGATCAAACAACTATGTCGTGGTTGTGGTTACGTTTATACTTGAAGTTTTTAAACATTAAACTCATGTTTTAATTAAGTTGTATGTCCAAGATTATGTTGCATCGTCCACTAAGATAATTATGGATACCAAACTCCATCACCGCCACGTTTGTATTTCCGTTGCGACGTTTTTAGGGTGTGACATAAGGTCGCGTCGCGTCACCTGGAAGTACCTATATCCAGTAGCCTAGTGCGTCAGTGGAAAATTGGATCAAGACATCACGTCGCCAACGCGGGGTTTGGCTGTCTGCGACGCAAGCTAGTTTTCTCCAACGCAATTTCGTAAATAATTTGTTTGGTCGGTTTTGATTGAGGTTTTTGGGGTATTATCAAGGGGTTATGGATTTTGAACATGATCACTTAGTTCTTGGAGCCTTTTCTTGATCCATCACCATCCACAACCCCTCTCCATCATCATCTATCACCACAATCATCATACATTAATATCCTAATCATAATCATCATCCACCAATCAACCAATCCCTCACTCACCATCATCATTCTTAACCCTAATTCCAC
This sequence comes from Scalesia atractyloides, assembly GCA_947069175.1. Lineage (NCBI taxonomy): Eukaryota > Viridiplantae > Streptophyta > Magnoliopsida > Asterales > Asteraceae > Scalesia > Scalesia atractyloides. The sequence goes on from CAMTDV010000010.1 coordinate 42,418,912, forward strand.
CACCATCATCATCAAGGTCAAGCTTCAAGAATCAAGATGTCAAAGTTCATGTGCTTCTCATCCAGCAATCTCGCTCCATCATCCATGAGCGGCTAATATCTCTAGTTACAACCCCGTTGTAGGTTTTTGTAAGATTTCTAGGGTTTCAACATTATGTTTATGATTTGATTTGTGACAAGTTGTTTTAGAATTTGAATCTTTTGATAATTGTCTTCCATTTGTATTGAATTCATGAATTGTCGAGTGAGTTATGAAATTTGACTTCGTGAAACGAATATGTGCAATTATTCCTTATTATAGTATAGGATTTACATGTTCTTGGTAATGAAGTGCATTGCGGTTCGTTCATTGTGAGGTTGATAGTTCTTGGCGCCTGAGCCACGCGACACTAAATCCGTTAATAACTAATTCAACTAAATTGAATCTAAAAAGTGTAGGAACCCTAGGATTTGCAATTACCAAACCGAGTGCGAACCTTGTTCCAAATTAGTGTTTTTAATCAAGCAATCAATTTTGTGACAGTTCGAGTAATCTCATTTAGTATTTCATAGTAAAATGTCGGTCCAATCCGACACTCATTTTCCAAACAAACAAACAAACAAACAAAAGAATTACTCATACATAGAAAGCTTCATAAAGTAATACAATTTCGTATAAACTAATTCCTGACACAGACCACAGACTGTTCGTGGTTCGACCCTTTACTACCACTAACTCATAGTTAAGGTAATTTGGGTAAATAAATATTATCTTTGACCGGGGCACGACACTCAAATCAAATTTTGGCGCCGTTTCCGGGTAGTTCATGCGCTTTGTGTTAGGATATTGTTTGATTATTGGCATGATTATCTGTTTAATTGCTTCGTTTTTCTTTGTCATATTCGTTTTCTTTGTTATGCGGGTGTGTTACTTGCGTAGGTTACAAGTAGTGCATGCATCCAAGGAACTCCCGAAAGACCTCTAAGTTAGTGTTCGAACCAGAGGTTGAGCGCTTAGTTCGAAGAAAGCTAGCCACCTGGTTAGAGGCATACTTTCCCCTAACTCACCCAACCAAAACTCACCACATACGCCATCCTTTAGAACAATCCAAATGGATAACCAAAACCCAAATCACTCCAACAACCAGAACCAACACCAACACTAATACCAAGACTACCATCCCTAAAACCAAGACAACCGAAATAACTAATCGGGTGTAGTAACAACCAAAGACCACCGACACCTAGGGGTGAGCAAAAATCAGGTTGACCCGAAATTATCCGACACCCGAACCGGAAATTACCCTATACCGAACCGATTTGATATAAGCAAGCTGGTTTTCGGTCCTTATATTTTCTAGAATTCGGGTACGGGTCGGTTCTTGGGTATGAACAGAGAATAACCGACTTGATCAAGACTGGACCAATTGTAGCAACCCAACAAGTATAAATCTCAGTGGTGTATTTCTCGACTGTTTTCCAGAAAGAAGAAGAAACAACAGAGAAAACATGACATACACTACAAAAACTATACCTTCAATAGCAATATCTTTAAAATTTCTCACGGCCATGGTCTTGTTTTGTTTTCCACAGAAGCACTAAAAAAGAAATTGAAAGTTTGAGATAAACTATAAAGTAGGTGATGCATCTTAATTAAAAAAATTAGATAAATAAAAACTAAAATGAAATTAAAAATTAAAATAGAAGTGGATTTCCTTCAAAATGGATATGATCTCTGTTACGTAGGTTAAAGAACTTGATATATGGTATTGAATAAAGCTGCAACTCATCTCCTACAATTTTCTTCCCAATGTTTTTACCTATGGTTTTCTACCCAGTGGGTCCTTTGGAACTCACAACTTATTAAACTATTTTTTTAGGTTTCAAGATCTTGGTTTTCTACCCTAACTTCGAAGTTCACGCAAAGGAAATCTGACAAACTCTCAACAAATACTATTTAAAAAGCATTTAACAATTAAAATAAATTCGGGGTCAGGTTTTTGGGGAAAACCGATAAACCCGACTGATATAGAAACCGAAACCAAGCTTGGATTTAGGTTCCCTATTCGGGTTCTGTTATATGGGCTTCTCGGGTATCGGGTCGGTTCCTGGACTTTGCTCACCCCTACCGACACCACCACATCTAACCCATACCCAAAACCAACTCCAAAACCAACGAGCACTTACTCCACCAAACCAAACCCGTCCTCAAAACCAACCTAAATATCAATGTCAAAACCCACTTCCACCAAACCCCAATAATCAAAATGTTAACCCCAACCGTGGGGCTAACTATAATCGTGGCAATCCCACGAAGATTTGATTTCCTTATTCTTACATATTGTACTTTTAAATACAAGCCAATTGTCAATGGTAGTTGCTAATATGTTTATTCAAAATTAAAAATAAAAATTCTGATTCTAGCTTTATTCACTATGTCAACATGAACAATTGCGTCGTAGTATCGTTTTGATTTGAATATTATGAACTTGATACACTTTGAAAGATTGAGTTTTCATGTCGAGGCCAATAAGGGGAAACTTTATAAACTGAAACGCCAGATAGAAGGATATGGCGCTTACTGTTACCGGAAGCCGCAGTTAAAATAAAGGGCGACTATCGGTAAATTCCATTGTCGAATTCATTTGATGAAATATTATATTCAAATATTCCCAAAAATTTTGAGAAGCAGCGTGTCCCATTTTTTTTAGTAAGCTTAACATTTTTTCGAGTTAAATACCTGGTTGGTTCCCGTGGTTTGTGAAAATTACAGATTTGGTCCTAGTGGTTCATTTATTACACACTTGGTCCCGGTGGTTGTAATTTTTGCACTCGGGTGGTCCTTATCACTAACTGACATTAAGTTTTTCAGTTAAGTGTGTGTGATATGTTTGTTTTACCCCTAAGGTGAAAAAAATAATTTAAATCACCATCATCATCATCAGCTTCTTCTTCTTATCTCCTAAAAAACCCTACCACCCAAACAACCAGCACAAACACCACCATATCACCTTCGCCACCATCTCACCCCCACCACCGAACACCCAACACCACCATCTCACCTCCACCCCCGAACACCAAAACACCCACCAACACCGAAACCCACCACCACCAAAGAACACCGTTCCGACACTCGTTCCTGGTAGAGATATCGCGTTGAGCAGCGGCGGTCGGCGAGATCGTTGATTACAGTTGGAGGTGTTGATATTGTGGTTTCTGGAATGTTCTACGGTACACATCTAGCCGTAAACCGATTAGGAGGTATTTTGGAGTACAGACATAGACGCTCTCCGGCGAATTCGACGGTTACAGGTGCTTCACTGTAGAATCTCTCCGGTAATTTCACTTTACAATCGCCTCCGGTGTACAACATCACTGGAAATTACACATTTCAGTTTCCGGTGGCGATAGAGGTGTTCTTTGGTGGTGGTGGTGGTGGCTTGCCCGGTGGTGGAGGTGTTCTTTGGTGGTGGTGGGTTTTGGTGTTGGTGGGTGTTTTGGTGTTCAGGGGTGAAGGTGAGAAGTGGCGGAGGTGAGATGGTGGTGTTGGGTGTTCGGTGGTGGAGGTGAGATGGTGGCGAAGGTGATATGGTGGTGGTTGTGCTGGTTGTTTGGGTGGTAGGGTTTTTTAGGAGATAAGAAGAAGAAGAAGCTGATGATGATGATGGTGATTTAAATTATTTTTTTCACCTTAGGGGTAAAACAAACATATCACACACACTTAACTGAAAAACTTAATGTCAGTTAGTGATAAGGACCACCCGAGTGCAAAAATTACAACCACCAGGACCAAGTGTGTAATTAGTGAACCACTAGGACCAAATCTGCAATTTTTGTAAACCACAGGGACCAACCAGGTATTTATTGTTGTTGGGTTCTTTGATTCCAGCCTAACTATTGAAAATTGATCTCTAGAATCACAAAGAAGAGGTCATTTGATGCATGTTGTATGGGGTGACAAAGGTCATTGTATTTGCATTTTGTTGGTCAAGGGTCGGATTGCAGGTCACATAATGTTGGTAGGGAGTCAGATTACAATCTAACGTGTAACTTATAGCTATAAAACTTTATTTTCAATTTTTAAAACATTATAACCATATCTGTGATTTTTTTTACTAGCTATGAATTAAAAAAGTTGTTTATTTGAGGTTTTTCTTATCAAAGGCAATTTGCTAAATATTAATGGTTAGTATTTTAAATTGGCCTTTTAGTAATAAGTTATTGACTGGATCGCCCTTTTTAGTATTATTTAGTATTTTTGGTCATCAACTTTAACAGTTTGTGTGTGTAGAAAATTAACAATGAGTATGTGTATAACAAATGTGATAACCATATAAAACCGTAAACTTTTAGTTTCCGTTATGTTTATGACTCAGAACTGAATTGAACCACCCTGTACACACCTTTGAAATCACCGATTTAAGTGTTATTTATTCCGCCCCTTAAAATATTTTTAAGTCTTTACTTTATTTATTTCACAACATATTATTTATTCCGTGCTGTGATGTTCACAGGAATTAGCACTAGATGGATGGATGGATGGACAGATAGATTGAAAAGGGGTATGAGAATATGATATAAGGGCGTGGGAATAAGATGAGCCTTAATTAATTAGGGTGTTAATGTATTTGTGAACTCAGTGAACAAATCCTGGCCATTGATTTACATCATCAAATCGTAAAATACACTAGTGTATTTTCATTATCAAATCATGGCCATTGATTTACAGTTGTGTATTGATAATAGGACTAGGATTAGTTCACTATTGTTCCCAATCGAGTGGGTTGTTCACAAATGAACGTAACCCTACATACACACACACACACACACACATATATATATATATATATATATATGTATTGATAATAGGACTAGGATTAGTTCACTATTGTTCCCAATCGAGTGGGTTGTTCACAAATGAACGTAACCCTACATACACACACACACACACACACACACACATATATATATATATATGTATATATATATATACATAGAGAGAGAGAGAGAAACGGGATCCGGAGAAAACGATTTGAAGTATGAAAACAGTGAGAACGGATCATGGTCCCACACGTGGCAAGGGGGCACGATTGTCATTCTACAGTTTCCGTCCAATAAAAGGCGTTTTCAATTCATTTCAAAAAAAATTCCAAAAATTTCTTACCTCTCCCCAAGCTTTCGAGATATATGGCGTTTAACATGGATTATGATCTACAAAGTAATATTTAAGATGGCGTTTTATTTTATTAGTGTTTTCATCATATATTCTATTTTTGTTGTTTGTATTATTAATTCGTAAACAATAGTTGTTACTATCAGTTTGGCGTTTTTATTAACATGTTTAGGACTATTGTATTTTCTGTACAATTTCATATTCAATTAATGGCGTTTTCATTATTAATCTCAATTGTTTTTGTTTTGGGATCTAATGTGTTTTAATTTTGTTCTACTATCAATGGCGTTTTAGATCTCTAAACATTATTTTCTACGTACATATGATTAGTTGGGATAGAAAGTAGATACTGGTGTTAATTTGCAAAAGTTAGTTCCTATTATTCCTTGATTATTCTTCTTATGGAGTCTTGACTAATATGTGTTTAGTATTCTGTGTAAAACCTCATATTGATTATTATTCAATCAATGGCGTTTTCATTAGACTTATTTGTGTATTAATTGAATGTCGTTTTTAACGATTATGTTTTGTTCAGACGAGGGTGTTTCTTCGAGAACTGGTTTTCCATTTATCATTCCCGATGTTAGTGAAGAGATAAATCCAAAAATAGACATGATATTCCCAAGCCTCGGTGATTGTTATTCAATGTATGTTATGTATGCGAAGGCTTGTTGCTTTTATTGTTAGGAAAGGGACTGTAACGGTTAACGCCAAAGGAGAAATACATATTAAGTATTACATGTGTTCGAGAGTTGGAGTGTATAAGGACGAGAAGGTTGATACGTTGGACCCTAATCAAAAGGAAAGGAATGTGCAATCCAATTTTTCCAAGAGGACTGATTGTGGAGCACAATTATGTGTAATATTTGAGTCTGGATCATAGAAGGTCTATAAGTTTGTTGAGGAGCACAACTATGTTCTTGTTGTACAACCTGATATACATTTTCTGCCATCTGAACGACACCTTACTCAGCTCCAGAAGCATGTTATACATAGCATGTCTAAGTTGAATTTGGGACCAGTTAAGGCGTTTAATGTTATGAAGACTTGTTTGGTGGTTTTGAAGACGTGGGTGCAAGTAAAGTTGATTTTAAGAACTACAAAAGGGAAATTAACTTGTTTATAGGGGAATCTGATGCTGAGATGGTTGTGAGACATTTGCATGAAAAAAAACAGTCCCAGCCTAATTTCTCGTACGATTACTTCACAGACGATTATAATAGTTTGAAGGGACTTTTTTGGTGTGATGATCAATGCAAACGTAATTACCACGTGTTTGGTGATGTGATTTCGTTTGACGCCACGTATCGTTCCAACAAGTAATATTTACTATTTCATTTATTTTTTTTCTATGTGTGTTTGCCATTTTTCAATGATAGAATTCAATGGCGTTTTGTACCAGTTTATTTATCAATGGTGTTTTTATATGCAGATATTCTATGGTCTTTGTACGGTTCACCAGTATAGACAATCACCCTTGTAATGTTACATTTGGTGCTGCATTATTGGCGTCAAAGACGGCTGATAAGTATAATATGGTCGTTGAGAGTTTTTCTAAAAGTTGTTGGTTCTCAACCAAAAGTTGTTGTCACTGATCAGGATCCAACAATGAAGAAGGCTATTTCTGTTGTATTTGTTGAAACGAGGTACCGGTTATGCATGTGGCATGTGATGCATAAACTTCCTCTAAAGGTTGATTTTATTATTCTCATGTATTTGGCGTTTTAAGACATATGGCGTTCTATGTTAAGTGTATTATATTTTTAGTTATTTATTCATATGGTATTTTATTTTTATGGTGTTTTCGTGTTTTTATATAGGTTGGTGTTAGGCTTTGCAATTCAACAAATTTCAAAGAACGTATTTGTGGCGTTATGGGAAGAGGTTATTAAAGAGTTCAGTTTAGAGGATAATGACTGGATTTCTGATATTTTTTCCCTTAGGGATTCTTGGATTCCTGTATACTATAGAATGGAGGATCTGTCGGGCGCTATGCGTACGACATCGAGGTCGGAGAGTGAGAACCATTTTTTTGGCCAAGTGTGCAATTCAAAATCTACTCTTGTTGAGTTCATGACTCATTACGAAACTGCAATAGAAGGACAGCATCACACGCAACGGAAAAATGATCATGAATCTCGTTACAAACGTCCCCAGTTGAAAAGTAATTATAAAGTGTTGGAGAGCCAAGCTTTTGATATATACACAAAAACTATTTTTTGTAACGTTTAAGCTGAGCTAATTGGGATTGGGGAGTATATAAATCAACGGTATGAAGAGCAGGCCGATGGGTTTGTTAAGTTCTACATAAATGATTTCCAGCAGCCTTGTACATCCTTATTTGAGGTAAATAATTGCTTTTCCTGAGTATGGCGTTTATTTATATCACTCGTCACCATGGCGTTTTTTTGGTTCGACGTTTTATACATTTATTTTTCTTTTGGCGTTTTTACAAGTAATGTACCGCAAGTCTGATTGCACCAGCACTTGCTCATGTAGGCTTTTTGAGCAGTTTGGTTTGCTATGCCGACATATATTTTATATTTTGAGAAGTTTGGATATTAGGGAATTTCTAAAACAGTACATTTTGAATAGATGGCGTAAAGATGCTTCGCCAAATTACTCTTCACATTTCTCAATGAGTCGTGATTTTATTCAAACCGAGCTTGATCCCATGTACAAAGTATGATGCGAGAAATTATTTTTGCAACGGAGTATACTTAGAACCGTTTATCTGGTAATAAAGAGGAGCTATCCTTATTTAAGGATCATGTTCAATCTTATATGAAGAAAGTTCAGATATGCAGATTGTTGCTCCTCCCCCTAGTACTAGGGATAGATTTGCTGAGATAACAGGGCAATATCAAAACAACAAAAATCCGATTAGAGTCCCTGTTGGGTATAAGTTGAAAGGTTCTGGATCTCGCAAGCGGTTAAAATCAAAACAGGAGGAAGCAATTGAAAAACAAAGAAAACAAAGCCCGGGGCGAAAGAAAGACAATGTAAGAATTGTAAAGCTTTCGGACACTACACATCGACATGCTCGATGCCTGTAATTAAAAGAAGAACGACCCGGTCTTCGAGAGCAAGTGAAGAGTAGTTTGGCGTTTTTTCTTTTTCTTGTTAAATATTTTTGAGCATGTTAGAATACACAACATACAACCATTTGGCGTTTTTATTTTTTCATATACAATCTTTGAGAATGTTAGAACACACAATTTATGGGTTGCCATCTGTGATTTTGGAATGAATAAAGCTTATCTAAATAAGATTTTACTGAATGAGATGGACAACATTGTTAATCATCATTTTTAAGAATGACCTAAGAATGTTGTCCACCCCATTCAGTGAAACTTTATCGAGAATAAAACTGAAACTCCAAGAAACAAGGTTTTCCATACGTGTTTTACTAAAATATGGTGTTTTTGCTTTTTGGTGTGATCAATTGAAGTGCCTGAGGTTGTTTATATAAGGTGTTTTCTTGGCGCATAGTTTTGGCGGGAATTTTCTACATAATAAATTTAGCTAATAAAGATGGCACGTTCTATCATTACGTTACTATTTGTTCAGCTTTATCTGTTAAATCTGCAAGCCACCAGTCCCTAGATTAAGTGTTGGCGTTTTGTATGTATGACGTTTTAGACCTTCACAATTTTAATTAATAATATGTGATGAGATGTAATTATCTAAAGAATGACATTAATCTTTGGCGTTTTGTATGTATAGTGTTTTAGATTAAAAAGTTGGGAAAATATATTTTAACTAATATGGCGTTTGAAACAAAACATGGCATTTTGAGACATATTAGACTTACTCAATTTAATTAATATTCTCTTGCATTTTGTTTTATACAATTATGTAATTTTTGTGTAAAATATGTGATAAAAGGTAATTATTATATTTATTTAGCGTGGATTTTGCCATTTTAGTTCGAAGTAGTGAAATAAATTATTTATATTAAAAACCAATGAGAATGAAATTTTACACAAAAAAAAGAAAAAAAAACTAAAACCCCTCATCAGGAGGATCTGGTCTGAGAAGTATCCATCGCTCCCCTCGTCTTCTTCCTCCGATTCTTCATCAAAATTCTCATCCAGATCTTCATTGTCATCATTTTCTTCATCTTGAAGATTTTGACACCTCCATATGAACATGTCAGTCAACAATGCCAATTTTATGGTCATGTCTGGGTTCAAACATGTTGTGTTGCATAACTCCTGTAGGAAGACAAGTCTCTGTTCGGTGATGATGTTTTCAATCGTGTTGGTCTCCTGCTCCTCGTTGTCCCATATAACACTTACTAAGTCTGAGTTTTCATCATAACGCCAAGATTGGATTCATAATTGGATTTTGTTGGAACTTTTGAGATAGTTGATACTTGATTAAACTAGTTTTGGATAAGTGTTTGGTTAGTTTATGATGTTTCTAGAATGTTCAGGGACTAAAAATGTAATAAGTGAATCTTTTGTACTATGGGCGTATTAACATGCTGGCGTAATTAGCAGCCCAGAACTATATATATGTGCTTAATGAAAAACCCTAGCTCCGAGGTTCTTGGACTAGTGACTTTGGTGATTTCTTGTGTTGTGATTCTTGTGAGTGTTCTTGTGCCTAATCCGTATATCCAGGTGCTTAAATTGTTATTACCATTATGGATTCAATATACAACACTTGTATCTTCATCCAAAATAAGAATCTTCATCTTCTTCTTTGAGTTTTCTTAACTTCATACATTCAAACACCTAATCTATAGGTGTTTGTATGTGCACAATCAAACCACTGTGATCCGTAGTAGATTTGGGACTCACAATTTGGTATCAGAGCCTTTGTGCTCTTGATTGTTTGATTTTTGTTGAGATTTTTCAAGTTTTAAAGATTTTTCAAAGGTTTTCAAAGTTTCAAGGTTTTTCAAATTATTGGGCTTAAAATGAGTTGATTTGGTTTGATTAATTGTTGGGTTGTTGTTAATCAGTGTTTAGAAAAACATTGGGTCATTTTGGTACAAAAAATCATGGATTTCGAGTCGTTTTTGGGTGATTAGAGGGTTTTTGTTCGTGCTTAAACCCTGCTGGGCGTGTTTATCTTGAAGGCAGCGTAGATATTTTTTAACATAGCATAGATAATCTTGAGTTTGGCGTAAGTCTGGTTGAAGTCTGCGTAATTAATTTGTTAATCGCGTAATTGACAATTACGCTGGATATTAACCAACGAAATTGTTAACTTTCAGCGATAAAGTGTAGCGTTTTTAATTCGAATGCGACTTCAAAGACCGTAATAAGGATCCTCAGCGACCTTATTACGGTGATCAGCGAACTTAACAAAGTTATTATCTGTGTTGTGTTTGACAGCGTAATTAACATCTTCGCCGGGCCAGTTCTCAGAATTATCCTCGTAGTTGTTCAGCGTCCTCGTCAGCGTATTTAGCTTCTTCACCAACGTATTTAGCATCTGATTAAGTCTGAAAATGTCTCTAAGTCAGTTAAACACAGTTGCTCAAGCCGAATTGGAAACCGGAACTGCAATTAGACCTCCTAAGTTGAAAGGATCCGAAGATTTTAGTAGTTGGAAAACCCGCATCAAGGCGTTCTTCGAGTACACTGACTATACTCAATGGACGTTGGTCACCATTGGACCACATGTTCCAATAATCATAGAAGACGACGTTCGTGTTGTAAATGAAGATCCAACTACTTTTACTGAAAAAGATAGAGCTTTAATTCAGCGTGATCGTCGTGCTCATGCTGCTCTAACTATGGCACTGAACAAGGATGACAACAATTTGTTCGAAGAATACACCTCAGCTCATGAACTCTGGTTGGCCCTCATTGAACACTACGAAGGAAACCAAGAATTGATGGACAACAAAGAGATATGGTGCAAAAGGAATATGATATGTTTGGAAGTGTCCAAGGAGAAAGTTTGTCTGACCATATCAGTCGCTACTTAAATGTTTTAACCAAGATGAAGAAAGTTGGAAATCCATTTGCCAACTATGCCTCAATGAAGAAACTTTTGGACTCTCTTCCAAAAGAATGGAGTCTACAATGCATGATGATCAAGACAAGCTTTCTATGCAGCACCACACCTGTCACTCTGTCTGATCTAATTAACACTCTGAAAGCTTTTGAAATGGATGTCATCAAAAGGGAAATGAATCAAACTGGACAAAAATCTCCACAGTCCGCTGCTGTCATCATGCCCAAGAACATGGCTTTTCTTGCACCAACAAGGTCAGGAGGTTCAAGTTCTCAAAGTGCTCATGCATCCTACAACAATGCTTCCGCAAACTCTGCTACATCTTCACAGTCTAATATGAAATCCTCTATGGTGGGGATGCTCAAGCACTAAAAATATCAACCGAACATGTTGCTTTGTTCAATACATTCATAAGCAATTATGAAGCTCTTATGTCCGGAGAAATGAAGCGAGACTATCTCACTGCTGAAGATATGTACCAGGTGGATCCAGATGACATGGAAGAGATGGACTTGAAATGGAAAATGGCTATGATCACTCTTCGCTTGAAAAAGTTCCAGGATAAAACAGGGAAAAGTTGTCTCTCGGTAAAGCTGGTTTTGACAAGTCAAAGCTACGTTGTTACAACTGCAAGGATCTTGGTCACTTCAAGAGAGATTGTCCTCTGCTGAAGAAGGATAATGCTGAAATTGCTCTCGTCCGAAGGCCAATTGCCATAGAAGGAAACTCAAATGCTACTGACGATACTCCAAAGGCTCTAGTTGTGGAAGATTACGATTGGGCAGCCGAGATAGCTGAGACAAAAGAAGAAGTCAACAAAGCTTTGATGGCTAAAATCTCAAAAGAACCAAAAGCATTAGTTCAGGTCTCCACAACCAAGATAACAATAGAATCAGCAGCTGCACCCATGAAATATGTTCAAAACAAAATTGCCGGTATTCTAAAGGAAAATTCTGTTGACAAGGGTCTGAAAAGCATTGCAAATTCATCAAATTATGAAGCTAAAAAGGAAACTCCAGAGGATGGCAAAGAAGAAAAGAAGCAAGATGGTGAGGCGTCTGCAGCTGCAATGAAGACTGAGTCGGCAAAAGAGAAAGAGGATAAGGAACTAGTAAATAACATTCCATACGAGTTCAAAGCAAAACTGTGTTCGAAGCCGTGTATGAACGTCGTGGCTCACTACAAATCAATCAACCGTGACCTTATTAGAGAAAAAGAAAAAGTTTTACGAGTAAATAAAGAAATGAAACTGAACGAAGCTGCATATCAGAGAAAGTTGAACTCAACTTTAACTGAAATGCAGTTTTTAAAGGAGTTGCTTTTTAAAAAGGATTTCATTATTAATGATCAAGCTAAACGTTTAGAAAATTCTGAAATCAAGAACACTAAATTGCAACTCACCATTGATAAATGGAATGTTAGCAAAAAGGCACTAGTTGATATAAAAAATAGCCAACGATCAACATACGTGAAAGATGGCATTGGGTACAAAGATAAGGTTGAAAAATGAAAGAAAAATATTTCCTCCTCCCCATAGCAAAAACTATGTACCAATGCCAAATCCTCATCCTGAAAATGATTTAATTGATAAAACTGATTTAATTGCTCAAAGTGTCGATTACTTGAATGATAAAAATACTAATGTTTCTATGAGTAATGCAGATGCGAATGAGCGCAAAGGAGATGTGTGCGATGAGGAGGGTGAAGGCACAAAAATAGGCATAGGATATTCAGGCGACAGTTATACTACGGTTAACTGGTTTGCCTGGAATTGTGGAAAAACAAAGGACAAATCTATTCGGGATGAATAATTTAACTAGGATGGATGACTGTATTAAACCTAGTTTAAATATTTGGGAGGACTGTAATAGGCGTATGCCTAAACCTTTGACCCAAAGCCACGAGAATGTAGTGGTTGAATGCATGGACTTGAATTCTGTCTTTTCTGATGAAAATGTTACCCGTGAATCACCTATGTTTGTTCCAAAATTGAAGAACAACAAATTCGGAAAGTTCCTTACTAAGGAAATTCCCGAGTTTGTTCCATCATATGCAGGTGTATCGAAAGATCATCAAGACTCAAGTCAAGAATGTAGCAGTGAAGAAGACTCAAGTGATGATCAAAGATCAGATGACTCGAGTTTAAATCAAGAATCATCCTCATCAGAATACGAGTTAGAAAATGAATTCACAGAAGATGAAAGTCGGATTGACAAGAAAATGATTAAATCAAGCACCGACAAAACAAGCAAAGATCCTTGCAACTCAAGAAACTCATCACATACATCATCTTCAAACGCCTCATCCTCGAAACGAAATAAAACGACGTTGCATGAAATGTTTTCATTGTGGTCATTTAGGACATACAACGAAGCATTGCAAAAACAAGAATTTTCCTGAACCTAAAACATATTTTGTCAAAAACTTCACAGAGCAATTTGATAGTTTTTCAAAATCAGTAAAGAATTTAGTTAACTCATCTTGTTTTTGGAAAAGAAAAAAAGATCTAAATAATCAAAATCATGGTAGATTAAAATTGAAGCAAGTTTGGGTTTCGATATCTAACTAACTTATGCATATTTTTCGTTTGTTGTTGATTGTAGAATAAATTGAAAAAATGGCTCCGAATGCTCATGGAGTACATTTGGCACGTGGACAGAGGATGCTCAAGGCATATGACGGGATTGAAGGAGTTGTTAAAGAATTTCCGATTCATCGATGGTGACTTCGTGTCATTTGAAGGAGATGAAAAGGGTGGAAAATTGTCGGAATAGGAGATGTTGTGTCAGAGGCACTTACTTTGGAAAACGTGAACTATGTTCCAGAATTGTGTTACAATCTTACGAGTGTATCACAGGTTTGTGACAAAGGAATTTCGGTTCTTTTCAATGACGTTGAATGTCTCTTTCTCAAGCCAGAATACACAGTTCCCGCCGAAATGATCATGCTAACCGCTCCTCGTCAAAACAACACCTACGTGCTCAATATGAAGAATGCCAAAACAAATGAGAAAATGACTTGCTTAATTTCTAAGGCCTCAGAATCGGAATCACTGCTTTGGCACAAGCGCCTAGGGCATGTAAATTTTAAAAAAATGAACAAACTTTCAAGATTGAATCTCGTAAGAGGTTTACCTTTAAAAGAATTTCCTTTCTCTGAAAAATGTATCGCATGCGCCCAAGGCAAGCAACACAAAAGGCCACACAAATCCAAAGTAGTGAATTCTATCACAGCACCATTGCAATTGCTGCACATGGTCTTTTTGGACCTATCAGTGTTAAAAGTTTAGCTAAACGATCTTATTGTTTGGTGATCACAGATGACTTTTCTCGTTTCTCATGGGTGTATTTTCTTGAAGCAAAGAGTGAAACGGCATCAACTATTCAGACTTTCATTCCTATGATCAAGAACGTCATCAAACTAAAGGTCAAATCAATTGGAAGCGATAACGGATCAGAATTCAAGAATCATTCTGTTATCTCATTCTGTGAAGCAAAATGGATTAGGCTTCAGTACAGTGCAGCTAAAACTCTACAGCAAAACGGTGTAGCAGAACGCAAGAACTGAACTCTCATTGAAGCAGCCAGAACCATGCTGGTAGAACCATGCTGGTAGACTCAAAGCTTCCAATCATCTTCTGGGCAGAGGCAGTCAACACAACATGCTATGTTTTGAACCGAGTTCTCATAGTCAAACCTCACGGAAAAACTGCTTATGAACTTCTTTTCAAGAGAAAGCCTCTGATAGATTTCTTTAGACCTTTCGGATGTTCGTGTACTCTCCTCAACACAGAAGACAATCTTATCAAGTTCGAAGCAGTCAGTGACGTGTGCTATTTCATGGGTTATTTGTCAACTCAAAAAGCATATCGAGTCTACAACAAACGAACTAAAATGATGGTCGAATCGTATTACGTAGATTTTCAAGAAGGAAACTACACAAACACCGGAAGTTCTCCAGACTGGTTCTACGATGCAGACATTGTTTTCAACACCTTTGACATTCCTGAACCTGTTTTCGATCCGACAGAAACTTCACCAGTGGAAGATTCGTCAGACTTTGGTTTCACTCCTTTTATCACTCGCCTCACTCCACTTTCTGTAGATCCAATTGTTCCTGTGGAAGAAACACGTGGTGACACTTCGACTGAGAATACATCTGCAAATGATGCTTCTATTTCGTAGTCGAATGTGTATGAACCAACACAGGAAGATGAACTCCCTATCATCTACGTCGATGAGCACTTCACCAATCTGCCTCAACAAATTGAAACGCACATCAATGCAGGCTATAAGATGAATCGAAATCATCCACTTGAAAATGTTATCGGTACAATAGAAGATGGTGTGCGAACCTGTGGTCAATCTTCGGTCATCAACAAAGGACTGTATGCTGCTTTTCTATCACAATCTGTGCCACACGACATTGAAGAAGCTATTCAAGACTATAGCTGGGTACAGGCAATGCAGGAAGAGCTATCTCAATTCCGAAAGCTTAAAGTATGGGAGCTTGTTGATTTACCTAAAGGGAAGTTTCCAATAGGAACAAAGTGGGTTTTCCGCAATAAGATGGATGATCGTGGGGTGGTTACTAAAAATAAGGCAAGATTGGTCGTTCAGGGTTTTCGACAAGAAGAAAGGATTGATTACGAAGAGGTTTTTGCACCTGTTGCACGTTTTGAAGCTATCAGAATATTCTTGGCATATGCATCATACAAAAACTTCAAGTATTTCAAATGGATGTGAAAAGTGCCTTTCTTTACGGAGATATCAAGGAAGAAGTCTATGTTTGTAAGCCTCCTGGCTTTGAAGATCCACACTTTCCCAAACGATACTACAAGCTAGACAAAGCTCTCTATGGTCTTCACCAAGCTCCTCGAGCATTGTACGAGACTTTGTCAACTTATCTTCTGGAATGTGGTTATACTAGAGGCAAAATTTACATGTCTCTCTTCACAAAAAGGATTGGAGACAATGTGATGCTGGTTCAAATCTATGTAGACGATATCATTTTTGGGTCAACTGATGAAGAGTTGTGCAAGGAGTTCGAGAAGGTTATGAATGCAAAGTTAATGAGTATGATGGGTGAACTCACCTTTTTCTTAGGGTTGGAAGTAAAACAGAGAGAAGATGGGATTCTAATTCATCAAGCTAAATATATCAGAGATATACTTGCAAAGTATAACATGAATGACAGCAAAACTGCAAGTACTCCGTTCGCCGCTCAGACTGAACTAACTCTCGATCCTCAAGGAAAACCAGTGAACAAGTCCTTCTACCGCTCAATGATAGGCTCTTTGATGTACTTAACAACAAGTAGGCCTGACATTATGTGGGCAGTCTGCATCTGTGCATGCTTTCAAACGAACCCCAAAGAATCTCATGAGATAGCTGTCAAAAGAATCTTCCGGTATCTGAAAGGAACACCGAAGATTGGGCTTTGGTACCCTAAAGATAGTAATTTTGATTTAATTGCTTATTCTAATAGTGATCATGCAGGTTGCAAGGTTGATCGGAAATCTGACTCAGGAGGTTGCCAATTCTTAGGAAATCGTCTGATATCGTGGCAAAGCAAGAAGCAGACAAGAGTGTCCACCTCTACTGCTCAAGCTGAATACACGGCTGCTTATAGTTGCTGCTCACAAGTCCTTTGGATACAAAATCAGTTGCTGGATTATGGAATCAACCTTATGAAGACTCTTATATTCATCGACAACGAAGAGTGTCTAGGAATTGTGAAGAATCCAATCCATCACTCGAGAACGAAACACATCGAAATTCGTATTCACGCGATTCGAGATGCATACGAAAAGGGTACATTCAAGTGGTGCCAGTGGATACCACGCAAGAGAAAGCCAACATCTTCACGAAAGCCTTTGATAAAATCCATTTCAACCAGTTGGTAACCTTGTTGGAAATGGTTAATTTTCTTGAGTGGAAATGAACTTTATCCGCATGACAAAGTGTATTTAAAAAAAACGCTCTTTCAAATAAATGAGTATCGTCAAATTGTGCCCAACAAAAGGATTTTCGGCAAATTAAAATTTCTTTTTCAAGCAATGGGTGCCCGAAAATAAAATTTAAGGGCGGAAGATTTTCCAGAAAATGAAAATTAAATAAATATGTTTAATCTCATGTTTGACACCTGCTTTAAGAAATGATTGAAAACTGCTAACACGTTTACTGGTCTTTGAAACTGAAAAAGCAAAATCAAGTCGCTATGCAAAGAAGATCGGGGTACCAAGCAACGAAGTGTCAGTAGATTCAGCAATATTCTTGAGTAAACTGCGATTAGGCATCAAATTATAAAGATTAAACAAGAATTATGGATACCCACAATACTTTGCTTCCTGTGGGTAACACATTGCGACATATGGCTTAATGGTCTTAAAATCTTGCGTTGATAGATTGCCAAAGTCTGAGATTTCGGGTCTTTATATTGTTTGCTGTTCGGGGATATCATGATCGCTCTTCTGTTGCATCAAGAAATATGCAGACCTAGACACGATTGTGATATCTTATCTAAAAAGAGTCCAAGAGGCCAAAAACCCTAAAAATTTAAAACGCTCAAATTAAACGAGCAAATCAAAAGAAATCGTACCACGATGATGTATCTGCCTAACCCTGGTCAGGACTGCAACTGGCTCTTTGACTGCGCGAAAGTGCATACCTGTTCACCATTGCGCTGACCTTGTATTTTTCAAACGAATGAACTCGGTATACTCACATGTTATGATGAATCTTTGCACATACCTTGATCGCGGGGGTATGTCCTGATGTGGAACTCACGGGCACAGTATTCTACTCATCTAGCTGGAGTGGGGGCCATTGCAATTTTTGTCAATATCACCACAACATGGTAAAACAAAAACCGAAAGCATGTTGAAAGAAGGATGCATGGATTTAAGTGGACAAACATACTAACAGTTTTTCTTGTGCCTCGATCATTCAAAATTCTAAAACATCTGACTGACAAAGTGTTAACAGTATGATCTTTTGCAGGAATGTCACGGAGTGTCAAACAAAGCTTCACATTGTTCTCGGGGTCCAAATTGGTAAATTTTTCACTGTTTAATCTCATCCTTCCTAAAAAGGGGCACGATTTTCGAGAAAGTTTAAGATTTTCGAGCATATTTGTTTTGAGTTTCTTAATCTAGAAGAATACATTGAAAAGCTTCAAAAGCGGCGAAATTATCTTACCAGTGTAACTAATAATTACGCTCGTAGATATTTTTTGTATATAAACTCTTTTTTTAACCGATTCCATATCTAAACTCTCTTTCAAAACCAAGTAACTTACATTTCTATTGAATCAACAAAACCAATTCTCCTTTCTCAATGATTCGACATACATTTCGGTATGATTATGTGGTTGTTGTGTTTTAAATCGTGTCATCATTCACAAGAAGTTCCGCTTTGTCTAAACAGGGAATTGGTGTGCGTTTTGAAGGGATTTGGTTGTTGGGTTCTTGAAGGGTTTATGAAGAACTTTTGAATATAGTGAAATTAACATGAATCTGGCGTAATTAATATGCATTCAGCGCTTTTGTCCGAAGATCGGAAATAAGCGAAGTTAAGTCTTGAACGCGAGTTCAAGCAACCGGCAAAATTGATTAATTACGCCGGTAGCACAACGTAGATAAGCTTCTACGCTGATCAAGAACTCAGCGAACATAGAATTAACTTCGCTAACATCTTCCAGCGTAAATAATCAGCGTACTTAATACAATTCCAGCGTAAATAACCAGCGTAGATACAGAGTTTTTATTTATAATTTATTTTCATTTTAATTTTTGTAAATAATTCTAACTTTCTAACTTATATCTATATCTCTCGGATCTCACTTGGCTCGTTTTCATGGTTACAGAAATGGTGAAAGAAGTGTTCTGGGATCCAACCATGAAACACAACCAGCCCGTTGCACTTGATGACATCATAAAGGATTTTGAAGATGTGATGGATTGGTTATCCCGTAGCAAAATCAGCTATGCTGTTCAGGCAAATACAGACATCTACACCATACACATTGAGGAATTCTGGAAGTCTGCAAAAGTCTCAACTGTCAATCAAGTCAGACGAATTACCTCAACAGTTCGAAATAAGAAAATCATTGTAACTGAAGAAAGAATTCGAAAAGTTCTAAGTCTTGGTGACTCCTCAAGAGATCCTCTAAGGCTGAGCAAAGATGATATTCTCGACGGATTTCGAGGAATGGGTTATCAGGGTGACTTCAGAGGAAAGAATGAAATAAAAAGGAATGGGCTAACTAGAGACTGGAGATACATCCTGCACACGTTTGTAGTAAGTATTGCTCATCGAAAATGAGGATACGATGTGTTAAATCTCGAATGGTCAGCAGCAATGCTCAATCTATGTACAAACCAACCGTTCAATATCTCAGGTCTGATCTTTCGTTGCATGGTTGACAACGTCAAAAAGGTCCATGGGCAATGTATCCCCGGTTTGTACAACTGCTGATAAATGATAATCATAAAGATCTACCACATGACGGGTACCGATACATGTTTTCATTGCCAAAAGGAAGGCAATTCACGGAACTGAAGACTGAGCAATGGTTGATGCTTCACAATCACATGTATAGAGCTGAAAGACTCCCTGGTGCAGCCCGCCTACAACAAATATAGAGAGGAAGTGAGGCTAGCAAAGAGAACAACAAGAAAAACAAGCTGCTGATGAAGAAGTTGAAATTGAAGAAGAAGCTCCATTGGTCCGAAAAAGGAAAGACAAAGGTAAGAAGAAAGCTGAAGAAGAACCCTCCAACAAGAAGAGTAAGAAAGACACTTCGCGTAGTGAGCATTTGATGGAAGATAGCATTCGAGCTGGAATGTCTCAAGAAGAGATAGAACAAATTCAAGCTATTCATGCAGTAAGGGAAGCAGAAAAGTGTGAACGACGATTAAAGAGAAGAGAAATGACTGAATCCGAAACTCTGGTGGTGGTGACTGAAGAACAAGAAAATTTAGATCGTTTGTTGAGAGTTTAGTTAGTGATCCAGCTGAGACCAGTCCAAGCAAGTCACCTGTGCAAAAGAAATGGAAGGCTGATGAAGGATCTTCAAAAGATGTACCACCAAAACCCAACAAACCAACTTCTGCTACTCTACCACGAGTTCCGTCAAGGCCACGTCCTTTCCAGGATCTTTTCGATCACCTCTCAAAAGACATTGGAAAGTTTCCAGCTAAAGAAATTTGCTTACTAAAGAATCAAGTGAACGACACAAATCTGCTTCGTGAAAAGCTAAAGGAGCAACGTAAAAATAACAGGGAACTGAGTTTGTATGTTTCAAAGTAAACCAACTTTATCAGATTTCAACAAGAGGGATTGGAAAAGCTGCACGAACTAGTTCAAGATTTATATAAAGCAGCCAATCGAAAACCGAAATATTCAAATGATGAAATTTTCGATTTTGATAGCTTCAGTGAAAGAGAAGAAAAACGCAAGACAGAGCTTGCAGAAAAGAAAAAGAAACGTCTTGACTCTGCAGTGGAAGTGACTCCCGGAGAAGATAGTGATGAAGAAGAGGTTGATAGGCTTGAGATGCCTGAAAAGTTTTTAGAATGGGGGCTGGAGGATGAAGTTGTCTATGAATCTGATGGAGGGGATGAGTTCGCACCTCAACATCCTGAATGGTTCAAGAAAGAAAGAGCTAAGTTACAAGACTTTTACCAAGTTATCATAGTAGAGAAAAATGAGGTAGCAGATCGAGTCATCAGCTGGAAGTACGACAATCTAACAGGGTGGTTTATTGTCAAGCGTCGAGGAGGGGTGATCCAGCATTTCTGCAACGGAAATGCTATGCAGAGCTTACCCACACGGGATATCAGAGAACTGAGCAAGCACGACATGATCAATCCCACCAACAGCAGCATCGGTGGAGATTTCGAAAGATTAATATTGAGAGAGTGCGCTCGTGGATTCACCATTTTCAAGCCTCAACGCCCACGCCGTAGAATATCAAAGACCACCAAAGACCCTCTCACCAGAAAAGGTAGAATTACTTGGGTTATAAATCCAGCAGATGTGGTCACCAGGGTTAAACTTCTTCCAGAACAACCCGTCATGCTCAAAGACTTCAAGAAATGGTTCTATGACGGTCAAACAGGTGAGGTCGTGATTCGATCCAACTCAAACGAAGACATAAGAATACTGGATCCCATGGAAGTGTTCATGTTCTGTCTGTCTGACTTGAACGTTCTCTATGGCAACAAAATTCACGTTGGAGCAGGGAATGTATTCTTGGAGGAGGGAATGCTGTTTCAAAGAGTAGTGGAGCGTGCCAGAGAAAGAAAGATTGAAATGATGGAAATTCTAAGCCGAATCGAAAAATCGAGTCAAGAGAAGAATGCTGAGAAAGCTGCAGAGACACAACCATCATCATCTCTTCCTCAAGACCTTCCACCAGAATCTGATCCTCAAGTCATTGTTCCACCACCTCCGACTTCATCCACATATGAAGTCACTGTGGAGGCCCAACCAGAATCAAGTGAAGCTGTTTTAAATCAACCACCAACTGTCGAAATTCCACCTGAACAATCCTCTGAACAAGCTACAACAAATCCAGAACCGAAAACTCATGAATGAAGAACATTCAAGTATGCAACGATCTAGGGGGGATATTGTTGGAATTTTTGAGATCGTTGATACTTGATTAAACTAATTTTGGATAAGTGTTTGGTTAGTTTATGATGTTTCCAGAATGTTCTGAGACTAAAAATGTAATAGGTGAATCTTTTGTACTATGGGCGTAATTAACATGCTGGCGTAATTAGCAGCCCAGAACTATATATATGTGCTTAATGAAAAACCCTAGCTCCGAGGTTCTTGGACTAGTGATTTTGGTGATTTCTTGTGTTGTGATTCTTGTGAGTGTTCTTGTGCTTAATCCGTATATCCAGGTGCTTAAATCGTTATTACCATTAGGGATTCAATATACAACACTTGTATCTTCATCCAAAATAAGAATCTTCATCTTCTTCTTTGAGTTTTCTTAACTTCATACATTCAAACACCTAATCTATAGGTGTTTGTATGTGCACAATCAAACCACTATGATCCGTAGTAGATTTGGGACTCACAGATTTGCAGGGTACAAACCGGATTTTCTTGTTAATCTTCTTATAACCGTCTGTGTTTTGTCATAGAGGTTATCAAGAGGGATGTCAAGTGCTAGGATCCCCCCTTTGAACTTCTTCGTCCAAGTTCAGTATGGCTCTAGCGGTTTTCACAAACACTCTTCTTCTGTTGTCAAAGAGGATTACGAATTTATTGATTCTAGTGTTGAATTTCCAAGAAACGATGTTTGCCATTTGTTCCTTTTTTTTGAAGTTTTGGTAAAAATGGCATTTTCTTGTTATGATCAATGGAAGTGATGTTAACATCGTTTTATATAATGTTGTGTTTGGCGCGTAGTTTAGGCGGGAATTTTTATAATAAATTGTAGTAATAAATTTTCAATTACTATTTGTTTAGCCTTTTTCTCTTTAACAATGTAACGCCATTAATTATCAATGGCGTTTTATACATTAGTCTAGCGTTTTAAACACTAGTATGGCGTTTTATGAATGAATTTGCCATTTTATGTTAGCGAAGTTAAAAGACCCTTTTACCCTTAATGAAGGGCGCCAACGTAATAAAGTCAAGGTTATTTACTAAAACGCCACCATGCCAGTCTAATCCATTGATTGTTTTGATCGAACGGATGAGGGGTGTTCTCACCGTTTTTACACTTAGAGGTGTTTTCTCTAAATCGTGTCCTTATATATATATATATATATATATATATATATATATATATATACACTTCCACTCCCATTTTAAATAACACACATTCTCATATCCACATCCAGTTCAAACCCAAACCAGGTCACTCTAGCTCACTCTCATTTCAATGGATTCACAAAAAATCTCGAGGTGCCGATTCGACTAAACGAGATGACGGTACTAGCAAACGAGGCGCCGGTTCAACCAAACGAGGTGTCAGTTTGAGACGATGTGGGATTTTTGGTGGTAACACATGTATGCCACACCAGCCCACGCAACCCATTCCAATGCCCTATATGTATGGCAATACCCTAACTATTTTTTTCAACAACCTATGGTTCCACCGGCTTGATTTCTCTCCGGAAGCGAGTAATAACTTCGATGCATTTGGAACGTATAGGAACCCATTTCATCATTAAGTAGAAGAACATGTGGAACGAGAACCACCACTTCATTATCAAGACAATGATGATGATGGGGAGGAGGAATACGTTTAAGAAACATAATTTGAAGCTAACTTGGAAGAAATGAACATGGCAAGTGACGAGTTTGTAGAGGAGATGTAGTTGAAGTTAAAGGTAAGAAAAAGGGGATATTCGCGAACCGAGTCGAGCGAGTGGATTGGAATTCTGAAGAGGAAGTATTGTTGGCTCACGCATACGTCCACGTTACGTACGATCGAGAAAAAAGAAACAAACAAAAAAACTTGTGAAATGTCATTCTTAAACACTACATTGGGCTTGGTAGTAGTAGTGAGCATCAAACGATCAACTAACCTCTAAATGGGGCTCATTGTTGACTAAAATGAATTGGTTTAACGGTTTTTTTCATTCAAGCGGTACCATTTATATTTAAATTCAATTACTTTATTTATAATTGTTTATTAAATTTTAACGTTTAATTTTTTAGTTCCATTCGTTATGTTATTTTAGTTGTTGAACGAAGATTTTGGTGGAAGTTTAAACAAGAGAAAATCCTCCGATTCGGTACATCCGATAAGTTAGTGCCGGACTTGAATGAGGAAGTTAGCCCAACACAACCGAAGAGAAGGGTACCCATCAAGACACCCGATTTTTCAAGCCAAAGTGAAGGAGTATGCGAGAAAATAGAAGCTTACACGTCAAGGAAGGAAGAGAGGATGCAAGCGTAAGCTAGACAACAAAATACCAACGAAGTTAGAGCCTTGATTAAGGAACAACATGAAAGTGTCATGTTAGGGACGAGGGACAGAGACTTTGAGACGTATACTCGGCCACGCGGCCATCTACAATACGAAGTGCAAAAAATCGCTATAGCTCGCAAATAAGAAATTGCGGAAAAATATGGTTGGCCGACAAATCATTTACCGAATATGTAGTTTTTTTTTTTTAAAAAAGTTGCCGTTTTTAATTATTAATTTTTTGGTTTTTTATTTTTTAGTTTGAATTATGTATTTTTTATATTAATGAAATTTAAATGTTAATTACTATTTAATTTTTTAATTAAAAAAATTGAGGGTACTTTGGGTAGTGCGCCACCAGTGTTTTGTATTGCAATGGTACTTTGTAATGAATTTGACATGGAAGCACTTGATTGGTCAGGGCAAGGGTGTAATGCTCTGCATTTTTGTACGTTCCTTAATTAGAAAGATGTAAACGTATTTCTATTTATGGAAACTTGTATTTGTATTCATTTCCCACTTTGTAAAACGAGGCTTTGATCATAATGAAATTCATACTTTATACATAAATGTTATACCATATGTGTTTACTTGCAAACCAATACTTATTATCTGAGCAATTACTCATACATATATTTATGATACTCGAATTATACTTACATACGCATTCCGTGCTTGAAAACATGGAATATACTAAGTTCTAGCATAAAATGATAACATAATAGAAGTTTAGGGGCCAAATGTAAGAAATCCGAACTTGAAAGGATCCAGGAGGCGCTGTGTCACGCGAACCCCATATTCTTTTGGCTTCGTGTGACGCCATGGGGTGAATTCACATCGAGTTGTTTCCAGCTCTTGGGTTGGTCACCTTTCTCCTTCCCCAATCATCTTCAAACCTTCTCTAACACAAAACCCTATTTCACTATTATAAACCAAGCCTTCATCACCTCATTTTCACTTTTCCAACTCTCCTACACTCTCAAAACACTCTCAAATCAGTTGTATCAGCAACCCGTGGCAGAATTATCTAAGTATCAAAGTGAGCATCTACCTCACTTATCTTCAACTTTCTTCATCATTTCTTCTTCTTGAAAGCTTGGAACACCTCTAGGAGTGTTTCTACAAGTTTACCATGGTAAACTAAGGTGGAACATCACCATTTTGAGGTCCAGACTTTCTGTTTTGAAGTTTACATTCAAACTTTTTATAAACTTAACTTTCTTGCATGAATCTTGTAACACCCCAATCGCGTAATACAACAAGACACGGCGGAAATATCGGGGAGTCACATTACAAATTGCTCACAACTACTGGTACTAAAGTGTTTCATTATTGTTAATCATTGTTTTACAAAGCAAAGAATACATGTAATTGTCTTTTGTTTAAAGCAGTCTAAAGCCCGGATGCGTTCCTATGTGTAGCATGCTTGAATAATCGAAACCTGAAACATATGTGAAAAAGACGTCAACAAAGAATGTTGGCGAGTACATAGGTTTCTTAGCCAGTTAATGGAAAAAAGTTTAGTATTGCAATACTTTGACAACTACGAGAGTCGTCTATTGAAAATGGACTCTTCGAAGCCAAGGAATGGCGAAAAGGTTTAGCATTACAATACATTATATTGCTTGTGAAACTTGTGATAAACGAGTTTTGTATATGGCAATATGATTAATACTATGTAATTTTATGCCATTGAAAATTGTACTTTGATCTTTGTAATCACATTGAATTCGGTCGTAAAACTTGTGAGTATGTTATTAGAAATCCAATCAAGGATTAATAACAACAATATTGAAATCAGTCATAACTCGTGTGAGGACTATTAGAAATCAAATCAAAATTTTATAATAACACTTTGGATATCCTTCTAAGAATCTAACATATAAAAATATGATAGGATTCTACAAGGATTTGGATATTGAACTTTGAAACAATCGAACACAAAATCCCAAAAGTGATTTGGATAACGCTACAAGGGTAATACAATAAGAACACTTATATATATGAAGTACCAGCGGTGTATCCACCATGTTCTTATGGTATTACACTCGTTTCGTTATTTAAATCACTACTATTCACATAACCACATAATCATCAACTTGGTCATCATCTTGTACATACAAATTAAAGTACACAAAGAATCCAATCAAGGACATCAATTTAGCCCTTTAATCATCCTACAAGAATCTAACTATGAAGATAGATAGATGATTTAAGGATTTGGTTTGGTCACATTGTCTTGTCACATACGCATTAAAGTACACAAAGAATCAAATCAAGGACTTCAATTTAGCACTTTAAACATCCTACAAGAATCTAATTATGAAGATTGATAGATGCTTTAAGGATTTGGTTTGGTCATATTGTCTTGTCTCATTGTCTTGTTACATACGCATTAAATTACACAAAGAATCCAATTAAGGACTTCAATTTAGCACTTTAAACATCCTACAAGAATCTAACTATGAAGATAGATAGATGCTTTAAGGATTTGGTTTGGTCACATTGTCTTGTCTCATTGTCTTGTCACATACGCATTAAGTACACAAAGAATCCAATCAAGGACTTCAATTTAGCACTTTAAACATCCTACAAGAATCTAACTATGAAGATAGATAGATGCTTTAAGGATTTAGTTTGGTCACATTGTCTTGTCTCATTGAATCAACAAATCCTAAATCCTAATGGTGATTCGGATAAGGCTACGAAGGGTAATACGATAAGCACACTTATATATAGGAAGTACCTCTAGTCTCGTTATCTAAATAACAACAATCTCTACACATAAACAACAACCATCGGCATGTAAAGCACTTCTTAGAAATCTCACTATGAAGATAGAAAGATTTAAGACTGTACTTCAAATATCCTACGAGAATCTGACTATGAAGATAGAAAGATCCTACAAGGATTTGGTTCGTGTTCTCAATCGTCGTGTTTTGCATATTAGGAATAATACACAAAAAGTACTTAGTAAACACATATATGCCATACATTGTGAAAAATTGATTACACATATGAATCACCCCAAAACATATGAAAAATGTAAAAGAGGGGAGCTATTTACTCACGGGATTGCGAGAACGTCCTTGTTCAAGAGGATAAACAAAGCTCAAGAGTCCGAGAATTTAAGTGTGTCCTAATATCGGATAACTATGTTAATGTCGTCACTTTAATCGGAGGATTCGGATAACGAAGTTTTATAAACCAGATGAGTGTTGGGACTCATATGATATGGTTTAACAAACTTAACATTCTGATTTGGAAAAGATCCTAAGTGCTTTTGACTCGTTATGACTCGTTAAGGTTGTTTAAGCTACTTTAACGGCTTATTTGCGAAAATATGTGTTCGGATGGTTAGATATGTCCTATGATAATTCTTATATGCCAAAACATGTTTAATAATGTTGTAACATCAATTTATATGTCAAAACTTTGGTCACATATGCTTAAAATTGATTTATGCACAAAAGGGCGTTTTGGTCATTATTAAAGAGCATAAAAGCGACTTATCATAATCACTAACCAAACAACGTGACCTTAAGGTATAACCTCAGAGGATTATTCCCTATACAACTATGGTCACAAATATGTGTTTGGTCGGACCCTAAGATCGACCAAACGGGTCGGATTCGAAAGTCAAAGCGGTGGTCAAGAGCGCTCGACTTATGACCCAAAATAAGCACTAAACTAGAAGTGACGGCAACTAATTCGCCGTAAAACGCACAAAATGTGCATTTTTGACCAAAACTTTGACTTGTCACTTCGACTAGTAAATGTGGTAATCAGAAGGTGCAATCACTATAGATCATAACCTTCGTGGTTACGATCACGTTGCAAAGTTCAATTGAACTTTGACTTGACCATTAAGGTCAGAATTGAAAGTCAAACTGTAAGTTAAACTATTTGACTTTTAGCTCATAAAAAGCTAAAATAAATGAAATAGACTAGGATGAGAACTTACTTGTGTTTAGGAACACTTAAGATCTCAGGTAGGAGGTCTCCAAAGGATGGAAACAAGCTCCAAGAGAGTGGGAGAAAGAAACTGAGATATGTGCAAGGAATGATGAATGAGGTGCTTGCTATTTATACTAGTTTAGGTGGTACAAGATCATGAAAAGTGTTAAGAGTGTTCTCCAAGAATTCACAAGACCATTACAAGTGTTTAGTGAGGTGTTGCAACCAGAAGGAAGGTGGCAAAATGGTGAACTTGGTGTGCAAGGCTTGAAACAAGAGGCTGCCATGTTGCAGCCTAGAAGCTGCTGTGCTGGGCACCCCTTATGGACCGTAAGGGGATGTGCAACGGTCCGTAAGCAGGTCTGGGGGGCAAAGTTTTGCTTTATGGTAGCTTTGGTCCCTGGACTTGCATTGTCGTGTTTCGTCGCTTTTAACACCCGTTAACCAAATTTTTAGGCTTTATAAAGATGTTAAAGTTTATGTAACTTGAATTATGCTCAAAAATGTCACGGATGTCGGTTCGTTTGGTTGTACGGTTACGTGTTTCGCTAAATTGCGTAAATCGCTTTAACGAACACGAAAAGGATTGAAATTGCGCAACGATTGATGTTTATGAAATCTCATCAATAAAATAAAAGATTTCATTGATTACAAGAATTTTTGGATGTCTACTAAAGGTCTGTATTAGAATTACGAGAATCGGCAGACTTTCGCAGTTGTTGCAATATAGTCCCTGAACTTGTATAAACGTGTTTTTGTCATTCCTAAACCCTTAAAACTTATATCTAAGTTATGTAAAGGGTATTTAGGGTATGTGTATCTTATCTTCTCATTCCGGTGTGTACGTTACGTTAAACGGATTATGTTTAAGTATCGGTTGTCGAATTGCTTTCAAAGAAAAAGTTTTTGAAGGCCCGAAATTTTGCACAAGGGTTACAAATCTTATGCCTATCATGTTCCTAAACTCATCTATGGTTATGGGACTAGTTTAAGGTTGATTCTTGTGAGTTTAGAGGTTCAAACACCCTCTACACTTTCTGTTTTGACAAGGTTTTAGACAACCTACAAGTGTTGAAACCATCCAAGCTCACAATCTACAATATGGTAAGACTTGTGTTTTGGTGAAGGTGTGAACCATGGAAGCCTTGGCTTTCCAAACTTGTTCCACCATCTCACTTGATGTTTTTTACTATATTCTTCCAAGTAGCTTCCAAGACTCAGAGTAACACAACCCCGCCGCACCTCCAACATTTACCATTATGGGTATGGAACACTCGGATTGATCTTACTTGGCTACTTGATGAACTAGTTAGTTTATAATTCTTGTTATTCATGACCAACCGGGTTATCAACTAAGTTAAACAAAACGGTCATGTTATAAACTTAAAACACCGCCCGTATTCTTGAGGCCATGTTAAGTTAAACAAAACGGTCTTATCATTGCTACAATAAGATTACGCTAGCATGAATCTTTGGGTTGACAACTATAGTTGCATGATAGTATTGCCATATTAAGTCTTAGATTACGTATTTTGCCATTTGAATTTGTTTAAACCTTTATACTTATGCTATTACTCCAACTTGTATGCTCGCCAATACTTTTGTGTTGACATGTACTTTAATATGTATTGCAGGAAGCTAATGATGATGATGATGATGATGAACGAAATTTAGTAGGGTTGACTAGAAAACCCATCCTTATTTCTTTAGGATTATAGTTGTAATTTGCTCCATGTTCATTGTTGTATTTGTTTCGAAACCATGTACTTTTGATTTAGTAATGAAATGAAATATCGTTATCAAATACTTGTCACTATTAGCGTTATAAAGTCTCTTGCAAATCTCGTTTTCATCTCGCCCCGATGTTTCCGCCATCGGTTGGGGTATGACAAAGGGTAGTACCCTTGGGTGCCCCTTCCTCCAAGTTTTTTGAGGTCCAAAGCATATATTTGAGTTGGGTCCTTTTCATCATAAAAGAATTGTTTTCTACCATTTTATTTATATATAGGCTTGTAAATGAACCGAACATTCAAAAACTATTCGTGAACTTGTTCGATGGGAAGTTCACTTATGTTCGTTTATTTAATAAACGAACGAGCACGAACAAAAAATTGTGTTCGTTTAATTAAATGAATGAACATGAACGCACCTTGTGTTCGTTCATTTATGTTCATGAACGAACATGAACGCACCTTGTGTTCGTTCATTTATGTTCATGAACGTTCGTTTAAATTTTAGTAAATACATTAGTTATATTCATATAAGTATTAGGTTTCTAACTACTTATATAAATATAACCAATGGGGTGGTGGTCCATTGGCTAAGGCAAAGCCTTTAAACACCTTGGGAGTGAGAGGTCTTGGGTTCAAGTCCTATAGACAGCAGGGAATAAAAGAAATTTGCCGTTTAAAAAAACTAGTTAGTGAGTTTTTTAGTAATAAAAAATTTAAAATTAAATTTTTTTCTTAGATCGTAACTGATCGCTTGCTTTATATTAATATAAAAAATACTTAATTTTAGTATCTATAAGCCCTAATTTAGATGTGTTTTCGGATCAACTATAATATATTAGACTTGTTTGTTTGTGTGTACTAATGTTAAATTGTGTTTGTTTATGTTTGTTCAATTACGTTCACTTGTGTTCGTTTATGTTTGCTCAATCATGTTAATTATGTTTGTTTATGTTAATTCAAATATGTTCAGTTGAACTTTTTTGTTTGTGTTCGTTTATGTTCGTGAACTGTCGTTTAGGCACTAAACGAACGAACATACACGATTTCTTAATGAACAAGCACGAACAAAAATGTGTTCGATTCGTGTTCGGTTAAAGTTAAATGAACGAACACAAACATGCATGTGTCTGTGTTCATTTACAATATATATCATCTTTGTTTATGTATAACTATAGACCGTAAACTGAACCGTAACAATCCTAAAGCCTAAATTATCGACATACAAATTTCCAATTTTTTAGAAGAGTAAAATGTCAAAATCGTCCATGAGGTTTAGTCACTTTTGCCACTTCAGTCCAAAAACGAAACTTTTTGTAATTGGACCCCTGAAGTTTTTTTTTGTTGCCATTTCTATCAAAATCACTAACTCAGTTAAAATGTATGGTTAATTCTTGGATGTTTTGGCAATTCGCAAACCTCAAGGATGATTTTAGCAAATTACTTATTTATTCTTTTATTTTTTAATTTTTTTCTTTAAATAAGAAAATAAAAAATAACTATAAATATAATATTCATACATATTACTTTTTTAGTTTTCTTTTTTACCTTTAATATATAAAATAATAACTTAATCATAATATATATGAATATACACACATTGATAACTTTATATTTACACAAATTGGCAAAGCTTTATTGAGGTCGGGTAGCCGGATCACCATCGATTTTTTTTTGCTAGTGTGATAATTTTACCAAAAATTTCTGAATATTTTTGTAGTGTAAAATATTTGATTTTTTAAGAGCTCGGCTGCCACTAACTTGGATTTTGAGAGTCCAACCCCCCCCCCCCCCCCCCCTTGAGTTTTCGTTCAAGCTCTGTCACTGTATACACACACTCTCTTTTATCCTTCTCCACCTCCATCACCACCACGGCTACCGCCACAACCACCCATTTTATCTCGACACTCGTACCTCATCTCCCCTCGTCAACCCGTCGTACCAAGCATTATTAATTTAGTATTATTTTTTATTTAAAGGTAAAAAAGAAAATTAAAAAAATAAGTGTGTAAATATATAAATGTGTGTATATGTATATATATTTTATTTATAATTATTTTTATTGTTTTTTATTTAAAGATAAAAATAAATTTATTAAATTTAAAAACAAAAGAATAAATGGGAAAGTGTCAAAACCGTCCCTGCAGTTAGAGAATTGTCAAAATCGTCTATGGGAGTTAAGGATACATTTTAATGAGTAGTGATTTGGATGTAAATGACAACAAAAATGAAACTTTAGGGGTCCAGTTATAAAATGTTTCATTTTTGGACTGAAGTGACAAAAGTAAACGACCCTTAAAAAACTATTTTGTCATTTTACTCTTTTTAGAATTTGTAAGCCCTAGAGAAACGAAAACCCAAAGACCTTACTTGTATTCCCCCCTTGAACCACCCTACCTTCTTAGAGCAATTGGGGCGTCCCCGTGATAGGCCACCACCATGCATGGTGGCACGTTATACACCATCGCCGGTGCTTTTTTCCATTCGTGAAAGATAAAACGTGTTGCACACATCACGCGCTTTCAAACACTCATTCGACCATTGACGCTTTTGACCGTTGTTGCTTTGAAAGATTAAAAAAAACCATCACTAGTGATGGACACCCCTAGTAAAATCCATCACTAGTGATGGAATAAAGCTCGATGACGTGACGGAACGTGATTAGATGTTGTAAGTGATGGAATTTCATCACTAGCAAGGCGCCCCGACCCCCTTATATTGTACTTTTCCATACAACCACCATTCCTCTCTTGTGTCAATTTAGGTACATTTCAACTTATTATCCAAAACTTTTACAAGGATCTCATATGCACAATGATTTTCTAGTAATTCGAAGACTAAATAACTTGCCAACTTTGTTAGGCTTTCTCCAAGGGCCGAAACTCGATTCCTTCTACTACTAAGACAGACGAATAATATTGCTTTGAGCTCTCAAATACAATTTCTAGATCAACATTTCTACTATCACTGGTAAGCTCATAAAATTTAGCCATTAACCATCCATCTTCTCTTTCATCTGCAAGTTGCACAACGGAAGATTTTGTGTTCTCCGCCAATTTGTATTCTAGGGCTACATATGGAGGTTCGCCTGATGGGTTCTTTTTGATAAATTTGAACACAAGATTTACTGTATATACTGTTTTTGGCGACAAGAACTGGGTTCGGACTCGTGTTTTAAATTTCCTATTATATGCAAGATAGCTTCCCATTTTAAATCTGTAGCAAAGAATGATGCATAAATATATGAACAAAAACATAAAAATGAGTTTGTCAAGAAGTCTACTCACTCAGTTCATCAGAATTTGTTGGATTTTCATACATTAAATATGAGTTTTTTTTAACAAAAACATGAGTTGGACCCTCTAGTTTTAACCAGTAGAGATGAGAACCTGATGATGATCCTGACTAAAAAGTTTTGGTTCCGCCACAATATAGAAATAGGCACCAAAATTTAGAATAAAAAAGGAGGAAGAGAGCAAATCACCTTGACTTATATTCAGATGAATATGGATCCTTGTAATATATACTTGCAATAGGAATCAAACATTCTGCTGCTGATATCATTTCACAATGTTCTCCATTTTTATTGAGTGAAAACCACTTTCCATTGAAGTTACACATATTAAGCTATGGTATGAATATGGAAATCACACCTTATCATGCATGATATAAAAATGAAGTTTTAAAACAGCATAGGTATGGTTAAGTACCGTTTTGCCCATGTTAAGGAGGACCCCTTTCGAGATAAGCGTGTTCAACTCCTCTTGTGATTTGTAGAGCAATGAAGGAACTGCAGTCGCCATCATTTCTTTGTAGTCCATCGGCACATTGTAAGTCTCTTGAATTTCAAGTGCGATCTCGAGTTCCTCTACCACATGCGCCATAGTTGGTCGTAGTTCATAAGTTTTCTGCAAGCACTGGTATGCAATGTTTGAAAATATTTCCAAACAGCTCGGGTCCATTTTTTGCTTCAAATCTTGAAATATAACATGGTCTAGCTTCTTCTCTTCATAGCTTTGTTTCCACCTTTGCACTAAACTATGGAACTGACCATCATTATATTCGAAACATAATCTTCCACATAATACTTCAAATAAGACCACACCAAATGAGTATACATCAGACTCTTTTGTTAGGAAGTACTTCTCCAAATATTGGGGATCTAGGTAACCAGGGGTACCTACAACATTTGAGAAAAGAAATGTGTATTGCTGATTAGCGGGGCCTATTTTCGACAAACCAAAATCAGAAACTCTAGCATTCAAAGTATCGTCCAGTAATATATTGGAGCTCTTGATATCACGATGGAGAACTCTTTGTTGTGTTCCATTGGGATCATGAAGATAACTTATTCCCCTTGCGGCCGCAAGGCATATGTTTAAGCGTTGCCTCCATGTGAGAGAAGTGGCTTAAGTGGTGGTCAAGACTACCATGAGATGCATACTCATACACAAGGATCTTCTCACCATCATCTTTGCAAAATCCCAGAAGAGATATGAGATGTTCATGCTTGTAACAAGAAAGTATCATAATTTCTTTCAAGAACTCAGGGTCTCCCTGTCCATATCTACGATCTAGGCGCTTAAAAGCAGCCATGATTTGCCTCTTAGAGTGAGAGATTGATCCTCTGTAGACTTTTCCAAAACCGCCAATACCGATAATGTTTTCCTCGCCAAAGTTGTTGGTGGCTGATCTTATATCTTCAAGCTGGGTTTCAAGATCATGGAACGCCTCCATGAAGGCCATTAATAATTAGTGGATCAACAAATAAAATAAAAATCTAAGTGAAATCAAGTGTTTCAAGCAAATGCATGTACAAATAAAAGTTGAAAGGAAATACAAATATAACTGATGAAATTTGGACAACATGATGAGTGAGCAAAGTCAACCTTTTATGCGTGTTAAATATTCAACGTTGGGTGTTGAATAGTCAGCTTTCATTCAAATCTTTTTATTCGGCCGAAACAAAAAGTGTTGAAAATTATTTTTATTTACATGTGAACACAATGACTTGAGGATTGATGGAGAAAATGTATAAATGACCACTGCTTTTGCAACCGCATAGAAAACAATCGAGATACAAATATTTACTAATAATAGTCCTTGGTTGGTTTGACACATTTAGGTGGACTTTCCTTCCCCCACTTCTTTATATTCTAAATTTATTGTTCTGTAATAATTATAAGTAAAGTGATAGTCTAACAAAATTGGTAAAGTGGATGAATTGGTAAATCTTCTCAACTACATTCATGTATTATTTTTTACTCATACAGGATTTCATGTTTTCTCAAAAAAAAAAAACAAATATTAACTTTCTATTTGACTTTGATATGTGTCCAACCAGTGACGGAACTATTCCAAAAATTTAGTGGTATCCCAAAAAAAAAATTAGGATCAGGGATATCCTTTATATAACGAAGACGGAGTTGAGGGGTATTTTTACGTACACTACGGAGACAGAGTTGAGGGGTATTTTTACACTATAATGACGGAATTGAGATGTAGCTCGTGCTATCCCTGCTAACACATTAGCTCTGCCCCTGTGCCCAACCCATCTACTTGGAAGGCTCAAAAGGGAATTTAGTGGTACTGCATGCATGTTTTCCTTACAATAAGGTAGCACTGACTAGTGAGTAGTGGATATTAGTTCATGCATATTGCAGAGCATATTTATTTCGATGTAATTTTCAGTTGAGGTAATCAGAAAAACTATTGTAAAACTTGTTTTGTTCTCATCTTAATTTTGAAAGACTTGCTTCCTCCCAAGATTATTCTTTAGGAGTTTGATCATCTGAAAAATTCTCTACTACTTATGTTAGTACTTCCTGAACTGATATGAAAAAAAAAAAGCCAGTCTCTTTTTAATATGGATTTCTTTTGACTTACTACTTATGTCGAAACTCATATATAATTATTCAAGAGACTTCTCAGATGTTGGAAGACAAAATTTGACTATTATTGTTGTTGTTATTATTATTATTATATATTAACAAAGTAGGTAGATCTTGGCTACAGTAGCCAATTAAACCTTTATTTTAAAGTTATTTATCAAAGTGCCATTTGAAGGTAGGATCTTGGCTATAGTAGCCGGTTAAACCTTTATTTTAAAGTTAGTTATCAAAGTGTCATTTGAATTGTTGGAAATTTAGTGAAAATAGCATTTTTCACAAATATAGAAAATGTGTATTTCCTAATTTTGGACGATAAATAAATATTATAAACTGAGGTTTATATAGATATTTATTTCCGGGTTTGTGTTCTATGTTGGAAGAGCTTCGCAACGAACTAAACCATATCCAAAACGGAGCTAAGATGAATGAGATATCGATGCTCAAAGGTTAGTGGTTGAAACATTAAATGCTGAAATAAATGGGAAAGTAGCATCTTGTCCCACATAAGAGGAGTGATGAAACTTAAATGGGTATTTAAGTGAGAACACTCCTTCCTTATTGTTTCATGGAAGCACACACTAAGTATACTCGCGCACCCGCCCTCGTCCTCGCACGCGTGGGCGATGTGGCGCACTTCGCACACTCGCAACGCCGTGAGCCGCTTGAGAGCCGCCTTTTAATATTTTTTTACCGCACGCGCGTGGCTCAGCAAAGGCTGCAAGGACCAGGTGGCGCAGACCCTGAAAGGAAACGTGGCAAGGGGAGCGCAGGTACACAGGTAGTGGCGCATGGTGCAGTCAGTCCAGGTTGCGCAGCAGATGCCTGACGTGCGCACGCGCAGCGCACCAAAGTAAACCAGTATGGCGCTACTGTATGGCGTGACCAGATGGGTTCCCTGGTGACGTGGCGTGCGCGCGTAAGGGCTGGCGCACCAGTAGGCTCGCGCAAGGATGTGGAGCAAAGGATACGCGTGCAAGGATGTGAGCCATACTGGCGCACGCGCAATAGGACTGTGGAGCAAAGGATGCGCGCGCAAGGGCTTGTGCACCAGTAGGCTCGCGCAAGATATGAGTCATACTGGCGCACGCGCAATAGGACTGTGGCGCAAGGATGCGCGCGCAAGGATGCGCGCGCAAGGACTGGCGCAACAATAGGCTCGCGCAAGGATGTGAGCCATACTGGTGCACGCGCAATAGGACTGTGGAGCACTTCGCACGCTCGCAACGCCGCGAGCCGCTTGAGAGCCGCCTTTGTATTTTTTACCGCGCGCGCGTGGCTCATCAAAGGCTGCAAGGACCAGGTGGCGTAGACCCTGGAAGGAAACGTGGCAAGGGGCGCGCAGGTACACAGGTTGTGGCTCATGGTGCAGGCAGTCCAGGTTGCGCAGCAGATGCCTGACGTGCGCGCGCGCAGCGCACCAAACTAAACCAGTATGGCGCGACCCTGTGGCGTGACCAGATGGGTTCCCTGGTGACGTGGCGTGCGCGCGCAAGGGCTGGCGCACCAGTAGGCTCGCGCAAGGATGTGGAGCAAAGGATGCGCGCGCAAGGATGTGAGCCATACTGGCGCACGCGCAATAGGATTGTGGAGCAAAGGATGCGCGCGCAAGGGCTTGCACACCAGTAGGCTCGCGCAAGGATGTGAGTCATATTGGCGCACGCGCAATAGGACTGTGGAGCAAGGATGCGCGCGCAAGGACTGGTGCAACAGTAGGCTCGCGCAAGGATGTGAGCCATACTGGCGCACGCGCAATAGGACTGTGGAGCAAGGATGCTCGCGCAAGGGGTTGCGCACCAGTAACCTAGCGCAGGGATGTGAGCCACACTGGCGCGCGCACCAGCAGGCTAGCGTATGGAGGCGCGCGTGCGCGACCTGCTGCTTCCAGAGTTAATGACAGATCAGTTACACTTCAGCAGTTGAAACAGACGAGTCAAGGGTCTTGACCAGGAATGTAACTGACGAATTAAAGTGCATTAAAGACGTTTAATGCAATTTAATTCGTTGAGTTAAATCTTTTTGACTGTTTCAACCCAGATGCAGTATAAATACAGCATCACCTCAACACCAGAAGACACACCTTGAACACCATCGAATTCTCTACAGAAATTTTCTTCTTCTCCTTTCTTGCAGCAAGGTACACCTTCGGGTTGTTGTCATCTCCGGCAGTGCAACTGCTTGGGCTGTTGTATCCTGGAAACAAACGAGTTCTCCCGGGAGACTCGAAATTTGTTTTAAGGGACCCGTGTCTAACACGATCCTCAGCCAAGAACTTACTTTTCTGTTTGAATTTTGTTCTTGTATTTCGATTATTTTAGTTGTAAAAGTATTGCAATATACAGCTTTATTTATTTATGTATTGTAATTCGAATTTATAAAAGTTTTTATTTATTTTATGCGAACGGATTCCTACAATCTTAAAACAAATTTTTAAAACACCGTTCGTGTAGAATCAAAACCACTCCGTTTGTGATTCAAACAAGTTTTGTCTCACTCAGTTTGTATTTTTAAAAACATTTTTTTTTCTTTTCGTTTTCATATTCAAAGGAGCGAATTTGGTTGAAAACGATTTCGGATTACTTCGTTTCGTTCTTAAAATTACTTTAAAAATTTTCTGTTTTGGTCTTCAAAGCTGGACTTAGAAGCCAAACAGTAAGTGTGCGCTAAATATTATAAGAGTTTTTCTATTTTGGTCTTCAAAGTTGGACTTAGAAGCCAAACGGTAAATTCGTGGTAAATTAAAATTAAGAGTTTATTTATGTTTTTGTTGGTTTAAAACAGAATTTCGGACTAAAATTTTAATTTTACTTTTCAGAATGTCGACTGAAAACAATACCAACGTGAACACGAATGTTAACAACTTTGTCGTTGGAACACCTGCCAACACTGTGGGAGCGACCACAGTGGCAAACCATGCTGAACGACCTGAGAAGTTCTCGGGTCTCCACTTCAAGAGGTGGCAACAGAAGATGTTCTTCTACTTGACCGCCATGAACCTTGCGAGGTTCTTGACTGAAACCGCTCCCCAACCTGCGGAAGGGAAGACCGACGCTCAAGCTCAGTGCGCGGTTGATGCTTGGAAGCATACGGATTTCATATGTCGAGGCTATGTGCTTAATGGCCTTTCGGATGCATTGTATAATGTGTACTACAATGTCAAGACTTCCAAAGAATTATGGGATCTCTTGGACAAAAAGTACAAAACGGAGGATGCGGGAACAAAGAAATTTGTTGTCGCCCGTTTCTTGGACTATAAAATGGTCGATAACAAGACTGTTATGAACCAAGTCCAAGAGTTGCAGATTATACTTCATGACATCCACGCTGAGGGCATGGTTCTTAGAGAGACATTTCAAGTGGCAGCAATAATTGAAAAATTGCCTCCTTCGTGGGTAGAATTCAAAAACTACCTAAAACATAAACGAAAGGAAATGACGTGGAGGAACTTGTGGTCCGTCTTCGAATCGAAGAGGACAACAAGGTCGCTCTAAAAGGCACCATTGCGCAAGCTGCGGCTAAAGCAAACATGGTGGAAGTAAGGGATTCCTCCAAAGGCAAAAGGGGTAAACTAACAAAAAAGGACAAGGGGAAAGCAAAAGTTAACAACCTTGGACCAAGAAAGGGGGCTGTGAAAAAGAAGTCTGCGCATTTCCAAGGTACTTGTTACAATTGTAACGAGACGGGGCATCGTGCTAACGAATGCAAGAAACCTAAGTGTGAGCGTGCGCATATAGTTGATGAGGATGGTATGCCTCTAATTGTAATGATAACTGAGGAAGCGGCTATGATTGAAGAAGTCAACGTGGTGGGCGCCAACCCACCAGGATGGTTCGTTGACACGGGTGCAACCCGCCATGTTTGTGGAGATAAGGCTCTTTTCTCAACATTCAAGAAAGCAACGGGTTAAGAAAAGCTTTATATGGGAAATAAAGCTACCGCCGACATCAAGGGTGAAGGCACAGTGATCTTGAAGATGACTTCTGGCAAGGAGCTCACGTTGAGCAAAGTCCTCTATGTCCCAGATATACGGAAGAATCTCGTATCGGGTTGGATGCTCAACAAGTTTGGTTTTCGTCTAGTATTTGAATCGGACAAATTTGTTTTATCTAGACGTGGAATGTATGTTGGAAAGGGCTATGCCCTTAATGGTATGTTCAAAATGAATGTAACGGTGGTTAACACCAAGAAAAACATGAATGAAATTTCTACTTCTACTTACATGATTGAGTCTTCAAATGTTTGGCATGGTAGATTAGGACATGTAAATTTTAATTCATTACGACGTTTAATTAAATTAAATATGATACCAACATTCCATATTGATTCCGATTACAAATGCGAAACATGTGTAGAATCCAAACTTACAAGATCATCGTTTAAATTGGTTGAAAGAATAACCGAACCCCTTGATTTAATTCATACCGATGTGTGTGATTTAAAAGCGGTTCCCACACATGGAGGAAATAAGTACTTTATCACGTTTATTGATGATTGTACTAAATATTGCTATGTATATTTACTTAAAAGTAAAGATGAAGCAATAGAAAAGTTTATCTTGTACAAAAACGAAGTTGAGAATCAACTTAAAATGAAGATAAAGGCGGTTAGAAGTGACCGAGGAGGTGAATATGTCGCACCTTTTGCGGATTTATGCGCAAAAAGTGGCATTGTACATGACTGTACACCTCCTTATTCTCCACAATCAAATGG
The DNA here is from genome assembly GCA_947069175.1 of Scalesia atractyloides. Lineage (NCBI taxonomy): Eukaryota > Viridiplantae > Streptophyta > Magnoliopsida > Asterales > Asteraceae > Scalesia > Scalesia atractyloides. The sequence continues at coordinate 42,459,263 of CAMTDV010000010.1, forward strand.
CGTTGCGGAACGTAAGAACCGTACATTAAAAGAAATGATGAACGCCATGTTGATCAGTTCGGGTGTGAACCGAGAAATGTGGGGGGACTCGATTCTCTCAGCGAATTATCTTTTGAACAAGATACCACTTAAAAATATGGACGAAACTCCATATGAGTTATGGAGAAAAAGGAAGCCTTCGTACAAATACTTGAAAGTGTGGGGGTGCCTAGCAAAGGTGATTGTACCACCTCCTAAGACTCTTAGGATAGGACCCAAAACTGTTGATTGTCTATTCATAGGATATGCACATCAAAGTAGTGCACATCGTTTTCTTGTACATGAGTCCAAGAATCCCGATGTCCACATAAACACTATCATGGAGGCAAATCCTAACATCGTCTCATACTTTGAAAATGTGTTTCCTATGCTAGGAGAACCACATGAAACTTCACCAACAATGGTTGATGAAGCAGGTCCAACTTCATCAACGTTGCTAGAAGAAACACATGATCGACCAGAGGTCGACCAAGGTGACCTTAGACGAAGTAAACGGCCAAGGATTGCAAAATATTTTGGGCCAGACTTCATGAGCTATATGGTTGAGGGTGAGCCCAATACCTATCGTGAAGCGGTTTCTTCCGCGGAAGGACCTCGATGGAAAGAAGCAATTAAGAATGAAATTGATTCTATATTGCAAAATCATACTTGGGAGTTAGTAGATCTTCCACCTGGTTGTAAACCACTTGGATATCGTTGGATATTCAAAAGGAAGATGAAAACTGATGGAAGTATTGATAAATACAACGCGAGGCTAGTAATAAAAGGGTTTAGACAAAAATAAGGTCTAGATTACTTTGATACTTACTCACCTGTGACACGAATAACCTCTATAAGATTCCTTCTTGCAATTGCGGCTTTAAGAAATTTGGAAGTTCACCAAATGGATGTAAAAACCGCATTTCTAAACGGCGATTTAGAAGAAGAGATTTACATGGAACAACCCGAGGGTTTTTCCGCCCCAGGAAAAGAGGGAAAAGTATGTAAATTGGTCAAGTCTTTGTACGGCTTGAAGCAAGCTCCAAAACAATGGCACCAAAAGTTTGATCATGTCATGATTGACAATGGTTTCAAAATAAATGAGTGCGACAAATGTGTTTACTATAAAGACACACCAAGAGGTTATGTGGTTTTATGTCTTTATGTGGATGATATGCTTATCATTGGGAGTAACGATCATATGATCAACTCAACTAAAGACATGTTGAAAGCGAGGTTTGACATGAAAGACATGGGCTTAGCGGATGTGATTCTTGGTGTAAAAATCACTAGAATGCAAGATGGTCTTATCTTAAGTCAAACTCACTACGTGGACAAGATCTATGGGAAATTCAATTCGGAAGATACGAGTATAGCTCGAACTCCGATTGATAATACTCAACGTCTAAGGAAAAATATAGGCGAAAGAGTTGCTCGGTTAGAGTACTCAAGGATCATTGGTAGTCTCATGTATCTAATGACATGTACTAGACCCGACTTAGCATATGCAGTAAGCAGGCTAAGTAGATACACTAGTAATCCAAATGATGATCATTGGAAAGCTATCACACGAGTGCTAAGATACATAAGATACACGAGAGATTACGGATTACATTATTGTCACACCCTCAATTTCCACTTGCGGAGTTCTACCGCGAGACGTGTGAACAAACCAGAATCTAAGACACTAGTACGTCGAACGACTCTGTATGATTTGATAATACGTTTTCCAAAATCATTTGTTGTAAATTTTAGATTACCAATATTTAGCATGAGTATCAGTTTTTAAAGTTTGAGCGGAAGCATAAATAAGTAGTGATGCGGCGCCAACACAAACGCCAAAACAAAAGTAAAATCCCAAAACAATATTAATAAATGAGACTCTATAATGATGTCTTGTTCAATGCGTGTGCGTGCACCTAGAGCTCCTAGCGTCCTGAGAAACATGTAAAGAAACAAGTGTCAACATTAAAGATGAGTGAGTTCACAGGTTTTCGTAAATTTGTTGTTCGGTTTTAGTTTGTTACTCCGTTATCCTCAACCCGGGATAACATATCAGTTGCATTATTCCAAACCCGGAATAATAAGTTGTTGCTTCCAATATTCCCAAACCGGAATATTAAGTTGTGTTTCCATTATCCCCAACCCGGGATAATACGTTGATGTTCCAATATTCCAAACCCGGAATATTAAGTTGTTCCGTAATTAAGTTCAATATTAATGTATATAGGTAGCTAGCCTAAAGTCATGTCACTAAGTGTTCGCGATCGAAGCTGACATTTGTGCCTCCGTTTTGCCAGGTCTATCACATGACCATGGCGATGTTAGGCCAATCATACACCCGTTGACCAAACCCGGTCAGCTAGCGCGACTAGCTCGGATGGGGCTCGTCAGACCCAGTAGTACTACTTATAATTCCCCCGCTACTTAACCCAAATATTAACGATCCGAGGAGATTGTCGAGGACTTAAGTGATAAAGCTGCATAGTGACCATAACATTACATTAACATTAACTTAGTTACCGCATAGTTATGTGACGTTACATTCGTATAACATAAAGAGTTTGAGTTTAAGAATGTATACATGTTTCTCCCCCTGTTGTTTAAAACCGTATAAAGTTAGGGGCCGTGAACTCACCTTATTTGCTCGGTTAGTGTGGAATAGATGTTATAAGAGATGGGACCGCTAGTTGCGTCCTAACAAACCAATTAATTCCACGTCAGTGTGTAATCACACCAATACAAATTCCACACGCAATTTACTCACAAAGTGATACACACAAACAACATATCTAACACTCAAACATGCATGCAAGTATTCTCATAGGATCATAGTAATCAAACAACTTATCATGAACACATTCCAAATCCATGCAACACTTTAATGCATAAATCACAAATTAACAACTTTCTGCTTAGCACTCAATTATTCAGCTGTTTTCTAGGATTTTTATAAAATAGTTCCAGCATTCTAAAAATTCCCATATTTTTACAGTAGGTGACATTTATACCATAGAAATTTATATAATTTTCTCGAGTCCTAAATCTTTACCAATTAACCATAAATATTAGTTCACTAAGCTGCAGTCAGATTTACTGCTTTCTGACTGCAGTCCACGGAAGAATTTATTTAAAAATCACTGATCGTCCGATTAACAAAATTCCAGTTGGAGTTGCCCGGAAATTTCTACACCTAGTTGCTGTACAAAAATCATGACTCAACTCTCTACTGATTTTAAAATCTAGCTTGATAAACAACCAACAAAATTCCAGAATTTTAACAGCTTTACCTACCGAACTTGTTTAACCCTTTAAAAATATCAAACGATTTCAGAAAATTATGAATCCAGCGCCATTGGATTCCTTATTCAAATCTCTAGGTTTTAGACCTCAGAAAATCCGTTTTTCAACAACTAACGACCAGGTTACAGCCTGATGAAGTCGGCTGTTTCTTTTAATCAGCATCCTGTTTCAGCATGTTATTATTATAAACTCGTGTAATCCCGTTCATGCGATTACCCTAAGCGATCTAAAACCGATTTCTAATCCTAGATTAATACCAATAACCTATCCATACAAACCCTACACAATAACTTTTGTCTTTGTAACAAATCACAGCCTACATACTCAGTTTTCAAATAACATGCAACTCTCAATCTTGTACTAACAATCCGAACTATACCGACATGCGATCTGAGAATCATCAACAATCAAGACACACTTGTTAACTTATGATTTCCGAATATCATTATGTTTATACCAACTCAGCCGATTACATTAAACACCCATAATCCAAACAAGCAAATCACTTCATTCAAGTATGTGTATATATATACGAAACAATCATGCACATGAACAACAATCAAAACAGCCGATTACTTAGCACCCACATGATCTGAAAACAATAAAATCAAAATACATGTATTCCGAACATAATATGACCAATTTAAATCTTTTATCGGTGGGGTAAACGAACCGTGAGTATGTTAAGGAAACCGATGATCAACAAAACTTGCTGCCGAGGACTGAGATGGCTAAGGCTGTTGCGACCGGAATAAAGAACAGAAAAACTGTTGCTTGTTGCGACCGAGATGATGATGAGGGTAAGGCAGTTTTTGTTTGCGACTGAAAAGATGAACAAGAGCTGATCTTGATCGGTTAGGAAGAGCAAGGGAGCTGCCGACGGCAGGTTTCTTGTAGGGTTTTGGAGTTGTGAAAGAGACATGCAAGAGCTGAATTTATAGGCGCAAGATGCTAAGGTTCACGGTTCGGATAAGTATTGTGGCCGAGGTATAGGGTGAGTTTGTTTGGTTTAGATGTGATCTCGCGGCCAAAGACTAAAGTAGTTTGGTTTGGATTTGAATGCAGCCGCAAGGGAGCTTGAGTGGTTCGGTTTTGATCTTATGGCCGAGAACTTGGCTTTAGCTAGAGTTTCAAAAACTTGTTACTCCTAGAGTCGCAATGAACCAAGGTTTGGAACGTGTCACGGTTCGGTTAAGTTTGTGCACATATCAAATCTAATTATTCAATCACTAAGACAATCACACAACACACAACACATCTTTAATCCATGCACGTTTAATTCTTAGCACACATCTTATTCGACAAGTGTCACGTGTAAGTTATCTGAAAAACCCGGGATATCACATTATCCCCATGTTGAAAGAATTTTCGTCCCGAAAATTGAGTAAACGCGGTTCAGCATGTAACGTACATGTTTAGAGTGCCACGCACAAAGAGTTAGTTCGTTTATAATGGTACGCAACGTTACAAGAAGTTCCCAAATATCATACACAAAGATTTCCAAGTGCCATGCACGAGAATTTAGTCAACAATAGTACACGAAAGTATGAGAAAATTTCCAGGTTGTCACATCATCCCCTTGTTGAAAGAATTTTCGTCCCGAAAATTTAGGTACTGTCATCGTTAGCTTGCTGCTCAGTTGCGAAGAGGTGTGGGTATTTGCTTTTCATTTGGTCCTCTCTTTCCCACGTGAACTCCGGTCCACGCTTAGAGTCCCAACGAACTTTAACGATCGGAATCTTGCTGTGCCTTCGAGTCTTGATCTCACGATCCATGATCTCAATAGGCTTTTCCACGAAGTGTAGTTGTTCATCCACTTGGATCTCATCCAATGGAATAACTAAAGTTTCATCTGATAGACACTTCTTCAGATTTGACACGTGAAATACGTTGTGAACTCCACTGAGTTCGGCAGGGAGGTCTAATTGGTATGCTACGGGTCCAATTCGTTTCAAGATTTCAAACGGGCCTACGTACCGTGGGTTAAGTTTGCCCCGTTTTCCGAAGCGGATTACACCCTTCCAGGGTGACACCTTTAGTAGGACGCGATCGCCTACTTGGAATTCGAGCGGTTTGCGTCGTTGATCAGCGTAGCTTTTCTGTCGATCTCGTGCCGCCGCCATGCGGTTTCTGATTTGTACAATCTTTTCAGTAGCCTCAAGTATTAACTCAGGGCCTGTGAGTTGACTGTCACCGACTTCTGCCCAGCAGACCGGTGATCTACATTTACGACCGTATAATGCTTCAAATGGTGCTGCCGAAATACTCGTGTGATAGCTGTTGTTATATGAGAATTCCACTAGAGGCAGGTGAATTTCCCAATTATTTCCGAAGTCCACTACGCATGCCCTAAGCATGTCTTCCAAGGTCTGTATGGTCCTTTCGCTTTGACCATCAGTCTGAGGGTGATAAGCTGTGCTCATATCCAAGCGTGTTCCCAACGCTTTCTGGAGTGACTGCCAGAAGTTTGACGTGAAGCGAGCATCTCTATCTGATATGATGGACGTTGGCACCCCGTGCCGAGAAACTACTTCCTTAATGTAGATGCGAGTCAACTTCTCCATCTTATCCGTTTCTTTGATAGCTAGGAAGTGTGCGGACTTAGTTAAACGATCCACAATCACCCAGATGGTGTCGAAACCACCCAAGGTTCGCGGGAGTTTAGTGATAAAATCCATGGAGATCTGATCCCATTTCCACACTGGGATCTCAGGTTGTTGGAGTAGCCCCGATGGCTTTTGATACTCCACCTTGACTTTTGCACAAGTTAAACATTTACTCACGTAGGTGGCTATATCGGCTTTCATGTTGGGCCACCAATACGCCACTTTAAGGTCTTGATACATCTTATCCGAACCCGGATGAACAGAGTATCGAGATTTGTGAGCTTCATCCATAACTAGCTCTCTGAGGTTCCCGTAGAGAGGTACCCATATGCGATTCATGAAATACCGGGTTCCATTGGGCTTTAACTCCCAATCGCGTTCCATTTTTCCCACTGATTCGGCTTTGATGTTTTCCTCCTTAACTGCTTCTAACTGGGCGTTGCGTATTTGATCGGGTAGCCCCGAATGAATAGTGAGTTGTAGTGCTCGTACACGATGAGGTTTCAAGTGTTCCTTCCTGCTGAGGGCATCAGCTACCACGTTAGCTTTACCCGGGTGATACCGAATGGCACACTCATAATCGTTCAAGAGTTCGACCCAGCGACGCTGTCGCATGTTCAACTCCTTCTGATCAAAGATGTGCTGGAGGCTTTTGTGGTCAGTGAAGATTGTGCACTTCGTTCCATAAAGGTAGTGTCTCCAAATCTTAAGTGCAAACACTACTGCTCCCAATTCTAGGTCATGCGTCGTGTAGTTTTTCTCGTGAACCTTCAGCTGTCGCGACGCATACGCGATGACCTTATCGCGTTGCATGAGTACGCATCCCAATCCCTGAATGGAAGCATCACAATATACTACAAAGTCATCTGTCCCTTCCGGCAAGGACAGAATGGGTGCACTGCAAAGTTTCTGCTTCAGCAATTGAAACGCTGCTTCTTGCTTGTCACCCCAATTATACTTGGTACCTTTCTGAGTGAGGGTAGTAAAGCGGTTGTGCAATCTTTGAGAACCCCTCGATGAAGCGTCTGTAGTAACCAGCCAATCCTAAGAATTGGCGGATTTCCGTCGGAGTCTTAGGTGCTTCCCAGTTTTTGATGGCCTCAATCTTGGCAGGGTCTACGTGGATACCCTTTTCATTCACGACGTGCCCGAGAAACTGAACTTCTCGGATCCAGAAATCACACTTCGAAAGCTTGGCGTATAGCTTTTCCTGTTGAAGTAATTCTAGCAGCAATCGTAGATGCTCGGCATGCTCTTCTTTTCCTTTGGAGTAGATGAGTATGTCATCGATGAACACGATGACAAATTTGTCAAGGTATGGTTTACACACGCGGTTCATGAGGTCCATGAATACCGCAGGTGCGTTAGTGAGACCGAATGGCATGACCAAGAACTCGTAATGGCCATACCGAGTGCGAAAAGCTGTCTTAGCGATATCCTCCTCCCTGACGCGTAGCTGATGATAACCAGACCGTAAATCAATCTTAGAGTAGTAACTTGACCCTTGCAGTTGGTCGAATAGATCATCGATGCGAGGTAACGGGTATCGGTTCTTGACTGTAACCTTGTTGAGTTCCCTATAGTCGATGCACATGCGGAAAGTCCCGTCCTTCTTCTTGACAAACAGGACTAGAGCTCCCCATGGCGAAACGCTTGGTCGAATGAATCCTTTTTCTAGCAACTCTTGAAGTTGGGTAGACAGCTCCTGCAGCTCGGCTGGAGCTAGGCGGTATGGAGCCTTGGCAATGGGAGTTGCATTGCTTGCCAATTCGATTTCAAACTCCAATTGTCGATGTGGTGGAAGACCAGGTAGCTCTTCTGGGAATACATCGGAAAAATCACGGACGACAGGGATGTCTTCTATACGTTTCTCGCCCTTAGGCGGTTCGGTGATTAGTGCGAGTAAAGCGAAGGAATTCTTTTTCCGGAGATACTTCTGAGCTTGCATAAATGAGATAATGTTGGTGACGACGCTTGCCTTATCGCCTTGTACCGTCAAGATTTCGTCGTTCGAGAGTGGAATACGGATAGACTTTTCGAAGCAGAGAACTTCAGCCCGGACGTCGGATAACCAGTCCATTCCGACTACCACGTCAAAACTACCCAGGGTTGTTGTCATCAGATCGATGGTAAAAGTGTGGCCCGCGAGTTTGAGTTGGCAGCCGGATACGATTTGGGTCACATTTACAGATTTACCATTGGCTAATTCTATCACATAAGGGGTCTCTAATGGTTTAAGCGTGAGATTTAGGTTCTTCCTAAAAGACTCAGATATAAAGCTCCTATCCGCACCCGTATCAAAAAGCACAGAAGCAAAATGTTCATTAAGGGGAAACTTACCGGTGACCACGTTGGTGTCGTTTCTGGCCTCTCCGCGGCCCAATGTAAATGCACGACCTTTGGCACCTCCTGTGCCACCGTTCCCATTGTTGTTGTTGTTATTATTGTTGTGGTTGTTGTGGTTGTTTCCACCATTATTGTTGTTGTTGCGTAACTGTGGGCAGTCTTTCCTGAAATGAGCGGTGCTACCACACTGATAGCATCCCCGGTTTATACCCTGCTGCTGACCCTGAGGCTGATTCTGATTTTGTCGGGACATAATTTCCCCACGACAATCCCTTGCCGCATGTCCCATTTTGCCACATCTTTGGCAGCGATTTCCGGCACAAGGGCCGTTATGATGGAGATTACAACGGTTGCACTGCGGCTTTCGACCTACATAACCGCCTGCATTCGGGTTGTTGTTGTTGTTGTAGTTGTTGTTGTAGTTGCTGTTGTTGTTGTTGGAACGATTTTGATGACCCCGGTGGTTATGGTAGTGATTGAACCGTTTCTGGTTCCCTTGCTGTGGATGTGATGACGAAGACTGTCGAATGGTGGAGTCTTCAAACTTTCTTTTGTTATCTGAGGCAACTTCAGTGGTACCCCGTGCTGGCAGTTTCTTCTGTTCCACCGCTTTATCAGTGAGTTTGTGAGCCAATCGGATAGCTTGATGTTCTGTTACAGGGTTACTAGACATCACCATACCCTGAATTTCCGGAACCAGACCCCCGAGATAGAACTCGAGTCTTTTCTCCACCGTGTTTGCCAAATCAGGACACAGAAATACCAAGTCATGGTGTTTTGCAGTGTAAGCTTCAATTTCCGATCCCACCATCTTGTGGTTCCACAAAGCTTGCTCTAACTGTTGCACTCTGTCTCGTGGACAGTACTCCTCTTTAATCAGGGCCTTGAACTCGGTCCAAGCCATTGCATTTGCAGCTAACAGTCCACGTGTTTGGACTTGGGCATTCCACCATGTCAGTGCCCCCTCTTCCAGTGTTGAGGCGGCGTATTTGACCTTGTTGGCCTCTAAGCAGTTGCACATTTCAAAAACAGATTCCGTCTTTTCGATCCAGCGAACCAATCCAATGGGTCCTTCCGCCCCCGAGAACTTGCTAGGCTTTGCGTCAAGGAACATTTTATAGGGGTTAAAGCCCCCTCCTGCTGACAGAGAACAGGAAGTCAGCAAGGAATTGTACTAGCCTCACCATTAGATTTTCACGCGAAAACTTAATAATGGTTACCTGCTGGCTGGTTCTGCACACCCGCTAATGCTGCGTTCACATGCTCCTGGATCATGGCAGCTAGTTCTTCGGGCGTCAAGTTTAGGTTTCCACGTCTTCCAGTCGCCATTTAGATCTTCGAAACACATCATAAACACACTCCGATAAGTCAATATATCCAATATAGTTATCCTACTTCGTACTTTAATAATTATTAAGTTACGTCAACTCAATATGTTAATAGCCAAAGAAATACTTGATTAACTGAAATCTCAACGTCTTACATAAGTGCAAATCAAACATACGAATTTACTATAAAGTCTCAAGTTTAAATACAAGTGGAAAATAATAAACTGAAGGAAAACAATTAATATAAACGAGACGTGTCAGTCGTCTACGCCTCCATCCCCTAAGTCACTGTCGTTGCCGTCATCCTGTGCGGCATCTCCAGCTTCCTCAGCTGGGTCCTCCCCCGGATCCTCTTCAGGATCCTCCTCTGGATCCTCTTCAGGATCCTCCTCTTCCGGCACTGGAGGGGCCGGTTCTGGTTCGAGTGCTTGATTTTGCAGTTCCTGAATGTTCCAACTGTTTTCCAGGACCCTGTCCTCCAGCCAGTCGGCTCTTATCTGCTCAGCACGCAGATACCTGGCTATAGTGTTACGGGCTATCTTGCTCGTACGATGCTCTTCCTCGAGCGAGTCGATCTTTCCTGTAAGGTGTCGGATCTTCCATCCTTGTGCTAATATGGTTTCCTGCATTCTTTCTATCTGTTTTTGTTGTGTATGAACCAGGATTCTAAGCATGTCAAGTCCTATTTCTACAGGATTAACCGGTTCAACCGGTACAGCAATAGTTGGGCGTAACGATGACTCCTCCCCCAGAGCGAGCCTCTTCCTCGCCGCTGAGCGTGTCTCTACGCCGTAAGGTAGCATGGGTTCCACCATTGGTGCCTTTCCTGGTGCCCTTGGTGGCGTAAGTCTGTCGGACGATGATGACGATGAGGATGATGACATTGCCTGTTGGGTCGTGTAGTTAGTTATGAGTTGTTTTCATTTCTTATCATGAAGGTATAATCTACCCAAACACGATTGTGGCATATTGCATAACAAGATATAATAATTCGGTGCCAAACTAAGTCTAGTGTCGTGATATCAGCTATAGCTTAGGTCTATTTCTAATGCAAACCTGGTTCTCTATAGCTAGTGGCTCTGATACCAATCTGTCACACCCTCAATTTCCACTTGCGGAGTTCTACCGCGAGACGTGTGAACAAACCAGAATCTAAGACACTAGTACGTCGAACGACTCTGTATGATTTGATAATACGTTTTCCAAAATCATTTGTTGTAAATTTTAGATTACCAATATTTAGCATGAGTATCAGTTTTTAAAGTTTGAGCGGAAGCATAAATAAGTAGTGATGCGGCGCCAACACAAACGCCAAAACAAAAGTAAAATCCCAAAACAATATTAATAAATGAGACTCTATAATGATGTCTTGTTCAATGCGTGTGCGTGCACCTAGAGCTCCTAGCGTCCTGAGAAACATGTAAAGAAACAAGTGTCAACATTAAAGATGAGTGAGTTCACAGGTTTTCGTAAATTTGTTGTTCGGTTTTAGTTTGTTACTCCGTTATCCTCAACCCGGGATAACATATCAGTTGCATTATTCCAAACCCGGAATAATAAGTTGTTGCTTCCAATATTCCCAAACCGGAATATTAAGTTGTGTTTCCATTATCCCCAACCCGGGATAATACGTTGATGTTCCAATATTCCAAACCCGGAATATTAAGTTGTTCCGTAATTAAGTTCAATATTAATGTATATAGGTAGCTAGCCTAAAGTCATGTCACTAAGTGTTCGCGATCGAAGCTGACATTTGTGCCTCCGTTTTGCCAGGTCTATCACATGACCATGGCGATGTTAGGCCAATCATACACCCGTTGACCAAACCCGGTCAGCTAGCGCGACTAGCTCGGATGGGGCTCGTCAGACCCAGTAGTACTACTTATAATTCCCCCGCTACTTAACCCAAATATTAACGATCCGAGGAGATTGTCGAGGACTTAAGTGATAAAGCTGCATAGTGACCATAACATTACATTAACATTAACTTAGTTACCGCATAGTTATGTGACGTTACATTCGTATAACATAAAGAGTTTGAGTTTAAGAATGTATACATGTTTCTCCCCCTGTTGTTTAAAACCGTATAAAGTTAGGGGCCGTGAACTCACCTTATTTGCTCGGTTAGTGTGGAATAGATGTTATAAGAGATGGGACCGCTAGTTGCGTCCTAACAAACCAATTAATTCCACGTCAGTGTGTAATCACACCAATACAAATTCCACACGCAATTTACTCACAAAGTGATACACACAAACAACATATCTAACACTCAAACATGCATGCAAGTATTCTCATAGGATCATAGTAATCAAACAACTTATCATGAACACATTCCAAATCCATGCAACACTTTAATGCATAAATCACAAATTAACAACTTTCTGCTTAGCACTCAATTATTCAGCTGTTTTCTAGGATTTTTATAAAATAGTTCCAGCATTCTAAAAATTCCCATATTTTTACAGTAGGTGACATTTATACCATAGAAATTTATATAATTTTCTCGAGTCCTAAATCTTTACCAATTAACCATAAATATTAGTTCACTAAGCTGCAGTCAGATTTACTGCTTTCTGACTGCAGTCCACGGAAGAATTTATTTAAAAATCACTGATCGTCCGATTAACAAAATTCCAGTTGGAGTTGCCCGGAAATTTCTACACCTAGTTGCTGTACAAAAATCATGACTCAACTCTCTACTGATTTTAAAATCTAGCTTGATAAACAACCAACAAAATTCCAGAATTTTAACAGCTTTACCTACCGAACTTGTTTAACCCTTTAAAAATATCAAACGATTTCAGAAAATTATGAATCCAGCGCCATTGGATTCCTTATTCAAATCTCTAGGTTTTAGACCTCAGAAAATCCGTTTTTCAACAACTAACGACCAGGTTACAGCCTGATGAAGTCGGCTGTTTCTTTTAATCAGCATCCTGTTTCAGCATGTTATTATTATAAACTCGTGTAATCCCGTTCATGCGATTACCCTAAGCGATCTAAAACCGATTTCTAATCCTAGATTAATACCAATAACCTATCCATACAAACCCTACACAATAACTTTTGTCTTTGTAACAAATCACAGCCTACATACTCAGTTTTCAAATAACATGCAACTCTCAATCTTGTACTAACAATCCGAACTATACCGACATGCGATCTGAGAATCATCAACAATCAAGACACACTTGTTAACTTATGATTTCCGAATATCATTATGTTTATACCAACTCAGCCGATTACATTAAACACCCATAATCCGAACAAGCAAATCACTTCATTCAAGTATGTGTATATATATACGAAACAATCATGCACATGAACAACAATCAAAACAGCCGATTACTTAGCACCCACATGATCTGAAAACAATAAAATCAAAATACATGTATTCCGAACATAATATGACCAATTTAAATCTTTTATCGGTGGGGTAAACGAACCGTGAGTATGTTAAGGAAACCGATGATCAACAAAACTTGCTGCCGAGGACTGAGATGGCTAAGGCTGTTGCGACCGGAATAAAGAACAGAAAAACTGTTGCTTGTTGCGACCGAGATGATGATGAGGGTAAGGCAGTTTTTGTTTGCGACTGAAAAGATGAACAAGAGCTGATCTTGATCGGTTAGGAAGAGCAAGGGAGCTGCCGACGGCAGGTTTCTTGTAGGGTTTTGGAGTTGTGAAAGAGACATGCAAGAGCTGAATTTATAGGCGCAAGATGCTAAGGTTCACGGTTCGGATAAGTATTGTGGCCGAGGTATAGGGTGAGTTTGTTTGGTTTAGATGTGATCTCGCGGCCAAAGACTAAAGTAGTTTGGTTTGGATTTGAATGCAGCCGCAAGGGAGCTTGAGTGGTTCGGTTTTGATCTTATGGCCGAGAACTTGGCTTTAGCTAGAGTTTCAAAAACTTGTTACTCCTAGAGTCGCAATGAACCAAGGTTTGGAACGTGTCACGGTTCGGTTAAGTTTGTGCACATATCAAATCTAATTATTCAATCACTAAGACAATCACACAACACACAACACATCTTTAATCCATGCACGTTTAATTCTTAGCACACATCTTATTCGACAAGTGTCACGTGTAAGTTATCTGAAAAACCCGGGATATCACAATTATACCCGTCATTCAGCAGTGATCGAAGGATACACTGATGCGAACTGGATTTCGGATATAAAGGATCATAGACCGACTAGTGGATATGTGTTTACACTTGCGGGAGCAGCTATAGCTTGGAAGTCATCCAAGCAAACAGTTATAGCTAGATCCACGATGGAATCCGAATTCGTCTCCTTAGATAAAAGCGGTGAAGAGGCGGAGTGGCTACGTCAATTTGTGGAAGATATTCCAAGATGGCCAAAGCCGTTGACGGCGATTTGCATACATTGTGACAATACATCAGCGCTTGTGAGAGCATAAAGCTCTATGTACAATGGCAGATCAAGGCACATTCGACGTAGGCACAACACAGTACGTCAACTAATCTCAACGGGTATTATCTCGATTGACTATGTGAAGTCAAAAGAGAATATTGCAGACCCATCAACGAAAGGCTTAAGCAAAGATTTAGTTTATACGACGTCAAGAGGAATGGGACTAAAGCCCATGGATGAAGGGAATATGAGGGAAACCTAACCTAGTTGACTGGAGATCCCAAGATCTAGGTTCAATAGGCAAACTTAATCATAAACCCAAAGGGAGTCACTGTGGGGGGTGCCCCAAAAGATTCATAAAGGGAGTTATATACTTCCTAGTCCATTCCAATCAGTGACATGAAGTAAGGTTAAGCATGTTGATGTTAAGGATTTGAGGAAATCAAATTAACCATGTTGCTTTTAATGATTCGACGAATCACCTATGTTAGAGAGAAGTGGGGTCGCTTCGAATGGATTTGTGGGGAGGCGCAAATCCTAGAGCTCTCGCAGAACCAGGAAAGTGTTCCATGACCATGAACGGACACAACCATGAGGTGATGACAAAACTAGGGAGAGTATTGTGTGAATGTATATTGTCGCCTACATAAACGGGGGATTGTTCAAAGACACCGCGTCTACAAGACCCTAGGAGGCTAAGTATGCTTAACAAAAGAGGGTTCAAAGGTTACGCCTACCTATCTTGCCTGTTGAATTTGTATCGTTGAAACTTGAAATGAGAAAGATCGATTTCCATTCATGTGGGGGATTGTTGGAAATTTAGTGAAAATAAAATTTTTCACAAATATAGGAGAGGCATATTTCCTAATTTTGGACGATAAATAAATATTATAAACTGAGGTTTATATAGATATTTATTTCCGGGTTTGTGTTCTATGTTGGAAGAGCTTCGCAACGAACTAAACCACGTCCAAAACGGAGCTAAGATGAATGAGATATCGATGCTCAAAGTTTGGTGGTTGAAACATTAAATGCTGAAATAAATGGGAAAGTAGAATCTTGTCCCACATAGGAGGAGTGATGAAACTTAAATGGGTATTTAAGTGGAAACACTCCTTCCTTATTCTTTCATGGAAGCACACACTAAGTGTACTCGCGAAGGGTGCGGAGCACCCTAACTCGCACTCGCACACGTGCGCGCGCGTGGCGTGGGCGATGGGCGCAATGTGGCGCTTTGATGGCGCACAACGCCGCGAGCCGCTTGAGAGCCGCCTTTGTATTTTTTATCGCGCGCGCGTGGCTCAGCAAAGGCTGCAAGGACCAGGTGGCGCAGACCCTAGATAGAAACGTGGCAAGGAGCGCGCAGGTACACAGGTAGTGGCGCATGGTGCAGGCAGTCCAGGTTGCGCAGCAGATGCCTGACGTGCGCGCGCGCAGCGCACCAAAGTAAACCAGTATGGCGCGACTGTGTGGCGTGACCAGATGGGTTCCCTGGTGACGTGGCGTGCGCGCGCAAGGGCTGGCGCACCAGTAGGCTCGCGCAAGGATGTGGAGCAAAGGATGCGCACGCAAGGATGTGACCATACTGGCGCACGCGCAATAGGACTATGGAGCAAAGGATGCGCGCGCAAGGGCTTGCGCACCAGTAGGCTCGCGCAAGGATGTGAGTTATACTGGCGCACGCGCAATAGGACTGTGGAGCAAGGATGCGCGCCCAAGGACTGGTGCAACAGTAGGCTCGCGCAAGGATGTGAGCCATACTGGCGCCCGCGCAATAGGACTGTGGAGCAAGGATGCTCGCGCAAGGGGTTGCGCACCAGTAACCTAGCGCAGGGATGTGAGCCACACTGGCGCGCGCACCAGCAGGCTAGCGTATGGAGGCGCGCGCACGCGACCTGCTGCTTCCAGTGTTAATGACAGATCAGTTACACTTCAGCAGTTGAAACAGACGAGTCAGGGGTCTTGACCAGGAATGTAACTGACGAATTTAAGTGCATTAAAGACGTTTAATGCAATTTAATTCGTTGAGTTGAATCTTTTTGACTCTTTCAACCCAGATGCAGTATAAATACAGCATCACCTCAACACAAGAAGACACACCTTGAACACCATCGAATTCTCTATAGAAATTTTCTTCTTCTCCTTTCTTGCAGCAAGGTACACCTTCGGGTTGTTGTCATCTCCGGCAGTGCAACTGCTTGGGCTGTTGTATCCTGGAAACAAACGAGTTCTCCTGGGAGACTCGAAATTTGTTTTAAGGGACCCGTGTCTAACACGATCCTCAGCCAAGAACTTACTTTTCTGTTTGAATTTTGTTCTTGTATTTCGATTATTTCAGTTGTAAAAGTATTGTAATTTACAGCTTTATTTATTTCTGTATTGTAATTCGAATTTATAAAAGTTTTTATTTATTTTATGCGAACAGATTCCTACATGAATATCATCTACTTTTTTCTTCTTCAAACGTATCAAAGAATCAGATGGTTTTTTTTTCTTTCCCTTTTTTAGATTTTTGTCTTATAGTATAATTTAGATTTAGATTTTGAGCCCTTTTTTTCCATTTGGCTAATTAAGTTAACCTTTTCTCTATAAACTTGAGTTCGTATATATTTTATGTCAGCTCGTTGTATAAGTTTGTATTTGTCTTTGTATATCTTTTTTTTTGTTATGTGACGGTATAAATTCATGTTTTTGTTTTATGATTCCCGGTTTTGAGCGTTGTTTGCTTACTACTTAACATAGTTTTACGACCTCTGCGCCCGCAACGCGGAGGTTTACCACTAGTTATTATTATTCTGAGAAATGGTGTGTGGGAAAAAAATTAGGGTCCTTTTTGTTTCTTGTTTTCTAAATCTAACCTTGTAATCTCGGAAAAATGCAAATCAAACGAGTTTTGTGGAGTTGGTACAAAGATAACCGTCTTCAGCTAACAAGCGTTTGACTACACTTTCCACGTCCACAGTTCTATTTTCATTTACAGTTTTTTAGAACTACAAAGTCAGACTTGAAAAGTCCTGTTACATTGAAAGTTAGATATAGGGGTGTCATTACTTGCTTCGGTCTATTTGATATTTCGGCTTTGAAATTTTTTGGGCCTTACCGAAAACCAACCTACCGAATTAGAAATGTGTCTAACCGAACCGAATTCAAACGATTTATTCGGTCCAGATATCCAAATAAACCAGTTATTATTCAGTTTATTCGATTGAATTTGTTCGGTTATCCGAATAAGCAGGGTTTGTGAAACCGGTCACAGAGCCGAAAGCCGAATCCACAATTTGATTCGCTTTTTTGTGGTCACGAATATTGTTTGGTATTCGATATTTTTTTCACCTCTAGTTAAATGAAAAAAATCACTTGAAAGGTTGCTAGAGATTCATAGCAGCTCCATCAATTTCTACACTATAATTAATTATAAATTATATATTTTTTTAAAAAATATCTTTTATTTTAAAAAACTTCCCACATGATGTGCTAAAAGTGGTCTAATAAAAGTAACTAAATTAACCTAATTATAGACTCCATGTAATACTTTAGACTCACTAAAACACACTAAACTACTAACCGGCAAGTGTACCGATCGACTCTAATATAGCTAAAGTAAGTCTGGATATCGAACCCACGAGACTCTACTAATTACGTTAAAGACTCTATTTAGACTACGACTGACACAAACATACTAATTGTTTAATTGTTTGGGGGGGGGATGTTTCTAAAAATTCCTAAAAAGCAATTAAATTAAACTAAATTAACTAATTAAACTAAAGATTACGAATTATTCTCGGACTTTACTCAGATGGTTGAAACACTACCTAGACTCGAATCCTGGTTGCTTTTAGTTATGGAGTTTATTCGAAGATTGATTATTATGGACCGGGATCTTAAGATACTAAACCTCTCGAGTTACGAACTAAGCCTCCTAACCCTTTTCAAGAGTACGTTAGGGCACACTAAAGGTTGTTATGACTACCAGTATATTAGACTCTCTTTCAAGACACCTAATGATTTATGAAAGTACCCTACAAGACTCTCTCCTTTTCGGGACTCAAGTCAAGGGTGAATTTGGGTTCTCAACTAGACTTGTTAGACAGCAGCTAATAGGTTTACTCCCTAAGAAGGACCCACCTTACGGTTTAATCGCTTAGACCTAACAATAATCTCGCACCTGTCAGCTATTGAGGGTTAGTAGAACACTTGATTTTATAAGATTACCGAATATTAATTCTAAGGTTAATTGTGCACGATAACCCTAAAGATTAAAGATTTCTTACGTGATAAAAACACTCACCAAAATCTAATAATCTAACACGACTCTATTGTGTGATAAAGACCATCACCAAGAATCATGTAAAGCAATAAACAATACTCAAACATAATCAATCATGCATACACATCTAGCTAATAATCAAATCGCCTACAATACATAAATAAATCCATAAATATCATAAATTCATAAATAAAAATCCAAACTTTAGCAACCATTCATCTTGTCTAGGTAGTTAAATAAATTTAGCTAATCAAAGTCATGAAATTCATTGAAAACAAAGTATAATCAAGAAATCAAAACATGGTCAAGAGAAATGAGTGAAAGTGAAGACACCCGAACGACACCAACGTGAACCGAATGCTTCCTCGACTTCAATCCTTCAACCAGCAGCTGCGAGTGCTTGAAAATCTCCGATTTGATGCTCCAAAATCACCCAGAGGTCTCCTAATTCGTAACTTAGGTTTTAGGGAATGATTAAAAGTGTTTATATATGTTTTCAGCTCAAATTCTGATCCAGCTCGCACTATTCTGACGAAAACACCCTCTCACGGGGCGCGAGAGGGTTTGATGTATTGAGTCGCGGCCCGCGACCGTGTTGCTGACGTCAGCATCCATTACCTTCTCGCGGGTGGCGAGAAGCATTAACAAGATCAGTCGCGGCCCGCCAGAAGGTAAAAACTCAGTATTTTCGACTTGTTTCAGCTCCCGAGCCTTCCAATCCGTTCCAGGACTTGACTTTTTCGTATTTCAACTTGTTTTCATCACTTTTCAGCTGTTGTAAGCGCACAAGACCTGCAAAACGCAATTGGATCAAAAGTCTAACTATTCTATCAAAAATGAAACTAAAACTAACGAAAACTATACAAACTGAACGTGATAAAACCGATGTATTTTGCAATACATCACCACATCACATCCACCATTTATGTCTTTATCTTGCTCAAAACAACTTAATTTATTATATTTCTTGTTTTTACGCACTCTTAATAATTTAATAGAGGATACATAGTAGCTTTTCATATACAAAAAGTTACTCTAACGATTTTTCAAATTATATATATATATATATGGGGGTTTAAATGAGAACGCTAAATATCGCGAGAACCGTGATAACGAATGAAAAAACCACGAAACTTGGTAAAAAACAATTCAAATTCAAAATTTCTTTTTACACTTATCATTATTGTTCGAATAAAATGTTAGAAATTTAATTTACACGTTTAAATTTAAGTGAATTTGTAAATAATTTTTTTTACACATGTGTAAGTTAGTCATTTACACATGTGTAAATTTGTTATATTTACACATGTGTAAAAAATTTAATAAGAGTGATTTTGAGAGAAGAAATGAATTATTAGATGTTGTAAATTCTTATTTTGATGTGGAAAGAATTGGCAAAGTGGCCTACCGACTCGAATTACCAAAAAAACTCAACAACGTACATCCGACCTTCCATGTCTCAAACCTCAAAAAGAGTTTAGCTGAAGGAAATCTTCATGTGCCACTTGAAGATTTGCAAATAAATGAAACTCTGCACTTTGTGGAAAAGCCAGAAATCATGGATCGAGAGATCAAGAAACTTCGACACTCTCGCATTCCTATTGTGAAAGTCCGATGGGAAGGCAAACGCGGCGCCGGGTTCACTTGGGAACTCGAAAGCGACATGAAAGCTAAATATCCTAACCTCTTCGTTACGGCCACCACCTGAATTTCGGGACGAAATTCCCTAAAGGAGAGGAGAATGTAACAACCCAATCTTTCGGATTGTATCCGAATCCTTATTATTACCGTCATTTCTGTTTCTGTATCGTTCTGTAATCTGGGATTAATTATAATGGTTTTAAATTATTTTGAAACACCTGTTACATCGCTTATTTGTCGCATTTAAATCGCTTAATACTCACAACTCTCAACGCAAACTCAAATCGCGGTTAATTATGTTACATTATGTTACTTATATGTTATGTATGTTTTCTGATTTATGGTTATACTCACTCTCGTTCGCACAAATCGCTTAAAACGCATTAGATTTATTATCCCAATGCTTAACGCCTCCCTAAAACGCTTAACATAACTATCTAGTACAAACCGCATCGCCAAACGAGCACCTAACATGCAAATAACGAACAAAACTTCGCCACCAGGCCAAGTTCGCTCGAAGTTGGGCACCCAAACTTCGCCCGAACTTGTCCAGGCCACCAAAACACCAAAATAAACAACAAGTTCGCTCGAAGTGGTGGCAAGTTCGCCCGAACATGATGTCGGCCAGCTTGTTTCTACTCACCTATAAATACCAAGCACCCACATTCTCTCATTCCTTGCTGCTAACTTCGCCCCAGAGCTCCCATAACCGAATTTCTTTGATTTCCAAGTAAGAATCAAACCCATTTTATGCAAACCAAAACGTTTTCACTACGATTTTACACAAGGAATACCTTCGTTTTCATCAAAACCCTTCTGTTTATGAAAATCTTCATCTTTTTCTACAAAACTTTTTCTTTTCACTTAGATCTACACTAAACAAGTATATTTGGGCTTAGCTTTGGCTTCCCAAGCTAGAAATCTTGATGATTTCGACTCACCAAGTGTCAGATCTGAGCAAAACCTTTTAAAGCTTTGATTTTTACACAAAATACGGACTAAGTGATGTATGTTTCGTTCACTATGAAGTGGAACGAGGCGTTGTCAAGCAAGATCTCAGATCCGGAAGCACAAGGACGATGTCGTCACTTTACAAGAACTGGACTAACCCGTACGAACCGACGAGTTCGCCCGTATTAGCCCGAGTTCAAATAGCATAACGACTATTTTAATGACAATACTTTATAACGCTTAATTTCCCATACAATCAAACTAGCATTCATAAACAGTCAATGCAGATTACAATCCCTTAAACAAAACAAGTTTGACAAACTAGATTTTATTTAAATGAGTTCTAAAATAAGCCCTAAATCCATTTGCTGCAAGTAGAACATCCGCAACCTGTTACATACGTTAAAATACAAGTCAATAGAATAAAGTAAAGGTGAGCATACAGGTTTAATAGCCTAATAATAGTGATAAAGCGATTTCGCATAACCAACATGTATACATAGCGAAAGTGAATCTAAGTAAGCTAACAATAAGGATATATGCTAACCCAACACGATTGCGATGTGAATATGCGCGATACGTGTTCACAATCGCGATGGCATCGTACGGGTTAGTCCAGTTCGTGCAAGGTGACGATATCGTCCTTGTGCTTCCGGATCTGAGATCTTGCTTGACAACGCCTCGTTCCACTTCATAGTGAACGAAACATACGTCACTAGTCCGTATTCTGTGTAAAAGTCAATGCTTAAAAAGGTTTTACTCAGATCTAACACTTGGTGAGTTGAAATCATAAATATTTCTAGCTTGGGAAGCCAAAGCTAAGCCCAAATACACTCGTTTAGTGTAGATCTAAATGAAAAGAAGTTTTGTAGAGAAAGATGAAGATTTTCATAAACAAAAGAGATATGATGAAAACGAAGGTAATCCTTGTGTAAAATCGTAGTAGAAACATTGTAGTTTGCATAAAACGGGTTTATTCTTACTTGGAAATCAAAGGTTTTCGGTTTTGGGAGCTCTGGAGTGAAGTTAGCAGCAAGGAATGAGAGAATGAGGGGCTGGGTATTTATAGGTGAGGAGAAATGGTAGTGGCAGTCATCAAGTTCGGCCGAACTTGGCACAAGTTCGGGCGAACTTGCTTGTTCTGCTGGCCTGGCCAACTTCGGGCGAAGCTGGGGTGCCCAACTTCGGCCGAACTTGGCCTAGTCGCTAAGTTTTGTTCGTTATTTGTTCGTTAGGTGCTCGCTTGGCGATTCGGTTCGTATTAGATAGTTATGTTAAGCGCTTTAGCGAAGCGTTAAGTGTTGTTTTACCATTGTAATGAGAGAGGGAGAGTTAAGTGAGCGTGTGAACGTTTTAACGATGGCAATTATAACACACATAAAACAAGATGCCACATAAATAACTGCGTTTTGCGATGCGATGTGATAAGCGATGTCGAAGGCACCAGTGGTTATTGTACAACAACACACTCGGCTCATTAGGTAACATAGTTACTTGTGATTGTGTTGAGTTTATCATTACGTTTAATAGGCGTTTAGATGAAATATAGTTGTGACAAAATGTATTTAGTAAACCGAAACCATTCCCTTAATCAAATCTCGGATTACAATGGCATATATAAACGAAATAAACGGAAACAAGATAACAACGAAAATACGAGTTGTTACAGTCTCCCCTACTTTAGGAAACTTCGTCCCGAAATTTAAGTAGTGGCCGTAACAAAGAGATGTGGATATTTAGTTTTCATATCACTTTCCAGTTCCCAAGTGAACTCGGCACCGCGTTTGCCTTCCCATCGTACTTTCACAATAGGAATGTGAGAGCGTCGAAGTTTCTGGGTCTCTCGGTCCATGATTTCTACTGGCTTTTCCACGAAGTGAAGAGTCTCGTTTATTTGCAAATCCTCCAGTGGTACATGAAGATTTTCCTCAGCTAGGCATTTCTTGAGGTTAGAGACGTCGAAAGTTGGATGCACGTCGTTGAGTTCTGCTGGTAGTTCCTATAGGCCACTTTGCCAATTCTTTCTAGAATCTATGTTTTCCCACAAAACTAATTGGGTTCGATTTCCCCTAGATTTCATTATAAATCAGAACTAAACAAAAACAAACTAAACTAAGCAAAACTACGTCCAAGGCATCCAAGCTAAAAATCCTCAACCTGTTGCATATGTTAAAATACAAGTCAATACAATTAAGTAAATGTGAGCATACATGTTTAAGTAATACTAGCATAATAGAGAAAACATTCGCGAAATAGTCTAATCTTATATCATGATACACCAAAACACATTACACAGATTTAGGCAATTTTCTCATGCTAACTTCCGTGAGAAGGCTAGCGCGTCCATCCTAACTAGACCCCGTCGGGTGTTAGCCACACTATAGTACCATACTAGCTAAGGAGGCAAGTTAACAAAAATAAGTCCTAGTCGCATGTTTCTAGTATCAGGTATTGAGCATTTATAATCAGATTATTCGCGTGTGATAAACAGTTTGATTTGTGAGGTGATTTTGATAGAGGAACATATGTAACACCCAAAGAGTGCATTAAAGCGAAAATGGGTCAAGTATACTCACAGTCGGTGCGTTTGGAATAGAGAAGACGACTGTTGGTAGACGGAGAAGAGTGTCGGATCAGCCTGCATACGCGAACGGAAGTGCATCAGTCTCTGAAAAGCTGAAACGGTGAACTTTGGTTTGGGCAGTAGGCAAGTTCGGCCGAACTTGTATGTAAACATACAAGTTCGAGCGAACTTGTATAGGTTTGCTGGGGTTTGAGTCAATTTCGGGCGAACTTGTAAGTTTCTCAAGGAAACTTGACAAGTTCGGGCGAACTTGTGAGGATTTGTAAGGTGGAATGACAAGTTCGGCCGAACTTGTGAAGTTTCCTGAGAAAGTTTGCAAGTTCGAGCGAACTTGAGGGGTTTCTGTGGAAAGTTGGTCAATAATATTCAAGTTCGGCCGAACTTGACCCTCACAGGGCAAGTTCCAGCGAACTTGATTGGCGTGCTGCACAAAAATCAGTTAAATCTCGAGCGAACTTGATGTTTTCGGGTCCAAAATATTGCGTTTTCGCGTCGTTTCTGAGTAAATCGAGTGTTCATCCCTCCAACCCTGTGCTACTGAGCAAACTTAGGTCAGAGAGGTCTTTTAGAGCGGTTTTAGCCGTTTTACAAAAGCGTGGGCTAATCCGGACGAACGCGTGGTTCGTTCGGGTTAGTCCGGCTTGTGTAAACCAACATAAACGTCCTTGTGCTTCCAGATCTGGGATCTTGAATGATAAATGCTTCATTCCATATCAAAAATGGACAAAACATCACCAAAAGTCCGTATTTTATGTAAAAATCAAGTCTTTAAAAGGTTTTCCATAGATTCAACACTTGGTGAGCCGAAATCATTACGATTCCGTGTCCGGGAGGCCAAAGCTAAGTCCAAACGAACTCGTTAAGTGGATCTTGGATAAAAACAGAAGCTTTATAGAAAAAGATGAAGATTATCGTAAAAGAATGGATTTTGATGAAATCGAAGGTAAAACCTTGTGTAAAGATCGTTGTAAACGTTGTTGTATGTTGAAAACAAGTTGATTCTTACATAGGAACGAGGGTATTCGGGTTAGGAGAGCTCTGGTTAAACTTTCAGCAAGTTCAAATGAGAGAATAGAGCTTTGTATTTATAGGAAAGTGAGAAATGAGGGAGCTGGGGAGTCGAGTTCGGCCGAACTTGCATGAAATCATGCAAGTTCGCGCGAACTTGTGAGATTGTTGAAGGAATTGAGTCAAGTTTGGCCGAACTTGTTGAATCCTTAAGGATTTAGAGCAAGTTCGAGCGAACTTGAGGGAAGATGGGAGAGCTGAGTTGGCCAGTCAAGTTCGGCCGAACTTGGCTTCACCCAAGTTCGAGTGAACTTGGCTCAAAACTCAGGTTTTCCTTGTTTTTCGTTCGTTTATCGATTGTTCAGCGATGTAATCGAGTTATAAAGCAACGTTAAGCGATCTAACGATGCCTTAAGCGTTGTAATAGCGAGTCAACGCGTGAGAGCGAGGTGCATGAGTTTGCGAGCGATTAAACCATGATAAATCCAATCCACGTAAACACATAAACATGTATAACACATAAACACGTAAACTATTATTACCACAAAATTCCAATGGACCAAATAAGCAATAGCGTTGCGATTGCGATGAGATATGCGATGCGTTGCGTTAAATAAGCGTTTAGTAAGCGTTTAGTTGTGACGTAATAATGCGATGAATGACAAAACATATTTAGTTTAACATGAACATTTCTATTAATGAATCTCGGGGTACAAGACTTGAAGTCAAAAGTAAATACACGGAAACAGGAACAATAGGAATACGGGTTGTTACAGCCCCCCTACTTTAGGGAATTTCGTCCCGAAATTAAGCAGTGGCCGTAACAAAAAGATGTGGATATTTCGCTTTCATATTAATTTCGAGTTCCCAAGTGAACTCGGCGCGGCGTTTGCCTTCCCATCGGACCTTCACGATAGGGATGCGTGAGTGTCGACGTGTCTTGGTTTCTCGATCCATGATTTCAATTGGTTTTTCCACGAAATGAAGCGTTTCATTTATTTGCAAGTCTTCGAGAGGGACATGCAGATTTTCTTCAGTGAGGCATTTCTTGAGGTTTGAGACATGGAAAGTCGGATGTACGTTGTTAAGTTCTACCGGTAGTTCGAGGCGATAGGCCACTTTTCCAATTCTTTCCAGAATCTTAAAGGGTCCAACATATCGTGGCGCTAGTTTTCCTTTCTTTCCAAATCGAATTACTCCTTTCCAGGGCGCAACCTTCAAAAGACATAATCACTAATTTCGAACTTAAGGGGCTGGCGGTGTTTATCAGCATAACTCTTTTGACGACTCCGAGCTTTCAAGAGATTGTCTCTGATTTGAAGGATCTTGTCTGTCGTTTCTTGAATTAGCTCGGGACCGGTGATTTGTGCTTCTCCGATCTCGTGCCATGCAATAGGCGATCGACATTTTCTTCCATACAGCGCCTCAAAAGGAGTCATTTGAATGCTGGTGTGATAACTATTATTGTACGAGAATTCGATTAAAGGTAAGTGCGTATCCCAATTACCACCAAAATCTATGATATACGCATGAAGCATGTCTTCGAGGGTGCGAATCGTGCGTTCCGTCTGACCGTCATGTCTTCCAGAGACGTGATATAAAGCGACCATCGCGGTCAGAAATGATGTCACGATGCGTCCCGTGTCGACATATAACTTCGTCGGTATAGATTCGGGCTAATCGTTCGACCTTAAAGTCTTCTCGTATAGCAATAAAGTGCGCAGATTTGGTAAGACGATCTACGATAACCCAAATGCTATCGTGACCAGATGAAGTGCGAGGGAGTTTCGTAATAAAATCCATAGCAATACTCTCCCATTTCCATATCGGGATTTCGGGTTGTTCGAGTAAGCCAGAGGGCCTTTGATGCTCGGCTTTAACCTTCGAGCAGGTTAAGCACTTTGAAACATACACGTCGATATCCTTTTTCATACCCGGCCACCAATACTTAGGACGAAGGTCCTGGTACATCTTGTCGGATCCGGGATGAATTGAGTATCAGGATCTATGAGCTTCAGTCATGAGTAACTCCCGAAGATTTTCACGACTGGGAATCCAAATGCGATTGAGATAGTAATAAATACCATCACATTTAGTTACGAGTTGAGTTTCGGCTCCACAATTCATTTCTTCTTTCAAAGTATCTTCGTTAAAACATGCGTGTTGAGCGGTACGGATGAGAGTTTCAAGACTGGCACAAGCTTGAGAGTCACAAATAGTATACACATAGCTTCGTCGACTAAGAGCATCGGCGACGACGTTTACTTTGCCAGGGTGGTAGCGTATTTCGCAATCATAATCGTTGAGAAGTTCAACCCATCTTCGTTGGCGCATGTTTAGTTCTTTTTTATTAAAGATATGTTGTAAGCTCTTATGATCGGTGAAGACCGTACACTTAGTACCGTAAAGGTAGTGTCACCATATCTTCAATGCAAAAACAACTACACCGAGTTTGAGATCATGGGTTGTATAGTTCTTCTCGTGGATCTTGAGTTGTCGAGACGCATACGAGATAACCTTGTCTCGTTGCATAAGAACACAACCGAGACCAAGATTAGAGGCATCACAATAAACAACGAAATCGTCGTTTCCGTCGGGTAACGCGAGTATAGGAGCATTGCAAAGCACATACTTGAGACTTTGAAAAGCTTCCTCTTGCTTGGTTTCCCAAACGAAAGGTTTATCTTTATGAGTTAACAAGGTAAGCGGAACGACGATTTTTGAAAAGTCGGCGATGAATCGACGGTAGTACCCCGCCAATTCGAAAAAAGAACGAACTTTAGATGCCTTCTTTGGTGTAATCCAACTCTTTACAGCTTCAATCTTCGCGGGATCAACATGAATTCCTTGGTTGTTGACAATGTGACCGAGGAATTGGACTTCTCGAAGCCAAAATTCACACTTGGAGAACTTGGCAGAAAGACGATTTCCTCGAAGTAATTCGAGCACTAAACGGAGGTGTCGCTTGTGTTCATCCTGCGACTTCGAGTAGATGAGAATGTCATCAATGAACACAATGACAAAACGATCCAAGAAGGATTTACACACACGGTTCATCAAATCCATGAAGACCGCAGGTGCGTTCGTGAGACCAATAGGCATGGCCACGAATTCGAAATGGCCATAACGAGTACGAAAGGCGGTTTTCGGTATGTCTTCTTCGAGAACACGTAACTGATGATATCCGGAACAAAGATCGATCTTGAAAAAATAGGTAGCACCTTGAAGTTGATCGAACAAATCGTCAATTTGAGGTAGAGGGTAACGGTTCTTTATCGTAAGTTTGTTAAGCTCACGATAATCGATACACATACGGAACGTCCCATCTTTCTTTTTCACAAAAATAACGGGCACGCCCCAAGGCGAAGTGCTCGGGCGTATGAAACCTTTATCAAGTAATTCTTGAAGTTGGCTACATAGCTCGCGCATTTATGAAGGTGCGAGGCAGTAAGGAGCTTTAGCGACAGGAGTCGCACCGGGAACAAGATCAATATGGAATTCAACATCGCGGGTAGGGGGTAAACCAGGTAAATCATCGGGAAAGACTTCGGGAAAATCACAAACAACAGGGACATCTTTAAAAGTTTTCTTTTCGTCTTTCGTCTCCACAATATGGGCTAGAAAAGCAAAGCACTGCTTACGCAAGTACTGGTTTGCTTGAGGCACGACATAAGAATCAACTTCTTTGAGGGAGTTTCACCGTAGACATGAAGTTGATCACCGTTTGAGAGAGGGAAGCGAATCATCTTATCGAAGCACACAACTTCAGCATGATTTTCACGAAGAAAATCGATGCCTATGATGATATCGAAACTACCTAACTGCATAGGTATGAGATCAATAGAGAAGGTGTGATTGTTGAGATCGAGAGTACAATCACGTAAGACTGAGTTAACTGCGATGGATTTTCCGGTGGCAATTTCGACACTGAAAGGATTAAGTGCGTTTACATTTTAAAACCTTTTCGAATTAGACGACACAATACAGTTAGCGGCACCATTATCAAATAAACACGAAGCATAAACATTATTAACGAGGAACGTACCATTGACAACATTGTTGTCCTTTTGAGCTTGGCGATGGTTGAGATTGAAAGCTCTGCCACGCACAACCTGTGGTTGTTGCGGCTGGGGCTGTGGTGGTTGTTGCTATTGCTGAGGCTCTTGCTTGATGGTACGGTTCGGGCAGACATTGGCAAGGTGGTTCGGATCACCACACACGTAACACACACGTGCTTTTGGAGCTGCTGCTTGTTGTTGCTGGTTGTTCTGGGGAGTACGCTGAGGAGCTGGTAGTGCTGGAGCTTGAGGAGCTGGCTTGCGAGGACCGGTACGGCAACTAACAGTAAAGTGGCCGTAGATATTGCAGTTAGTGCAAAAATGACAGTTTCCACCCACCACGTGATGATATGTGCATTTAGGGCACAGCGGGTGAGGACCTGTATACGCACGTTTTGCCGGCGATGTGTTTAGTGTTGCAGATTGGAGCGGCTGAGGGTTTGCTGGGGCAGTAAGAGCAAAGTTCTTGCTTGGGTTCTCTTGCTTGCGACCTCGGCGAGTGTTCTTTGTCTCTCGGGACTGATCGAATGGAGCTGTTGATTCGGTGACGGCCTGGTTAGCGATCTTGCCATGGTTCCTGAAATAACCATCCTGAACTCGCTGATTATTGATCTCAGCGGCGAGCATGTAGGTTTCCTCGATGGTTGTGGTACGACCAACTTTCACAAAATTTGCAACACATTCGGGTAGTGCACAGATATACTTGTTGATGGCTTTCTCAGTAGTATCAACTTGGCTGGGACAGATGATGCTCAAAATCTTGAATCGAGCGGTAAGTCCAGCATTGTCGGGACCATCTTGCTTAATACCCCAAAACTCATTCTCGAGCTTTTGAATCTCATGCGGAGGACAGAACTCCTTCTTCATCACTTCCTTGAGTTCCTCCCAAGACAGATTATAGGCTTCATCATTACCGCGCCTATTTCTTTCCGCGGTCCACCAGTCGAGAGCACGGGACTGGAAGACTCCTGTAGCGTTCACCGTGCGAAGGTCATCGGGGCATCCACTTTGCCTAAAGGTGACCTCAATGGCGTCAAACCAATGGAACATAGCAGTCGGTCCATCGTTGCCCGTGAAGGCGAGAGGTGCACAAGCTTTGAAATTTTTGAAACTAAACCGGGACTTGGGGGTTTCAGCTTTCGAGTCGACCGAGGAGTTACTGCTCACAGCATGAATTTCTGAGACGATTTGTGGGATGACTTTAGCCATTTCCTTGGCTACCATTGTAGCGATGCGCTTATCGGCGTTGCTGCGCTGGAGATTCCTCCTGGTATGTGATCCCATAGAAGACATCTACATTGAAGGATTTGATTGGATGAGATTCGATTAATAGAGCTATGTTCAAAAACCTTTATTATTATTACAAGTAAGGCACAAAATCACATAATCACATAGGCACGTAAATCACAAAGTCACGTAAGCACATAGCACGTAACACGTTGTCACATATTAGCACGTAATCATATAAACCTTGTGAACACAAGTTCTGCATGTATTCACCTTCTAATAGTAACAATGCGAAGCGCGTTTCAAGAGATAGCGTAGCGAGATAGGGATACGTCGTAGCGTAGCGTGTAATAACCGAAAGAAGTAGCGCGTTGTAAGCGGAGCGTTGAGTTGGATTATCTGCGTCTGTTTATAAATGTTTTAGATTGAGATAGTTGTGCGAGGAGTGCGCGTAACGAGAGAGCGTAAAGTTGATAAATCGAGAAATCGTTCAAATCATAAAACTTAAACCTTCAAGTAAAACACATAAACATAAATAATTTCAATGATGCGAAAAGCTACAATTATAGGCTAAAACAAATCAGAGTGTCCTGGGTTTTGAGACATTTTACACGCCAAAGTGATTCGACTACCCTTTGCATTTGGACCCACACTTTGGCCTAGTAGATAAACGCTCTCACCACAAGCGGCTAACGACGTTTACCCTTCCAGTTAATACGTGTTCAAACCATCGGCATAACCGAGACTTTGGTGAGATTGAAAATCAGAGAACGAAATTCATCATCAAGGTACAGGTTTCACCCCTGACTTAACAACTAGTTCCAAATTGTGGTTGTGCTCACTGATCATATCGAGAGTTCCACTAGAAAGAAATGGAGGGTTTCGTTGAGGTTTGGATGTCACTCCTGGCTCAACGAAGGTACCTCGTGCGAGAGAGATTGCGTGGAGTGAATGATCTTATCGAGAGTTCTTGGTTTTCACACCTATTCTCGACTTGATCGCCCGTTTTGTGTGATACGAGCGTTTCATAATCGTGTGTTGTGGTAGCTTTAGGAAAAGCTAAGTATGTTGGCCGTCTCGTGCAGAGTTGTCGGTTGTACCAAATGGAACTTCTCACTTTGAGGAGTAACACTTCGTAGGAAAGAACTTGTTCGCACGGTCGGGTCAGTTCTTAAAATTTCGGGTTTGAAATCACAGAGTTCAAATGGGTGGACATCGAGTTCGGCCGAACTTGTACCCAATGGGTCAAGTTCGAGCGAACTTGATATGCCTGATGTTTGAACTTCTGATTTTGAGGAGGAGGTCAAGTTCGAGCGAACTTAGGTCAACCTCAACTGATCTAGGTCAAGTTCGAGCGAACTTGACCAATTTCAGTTGATTTGGCCTCAAGTTCGGGCGAACTTGAGCGTTTCGGGAGCGTAATCGATGCGTAACAGTCTGATTTGGTATCCTAACTATAGCCTAAGGCAAAACATGCCAATTCTACCTAATTTCCTATAGTTATGGCTCTGATACCAATCTGTCACACCCCAATCGATGGCGGAAACATCGGGGTAGTGGCACTAGGCGACCAGATTGTCTCATGAGAATTCCATAATAATTATCCAACAATATCATTCAAACGTCAACGTCCCATACCATTAACATAACATTTTAAACAATCATTACATAATCTATGTTTTCCCACAAAACTAATCGGGTTTGATCCCCTAGATTTCATTACAAATCAGAACTAAACAAAAACAAACTAAACTAACAAAACTACGTCCAAGGCATCCAAGCTAAAAATCCTCAACCTGTTACATATGTTAAAATACAAGTCAATACAATTAAGTAAAGGTGAGCATACAGGTTTAAGTAATACTAGCATAATAGAGAAAACGTTCGCGAAATAGTCTAGTTACATATCATGATACACCAAAACACATTACACAGATCTAGGAATATTTCTCATGCTAACTTCCGTGAGAAGGCTAGCGCGTCCATCCTAACTAGACCCTGTCGGGTGTTAGCCACACTATAGTACCATACTAGCTAAGAAGGCAAGTTAACGAAAATAAGTCCTAGTCGCATGCTTCTAGTATCACGTATTGAGCATATATAATCAGATTATTCGCGTGTGATAAACAGTTTGATTTGTGAGGTGCTTTTGATAGAGGAACATATGTAACACCCAAAGAGTGCATTAAAGCGAAAATGGGTCAAGTATACTCACAGTCGGTGCGTTTGGAATAGAGAAGACGACTGTTGGTAGACGGTGAAGAGCGTCGGATCAGCCTGGATACGCGAACGGAAGTGCATCAGTCTCCGAAAAGCTGAAACGGTGAAGTTTGGTTTGGGCAGTAGGCAAGTTCGGCCGAACTTGTATGTAAACATACAAATTCGAGCGAACTTGTATAGGTTTGCTGGGATTTGAGTCAAGTTCGGACGAACTTTTAAGTTTCTCAAGGAAACTTAGCAAGTTCGGGCGAACTTGTGAGGATTTGTAAGGTGGAATGACAAGTTCGGCCGAACTTGTGAAGTTTCCTGAGAAACTTTGCAAGTTCGAGCGAACTTGATGGGTTTTTGTGGAAAGTTGGTCAATAAAACTCAAGTTCGGCCGAACTTGACCCTCAGAGGGCAAGTTCGAGCGAACTTGACTGGTGTGCTGCACAAAAATCAGTTAAATTCGAGCGAACTTGATGTTTTCGGGACCAAAATCTTGCGTTTCGCGTCGTTTGCTGAGTAAATCGAGTGTTCATCCCTCCAACCCTGTGCTACTAAGCAAACTTAAGTCGGAGAGGTCTTTTAGAGTGGTTTTAGCCGTTTTATAAAAGTGTGGGCTAATCCGGGCGAACTCGTGGTTCGTTCGGGTTAGTCCGGCTTGTGTAAACCAACATAAACGTCCTTGTGCTTCCAGATCTGGGATCTTGAATGTAAAATGCTTCGTTCCATATCAAAAATGAACAAAACATCACCAAAAGTCTGTATTTTGTGTAAAAGTCAAGTCTGTAAAAGGTTTTCCATAGATTCAACAATTGGTGAGCCGAAATCATTAAGATTCCGTGTCCGAGAGGCCGAAGCTAAGTCCAAACAAACTCGTTAAGTGTAGATCTAGGATAAAAACAGAAGCCTTATAGAGGATTTTGATGAAATCGAAGGTAAAACCTTGTGTAAAGATCGTTGTAAACGTTGTTGTATGTTGAAAACAAGTTGATTCTTACATAGGAACGAGGGAATTAAGGTTAGGAGAGCTCTGGTTAAACTTTCAGCAAGTTCAAATGTGAGAATAGAGCTTGGTATTTATAGGAAAGTGAGAAATGAGGGAGCTGGGGAGTCGAGTTCGGCCGAACTTGCATGAAATCATGCAAGTTCGCGCGAACTTGTGAGATTGTTGAAGGAATTGAGTCAAGTTCGGCCAAACTTGCTGAATCCTTAAGGATTCAGGTCAAGTTCGAGCGAACTTGAGGGAAGATAGGAGATCTGAGTTGGCCAGTCAAGTTCGGCCGAACTTGGCTCAAAACTCAGGTTTTCCTCGTTTTTCGTTCGTTTATCGATCGTTCAGCGATGTAATCGAGTTATAAAGAAACGTTAAGCGATTTAGCGATGCCTTAAGCGTTGTAATAGAGTCAACGCGTGAGAGCGAGGTGCGTGAATTTGCGAGCGATTAAACCATGATAAATCCAATCCACGTAAACACATAAACATGTATAACACATAAACACGTAAACTATTATTACCACAAAATTCCAATATACCAAATAAGTCATAGTGTTGCGATTGCGATGAGATAGCGATGAGATATGCGATGCGTTGCGTTAAATAAGCGTTTAGTTGTGATGTAATAATGCGATGCAATGACAAAACATATTTAGTTTAACATGAACATTTCTATTAATGAATCTCGGAGTACAAGACTTGAAGTCAAAAGTAAATACACGAAACATGAACAACAGGAATACGGGTTGTTACAATCCGCACCCTTAAAGACATGTTTCAATCGTGTGTCATAGATTTTGGTGGTAATTGGGATGCGCATTTACCTTTAATAGAATTTCGTACAATAACAGTTATCATACTAGTATTCAAATGGCACCTTTTGAGGCATTGTACGGTAGAAAATGTCGATCGCCTATTGTATGGCGCGAGATCGGAGACGTTCAACTCACCGGTCCCGAGTTAATACAAGAAACAACAGACAAGGTTCTCCAAATTAGAGACAATCTCCTGAAAGCTCGTAGTCGTCAAAAGAGTTATGCCTATAAACGCCACAAGCCCCTACAGTTCGAAGTGGGAGATCATGTTCTCTTACAGGTTTCACCTTGGAAAAGAGTGATCCGTTTCGGAAAGAAAGGGAAACTAGCGCCACGATACGTGGGTTCCTTTAAGATTCTGGAAAGAATTGGCAAAGTGGCCTACCGACTCGAATTACCGAAAGAACTCAACAACGTACATCCGACCTTCCATGTCTCAAACCTCAAAAAGTGTTTAGCTGAAGAAAATCTTCATGTGCCACTTGAAGATTTGCAAATAAATAAAACTCTTCACTTTGTGGAAAAGCCAGTAGAAATCATGGATCGAGAGATCAAGAAACTTTGACGCTCTCGCATTCCTATTGTGAAAGTCCGATGGGAAGGCAAACGCGACGCCGAGTTCACTTGGGAACTCGAAAGTGACATGAAAGCTAAATATCCTCATCTCTTTGTTACGGTCACCACCTGAATTTTGGGACGATATTCCCTAAAGGATGGGAGACTATAACAACCCGATCTTTCGGATTGTATCCGAATCCTTATTATTACCGTCATTTTTGTTTCTGTATCGTTCTGTAATCTGAGATTAATTATAATGGTTTTAAATTATTTTGAAACACCTATTACATCGCTTATTTGTCGCATTTAAATCGCTTAATACTCGCAACTCTCAACACAAACTCAAATCACGGTTAATTATGTTACATTAAGTTACTTATATGTTATGTGTGCTTTCTGATTTATGGTTATACTCACTCTCGCTCGCACAAATCGCTTAAATCGCATTAAATTTATTATCCCAACGCTTAACGCCTTGCTAAAACGCTTAACATAACTATCTAGTACAAACCGAATCGCCAAACGAGCACCTAACGTGCAAATAACGAACAAAACTTGGCCACCAGGCCAAGTTCGCCCGAAGTTGGGCACCCCAACTTCGCCCGAACTTGTCCAGGCCACCAAAATACCAAAATAAACAACAAGTTCGCTCGAACTTGTACCATTCAAGCAGAACTGGCCAAGTTCGCCCGAACTTGTGCCAAGTTCGCTTGAAATGGTGGCAAGTTCGCCCGAACTTGATGTCGGCCAGCTTGTTTCTCCTCACCTATAAATACCAAGCACCCTCATTCTCTCATTCCTTGCTGCTAACTTCGCCCCAGAGCTCCCATAACCGAATTTCTTTAATTTCCAAGTAAGAATCAACCCATTTTATGCAAACCACAACGCTTTCACTACGATTTTACACAAGGAATACCTTCGTTTTCATCAAAACCCTTTTGTTTACGAAAATCTTCATCTTTTTCTACAAAACTTCTTCTTTTCACTTAGATCTACACTGAACAAGTATATTTGGGCTTAGCTTTGGCTTCCCAAGCTAGAAATTTTGATGATTTCGACTCACCAAGTGTCAGATCTGAGCAAAACCTTTTAAAGCATTGATTTTTACACAAAATACGGACTAAGTGACGTATGTTTCGTTCACTATGAAGTGGAACGAGGCGTTGTCAAGCAAGATCTCAGATCTGGAAGCACATGGACGATGTCGTCACTTTACACGAACTGGACTAACTCGTACGAACCGACGAGTTCGCCCGTATTAGCCCGAGTTCCTGTAAAATGGCTAAAACTCGCTCCAAAAGACCTCTCCAGCCTATGTTTTGCTCAGTAGCATAAGTTTGGAGGGATGGACACTCGATTTCCTCAGCAAATGACGCAAAAACGCAAGATTTCTGGACCAAAATAGACAAGTTTGCTCTAAAAAGGTCAAGTTCGCTCGAAGTTGTCACCAGATTGGTGACCAACTTCGCCCGAACTTGTACAATCTCCAAGAAACCTGACAACTTCGCCCGAACTTGTGTTAATTCTGAGTAAAGGGTGACAAGTTCGCCCGAACTTGTACAATCTTCAAGGCAAATATGTCAAGTTCGCCCGAACTTGCACTTCTCCAAAGGATTCCAGCACAACTTCACCCGAACTTGTACTTAAAGTACAAGTTCGCCCGAACTTGTCCACTTCTCCTTCACATTTCGACCGTTCCAGCATTTCAGAAGACTGATGCACTTCTGTTCTCGCTTACAGGTTGATCCCGGTGCTCCCTTCAATCCACAACAGTTCGTGTTTCTTCGTTGAACATTGACTGTGAGTATACTTGAACCCTTTTTCGCTTTAACGTACTTTTGGGTGTTACATACGTCTCTATATCAAAACACGTTACACACAACACTAAACTCTTTTAACGCTAACCGCTCTCGCATGTTATACGTGAATCGCTGAATGTTTGTTTGCTATGTGTGAATAATGAGGACTTGTAGACCACCCTTAGCAACGATAGTACTATAGTTTGGACTCAGCACCCGATTGGTTCGGGGGTTCTTATGGCTCGCAAATTTACTTTACGTGCGTGTTCGCTATTGTGAACACGTATCGCGCATATTCACATCGCAGTCGTGTTGGTTAGCATGTATCATTATTGTTAGCTTACTTAGATTCACTTTCGCTACGTATACATGTTGGTTATGCGAAATCGCTTTATCACTATTATTATGCTATTAAACATTTATGCTCACCTTTACTTTATTGTATTGACTTGTATTTTAACGTATGTAACAGGTTGAGGATGTTCTACTTGCAGCAAAAGGATTTAGGGCTTATTTTAGAAACTTATTTAAATAAAATCTAGTTTGTCGAACTTGTTTTATTTAAGGGATTGTAGACTGTATTGACTGTTTATGAATGCTAGTTTGATTGTATGGGAAATTAAGCGTTATAAAGTATTGTCATTAAAATAGTCGTTATAGATTCTCTTGAGTAATCTGCTTGGCCTAGTGCCGCGCCCCGATGATTCTGCCATCGGTTGAGGTGTGACAATATTAGGGGTGTGCACGCTTCGGTTGGGTTCGGTTTTTGGGCAAAATCAAAACCGTAACAGAAATGTCGGTTTTTGGTTTTAAAAACCGTTCGGTTTCGAGTTTTTTCGGTTTCGGTTTTTCGGTTCTTACGCCGGTTCGGTTTTTCGGTTATTTCGGTTTTTGAAACAAAATTATGTAAGATTCAAAAAATCAAAAGTATAAAAATATTATAACAATCTTTTTTATATGTTTATATTTAATTTATTATAGTTTACCTCTTTAATTAATATTGTTTACATAAACTAACATTCTAATCTATTTTTATGTTTTCTTCAAAGTTTTTTTAAGACATTTTACTTTATAATAATTTGAAGATCATTTAATTTTTATATTAAATTTTGTTATTATTTATAGGTAATAAATAAATCATTTCAATTATAAAAAAACATGTAATGTTTTTATTGTAAACACTTAACATTCAATAATAAAATTAATATTTTCTACTAGCATTGAGTTAAACACTTCAACAATTTAAACTTAAACATAAAAATATATGGATTGTAACTAATTAGTTCGGTTCGGTTCGATTTTTTTCGGTTATTGAAAATGTTTATCTGAAAACCAAACCGAAATTTTCGGTTATTAAAAATCCGAAAACCAAACTGTCGGTTTTTGTTTCGGTTCGGTTTTTTGGTTCGGTTATTTGGTCACAGTTCGGTTATTTCGGTTTTCTTGCTCACCCCTAGACAATATATATATAGGGTAAGGTTATTGTAAAAAAATGTGTTTTTTTTGTGAGAATGGTAAGAAAAAATCTAAACCATTAGATCTTTATTTTAACGGTTGAGATCTTGATGTCAATCTTGTAAATAGTGTAACAATTAAATTAAGGAAACATTACACGTTTTGTCCTTTATGTTAACACCATTTTACAGGCCGTGTCCTTTTCAACGAATCTTGACAGCTTTTGCCCTTTACACGGAATGTTGTTGCACGTTACGTCCTTTGGCCCTAACCCAGATAGATTTTGTTGTTAAATCTGGTCACATGCAAGTCACATGAGGGTAGTTTAGTCTTTATACATATAAAGGACCATTTTTGCAAATACTGATATATGTATAGATGGAAGATACTAATCACTTCTACCGACACAAACAGGTAGAATTAGAGAGAAAAAAGAAAACCCACATCAATTATTGGGACTAATTGTGATAAGAACACACAAATCGACAAAAGTAAATAACTTTTACAAAGTATAATGCTCAAATCAGATGTAAACAACCATTATTCTTTTGATTTGAAGGGCTAGAAGAGGAAGACAGACTTGTGAATAAAACCAAAAGCAATACATAAGTGAACAAGCATAGAGAGTAATTCAGTTTACTTTTTGTATAATTCGTATTGATTTGAATTTAGTTTTACCTTTCAATGGCGTCATCTACGATACGCTGAAAACCGTTGGGGGTTTTTAAATGATGGCATCCTTATAAACCGGTATCCTCCATGCGACGTGCCGCGGGTGAGAAGAAGTATCGGATGTTGAAGGTGGAGCGATGAATTGAATGGGCTCGGCGGATTAGGGCGGCCATGGTGGTTCTCCGGTGGTGGCGCCGCCGTGGTAGCCTCAGCTGCTGGTTAAATAGAAACAGACCAGAAGATATGAGAAGTTAACTAACAATATATTACACAAATGTTGTGTAAGTATTTCAGGCAAAGATCACTCCCACTGTTTTGTGCAAATATAAAAAAATTATTTCAACCATAGATAGGTTCACCCAATTCAAGTGAGGGGTTGTTGATTTTGCGATACTCGGAGTCAAATCAGACCGCAGTTGTTCTTCATTGCTTTCAGTCGGACCTGATTACCAGTCTCTTTCACCAGCATGTAAGGTTTCATGGCTAGATCTGATAAATATCGGTTGGCTAGACAGTGGTGGTTGGGTGCTTGGTTAGGGTTGGGGTGGTGGTTCTGTGTAGACCAGTTATTGGTGAAGACCGAGGTGGCGGTGGATGGTTGTGGTGGTGGCGGGAGGTGGAAGCTGGTGGTGGTGGACTGGTGGTAGATGAAGGTTGAGAAAGAGAGAGAAAGGGTTCTGTGTGTGTGTTTATAGAGAGACAGTTTTTAATTTAGAAAAAACGTTATTAGTTATTTAAATTTCCTTTTTTTTATTTATTAAAAGATTTATAAATAAATAGGTAGAAAGACTAAACTATCCCTGTTTGATTAGATTTAACAAGAAAATCTAACAAGGTTAGGGTCAAAGGACAAAACATGCAACAAAATTCCCTATAAAGAGCAAAAGCTGTCAAGATTCGTTGAAAAGGACACCGCCTGTAAAATGGTGTTAAAATAAATGACAAAACGTGTAATTTTTCCTTAAATTAATTAGTTTTCTAGATTAAGGGTATAAAGGTAAATTTAACATTTTGAAATTAAGAAACTAACATTAATGCACATGCAACTTCTCCTCCGTCTTTTCTAAACGTCAATAACTTTATATATATAACTTTTTTTTTTTAAATTACACCATAATAACGAGCGTTTTTTTATCTTTAATATGAGTACCATAGTGCTATACTTATTTAGAGAATAAAAATTTACGTCTAGTTCAGCCTACTGAAATGCAAGTTTAAATACTGTACGAGAACATCTACCTGAATGCAGGTGTAAAACACCATGCAAAGAACCACTGGAATGCGGGTATAAAACACCATGAATGCAGGTGTAAAACACCGCCCGAAGAACACCTGTTAGATTGCAGGTATAAAACATAGTGAATACAAGTTTAAAACACCATACGAAGAAGATCTACTGGAATTATAGTAGTAAAACACCACACATAATGTGCAATGCAAGCATTCCAGATATTAAAAAACACCATGACTATATTACAATTCAAATCATGGTGTTTTTAGAATCTGAATGGTGTTTTATACTTTCAAAAGACTATATTGGATTCATGTTGTGGTGTATTTTGGAATTCGTATGGTGTTTTATACCTGCGAATTAACTAAAATTTTGATACGAATTTTATACCTGCGAATTAATCTTTATGTATAATCATATAAAATTCAAAATTGGAATTCTTAAAATAACTACACATTAATTGTATCATTAATTAGAACTATTAGTACAATTACCATTATATCCTTGATCTAAAAAAATGGATATGAAAAGATCTAATGGCTGAGATTTTTTCTTACGCTTCTCACACTTTTGATCTTTTTTACAGGAATATATATATATATATATATATATATATATATATATATATATTATATATATATGAGAAGGATCCGTTAGTAGCCACTCTTTATTGCGAGAACCGCGAGAACCAGTGTGAACACAACCAAAAATACCTAAAAAATCTAAAAATTTTAATATTTTTTTGGAAAAATCGCTATATTTCGTCAATAATTAAAAAAAATAAAAAAAAATCGAGTAACAGTTATATATGCACATGTGCATATGTATCATTTCTTTGACAAAATTTGTAATATATTACAAATATTAGACAATTGCACTTTCATTTACACTATCATATGTAATACTCAACTTTTTACATTACCAATATTAGAAATGCACATGTGCATTTATATTTATCAACATGAAATAAGGTATTTTGGTACACTACTTTGAATACATTTTCTCTTTCATCTATCATACCATCCATAACACACTACTATTACCTCATGTCATCCATAATACAATACCATTACCTCCTACCATCCATAATACAATATCATTACCAATATTTTCACTTTATTACATGTATATCAACACCATTTATACCATCCAATCAACATATTACATCCTAAAGTAATAACTATAACCAAATCATCAACCATTATATATAAGTAACGAAAAAACATGTATATGGGCCTAATTCATCATTCAAAATCACAAACTTTTTGTACCATACATAATGATGCACATTTACATTTTGAATATTGGTAATGTAAAAAGTAGTGTATTACAGATGGTATTATAAATTAAAGTGTAATTGGCTACTACTAGTAATGTATTACAGAATTTGTCGACATATGCACATGTGCATGGATAATTGTTACTCGAAAAAAAAGTTATTTTTGTAACGAAATATAGCGATTTTTTTTAAAAAAAATATATTAAAACACCCAAGCTAAATGCTAAAAAACTAAACCATAACCCCCCTCAAAAACCTAAAAAAAATACCTACCCCCCCCCCCCCCCCAAAGCTAAAATACCTAAAAAAATCTAAAAAACATATAATTTTTTAAAAACTTTTTTTATCAAAAAATCGCTAATTTTCATCAGCAAAAAAATATTGGTGACGAAAATTAGCATTTTTTTGGTAAAAAAATGTTTAAAAAAAACTTTTTTTGGTGTTTTTTAGATTTTTTTTACGTATTTTTTGTTGTGTTCACATGATTCTCGCAATAAAGGATGGTTCCCAACGGATCTTTCTCCTATATATATTTATATATATATATGGTGTTCTTGATATGGATTGAGAAAAAATATTTTTAAACATTTACCGTAAATTTAAAAATACGAGGAACTCTTGTGGGTGTTCTTAGAGCATTCATATTCTATCTATCATTTTTACCCTATAATTCACTAAAAAGCAACTATATTCTCTCTATTATTTCAATTAAATAATATTTTTATCCTTATTATTATTTTTTTCTCTCAATTCCACTTACAATCACTTTCAAAATATATTAAAAAAACTATAGTGGGTAGGGGTGTTCACGGTTTGGTTTAGAACCGTGAAACCGCCCAAACCGGTCACTGGTTTGGTTTCACGGTCGGTTTCTCTTTTACTTTTTGGTCGATCGGTTTAAAAAGTTTCAAACCGTAGTGAACGGTTTGGTTTACGGTTTATACTAAAAACCGGCCGTATAAAACCGGACCGGACTGTGAGATTTGATAATATATTTCAATGTTTTAGATATTTAATATTATATATATTACTATTATATATATCTAGATCAAGATTAATTAGTAGCTACTGCTTGAAACATAATGTTAGATTTATTACCTTTATGCTTAAATGTTTGTTCCTTGTTGCATATAAATATATATATATTCTATTTGCTAGAGGTTTCTAATGCTTTACATGGGTATGTCATGATTAAAGAAGACGTTAGAAAATTTTGATTTTTACATCATATGCATATTCCATCATATACAACACTTCACAAATCTAAAGTTCTAGTTTGCCATATATATTCAAATATAGATAGTTAAGTTCATGGGTTCTGAACTTTTCAGGTTAGACTTGGACTATGGTCAATGCTTGAAAACCTACTCTTGTTTATGTGTTTATGAAACATAATTGTTTGTGTTAAGATACGCGTTAGCTTACATGTTATTTTGGTTTACAGTTGTTCAAATGACTTTATATTAGCATTGTTTTTAATTTCGTATGGTATTTTATATGGCAAGTATCAAGGTCAAAGTCAAATGAGCTTAAACCGTAAAACCAAACCGTTAATAACGGTTCGGTTTGGTTCGGTTTTAAATTCCAACGGTTCGGTTTCCAATATTCAAAAACCGTTATTAATGGTTTGGTTCACGGTTTGACCTAAAAACCGTCAAAACCGGACCGTGAACACCCCTAATAGTGGGGGAACAGTGTCCCTTCAATATACAAATGATTAACAGTAACATTTACTTTATCCTCCACTCAGAACCACCTTTTATAATTATAATACAGGATGTGAATGCTCTTAGATGACAAAAATAGACACGAGTTGTACATATGTTGTTCAAAACACCAAGAAAGTGACAAAACTCAAGTTACGGTGGACCATTCGCGTAAATAGTGTAAACTAGAAGGACGAAAAGATGTTGGCATTGAAACAAAAATAAATTCCCAAATGAAAACCTAACTAAAACCCAGTTGGGTGTTGAAATTGTTGATCGATGCTGTGAAGGGAAGAATGAGATTAGCAGCAGGGATCGGGTATGTGCTGCTTGCACTGGGGCCTTCACTCGCTCTCTTCGTTACCGTCATCTCCACTAAACCCTTCTTGATCCTCATTCTTCTCTCTAGGTATTTATTTTCTCTATTTATTTCACTATCTTTCTACACTGCTAAAATGTTTTGTTAGAAGAAACCACTGATGATATATATATATATATATATATATATATATATATATATGTGTGTTGAATAAATTGATATCTATACCAATTACTGCTAGTATAGCAAGCCTTGTATTTCGATTGAGCTTTTTGAACAACTCTAACTCAACATGATCATTTCACTTCCACCAAAAAAATATTTCACAACTATACTAATGTTGTTTACTTTGGACCTTTCTTTGTTAATCGTTCTCTCTCTCTTTTTTTTTTAGTTGCGCAGATACCAACTAATGTATGTTTGTATACAGTACACTGTTGTGGCTAATTAGCTTGATTGTGCTGTCTGGATTTTGGAAGGCGTTTCTTCCAATCAAAACGTCCTCCGCATGGTGGCCTTATGTCATTCTAATTCTGACTTCTGTTGCTTTCCAAGAAGCTCTCCGCCTCGTGTTGTGGAGAGGTTACAAGTATGTTTATTCTCTTATTCTTTTAATAATAATACGCTGTTTGATCTATCTGTGCGCATTTTGCAATCTGGCTACATATCATATTGATGGCCGTTTAAAGAACACGTGGATGGAGGATATATACTGGCTGTTTTGTGCTCGTTGTGATCTACTGTTTGATTAATAAATATATATCTACTTTTGTATTGATCAGGAAGATGGAAGATATGTTGGATGCCTTTGCTGACAGAGTTGCTAAACCCCGCCTCTATCTTACTGATAAGATGCAAATCGCCCTTGGTAATCATCACTTCTCTGCCTTTTTACTCATACAAATTTTATAAAAACCCTTGTGTCTTGCTTCTTACATTTAATCTGCTTTATATACAGATTTCTAATTTTTCTTTTTATAAAAAGAAAATAATAATAACTAAAATCCTACTAACCTGAAGTATAATGCAAACAATAGTAAAATAATACTTTAATCCATAAGTTCAAATTTAACTTGGGAGAACCGAAACTATTGGGAAAAAAAGGCTAGTATGATTGATTGCTTACAGCTGGCGGTCTAGGTCATGGTGTGGCTCATGCAGTCTTCTTCTGCCTTAGCCTTTTAACGCCTTCATTCGGTCCTGCAACGTTTTATGTTGACAAGTGCTCTTATGCTCCATTTTTTCTTATTTCTGGTGAGTATATCATCACCTTCTAAATTATGCATAAAATGTAGTAACGTTGGTGTTTTCTTTTGCACTATAAGAAACCATAAAATGCTTTGTATACACACACACACATATATACTATCTACTCCTTATCCCATGAAAATAACAACCGTTTCCTCTTTTTGGGATCAAAATCATGTTTTCCATTGTTCTTGTCACAAATTGTTGTTGCTGTTGGTATTTGTGCACGAGAGACTCTTCTTTTTCCAAATTTTATTACTTGAATGGTAGAAACATGACCAAATAGGGCACATTAATTTTAAAAAAGAAGAGATGCGTCAATGAGATGTAATT
The DNA here is from genome assembly GCA_947069175.1 of Scalesia atractyloides. Classification (NCBI taxonomy): domain Eukaryota; kingdom Viridiplantae; phylum Streptophyta; class Magnoliopsida; order Asterales; family Asteraceae; genus Scalesia; species Scalesia atractyloides. Next base: position 42,503,593 of record CAMTDV010000010.1, read on the forward strand.
AAAAGGCTCTCAAATAAATTTAAAAGAAGATGTAGGTAATTAATATTACGCTTTGATAACATAGTTGTCAATAGCGATCGTAGCGATCGCTATAGCGCGCTACGTAGCATATAGATCTAGTGTCGCTATTAGGGTTGTAGCGATGGATAGCGAGAATAGCGACACTTTATTTATTTTTGTTTTTTTTTAATATAAATAGCAATTAAATATAGCCATAGTTATCGATAGCGTCCATAGCGGACGCTATCGCGAATAGCGTGGCGTGGCGGCCAATCGCCGCTATGAGGTGCATAGCGACCACATATCAAGCATATAGCGACCTGGACGGCAAATTCTGGCGAAAAAATTACCACTCCGGTGCTTTGTGCCAGAAACAGGAAGAAGATGAAGAAGAAGACAGCGGGTGGTTATTTCAGCGTGTTTAGGTTTTAGGGTTTTAAATAAGTTTATTTATTTTAACATTTAACCCCTCTATCTTTCACAAGTTTCCATTTAGTCCCTAACACTTGTAAAAATTACTTAAAAAGTGTAAAATTACTTTGTATATTTGTACATCTGACCCCCTTTATTTTTACTACTTTACATTTGATCCTTAAGTTTATAAATTTATAAATAAAAAGGTATAAATTAACATTATATGTATAAAAAAAGAGTAAATTGCACAAAACGTCCTTTAAGTTTCACCAATCTTGCAGGTTTCAGCCTTAAACTTCAAAAGTTGCCAAAACCAGCCTTTAAGATTAAATTAGTTACGGATTTCATCCTTTATCACTAACCCCGTTATTAAATCATGTTAAATGGCCTCACATGCAAGGCATGTGAGGGTAAAACCGTCTTTTTCATGTTAGATTCATGTCCATAACCGAAAAAACCTTTGTTCATCTTCAAACATCAACCAAAACATTCACCAAAAATCTCTCTTATCACACACTCATTACCTTTTCAAATTTAACCCAAAATTCGCATCATTGTTTCCCCATTTTTCTCCACACTTGCAGGTATTTCACTTGCATGTTTTGCTTTTATCGTATTTTGATTTTGTTAATTTGATTGTTTAATGTTTGAAAATGATTTGATCAACAATATGAAAGAAAGGAAGCTGGTAATCTGCTGTAAAGAAAGCTATAAGCCATTCTTATTCAAAGAAAGAAAAGGTTTCTAATTGTTTCATCTTTTTGAAATTCTTTTCTTTGCACACAAGTTGTTTGATGAATGCCAATGTGGGTTTTAACTTTTAACTTTTAAATTTAATGTTTTTATAAAACAGATATCTTGTAAAAAGAGTTCAAAGAAATATGGGTTTGGAAACATAAAGAGTAGTAGGAGTGTGGATAAAGATTTGTCACAAACAAAAATTGTAGGGAATTTTGTTAATCTAATGAAGCCGAGAATGAGCAGAGTAAACACGCGTATTCGGTCGCGTATGCGACCGTAGTGGCAACAAAAGCGGCGGTGGCAGTCGCCCATGCTGCTGCCAAAGTTGTCCTCTTGACGTCAATAAATCTGCAGTAGAAATGGCTGCTATCAGGATTCAAACAGCTTATCGCGGGCACTTGGTAAATTATATGAGCATAATAAAAATTTGTAAAACTGTTTTTTGATCTGTGGGGTTATATGATTATGTTGTTTTCAGGCGAGGATGGCATTGCTTGCTCTTAGAGGGCTTGGGTGGTTGAGATCGGTGGTTCAAGGTCAATCAGTCAAACGCCAAGCAAACGTTGGCAGTTGAGATCGGTGGTTCAAGGTCAATCAGTTAAATGTATGCAAACGTTGGCTCGTGTACAGTCTCAGGTTCGGTCAAGGCGTGTGCGTATGTCTGAGGAGAACAAAGTTGTCCAGCAACTTCTTTTGAAGCGTGAGAAATAACTCAACAATATTAGATCTTCTGTAAGTAATAAATATGAGTAAATTGCACAAAACGTCCTTTAAATATGAAATAGACGGTTTTACCCTCACATGGCTTGCATGTGATGCCATTTAACATGATTTAATAACTGGGTTAGTGATAAAGGATGAAACCCGTAACTAATTTAATCTTAAAGGCTGCTTTTGGCAACTTTTAAAGTTTAAGGCTGAAACCTGCAAGATTGGTGAAACTTAAAGGACGTTTTGTGCAATTTACTCATAAAAAAAATGTATAGATAGCTATTTTTTATTTCTTAAATTTTTAACTACCTTATCGCTATACACGAAATAGCGGGCGCTATCTCATCGCTATCGCTACGTAGCATATAGGTACCTTGTCGCTATTCGCTATCGATGACTATGAATATAGCTATAAAAATAGCTGGATTTCAGGTTTTTGTTAAATATACATGTTAAATAGCATACATACGAGGGTATTTTGATATAATATACATATAAAATTTAAAAAAAAAATCTAGTGTATCGCTATTTATAAAATAGCGCCTGCTATTTATCGCTATTCGCTATGTAGCATATAGGTACCTTATCGCTATTTGTCGCTATTCCCCATTAACAACTATGTTTGATAATCATATAATTAGAAGCATAATTTGGTTAACTTAACATTTAAATTTTATAATCTGCAGCTATTATTTCCCTTGCATTTGTTACAATCCACACTTTCTCAATGGTAATTGCATTCAATGGGTATGCGCAAGGGAATAAGAGTGACCAGTTGATCGTCCCAGCCATTCATATAATTGCCGGAACATTGGTAAGACCCGTTTCTATTTTGCATGCATATGTAGGAGTGTAGGACTTCTATTACAGGTGCAAATTTCGACCTGTTTGTATGAAAAACAGGTCAGTCCAGTCTGTATTTTATTGATAATGGGTCAAACATATAAAAATGAGAATATTAGCTAAAAAAGAAACAGTTCCAAGTGATCGAACGCTGTTCAGTAGGTCCAAAGTGTTTACTGAAATGCTTACAATGCTCTAAATCCTTTTATTTAAATTTCAAAACACTTGAAACTTCATATTTACGCATTTCATTAAATATAATTTATAGTATGTCCATTATTCATTTTCTTTCCCGTTTAACTTAAATCATTACATAAGAGAAGGGTATTTATGTCAAAAAAATAGGAACATGGGTATAATTGATATAGTGATTTTTTGTTGGGTAATCTATATATGATATTATCTAAAGTTTTGAAGGTGATATATAAAAATATCCCATTGTTTTAATAATTTAATTTCTGTAATCATATTTCATACATTAGTTTGTTTATTGTAAATAAAAGTATATCCGACAAAGTGTTGGGAGGGTAGGGTCGCAAGTGTGTGATACGCAAATACCAAGGTCCCAAAATTCCAAAATATATATATAATACAGGATTTCTTTTTATGTGGGTATGTGTATGCATTTAGAGAATAACTATATACTTTATCAAAGGAAAAAAGCATGAGGCGCGTGCATCACGTATGCGATGCGTTGCTCTATGTATAACCAAATAAAGTAAACCTTTTATAGTTTCTTCATCCCTTTGATTTTTTTAATTACATATCAGCTTCCTACAGACCCTAATTTGGACCAATTGTTACCAAGAGGTAGTTTCTTCATCCCTTTGATTTTTTTAATTACATATCAGCTTCCTACAGACCCTAATTTGGACCAATTGTTACCAAGAGGTACATGAGGCACCGCTTCACTCATCAAGTGTGCCTTTGAAACCAAGCTTCTATAGCCATAAAACTAATTTTGATGTTTTAGGTTATAATTTTAATTGCACTAATTTTATAATCATAACCAACACAATCATTACTTGTATAAACTTTTTTTTAATGAATGAGTGTTTGCTACCTGATCCCTATCGTTTTAACCTTTACCAACGAAAATGATTTGTTACCCATTGTCTGTGATGCAGACTCTTGTGAATCTGGCGTCAAGTGGCTGTATCGTGGGGATCCCACTGTTGTATATCGTGGCATTGTCGATTTTAGCATACTGTGGGAAGATGGTTTGGAGGAGGTTGACAGAGACTCAAGTTAGGCTCACCCCTCAAAATCAATGATACATTTGATTGGATCTTAAGTTACTAGTTTTCCGTGTTGAATTAAGGGTTCATGGTTGGTTGGCTTATTGTGATGTATTACTGCTCTTGGAAACGAAGACGTTTTGATCTTGTATAGCCATGACATTGTTTTTTCTGCTATCTTTATAAGAGAGCATTTCTTAACAATTTTAGAAGTTCCACCTAAGTCATCAAAAGTATAAAAAATTAGAAGTTCCACATAAGTCATCAAAAGTATAAAAAATGATTAGAAGTCATTTGCTTTTTAATGGGATACTGGATGTAAATAATCTCAACTTTCACCCATTGGCCAATAACACTCTCAACTTTCGATTTGTACATCAGCACTCTCAACTTTCAACTTATTGGTTGATAACACTTCCTAACTAAGTGAACCCTAACCCAGTTAGTTTTTGCTGATGTGGCATCTGATGTGGCCCTTTTTGCTGACGTTGCAGCTCATGCGGCATTTTTTTATGACGTGGCAGATGATGTGGCAGCTCACATGGCATTTTTTGATGATGTGGCAACTGATGCGGCGGCTGACATGGCATTTTTGATGATGTGGCAGCTTACATAAGCTAACTTGGTTAGGTTTCAGTCAGTTAGGGAGTGTTATCGGCCAATAAGTTGAAAGTTGGGAGTGCTGGTGTACAAATCGAAAGTTGGGAGTGTTATCGGCCAATGGGTGAAAGTTGGGGTTATTTAAATCCAATTTCCATTTTTTAATTGTTGTTGTTCCACCTCATTTTGGTGATATTGGAAAATGGTAAACTGGCCTTATATGTGTTGTAATTCAACTATAAATTCAATTTTTTTAATAAGAAATAATATGAAGTTTAAAGATATTTTTGAAAACCTCAATAAGCAAACATGTTTTTTAGAGTGATTACATGATGGAAGAATTACATCACAGACATAGGTGTATGCTTTTGCTTCTATATCACACTATGCTAACTAGATGAGCATTGCCACGGGGAGGCAAAGGGAATTCAATCGGTATGGATTTTGTTTATCTTGGTGCAGCCATGCTACGGGAAACCAAAAAGAAAACCGAAAGATAAAGTCATAACATAACAAAAACGATATGTACATGTTTATATTTTTCAAGCGGTTTAAAAAACATACTACAATATCAACTTTTTAAACTAAGTATCGTACAAGTGCATGTTGGAAATCATAATTTTAGTTGTTACTGAATTTTGTTATCTAGACACGTACATATCAAACTCTTTCACATGTATATGACCTGAATAAATTAATATAAAGTTACCATCATTTTCAACTTATTACATAGTTTCAACTCCAAAGTTATACCTATAAATCCTATTTTAATTTAATTGGAAAAAAAATATAGTTATCAAGATGAATATTGATATAAGGTATAAACATCATTTTCCATATAAAATTCATATATCATTATCCTAATCTTTTTGTGACCAAGACAAAATATATATTAACCAAAATCAAAACAACTTTTTGCAGCGGTTGGTTTTCGAAAAAAAAACACAATATTGTAACACCAATTGAAATAAAGTGTGGAGACATCAGGAAAACAGAAGGCACAAAATGGTTGTAAGTTGGTGCAATGAAGGCTTGTAAAACTAAACTTCATCTTGTATAGTGTATAACTAGATTGTGACTCAACTACATGTGAACTTAGCATTACCCGAACCATTAATGACCGACCCATTACACAGCCCAGCTGACTGTTTTGCCAATCACATTTCATATATTAGTTTAGTACCCCTCCTTCATGCAATGTTTTTTGTTGAACAAAATGGTGATTTCTCAAAAATTAATAAAAATCTTTCGAGTATTAATGAAACGGATATTGAATGCTGAGATACTAGCAGAAAGATAATAAAATCATAGGCTTTGCCAAAAGAACAAACTAATGTTACACTTAAGTAAATCTGTAACAGAACAACAAATAAAATAGTTAAGCCATCCTGCAAAATGCATGTCTCACCAGTAATCTGCTGCAAGTCAAAAACCGAAAAGGACGCCTACAGCCCGTCAAACATCCCATGCTGACTCGCCACCTAACCCGATTTGAGCCTCTGGGCTCAGTAACTGTACAGCAGAAGAACCACTAGCTTTGCTCTTAACTTTCTTCTTTTTCTTTCCCACAATGCGGTCATCATCATCGTCGTCAACTCTTTTTTCGTTTCTATTTTCATTGTTTTCAGTTGCATCAATACACACCGTTTCTTCTTCATGTTTAACTTTCTTTGACTTTTTTATCCCTTCCTCCTCTGTGACCATGACGGGCCGGTCCTTTAAGTCTCTCGATTTGCATTTTGATTTCTTCTCTAAAACAGGATCCGTGACAATGGTATTCTCCTCATCGCGTTCTATATTTGGTTTATGTTCCTTCATTTTCTGTCCCTTTTTCTTATCATCATCCCGAGCATCAACCAAAAGATTATCATCTGCATCAACCGTCACATTCTTCATGGCTTTATCAATTGGTTTTGAGTTGAATATCTGCAAGCTCGGCACCAGCTTCTTTATCTGCATTAGTAGACAGTTTATTTCAGAGGTGGACCCACAAACACGTTTTTTTATAGTGCAGGCCGAAACAGGTTGAGTGGACCCACAAACACGTTTTTCTTTTTTCAATTTTTGGATTTGTATACATATGTTACCTTTTTTGCTAATGTATCTTTCTCAGCAACAGGGTTCCCAGCTAGGTTAAGATTTTTCAGATTTACCAACGAAGAAAGTAACTGAAATCCCAGAATGAAACCATGAGTTTAACAGGTAAATTACGGTACCAATTAAAGATTATTAGGAGTTTCAATGAAGTGGCTTACCTTAAGATCTGACCACCTCATAATCAAGTTGTTTCCCAAATCCAGATTTTGGATTTTTGTATTTCGAGTCAACTCACTTGGAAGAGTCTGACGAAACGATTAACGACAAAACAAAAAAACCGAATAATAAAGAACTGAAGCAGTGTTCTATTACCAATAAGTAGCTATATACAACTCAGCGTAAGTAATGATGTTTAAAATATGCATAGATGCTACATTAACACGTGCATAATCACGGCTACATGTGGCAGAATGGGGTAACGTGTCGAAACAAATACGGGTCAGAATGGATCGTTTTTAACATGGGTCAGGTTAGGTTGGGCAGCCAACCTTTTTTGTTCCATTTATTTTACTTTATAAATAATTAATGCATCAATTATCAAATCTGATTAAAATGCTATATCTTTAAGTTATTAGACTGATTATTTGATTAAAGCGATAATCATAACGTACCCGGATCTCATTGTGAGAAAGCCTTAGTTCTCTTAACACCGCACAGGATTTGATTGAAGAATCGATGCCTTGGATTTTACAGTTTGAAAGAGACAGCTAGAGTCAAAGTCAAAATATTAAAATTTCATAGAAACAAAATAAACACTCAACCGACCGATCCTGGGGGTATACAAATTGAAGGTGTTTTGTTATAACTGCTTACTTTAGTGATTGATTTAACCTTGCTCAGACTTTCACCGATTTTAGTGATTGGATTCTTTGAAAGAACTGCAGGGCACACAAGAAACAGTCAGGTGGATTCAAACTGGTATCATATTATGGTAAATCGTAGATAGTAATCCCGTTCAGATCTCACACCTAGGGTATTTAATTCTTTCATCTGATCAAGCCTGCAAATTGACGTGATCTCGTTGTCTATTAAGAAAAGAGAGTATTTTATTAGTTTCATAGAGATAATAGTGAGCCTAAACAGCATTTCACAAAGTTAAGGCATAGAGTAATCATAGAAGCATTACCATTCAAGATTAGTGCACGTAGCCTCACAAGACTGCTGACCTCATCCATTGATTGTATCATATTGCTTCCAGCATTTAATACCTGATTACAAAATATTCATTAATCAACCATGGAGATAAAAAAAAAGTTATCTAACAAACTCTCACACGCACTTGAATCAACCGTATTTCCGTGTGTATTTAGAAGGTTTAATTGATCAACTTCATAACTGGCATAGTGCAGATTAAGCTGATTGTTCATTTGCCCTATTGTTATATATAACTTGGTAAAATCATGAATTTAGCAATTAATCTTCAAGCTTAAAATCCTGAACTTAGACACGAAACTGAAATAAATGTGACTCACCGTTAGACAAACACATCCTTCGATGCCTTTTAAGCTTCGAAGCTTGTTCTGCTTAACTGATAACCACTTCAAATTTACACATGGCTTCAACCCCTAGTTCATCGATCACAGAAAAGCCAATAGTTTGAGGTTCATCATCTTTAACAAAAATACAATGATAAAAAGAAACAGAAATTCTGTATTCTGACATCAAACATGGTAAATGGTAATTTAGGCCTGTAAACAAACACAAACCAAAAGTTAGGTGAACCTTTCGTAAACAGTTCGGCGGGAAGTCCGTTTATTGAATATAAACAAAAACTTTTGTTCATTTTATTCTATTAACAAACAAATATGAACACATGTCTTGTTCATTTGTTAAAGTTTGTTCGTTTACTTTCGTTTATGTCGGTACGTTTATGTTCTGTACATTTACATAGTCAAGTAAATTGATTTATAAGTTATTAGTAATTAGTAATACTAATTGATGCATCATTCATTGACCCATCATCCCAATTATACTTTAGAACCAAACCTTGGGTAATCGACTAACAAATGAACAAACGAACATAAACAACACAACAAATTCATTTTCTTAACAGCACGGACAAGAAAATCCATTCATTTAAGTGTTCCATTTAAGCGAACACGTTCGTTCGGTTGGTTTACACAAGTTCATACTAGCATCCTCCAAATTCAACGTTCACAACAAAAACTGATTCAGAATTATTTGACAGCAAACTTTCAACAATTAATATGACGTCACACACATTTTCATGTTCATAAATACAAAAACCTAAATCATTTTCAAATAAAATGATTACACAATCACCTCTAGAGACGATAAATTGTTGAATGTGAGGTCCAGTCTCTCCAACTTCTTGAATTCACCCAAACACGAAACCTAATTAATAGAAAAAAACCCTAAGAATAATATTAAACAAAAAAAATATGCAACCAAAGATAAATTAACGAAAATAGTGGTGCTGATTGAAGCTTTTACATCGGATAGAGCTCTGTGTGTGAATGTAACAGATGTAACGGCGTTAGGATCAGTGGTTTTCTTCTCTTGCAAAACCTGTTCGGAGGTTAACGCTTTCATTACGATCGTAAGGTTTCTGGTTTCAGTGTAAACCCTAGTCTCTCTCAGTTGCTTCAAAAACCCTGCAAGCTGTCTACAAATTTAGTTTGTTTTTTTTTTCATATTTAAATAAAAAAAGTTGGTATTAATGAGAGAAAAAGATAAACTGTCAGAATCGTCAATAAGGTTTAAGGATTTTTGCTGGATTCATTCAAAAAGTTGTTTTTTTTTCTTGACCGAACCCCTCAAGTTTCACATAAGTTTTCAGATCCATCTATTTCTCTAACACCATTAAAAACTAACTTCAAATAATAATGGGTATTTTGGATGGATCTGAAAACTCAGGACAACTTTGGCAATTTACTCTTGGTGATGGTTTTCTAATTTTTTATTAACATTTTCTTATTCTTATACTTCATGCTTAAATTTTATGTTTCGTATATAATCTTTTAGAATTCTTTTTAACTAATTAATTTTTTTAAACTGTTTAATTTATATATATTTGCATTTTATAAAAAAAAATCCAATAGATTTTATGAAAACTTGATTTATTCTTGTAAAATATTCAAAAGTCTGAACTTTTTTTATGAATATTTTGGCTTACAAAAATGTTAGTACATAATGTCTATGTCTTAGTCTTGGATCGAGTCTGTTTAGTTTGGGCTAGATTATGTCAAAGTATAAGGGTATTTATGTAAATACTACACAAGTTTGCCCGGAACATCATGTGAGAACAAGTTCGCCCGAACTTGTTATCCCACCAGCGAACTTGTGTTAGTATAAACAGGTGACTTGTGTTTTTCATTTGTAACTTCTGCAACTTTGTCACTTGGACGGCGAAGCTCTGCTCGATCTGGATTTGACATGTAATTGAACTTTATGATCAATAAACAACAATTAAACGAGTAAATCTTACATATTTGGTTAACACGTCATCTAGTTTCCGCCTTTATGAACGTTAGATACCAATTTAGGTTCCTATGCTAATCATGGAACGATCTAACAAGTGGTATCAGAGCCTGGATACCTGAATTGATGAAATCATTGCAAGATCTACTCTTATTCTACTCCTTTATATCATTTTTCTTCATTTTTCAAGAAAAACAATGAATTCACGGATAAAAGTTGCTAATTTTTGAATATGTCATGTAAAATACAATGATGATAAACCCCTGAGAGTTTTAACATCAAATTCAAACGAATTGATATCAAAAAGTTGAAAAAACCATGTTTCAAAAACTTGATTTGGTCGAACTTAACATCAAGTTCACCCGGACTTGATTAAAAATTCATTGTTTTTAATCAAGTTCGCCCGAACTTGATTGATATTTCAAGGTAATTTGATAAATTCCACTCGAACTTGTCTATTTTTCAATCAAATCTTTATCAAGTTCGCCCGAACTTGATTAAAGTTTGTTGGAATTTATTAACAAGTTCGCCCTAACTTGATAATTCACTTAAAAATCTTCACAAGTTCGCCTGAACTTCATCAGGGTGAAATTTTCAAGTTTCTCAACACAAGTTCACCCGAACTTGTGTAAAATCAAAATATGATTTTCTCAAACTGCAAGTTCGCCCGAACTTGTCAGTGTACTGATCATTTTTTTGAAGTTTGTGAACGTGTGTTTTCAGTGATATTCGTCAATTTTTTAAGATGGAAGATCTTCATAGTGCATTTATGACGGCTTTAGGATCAAATGCTCAAATGGTGAATCAAGTAAACATTGATAACAAAATGTGCACGTCTGTAAAGCCTCCAAAACTCATGTGTATGGACGAATATGAGGGTTGAAAAGAGAAGTTTATGAATTGGGTTCAATCTACATATTTCCACAGCTGGGTGGCAATAGTGACTGGTTATATATGGGCCAGAGATGAGAATGATAATGTTATCGGCATCAGCAAGTTCTCTACTATACAGATAGATGCTTACGTCGCCGAGAAGAAAATGATAAGCTTGATCCAGCAGTCGGTGAAAGAAGATATATTGGTGCTTCTACCGGAATACAAGACTGCACAAGAACCATGGAAATGCTTGAAGAACAAATACCAGGGAAGTGCAGAAATGGTCAAAAGCAAGAAAGCACTGATCATGAAGGAATTCGACATATTCACTATGATCAAGGGTGAAACTGTACACACCCTAACCGATGGCGGAAACATCGGAGCGCGGCACTAGGCGAATCAGATTGCTCAAGAGACATCATAACAACTATTAAGCAATAATATCCATACGTTTAACATCCCATACTATTAAACAATAAAATCTCAAACAATTGTTACAATATTCAAACAATCTCTTAAACAAAATATCCGATTCGATCTTCCCTATATTTTATTACAAGATTTTCTAAACGAAATTCTAAACTAAGCATCCATAGCTAAAGTCCTCAACCTGCTACATATGTTAAAATAAAACGTCAATACAATTAAGTAAAGGTGAGCATACAAGTTTTTCGTACAATATAGATATAAAAGCGTTTAGCATACACCGCATGACATACGTAATAGTTGTGAATTATGTATCTACTTAGATTCAAGTAAACCAACAAACCGCAATTGATTGAGGCATGCAAACAAGTGTTCACATCCTAAAAGAGAAAATAAATGAGAAATGAAAATGCGAGCCTAAACAACCCCGGGCCTCCGGGTGGCGGGTTAAGCTCTAGTATACTATCATGTTAAGGGTGGCGTACAAGCAATCAAGCAATACATACAATTCAGCAGATTTCACGTAAAGTCATGTATAAGCGGGATGTCGAATAAGCATTTGAGTTGTGTGATGTGTTTTGATATACGAACATATGTGACATCCAAAATTGCGTTTAAGCGTAAAAGGGTTCAAGTATACTCACTGTTGGTGCGTTTTGGGAGAGATTCGGGATCTGCGAGGAGTTGTGGAGAGTGCCGGATCAGCCTGTAAGCGAACAGAAGTGCATCAGTCTTTCGAATTGCTGAAACGGTTAACGGTTGAGAGAACAGTAGACAAGTTCGGGCGAACTTGTGTTACTCTTGAAGGGAGCACAAGTTCGGGCGAACTTGTGTGCTGGATAATGAGGGAGTACAAGTTCGGGCAAACCTGTATGATTGTTGTCACATTTGATCAAGTTCGGACGAACTTGGTCACCAATCCGGTGACAAGTTCGAGTGAACTTGATGTCTTCTAAGCGAACTTGACTGTTTTGGCATCCAAATCGTACGTTTTCGCGTCGTTTGCTAAGGAAATCGAGTGTCCATCCCTCCAACCTTAGGCTACTGAGCACAATCAAGGCTGAAGAGGTCTTTTGGAGCGAGTTTTAGCCATTTTACAGAAACTCGGACTAATCCGGGCGAACTTGAAGGTTCGAACGGTTTAGTCCAGTTTGTGTAAAGTGACGATTTCGTCCTTGTGCTTCCGGATCTGAGATATTGCTTGACAACACCTCGTTCCACTTCAAAGTGAACGAAATATAAGTCCTTAGTCCGAATATTGTGTGAAAATCGATGTTTTAAAAGGTTTACTCAGATCTAAGAGTAAATCTGAGTGAAAAAATAGAAGTTTTATAGAAAAAGATGAAGATTTTCGTAAACAGAAGAGATTTGATGAAAACGAATGCAATGCCTTATGCCAAAATCGTTGTAAAGCGTTGTTGAACGTTGTTGTAGTTGAAAAATGGGTTGAATCTTACTTAGAAAACAAGGGGTTTCGGTTTTGGAGAGCTCCGGGCGAACTTGCAGCAAGTTCAAATGAGAAGAGGAGCTGGGTATTTATAGGTGGAGGTGAAATGAGTTGAGCAGACAGCAAGTTCGGGCGAACTTGTACCAAGTTCGGGTGAACTTGCTACAAGTTCGAGCGAACTTGTATGTTCTGGTGAGCTTAGTCCGGGCGGACTTGTCAGTTTGAAGAGTTTAAGAGGCTTATACAAGTTCGGGCGAACTTGACCTTGTGGCCAAGTTTTGTTCGATTATTTCGCGTTACGAGTTTGTTCAGCGATTCGGTTCGTATCAGTTAGTTATATTAAGCGTTTTAGCGATGCGTTAAGCGTAGTATTATCATTGATTTGAGAGAGAGAGAGAGAGCGAGTTAGCGTGCGAGCGATTTAGCGATATTAAACCATAACATACATAAACATAACACACTTAAAACATAATTCCACATAATTAATTGCGTTTTGCGATGCGATGAGATAAGCGATGCGATGGCACAAGTGTTTATTAAACAATAACACACTCAGCTCGTAAGTAGCATAATTAGTTGTGATTGCGTTGAATTATCGATAAATAAGCGATTAAATGCGATATAGATGCGATGAAATAAAATTCCATTAACATAACCTTTCATAATTCAAATCTTGGAGTACAATTGGTAAGTATACATGAAAAGGAAATAAATAGATAAACAACGAAATTCAGAATTGTTACAGAAACGATGAAACAAATGATCGAAATGTTTTGTCATTTAAAAGTGATTATGAGGAGACACGGGCTTGAGAAAACGGAAGAAGAATACATTGATAAACTGGCTGATGCTTTACCAGAGGGTGAATGGATGACATATCTCATGGTGCTTAAAGAAAGTCCGAGCTGTGAATTCTTCAAATTATCCACTTTCATTGATAAGTTGGAGGGGTACGAGATGGAGTTGTTAAAAATAGCAAAATCAAAAAATTCAAATGTTACTTAAGATGTAGGGCTTTACTACAAAACAGGAGCTCAAGAGAATATCACTAGCCCAAAGATCCAAATTGCATTCAGCGCGAATCTGAATTCCTCGAATCATTCGCCACAGAGTCAAACTCAATCATATCCTAACTATGATCAGAGTCCTAAGAATTCTTCATATTCGAGCACGGGTTCTAATTCTTCATTTCTGAATCAGTCAAACCAGAATAATCAATCGAATTCTGATCCAAACGTGTTTAAATGCAACATTGCTGTCGATTTAAGCAACGTCGTCTCTGAACAGGTGCCAAACAACATATGGCACTACTTGCCACAGTGTTGGAATCCTACGAGAGTTTGGTGGCCGGAAAGATAGGTAATCCTGAAATGACCGCAGAGGATTATGATCAAGTGGATGAGGAAGAACTTGAGCTGATGGACATCAAATGGTCCTTAGCCTCGATTATTCGAAGGGTTACTAAATTTGTTGCTCTAACCGGCAGAGACATCGGGAATTCAAGCAACAAATTGGGATTCGACATAACGAAGGTTACTTGCTTCAGATGCAGACAAAAAGGGCACTTCAAAAGAGAATACAAGAATCCTGAAGCAACTGGGAATCAAAGTCCATTTAGAGGTGGCAGTGAATACTACAAGAAGTCACTACAATACAAGCCATTTCCAAAGAAGACTCAAGTCGAAATCCAAGAGAAACCATTCAATACCGCAGAAAAGGCAATGGTTGCTTCAAATGAAGATGACGATTTTGACTGGAACTCTTATATTGGCAAAAAGATCGGAGTTGCTCTAATGGCGAAATCATGGATACATCTGCTGAAGATGCAGCTATGGAGAATGCAATGCTAGAAGAATATATGCATCAAGCTGAGGAAGAGGAAATCTACCACCACACAAAGGTGCAGAGTATCCTTTCTCCTAGTTTTGCAGGTTGTTTTGCGATACAACATTTTCGGAGCATGTTGCTGAGGAAAAACCTGTGATTGAGGAAGTTATCAATGTAACCAAAGAAATGAATGAAGAAAACCTCACAGAGGTCGCCAATAAAGCTATGGTGGCAAATTTGACAAAGGTAGGTCCGGAGGTAAAAGTCGTAGAAAAAGAAGTTGTTAAAGTGCAAATCGTTGAGGTAGAAAAACCTTGTGCGAAATGTGTTGAATCATGTGTTCAATGTTCTGAAAAGACTCAAATTAGCTGAACTCAATGTGCATCATAACAATTTCAAATATGATTATCGCACAATGAAAGAGGCTTATGACAAAAATAAAGATGATTACAGCAGGCTTGATAATAATAACATTGAACAAAATGATACTATCAGAATGTTAGAAGCTACATTAATGGAAAAACAAAAGGCTATTAACGTTTACATAAACAACATTGCTGAAGTAAAACAAGAGCTTCAGGACATGAAAATCGAAACTGAAAGAGTTAGACAGCTCTTAAAAAGCTATACCACTAATGCTTATGTCATCGATCATATTCTTCCAACGATCTCGTCGGAAGAAAATGTTCAGAAAACCAAAGGTAAGAAACATGGAGACTATAGCAATGTTCCACCACCCTTGTGCGAGAAATATTGTCGCAAGAAAGCTGAGGGGATGTAAAAGGCTCTTAACATTGAACTTTTAACCGAAAAGAAAAATGAGCTGCCTGAGAATATTGATATAACCTACACAAGTGATGATGGCAAAGCTGTGGTTAAGAATGTTGTTGAAAATGTTTTGAATGGTTCTGATGATGGCAGCTTTAAGAGCGCCAACTCGAGTTCGAACAATTCTGATTCACAATCTGAAGATGACGATACATTATCGGAAGATAGCCTAAGTGATGATCCTGACGTTATCATGTACAAAGTTAAGGATTCTAATAGACAATACTTCGACGATAGCTTTCCGATTCAGAATGTGAAAGAGGATCAGCTTGATAAATTCTTCAAACTCGTTGAAGTTTCATCAGAGGATTTGGAAATCAATGAAAAGATGTTTTACTCTAAACCTAAAAGAAACAACTACCAAAGGAATGGTGGTGACTTTCCGGAACATAGGAGAGCGGGGTTGGGTTTGGATGTAGAAGAAGAACCGAATAAGAAAAAGTCACCATTTCCCGAATATAAAGATAAAAACATGACATTCGTATATGGGACGAGCATGGTTCAGGAAGAGATTTTGATTGGAAAACAATCAAACGATAAGTTTAAGAAAGAAAAAGAACTTCGAGATAAGGCTAAATCCACAAGTGGTGTAAAACCCACCAGTGGACATTCTCATGATGATCGGACTTGCATCAAATGCAATGAAGTTGGTCACATTACTCGCAAGTGTCCGAAATCAAAGCCTGTCTATCTTCGAAGGAAGACAAGTTCAGATGTTGAAAAGCTTAAGCAACCAGAGATTGTAAAACCTGTTACAATTCTGAAAAGAAATGAATCTAAAATTGAAGTTAAACCTAAAACTGAATCGAAATTTGAAAATTCAACTTTTGAAAAAGGTGAAACTTCCAAAACTAACGAGAACAAAGATTCAAGGTTTTACATTAAAAAGGCACAAGTTAAATCACAATCCTGGGTTTTCAAAAAGAAATCAACAACATCTGAAGTTGCAAAGTCTGAAACCAAGGTCGACAAAGTGTCTGTTTCAAAAGATAAAACTGAAACTGTCAAACTTTCAAAAGAAAAGAAAAAGGTTAAGTTTGAGAATGATAATGTCGATTTAGTTTTAAGTGATGATTTTAAGGATGATTATGAAGCTTATTATCCCAAACCCAAGACCAAGAAGGTTTGGGTTGCACTTTTCAACTGAATTTTTAATGTGTGCAGGGGCTCCAAAGATCAATTCTATCAAAGTGGATTCTGGATAGCGGAGCATCAAGGCACATGACCAGGATGAAAGCGCTACTCTTCAACATCAAAGCGATTAATGGAAGGTATGTTGGCTTCGTTGGAAACCAAGGAGGTCGGATTGTAGCTGAAGGAAAACTCTCAAATGGCATAGTATCTTTTGATCGTGTGAATTACATTGTCAAGCTAGAGAACAATCTTCTAAGTATCTCACAGATTTACGACAAGCAGTTCACAGTTCATTTCAATGATAAGGAGTGTATGATACTTAAGTCGGGTTTCAAAATTCCGGATGATTAGATTCTCATGCGTGCTCCACTCGAAAACGATCTCTATGTGTTAGACATGGGCACTGCTACAACATCATCAAAATCGGCTCAATGTTTTGTCACAAAAGCCACGGAGAAGGATTCGATTCTATGGCACAGAAAAATGGGGCATATACATTTGAGGAAAATGAATTTTCTGGTTCATAACAATTTAGTCGAGGGGGTGAATCTTCGAAGCTTCCGCATGACAGATCATTGTCTTGAATGCAAGAAAGGGAAGCAGAAAAAGAAGTCACATCCTAAGAAGATTCTGAATTAAAAAGTTGCCGCTTGAACGTCTACATATGGATCTTTTCGGTCCGGTGAACGTCCGAAGTATTTCTGGAGATCTATACTTTTTGGTTGTCACAGATGATTATTCTCGATATTCATGGGTTTTCTTTCAAGAGTCTAAGGATGAACGTTCGATAATCTTGTGATTCTCTTCAAGAAGCTCGAAAATCTATATCATCTGCATGTCAGACGTATTCGAAGCGATAATGGAACAGAATTCAAGAACAACAAGATGAAAGAGTTTTGCAACGGTAAAGGAATTTTGCACGAATTCAGTGGACCTTACACTCCGCAACAAAATGGCGTAGCAGAGAGGAAGAACAGAACGCTGATTGAAACGGCAAGAACCATGCTTGCTGACTCAAAGCTTCCTGTCAGCCTTTGGAGTGAGGCGGTTGCAGCGGCATGCTACACTTTGAATAGGGTCTTAACTGTCAAACCGACTAAAACGACATGCTTCGAGATGGTCAACCGAAGGAAACCAAATCTCAGATATGTAGAGCCGTTTGGTGCACCATGCACAGTGATTGATCAAGATGGAAAATTTGGTGCTAAAGCGCTTGAAGGTTTCTTCGTTGGTTATTCTAGTCCGCTAAGGAGAGTTTATGTTCCTGCTTTGAGAGAAGTGATCGAAGCGCAACACGTTGATTGCTTTCGGTACACAACTCCTATTCAGAGGAAAGTGTATGCGTGGTTGTTCAATTACCAAGATTTGTGGAAGTCATTCGACTTGCCGGAGGAACCGTCTGATGAAGAACTTGCAGCTCTTTATTATCTTCAACAGTCGGCAAACCAAGAACAAATTATAAGGCCAATTGTGGTTAATCAACCCACTGTTGGTACTTCGTCTTCTGGTGCAGGTCCGAGTAATAGTAGTGTTCCGGTTGAACAAGTTTCTGAAGTAGAAGTAGAACCTACTACAACTCCAGCAAATGTTTCCACTGAATCAGGAAATGAAACTACAGGGTCTAATACTTCTCAGAATCAGAATTCCGAATTTGATGAAGCTCCGACTTTCGATGATGATGGAGAATCCTCTTCCGATGAAGAATCCGAGCAAATATCCAACATGTTGAATCAATCTGCTGGCCCGAGCAATCAAAATGAAGCTACATCTAGTGCTCCTGAAGTTGATTTGATTGTTGGTCTGAATGTTACAAATCAGAATAGTACGGTTGATGTTCCTAGCGAGGAGATGCCACGATCTTATTCAAATCATCCTTCAAGAAACATTATTGGAGAGTTATAGACTGGTGTGCGAACGAGAATTCAAATCAACAAAGTATTAAGTTGTTTCTATACCCGAGTGGCTCCGACTCAAGACTATTGTTATTATTCATGTTTCATATCTCAAATAGAGCTGAAGACTGTGAATGAAGCTTTGGTGATGAAAATTGGGTAATAGCAATGCAGGAAGAGTTGTTACAGTTAGAGAAACTGGGAGTCTGGAGACTTGTCGACCTACCACCTAAGCAGAAAGCGATAGATACAAAGTGGGTCTTCAAGTGTAAGAGGGATGATCGAGGTGTGATTGTTAGAAACAAAGCTCGATTGGTTGTCAAAGGTTTCCACCAGCAAGAAGGAATTGACTATACGGAAGTCTATGCACCGGTTGCATGTTTAGAGTCAATCCGCATTTTCCTTGCATTCGCAGCTTGGAAAGGTTTTAAGGTGTACCAGTTAGATGTGAAATCCGCATTTCTCTATGGTAAGCTACGCGAACAAGTGTACGTCGGACAACCACCGGGGTTCGTCGATCCGTTGAACAAGAACAAAGCTTATCTCCTGGACAAAGCCTTATACGGATTACATCAAGCCCCGAGAGCTTGGTACGAGACGTTATCTCAACATCTCGTTGGAAATGACTTTATGAGAGGCACAATGGACAGTACATTGTTTACCAAAGAAGTCGAAAATCATCTAATAATCGTACAAATCTATGTGGATGATATTATCTTTGGTTCAACGGATGATAGTGTTTGCAAAGAATTCGAAAAGATTATGAAGAAAAAGTCCGAAATGTCTTCTATGGGCGAATGAAATTCTTCCTCGGATTACAGGTTGATCAGTTACCAAACGGCATATTCATTCATCAAACCAAATACGTTCATGATATTCTCAAGAAGTTTGAAATGGATAGCTCGAAGCCGCTTACGACTCCTCTGGCGCTGAATCATGGGATTTGCATTGACGAACAGGAACCAAAGTGGATGATACATTCTATCGGTCGATGATAGGATCTCTTATGTGTCTGACGACATCTCGCCCAGATATCATGTATCCTACCTGCCTTTGCGTGAGATACCAGTCCAGTCCCCGAGTGTCACACATGCAGATAGTCAAAAGAATATTCCATTACCTGAAGGGATGTCCAAGCACCAGCTTATTGTATCCAAAGAACGATAATTTTGATCTGACGGGATACGCTGATTCAGACTTTGGGGTGGACAAGCTGAATTCAAAGTCTACGACAGCTGGTTGCCACTTCTTCGGAACTGGATTAGTAACGTTGGAATGCAAGAAACAAACCACGGTCTCTCTCTCTACCTGTGAGGCAGAATACATTTCTGCTTCCAGCTGTTGTTCTCAAATCTTATGGATTCAACAACATATGAGGGACTATGGATTGCAATTTCTTGATACGCCTTTATATGTAGATAATAAGGCAGCAATCGACATCACTAAAAATCATGTTCATCACTCTCGAACTAAACACATAGAAATTCGTTATCACTTCATTCGTGACTGCTATGAAAAGAAGTTGGTACAAATAGAAAAATCCACACCGATGAACAAAAAGCTGATTTTTATACCAAAGCTTTTCCTTTAACAAGATTTAAATATCTAATGAGGCTTAACACTATTAAAAATTTGTTGACAGGTGCGGAGGCAGAGGTTGAATATGGATCAGACGACGAGTTCACGCGATCCACATTGGTTTGTATATATTTTGGATTAGTATTTCTTAAAAAACTAAAATACAAAAATATGTTTTTGATTTTAGAGGGAGAAATATTTGAGAAAATAAAAAAACGTATGAAAAATTTCAAAAAGTATAAAAACATTGAAAAAGACAAAAAGAATTTGGTGTCACAAAGGAAATGATAGTACATCAGTGGACTATCACAGTATGCTAAAGAATTGTAAAGTTTAAAAGTGATATACAAGTCTTACTGTGGATGTGTCGATAGGCTTTACATGTTCAGTAAATTGTTTCTGAGATATAAACTAAATTTTACAACTGCTTAAACTTGTGGATTAACATCTCTAGGATATATGGACTTAGTACTCCGAAATTTCATTTGAGAGATTGCCTGATTCTGAGATATGAGGTCTTAATAGATGATTGATATCTGGGGTATTATACAAGTTCTTCTGATTTTGCGAAAGCAATAGCCTAGAACTTCTATAATGCTTTTGCTAAAAACCCCTAAACTGCATGCAAAGCTGAAAAGAATCGAAAGATCTAATCATTTGCAGTTCTTAAAAGATTCCTTAAGTGGAACACACCTTTAAGTTGAGTTCATCTCTTTGTCGATACGGTGGTATTAACCTGAGCTCTCAAGGCTTCGCATTAACCCAGATACAGATATCAATTACGCTATATTCACCTGTAAGATGAAATCTAGGGAATCTTGATATGGGAGTATATTCTGAGATGGGAACCATAGTTAAGTCAGGCTTCATAATTCATACCTTACATATCTCTGAACAATTGAGAAAGTGTCGAAGTTTAAGTGGACAAACATATCGACAATCTAGGTAAATGTGTTTAAAACTTAAAGATATCAAAAGGTCAACGATACTGGTGATACGTCTCAATCAACTGATATGATCCTTAGACACGAATTCACAAAAATATGTCTGTAAATATATTTGTACATAGTTTACTTGTTAAAGTTCTGTAAATAGTTTTGTACATAGTTTATCTGCTTTACAGATTAAAACCAAAAAGATTTTCAGTGTGTTTTAGCATAAACTTTCAAAAATACAAAAAGATTTTGTTTCTACATTAGTTTCTACAAGCCAATGTTGGAGAACGGATCTTCGAAGTCTAGTAAGGTGCTAAACTGGTGGAAATCTAATTGACAACAGGCTGGGAGTTAATCTGTAAAATCTGATAAGCTAAAATGATTAAAAGTTCATTAATTTGAAACTTGATTTTGAGAAAAACCAACAGTTTGTTCATAATGGGTCGAATCGAGGTCATTAACTTGGACTCGGCAGACAAATCGGTTAACCAAGGTCATTAGCTTGGACTTGGTCAACTGAGTGGATTGCTAAAACTGGAAAAAAATGAAAAGTTCAGGGTCTAAATTGAAAATTTTGAAAAATTTTGATTTTGAATTGATCAAGTTCACCCGGACTTGTTATCAAGTTCGACCGAACTTGTCTGTGCTTTAAAGGTATTAATAAATGACAAGTTCGCTCGGACTTATCTGATCTTTGTTGATTGGATTAACAAGTTCGTCCGAACTTGTTAAGTATAAATACATCGCAAGTTCGCCCGGACTTCATTTCATGTGTTTCACATATCAGAGCGAACTTAAGGCGATTTCAGTGAAAATCAAAATTGGCAATCTTGTGTTGAATTGCTGCCCGATTTTAGAGTGAATCTTTGTGATTGGCACACTAAGAATCATGGCTATGGTAAGAGATTGAAATTTGGACCGTTAATTGATTTAGTTTGGATGATATGGACATGTTTTGAACGATTAGATATGGTTTAGGATGTTATCGGACAAATTGGACTGAAAAACATGTTAAATAATCTTAATCGACTTTAACCGTGTTGTTAATTTGAATCAAAATGATCTGATCATGTTGTTGCAGGTTTTGAATTGAAAGTGATGACAAGTTCACCCGAACTTGTCAACTGGTTCTTTGAACCAAGTTCGTCTGAACTTGTCTTTTTCTGTAAAACAATGAATGATCTCACAAGTCCGCCCGAACTTATCTTCAAGTTTAAATCAATTAAAGTTTTACAAGTTCGCCCGGAATTGTATGAGTAGTTTAAAATCATGTTTTCTTGACAAGTTCGCCCGGACATGTCTGAACTTGTTTCATGATAATGAATCTTATCAAGTTCGCCTGAACTTGTTTAAGAAATGGTCAAATTGATAAGGCAAGTTCGCCCGGACTTATTTGAATTGTAATGTTTATATGAAATACAAGTCCGCCCGAACTTGATATGTAATTTGTGAAAATTGTAAAATTTCGACTAATTTTGTCTCGATATTCGTGTTGCAGAATATTCAGCTCTCGTTCAACAAATTCCACAATACATGCATCACGATTGACAAAACTATATGTCCATCACTCGAAGCATTCGACAGTATTCTCAAGTTTATGGAGCGAATTCCTATTCACAAAGCTATAACGGAAAAAACGGTGGTTTACAGATCACATGTTTATAGGTTTTGGAGTTATGCGGCAATGAATGATGATGATACAGTGATTAAATCAGTAGTTCGTGTTGGAGAAGAAGATAAGGAGATAACAGTGACAGAAGCTGACATCCGAAAGGTTCTGAATTTCAACGATGATAAAGATGATCCAATGATGCTCGACGAGAGGATGGTTAGAGGGTGTTTTTGCCGAATGGGGTATAAAGGGCACGTCAATGAAAGGGGGAGTTCCGAACCCCTATAAGTTTCTGATGCATGCTATTATTCACGCCTTCGAAAGGCAGGTTTAGACGACGTACAAGATTATATGGCTTGTATGGCCACGGCGCTTATTCTAAACAAGAGATTCAATTTTTCGAAGCTCGTGTTCACACGTATGAAGAATAATATGGGATCGAACAGGCTCGTGATGTATCCGAGGTTTGTACAAATGTTGATCAACGATAAATTCAAGAAGATAGCGAAGGATCCAAATGATATCGTGTACCTTAGTCACCTGGATGATACGACTGTTAAGAAGCTTATCATTTTTCAGAAACAAGCTTCAGCACCTGTAGCAAAGCATTTATTGGTGCCGTAGATTCTGAAAATTATGTTGCGCCGCCAGAGTATAAATGGCGAAAAGATGATAGCGGTGACGATAATGAAAGGAACGCTGAACTAGAATGGTTATCGACATTCAAGGAAAAGCGCAGTGATTGGTTCCTTAAGAAAGTTGTTGTTCAAGAGAAGAAGAAAGCATCGCGAAAGCCAAAGAAAGTTGATTCTATGTTAATCGATGAAGATGAGCCTGAAAAAGTTCAAACTGAAGCTGGTTCAAGTGCTGTAGTGGTTGTTGAAGTCAGGAAAAGACTACTCGGGAAGATGATGTTATTTCGGCTACATCTGAAAATGACGAAGATAGCGATGACTCTCTAGAAAAAGCTACAAAGAAAGCTATCGCCAAAACAGCCGCAGAGAAGATTAAAGAAACATATGCATATTACGAACTAGAGACTGAAAAAGGTTCAGACGAGGAGAGACCTAAAAAGAAAGCTAAAAGAGTTAAGTCTTCTGCACAGCTACAACAATGAAGACAACCGGATCTCCAAAGACAAAAGGCAAGAAAGTTCAAAAGCCGAAAAGCAGACGATATGTTAGTCAAAAGAAGAAAGGCACAGAAGTCACACAAGAACCTTCTGGTGCAGAGACAACAGGAGTTACACAAGAACCTCTTGCAGCTGCTACAAAACAATCTTCTGAAACGATAGTACAGACAGGAGTCACACAAGAACCTCCTGAGTCTGAATTGCTCGAAATTCCAATTATTCAATCTCAAGATCCACCGACAGCTTCTCAACCAGAAAGCTCTACACCTAACGTGTCTACACCAAAGACTACTCCAAAGTCGAAGCTATTTGGAGATATTCCTAATGAGCCAGTAGATATTCAAGATTTAAACGATTTCTTTCTAGAATCAGACGTTGATGAATTAGAAAGCAAGTTAAAGTTCTGGAGGACAAAGTTGCAAAGAATGAAGCTGAGAAAGCTGTAATAGAAAAATTGGTTAAACAGAGCGAAAGCGAAAAAGAAATTCTGAATGACGAAGTTAAATTCCTGGAAGGTGATCGAGGGTATTTGAAGGCCCTAATTGAAAGCTTGCAAGACACGAATGAACAATTACTTAAAGAGATAGCTGAATTACGATCTGAACGTGATTTGAATGATCGAAGATTCAACAGGCTTCAGAAAGTATTGTCGAATAGTCTGGGTATAGATTTTGCTGCTGAGTATGCTAGATTAGGTCTACAAGAGGCTAAAGGTAAACCTGAGAAAGAAATTGCTGAACAGGGGAAAGGAAAGCATGTTGTAGAGAGTATGCCTGAGATTACAGAGCCTGTGATCGAGTCTGCGAAAGCTTCAGAGTCTAGTGTTATTCCAGAAACAGAAACTGAACAGAAAGACGATGAAGAAGCTGAGGATAAAAATGTAACATCCGTCAAAAACCGGGTTAACCAAACCCGCTTCGTTTATTAACCGAACAACCAGTTAAAAATTTCGTTGCATATTTAATGCTCAAATTAATTTTAAACGATACATAATTAATAAGTATATTAGAATATAAAATTTATATTTGAAAATTTATTAAAAATAGTGAGAAAAAAATTAAATGCTGAAGCCGGGTTTCGAACCTGGGTCAGCCGGATGTTCACAAAGACTTAACTCACACTCGCCCAACCACTCCGCCACTTGTGCCTTTTGATGAGATATTAAATCAATTAATTCAAATAACAAAAACTCGTTTTCAAAATCAGTCACTCAGCGCACTCAAGTCACTCTCGCCGGAAATCCCGACAAATTCTTCAAACATTGCCGTTTTCTTTTGGACATAACGGTTACATTTACAGCAACATCGGTTATAACCGAAAAACTCGATCAATTTCATTCATGGACCATAATTCTCGTTCGAAACCAAAAATATAATTTAATCCGAGTTATACCTTATTCATCAGTTGTGCTCACGAGTTATCTCACTTACACTCTCCAAATTTCGCTCAGAAAACCTCGCCGCAGTCGCCGGAATTCTCTGCAAATTAACCGGAAATTATCACCGGAAAACCGAATTCATTCCATCCTTTCTGCTTACTCTAAAATAAGATTCTTAGAGCTCATACTGACATCCCCTACACTCACCTTAAACCCCTGAAGAATCTCTGTCGCAAGAAATTTCACTCGCCGGAATTCTCTGCAAGTCACCGGAAAACCGAGACTTTCATCTACACGGTAAATACCTCGACTTTTTCTGTTTTAACCCATGGTTAGACTATTACTAACATCAATCCCTCACCCAGAATCTATTCCAGACGACGTTGACGGATATTCCATTTTCGCCGGAAAACTTCTGGAATTTCCAGAATCACACTGTTAAACGGTATGATCATCTAAACATCCTGAAAATCGTTGCTCAGTAATTCAATTTCATATCTTCAATCAAACTGATTATTGAATCCGAACAGAAGGAGTTCACAAAACAGAGCCGACGATCTTTGCCGGATTTCTGAAGAAGATAATCTGTTCGGTACATTCTTTCCCCAAACCCTTCTGTTCAATATCTTTCAATTGCTCATAATATTCGTTAATCGAATTAATCAAGAAACAGTTGGTTTAATCATTGTCTGTGTTTTGAACGAAGAAGACGAAGTCGTGTTTGATTATAAGATTAATTAAAATCAGTATTATGAACGGGTTAGACACACAGTCCAGCGGTGGACTGTGTGCAAATAAATACGCATACGTCCCGAGTTCGATCCTTGACACATGCACACTCGCTGTAATAAAAATGTTTTTTTATAAAACCAAACCGGACCTACACGCAGAATCATGTTAAGTATAATAAAAACCATAATATTTACCAAGTTAGACACACAGTCCAGCGGTGGACTGTGTGCCAAACTAAACCACAGGTCCCGGGTTCGAGACCTGTGGGGATCACCGAGTCGATACCATTAAATCCTTTTTAAAATAAATGATTTTCAGATTAACTTAAATAGTGTATAAATATAATTAAAAACAGAAATATTTCGGGTTAGACACGTAGCTCAGTTGGTAGAGCTGCGTGCACGCATACGGGAGGTCACGGGTTCGAGTCTCACCCAGCGCACATATACAAACGACCGAACCGGTCAACGGTCAACAGTCATGGCCAACGGTCAAAAAGTCAACATTTTTTTATTATTTTTATTTATTTATATTATTTAAAAATCAATTAAAAATACTTAAAAATAACGTTTTTAAAGTTAGAAAATAGCCTTAAACTCACAAAAATATATCCAATAATCCTACTAAAATTGATTAATAAAATCCGCTTATTTACCGAACCGTTATGTTATTATCTAGGTTAGTTCCTCTCTTGGTTAAATCCAATTTCGTGCGCATTCATCATCAATCCAAGAAACGCAACCACTGTGAGTGAATCTTACAACTCCCCTTTTTATTACACGTTTTGGGGTGTATCATGTGTCGCTTAAACTAATTCGTTTATTCAAACTCGTGCCATACCATATTATGATTTAAACATAGAATGTAAATATTGTTTGTAGCTATGTATTACATATTGTCAACTTGTATGCAAATTATTTGTTAGGCCCATCAGTTCCTCGTGGGAGACGAGTTGAACAACGCGTACCTTAAAACTCATTCATTAGGCCCATCAGTTCGTAGAACAACGCGTGCCTCAAAACTCATTCATTAGGCCCATCAGTTCCTCGTGGGAGACGAGTTGAACAACGCGTGCCTCAAAACAATCTATTATTGTATGTGTGTGCATTATTTAATATTAAGTGTTTTGTGAATAGTTTACATCTATATTTACTCATATGTGGTTATGCACTTTATTTTATAATCAATTCAATAAACTTGTTCAAATGTTTTTCATAGGATTCACTCGCCAACTTTTTGTTGATCCAAAAACCATTTTTATACATGATACAGGTGAACATGATGAAGCATGGAAAACATAGGAAAGTGCCTTAGAAGAAAAATAATGAAGCCTAGAAGAATGTATAGGACATGTTGAACTTGTATGATATGATTGTATGATCTTCTTTAAAATTGTGATAATAAATATGAAACGTTATAATAAATGTCATGAGCTTTGATGAAAACCCAATCATGCCCCGATCACCTTTTCCGCTGCGGGTCGGGGTGTGACAGATTGGTATCAGAGCTTTTGACTATAGGGATATAGGATAGGTTATTAGACCCTTAGAGCCTATACTATAGTTGATTAGATTTTAATTGTTTATGTGGTTATATGCAAACTCATGATGTTTATTTCTTTCATATTTATTACATACACAAATGCATGCAAACACTTCCAATACTACATTTTGTGATACATAGTGAATTATACTTACAGACAAACATACATAATTACATACACATTCATCATACATATTTCAATGCTCACATATTCAAATCATCTTCATACTCCCGTTGTTCAAGATTTTGTCGCATTTTCATTTTTCAAATCTCATCAAAGTAAGTTCTGCGACGGGCATGTAGTAACTGTAAGGGTACAAGTACCGGTAGTCGGAACGTCCTGTCTAGGTTGGCATTCGTATAAATCCAATATAACGGACCAGTTTGCCTACCTAGGGACTAACGATGAGAGTACGAAGGACCTATTAGGCCAAAGCATGCCACACCAAACGTCGTTCGAACTAACCCCACTTTGAGGTGTCACCGTGTCCACACCTGGATACATTCCGAATATCATACGTTACATACATATTTCTCGATTTTCTCCGGGTTTTAGTGTATGTAACCAGGCTAACACATGCGAACCATATGAAAAACCCGGTAATCATGGGGGCCCACATGATTACGAAGGTGAAGTATGGCGGCATGCAAGGCCCAATTACGAGCAAAGCCCAAGACATCCTATGGATGTAGTAGATTTATTATTCTATATTTATTTTTCCTAAATACGACACATGATCCCAAAAACATCCAACTCATACTCTTGTTATGTATCCCTTGTAGATGTCTTCTAATTCCGCTCGTAGGAAGATAAGAGCAGGAAAAGCTCGCGAGCGTATGGCTGCCCAAATCGCTCAACAAATGGCTGTCGTAATACCCAACATTGTAGTTCAAGTTCAGCAAGCCCTTACCGCTAATCCCGTCAATAAAGAAGTTCAAAATGTTGTCAACCCTCCCCCAATTACCACTAAATGCACCTTCAAGCATTTCAAATCCTACGACCCTCCAAAATACGAAGGGACTGAAGGTGTCACCGCTCTCCTCCATTGGTTTGAACAAATGGAAAACACTTTTCTAAATTGCGATTGCCCCGATGATCGCAAAGTGCGTTATGCTACTGGTCGTTTACTTGGAATAGCACTTACATGGTGGAATACAGAGAAGGCCAAACGAGGTGTTGAAGATGCTATGACTTTGACTTGGGAAGAGTTGAAAGAAATCATGACAAGACGGTTTTGCCCAAGGAGCGAAATCAAGAAATTAGAGGATGAGTTCTATTCGTTGAAACAAAAGGAAGGCGACCACACCACATACAACAAGAGATTCCTCGAATTAAATCAAATGGTTCCCAACTTGTTCACTCCTCTTTACCGTTTGATCAAGCACTACATTCGGGGTCTTCCTTCAAAAATTCAAGACTCTGTAATAAGTACCACGCCTGCAACCTTAGAAGCAGCAATGGAGTTAGCTACAGAGCTCACCGAGAACCGCATACGGAACAAAGACTTCAAGGAGGAGAAGAAGAAGGATAAAGCATCGACTGAAACCTCAAACTCCACCCAAACCGAATCCCCTTCTCAACCCATTTCTAAGAGAAAACGAGATGGGCAACTTTTCGCTGTCACCCAACGCAATCAACCAGCCTCACAAGCCGTACCCCTCCAAGCTATCCCAATCACTCAAGTAGCACCCAACTCAACTTACCCAAATAAGAAACCTTACCTTGGACCTCACCCTCAATGTAACACCTGTTTCTATCACCATCCATCTACCTTTCCTTGTCGACTATGTGCGAATTGTGGACGCTATGGTCATTTGAGCAAGGTTTGCCGCACCCCTCAAAACCAAAACATGATCCAAACATATCAACAACCCCAATACCCATGTTACCTTATGTTCGAGCTTGTTTTAATTGTGGCGACCCTACCCATTATAGAAACACGTGCCCTCGATTGGTTAACATCATAAACGCCCAAGCTCAAGCAAACCCAGTTAACCAAGCAAATCAAGAAAACCCAACCACTAGGCCACCAGCAAGAGGAGGAGTTTTCAACATCAACGCCCATCCTGTTGAAGATAATGACGGCCCAAACGAAACCACCCAACTAGTTTCCTTCACCAAAAATCAAGATTCAACTCCAACCGCTTAGTTTTTATGTTCTTTATGTTATCTCAATTTTCACGTGTCTCAAATATAAATTTGAAATTTATCCAAGAATCTCAATGCGAATTACTATTTCAGTTTTGTTTTATACTCATTGATTTAACATTCATATCATCATACCTCACAACGTATCTCAGTCTCATCATTTAAAGAAGTTGAGCCGTGTCTCACTTCTACATGGACTAACCTCTCCATCATAACAAACGAGAGAGGTACAGTCACCATTCAAACATGTATACTGTCAGAATTAAGACTCAAGCTTTGGTTGTTGTGTTTGTTTATGTTTTAGAGTCACATAGGACTAATCATAACTTACTGATAAAACCAATGAAAATTTGACAAGAATATGGTGGATACGCCGCTGGTACTTCCTATATATAAGTATTCTTGTCAAAGGATCAGAGGCATTGTCAGGCGGTTATGAAAAGTTCCATGTAGGATTTAGTAATGTCCTGGTTGAAGTTTGTTTTTATACTCACAGATTTAACATTCATATCATCTCATCATTTAAAGAAATTGGACTGTGTTCCATTTCTACATAGACTAACCTCTCCATCATAACAAACGAGAGAGGTACTGTCACCATTCAAACAAGTATACTATCAGAATTAAGACTCAAGCTTTGGTTGTTGTGTTTGTTTATGTTTTAGAGTCACATAGGACTAATCATAACTTACTGATAAAACCAATGAAAATTTGACAAGAATATGGTGGATACGCCACTGGTACTTCCTATATATAAGTATTCTTGTCAAAGGATCAGAGGCATTGTCAGGTGATTATGAGAAGTTCCATGTAGGGTTTAGTAATGTCTTGGTTGAAGTTTGTTTTATACTCACTGATTTAGCATTCATATCATTTCATCATTTAAATAAATTGGATTGTGTTCTATTTCCACATAGACTAACCTCTCCATCATAACAAACGAGAGAGGTACTGTCACCATTCAAACATGTATACTATCAGAATTAGGACTCAGGCTTTGGTTGTTGTGTTTGTTTATGTTCTAGAGTCACATCATAGAACCAATCATGATTTACTGATAAAGTCAATGAAAATTTGACAAGAATATGGTGGATACGCCGCTGGTACTTCCTATATATAAGTATTCTTGTCAAAGGATCAGAGGTATTGTCAGGCGATTATGAGAAGTTCCATGTAGGTTTTAGTAGTAGAAGTTTTGTTTTAGGATATCACCTTATCTTTCCAAACATATCAAAACTCTTGCGCATGAAATCATACTTAGTGAATCAACTCTGTTTCTAAATATTCTTTATCGGAGGCAACAAAAAAAAACCATTCCTGTAGCAGGGTACTCAACCCTTACAAGGAACGTTACCGCCTCAAACAAAAATTTAAACTCTTACACCCTTCTAAGTATGTAACTGTCAAATTAAAACACCATCCTTTTGAGACAAACATGCCACTACTTAAATTTCGGGAAGAAATTTCTAAAAGTAGGGGATACTGTAACATCCGTCAAAAACCGGGTTAACCAAACCCGCTTCGTTTATTAACCGAACAACCAGTTAAAAATTTCGTTGCATATTTAATGCTCAAATTAATTTTAAACGATACATAATTAATAAGTATATTAGAATATAAAATTTATATTTGAAAATTTATTAAAAATAGTGAGAAAAAAATTAAATGCTGAAGCCGGGTTTCGAACCCGGGTCAGCCGGATGTTCACAAAGACTTAACTCACGCTCGCCCAACCACTCCGCCACTTGTGCCTTTTGATGAGATATTAAATCAATTAATTCAAATAACAAAAACTCGTTAATCAGTCACTCAGCGCACTCAAGTCACTCTCGCCGGAAATCCCGACAAAGTCGTCAAACATTGCCATTTTCTTTTAGACATAACGGTTACATTTACAGCAACATCGGTTATAACCGAAAAACTCAATCAATTTCATTCATGGACCATAATTCTCGTTCGAAACCGAAAATATAATTTAATCCAAGGTATACCTTATTCATCAGTTGTGCTCACGAGTTATCTCACTTACACTCTCCAAATTTCGCTCAGAAAACCTCGCCGCAGTCGCCGGAATTCTCTGCAAATTAACCGGAAATTATCGCCAGAAAAGAATTCATTCCATCCTTTCTGCTTACTCTAAAATAAGATTCTTAGAGCTCATACTGACATCCCCCACACTCACCATAAACCCCTGAAGAATCTCTGTCGCAAGAAATTTCACTCGCCGGAATTCTCTGCAAGTCGCCGGAAAACCGAGACTTTCATCTACACGGTAAATACCTCGACTTTTTCTGTTTTAACCCATGGTTAGACTATTACTAACATCAATCCCTCACCCAGAATCTATTCCAGACGACGTTGACGGATATTCCATTTTCGCCGGAAAACTTCTGGAATTTCCAGAATCACACTGTTAAACGGTATGATCATCTAAACATCCTGAAAATCGTTGCTCAGTAATTCAATTTCATATCTTCAATCAAACTGATTATTGAATCCGAACAGAAGGAGTTCACAAAACAGAGCCGACGATCTTTGCCGGATTTCTGAAGAAGATAATCTGTTCGGTACATTCTTTCCCCAAACCCTTCTGTTCAATATCTTTCAATTGCTCATAATATTCGTTAACCGAATTAATCAAGAAACAGTTGGTTTAATCATTGTCTGTGTTTTGAACGAAGAAGACGAAGTCGTGTTTGATTATAAGATTAATTAAAATCAGTATTATGAACGGGTTAGACACACAGTCCAGCGGTGGACTGTGTGCAAATAAATACGCATACGTCCCGAGTTCGATCCTTGACACATGCACACTCGCTGTAATAAAAATGTTTTTTTATAAAACCGAACCGGACCTACACGCAGAATCATGTTAAGTATAATAAAAACCATAATATTTACCAAGTTAGACACACAGTCCAGCGGTGGACTGTGTGCCAAACTAAACCACAGGTCCCGGGTTCGAGACCTGTGGGGATCACCGAGTCGATACCATTAAATCCTTTTTAAAATAAATGATTTTCGGATTAACTTAAATAGTGTATAAATATAATTAAAAACAGAAATATTTCGGTTAGACACGTAGCTCAGTTGGTAGAGCTGCGTGCACGCGTACGGGAGGTCACGGGTTCGAGTCTCACCCAGCGCACACATACAAACGACCGAACCGGTCAACGGTCAACAGTCATGGCCAACGGTCAAAAAGTCAACATTTTTTTTATTATTTTTATTTATTTATTTTATTTAAAATCAATTAAAAATACTTAAAAATAACGTTTTTAAAGTTAGAAAATAGCCTTAAACTCAAAAAATATATCCAATAATCCTACTAAAATTGATTAATAAAATCCGCTTATTTACCGAACCGTTATGTTATTATCTAGGTTAGTTCCTCTCTTGGTTAAATCCAATTTCGTGCGCATTCATCATCAATCCAAGAAACGCAACCACTGTGAGTGAATCTTACAACTCCCCTTTTTATTACACGTTTTGGGGTGTATCATGTGTCGCTTAAACTAATTCGTTTATTCAAACTCGTGCCATATCATATTATGATTTAAACATAGAATGTAAATATTGTTTGTAGCTATGTATTACATATTGTCAACTTGTATGCAAATTATTTGTTAGGCCCATCAGTTCCTCGTGAGAGACGAGTTGAACAACGCGTGCCTTAAAACTCATTCATTAGGCCCATCAGTTCGTAGAACAACGCATGCCTCAAAACTCATTCATTAGGCCCATCAGTTCCTCGTGGGAGACGAGTTGAACAACGCGTGCCTCAAAACAATCTATTATTGTATGTGTGTGCATTATTTAATATTAAGTGTTTTGTGAATAAGTTTACATCTATATTTACTCATATGTGGTTATGCACTTTATTTTATAATCAATTCAATAAACTTGTTCAAATGTTTTTCATAGGATTCACTCGCCAACTTTTTGTTGATCCAAAAACCATTTTTACACATGATACAGGTGAACAGGATGAAGCATGGAAAACATAGGAATGTGCCTTAGAAGAAAAATAATGAAGCCTAGAAGGATGTATAGGACATGTTGAACTTGTATGATATGATTGTATGATCTTCTTTAAAATTGTGATAATAAATATGAAACGTTATAATAAATGTCATGAGCTTTGATGAAAACCCAATCATGCCCCGATCACCTTTTCCGCTGCGGGTCGGGGTGTGACAAAAAATGAAGATGATGAACCGGTTGATGATACAAAAGACGACTCTGACAACGATGATGGTAATGATGATGATCAGGGTGGAGTTGGTCTGAAGGTTGTTAATGCTAAAGTAACAGATGAGTTTGATTTTTCTTCTATATTAAACGATGATGCAAACAGAATGGAAGATCAAAGTCACGGGAGCAAACAGGGGCAAAAGGATGTTGATATGACAGATGTTATTACTGCAAATCCTGTTGCTGCTATTCCGATAAAGCCGATGATTCTGATGCTTGAACATAATGTTGAGGAAGGCGAGTTTGTTCACAATTATTCTAAAGAAGATCTAGCTAAGCTGCTAAATGTTGATGCTGAAACATTTGACTTTGACTTCGAAGAAGATGTGGTGAACATAGATACGTTTGAGCCAAACAAATATTGTTACGAACGTAGATCTGATGCTGATGATTACAACAAAGTGATCATTGAAGATTGGTCGTCAGATGATGAAAAGGACGAAGCAGAAAAAAATACCAGTCAGAATACTGATAGTTTTCTGACATTTGAAGAGATGTTTGATCAGTTTAATGAAGATATGCTAAAAGATAAGATTGCTGAGTCTGTACGAGAAGGAAAGCTTCCAAAACCAATGGCAAAGGAAGAGATTGCACAAGCAAAGAAATCCTGGTTCAAAGAGATGCCGAGAGAAAGAAAGTTTCGAAGACCATTAGCATTCTTTGCCAGAGATGTCGATGTATCATTGGGAGATATACTTAGCTGGGGGTGGTTTAAAGAATTGAACGTTTATGCCATCAAGAGGGAATTAGGGCTTCAATACTTCAAATATTTGGCAGATTTCAAAACACTTCCATACTAGATGTAGAGGAGTCGGTGCAGACGAGAAATGTTACTTATCATATGAAGTTTATTGATCAGTTACTTTGGAAGATGATTAAGTTTGAAGCGACGCAGGGTTTTAAGTACTGAAAACCATTCATTCCAAAGCGTCGAATCAAAACAAATAAGAAGACTGGTGAAAGGGATATTACATTGATTATGAAGTGTCCAAGAGCAATGAGAAACATGCCCCTAATGCCGATTGAACAAGATTTCTATCCTTTGTTTAAGTGGTGGCAAGTTGATCCAACGACATGCGAAGCAGTGATAGTGCTGAGATTTGAAGATCTTTGGATATCACTAAAGAAAGGGTTGAAATGTTTGGGACAGAAGGACTGAGAGGGTTATGGAGGACGATTCGAATACTAGACCCGATGTGGCTAGTGAATTGCTCGAAGGAAGATATTAAATGTTTATTTTTCAGTAAGATATGCTATGAAGAGCGTGAGAAAGAACAAGCGATGCAGTATCAAAGGGTTGTGAATGTTTGTTACGCGCATGGTGTGAATTCTGGAAGAATGTGGGAATCCAGTTGGAGAGTGTCGCACCCCAACCGATGGCTGAAACATCGGGATGAGACGAAAACGAGATTGCAAGAGGCTTCATAACACTATTTGTGTCAAGTGTTTAATAATTACATTTTACATTATCAGATAATACGAATTTAAATCATGACACGTATAAGAGAATTTAAATTTCATTTCATTGAAAACGGTTTAATAGAAGGTTTTGAAACGAAATACAACATGATTAGAATAATAAACAATACAACAAGTATCTAAAGTTAAATGCGTTTCTAGGCAAATCCTACTAGATTCCTAGCATCAACAATATTCCTGCAACATGTCTTAAAAGGTGGATCAATACAAAAGTATTGGCGAGCATACAAGTTTGAATATAAATATAAGTATAAAAGTTGTTCAAGTCACATGGCATTATATATTCAAATAGAATGAGCATACATAACCAACTTGTGCAAAGTGATAGTATATAACTAAAAATCCTCAACTAGCATGCTTAATAACCTAGGCATAATGATATAGCATGGACATAAAATTGGGAACTAGCACGTATAAACGGAACAAATAGCAGGTATATACAAGTTGAGTATGTCTATTTCGTATAAATATAAATTTTGTTAAAAGATACATGTCGCACCCCAAAACGCGTTTAAGTATAAAAAGGGGTCGAGTATGCTCACTTTTCGCGAAGCGTCCTTTGGTATTCCGTGGATAATCGACGGTCGAAAGATGGCTCACCGAGGTCACCTCACATGGACAAACGAAGTTACAAAGAAGGCAATAAAATAAATATTCACTAGTATTATTTTATAACTATGCTTGAGTTCCGATATGTGGTTTATTTGCGGTTTAGACTAGGACGTACATGTATTTACGCTTGACGGTTGGCATATATATGTAATTCTTCAAAGTAAAAATAAATAATCATACGTTTTGTAGAAAATTATAGTAAATAAACCTATGTTCTTGTCGAAAAGCATAATAAAGGAACATGGGTGTTTTGTCGAAAATATGATATGTAAGAATATCTTCATGTATGCTTTGACGAAAATCGGGCAGAGTTTCCTCTGTTTTTAGGATGCCCCGACAATACAAGTTGTCGATAAAATGTTTTCAAAACTCATTAAATATACGAAACCATATATATGCATATATATCTATACTTTGTAGAGTTGTTGCTTACTAAATTGAACGCATTAAATAACGAAACTTCAATATGTTTTTGAGGCCCAACGACTCGACTTCAATACTTATAAATCTTTATCAATAGTCAAGAATGCAAATAAACACTAATGCAAAGGTTTGAGTTCGGTTGGTGTTAAATATTGAATTTTTTATATATATAAAGAGAAATTAGAGTTTTACCGAGCTTTGCATCGAGCCGTTGGCCAAGTCGAGTTGTCGTTGACCGGTGAACCGAGTGAAACCAAGGCTGAATCGCGACCTTTTGGTTGCTTTAAAAGAATCTGAGCCGCGACATACCTGAACCAAGACTGACCCCGTTGACCATGGTTGACCAGTCAACCTGCTGTATCGACTGGGTTGACCCGAACCTGGAACTCGTGACCCGAGACTGAACCAAAACACCTAAGTCTGACTCGAGCAAACCTGAAACCTGAACCGAGGCTCCAGAATCTGACCCGAAACCTTTAGCAAACCACCACCATCCCGTCACCGGCACTGCCGCTGCACGGTGTGACTGACGTAGCCTAACACAAGACCACCAGTACCGCCGTCACTGCTCGGACCCAAACCTCGCACCAACGTTGTCGCCATGACCCGAACAAGAATGGAACCGCCGCCGCCGCAGACACGTCACTGTTGTTACCTCTCGAACTCTCTCTCTCTGCACCTCTCCCTTTCTCTCTCGCTGCTACTGTCGTGCGCTACCACCACTGTGGTGGCCGGCTGCTCAAAGAGTAGGTGCGAAGCATGGGGGTTGTGTGGTGAGTGAAGTGAAGTTTGAGGAGGAGGAGGTGGTTTAAGGAGAAAAGAAGAGGCCGGTGATTGTGCGGAATGCTGGCATGCCGGAAGAGCACCGCCGGAGCCCGACTTCGATCACCAAATCTGAACGAGAGGGACAGTGGGGTGTGTGAGTGTCTGCGTGAGTTTGTGGTGTGTGTGTGTGTGTATATATATTAGGTTAATAGGATTAGGGTTTTTTAGGTTGGTTTGTGTTGGGCTTAAAGCCCGTTAGCTAGTTTCTAGGATACACGAACGGCCCGGTCAAGTTAAGAGTCCAATGTTCGAACACGAGTTTCGTATAAATGACGTATTATTTCAGCAGTTATTATTATTATTATTATTATTGTTATCTTTATTGTTATTATTATTATTTATAAAAGAATGAGTAAATAAATAATAATAACAATGATAAAATTAGACAAATAAATAATTTAGCGGTACGACACGTATTTTCTAAAATAAAATTTTACGGAAACGCGAGGCATTACAGTCTCCCCTAATTTAGGGAATTTCGTCCCGAAATTCATTCAAGAGGAAGGCTTTAGGAAGATGGCACTTCGAAGTATGTATGGGTATGATCAAGAAATAGGTGGTGAGTGATTAGAGTTTGTATTTAAACATAACAATGAAACACCGAATTTCTCATGGCACGTTTCACGAGACCTTAGCAATATGGTATTAACACTTATATATAGGAAGTACCAGCGGTGTATCCACCATGTTCATACCATATTACGTTCGTTTCGCTATCAATGCCATGTTACGTTCCGTGTCATAATCAGGTTTGTTTGCGTATTACGAGTAAGAGTGATAGCGTATATAGAGTCTCAAGTATGTAAGTATAATTGTATTTAAGTATGAGAGAGTATACTGTATAAGTATGAGTATAAGTGCAAGTGTGCGTATTCGCACATTCGTGTACAATACAGATGATATATTTTAGTTTAACCAAGATTAACGGATTACTGGCATGTGAATAAACAGGTCAAACCATCGTGTACCACAATGTAGACTGCCCATCATCGTTAAAACGAAGAGGGTGTAAAATAGTTTACTTAACATGACCTCAAGAATACGGGCGGGCGTCACTCCTATAGCGCTACACAAGCGCTATACATGTTAAGGTGTGGCTTGATCAAAGTTAATGACGAGTCTACCACATAAACATGTGCATAAACAAGTCAAACCATCGTGTACGCAATGTTGACTAGTCAATATTGTCGAAACATAGTGTAAAATAGTTTACTTAGTATGAAATAGTTTACTTAACATGACCTCAAGAATACGGGCGGGCGCTACTTCTATAGCACTACGCAAGCGCTATACATGTTAAGGTGTGGTTTTATAACGAGTTTATCACATAAAATGTTCCAGTAATCCCAAATCTAATAAAATGTTTAGTATGCACCTATAGAATCTAGTGTAATAAATTTTGTATAAATGAGAAATTTGTTGTGCATAAATTCGATTCTAGTATAATGTGACATTGAAATAAAATGAAGGAATAAGAATTATATTGCATAAAATTTAAAATAGCGTAAAAGAGAGGCTTGATAAAATGTTGGAGTGTTTCAGGTTTTAGAAACTTTGACTATTCCAAAGTGACTTGTAAGTCCTTTCGAATTAGGGAGACATGATTTGGCCTAATAGGTATAATACCCTCGTCGCCAAGCGATTAACGGTATTTTACCCTTCCAGTTAGTACATGTCCCTAGTTTGATCGAAAATACGAAACTTTGGCGAGATTGAAAATTGAAGAGCGGGACCAGTCATCAAGGTGTGGATGTCAATCCTGGCTTGACAATTTCGTCCCCCAAATTTTGGATTATTGAACGTATCAAGATATAATCTCGAATCGTCAATAAGGATCCACTAGATTATGAAATGAAACTCCCATCAAGATATGGATATCACTCCTGACTTGATGGTGAATTTCGTGCGAAATAACATGTAAAGCGGATTGAAACTCGTCACCAATGGCGGGAATCACCCCTGTACTGATGAGCTATTTCGATTGTGGAACAAGAATATACTCAAAAGCGTGTGTTGTGTTTCATGTCTTAGGAAAGACATATTGTAAGTTTTAGGATCAAAAAGGGGGAGAAGCATGATAGAAAGAATAACATTTTAGACAAGTATCACAAATGGTCAAGATTATGGTACTTAAACTATAGACTAGGTCGAACATGGCAATTCTACCTAATTCCCTATAGTTATGTCTCTGATACCAATCTGTCGCACCCCAACTAATGGCGGAAACATCGGGATGAGACGAAAACGAGATTGCAAGAGGCTTCATAACACTATTGTGTCAAGTGTTTAATAATTACATTTGCTTACATCAGATAATACGAATTTAAATCATGACACGTATAAGAGAATTTAAATTTCATTTCATTGACAACGGTTTAATACAAGGTTTTGGAACGAAATACAACATGATTAGAATAATAAACAATACAACAAGTATCTAAAGTTAAAGCGTTTCTAGGCAGATCCTACTAGGTTCCTAGCATCAACAATATTCCTGCAACATGTATTAAAAGCATGGATCAATACAAAAGTATTGGCGAGCACATAAGTTTGAATATAAATATAAGTATAAAAGTTGTTCAAGTCACATGGCATTATATATTCAAATAGAATGAGCATACATAATCAACTTGTGCAAAGTGATAGTATATAACTAAAAATCATCAACTAGCATGCTTAATAACCTAGGCATAATGATATAGCATGGACATAAAATTGGGAACTAGCACGTATAAACGGAACAAATAGCAGGTATATACAAGTTGAGTATGTCTATTTCGTATAAATATAAATTTTGTTAAAAGATACATGTCGCACCCCAAAACGCGTTTAAGTATAAAAAGGGGTCGAGTATGCTCACTTTTCGCGAAGCGTCCTTTGGTATTCCGTGGATAATCGACGGTCGAAAGATGGCTCACCGAGGTCACCTCACATGGACAAACAAAGTTACAAAGAAGGCAATAAAATAAATATTCACTAGTATTATTTTATAACTATGCTTGAGTTCCGATATGTGGTTTATTTGCGGTTTAGACTAGGACGTACATGTATTTACGCTTGACGGTTGGCATATATATGTAATTCTTCAAAGTAAAAATAAATAATCATACGTTTTGTAGA
Source organism: Scalesia atractyloides (assembly GCA_947069175.1). Taxonomy (NCBI): domain Eukaryota; kingdom Viridiplantae; phylum Streptophyta; class Magnoliopsida; order Asterales; family Asteraceae; genus Scalesia; species Scalesia atractyloides. The sequence continues at coordinate 42,543,879 of CAMTDV010000010.1, forward strand.
AAATTATAGTAAATAAACCTATGTTCTTGTCGAAAAGCATAATAAAGGAACATGGGTGTTTTGTCGAAAATATGATATGTAAGAATATCTTCATGTATGCTTTGACGAAAATCGGGCAGAGTTTCCTCTGTTTTTAGGATGCCCCGACAATACAAGTTGTCGATAAAATGTTTTCAAAACTCATTAAATATACGAAACCATATATATGCATATATATCTATACTTTGTAGAGTTGTTGCTTACTAAATTGAACGCATTAAATAACGAAACTTCAATATGTTTCTAAGGCCCAACGACTCGACTTCAATACTTATAAATCTTTATCAATAGTCAAGAATGCAAATAAACACTAATGCAAAGGTTTGAGTTCGGTTGGTGTTAAGGAGAAAAGAAGAGGCCGGTGATTGTGCGGAATGCTGGCATGCCGGAAGAGCACCGTCGGAGCCCGACTTCGATCACCAGATCTGAACGAGAGGGACAGTGGGGTGTGTGAGTGTCTGCGTGAGTTTGTGGTGTGTGTGTGTGTGTGTATATTAGGTTAATAGGATTAGGGTTTTTTAGGTTGGTTTGTGTTGGGCTTAAAGCCCGTTAGCTAGTTACTAGGATACACGAACGGCCCGGTCAAGTTAAGAGTCCCGTGTTCGAACACGAGTTTCGTATAAATGACGTATTATTTCATTAGTTATTATTATCATTATTGTTATCATTATTGTTATTATTATTATTTATAAAAGAATGAGTAAATAAATAATAATAACAATGATAAAATTAGACAAATAAATAATTTAGTGGTACGACACGTATTTTCTAAAATAAAATTTTACGGAAACGTGAGGCGTTACAGAGAGAACTAGAGCGCAAAGAGTTTTTGAAAGAGGAGAAGCGCATTGAACGTATACATGATATGGGTAGGGAGGCGAGACTCGGACGTTTTCAGTTCATGACTAAAGTGCCACCTACAGACCAGACGCCGATTCCTTCGGAAGAACGTAGAAAGAAACCAATCAAGAATTTCTATGGACGCGTTAGACAGAGATAGAGCTTTGAAGACTGATCAAGACGAAGACGATATCCAAGGGGGAGTCTGTTAGTACATAATGTCTATGTCTTAGTCTTGGATCGAGTCTATTTAGTTTGGGCTAGATTATGACAAAGTATAAGGGTATTTATGTAAATACTACACAATTTTGCCCGGAACATCATGTGAGAACAAGTTCGCCCGAACTTGTTATCCCACCAGCGAACTTGTGTTAGTATAAATAGGTGACTTGTGTTTTTCATTTGTAACTTCTGCAACTTTGTCACTTGGACGACGAAGCTCTGCTCGATCTGGATTTGACATGTACTTGAACTTTATGATCAATAAACAACAATTAAACGAGTAAATCTTACATATTTGGTTAACACGTCATCTAGTTTCCGCCTTTATGAACGTTAGATACCAATTTAGATTCCTATGCTAATCATGGAGCGACCTAACACAAAACATTCAAAGTCTTAAACATAGTTTGTAAAAAATTTTATTTTAAATACCTTTTTATAAAACTTTGTTTGTGTAACTTTGTTTAAAATTTGAAGGCTTTATTAATCATACCTCATTTTTGTTTATTGATATGTGTTTTTTTATACTTTATAAATTCCTTTGAGTTCGATTTTGACGCGCTCTATCAATCACACTATAGCACAACTTTGGTTAGTGATTTTGAAGATGGTTATCATTTAATCTAAAACTTGAATATAAAAGGTTTGGACATATTGTGATTGTGGTTACAGAATCTATAGTCTTATACGTGACATGGTACATGTTTTTGTGGTTGTTGCTAGTTATTTTTAAAGTTAGATGATTATTTTCTAAAAGAACCACACTATAGCACAACTTTGGTTAGTCATTTTGAAGATAGTTATCATTTAATCTAAAGCTTGAATATAAGAGGTTTAGACATACTATACACATTGTGATTGTGGTTACATACGTGACATGGTACATGTTTTTGTGGTTGTTGCTAGTTATTTTTAAAGTTAAACGATTATTTTCTTTTTAGAGTTGATTTTTAATTTGTCTATTTCGCTTCAAACATTATTTAATAACTTCAACAAGAATTTTGTAATATACCTTATAATAAAAATAATAATTTTAAAGAAATTAAAAAATAAAACATTTATATTAAAAAAATGGTTTTTGAAGAAAAGTTATTAGAAAATGTTGTTAAAATAGAAAATCATTAAAAAAAGTAACTGCCAAAATTGTCCTTGAGGTTTAGGCACTTGCCAGATCCATCTAAAATACCTATCATTTAACGTTAGTTTTTAACAATGTTAGAGAAATGGGCGGATCTAACAACTTTTGTGAAATCTGAGTGGTTCAGTTGAGAAAACAAATAACTTTATGGATGGATATGGCAAAAGTGTCCAAACCTTAGTGACGATTTTGACAGTTTACTCTAAAAAATTGTTATTAAAAAGAAAAATTAACAGGGTTTAAAAACCGAATTACATGTGGTTTATGTTATGTTTACGGTTTTATCTTCTCTTTAATAAATTAAGGATATGATCTCACATTGTGTTATCAAAGCATGTTTGGTAACATGCGCTAAAGGATCATATTAAGAAATATTGATACTAATATCTATACCGTACCATAATATTTCGTACAATATTTGGTACATGTTTTTTTTCAAATGCGGTACGAGTACTGTATCATTCCCATTCCTAGTGCGGGTTTTACTTGTTAAGTGGTTGGACTTGGGCTAATGGGTATAGATATATTAAGAAAACCCTAATCTTCCATTTTATCACCTACATCTTGAGAGAGAAGGTGAGGTTTTGGAGAGAGAAAGTGAAGAAAAGTGATTCAAAGAAGAAAAAAACTTGGATTTGGAAGTTGAAACCGTTTGATAAACAACTAAGAACTCACCACATCAACTTGGTTAAAATCCAGGTAAGAATCGACATTCAAATCTCGAATTTGATGAAAATGGGGTTTTAGGGTAAAAATCGGGTTTTCTCCACAAGGTTGTACTTTTACGTTTTAAGGTGCTAAAAACATAGATCTTGCTTTATGGAAGTTAAACAAACGTTTTGGACGTAAAGAGTTATAATTTTGGGCTGAAAACATACTGAACAGGTGAATGTTCATGTGGTGGCAGTAGGGCTGTAAACGAACCGAACGTTCAGCGAACAGTTCGTGAACCGTTCGGCGGGAAGTTAATTTACGTTCGTTCGGTTAGCTTAGCGAACGAACACGAACACAAGTCTCGTTCGTTTGACTGCGTTCGTGAATGTTCGGTTACATTCGTTCGTGTCTGTTTGATTACATTGAAAAAACAATAAATAATAAACCTTTTATCTAAACATATTGAAAACTTAAAACCTTATTTTTTCTAACTTAGCTAAAATTTGGACATTCTAAAACATTTTTGGAAATAATTATGTCTAAGTTAGTTAAACTTGATTCATCGTTTGGTGGTATAGTAGACTTCTTGTGTTTTGATTTATCATTTAATGATTGTATTTAACTACTTATATCCAATGTTTAAGGATAACAATGCTTTTATTTTTTATTTTCAAGTTAAATGTTCGTTTGCGTTCGTTTTTATTTGCTTGCACTCGTTTGTGTTCGAGACTAGTGTTCATGAACTGTTCGTGAACAACTGAAATTCCTTAACGAACGAACACGAACAAAAACTTATGTTCGGTATGCGTTCGTGAACAGTTCACGAGCATGTTAATTTTCTTAACGAACGAACACGAACATGGCCTTGTTCGTGTTCGTTTGGTTCGTTTACAGCCTTAGGTGACAGTGACACTAAACACGAATATTTGGCAACACTAAAACATCTCTAAAAAATAGAGACAATGTTGTCTGTATAAATGGTGCATTCTACCTCCTACAGTAATGCCTCCATATCTTCAACGCGAAGACTACTCAGCCAATTCCGGATCATGAGTTGGGTAGTTTACTTCGGAGTGGCTTTAACTATCGTGAAACGTAAGATATCACCTTCCCTCTATTCATAAGTATACATCTTAACCATTGGTGCGACACATCTGGATACACTACTAAATCCGAGTTGTCATCAGGCAGGGTCAAAACCAGAGCCCGAGTCAATCTCTATTTCGGCTCTTGAAAAGGTTAGTCCTTAGTTGGACCCAATACAAACTTACTTTCCTTCCTTGTTAACTTGGTCAGTGGTGTAGTTATCTTCGAGAAACCATGTGTGAACCTCATGTGTTATCCAACTAAACCCAAGAAACTCCAGACTCTTAACAGTGTCTTCGAAAGTTTACAATGCATCACTGTCTCTATCTTTGAGGGATTTACCATTTCATTTTTTTTCTAAACTACTTTTAGGGTCAATAAGAGCTAACCAGTTGCACCTAAACCTCTAAACTTAGGAAGCCTGGTAGACACACGAGGGTCAACAATGCCTTGTGACTCTCTCTCGAGACCTGACCCTTCAACATACCCCATTTTCACCATCAAATTTCTACCTGAACCCTTTCGTATGCCTTTTCAAATGACCCGGCACGTGAATTACTCTATCCTGGTCTCCGTACTTTCACCCCTCTTAGAGCTTTGGCCCTTTAACCTTTATGGCAAGGTTGTGTGTTTAGGAGCCTCTGCTCCTAACCCGAGTAATTTAGGTCATTAGATCGCTTCAATAGGATTTGTTATTCCAGTATCGTCTTTCCCTAGTTTGTTCCCGTCTACATACCTTATTTTTGCTATAATTCCTAAACCAAAGCCGGTTGTGTGGTTCTCGAAAGCACCATAACTTGATGAGTTGGCATTTTGGTCTCTCGGTTTTGGTTCATCATCAATGGGTAAAGTGGTCACATTTGGCTCGGGTTCCATGTTACCACACAAGCAGGGCGGATCTATGTGGAGGCCAGGGGTTGCCCGAGATACCCCTCAACTTTCGTGGTGAAGTGTGATTTTTTTCTAAATCTCCGTTTTATTTATCATGTATACCCCTAAGCAAATCTTATGATACCCTGAGTGTATATGAAGATAAGATGAAATAAAATTTTATGATTGAAGGGAACGGAAATTTTCGAGGAAACTTTCAGCGGCCAACGAAGAAGATGCAGTTTGTTGAAGAACAAGGAAGATGAAATTGTATAAAGGTTAATTACTGTTTTCGTCCCTGTGGTTTGTCAAAAATCACTATTTCAGTCCATTAATTTAAAAATTGCGATTTCAGTCCATGTGGTTTACTTTCGTAACCATTTCTGTCCCTGTTGTTTCACTTTCGTAACCACTTCAATCCATTTATTCTGTAAGTACAGGGACTGAAATGGTTACGAGGTGGACTGAAATGGTTACGAAAGTGAAACCACAGGGACTGAAATCGCAATTTTTAAACTAATAGACTGAAATAGTGATTTTTGACAAACCATGGAAACAAAAACAGTAATTAACTCTTGTATAAATATCGGCCTTGGGAATGAAAAGTCTGCAAAAGTAAGTATAGACAAACTTTATTAATGTTAAATCATTTACTTTATTTAATTTATTTGTTGTAAAATTTGTTTTATTTATCTTTTTTACTTTCTTTCTTTATACATGTAGTCAAACTTTATTAATATTAAATCGTTTACTTTATTTAATTTACTCGTTGTAAAGATTACCCATTTGTTTGTTTTTTTACTTTTTTTTATCTTTTGTTTTACTTGTACAAAAGGTTATTTGAAAATGATATGCACCTATCGTTTGTAAATTATACTTGGCTATTTTTAAATAACAAAAGGTTAAAAATTAAAGTAATAAGCGAAAAAAACATTAAAATACTTCTTTTTAAATATATGATTTAATACAGTGTTTTTTATATGTAAAGAAATATCAAGAAGATATGAATGTATTATGTATATTATTCTACGGATATATGAATAAGAAAGTTTTTAAACTCCAGTTATACGAAATTAAAGATAAAGATCTTAGTTATGATTCATTCTAAAGTTTATGATTCATTTTGAAATTAAAGATAAAGATCTAATACTGAAAATTGCTCTAACAAATATTGAAGGACAATGAGTTTTTGGTTCTTTTGTTTATCGGAAGATATTTTTATTACAAACTAAATATTATCTATAAAACTTTTAAATAACATTTAAAATTATAAAAAAATATTTGATAATGTTCTCGTGTGTATGGTACAACCATTAATAAAAAAATGATAATCATCATATGCTTTAGAATGTAAAAATAAAATAATATTTGGATCTGATAATTAAATTATTTTTATTCTCTCACTTTATTAGAGAGTAACACTCTCTTTTAAAGTAAGGATTAAGAAAGGTTGATTAACAATTTGCTTTTTAAAATAGTTTCACCAAACGCGTACGTATCTATACTTAATTAATACGTAATTTCAGTTATATCTTATGTCAAAACATCGTATTATAGTTTTTAAATCTTATTACTAATTGGTTATTGTTTATATATACACACACACTAGCCGCATAGGTGTCACACCCCAACCGCTGGCGAAATCATCGGGGCGGACGTATTATGATTGCTCGAGACATCATAACTTCTATTTTCGCGACAAATATTTAAGATAACAAAATTTCATTTCATTAATAGAACAAAAAGTACATAGTTTTCAAATACAACAACATGGAAAATAAAATACAAGAACAACAACTTTGCTAATACAAAATTAGATGAGTATCTAAGTTATCCTACTTGTTTCCAATGTCATCATCATCAACATTCAACCTGCAATACATGTTAAAGTATAGTTCAACACACAAGACATTGGCGAGCATACAAGATGCATAAATGTTTTAAACAAATCCTTCATGCATAAATGTCTATTCTCGAGGCTAACATACATTAAACTAGCATGCAATTATACAAGTCAACCAAAGTTTCCCGCTAGCGTAATCTATTCATAGCAATGAAAAGACCATATGTGTTTAACTTTACATGACCTCAAGTTTACGGACGGTGCGTTACTCCTATAGCACTATACATGTTAATGGAGGCTTGATCGAAGTTAATGACTAAGTATAAGCATTTCAAATATAAGCATGTGTGAATTCAAGTTTAGCACATAAGCATGGATAAATATTGTTTTGTGATTTAAGCGTAGTATGATTGTGTGATTTTGATAAAGTATATGTATTGCACCCAAAGTGATAAAAGATAAAACGGGTCTAGTATACTCACGGTTTTGCAAAGCTTCCAATAGTAATCCCGTGAAAAGTTGGAAGGTTGGAGGATGGAACACCGAGTTATCCTACACGAGGAAACGTAGGTGTGTGAGTATTCGGATGTTAACGGAGGATTCGGATTCGGGATTTAAAGTATGCAAAAGTATGTATACAAGAAAGTAATTATCTAGACTTAAATACTCGTTTCTGACACTATAAGTCCCGTACGGGTTGATGTGATCTCATGGGTCAAGATACCCATTAGGATCATAACGAGAGGTTCAAGCGTTAGATAATATAACTTATTACCGTGACAAGTAACCATGTTGGTTATCATCAAGGGTTCGGTTATGTATATATATATATATATATATGCATATATATTGTATAGTTTATATAACAATTCTAAGCTAAGTCCATAAAAAATATCATAGATTGTCATAAAAGTCAAGCATGGAGTAGGAGGATAACCTTCCTTTAACCTCATTTGTAAGATTCACCAATACACAAATCATCACAAGGATGATTCAGATGGTCATGAATGAAAGGAAATGTACAACTAATTACTATATCAAGTAGCCAAGTAAACATTAACCCGGTGAGCCACTTCCGACATGAAAAGAGTTAACTAAGTGTCGGAGGCTAGACGAGGTTAGGTTACTTTTAATCTAGCAAACTACTTGAGATAGCAATGGTAAAACATAAAGTGAGGTGGTGGAATGAAGTTAGGATTACAAAGTTACTAAAGATAGAAAGTGAATACAAGCTTTCTAAAAATGGAAAGTACAAATATACGAAGCGTTACAATATGGGCCTAAGGGCTCTCGAGTTTTCATGGATGACCTTTCGTAAAAGAAAATTTTAAGGGCCTATTTATATGCCACATAAAGGCCTCTTATGACGAGCCTAGATAAAAAATAAGGATACCACTGAATCTTTATTCTAGATCAGCCACTGCACAGAAGATAAATGAATTTGGTTGTTTAGAATAAGTGATTGTTGTTATGGGTGGAATTTTTTGACTCATATACTGAGGATATATCTTGACCTTACATATTGATTACAGCGACTAGGATACTAAACCAGGATATTGGTAACATCCTGCGGGAGTATCGTACTCGTTACTAATGATTTTCTTTGGATGCAAGGTACCAACATTCACAGGGCTTGGTCCTCCTGAAGACTCGGTCATGACGGTTGAAAGAAAGACGTTGGAGGCCGGAAGAAAGGGTCTACAATGGTCAAGAGGGAATATTCGAAGGATCCCTAAAATGTAGGATAGTTAGTTAGTCTTGTTTACTATTTAAAGGGCACTTGGATCAGCAGTAAGACACACATCATCTCGCACTCTTCCACTTTCTGATTACAGAAACACTCGAAAACACTCACTGCACTCACATTATTCAAACATTGTAACACCTAGAGCTGATCCAAGCAGTATCCCGAAGTTGTATCCTGCTGTTTGATCAATAAGAAGAACAAGGCAGCTGGTTGTCAGCTCCCGAGGTTTTATGCCGGCGATCTAGATTGATCAAGGGCTTTCCTCGTATATCACGTGTTAACCTTTACTTTATTGCACTGTTCTGTATCCTGGAACTATATCCTGAACTGCTTATATTTTCAATCAAGTTATCACATTTTTATCTAATCTATATAGCACACTATCTCACAAAACTAATTTGATCACTAAATTGCTTCGGTAATTTTTGACCAAAACAATTTGGCGCCCACCGTGGGGCGAGTGGTGCTATTTCTAATCAAAAGTTTCTAAAATCATTAATCGGTTTTTTATTATCTAATCTTTTCACGAGGTTATCTCTGATGGCTTCTCAGTCAGGTTTGAGTTCGTATTCGGTGCCTGCATCAACCTCTGTTGTAACTGGTTCATTGCATCTTCCACCTCCACCAGCCCAGACTTCCCAAAGGAGGAATGAAAGCCAAGCAGCTCGAGATGCAACTACTGCTCAAAATATCTCCAGATCCGGAGTTTCAGGGAGAACTCCTGTTTTTGCTTCTAACGACGAAATTTTGTCTTTGTTTAGTAGTATACAGGGTCAAATGAATCAACAGTAGGAAACTAACCAGATGCTGATAAGAGAAATACAACTTTTAAAATCCAACCCCAGGAAACCTGCTGAGGATATTGTCACTCCCTTGCAACCCGGGATGCTGAACTTTAGTTCGACAATATACACTGAGGATAATCAGGACAATATTATACCGAGTCACTCCCGGAGCAATATCCCAGAGATTCCCTCATCAAACAGGATGTCAACTGTCAGGGATCCAGGATATGTTCCAGGATATGGCCAGAATCAACAGGCTGGTAACTTATCTAATAATGTTAATACTTTTGCTACTAACAATGTTGGATCTTCGCAGGATACAAGTGTAACCTCGGTACTCTCTAGAGAGCTTCAGAAATTGAAGGATATGATATCAAGTGTACCTGGGGTAGTGCAGCCCATACCGGAGTTTCAGGGAGAACTCCTGTTTTTGCTTCTAACGACGAAATTTTGTCTTTGTTTAGTAGTATACAGGGTCAAATGAATCAACAGTAGGAAACTAACCAGATGCTGATAAGAGAAATGCAACTTTTAAAATCCAACCCCAGGAAAACCTGCTGAGGATATTGTCACTCCCTTGCAACCCGAGATGCTGAACTTTAGTTCGGCAATATACACTGAGGATAATCAGGGCAATATTATACCGAGTCACTCCTGGAGCAATATCCCAGAGATCCCCTCATCAAACAGGATGTCAACTGTCAGGGATCCAGGATATGTTCCAGGATATGGCCAGAATCAACAGGCTGGTAACTTATCTAATAATGTTAATACTTTTGCTACTAACAATGTTGGATCTTCGCAGGATACAAGTGTACCCTCGGTACTCTCTAGAGAGCTTCAGAAATTGAAGGATATGATATCAAGTGTACCTGGGGTAGTGCAGCCCATACCGGAAGTGTCCTAGGATAATCACAACATATCCCGCTTCGTTCGCCACATTTGTGATGCTGAAATCCCAAAGAGATTCCAATCTCCCAACATGAAGCTTTATGATGGGACGACGGATCCTGAAGAGCATATTGCCCAGTATAGGGAGAGGATGGAAGTGAATCCTATTCCACCGGATCTTAAAGAAGCATGTCTCTGCAAGGGCTTCGGCTCTACTCTGACAGGATCAGCCTTGAAGTGGCTCTTAAGCGTTCCACCTCAGTCAATTACATCGTTTGCTCATTTGGTTAATTTGCTTAATAGTCAATTTTTTTGTAGTAGAAGCTTTGAAAAACTAACAAGTGACCTCTACAGGATAACACAAGGACTTAAAGAATCCCTTAGGGATTACGTGAACAAATTTAGTAGGGAATCCCTGGATATCCCGAACCTTGATGTTGCTACGGCAGTACAAGTATTCAAGATGGGATTACAGAAGGATTCCCAATTTTATCAGGATCTTGTGATGAATCCTTGTAGGAATCTGGATGAAGCTCGAAACAGGGCCCTGAGATATATCAGGCTTGAAGATGACAAGAAAATGCAAGAGAGGATGAATTCATCTCAACATATGAATCAACTAACAGGAAGTCAGAATCCTCGTACAAGCCATATCGCTCTAAGTCATATGGCAGGAATGATAACAAAAAAGGTTTAGGAGATAAAGCAAGATAGCCTAGGAAGAACCAACAAAAGGCTGATTGGAAGGATAAATCCAAGTGGCGCGCCTTCCATGAAGATTTTGGACATGTAACGGAAGATTGCATAGCCCTGAGAAAGGAGATAAGCTATCTCCTAAGTAGAGGCTACTTGAAAGATCTTATCGGCAGGAAGAAAAATAAGGGACAGGATACTGACAAGGATCCTGAACGAGCAGCATCGCCTCCCTAAGATGCCAAAATAATCAATTTCATATCCAGAGGATCCGATATATGTGGGACCTCTTATTCTGCCGCTAAAAGGCATGCCAAAGAGGCAAAGGCATAAAGAAGGGATAAGCCAACAAGGATGACGATGCTCACAAATGACAAAGTCATAACATTCGATAGTGACGATCGGGATAACATCCAGGATCCTCACCATGATGGTTTGGTTATTACCTTATACATCGCTAACCATTTTGTAAGCAGGATATTAGTGGACAACGGGAGCTCGGTCAACATCATCCAGTTAGAAACCCTGAAAAGGATGAACATCCCAGAAATGGAGATTACCTCGAAATCCACCGTGCTTGTAGGGTTCAGTGGAGAGGCAAAGAACACTTTTGGAGAGATAAAGCTACCTGTCTACGTTGAGGGAGTAAATTCTATGCAGCGATTTTGTGTTATGGATTCATTATCCTGCTACAATATTATATTAGGCAGGCCATGGATTCATGATATGAGAGCCGTGCCTTCCACTTATCATCAATGTGTTAAGATTCCTACTCCTTGGGGGTAGTCAAGGTGGAAAGCGACCAGTAAGAAGCAAAGGAATGCTATTCCTCCTTGATGAAGGTGTCAACAAAATCCAGGGCAGGATATTGTGGAAACTTCTGAGCAGGATGTTAAAGAGGTTATCCTGGATCAGGATAATCGTGATATCTCGGTGCTTGTAGGGACCAATATCCCTCAGGATATTGAGAGTCAACTTACTAACTTTTTGAAATGCAGGATGTCCACGTTTGCATGGAAACATGAGGACATGACATGTATATCGAAAGATATTATAACTCATAAACTTGAAATTGGCAGGTCTTTCAAGCCAATTCAACAAAAGAGGAGGAAATTTGCTCCTGAAAGAAATGCGATTATACAAGAGGAGGTTGAAAGATTATTGAAGTCTAGAATGATTAGGGAAGTCAAGTTCCCTAAGTGGCTAGCAAACGTAGTAGTGGTTCAAAAGAAGAATGGAAAACGGAGAGTTTGTGTAGACTACACAGACCTTAATAAAGCCTGTCCTAAAGATCCATTCCCATTAGCTCACATAGATTCGATGGTAGATGCGACTGCCGGCCATGAAATGCTGACCTTTATGGATGCATCTTCAGGATTTCAACAGATCCAAATGGAGCCATTTGATCAGGACGATACAACATTCATGACACCTATAGGTATATATTGTTATACTGCCATGCCTTTTGGTTTAAAAAATGCAGGTGCAACATACCAAAGGTTAGTCAATATGATGTTCAAAGACAAACTGGGGGACACAATGGAGGTGTATGTTAATGATATGGTGGTAAAATTCAAGAAAGCTGAGGATCATCTTCAGGATCTTGAATGTGCATTCAATATCCTGGACCAGTATAATATGAAACTGAATCCTGCTAAGTGTCACTTCGGAGTGGGGGCAGGAAAATTTCTAGGATATATGGTGACTAAGAGGGGAATAGAAGCAAGTCCAGAATAGATTAAAGTTGTCCTAGATCTCAAATCACCATCCAATATGAAGGATGTTCAAAGGCTAACAGGAAGAGTAGCGGCATTAAACAAGTTCATTATCAAGATCCTCAGAAAAATGCAAGGAATTCTATGATATCCTGAAGGAAAACAAAAAGTTTGAATAGGGTGAAAGACATGAAGCTGCCTTGCAAAAGTTGAAGCAATATCTTTCAAGTGCACCTCTGTTGATGAAGCCCGAGGATGGTGAACCCTTATCCCTATATCTTGCAGTATCAGGGAATGCAGTAAGTGTTGTTTTGGTAAAGGATCATGAAGGTCAGCAATATCCTGTTTATTATGTTAGTAAAAGCTTACTAGATGCTGAAACCAGATACTCACATTTGGAAAAACTAATATTAGCTCTAGTCATGGCATCAACTAAACTTAGACATTACTTTGAAACACATAGGATTCGTGTTAAAACCAATTACCCTGTTAAAATGTGCTTAGGAAACTCGAAATGTCTGGTAGAATGGCTAAACGGTCCGTTAAACTAAGTGCTTATGATCTAGTAAATGAACCTAGAAATGCTATAAAGTCTCAGGCTCTAGCAGACTTTGTGGCATATTTTAGTAGTGATATTCAAAATGAAGCTGACCTAAAAGTACAACAACTAGGTGAGGATTCAGGATATTGGATATTGTGTACTGATGGTGCATCTAATATAAGGGGTGTAGGATTAGGAATACTACTAAAATCACCACAGGGGGACATATTACCCCAGGCTATTAGATGTGAATTTCCTGCTACTAATAATGAAGCAGAATATGAAGCCCTGATAGCAGGATTAGAATTGGCTAAGAATATGAACGTTAAGTGTTTGATAGTGTATGTTGACTCCCTGTTGATTACTAACCATTTCAATGGATCTTATACAGTGAAGGTGAAAAGTTAGTTGAATATCTTGAAATTGTTAAAAAAATAGCAGGATACTTCGAAAATTTTACACTTAAACAGGTACCAAGAGAGGAAAATGCTGAGGCCGACGCTCTAGCAAATCTAGGATCTACTGTCAGGATACCGGAAGGAACTCAGATACCAATATTACATATCCTGTATCCTGCGATGGAACTCTTGGAGTTTCAGGATAAGGAGGTAACAACTGTTCAGGATCCTGGTGAAGAATATCCCGATAAGGATCCTGAATCATGGATGACTCCAATTGTGAAGTACCTTGAAAAAGGAGATGTCCCAAAGGACGAAAATCCCAAGGCTTTCAGAATGAAGGTATCCGCTTTACTATAATAAATGATGTTTTGTATAAGAAATCCCTTGCAGGTCCATATCTGAGGTGCTTGGAAGATCCTGAGACCAAGGAGGTACTTCAGGATATACACGAAGGAGATTGTGGCAACCATACTGGGGGCATATCTTTATTCTCTAAGGTATTGAGAACAGGATACTACTGGCCGACCATGAGGAAGGACGCTGCAGAGTATGCTTGAAAATGTGATGCATGTCAGAGACATAGCAATATACTACATCAGCCTGCAGAACCATTATATCCTATCATATCTCCTTGGCAATTTATGAAGTGGGGGATGGATGTAGTGGGAAAACTCCCAAAGGCTCCTGGAGGAAAGGTTTTCATGCTAGCAATGACAGATTATTTCTCTAAGTGGGTTGAAGCAGAAGCATTTGTCCAAGTTAGGGATCAGGAAGTGATGTCTTTTATCAAGGGATATCCTGACAAGGTTTGGGATACCGGCCGAGATAATCTGCGACAATGGTTCCCAATTTATCAGCAAAAGGACTACTGATTTTTGCAAAAGTTGGGGAATTAAGATGATCACGTCAACACCGGTACATCCTCAAGCTAATGGACAGGCAGAAACCTCGAACAATATAATTGTCAATAACTTGAAAAAGAGATTAGGTGCTAAGAAAGGAAAATGGGCAGAAGAATTACCATTTGTCCTATGAGCTGATAGAACAACTGTGAAGAATGCTACTGGGCAAACCCCATTTTCTTTGGTATTTGGGGCAGAAGTAAGTGATTCCAACAGAAATGGTGATACCCAGAGCTAGGTCAAGCCTACGGGATCCTAAAGCGAATCCTGAGAGCTTATGTCAAGAACTGGCTACTGTTGATGAAGCTAGAGATACAGCAAAGCTAAGGATGGCGGCATATCAACAAAGGATAGCCAAATCGTACAACAAGAATTTAAGAACTAGGAGATTCCAAGTTGGAGATTGGGTATATTACAGGGGCCATTTATGCATTTAATAGAACTATATTACAGGGGCTGTTTGTAAATTATGAAACTTGAAATTTTAAAAAGAAATAAAAAGGGTTAGCCGGGACTTGAACCCGTGCCGGTTCAGGGAATTAGCGAGGCACACAAGAACAAATCGGGCTAAGCCCTCATCCGTTCCATGTTCTAACCGTTAAATATATATACTCAAACTCTAATCGTTTCGGTTTCCTTCATTGCCGCCAAGAACACATCTGCAAAAAAAAAAAACCAATTGGATACAGCTTTTTAGTTTCCAGCGAATTGATTCTCCGTCAGTTTCTTTCTCTATTCGCTTATAAATACCCAACCCAAACTCTCTCACGTCCCCCTCACACTCTCTCGCTCTCCCTCGGCTCCGTTAGATATCGCCGGAAAGAGCCAACAGTTCGTCGTAAACCTGTTCATTCACCGGAATCGCCGCCGAACTCCGCCGGATAAACCGAAGACAACCGGATTAAGTCGGAACTCGACAAACACGACGTCGTTTCGGTATAGCCCTTGACCCTCGATTCTCATACTCTTGTTGATGGATAATCTTAGATAGCAAAGGTATACGTATGACTGATTCAATGTTCAAATCTAACAATTAAATCATTAAACTTTTTAACAGTAATATTGTTTTGTATAATGATGAAGAAGATGAACTGGTACTGATTATACATATTTTACAAACTTAAATCCAACACATAAGCTGTGCTAGTCCAGCTGGTGTGTGGTGTGCGCTTATACACGAGAGACTCAGGTTCTAGTCCCTCTTCCGACTTCTTCGCTGTTGCTCTCTGTGGTTCACTCTTGTTGTGTCACATGGTTGGGCCGGCCCTTTGGGCCAATATTTTTTTACTTTCTCTGATTAATACGTTGGGCCAGGTTATAAATTAACAAACAATTAGTATGATTATCATTCAAATCAGTATTCAAACTTGGGCTGATTATTTTATAAAAGACTAAATGTTGTTATTCTAAAAATCAGTATTTTAAATATTATTATTACTAATATTATTAAGATTATTATTATTATTATAGTTACGTTATTATTATTTTTGTTAAAGTTATTATCATAGTTATTATTGTTAATATTATTATCAATAATAATGTTATTGTTAATTGAATGATTATGGTTAAGCTATTTGAAATTATGTAATTATTAATTAGAGATGGGCATAATCGGGTTTTATTATTACCCGGAAGCGGTTCCAACCCGGACCCGGTTCTGCTTGAATGTCATTGGAACCGGGTATGGTGTGGAACCGGGTCCAGTTCCTACCCGGGTTCACACCCAAGAATATGGAACCGTGTAGAACCGGGTACGGGTATTATGGAACCGGGTATGGTGTGGAACCGGGTATGGTGCGGAACCGGTTTCTGATAGTGTTGGGAACCGGTTCCTGACAGTCAAACCTGTCATTTACTGTTCAGAACCGGTTCCTGACAGTTAAACCTGTCATTTACTGTTCAGAACCGGTTCCTGACAGTCAAAAACTGCCATTTACTGTAAATAAAAAGTAACAATAATCGGTTAAAATTAAAAAACAAATTAATCGGTTACAATATATAAAAAAATTTAATCGGTTGAATAGTTTTTTGTTTTTGCTTTTAAAGTTGGATCCTCCTCATGCATATCCAACTTGTCATAAATTTCATCAATTAAAGTTTCAACACCCGGTACGTTTAAAGCTGGATTTAAAGCAGCGGCAAATAGAAAAACGGGTGGTAATTCTAAAAAATATTTTTAAAATTTTTGAATCATTGGTCTCGTCATATTCCTTAACATGTCACTAGAATTTTCAAACTTTTTAAAATTAGTTGTTATCAAATACAATTGGTCCACAACTTTAGAACTAGTAGGATAATAAACATCGGAAATCAAAGTCATTGTAGTTTAAAAAACTTGTAAAAAAGTACTTAGGTTATGAATATTTTCCCAAGCCGTGTCGGGAAAGGGGACGACTAGGTACTCATCACTTAAAGTTGTATGAAAAGATTTTAAAGTGCCCATTTGCTTTATAGCCATTTCAAACATATGAGAAGTTGAATTCCAACGAGTCGGTATATCCCAATTCGGTCCAATAATTTTTTGGTTGACATCTTTACAAAGTTTTTTATATTCTTGATATCTTTCTTTTCCACTTTTGAAAACATCTTGGAGCATAGCTCTAAATGCTATAATAAAATCCGATACAATTGATCTTTTAAACCGGTTTGCACTACTAAGTTAATAATATGTGCAACACATCGTGTGTGAAAAAAAACACCATCAAGTATTGGTTTGTACTTCAACTTTAATTTTTCAATCGCCGTTGTGTTGTTTGAAGCGTTATCAAAGGATATTGAAAAATTTTTATCTTCTAAACCATATTTAATTATTGTGCCATTTATAATTTTATAAATATTTTCTCCCGTATGAGGAGAAGGAAACTCGTCAAACGCAATCGTACGCTTCATCATTTGCCATGTATCGGGATCAACCCAATGAGCGGTGATACATATGTACGATTCCGGTAAACCATGTGGAGCCGACCACACATCACTAGTTAGGTTTACACTAGTTTTTAAATTCTTAAAAAAACAATTAAATCTTTTTTTGCATTTTCCCATAAACTTAAACAAAGACGTTTTAAAGTGCGATGACTTACATGTTTATAGCGAGGTTGTAGCGTCTCCCGAATAAGATTAGTAAGATCGGGGTCGTCGAAGTGTCCAAACGACAACGCTTTTTGTATCACCAACTTCGCCATCCGATCGCGAGCTAATTTTTGCTCATAACGAAAAATGGTACCATATTTGGATTTCCGGGTAACATTTTAACGGCTATAACCGGTTCCAACGGTAACATTTTAACGGGTATAACCGGTTCCTTCTAGAACTGAATTTCCGGGTACTGGTAGGAACCGGGTACGGGTAGGAACCGGGTAGGACCCGATTCAAATGGTAAAATTGTGGAACCGGGTTGGAACCAACGGGTATTTTGAACCCGGAACCGGTTCTACTTACTGTCGGGTAGGAACTGGACCCGGTTCCAGTTCGGTTCTACCGGTTCGGGTTCGGAACCGGTTTTTATGGCCATCTCTATTATTAATTATATTATTGTTAGTATTATTATCAACCTTGTTTAACAAATAATACCAAACTAGCATATAATTATCGTTACCATACAAACATGTAAACGTATCCAACTTAATCAAATAACTCTATTCAACTTCTCCATCAATATAACGAATTCCCTACTTTATTCTAGGTTAAACTCTTTTGTTGATCTTTCAATCTTTACTCGTGCAATTCCAAGAAATGTATAACCTAAGGTGAGTATACTCGATCCCCCTTTTGTTTTATCACTTTTGGAGTGCAACATGTATTATATATCAAGACACTTGACACTTGAAGCTTATTTGGAACATACTCTATCCATTTAAACATGAAACATGAAACTTGTGATACTTGAGACTTTGATGCTATGTGAACGTTTAATCCTTGTGTGTAGTTCCGCCTTAACAATGGTAGTACTATGTATATGCTATAGGGGTAATGCACCTCCCCGTTAGTCTTTGGGGTATTGTTAGGATGAGACATGTATACCTCCCGTTAAACTTTGGGAAAGGCACTTAACGCATTGGAAACTTGGGCTATCACTTGGACTGCGTTAGCTAGCATGGTGAAACTTGTTATGTGTTTTCGTGTTGGATATGAGTCTTTTTATTCTATTATACTATGCATCAAACTTGTATACTCGCTCAACATTTTTGTTGATTATATTTTAATGCATGTTGCAGGTTGTTAGCCAAGATGATGTGAAGAAATCAAGCTAGGACAAGCTCTAGAAACATACTTTAAATATTTGTTATGCTTGTTCGTTTATTTGAAACTTTGTATTGAATCTTAGTCATTTGTGAAATTTGATTTAATTATATTGTCACAATTAGTGTTATGTGCAACGAGCAATCTATTTCGTCTCATCCCTATGTTTTCGCCATCGGTTGGGGTGTGACATATATATAGGGAGCCAAGTTCGCCCGGATGTGCTATAGTCAAGTTCGGGCGAACTTGTCCTTCACAGGACAAGTTCGGGCGAACTTGACTAAAGGCACATCAAGTTCGAGCGAACTTGACCAATACAGGTCAAGTTCGGGCGAACTTGATCCCTTTTACACTGAAATCTTCGTATTTCGGTCGTGTGTTCGATTCTAACCTATACAATATTCAACACACGCTCTATCTAGCCTGATCAACAAGTGACGAACACCAGGTGCACCAACAGATTCCCCCTTGTTCGTTACTATCGAATCTTGGTCTTCAAATTTGAGCCGTGTTTGGATATTCTGCAACTTCAATCAAGGTGTCTGCCGATGTCGTCGAAACGCGTCAACAAATTCCCCCTTAATTGATGATTCGGGTTTGCATTATCAACGTTAGATTCCCCGTGAAATCTCCAGTTCAGATATTTGTTTGCATAGTTTCCAACCTCCTCTGATTTACTTGACCGACAGATTATCTTGAATAGACACCAACTTGAAATTCATCAATACAGCTTCTCCATTTCAACTTTAACCACGTCCGCATTCAGTTTTAGCACATATCTCCCATGCTCGATCTTCCAATCTTCAAGAACTCAACCGACAATTGATAGAAACTTCGAATTACCACACTGGTAAACTTCAAATCAATGTTTACCTGCAATAATCTGAAATCCCGATTTCCGTAATCACTCCAGATCAGCAAATCGGTAATCTTTTTCAATCAGCAAATCTTCATCGGAACCAAATAATCTGGTAACACTTCGACTCTGGGAAACATTCGTCCGCGATCAAAGTCACATTCTTTTTCTTCAGTCACAATGTCAGATATATAGCTATTTCCGATAGACCAGCACCACTTAATCACCAAACATCATCATCCAATGGTGGTTAGTCTAAAGAGAAGAATGATTCATATGCTTGAAGACTAAAAATAATGGCCACCAAAGGCTCTCATCAGATTTCCTTGGTAATTTTGAAACCATCCGTCTGCGGAGCTAGTCACTAATTCCTAAGATCATCATCGAACGTTTTGAACGTCCTCAGTTCCTCACCGGTACCAATGACTGCTAATCCAGCTAACTGTTCCATTTACGGAGATCAGGACTCTAACCCTTAAGCATCAATCTGTATCATGATCTGAATAATCGGAACTTCCTGTGATCAAAGAATCCCAACGAATCTCAAGTCTCTGCATTTCCCAGTTAATCTGTAGTCGGAAACCACCCGAATACTGTTGCAATGTCACGAATTTCAAAAATGCCGGAATCTTCATAAGATGAAAATTTTTTATTCCCCCTCATTTTTGCAAATTCTGACCATACCAATTTTTTCACTGAAATTCCCCCTCAGATCCGGAATTTTCAGTATTTAACAAATGCGGAATTTACTTTAAGGCCCATCGGTAGTCTTCAACTTTAATGATCACCAAATTTCTTTGCTATCATTGACTACCCTCTCATCTTCAACCATATCTAACCTCATCCTCTCAGCCTCTCTCTAAGGCCTCCGACGGTGTCCCCGAACAGTCAGTATCAGACGTTAAAATTTCAAAAAAAATTCTATCACCATTTCTTTACACCCGTCTCATCAAACCGAGCAATAAATTTTTTCAATGCCTTTTTTAGGCATTGGACCAAGTTCGGGCGAACTTGGTCACCCAACACCAAGTTCGGGCGAACTTGTCTCCCAACACACAAGTTCGGGCGAACTTGTGCTTAATTTCAGTGAAAATCAGTCAAGTTCGTGCGAACTTGATGAAATATCATGAAAAACCTTGTCAAGTTCGAGCGAACTTGACCTCCACAGGTCAAGGGGGCGAACTTGATCTCCCAAATCAGCCTATTTTCACATTTTTCGATCCAGAATCCTTATTTCTTCGAATTTCGAGATGATTCCACCATAGATCTGGTCGAAATGGTTTTCTAACAGTCCTATCCGTTCAATTTTAGATTTCATCCGTGGATTGTATGTTTATTTGATGATTTACGTCTAAAACCCCTCCTAATGTCCATAAATGTCTAAATTCATGAGCGTAGGTGATAACCGTAGCTCTGATACCAAATGAAGGTCCGTGATCAGGCGGTTCTAGACGGAAGTTAGTGGATAAACGTAAACCAATTCGGTAGGATGTTATTACAGAAAGGAGTAGAAGTAGAATGCAGGGGAAGTCTTCTATTATTCATTCATAACGAAAGAGTATACATCTTTATAAGTTCAGTTGCCGGAGTTCCTGGAGAGAATCCGGCAGCACCTCCCCGTAGGGATGCCAAAAACTTAAATGACAAATGAACACACACACATATATAGGGAGCCAAGTTGGCCCGGATGTGCTATAGTCAAGTTCGGGTGAACTTGTCCTTCACAGGACAAGTTCGGGCGAACTTGACTAAAGGCACATCAAGTTCGAGCGAACTGACCAATACAGGTCAAGTTCAGGCGAACTTGATCCTTTTTACACTAAAATCTCTGTATTTCGGTCGTGTGTTCGATTCTAACCTATACAATATTCAACACATGCTCGATCTAGCCTATTCGACAAGTGACGAACACCAGGTGCACCAACAATTTTGTAGGATATGCTTCAAGATACTTGCTCAAGATGAATCGAAAGATTAGAGGACTGGCCCCCTCTCTCACGTTTAAGGGATTCAGATCCCTTCACAGGTTTAAAGGTATTCACCTTTCTTCCGAATTGAGTTTAAACACCCCGCCTGGAGCGCAAGTATCCGGGTATAGTTCAAGATGGCGGGACCAGTTCATGTAAAAGTGGCTGACAATTTCGTTATTGTTGGCTATATCCCGGATCCTTACGGTATATGAGGATTGATCACCCTCTCTCGCGAAAGGGTATTTTCATACTCTCTAAGGTTTAAAGGTTTTCACCTTTCTAAGTCTTGGAGTTTATACACTCCCGCCTGTAGCGCATGAAAACAAGGGTTTATCCCCAGGATACTAAGGTTTATCCCCAGGATACTAAGGGTTTATCCCCAGTGAAACTATAGTTTTTGGAAGATTTCATGAATGTGACCATGATCACACATCCTTTCATGGAGAAAGCGTTACAAAATTTGATCATTAGGTGAATGGATACTCAAATATGTCATATACTGATGCAACATCCCGGCACAGACAGGGGACATCCATGCTGGACACATTGCAAAGGATTCAAAGGTTGGAATCGAAAGTTTTTGCCTAAGTATTCCTGGTATGATTTATTATTTATCGAATTCTGGAAATCTTATTTGGGTAACCTAAGTTTACTATAAAGATTATACTCAACCAAGTTTTTGTCTAACAATTTTTCATTAAAGGTGACAAAAACTTATCAGGATCCTCACCAGGATATTTGATCAGGATGTTTAAGAACATGTCTTTCAAAATAAAAATATAACAACAGATAAAACAGAAGGGTTAGTTTATTATTAACATTCCAAAATGTCACATTCTTGGCTTCGTCTTAAACCAAGACCCATCTACCAAGTATGTTATAAGGTCTAAAAGCATATAAACAATGATGACCAAAGGCTTCGTCCTGAAACTCGGGATCCCTCCACCTCGGGTCATCATAAAATACTAATGTTTAAAGTGCAGGAAATATAAATTGTTTAAGTGCAGGAAAAGTAAAATTGTTTAGGGGATTACAGACCATTCAAGTTAAAAAAGTGGGCTCCGGCCTAAGCAATAATATCCATCATTGCCCACTTCGATGCCCTCACACAGCGGCATCTTCACCAACCTTCTTCACTTCTTCAGCATCATCAACCACATCCTCACCACCAGCATCAACACCTTGATCACCAGCACCAACATCAGCCTTAGGATCCTTGGGAGCCTCAACCGCAACTTCAACCGCCTTGGAAGACTCTGCAACCGCTGGCTTGGCAGGATACTCCATAGGTTTACCTCCTAGGTCCTTTAGCTTCGCCTCCCAAGCGCCGATGTTCCAGGGAGGGCATTCGAAGCCTGCAACTCTGGCTTCATACGCCATTTCAGTCTGGCTTGGAGGAGGGAAATCACGATAGAACCTTTGAGGTTTTCCCGGTAGGAGTTCATATCCTGCTCGTGCTGAAGTTGAGCTGCATCCACCTTGGCCTGGGCATCCTGATTAGCCTTTTGGATGGCGGCTTTAGCTTCCTGAGTCACAGCCTTGTATTTGTCCTCGTAATGATGAGACTTGGCGGCAGCAATCTTTCCCTGGTCCACGATTGTGACTTGAGCCTCCTTCAGCTTGACCTCTAGCATCTTGTTGACCTCACATGCGTCCTCATAAAGATGCGTAAGGCGACCGAGACCCTACAGTCCGAGATGCAGGTATCAGTACATATATAATATAATCAGGATATCTGTTCAGCATATATGTACATGATACATGATAAGGATATTCACCCGGTTGAGAGAAGAAGTCATCAAGGCACTGGACTCGAGGAATCCCTGGTTCTCGTAGGGAAAAGCCTCACCGGTAGCAGGGGAGTCTGTTTCTTTTCTCTTTCGAGAGCTGGTGGCACGTGGCTTTGTGGCAGGGGAAGGCTTAGGCATGGTCGTGGCCTTGGAACTGGTGGCAGGCTTGGATGCAGTGGATGGCTTGCTGGATTCCTTCTTCACTTGGACAGGGCCAGAGTAGCTGTCAAGTTCTTCAAGGTCGAAAACTTCAGGCTTTTTGACTGGATCTGCATAAAGGGGAGAACTCTTAATCTTAACTTTAATTTTATAAACACATAGTTATGTACGGAATTATGTAATCTCTACCAGACATATTGGATGAAGATTATTGACTTGAACTTGGTTGATGAGACGAGAAGCTTCTGTCGCTTTCAGGTAACTTGTAAATTGCTTTGATCCTTTCCTCAGATTCTGCAGTAGGAGGAGCTAGTTCCTTTCCTCAGATTTGCTACATGGAAGAAACAAGAATATCAGTTCAGGATATAATATCAAGATACATTTGGGGATATCCCTAAAACCCTAAATCCTACCAGCGGTCAACCACTTCGTCGGAAGGTCAACACCTTCGTCGATAGAGTCCCTCTTAACAAAGAAAAACTTGCATTTCCAATCATCCTCGTTTTTTGTCACTTTAAGGATGAGGGGGTTGTTAGAGGAGGAAAAGAGCAAGAATCGACTAGAATCGTGTGATATTAGGCGATAGGGGATGGGAATATCCTCAATACGCAGGTCAGGGATATGATGGGTCTTGATCCGGTCGAGTATAATCAAGACCCTCCAGATCATAGGCATGGTTTGATCGAAGCTAAGCTTGGTGGTACGAAAAAACTGCATAATAAACTCAGGAAATGGATATCGAAGTCCTAAAAAAAAGGGGTAGGCTAAAAAACAGATCCACTCCTCGGATACTACATCTGATCGGAGATTTCAGTCAAATGGCCGGATAACTGCTTTGTCGGGAAAAGCGCCGGAAGCCCTGAGGGCAGCGATGTCGGCATTATCGAAGGAGCACACCTCTTTCTCCGGATTTTTGAGAAGATTCTGTTGGGTGAAAGTCAGGGTAGTGTCACCGGTACGCGATCGTGTACGAGTAGCCATGGAGGAATTGAGAACAGAGCAGAGAAAACTAAGAGAGAAAAAAGAAATAATACCTGAAAACTCTGAAAGATGGCGATAATTATCTGAAGAGTGGGAGAAGATATAAGCCAGAGATAGGATGTGATGAGTGAATTTCGCCCTGGAAGTTACAAGCTGTCTTATCAAACGTCTACCTCCCATTAAGAGCCTCGATCTGCGCAAAGAAAAATATATCCGTTTAGATCAGGGGATCCCAACAACGATATTTTTGGGGACAATTGTTATGGGTGGAATTTTTTGACTCATATACTGAGGATGTATCTTGACCTTACATATTGATTACAGCGACCAGGATACTGAACCAGGATATTGGTAACATCCTGCGAGAGTATCCTACTCGTTACTTATGATTTTCTTTGGATGCAAGGTACCAACGTTCATAAGGCTTGGTCCTCCTGAAGACTCGGTCATGACGGTTGAAAGAAAGACGTTGGAGGCCGGAAGAAAGGGTCTACAACGGTCAAGAGGGAATATTCGAAGGATCCCTAAAATGTAGGATAGTTAGTTAGTCTTGTTTACTATTTAAAGGGCACTTGGATCAGCAGTAAGACACACATCATCTCGCACTCTTCCACTTTCTGATTACAGAAACACTCGAAAACACTCACTGCACACATTATTCAAACATTGTAACACCTAGAGCTGATCCAAGCAGTATCCCGAAGTTGTATCCTGCTGTTTGATCAATAAGAAGAACAAGGCTGCTGGCGATTGTCAGCTCCCGAGGTTTTATGCCGGCGATCTAGATTGATCAAGGGCTTTCCTCGTATATCATGTGTCAACCTTTACTTTATTGCATGGTTTTTATGAATTGATATAGCTCTGTATCCTGGAACTATATCCTGAAACTGCTTATATTTTCAATCAAGTTATCACATTTTTATCCAATTTACATAGCACACTACATCACAAACTAATTTGATCACTAAATTGCTTCGTTAAATTTTTGACCAAAACAATTGTCTTGTCTTTTTCTCTTCTTTGTTTGTTGTTTGTTGATTGATTCACACGAAGTTAGTTTTGGCTTTCATTAATCTCGAGTGCAATATCAAACAAGCGGTTCCTTTTGACGTTTTTACTAATATTTGCAGCCATTGTAGTTGGTGGTGTATTGGTAACTGCAATATCAACATCTCCTATAAGCTTGCAAAATAAAAAATGCAATTAACCACTGTATTTCATTGTATGAATGTGATCCATGATATGAATAATACAAAGTAACTAAATGAACTGGATATTAGTCAACTTTCAAGGCGGATCGGTCATTGGAAGATGGCATTCCAATGTGTTCGGTTCTCATCACTGTTGCGAACCTTAAGGAAATAAAATCCAAGTTACTAACTCACTATTATTTAGCTAAATTTGAACCAACGAACCTTAAGGAAATAAAATCCAAGTTACTAACTCATTATCATTTAGCTAAATTTGACCAAAAGGAAAATAGAAAGATTTTAACATATAAAAAAAGAAGGTGCTTAGAATTGGATTTTATAAGTGACGGCTGACTTAAATTGAAGTTGTAAATAATAAGCTTAAGATTAATGGGATACTATTAAACTATTATTTTCTAATTATTAATAAATACTGAAAAAGATATAAGGTAACATGAACCATTTCAACCCATACCAAAAAGTACCATTTTGACTTTTTGCCAACCCCACCAAACTTGCCTACTTTGTCACCTCAAATAACACCGAAACATGCGATACCTTATTTTGCCAGAACCTTAACTACAACTTCTCAAACGATAAATTGATGCCATTTGGACCTGAAGTGACTCAGAAATTCATCGGGAGACTTAAATTAATGCAAGTCAGTTGCTTATTATTCCATGACAAAAAAAAAAGTAAAAATAAAAATCTGAACCTAGTGCATAAGTTGAAATGACATAATATCACGAGATTGTTATGTAATAATTAAAAAAAGTATATACATTCAAAAACCATGGATACTGATGAGATAATCTAGATATGCAAGCGCTTTGGCAAAACCTAATTGTCAGAGCACGCAAATACCCTCACCCGAACATTTTATTCACTGTTATAAAACGACTCTCTCATACTACGCAATAATTGTGACGTACCCGTTCCATAACCCATATTCATGAGTTTCAAATATTAACAACTTGTATTTATGAGTTACACCCTAGTACTAGGTTGTTGCCTCCGACTTATTTTACACATCATCACAACGAATGACCCACAAACACCATACACACACCACAAACCCAACAACAACTGCAAAACCACAAAATAAACTCATCCGCCACAACACATAGTGATGACGAGGGTAGCTCAAGTTTCAATAAAATAGCTTAAGCACATAAACGCTTGAAAGGTTAAAGGGTTCAAAACTCGTGAACTCTGGTGAACAGCAAAAAGGGTGTGAACAGTAATCCATCACTTCACTGATTACTTGCACAATTATCCCACAGTAGCTAAAGTAAGCATGTGCACAGGGAACTCTGTTTTACCCCCACGTCCGAAGCCTTCAACCCTCAAAAGGGTAATTCTCCCACTGTAGCCTTGGATCCTTGGTTAAGAGCCTCCTTTTATAGATTACATCCCATCTATAAATACCAGCTCTAAACAACCATATTACACACATCAGATCAGCATAGCTAACACATACTCTCTGATCTTCTTTTCTCCCTTAAGAACAAGTTCCATACTTGCTTCTTTTCTTTACTTCAAACATCATTGCTTCACTAACAACTTTGAAGAAACCCTAGATCAACTAGACCGGAGTTAAAGTAGATCTATAGAATGGGCTCTGCATAAAAGGGTTAACCCTCCGTTTGGTTTCACGATGGATGATGAATAGAACAATACTTCGGCTGATCCTGCAAAACAGAACACCGTTAGCTCGCCACGTGGAGAAGAGGGGTTCTCTCCGTGACCACCCTCTGGCGTGAGAATAAGTACAGGTAGTCGGAAGTAAGTATTGTAAGTGTGAGAGAGTAGTTGAGTGTGAATACCTTTCCTTGAACTCCAAGTTACTTATTTATAGCCGGTGTTTGGCGCCAAAAAGAGAGATTGTTAACTTTAACATAATCTTTTGTTATTCCGTTAACGTTTGTTGGCAATCTGTTAGTGCACACGGATCGTGAGCTCATCAGCGGTTAGAGAGGCGCCACGTGTCAACATGCACTAGATCTTATAAATGTGAGCATGCCATCACCGTGATCTTCCTCAGCCGTCCAGATGTTGCCATGTGGCAATTGGTTATAACCGAAAAGATGCTTGCACGATTGGGTGTAAATGGCTTCTAAAAGGTTTCACAGCTGTTATCCATCTATTATTAGCCACGTGTACATTCTGTTACAACAGAAAAGATTCCCCTTGCTTCTGCACCAAGTTAAGGCTTTTGCTAAGGGAAAGTTTCAGGATTTACTGTTTCCTTGCGTAAGAAGCGCAAGTTAGTTAACTGATCTTCCTTCTTTTCCTTGCTGTTTGGTGCAACGTTTGGTGGATGCTTGCTTTGATATAAATATCTGCGCAAGGTTTGCGCATGGAGCATTATCAAGCAAGAATGTTCAAGGTTAACTTTGAACCTTGCGCGAGCCCGCGCAAGGTAGTTAAATGAAGCATTATCAGAAAAGAATGTTCAAGATTAACTTTGAACCTTGCGCGAGCCCGCGCATGGTAGTTAAATGAAGCATTATCAGACAAGAATGTTCAAGATTAACTTTGAACCTTGCGCGAGCCCGCGCAAGGTAGTTAAATGAAACATTTATCCAAAGAGAGTGTTCAAGGTTAACTTTGAACCTTGCGCGAGCCCGCGCAAGGTAGTTAAATGAAGCATTTATCCAAAGAGAGTGTTCAAGGTTAACTTTGAACCTTGCGCGGGCCCGCGCAAGGTAGTTAATGAAGCTTTCCTCTCTTGGATACTTGGCGTAAAGTTCTGATAAATCTTATTTTGGCAAAGAAGTCTGTGCGCAGTTTCCTTAGAAGTTATTAATGGGTATGGTTTCCTTGATTGGCGCAAGGTTTTTGGGACCATACCCCTTCAAGTCCTCCCAGTCCAGTGTTCCTCCTATGTAAGAATAAAAAGTAGGTGGAGCACTGGACTTAAGATAAATGTGCTGCGCTAGGTAAGGACTAGCTTTTTGTTGCTTTATGCATCTTGATGACGCGTCGTAAGTGAATTTTGAAAAAGTATTTGAATTTCAAATATGCTTAGACACGTGTCACTTATCTGGATGGTGTAGTTGGTGATGACGCACGTTCTTGAGACATGGTGGTACTGTTGATAGTACCTGTCTTACCGTATTTAATGCTTATTAGCGACACTCGCGCGCGTGGGGCGGTTATTGTTCCCCACTGGCCCCTACGGTTACTTGGGGAAACATGACGGCCGAAAAAGTCACTGCAATCAAATCATGCATTAATTGCGGTTAGTATATAAAGGGATCAAGGATCCATTTGCTTCCTCACTCAATTTTGAGAGAAATTTGCGTTCAAAAAATTCCGGCGACCCTCAAAGCTTTCTAAGTTTCTTCAAAGTTCGAGTTATGGCCACCGGTGCAAGTTCTGCTGAGATGTCATCGTCAAGTTTGCCACCGCTAAAGTGGTCGAAGAAAGATTTTGATAATCTTGCCACCAACTTCCTTTTCGCTCCGTCCTGGAAAGCGTTTTTTCCCGAGGCGAATGCCACGGCGGCTGATGCGCCGGCCGGCTATATTACATTATTTTACGACTATTTTGCCGAAGGGAACTTCCGGCTGCCGGCGACCCATTTTTTGCTGGAAATTCTTGGTTTCTACGAGATTCACATTTCTCAGTTGAGCCTGATGGGAATGGTGAGGATCCGGCCGATCGATGCAGATCTTGCCGTCGGTCGAGAAGTTTAGAGTTTTCTACCAGCTGCACTGCTCGTTGGGTTTTTATTCGTTCCAACAGTGTGTTCAAGCCAAACGATTGCTGTTGGTGCCGCCGAAGTCTTACCACAACTGGAAGCAGGAGTTTTTTTTATCAAGGCGGCGGTGATCCCGATGAAGATGACATTCCGGGGGAGTGATGAGATTGAGCTGGAGACCCTTCCCATACCTGCCGACGAGGTATGGTATCAAGATATTAGAGATGTGCCCAATATTGTTTTACCGGAGAGGGCCCTCATCGCTGCTGGGATGAGTATTTTCTGGAAGAAGGAACGCCGAGAAAAACCGGTGTATACAGAAGATGGAACTGGTATGTAACCCTTTAACTTCTTAGCAATATCTTTCAATAGATCTGTATTGATGCAAAAATGTTTGTTATGTAGCTGCGCCTCTCTACTTGGTCTCTTTCAAGAGAGAGAAGGGAAAAATGGCCGCCGTGCCTATTGCTGACGGTGAGGACACTTGGTTCTCGCAAATCTTAGGGAACTTTGAGTTGCCCAAGCAGGAGGATCTGGAGGCGCAACCATGTTCGAAGACTGGTAAATAAGTCCATACAAAGCCTAAGTTGATATTGCAATATAACTTTAATGGCGCAACCTTTACTCAATATGATTGATTATATAGGTGATTTGCTGAACTTGGGCGTAGGCCCTGATTCGAAGAAGAAGAGAAAACCAACTGCTGCTGCAGCTGCTGCGCCTCCCCCTTCCAACCCAGAGCAAAAAACCAAGCCATCATCTGCTGCGAAAGCTGAGGTCAAGAAAGGTACATTTCCCATATCTGACTCTTGTTGCAATTATGTGGTGGTGTCGGACTCACTGGAGGGTCTTGCGCCTGTAGGTTTGAAGAAACCGAAGCCAGAACCCGTTGACACCTCATCTCTTCCTGCTGCAAACCCAGATGATCCTTTAATACCTCCTAGCCTGGAAGAGGCGTTGAAGCATACTAAGAAGAGGAAGGAGGTTGAGACTAAAACTCCTGCGCCAACCAAAGTTGCGCGCCCGCGCATTGGTAAGAAGGGCAATCTGGATGCCTTCGCAAAGAAGTTCTCACCTGGTACGTTTAGTTTGTTGCGCATTTCTGTCATAAAAATTGCGCAGAATCTGATACTTGGTATTTGTTGATATGTTTTGCAGAGAAAATGGTGAAGGCTGCGCCAGCCACCTCATCTGCTATACCATCGCCGCGCAGGCCTGAGAATGTTGAGGGAGATGCAGGGCAAGAAACTCCTGATCCTGAAGCCGACCCCATCGTCCCAGAACATATTGAGAAAGTGGCTCCGGAAGAAGAGCCCAAAAATTTTGATGCTGAGAATCCTGCTGGCGAGCAGGTTAAAGATACGGCTGCAGGTACTGGGGGACCGTCCCGGTCGATATCCAAGGGAGCCGGACCTTCAACACAAAGCGAAGGCTTTGTGTTTGCTGAGGATTCGGAGGGGGAATCGCCCATTCGTCCAGAGGAGACGCCTGGGGATTATTATTATCGTTCTTATTCCGAGAGGCGGGCCTCTGCGATTCATCCGCCCGTGTGGAAGGTTAAGCAGGGTGATGTTTTTACCGATTGGCACTCCTGTAGGGAGTGGTATAAGGGCATCTTCCCGCCGGCGGAGGTGAAGCGCCAGGAGGAAAAAGACCATGAAGCTACTTATGAGTCATATCTGCAAGAGTCTGCCCTTGCCTCGTCAACCATAAATAGAATTGTGCGCGAATGGCGCAGTATGAACAAGGAGTGGGACGAGGTTGAGCTTGAGAAGGCGAGGGCCAAGCTTGAGAAGGAGAAGATGCTGAAGATGCTTGTTGATTTTGAGGCGGAAAAGGCCCAATTTGAGAAGGAGAAGAAGACTGAAGAATGGGCTGCGCTATCTTGGAAGCGCAAGTGTGAGGCTTCTGCTGCGCAATATGCGGACGAGCGCAAGCGCTTTGTGGAGGCTTGCGAGCGTGACAACAAAGAAAAAGCTTCTCTGCGCAATGAAATTGAGAAACTCAAAAAAGAGAAAGCTGAAGCAATTGCGGCAGCAGAAGAGGCGCGCTCACATAGAGAAAGGAGCGAGCAAAATGAGGTATCAACCAAAATGACTCTCCTTCTTAAGAATAAAGAAATTGATGATCTAACTGCAATGCTTTTTGACCAGGAGCGGCTGCAAGCTGAGGTTGACAGTTTGAAAAAAGATGTCAACCTGCACCGAACAAAGAAAGCCGAGTTGATCCGCCGTTTGAGTGAAGGCGAACAAAAACTTAACGACACGGAGGTCGCTCACACTACTGCAGAAAGCTTGACCGAATCCCTCATGAACCAGCTTACCTGGTTGCGGGATTACGGGATCGTGGAGGTAATATTCACTTTTCTTTATACGCCTGGTTTGATTGTCGCAACATATACTGATTGTATTTGTGTACAGATCGCAAATGCCATCCTTAACTCTACGGAGTTGGATGAGAGAGTGGCAGAATTAATGATGGCGGCGCGCAATGATGGGCATGCCGAGGGCTATAGAGAATGTACTTTGCACGTGGCCCATGCGCTGAAGACTGAATGGGATACCAGCCGTGCTGCCACGCATGGGCTAAATACTGCCGCCATTTATTCTGTTGCTAAGGAAAAATATGATCAATTGCAAATTCCGATTATGGATCTTGTGGACGCCGCGCTGCATCAAGATGACTTTGTTGATAAGCTAGAGGATATTTTTTCTTCAGCAGAGAAGCAGGCGGGAACCAAGTCCATAGAATAGGAAATTTGTAATTTTTGCTGTATAATAACTTGTAACGTTGCGCTTCTGTGCAAGTATTGTGAATATAATATATTTCAGTTTTACAATGTTTGCATGGAACCAATTACTTGTGTAGGATAGACAAATGAACAATTTCTTTTCTCATGTGTGAGCGTAAGTATTAAATTACTTGTGGCTCATGAGTTTGTGTTTTTGTTTATCTAAAGGAATTGCATGCATTTGTAAATGAATATATATAAGACTGTAAGTAGTGGCAAAGTATTTTATTCATACTGACAAAGCGCAAGGCTATGGTTGCCACTAAGATTACATAACAAAATAAAGTAAGCAGCCTCGTTACGCAATGCTCAGAAGTTGCTTAGAGGGCTGAGATTACATATAACATCGGCGCAGTTGCTAGGTGTTCCAGGTTCGAGGAACACTGGATCCGTCCATACGCTTCAGAGTGTACGCGCCTTTTCCCAATACTTCATTTATCACGTATGGACCTTCCCATCGCGGGGCTAACTTCCCCGGTTTTTCGGCATTCGACGCTTCATTATCACGAAGAACAAAGTCACCAGGCAAAAAGGAACAGATGCGCACCCTTTTGTTGTAATACTTTTCAAGCTGGGACTTGTATTTAGCTTCGCGAATCGCTGCATTTTCTCGGCGTTCTTCCAATAACTCTAGGTCGATGCGCCGTTGTCCTTCGTTATCTTGTTTATCCAAAGCTAGCATTCTTGGAGATGGTAACCCAATTTCGGCAGGAATCACAGCTTCTGTGCCATATACAAGGCTAAAAGGAGTTTCTCCGGTGCTAGTCTTGGGCATAATTCGGTGTGCCCACAAGATGCTAGGCAATTCGTCAACCCACCCCCGCCGTGCCGTGCCAAGACGGGCCTTGATACCATCGACCAACTGTTTGTTTATGCTTTCAACTTGACCATTTGCTTGGGGGTGCGCAATAGAAGCGAAAACATGTTGGATCCCCATTTCGGTCATCCATGTTTGCAGCTCTTGAGCCGTTAAATTTGGACCGTTGTCTGTAATAATGCGCATGGGCAGACCAAAACGGCAAATAATATATTCCCAGATGAATTTGCGAATTACCATCGCTGTAGTAGAAGCTAAGGGTTTGGCTTCAACCCATTTAATGAACTAATCGACCGCAACGATGATAAACTTTACTGCGCCGGGCGCATCTGGAAATGGTCCCACTAAATCAATGGCCCATTGTTGAAATGGCCAAGCTGTTGTGACGGGTACTAAAGGATTCTTTGGGCGCAAAGTTTTAGGGGCATGCCTTTGGCAGGACATGCATTTGCGCAAGATCTCTACCGCGTCAACGTACATTCCAGGCCAATAGTACTCTGCGCTTTTTACTTTGGCTACGACCATGCGCGGCCCAGAATGTATGCCACATAGTCCCTCATGAATCTCCCTGATCAGGTATTGCGCGTCATGTTTGTCAACACAGCGGAGCGAAGGACCCATGTAAGAGCGTCGGTACAGGATACCGTCAATCATTTCAAAATTGAGGGCTTTGCACCGTAACTTGCGTGCTTGCGCTCTATCTTCTGGTAAAGAACCATGCAACAGATACATATTATTGGAGACATCCATGATGGATCTCCTACTTCAATCATTGTCACTTGCCTGAGAGGGACTGATGGATTACTTAAAACCTCGATGCGAACCTCTTTTGCTAAATGCTTGAAGCTAGTTGCAGCAAGTTTACTTAGAGCGTCAGCATGTTTGTTTTCGCTTCGCTTGACGTGTGTGATTTTAAATTGTTGGAACTGTGCTATAAGAGCCTTGGCTTGCGCCAAGTATAGAGCCATGATATCTCCCTTTGCATCGTATGTTCCAACTACTTGCTCAGCAACTAATAATGAATCAACATGGGCTTCTAAATTTGTTGCGCCCATTTTGATAGCGAGGCGTAAGCCTGCTAGGAAAGCTGCATATTCGGTCTCGTTGTTTGTGATTTTAAAATCCAACCGAATTGCATATGTGAACTCTGCTCCCTCTGGGCTCATTAATCGAAGACATGCTCCAGCCCCATCACTGTTTGATGCGCCATCTGTAAACAATGTCCAGGCTCTATTGTCGATGATTGGGACTGGGTTTTGGATTGCTTGGCATTCTTCAAGTTTGTCAGCGGGAATTTCAGCTGAAATCTGCCAAAACTTGGCCTTTGATAGCTGGTCTAGGTTTATAACAGATGTTATAACCTCCCAATTCTATTGCCCATTTCGCAAGTCTTCCAGAAACGTCTGGTTTGGCTAGGACTTGGCCAATGTGAAAGTTTGTTAAAACTGTAATAACATGTCCAGAAAAGTATCTTCGTAGCCTGCGCGAAGCATGGACCAATGCTAAAACTAATTTCTCCATGATTGAATACCTTGTCTCTGGATCGTTCAACATCTTGCTGATATAATAAATTGGAGACTGGACCCCTTCACGTTCTACCAGCAAGACAACACCTACTGCTACCTCAGATGCAGCAAGATATAAGACCATGGGTTCTTTTTCTCAAGGAGCAGTAAGTGTGGGAAGTTGAACCAACAATCTTTCATCTGCTGGAAAGCTTGATCAGCTTCGGGAGTCCATACGAACTCTTTGCTCTTTGTACAATTGCGCAAGGTTGGAATGAATGGATAAGATTTTGCAGCATGATTGGCGAGGAAGCGGTTTAGCGCAGCTAACCTTCCAGCCAAACGTTGCATCTCTTTGATGGTAGTAGGAGAAGACATTTTTTTGTATTGCATCGACTTTTTTGGGATTAACTTTGAAACCGTCTTTGGTGACGATGAAACCCAAAAATTTGCCCTCCTCCATGCCGAAGGAGCATTTGCTGGGATTTAACTTTAGATTTACCTCGCGCAGAGAATCAAAAGTTCTTTGGATGTTGTCTAGCATAGTGTCTTCTGAATTACTCATAATGATCAAATCATCCATGTAGACTTCCACAGTTTTCCCAATGTCATCTCCAAACACTGTATCCATCAATCGTTGATAAGTAGCTCCCGCATTGTGGAGACCAAAAGGCATCTTGGTATAATAAAAAAGGCCCATCTCCATGCGAAAAACGGTTTTATCTTCGTCTTCTTTTTTCATCAAGACTTGATGATAACCTTTATAACAATCTAGAAAACATTTCCAGCGAAAGGAAGCTAATGAGTCAACCTTTTTGTCAATCTCAGGAAGAGAATAACAATCTTTTGGACACGCCTTGTTTAGATCTTTAAAATCTACGCACATCCACCATCCGCCATTATGTTTCTTTACCATGACTGGGTTTGCCACCCAGGTCTGGTATTTGACTTCGCGCAGAATACCAACATTTAATAACTCGGTGACTTGTTCGTTCATTGCCGCTGTCTTTTCTGACCTGAGGCTGCGCTTTTTCTGCACAATTGGCTCTGCTAACGGAAATACATTCAGGCAGTGTTCCGCAACGTCGCGCGGGACACCAACCATGTCGGCAGGCATCCAGGCAAAAATGTCTTTGTTGCGAAACAACAGTGATTCAAGCTTTGTGCGAATTTCAATACTGACTGCAGGTCCTAATAAGATCGTCTGTTCAGGGTACTTATTGTTGAGTACCCACTTTTCTGGTTCATTGCTTGGCAATGTCTTGCCAGCCTTCATAACTGGTTCCTCAATTGACATAATTTCTTTCCGTGCATAAAGTATAGCCACACCATTTGGTGTCGGAAAACCACAAGCAGCATGCGGAGCGGAGGTTATCATACTAAAATCACGTTGTACGCGGCGTCCTAATAGTACATCGTGACGGGAATTTGCCAGCATTACCATGAAGTTAACGTTACTCGTTCGAGAGCACCTCCCATCAGATAAAGTAACAGGAAAGAGAATTTGTCCTAGAGGAAAGACAGCCTCATTGCAGAACCCAGTTAATGGAAAATCAACTGGTTCCAAGCGTGCCTTATCTTCAGGATCTAGTTGTTTGAAACATTGCTCATACATGATATCCATGGAACACCCGGATCTATAAACATATAATATGTTTGGTAATGTCCAAAGATACCGGTGATAACTACTGGCCGGTCTTCTTGAGGACCTCCTGGAACGATAAGAAAAATGACTTGCTGTTCGCGCCAAGTGTTGTTTTGAAAATGTTGAAGGCTACGCTTGCGCGATGATCCACCTTGAATCATGGAAACGTGCTGCTTCATTTTCTTGTTACTAGGCCCTTCATTCTCGCGCGTAATCTGTTTAATCTCTTTGCGCACATTTTGGACTAGGTGTGTAAGCTTCCCGCTCTTTAACGCTTTCTCAATCTCCATGCGCAGACTGATGCAATTATCTGTTGTGTGGCCGGTGTCTCTATGATAGTCACAGAACAAATTTTGGTCTTGCCCTTTTTTGTTTTTCATTGGTTGCGGCTGTTTAAACTGATAATTCTCAGTGCTGAGAACCTTAGCCGGAGATTTCGTTAAGGGAGTCCACTGGCGTTCCCTATTCTCCTGTTTAATCGCTTTTTGAGTTGTTATCTTGTTGATTGTTGCTCGCGCATCAATTGGTGAATACGGAGAATACAAATTCTGACTTGACTCTTTCCAGTTTCTCTTATACTTGCGACTACCTCTACTCAGGTCTTGTGGACGGTTCTGAGGTAGAGGTGGCCGGTTAGAACTTAAGTTGCGCTCAGTCTGGGCATAAACCTTGGCTGCCGCCATGATTTTATCCCAGTTTTTTGGAAGGCCAGTTGTACCGGACAACACTTTAATCATTTCGTCGCACCTTACCGCATACTTGAACTGCGCGCGTATAAGGTCTTCATGGACATCTCCAATCTCCAACACCTCTTTATTGTAACGTGTTATAAAATCTTCGAGGCTTTCATCGTCCCTCTGCCAGATGTTCATTACATCTAAGGAGTCGCGCACATATCTCTGTTGCAGACTAAAGTGTGTAAGAAAATTTTCTTTTAAGTCATTCCAAGAGGAAAGTTTACCTGCCGGCAAATTATCAAACCAAAGGCGCGCAGCGCTAGTAAGGGTTTGCACAAATAAGTGACACCACATTGGCAGTGTTCAGCACCCAAGTAACCCTGCGCCGGTAAAGAGGCGCATGTGATCTTCGGGATCAGTCAAACCGTTAAACTTTCCAACGTTGGATGGTAATTTCGCTCGCTCCAACGGAGCCAATGCTATCTCTCTGGTAAACTTTGATTGTTCAGCTGCTTCGGTTGAGCGATACACCAAATTATAATTATGCTCAGCTTCTGGATTGTATACTGCGCGTACTTTTGGCCTGTAACTAGCATGATCTACAGATATTCGATTAAAAATACTTGCACTATCCCCTTCTTCATATGTTCTATCAAGCTCGTCGTGTTGGGTGTCCCGTTTCTGTGAAGATCGCGGGCCCAAACGAGAGTGGACAGATGCGCGACGCTGAACGTTTTCTTCTTGCCTTCTATTACCAGAATGAACAAGATCATTCCTGGTTTTAGAATGCATTTCTGTTTCATCTTCAGGCATGTGCGAAGGGGAACGAGCATGACCTTGAGTATTATAACTCAAAACTCGAGGTGCCGGCGAAGCACGGACCTGAAGA
Source organism: Scalesia atractyloides (assembly GCA_947069175.1). Taxonomy (NCBI): domain Eukaryota; kingdom Viridiplantae; phylum Streptophyta; class Magnoliopsida; order Asterales; family Asteraceae; genus Scalesia; species Scalesia atractyloides. Next base: position 42,581,461 of record CAMTDV010000010.1, read on the forward strand.
GCGCTAACCGGAGCTTGAAAAGCTGGAGTTTAGGTTTGGGCACATAACTGAGCATACATAGCGTTTAGAGTCACTTGAGATTTGATTAACCACGATAATGGAGTCTCTCCAGGTGGTAAAATCGATGTAACATCAACCTGAGGAGCCGCTGGCGTTACAGGAATACTCGCATGATTAGGATCATACTGAGCATTAGCTTCACCGGAAGAATCCTCAACTATTTGTCCGTCGACCTGAGGTCCGACAACAACGCGTCGAATCCCTGATCGAGGACCTTGAAACGATTATCCGTCAGCCATGACGCTGCAGATCTAAGTGAAACGAAACGAAAGGTGAGAGAATCGAAATCGGTGGGCGTCAATGAAGAAACCCTAGATCAACTAGACCGGAGTTAAAGTAGATCTATGGAATGGGCTCTGCATAAAAGGGTTAACCCTCCGTTTGGTTTCACGATGGATGATGAATAGAACAATACTCCGGCTGATCCTGCAAAACAGAACACCGTTAGATCGCCACGGGGAGAAAGGGGGTTCTCTCCGTGACCACCCTCCGACGTGAGAATAAGTCCAGGTAGTCGGAAGTAAGTATTGTAAGTGTGAGAGAGTAATTGAGTGTGAATACCTTTCCTTGAACTCCAAGTTACTTATTTATAGCCGGTGTTTGGCGCCAAAAAGAGAGATTGTTAACTTTAACGGAATCTTTTGTTATTCCGTTAACGTTTGTTGGCAATTTGTTAGTGCGCACGGATCGTGAGCTCATCAGCGGTTAGGGAGGCGCCACGTGTCAACATGAGATCACTAGATCTTATAAATGTGAGCATGCCATCACCGTGATCTTCCTCAGCCGTCTAGATGCTGCCATGTGGCAATTGGTTATAACCGAAAAGATGCTTGCACGATTGGGTGTGAATGGCTTCTAGAAGGTTTCACAGCTGTTATCCATCTATTATTTGCCATGTGTACATTCAGTTACAACAGAAAAGATTCCCCTTGCTTCTGCACCAAGTTAAGGATTTTGCTAAGGGAAAGTTTCAGGATTTACTGTTTCCTTGCGCAAGAAGCGCAAGTTAGTTAACTGATCTTCCTTCTTTTCCTTGTTGCTTGGCGCAACGTTTGGTGGATGCTTTCTTTGATATAAATATCTGCGCAAGGTTTGCGCATGGAGCATTATCAAGCAAGAATGTTCAAGGTTAACTTTGAACCTTGCGCGAGCCCGCGCAAGGTAGTTAAATGAAGCATTATCAGACAAGAATGTTTAAGATTAACTTTGAACCTTGCGTGAGCCCGCGCAAGGTAGTTAAATGAAGCATTTATCCAAAGAGAGTGTTCAAGGTTAACTTTGAACCTTGCGCGAGCCCGCGCAAGGTAGTTAAATGAAGCATTTATCCAAAGAGAGTGTTCAAGGTTAACTTTGAACCTTGTGCGGGCCCGCACAAGGTAGTTAAATGAAGCTTTCCTCTCTTGGATACTTGGCGTAAAGTTCTAATAAATCTTATTTTGGCAAAGAAGTCTGCGCGCAGTTTCCTTAGAAGTTATTAATGGGTATGGTTTCCTTGATTGGTGCAAGGTTTTTGGGACCATACCCCTTCAAACTTCACCCCGGCTTGAATTCCCTTCAAGCTAGAATCAAAGTGAACAATAAACAAGTGATCCAACCCCACGTGCTACAAACGTCGGAGGACCCCACGACCTGCGTTAGGCTAATCGAAACCCTTGAAGCCTTTTAGCTTAACCAGCCTGTCCACTATCATTGGTCTAGTATTTGTTGTAGCAACAAGTTGGCGCCCACCATGGGGCTACACCGCTTATTCTTCTCAAAAGACCGGTAGTGTAGCTCCATTCTCTTCAAAATCATCAGGTCAGAAAACGGATCTCCTGGGGAAGTGAATCAAGTGCCACGTACTTTAACATCCATCGTTAGTCCAACTTCACCGGTTGTGAAACTCCACTCTCCACCCCTGGAGACACTTCTGCTGGGATCTCGTTCCCTGAGTTTTTCCAAATACCAACTCCTTCCCGTTCTGGAGCTCCTTCCCCACAAATTGGCACTTCAAGTGCCTTGGAACGTGTTGATTTAACCCCAGAAGGAAATGCCATGAATTTCTTACAGTTGAGGTCTCTCCTCAACCAACACGTAAGCCAAGAGCAGGAAAAAGGGGTCAAAATAAGGTTGGATTATGATGAACCAGAACCGTCTCTATCGCCAGGACCACCGCCTCAACCTTTCAGCAACTCACAACCCATGGCATCTGGCCATGAAGCTGGTCCCAGCACGGTAAACCAACCTTTCAACCCTACCCCTTATTCTTATGGAAGGCCTAACCCGACTGCCTTTCCCATATTCACCTCTCAGCCAGTCATGACAAGTGCACCTATCGGGTACGAGACCACCTTTGAGCAGTTATGGCAGTCCCCGGTTACAAGTGTTCCCCCTCCGGTTGCTACCACATGGGAACAAGCATTAGCCACTTTGCCTTTAGCGTGACGCGCCGTTATGAATACCTCCATGGGAATACCGTGTGCTGCACCGCCAGAAAGCCTCCAAGGCTTTAACCTTGTGCCTCAACTGATGACTCACATGATGGCACAGTTCCCTTGGCAACATTTCATTAATCAGGTGTTTTCCACTCACCAAGGAACTTCAAATGGCAATCAAGGTTCAAGAACTGAAGAAGATCTGGCTAAACCATACAAGCCAAGCAATCTGTCCTGTTTTTCACAACAGATCGCTGACTACGATTTCCAAACTAGAATCAAGATGCCATCGTAAAGACATACGACGGAACGGAGGATCCAGAGGATCACCTCCTAATATTCACCAGAGCAGCCAGAATTGAGAAATGGTACAACGCAGAGTGTTGCCTCATGTTTATGCAAACACTCGTTGGATCGGCCAGCATATGGTTCAATGATTTACCGGACAAAAGCATTCGAACTTTCGATGACCTAAGCAAAGGATTCTTGGCCAACTTCTCACAACAAAGGAGATACGTAAAAAATGCAACGGTGATTTTCCAAATTAAGCAAAGGGACGATGAAAGTCTCATAGAATTCACTGAGATATACAAAAAAAGAAGGTCTCACCTATGTGGGTGCAGACAAAAAAAAGAGGGTGGCTGGATTTATGAACGCCATCACCTCCAAGTATCTCACAAGAGACTTCAACAAGAGCCTACCCAGGACTCTTGAGGAAGCCCTTGAAAGGGCTGAAGCTCATATACGAGGAGAGGAAGCGGTGGATATCAAAGAACAAAGGAAACGGGCACCTAGCTGGCGAAGCAGCAGCCCAAGCAGAAAGATGGGAAATTTTAGGCATTATGATAAACGGTTTAAGGGTTCAGACTCTCGAAAGCCTGAACCTCGAAACCCTCCAAGCAGATAGAGAACCGTCAATTTCACGACCTTAACCAAAACCCCAAGAAATCCTAGCAACTGAGGAAATCAAGCACAACTTCTGACCTCCAAGACCTTTACCCAAAAGTAAGAAGAATGAAAACTCCACTCGATATTGCGAGTTCCACGAAGAAAAAGGCCATCACATGAACGATTGCTTTCAGCTTAAGAAACAGATTGAAGAGGTTATTAAGTCTGGAGAGTTGGCCCATTTGGTGAAAGGGGTACGAGACAAAATGGCTGAAGGCAAGAGCAAAGAGGTAAACATGGTGGATTACAATGGAAAGGTTTAGTGCAAAAGGCCACGATTTGAGGCCTGGGAGCGACGATGTGTTTACTTTCCACCACCTGAAGGAGACTTGTCATCAAATCCTTTGGTAGTGGAAGCTACGCTCGGAACACTTAAAACAGACAAAGCCTACATCGACACAGGAGCGGCCACAGAAATTATGTTCGAAAGTGTTTCAGCCGCCTCACTGTTGACGAACATTCAAGGCTTCAACCTTCTGAATCATCCATCAAAGGTATCGCCGATATCCCAATCAAACCTTTTGGCCAACTAACCCTCAATGTCTGTTTCAGTGAAGGCTCGATGGAAAAAACCAAACCACTCACCTTTGTGGTTATCAATATTCCTTCCAACTATGATGTTATCATAGGAAGGCAAGGACAAAGTGCATTCAACATGGCCGTCTCAGTTGGTCAAGGAACCATGAAATTCTCAACTGAAAGAGGGATTGCAACCCTTCAACCCTCCAAGGAGGCTTACATGGTTGAAGGAGAAAATTCAAAAAACAAAGATGACGAGCAAGGGCTGATCATAAACCCCGAATACCCTGAACAAAGGGTAAGGGTAAACACAAACCTTTCAGAAGAAACCCTCTCGTACCTTGAAAAACTGCTAATACACTACAAAGATGTATTTTCTTGGTGCCCGGAATACATGACGGGTATCCCTCGAAGCATTGCTGAATACGAGTTAAAAATACCACCAGATGTCAAGCCTGTAGTCCAAAAGAAGCGGAGTCTGGCTCCTGAACGAAGCCTGGCAGCATGCCAAGAGGTCGAAAAGCTTGTTCTAGCTGGGATCCTTCTGGAAGTGAAATACATATCTTGGGTTGCCAACCCGGTTATGGTTCGAAAGCCCGACAAGTCTTGGAGGATGTGTATCGACTTCAAAGACTTGAACAAAGCATGCCCAAAGGATTGTTATCCTTTTCCAGAAATTGACCTCAAGGTTGACTCTCTTACCGGCTAACCTTTTAAGTGTTTCCTTGACGCTTACAAGGGCTATCACCAAATTCTCATGAAAGAAGAAGATCAAGAAAAAACCGCATTTCACACGGACAAGGGTATCTTTTGCTATCAAAAAATGCCTTTTGGCCTAAGAAATGCCGGTGCAACCTATCAACGTCTGGTTGATAAAGCATTTGCTAGTCAAATTGGCAAGAACATGGAAGCTTATGTCGATGATTTAGTGATCAAAAGCAAAACCGAGTATCAAATGCTCGACGGCATACAAGAGACCTTCCAAATCCTTAGAAAAATCAACATGAAACTCAACCCGGTAAAGTGTTCATCGGGTTTGAAGAAGGCAAGTTTTTGGGGCACATTGTGGGGAAACAAAGTATAAAAGCCAATCTAAACAAGGTCAGAGCTGTTCTGGAAACCAAATCCCCACAAAGCAAAAAAGAAGTGGAGAGTCTGAATGGAAGGCTTGCAGCCTTGAAGCGTTTTACCTCCAAGCTTGCTGAAAAGTCCCTCCCCTTTTTCAAGACGCTTAAAGGGTGCACAAACAAAAAAGATTTCAGGTGGTCGGAAGAAGCAGAAGAAGCCTTTAACCAGATGAAGCAGCACTTAGCTTCACTCCCGGCCATAGCAGCCCTAGAAACGGGAGAAACAATCTATGTTTACCTCTCAGCTGCTGAAGAAGTCATAAGCGCGGTCTTAACCATCGAACGAGACAAAGTTCAGGTACCCGTTTACTTCTTCAGTAAAATGTTAAAACTAGCTGAGATCAAATATCCTCCTTTGAAAAAACTTGCTTTAGCCTTAGTCCAAATGACTAGAAGGCTTCGAAGGTACTTTCAAGCACACCCAATGCAAGTGGTCACTGACCAACCCATCAAAAGTGTGCTTGAAAAACCAGAACATTCAGGACGATTAGCCAAATGGGCTGTGGAACTAGGTGAACACAACATCACCTATGTTCCTAGAAAAGCTGTCAAAGCCCAAGTCCTGGCTGATTTTATCGTTGAAATACCAAAGCAAGTCACCTCAGAAGTCAACGTAACCATCGCTGAACCCTCTGACCCTGAAGCCTGGAAGCTTTTTACCGATGGAGCTTCCAGCATCGAAGGGTCAGGGGCTGGGCTCATTTTAATCAACCCTGAAGGGTTAGAGTTTACATATGCTCTTTGACTTGAATTTCAGACCACCAACAATGAAGCTGAGTACGAAGCATTGATCGCTGGTTTGAAGATAGCCAAGGAAATGAAGGTTCAAAAGCTTCAAGTCTTCACAGACTCGTTGCTTGTTTCAAGTCAAGTCAATGATAGCTATGTAGCAAAAGAGCCCAACATGAAGAAGTATCGGGAGAAATCAAAAGAATTGATGAACACATTTCAAGCATGTACCATCAAGCAAGTCCCTAGATCCCAAAACAAAAAAGCCGATGCTTTGAGCAAACTTGCGTCTCTTACATTTGCTCATCTTACCAAGAAAGTGTTGGTTGAAGTATTGAAAACCCCCTCAATTCAAGAATTAGAAGTTCAAGACGTAATCACTGAAGAAGGCCCTAATTAGATGACTCCTATTGAAAATTTCCTCAAAAATGGTGAATTACCCAGTGATCAAACAGAGGTTGAAAGGGTTCGAATCAAATCCAGACAATGCATGTTGCAAGGAGAAATCCTTTTCAAGAAAGGATACCTTGCACCATTACTGAGATGTGTTGGCCCAGAACAAAGCCATTACCTGGTCAAAGAGGTTCACGAGGGGATATGTGAAGCTCATTTTGGACCAAGATCAGTGGTTGCAAAATTAATGAATCTCGGGTATTTTTGGCCTTCTCATCGAGATGCCACCGAACAACTAAGAAAGTGTGAAGCTTGTCAAATACACGCACCGGTTCCTAAGAGCCCCAAACACGATCTCGTTCCCATCACTTCAGCATGGCCATTTCACAAATGGGGAATGGATATCGTTGGACCATTCCCACCGGCCAAGGGTGGAGTAAAGTTCTTATTGTTGGCCGTGGACTACTTCACCAAGTGGCCCGAAGTCAAGCCACTTGCAAAGATAACGGGTAAACAAGTTATCGACTTTGTATGGGAAAGCATCATTTGTCGCTTCGGGTTGCCGAGAGTATTAGTCACGGACAACGGGAAACAATTTGCTGAGAAGCCTTTTAGCACCTGGTGCAAAGAATTCAGAATAACTCAAGTGTTCAGCTCAGTTGCATATCCCCAATCCAACGGCCAAGTCGAAAGAACAAACCGGAGCATAGTAGAAGGTATCAAGACCCGATTGGAAAGACATGTTGAAGAACTTCCAAACGTTCTATGGGAAATAAGAACAACGGAAAAAACAAGTCACAAGAGAACACCTTACAGCTTGGTGTTCGGATCAGAAGCTGTAATTCCAGCAGAAATAGGAGTTGTGACTAAAGAACACTCAACACGGACCTCAAATCAAACAATGAAGAGACCATGTTGAACTTGCAACTCCTCGAAGAAGCCCGCGATCAAGCTGCCATACAAGAAGCCAAGTACAAGCAAAAAATGGAAGCCTGTTACAACGCAAGAGTAAAACATGAGCGTTTCAAGCCAGGAGATCTCGTACTTCGTAACAATGAGGCCAACAAAAAAGAAAACCAAGGAAAACTTGGCCCAAAGTGGGAAGGGCCATACACAGTCCTTGAAGCTCACAAAGGTGGATCCTACAAATTGGCCGATGCAGAAGGTAAAAAGCTTCCCAGGCACCGGAATGGCAAAACCCTTAAAAGGTTCCATGTCTAAGTCTAAAAGTTTAGAATGTATTTCAAGAGTTGTTTAATTTCCCCTTTTGTAAACAAAAAACCTCTTGAATGAATGATGAAGCTTTTATCATAACTTGTCTTAACCATCCTATAATCAGGTTGAGAACCTAACAAAAAACTCCATGGCAAGGGCTATGTAAGGGGATGAGCTTCCAGGCCACATCCCTTAATAGGTTCAAGGGTTGAATGAACCTATATAAGGGGTGAGTTCCTAAAGCTATACAACTCCATGAGACTTAGAAATTTTTCAACAAACTTGCCTCATAGAGGGTTTGAGCAGCCTACATCAATTGTTCCTTAAACTTTAAAAAGTTTACGAAATAAGAATACAATAAGTAATGATATAAAGGATAGACAACATGTGCCTTTACCTAATGAAGCCTTGAAGCTAAAGTGACTGCAACACTAAAACTTCTTAAGGAAAGTTAGATAAACGGACACATTAAACAAACAAGACATGCCATCATCAACACATATGAAACAAAAACGTAAAACATAAAAGCATAAAGGATGCATAAACATAAAGGCCTTAAGGGCCATAAACCTAGACATTGTTCCCACAACCATCAAGGCTACAACTAACAGAAACCTTAAGGGTTTCGGTAAAACCTACATATTGTTCAAATAGCCACTAAGGCTAGCAACCATAAAATGAAAACCTTAAGGGTTTCACACAACCTAAACTGTTCAAAATACATAGTAACACAACAATGTTTAAGGTGCTAAGATAGCTATGAATCAAATTGTTCAAATATCAGAAGAAGGCTTAGAAGCCCAGTGTCATCACCTATCCCCTTTTTTGCCTTCTTCACTTTCTTCACCTTTGAAGCACCTTCAACAACCACAGAACCCTCAAGACTTACTGCATTGGAACCATCAGCACCAGAAAGAGTTTCCTCGCTATCACCTGAACGGGAACGCTTCTTGGACAAGGACTCAAGCACTTCAGAACAAACCTTCTCATTGAGTCCAGCTGGTTTCAATCCCTGCAGAACATAAATAGGTTTACCAAAACAGGAAGAAACCTCACCCACATAAGGGTAAGTCAACCGCTCCCTGCTGTGAACAGACTCCTCAAATATCTTTGAAGCCTCAGGACGAAACAAAGGAGATTGATCCAAAGCCTGACCAGACTCATGCAGTTTAAAACCAACAATCAAACCCAAATGCTTCCCATAATTCAACACCTTTGTATAAACATCACCAAGGGCTGAATTAAACTCAGTAGAATGGAGGAGATAGGTCACAACCTGTTGAAAACCATGCTCAATGAGCCATTGGTTGTCACTAGTGGCCTGAACCACATAAGCCTTCAAACCTTCTTTCTCTTCAGCAAAAGTCTTCTTCTGAACCTCCAAGGCTTCCCTATCAGCCTTCAATTGAAGCTTATCGGCCTCCATTCGTTTCTTCAAGTCCCTAATCTCAACATCATACCTCCGAGTAAGCTCGCCAACCTTTTTTACCCAAGCCCCTCCTTTTTTGCAAACCCATCAATGTCTTTCCTCATAGCAGCCATAGATGTTTTCTTTTGATCCTTCTTCTTTGAAAACTCAGCATACTCCTGCATCCCTTTCCTAAAACGAGTAACACCCTTAGCCAAAAGGGCCGTAAGGTTGCAGGAACTGAGGATTAGGCGGGAAAGCATTGCATCACCCTCCATATCAGAAATCAAACCTCGAACTCCAGGAGGGGCAAAATTTGCTAACACATCTGCACAACATCAGGATCCTTGAAACTATCCCCAACCTTCACATTCCAATTAGGGACATAAACCTCATTTCCAGTTAAACCTTCCACATTCCTCGAAGACCCTTGAATGGAAGAACCGCAGCCTTCTTAGCTGCAGATTTCTTCTTCTTAGCAATCACCAACTCTTGCTGTTTCTCAACTTCATCACCAGAACCTTGATCCCCGGCAGTATCAACATCATCACTTAAGTCAACATGCTCGGGAGCAAATGATTGACCACTAGCTTTCAACAAACGTCGATTGGAACGACGAGTTGATACCTTTGGAGCAGCAACTGTTGTAAAGCCTTTAACATTTGGCACGTTCACATAACCAGCATCTTCAAACCGGTGTTCCGATCCCCTAGCAACAACATCCTCACCCTCTATAGCTTTGGCATCTCCAAACAACACATCTGAAGTATCGTCACTCTTCACAAAATCCAACGCAGACATAACTGTAACATGAAAACAGAGTATAAACAAAAGGCAACAAAAATAAAATAACATAACAAAACCAATGCATACCCTGACCATCTCTCGTAAGCACTGGATCCCGATTAGACTTATCTCACAATTTACTTATACCCAATAACACCAACAAATGTTCAGGAAAATGACGAACCCTTGAAGGACACTCGCGGATAGCTTTGAGAAAACAATCGTTTATATCAGATTTGGAGGGTTCAGGTTCATTAAGAACAGCTTCTGGCTGTCTCCAAATCATTTTAAAAGGAACGTTTTCATTAGAAACCCAGAAGAACCGATCTTTCCAGACACCAAGACTAGTGACTATAGAGGAAACCAAACAAGTATCGACTTGAGACGTTTCAAATGTATACCAATCGCCATTCTTCGCTAGATGGGTCATAAGCCAACGATCGACACAACACCTCAAAGTGCAAAACCCTAGCCAAACCATGAGGATGGATTTGGCTAAATGAGATGCGATAATACTCTAATACATTCAACACAAATGTCGAAAAGGGATGACGAAGATTAGAAAATTTGAAATGGCGACAATACAGGGCAATAGAACCGGAAGGACAATGATCGATAGACACGTCGCAACCCGGTTCAACTGGTTTAAACTTCAAACCAATACCCCATTCGACACAAAAAGCCTCTACTTCTTCTTGGGTTAAACGCGAATAGGTTACCACTAAATCCTTACGAGCATCCATGAACAGAGACTAAAGAAAAATAAGAAGAAAAGAGGGAACAATAAGACTAACCTGGGGGAAGGGAATGAGGATATGGAAGTAAACTTGAGAGAAAATGGATGCAATGTGTGTTTCTCTTAATAAGAAAAATAAAAATAAAAGGAGAATTAGATGTTATGATTACCTAGCGGTTATTAAAAACTTCCCCTGCAAAAACTGATACTAGTACATCAACCGTCTTATCAAAATTCAAATTTCAAAATCTCAACTGCACCGAACCCTTCAAGCTTAAAAGCCTTGAATAATTTAAGCAATAAAAATAATGTGTAAAAGTCAGAAGCATTTGAGCTTACATCACAAAAACCTCCGACTTGGGGGGCTGATGACGGGGGTAGATCAAGTCTCAATAAAATAGCTTAAGCACATAAACGCTTAAAAAGTTAAAAGGTTAAAGGGTTCAAAACCCGCGAACTCTGGTGAACAGCAAAAAGGATGTGAACAGTAATCCATCACTTCACTGATTACTTGCACAACTATCCCACAACCACAAAAGTAAGCATGTTCACATGGAACTCTCTTTTACCCCCACATCCGAAGCCTTCAACCCTCAAAAGGGTAATTCCCCCACTGTAGCCTTGGATCCTTGGTCAAGAGCTTCCTTTTTATAGATTACATCCCATCTATAAATACCAGCTCTAAACTGTAACATTTGTATAAATCGGGTCTCCAAAACCCGCTCCGTTTTGTAATCAAATACCAAATTATGAAATGACATTAAGTATTTATGAGTATTTTGAGTTTAAACGTTACATAATTAATATATAAACTAAACTATAAAAATTATATTTGATAAAAAGTTAAAATAAAATAAATAAAAAATATTTGGAGCTGACCGGATTCGAACCCGGGTCAACTGCCTCCAACGACTTATCTCTCCGTCTCCAAACCACTCCGCCACCAATTGTTTTCTGTTAACATTATGAAAGCAATTGAATTTTATACGCAAACACGACTTGACGGTTAATGATATCTGAATAACGGAAATCGGTAACCGAATCGCCAAATCAGTTTTTGTTCGCTTAGTTAACTTATAACCGATGAATATCGGTTTCTAATTAAAGTTCAGATTGAATGAACTTCAAGTTTTGGGTTTTTGAAACCGAAAGACATTCAAGCTCCAAATAATTCAGATTCCAATCATTTATACGATTCAGAACCGTCTCAAATACACTCCAATCCCTTTTCGTCGCGTTTTCAAGTCCTTTGAGCACAAGAAAACTGTCGCCGGAATCCTCTGCAAATCTCGCCGGAAAACCGTGTTCAACTCAAACCAGTAAGATTTTCCTCTCTTGCTGTTTCAATCTATTGTTAGGACACTACTAACATTAACCCGTCACTCAAAACCAGTCACAGAAGACTTTGCTGGATTTTCTGGGTTCGCCGGAGAAACTCTGGAATTCGCCGGAAACACGCTAGTTAACGGTAAACACATTCAATCGTGCTAATAATCCATGTACTCTGGTTCAATTTCAAATCTAATTCTTTAATTCTGTTGTTAGACTCTCTCAGCCGGAGGTTCAAAAACAGAGTTACCTGTTCTCGCCGGACTTTCTGAAGAAGACGACCTGTCCGGTATTTCTTTTCCCCAAGCTGTTCGGTTGGTTCATTCAAACTAGTAATCATGTTATTTAAGTAGTAGAACCCTGAACCAGTGGTCTGAGTAAAAACCGGTAATTATAGTGAAGAAGACGAACCTAAAAACGGGTTAAGAGTAAATAAAATTCGGATAGTTAACGGGTTAGACACACAGTCCAGCGGTGGACTGTGTGCAAAGTTTATATACGAGTCCCGAGTTCGATCCTTACTACACACACACTGCGTAGTAACATTTCTTTTTATTCATAAAACTAACCGGGTTAGATCGAGTAGTTGTTAAGTATAATATAATTCAAGAATATAACCGGGTTAGACACACAGTCCAGCGGTGGACTGTGTGCAAAACAAACTGCACGTCACGCGATCGAGTCCCGTCACAAACACCGGTTCAATGAGATTAAAACGTTTTGTAAAATAAAGGAATTTTCGGTAAATTCGAATAAGTGTATAAATATAATTAAAACTGGATTTCTAACGGGTTAGTCACGTAGCTCAGTTGGTAGAGCTACGTGCGCGTGAACGGAAGGTCACCGGTTCGAATCCCGCTCGGCGCAAGTATTACCGCTGACCGAACCGGTCAACGGTCAACGGTCAAACAGTAAAAAAAAAAATATTATTTTTTTAAATATTTATTTGTTTAATTTAAATTAAAAATCAATTAAAAATACTTAAAAATAACATTTTTAAGGATAGAAAATAGCCATAAACTCACAAAAATATATCTAAAAATCCCATTAAAATCTTTAATAAAATCCATCCATTTAATATATTTTTCCCATTATTATTTAGGTCAGTGATTCCTCGTTGACTCGTTTCGTCTAAATCGTGCGCATCTCACCAACTCAAATCCAACGCACCCAATGTGAGTGAACCCTTCAAATTCCCCGTTTTAATCACGTTTTTGGGGTGTATCATGTGTCTTGTTCATTTACTTATTATAACTAAGTTATTGTGCATATATCATATCATGGCATGTGTGTTAGTTGTTGCTGATAAGTAGTTATTATTGTTTGCAATTTATTATTTCAGTACATGCAATTGCTGAGGCCGTAGCTCCCCATCCCTCGAGGTTGAGTTTGATCCTCATTTTATTATGCGGTTGATCAGGGCGTGCCCGCACGATCGGCTCCGTTTGATTGAGCCTTGATCGGTCATTTTATTTACATTTCAATACATGCAATACGCTCGGCTCCGTTTGATTGAGCCTTGAGCGCACAGTTCAATTTACATTTTCAGTACATGCAATACGATCGGCTCCGTTTGATTGAGCCTTGATCTCACAGTTCAATACGATCGGCTCCGTTTGATTGAGCCTTGATCTCACAGTTCATTTAGGTTAATTATCATATGATGTTGGTATGTTCATGTATGCTATCGATTGTTAATGTATGTTATAATTGTAACTGATGTTGCCATTGCTTGATTTCATACATATGCTCTCTTATGATTATGCACAATATTTTATTGATAAACTAACCAGAAAGTCATTATTAAATGTTTATCTATAAGGTTCACTCGCCAACTTATGTTGACCCAAAAACCTCCCATTTTACACATGATACAGGTGAACCAGCAGCAGCTAGGAACACGTAGGATCTGGATTAGAAGAAATAAAACGATTTAGTATTTGGATTATTATGTTTGGTTATTTTCCTTTGTAATGAATGAACATGTTTGAATGTTTGAGAAATGTAACTTTGACTACATTTAATAATGGAACATAATAGTAAATGTCATGTGCTTTGGTGATAACCCAATTATGTCCCGACTCTTATTTCCGCTGCGGGTCGGGGTGTGACAGATTGGTATCAGAGCCATGACTATAGGGATATAGGATAGGTTATTAGACCCTTAGAGCCTATACTATAGTCGATTAGAAACTTATAAGAATTTTGTGTGTTATATGCCAAATTTCATGATGTTTATATGTTTATGTTAAAATGTTACATTTGATATTGTTCAAGCATGTTCATAAGTATGTATTATCAAATAATGCCTATCATGAAATCGTATGATCATAATATATCACATCCATGCAAGCACACACCACATCATGATTGATTTTACAACGATTTTCGTGTTTTCAAATCTCATCAAAGTGAGTTCTCATGACGGGCATGTAGTAACTGGAAGGGTACTAGTACCGGTAGTCGGAACGTCCTGTCTAGGCTGGCATTCGTATAAATCCAAAATAAAGGACCAGTTTGCCTACCTGGGGACCAACGATGAGAGTACGAAATACCTATTAGGCCAAAGCATGCTATACCAAACGTCGTGAGAGCTAATCCATCTTTGAGTTGTCATTGTGTCTACACCTGGACACGTTCCGACCAAACATCTCATGAACATATTTTGTGGTTAGCATTCGGGGGATGCGAGTGTTAAATTGCCAATACTAATGTGAATCCTACCAAACCAATAGCCATGGGGGCCCACATGACTATATAGGTGAAGGTATGGGGGACATTTGAGGCCCAACATGAGCGAACCCAAGACATCCTTCGGATGTAGTTGCATTATTGATATTTATGTTATTTTCATTTTTTTTAAAGACACATGACACCTAAAAGATACCATAAACTCACAATCTTCTCATTTTATGATCCTGTAGATGTCGTCTAGATCGCATCGAAGGAGTAGGAAATCGGAAAAGTCTCAGGAACATTTGGCCACTCATATCGCCAACCAAATGGACACGATATTACCTGACATCGTAGTACAAGTACAACAAGCCCTTGCTGCAAATCCTACTAACCCTCCTCAACAACAGGACCCGATCATCAACGACCCTCCTACCATCAAATGCTCCTACAAACATTTTAAGTCCTGCGATCCCCCAAAATTCGAAGGGACAGAGGGAGTCACTGCTCTCCTACATTGGTTCGAGGAGATGGAAAACGTTTTCTTAAACTGCGATTGTCCTGAGGATCGCAAAGTTCGTTATGCCACCGGGAGACTACTTGGTGTAGCTCTCACTTGGTGGAATACGGAGAAAGGAAAGAGGGGAACGGAAGATGCGATGGCCTTAACTTGGGAGGAGTTAAGGGAAATCATGACTAGGCGATTCTGTCCTAGGAGTGAGATTAAGAAATTGGAAGATGAATTTCATGCCCTGAAGCAAAAAGATGGTGATCACTCTACTTACAACAAAAGGTTCTTGGAGTTGAACCAGATGGTACCAAACTTATTCACTCCAACCTACCGTCTGATCGAACATTACATTCGAGGACTTCCCTCGAAAATCCAAGATCCGGTCCTCAGCGTTTCACCGGTAACACTCGAAGCTGCCATGGAGTTGGCAACAGAACTGACCGAAAACCGAATTCGCAATGGGAAGTTCAAGGAAGAAAAGAAGAAAACCCCTGCTGAGGGACAAACCTCAAACCACCACACTCCTTCATCTAAATTTGCTAACAAGAGGAAGCGTAACAACAGGAACTTTGCAGTCACCCACACCAACACCCCTGTTCCTGCTGCACCCATCACTCAAGCCACTCCTCCACCCGCGCCATACAAAAGACCATACACAGGACCACTACCAAAATGTAACCGTTGTCAGTATCACCACACCCCTGACTACCCTTGCCAATACTGTACCAGCTGCGGTCGCGCTGGACACACTGTTCAACACTGCCGCGCGCCTCAACGAACAAACCGCCATCAACCTATAACCCAAACCCACCAACAATTTTTGGGTCAAGCCCAACAACAACAACCATTTCCACCCACTCAACATTTAGCCCAAACATACTATCAACCCAACTACCCTATGGGCCAACCTATGCGGGCATGTTTCAATTGTGGAGATCCAAGTCATTTCAGGAACACATGTCCAAGACTGGTTAATATTATTCATGCTCAGGCCCAAGCCAATCCTGTGAATCAAGCGAACCAAGCTCCTCCACCTGCTAGGGGAAGGGCTTTCAATATTAACGCAAACCAGGCCAGAGCTGACGGCAATGTGGTCAACGGTACGTTTCTTATAAATGGTAGATATGCCTCTATGTTATTTGATACTGGTGCGGATAGAAGTTTCGTGTCATTAGAGTTTGAACCTATCTTAAGTAAAAATCGAGATAAGCTCGCGGAATCCATAACAGTGGAAGTTGCAGATGGAAAACCAGTTTCGTTAGACTCTATTTTACGCAACTGTACGCTCACCCTAAACGACCACGATTTCTCAGTCGATCTTATTCCTATGAAGCTGGGAAGTTTCGACATCATAGTCGGAATGGATTGGCTCAGTCAGCATAATGCGGAAGTTGTATGTCGTGAGAAATTTATTCGTATTCCTCTTTCAAACGGTCAGACTCTTCGAATTATTGGAGAAACCTCGGCGAAAGGACTCAACTTAATGTCTTGCCTTTAAGCTCAAAAATACCTTCGCAAGAATTATGTCGCGTTTTTAGCCCATATCATCAAGAAGGGAACCGCAGAAAAGAAACTTGAAGATATTCCTGTTGTAAAAGATTTTCCACAAGTTTTTCCTGACGACATTTCAGGACTTCCTCCAATCAGAGATGTCGAATTTCGTATCGATCTTATACCTGGTGCTACACCAGTGGCAAAATCTCCATATAGGTTAGCCCCCTCTGAAATGCAAGAGCTAGCCAGTCAATTGCAAGAGTTGACTGACAAGGGATTTATACGCCCCAGCTCATCGCCTTGGGGTGCACCTGTACTCTTTGTAAAGAAGAAGGATGGATCTTTTCGCATGTGCATCGACTACAAAGAGCTCAACAAGTTAACTATCAAAAATCGATATCCTTTACCTCGTATAGATGACCTTCTTGACCAACTACAAGGTGCCAGTTGCTTTTCGAAAATCGACCTTCGATCTGGCTATCATCAGCTTAGAGTACATGAAGAAGACGTCCCTAAAACTGCTTTTCGAACTCGATATGGTCACTATGAATTCATGGTTATGCCGTTTGGATTAACCAACGCACCAGCTGTTTTCATGGACCTAATGAATAGAGTCTGCAAACCTTACCTTGATCGATTTGTTATTGTGTTCATTGACGATATTCTTATCTATTCAAAATCCAAAGCTGATCATGAGCGTCATCTGCGACTTGTTCTTGCACTTCTAGAAAAGGAAAAGCTTTATGCCAAGTTCTCTAAATGTGAATTCTGGTTAAAAGAGGTGCAATTTCTCGGGCATGTAGTCAATGACAAAGGAATACATGTGGACCCATCAAAGATCAAAGCAGTTCAAGAATGGCAAGCTCCACGTACGCCAACTGAAGTAAGGTCTTTTCTTGGGCTTGCTGGCTATTATCGTCGGTTCATTTCAAACTTCTCTCGCATTGCGGTGCCACTCACGGCTTTAACCCATAAAGGGAAACCATTTGTATGGGGGCCCAAGCAAGAAGAAGCTTTTCAAACACTCAAGCGAAAACTTTGTGATGCACCAATCCTCACTCTTCCTGAAGGTTGTGATGATTTTGTAGTCTATTGCGACGCGTCAGGACAAGGATTAGGTTGCGTTCTCATGCAAAGAGGAAAAGTCATAGCTTATGCCTCAAGGCAACTCAAGACACACGAAAAGAACTACACCACTCATGACCTTGAACTTGGAGCCGTTATATTCGCTCTTAAGATATGGAGACATTATCTTTATGGTACGAAGTGTGAAATATACACTGACCACAAGAGTCTTCAACATATCTTCAATCAGAAAGAATTAAATATGAGGCAACGAAGATGGGTCGAACTCCTAAATGATTACGACTGTGAAATCAGATACCACCCTGGTAAAGCAAATGTGGTGGCTGATGCACTTAGTCGAAAGGGTTATGCGAACTCCATTCATCTTCTATGTTCGCAAATTATAACCAATATTAAGGATCAAATTCGAGAAGCTCAACACATTTCAATAACAGAGGAAGATGTACAAAAGGAGATGTCCTGTGGAGCCGAGCTAAAGCTGGAAACTAAATCTGATGGTATTTTGTATTACCTAGATCGTATATGGATTCCTAACCATATCAATCTTCGTGAAACACTCATGCATGAAGCCCATAAGTCGCGATATTCTATACACCCAGGAGCCGATAAGATGTATCAAGACCTACGGTACACCTATTGGTGGCCTGGAATGAAGAAAGATATTGCCGTTTTTGTTTCCAAGTGTCTCACTTGTTCTAAAGTAAAGGCTGAACACCAAAGACCCTCAGGACTTCTGGTCCAACCAGAAATACCTGTCTGGAAGTGGGAAAATATAACCATGGATTTCATTACCGGGTTACCTCGCACTTCTAGTGGGTATGACACTATATGGGTGATTATAGACCGACTCACAAAATCAGCTCACTTTATTCCTATTCGAGAAGATTTCAAGAACGAAAAGCTTGCTCGTATTTATATCAACGAAATCGTCAGCCGGCATGGAGTTCCGTTAAGTATTATTTCTGATCGTGATGGTCGTTTCACCTCACGAACATGGCAGGCAGTACAATCCGCTATGGGCACTCGACTAGATCTCAGTACCGCCTATCATCCTCAAACTGATGGACAGTCTGAGCGCACCATTCAAACCCTTGAGGACATGCTTAGAGCATGTGTCATAGATTTCAAGGGAAATTGGGACGCCCACCTACCGTTAGTCGAATTTTCGTACAACAACAGTTATCATTCTAGCATCGGCATGGCACCTTTTGAAGCTTTATATGGTCGAAAGTGTCGATCTCCTGTTTGTTGGCACGAAATTGGGGAAGCTCAAATTACTGGTCCGGAATTGATCCAAGAAACAACAGATAAGATTCATCAAATCCGAAACAATCTTCTAGCGGCTCAAAGTCGTCAAAAGAGTTACGCAGATAAACGACGGAAGCCCTTGGAGTTTAGCGTTGGTGATCATGTGCTTTTAAAAGTGTCACCGTGGAAGGGAGTAGTTCGTTTTGGTCAAAAGGGAAAGCTAGCACCACGTTACGTAGGACCTTTCAAGATACTCGAAAGAGTAGGTCCTGTAGCTTACAAGCTTGACCTACCGGAAGAACTTGACAGAATTCATCCCACATTCCACGTGTCGAACTTGAAGAAGTGCCTCGCTGATGAGAATCTTCATATTCCACTGGAGGATATTCAGATTGATGAATCCATGCATTTTATTGAAAGGCCAGTAGAGATTATGGACTATGGAGAAAAGCGTCTACGTCGAAGTCGCATTCCTATTGTTAGGGTACGCTGGGAGTCGAAACGGGGACCTGAGTTTACTTGGGAACGTGAAGACTCAATGCGTGAAAAATACCCTCATCTTTTCCCTACTACTTCAACTGTTTGAATTTCGGGACGAAATTCCTAAAAGTAGGGGATACTGTAACATTTGTATAAATCGGGTCTCCAAAACCCGCTCCGTTTTGTAATCAAATACCAAATTATGAAATGACATTAAGTATTTATGAGTATTTTGAGTTTAAACGTTACATAATTAATATATAAACTAAACTATAAAAATTATATTTGATAAAAAGTTAAAATAAAATAAATAAAAAATATTTGGAGCTGACCGGACTCGAACCCGGGTCAACTGCCTCCAACGACTTATCTCTCCGTCTCCAAACCACTCCGCCACCAATTGTTTTCTTTTAACATTATGAAAGCAATTGAATTTTATACGCAAACACGACTTGACGGTTAATGATATCTGAATAACGGAAATCGGTAACCGAATCGCCAAATCAGTTTTTGTTCGCTTAGTTAACTTATAACCGATGAATATCGGTTTCTAATTAAAGTTCAGATTGAATGAACTTCAAGTTTTGGGTTTTTGAAACCGAAAGACATTCAAGCTCCAAATAATTCAGATTCCAATCATTTATACGATTCAGAACCGTCTCAAATACACTCCAATCCCTTTTCGTCGCGTTTTCAAGTCCTTTGAGCACAAGAAAACTGTCGCCGGAATCCTCTGCAAATCTCGCCGGAAAACCGTGTTCAACTCAAACCAGTAAGATTTTCCTCTCTTGCTGTTTCAATCTATTGTTAGGACACTACTAACATTAACCCGTCACTCAAAACCAGTCACAGAAGACTTTGCTGGATTTTCTGGGTTCGCCGGAGAAACTCTGGAATTCGCCGGAAACACGCTAGTTAACGGTAAACACATTCAATCGTGCTAATAATCCATGTACTCTGGTTCAATTTCAAATCTAATTCTTTAATTCTGTTGTTAGACTCTCTCAGCCGGAGGTTCAAAAACAGAGTTACCTGTTCTCGCCGGACTTTCTGAAGAAGACGACCTGTCCGGTATTTCTTTTCCCCAAGCTGTTCGGTTGGTTCATTCAAACTAGTAATCATGTTATTTAAGTAGTAGAACCCTGAACCAGTGGTCTGAGTAAAAACCGGTAATTATAGTGAAGAAGACGAACCTAAAAACAGGTTAAGAGTAAATAAAATTCGGATAGTTAACGGGTTAGACACACAGTCCAGCGGTGGACTGTGTGCAAAGTTTATATACGAGTCCCGAGTTCGATCCTTACTACACACACACTGCGTAATAACATTTCTTTTTATTCATAAAACTAACCGGGTTAGATCGAGTAGTTGTTAAGTATAATATAATTCAAGAATATAACCGGGTTAGACACACAGTCCAGCGGTGGACTGTGTGCAAAACAAACTGCACGTCACGCGATCGAGTCCCGTCACAAACACCGGTTCAATGAGATTAAAACGTTTTGTAAAATAAAGGAATTTTCGGTAAATTCGAATAAGTGTATAAATATAATTAAAACTGGATTTCTAACGGGTTAGTCACGTAGCTCAGTTGGTAGAGCTACGTGCGCGTGAACGGAAGGTCACCGGTTCGAATCCCGCTCGGCGCAAGTATTACCGCTGACCGAACCGGTCAACGGTCAACGGTCAAACAGTAAAAAAAAAAATATTATTTTTTTAAATATTTATTTGTTTAATTTAAATTAAAAATCAATTAAAAATACTTAAAAATAACATTTTTAAGGATAGAAAATAGCCATAAACTCACAAAAATATATCTAAAAATCCCATTAAAATCTTTAATAAAATCCATCCATTTAATATATTTTTCCCATTATTATTTAGGTCAGTGATTCCTCGTTGACTCGTTTCGTCTAAATCGTGCGCATCTCACCAACTCAAATCCAACGCACCCAATGTGAGTGAACCCTTCAAATTCCCCGTTTTAATCACGTTTTTGGGGTGTATCATGTGTCTTGTTCATTTACTTATTATAACTAAGTTATTGTGCATATATCATATCATGGCATGTGTGTTAGTTGTTGCTGATAAGTAGTTATTATTGTTTGCAATTTATTATTTCAGTACATGCAATTGCTGAGGCCGTAGCTCCCCATCCCTCGAGGTTGAGTTTGATCCTTATTTTATTATGCGGTTGATCAGGGCGTGCCCGCACGATCGGCTCCGTTTGATTGAGCCTTGATCGGTCATTTTATTTACATTTCAATACATGCAATACGCTCGGCTCCGTTTGATTGAGCCTTGAGCGCACAGTTCAATTTACATTTTCAGTACATGCAATACGATCGGCTCCGTTTGATTGAGCCTTGATCTCACAGTTCAATACGATCGGCTCCGTTTGATTGAGCCTTGATCTCACAGTTCATTTAGGTTAATTATCATATGATGTTGGTATGTTCATGTATGCTATCGATTGTTAATGTATGTTATAATTGTAACTGATGTTGCCATTGCTTGATTTCATACATATGCTCTCTTATGATTATGCACAATATTTTATTGATAAACTAACCAGAAAGTCATTATTAAATGTTTATCTATAAGGTTCACTCGCCAACTTATGTTGACCCAAAAACCTCCCATTTTACACATGATACAGGTGAACCAGCAGTAGCTAGGAACACGTAGGATCTGGATTAGAAGAAATAAAACGATTTAGTATTTGGATTATTATGTTTGGTTATTTTCCTTTGTAATGAATGAACATGTTTGAATGTTTGAGAAATGTAACTTTGACTTCATTTAATAATGGAACATAATAGTAAATGTCATGTGCTTTGGTGATAACCCAATTATGCCCCGACTCTTATTTCCGCTGCGGGTCGGGGTGTGACATAAACAACCATATTACACACATCAGATCAGCAGAGCTAACACATACTCTCTGATCTTCTCTTCTCCCTAAAGAACAAGTTCCATACTTGCTTCTTTTCTTCACTTCAAACATCATTGCTTCACTAACAACTTCACCCTGGCTTGAATTCCTTCAAGCTAGAATCAAAAGTGAACAATAAACAAGTGATCCAACCCCACATGCTACAAACGTGGGAGAACCCTACAACCTGCGTTAGGCTAATCGAACCCTTGAAGCCTTTTAACCTAACCAGCCTGTCCGCTATCACTGGTCTTGTATTTGTTGTAGCAACACATAGACACCCATAAAAAACAATAAAATCAAAAGATACTACCAACATATACAAACTAACATTCACCTAAACTAAACTAGGGCAACTCATTCAAAAGAAACAACCAAAAAGAGAATACCAACAAAAGTCAACTAGCTTCCCTCCACATCCATATCTGAACCAAATTCCCTACTCTTCTCTCTCTTCCCGCTTTTTCCAATGATCCTTCACTTCTTCTCTCATCTGCATCCAAATCTCTCACAAATCCTTCTTCTCCTTCGCGCCAAATTCAGTTTATCCTCACAGATTCAATCACTCTATAAAATCCCCCAAAAAGCCTTACGAAAACGGTTACATCTACTCTAATTGCATTTCCAATCAGTTGTGTTAGGGTTTGATCTGCTTCGAATCAGTCAACGGTCGAGCCGGATCATGCAACAGCAGCCGCATAATCAGAATCATTCGTATCTACGACGGCAGCTTCCGTTCACCTCGATGAAGCCGCCGCCGTTTGGTGACTATCACCGGTTTTCTTCAACGGCTGCCGCAAATCGCGAATCGGAAGGCGTAGTGGTCAAATCTCTTGTAAGTGTGTGTGTTGATTTACAATTCTGTGTGTTTGTTAGGGTTTTTGTTTTGTGATTTGGTGAATTGTTGGAGATCTGATCTGTTTACTGTGTTATGCGATTAGGTTTGAGAAGGATGATAGTATTATTGTTAGTTTTATTTTATGCACGATTGTTAGTAATTCTAGGTGTTTGATTTGATTTGAATTCAGATGTGTGGTTTCAGTGCAGTTTTGGATTTTGTAGCGGCTTTGAATCTTATTTTGATTTACTTTAAGGATCATGACCATTAAAATTAAGTGCTTAACTAAGATTAGTCGGTCTACGTGAAAATATGAGTAAGTTATGTGTATTTTAGTTCTATTAGTTGAAGATCTTGATCTAGTTTTTAGCCCTAGCACTATATATGCTTGGATTCAATTAGCTTTTGGAGATGTATTGAGTACTTCACTTGGCAACAGCTGGTCTGTATGGCTGTTTAAACTGGTAGATGTTAAGGAGGTTTCGACATGTATATAGCCTAATACAGAAATATCGTTAGCTAGCTAAATGAATCATGCACTTAGCAACGTCTGTTTATTTTTATGATTTTCAAGAGTGCACTAGAAATTGAATCAATGAATTGTTACTTCTGTTCAGTATGTTCAATACTTACTGGAGTAACCAACCTCAACTAAGAACCTTGATTAGATGATCAACGTTTGTGGATTTACAAGACATGTTTTCGGATCAAGTTACACCAAGATGTATTTATCAATCCACATGCATGCAACCTTTTAACAAGATAGATTTGTGATGAGGTTCAACGTTATTTTCTAACTTTAACGTGAAATGGTATTAAGCGGTGGATGGTTAATCATGCATCATGTGGTGGCGTTGATAGCTGAAAGACATGGGGGACATGCACCAATCGGTCTCTGTCCCGATTGTTTGAGTGTTATGTGCCTCAGGTCCAAGGCTTGATACAAAACTACAATCGAGCCGGGGGTCTCACTAGAAGCAGCCTCTCTATTACTATGGGGTAAAGGTAAGGCTGTCTGCATCTACCCTCCTTAGACCCTACCTTAGCTTTGCTATTGGTGGGATTTACTGTGTATGATGATGATGATGATATGTGATGAGGTTTATGGTCTGGTAAGAGAAATTGTAAAGAAAAGGGTTATGTAGCTCTAAGTAACATTTAAGTGAGAGATAAGATCCAGATTGGACTGAGTAGTGATGACTAGCGAAAATAGCAGGTCAAAATTGGTCAAAACTAGGCGGCAGTGGTCAAAATTGGGAGAAATCGGTCATAAATCGGTCCTAATCGGGTCAAAATTGGACTGAATCGATCTAATGGAATGAGTTCTTACCTCGTTTGGAACCAAAATTGGGGCTAGGGCTTCTTTCTTGTGCGCCATGTCTGATGAGAGGGGAAGAGGCGTGTAATGAAAGAGACGGTGGGTTAGGTTTAATTAAGTTTGGGTATTTTTAACATTTAACCCCCTCTATCTTTCATAACTTTACATATGGTTCCCAAACTTGTAAATTTGTATATAAAAAGTATAAAGTTAACTATATATTTATATAAATATAGCTATAAAATAACTGGATTTATAGGTTTATGTTAAATATACATGTAAAATAGCATATATACAAGGGTATTTTGATGTAATATACATATAAATATTTTCAAAATTCTTTTTCTAGTGTAATCGCAATACTTAAAATAGCCATCGCTATTTGTCGCTATTCGCTACGTAGCCTGTAGGTGCCTTGTCGCTATTCGCTATCGACAACTATGATCCAGAAAGGTTAGTCTATTCATGGTATTGTCATATATGTTAGGAATAGACTGGATGGCCACAACCTTGTGTGTGTGTGAGAGAGAGGGAGAGAGAGAGAGAGAAAGGGAGAGGGAGAGAGAGGTGTAGTTTTCTAGCAGTGGGGACGGATGGTCCGAGTTCAGTTTGTTTTATCCACGATCGCTTCTCGGCGAAGAAGTTGAACTATAAACAGGGGATATGAAGCCATTTGTTGAGTAGTTTTATTGAATTAAGGCATAGTGAGATCTTTTATGTATGGATTTTTCTCATACTTATGTAGGCATATAAGCTGGCAAACTTGTATTCCATGTGTTATCATTATCTGCACATGTAGTTACAACGTGGTATTAATTTAGTATCCATCTGTACTAGGTATTTATTCAATATTGGTTGTCACATAATTGTACTGTGTTTCCCTTGATTCTGCTATTATCATTGCATGAGCAATTTCATACAAGAATCATTATAAGAAATTTTGAATCAGTTTTATCATGAGAGGTTAGATTGTAGGTTAAGCTATATCCTCCTGGAAAGAAATATCAGCTGCATACTAAACCAACAATGATCAGATCAAACCATAAAGAAAAATGTTACAGTGTATAGATGGGGAAGGTAATGCCAGCAGGAGCAGCAGAATGTTAGTTTTTTTTTGTTACTTTTTGTATCATAGAATTGAGATGTTGGTTGGATCTTTTTCGAGGCTCAGATGTTAAGGTATTTAATCTAGTAGCAAAGTTTGTATATTTGTCATTCATGGGTTGATTTGATCTTGGTAGCTTCTCCAAGGAAATGATTTATTAGTCATTATGTGAAATTAACCTCTCTTAAACTATTATCTAATAATGCAGATATCATACTTCAAATATCTAGTACAGCGATATTTCATTTTCTCTTTCACCTTCTATGTTGAGACGGTCTATTATATGTGCTTGTATCCTAAATTAAGATACGTTATCTTTTTCACAAAGTTTGTCGTAAATTCTAACCAAGTTCATTAACTTTTTGTGTTAGCCACTGAAAAGGAAGGGGGACGCAACAGCATTTGAAACCGAACCTAATAATCCGAACCCCACTCCTGGAAACACTTTAGCTGTTAGCACTCCTCTAAAGACGCCCGTATCTGGAAAAGCGTCAAAAGTACAAAAAGTTCCAAGAATTGGAAAGTGTAATAAGGCTGGACCTCAAACTGCATTAAATGCTGGTGAGCATCGCATACAAACTCTACATATAAATAAGTTCAGTTATTGTTTCAAACAGACATCCTGACACATCTTGTTAATTATGCAGATTCTCCATCAGGACATAATCTTACTCCTGTTGGTCCCTGTCGTTATGATAGCTCTCTAGGTAACGCAAATTGCTGCAACAGTATTATTATAATGGTAGAGCATATCTTCTTTCATATGTATAGAAGTGTTCACCATGATTTGTAAAATTAGGTCTTTTAACAAAGAAGTTTATCAACCTTATCAAGCACGCAGAAGATGGTATTCTTGATCTAAATAAAGCCGCAGAAACACTAGAGGTAATCACATTTCATCTTTTCAAACACTTGTTACATTCAGTTAACTGAACTGGCTGTATTGGTACAGGTGCAAAAAAGGCGGATATATGATATAACAAATGTGCTAGAAGGAATTGGTCTCATAGAGAAAAAGCTGAAGAATAGGATTCAGTGGAAGTATGACATTTTTTCCCTGTATTTCAAGGCAACAATGTAGATTTATATTATCATATAGTGTGTATTCTCAATCCTCTATGGTGTTAACAAGTTAATTGGTGACCTAGGGGACTTGATGGATCAACAGGGGGGGATGTTGATGAGAGTGTTACTAGTTTACAGGTATGTTTTAGAAAATAAATGTTTTTGTTTTCATTTTTACGACTTTGAATTTATTTTCATGCTAATTCATCGACTAGATATTTCCATGTCACCTAACTATCTTAAAGTAATTTAGACTTTTTTATAATTAATAACTATTTCAACGACAGGCTGAAGTTGAAAATCTTTCAGTGGAGGAGCTTAGATTAGATGAGCAAACAAGGTTATTCACTCAATACATAAAGATAATCTTGCTTCCTTTTATGCAATTTTAGCTAATGCATATACTTTTTAAACTGACACAGAGAAATGCAAAAGAGATTAAGGGACTTGAGTGAAGACGAAGATAATCAAAAGTAAAATTTCCTGTATATCAACCATTAGTGATCTGTGCATTCATGATCTTTCGCACTAGCAGTAAATCCAAAATAACTCATTTCAACACATCTCAATCCTAATTAGGCTAGAAATAACATTATGCAGACAATCGCAGATGTAAAAGATATCTTTCGACCCGTCTGTTTGTATTTACATTAATCCACTTACACATTAATTTTTTAGGTGGCTTTTTGTTACTGAGGAAGATATTAAGAGCCTACCCTGCTTCCAGGTATGCTCCATTACTTCATCCAATTTTAGCAATATTTTAGTTTTACCAGTTGACTTGTCAAATATAGCAGATAGCCTGATTCAACCCATTTTAAGTTAACGGGTCGCAATTGCCACCTTTAGACTCATAATATTTTATTTATTGGGCTCAGGAAGAAACCTTGATTGCAATTAAAGCCCCTCATGGAACTACTCTAGAAGTTCCAGATCCAGATGAGGTAAATTCGAGAGTGTAAAAGGAAACGATATGATTAACGTTGTGACATATGTGTATAAAGCTTACATGAAAACTTATATTATAATCACTCAGGCCGTTGACTATCCTCAAAGAAGATACAGAATAGTTCTAAGGAGCACCATGGGCCCTATAGACGTTTATCTTGTCAGGTACTTTGTACTTGCCCTTTTCTTTTACGTTTTTCTTTTTGTTAATTATTATTTTCTTATTTTTTATGTATTTTTGTTTTTTAGTCAATTTGAAGAAAAGCTTGAGGAGATCAATCGTGTTGAGGCGAACTCATCCGTTCCTTCAACATCAACGATGATCGAAATACCGACTACAGAAACAACGGCGTTGGGTCAAGGATCTGAGTTTGCGATGCAAAGAACAGACGGTGTAAATGCATGTTCAGATGTTAATGCATCAGATGACTTTGTTAGTGGGATCATGAAGATAGTTCCAGATGTTGATGTAAGTTTTGTATACGTCATCACTTGTTTATTTGTTTTTTAAATCTTTACTATGGGCTGAACCATACAAACCCCTGAACTGGCTGATTTGTTTCACAGTTTTAATGGTTTATGAACACCAATGATTCATACTGACATGTGCATAACAATTGTGAGGTTTCTAAGTGTCACATTGATCTTTGCAGAGTGATGCAGACTACTGGCTTTTATCAGATGCCGATGTTAGCATCACCGACATGTGGATGACTGAATGTATCCTCATATTTATATTTTCTTGTTTCTTCATCTTTCATCGCTTTATATTAGACATGGCAAAACGGGCTGCGTCGGGTTGACTCAACATATGTTGTCTAAAATTATATATTTAAAAAAAAAATTAACATCGCATATGTTGCAAAAACTATATTATTTCAGTAACAATTAAAGTGTTTTATGCATTAAAAACCATTTGGGTGAAGTTCCATCAGTTTGACTACTTTTTTGTAAGCTATTTTTTCAAATATATTTTTGTCTGTTTGACCCGTTAGGGATAAAACTTACCACAAACTGGCCCATTCATTTATAAACGGGTTAAAACTGACTCAACTATCTCTTAAAATATTGTTTGCCCTAACCCTTGAGCCAATAGCGAGCGTTGAGTGGGACGATACGGACCTGCTTCAAGATGATCATACCATGCCTGGTGTAACCACCCCACAACCCGAAACACCAAATCCAGATACTCTGCAAGTGCATGCTGATGCAAACCCTACAGGGACAAACTGTTTGGGATGAAGTATATGGTAAGATTTCACCTCTTTGAAGCACCGAATGTAAAGTAGAAATAAATTCATGATGACATCTTGCTGTTCAATAAGATTAGGGTTTCATCGGTAGGTCGTATTATGTAAATACTCGAGTTTCATAGCTTTATCGTGTAGGTTTTGTATCATATGATCATATCAGAGTTGTCGGATTTGAAGAATGAGGATTGTCTGAATTCGCGTATTTTGGATCGATTATTTACAATAATCGATTTTGATTTTCATTTGGTCAAGAAATATTTGGTTATCTTACTATTACAACTTAAAACAACATAAGTGCGTGTATGTCAACAATACTATTGACGTATCCAATCACCTCCTAAGCTGGAAGGAAATGCATTTATACATAGACTACAAATGTATTTGAATGATACAAATTAGTTATCTTTATCCACTTTTTTGCCTATCCAACTAGCGACAATCGGGGTGAGGGCTACGGTAGGTGGAAATCTTATGGGTGATGCTGCTTTATGTGCTGCATATGCCAATGCAAAAGTCCCCACTTTCTCTCCGGTTTCACCAGCTGAAATCCCCACCTACAGTACATGTCAAAACAGGTTCGAGTCAATACAAGACGGGCTGGATGGATTGGGTTAGGTTGACATCATATGATTATAAACAATTGATTATGTAACAGGCTACTTTTAACCCGTTTTCCATTTATTTAATCTTTTAAATTTACCTGGTCCAAATCAAATCGTTTTCACAAACTGCTTAAATTTGTCAACCATTATTGTTTTAAGCAATCTACTTCTCCGGTGGTGTATGATAAATAGATCTAGTAGAATTGTAGATGAGTTCATGGTCTGGCTTGGACGGTTTTTAGGTCAAACCAGCAGCCCAACTGTAAGTTACGATTTTTAATATTGTAACTTAAAATAAAAGCCATTATTAATGGTATGGCTCCAGGGTTCAGGTTTACTGGGGTGAAAAAGAAAATTAAAAAGGTGTAACAGTTTGTAACAACTTTTTTAAAACGATGAAAGGCGCGTTCAATCCAGTTTAGAGAAGGTATAAAAAACCAATCCTGAAACCCAACCGACCAAATGTACAATCACCCCAACATCTAATAAACAGCATAAAATAGAAGAAATCACAAGCTATTATGAGAATGTGATATCACCTTTTGCAACAATGCTGGAACATCAACACCAGCAGTAACGAGGGCATAGCATAATGAAAACGAGATCAAGGAGAGAGTGATGGAGGTTGCTAGATAAGCTCCCCCGTATTTCGTCAACAGCTCCTTTGCTTGATCTCCTTTCGATTTCTTCCCATCGCCATTTTCATCCTCCTTGGTGCTAAATATCTACAAATTCTCACAGATTTTAAATCAAGAACACAAAAAAATGAATCTACACTGAAATTGATAGCAAGAATGCTAGTCGTTTGAGCTAGATTATCTACAAATTCTCAGGGATTTCAAATCAAAATGTTTAAACATCTACAAATTCTCATGTTGGGAATAATTTGAGGCTTGAGCCACATATTTACAAAATCTCACAGATTCCAAATCAAAATGTTGAAACACTCACAAAGTAAGAACACTAAACTAAATCAGCATCTACAATTCTCACAGATTATTAATTAAACATTCACAAATCAAGAACACGAAACGAGAATCAAACAGATTGCGAATCAAAATAATAATTAAAACATTAACAAACTTTAGAACATTAAATAAGCATCTACAAAGTCTCAAATCAAAATGTTAATAGTATAAGAAATGAAGAAGACTATTGTCAAACAGAATTCGAATGAAAATGCTAAAACATTCACAGTTTCCAAATTAAAATGTTAAAACATTCAGAGACTATCAACACAGAGATCGAGAGTAAGAAGGCTAGATGTTCGGAATCAATAATACCTTCCAGAGGCTGACTTCAAGGCCGTACTTCTTAGTAATCTCATCTGGTGAAGAAGAAGAGGAAGAGGAAGAGGTATTTGTCTGTCTCTGTTGTGTTTCTTCTTTGATTGCCCTAATTTTGACACTTGTTCTAGTTTTTCGTCTGCAATTGGTAAATACTGCGTTGATTCTGGTACCATTGAATTCGTTGTATACGGAAGGTGAAGATGCTGCTGCTGCTGCTACGCAAGGTATTGCCGCCATAGGCATGGCTTCCACAAACCTATCTGCAGATTACCAGAAATATGGAACACTCCTCCTTTCACCGGTGAGAACCACACAAAATATGATCTCCTTTTTTTCTTTTTAAATAAAAAGAGTTTAATTTTGTTATAATAATAAGAATTCAATTTAAATATTTATTAGAACCTTTTTTTCTTTTTAAATAAAAAGAGTTTAATTAATTTTGTTATAATAATAAGAATTCAATTTAATAGAATTTAGAAATAATGGATTTTAATAATCCTAACTATTAGCTGTTGGCCTGTAAAGGTCCCAACGTAAAAAATAATCAGTGGTGGTCTCACCTTTTCATATATTGTAAACATATGAACCTTTACCAAACCGAAAAAGATAGGGGAACAAAAAAAATTAAGGTTCTTTAGTAAAAGTCCATTAGTTTATAATATGTGAAAAGGTGCGACCACCACCGGTTATTTTTTAAGTTGGAACTGTTGCCGCCCTACGACTAATAGTGTGGATTATTAAAATCCATTATTCCTAGAATATAAAACACATTATCGCTTTTTTTTTGCGATGTTTATAACCATAAAAACGATCGCAATAAAAAGCCTATGAACATTTTTTTTGTATATTAAAGTTCGTTAAAAAAAGGAGATGTACAGTTAACTAATCTTTAATATTAAAGTCCATAGTTGTTTAGAATTAGATAATGTCTTTTAATTAACTCGTATTCAAATGTTTGGAAACAAAAGTTATACCTTTATTACGTGACAAGTGAAGAGACTAACAAATAAAATTTAAGTTTAGTGACTTTTTTGTTTATTTTTTTACAAGTTAAGGAACTTCGATATTACAAAATTGGGTTTAGATTTTTTTCTAGTCGCACAAATTCAGAGGGACATTGAGCAAGATTCAAACTTAATTTGAAATCTCAAAGTAGCTTGAAAATGCATCACAATGAGCAAGCTATCTTCTTCTCAAGCTCGATACAAAGATATGTTATACAATGATATAATAAAATTAAAATATTTGTAAATAACCCGAACCTATACAATGATATAATATAATTAACATATTTGTAAATAATCCGAACCAAAAAGGGTTCCACTTTTTTTCTTATAAAAAGGAGTTAAATACTTGGTTGGTCCTTGTGGTTTACGAAAATTGCAGACTTGGTTCTAATGGTTTACTAATTACACACTTGGTCCCGGTGGTTGGAATTTTTGCATTCGGATGGTCCTTATCACTAACTAACATTAAGTCTTTTAGTTAAGTGTGTATGAAATGTCTGTTTTACCCCTAAGGTTAAAAAATAATTTAAAAACTTAAAACAGGGACTTACCCCATCATCATCATCCTCATCTTCTTCAAATCTCTCTGAAAAACCCCTATAACCCAATCTAAGACTTATAACAACCAACGACCACCACTCTCACTGCCCTTAACTACCCAATCCGCCGGAAAAAACGAAGTGGTCGTCGGAACACCACACCAGCCGCCGCTATTGCGGCCCTCACCGTAAACCACTTTTGTTAAATCGATGTCGTAAATATCGTACAAGAGGTGTTTCGCCATTGCTGCAATGAAGCTTGATTTCCCGGTGCCGGAAGGTCCGTAGAGGAGATAACTTTGTTTCCAAACGCGACTAACCGGTGATAATACTGTTTCGATTTCAAAAACGATTCCAGATCCGATTTCACCTTCTTTTTCAGATTTGAATCGATCGCTAACCGGTGATAATCGATCGCTATTGTCAAATTGCGTCACGGTGTTCATATACAGCTTCAGTTCCTTACATCTCATCTCGATATCTTCTGAACATCTGTAGAATATACGCTTGCAATATTCTTCGTTATCCTTCTTCTTCAATTTCAACACAAACGTTTTCTTACAAACGCTTTTGTTATCATCAATTTTCTCGACTCTGTTCGTCCACGAAACCCTAGCACCGAGAAAAGTATCAAGAATCGTCTGGTCATCATCCAAGCTGAGAACGACGCCGTTTGGTTTGTTCGAAACGAGGTTCGTGAAATCGGAATCTTCAGCGAAGTGGGTCGTCGGAACACCACAACAGCCGCCATGTTGGTGGGTGTTTTGGTGTTCAGGGGTGGAGGTGAGAAGTGGCGGAGGTGAGATGGTGGTGGTGGGTGTTCGAGGTGGAGGTGAGATGGTGGCGGAGGTGATATGGTGGTGGTTGTGCTGCTTGTTTGAGAAGAGATACCTCTGAAGACATAATGTGGTGGGTTTTGTTAATAAACAAGGGTAGTTTGGTCATTTAACATTAGCTGGAAAACTTAACAGATATTAATTATAAGGACCACCTGAGTGCAAAAATTACAACCATCGGAACCAAGTGTGTAATTAATAAACCATTAGGACCAAGTCTGCAATTTTTATAAACCACAGGGACCAACCGTGCATTTAACTCTATAAAAAGCAAATGACAAAGGAGAAAGAATATCTTGAGGTTGAGATTCTACTTCGTGGCCATCTCATGTACGCAAAACATATTATTATATCTCTTATTAAATTAAATGTATTTATTTGATTATCTGAATTAAAAATATTAGAAAAAATCTAAAAATATTAGAAAAAGTCTTTATGATTAGTGGAAGTGAGAAACACCAACTTCTTTCAAAAATTTACTTATAATCATATCCTACGTTAAACTGGGATTTTTTTTATTTGTTTTTTTAAGATATACATCCCTGTAAACATATACATAGACATACATTATAATTCGAGTTAATTACATTTTTCATTCCTGTGGTTTGTAAAAAATCACTATTTCAGTCCATTAGTTTAAAAATTGCGATTTCAGTCCCTGTGGCTTCACTTTCGTAACCATTTCAGTCCCTGTGGCTTCACTTTCGTAACCATTTCAGTCCACCAACTTAACTCCATCCATTTATTCTGTTAACTTTGGGGTGAAATTACTAAATTACCCCTAAGGTTTAATTAAAAAAAACGTTGGTCACAGGTTTCGAACCTGTGACCTTTGCTTTGAAATGTGATTGTTAAACCAAGAGGCCATGTATCAAGGTTGTGAATGAATTCAAATTGATTTCCTTATAACATAGCCTATTCATCATCATCTTCTCCAAACCTTTCATCTTTATCAATGGAGAAGTCACCATTAACCCTAAACCACCTCCGCCACACCACAACCACCTCCGCCATACACCACCTCCGCCACACCACAACCACCTCCGCCATACACCACCACCATCCTCGGCACACACCACCGCACAACCACCTCTGCCTAACACCACCACCATCCTCGTCACACACCACTACACCTCCGCCACACGCCACACACCACATGCCACACCTCCGCCACACACCACCACACCTCCGCCTCCGCCACACACCACCACACCTCATCTCCGACGGCCCCAGTCATCTTCTCTGGCGATTCAATTGAATCTGTTATGCTGCAATAATCATCTTCTCCTGCGATTCAATTGAAGATGTTGGGTTGTTAATGGTGACTTCTGCCATTGATAAAGATGAAAGGTTTGGGGAAGATCATGAATAGGCTATGTTATAAGAAAAACAATTTGAATTCATTCACAATTTTGATACATGGCCTATTGGTTTAACAATCACATTTCAAAGCAAAGGTCACAGGTTCGAAACCTGTGACCAGTGTTTTTTTTAATTAAACCATAGGGGCAATTTGGTGGGATGGAGTTAAGTTGGTGGACTGAAATGGTTACGAAAGTGAAACCACAGGGACTGAAATCGCAATTTTTAAACTAACTGACTGAAATAGTGATTTTTGACAAACCACAGGGACGAAAACAGTAATTAACTCTTATAATTCGGATATAGTGTTTTATATTAGATGGGCAGGATTAAATAAAAAGTTAATTTTTCCGTAGGACAAGAAAGGATCTTAACATTTTATTTTGAGTAAACTGCCATTTTGGTTCCTGAGGTTTGGCCAGTTTTGCCACTTTATTCCAAATCTCAAACCTTTTGCATCTGGGTCCTTGTGGTTTCAGTTTTATTGCCATTTTGGTCCAAATCTCAAATCAGGTCAGATTTCTAAAAAAAATCCGGTTTTTGTCCTTTTCCTCAGGGGCATTTTGGTCATTATACTTTTATAATAACTAACTATTAATTAAAAAGAAATATATATAACTAATCAAATTATATATATAATAACCAATTATATATAAACAACTAAACCCCTCTCTCTCATACACATCCCCTCTCTCTAACTCTCTCTCTCTCTCTCTGCAACTACTATCACGCAACAACTTCATCTATGATCCAGTTTACATTTTATACCAAATCGTTTCACAGTCCAGTTTTCAATGTTCAATCACAAAGGTCCCAGACCTGCAATCCTTCAATTTTCGATAACAAACAGATCTGCAACTGGGGGTTTTATCAGCAATCATGGTTTTATCGGCTGTAACAACACGGAAATTCGTTGTTATGTTATTTTCCGTTTGTTCCGTTTATATCTGTTGTTGTACTCCGAGATTCGGTTATGAGAAAGTTTGTGTTAATTAATTTTGTTTTGTCACAACTAAATTACGTCCAATCGCTTATTAAACTCAACGCTAATTCAATGCAATCGCAAGTAACTATGTTACTTCAAAGAGCCGAGTGTGTTATTGTTCAATAAATACTTGTGTCGTCGCATCGCTTATCTCATCGCATCGCAAACGCAATTATTTATGTGGAATTTTGTTTTATGTGTGTTATACTTGTTATGTTGTGGTTTGCTAACGCTCACACGCTCATGCAACTCGCTATCTCTCAATACAATGGTTATATAATGCTTAACGCTTCGCTAAAACGCTTAACGTAACTATCTAATACAACCCGAATCGCCAAACAAACTTTTAACGCGAAATTAACGAACGAAACTTCGCCATTAGGCCAAGTTCGGCCGAACTTGGTTACACCAAGTTCGCCCGAACTTGCTCAGGCTACCAGAACTCAACATATAGGCCAAGTTCGCTCGAACTGGTTCCAAATCAAGGAAATTCATCAAGTTCGCTCGAACTTGTAACAAGTTCGCCGGAACTTGTGACAAGTTCACCCGAACTTGATCATTTCCAGCTCATTTTCTCCTTCATCTATAAATACTCAGCTCCTCTCCTCATTTGAACTTGCTGCTAAGTTCGCCCGAAACCTCCTGAAACCGAAAACCTTTGATTTCCAAGTAAGAATCAACCCGTTTTCATGCTACAACAACGTTTTACAACGATTTTGCACAAGGTTTAACCTTCGATTTCATCAAAACTCTTCTGTTTACGAAAACCTTCATCTTTTTCTACAAAACTTCTCTTTTTCACTTAGATCTACACGTAGATCTAAGTAAAACCTTTTAAACATCGATTTTCACACAAAATACGGATTAATGACGCATGTTTCGTTCACTATGAAGTGGAACGGGGCATTTGTCAACCAAGAACTCAGATCCGGAAGCACAAGGACGGTATTGTCGTCTTACACAAACTGGACTAACTCGAACGAACTACAAGTTCGCCCGGATTAGTCCAAGTTTCTGTAAATTGGCTAAACTCGCTCCAAAAGACCTCTCCAGCCTAAGTTTTACTCAGTGGTTTAAGGTTGGAGGGATGGACACTCGTTTTCCTCAGCAAACGACGCGGAAATGTACGATTTGGATGCCAAAACGGTCAAGTTCGCTCGGAGAAACATCAAGTTCGCTCGAACTTATCACCAGATTGGTGACCAAGCTCGCCAGAACTTGATCAATATTGACAGAAAATACACAAGTTCGCCCGAACTTGTACTGATTCCAAGGAATCAGGACAAGTTCGCCCGAACTTGTAATCTTCCAAGGAATCAGGACAAGTTCGCCCGAACTTGTACTCTTCCAAGGAATGACAGCACAAGTTCGCCCGAACTTGTCTACTGTTCCTTCAACCGTTAACCGTTTCAGCAATTCGGAAGACTGATACACTTCTATTCGCTTACAGGCTGAACTGGCGCTCTCGTCCATCCACATCGGATCCCGTCTCCCTCCTAAAACGCACCAACTGTGAGTATACTTGAACCCTTTTACGCTTAAACGCACTTTTGGGTGTCACATATGTTGCTATATCAAATCACATCACAGAACTCAAAACGCTTATTCGCAACCCGCTATTACATAACTATACGTGAAATCTGCTGAATTGTATGTGTTATTTGATTGCTAGTACGCCACCCTTAACATGATAGCTTGCTAGAGGTTGACCCGCCACCCGGAGACCCGTGGTTGTTAAGGCTCGCATTTTTATTTCACTTTATTTTCTTTGTAGGATGTGGACACTTGTTCGCATGCCTCAATCAATCGCGGTTTGTTGGTTTGCTTGAATCTACGTAGATACATAGTTCACATCTCTTACGTATTTCATGCGGTGTATGCTAAACGCTTTTATATCTATTATGTACGCAAACCTGTATGCTCACCTTTACTTAATTGTATTGGCGTTTTATTTGAACATATGTGGCAGGTTGAGGATTTGGTCTACTATCGCAACTGGATTAGGATTATCTTTTAGAAACTCATGTAATAAATCTAGGGAAGATCGAACTTGAATTGTTTTATAAGATTGCTTGTATTTCGTAACTTTGTTTAAGGATTATATGTTGATAGTATGGGATATTGACGTTTAAATATTTTCACTTAAATAGTGTTATGGAATTTCTCATGAGACAATCTGGTTCGCCTAGTGCCACTACCCTGATGTTTCCGCCATTGGTTGGGGTGTGACAGATTGGTATCAGAGCCATAATTATAGGGATAATTAGGTAGAATTGCCATGTTCGACCTAGTCTATAGTTTAAGTACCCAATTTGACCAATCTTTGACTTAAATGCTTAAAACTACTTGTCATAAATGCTTACATGCCTTTCCTAAGGCTAACATAATGTACACGCTTGGAAACGCTCTTATCACACAAAACGAGTGATCAAGTCGAGATTAGGTGTGAAAACCAAGAACTTTTGATAAGATCCTTTACTCCGCTCATTCTCTATCGCACGAGATACAAATAAGATCCTTTACTCCGCTCATTCTCTATCGCACGAGATACATTCAGTGAGTTAGGAGTGATATCCAAACCTCGACGAAAATCTCCTTTTCTATCTAGTGGAACTCCCGATTTGATCGGTGAGCATAACCACAACTAGGAATGAAGTTGTTAAGTTAGGGGTGAAACCCGCATCTTAATAACTAGTTCCAGTCCTCGATTTTCAATCTCACCAAGTCTCGATTATTTCGATGATTTGGAACACGACGTAACTGGAAGGATAAATGCCGTTAACCGTGGTACGGCGAGAGCATTTGCCTATTAGGCCAAATCGTGTGTCCGAACTCAGAGAATTTTTGAATCACTTTGGGTAGTCGCTGTCTCAAAACCTAGGACGCTCCAAATTGATTTAAGCCTACAATCGCCGATTTTACGCATCATCGAGTTTTACTATGTGTTTGAATTTGTGAATTTTACGTTATTCGATTTCTCGCTTTATCGATTTCTCGATTTATCACTTTTACGCTCTATCGATATACGCACAACTCGCACAACTCTCACAATCTAAAACGCTAAATAATCACCAACCAAACTAAAACGCTCAACTCTCTTATGCGAATGTCCTCATACGCGGTATTACTCGCTTATCTCGCTTATTACGCTTATACTATTCGCACCTCATATCGCGCTACGCAATATCTAGTGAAGATGAATACGTGCAAAATATGTGCTTATGTGCCACATGATTATGTGCTTACATGCTTACGTGTTTATGTGGCTACGTGTTTATGTGATTTTGTGCCTTGCTTGAATAATAATAATAATAAATAAATAGAATGCTAAACTTTTAAACATAAACCTATTATAATCAAATCTCATCTAATCTAATCCTTTGTGTAGATGTCTTCCATGGTATCTCACACTAGGAGGAACATCTAGCGCAACAATGCTAACAAGTGTATCGCCTCACCCGTGGCCAAGCAGATGGCCAAGGTGATACCCCAGATTGTCAGTGAAATCCAAGCTGTCAGCAGCAACTCATCCGTGGACTCAAATTCAGACGCGCTAAAGTCCTCTTTCAGCTTCAAGCAGTTCAAAGCATGTGGACCTCTTACTTTCACGGGCACAGACGGACCGAGTGCGATGTTTCACTGGTTCGACTCCATTGAGGTCACGTTCCGCCAGAGTGGATGTCCCGAGACCCTCCGCACCATCAACGCACCGGTGTATTCCAATCGAGGGCACTTGATTGGTGGACCGCACAGCGCAACAGGTGCGAAAACGATGAAGCTTACGGGCTCACTTGGGAGGAACTCAAGGCCGTCATGATTAAGGAATTATGTCCTCCCCTTGAAGTTCAAAAGCTTGAGAATGAATTTTGGGATATCAAGAAAAATGGACCCGAAAACGCAGGCCTCACAGCCCGATTCAAGCAGTTGAGTATTATTTGTCCCAGTCAAGTGGACACTACTGAGAAAGCGATCAAGAAATACCTCCGTGCTCTACCAGAATGCGTCGCTGATTTTGTTCAAGCAGCGCGTCCTACTACTACTAGGAGACCTATCAGCTTGCCGCAGAAATCAATGACAAGCGTGTTCAGGCCGGTTACTTCAAGAACATCATGGTCGCAAACCAAGCCATCACCGAATCAGCCGCTCTTACCGATCCATCTCGAGAATCAAAGTCCAGTCGCCAAGGTCGCAAGAGAAGGAATCCGAACAAGAACTGTGTACTTCTTGCACCACCGAACCCTCAACCGCTTCAGTCTGCCACACCAAACGCACCTCCTGTGAAGCGTGCGTACACTGGTCCTCATCCACTGTGCTCAAAGTGCACTTATCACCATGCGGTCGGAGGCAATTGCCGTTTCTGTACCAACTGCAACATCTACAGCCATTTTACTGTCAGCTGCCGTACTGGTCCTCGTCAGCCAGCTCCTCAAGAACCAGCAGCACCAGCAGCTCTACCAGCTCCACCCTGCACTCCTCAAGCCAACCAGCAGCAAGCACCAGCCCTAAAGGCACGTGCTTGTTACACTTGTGGTGTCCCGAATCATTTTAGCAATGTCTGCCCAAACAAAGCCGTGAAGCAAGAGCAGCAGCAGCAGCCACATCCGCCACAACCTCAGCAGCAGCAACCACAGGCTGTGCGTGGGCGCGCCTTCAATCTCAATCATCGCCAGGCCTAGAACGACAACAATGTTGTCAATGGTACGTTCCTTGTTAATGGTATTCATGCTTCTTGTTTATTTGATGCTGGTGCCGATAACTGTTTTGTCTCATTAGAATTCGAAAAAGTTTTAAAATGTAAACGCGCTAAACTCCCAAAGACTTTCGATGTGGAAGTCGCCACCGGAAGAACCGTTACTGTTAACTCCGTCTTACGTGGTTGTACCCTCGATCTCAACAACCACATCTTCTCGATTAACCTCATACCTATGCAACTAGGTAGCCTCGATATCATAGTAGGCATGGATTTTCTTCGTGAGAATCATGCTGAAGTCGTTTGTTTCGATAAAATGATTCGTTTCCCCCTCTCAAACGGTGATCAGCTATATGTTTACGGTGAACACCCTCAAAGAAGTTGATGCTTTTGTCATGTACTCAAGCCAACAAATGTTCACGTAAGCGGTGCATTGCTTTCCTCGCCACATCATGAACCCGGAGAAGGAAAAGAAAACTTTGAA
Organism: Scalesia atractyloides; assembly: GCA_947069175.1. NCBI lineage: Eukaryota > Viridiplantae > Streptophyta > Magnoliopsida > Asterales > Asteraceae > Scalesia > Scalesia atractyloides. The sequence goes on from CAMTDV010000010.1 coordinate 42,621,873, forward strand.
AGACGTACCCGTTGTTTGTGAATTTCCTAAGGTCTTTCCCGATGATTTACCCGATTTAACCCCTACTCGTGATGTCGAATTCCGTATCGATTTGATTCCCGGTGCTACTCCTGTCGCTAAAGCTCCCTATTGCATGCACCCCCCGAAATGCGCGAGCTATCTAGCCAACTTCAAGAGCTTCTTGATAAAGGCTTCATACGACCGAGCACTTCACCTTGGGGCACACCCGTTCTTTTTGTGAAAAAAAAGATGGGACGTTCCGAATGTGCATCGATTATCGTGAACTTAACAAGCTCACGATAAAGAACCGCTACCCTCTTCCTCGAATCGACGATTTGTTTGATCAACTTCAAGGTGCTACTTGTTTTTCTAAGATCGATCTATGTCCCGATTATCATCAGTTACGAGTGTTGGAAGAAGATATTCCGAAAACCGCCTTTCGTACTCGTTATGGCCATTTTGAATTCGTGGTCATGCCTTTCGGTCTCACAAATGCATCCGCGGTCTTCATGGATTTGATGAACCGTGTGTGTAAAGCCTTCTTGGATCATTTCGTCATTGTGTTTATCGACGATATTCTTATTTACTCGAAGTCGAGAGCCGAACATGCGCGCCATCTCCGTTTAGTTCTCGAACTTCTTCAGGGAAATCGCCTTTATGCCAAGTTCTCTAAGTGTGAATCTATTGTGATGCCTCTAATCTTGGTATTGGTTGTGTTCTTATGCAACGAGACAAGGTTATCGCGTATGTGTCTCGACAACTCAAAATCCACGAGAAGAACTACATTACCCACAATCTCGAACTCGGTGCAGTTGTTTTTGCATTAAAGATATGGCGACACTACCTTTACGGTACCAAGTGTACGGTCTTCACCGACCATAAGAGCTTACAGCATATCTTTAATAAAAAAGAACTAAACATGCGCCAACGCAGATGGGTTGAACTTCTCAACGACTATGATTGTGAGATACGCTACCATCCTGGCAAAGCAAATGTCGTAGCCGATGCTCTCAGTCGACGAAGCTATGTGTATAGTGTTTGTGACTCTCAAGCTTTGAATGATCTCAAAAATTTGATTCGCGCCGCCCAATTTGCTTGTTTTAACGAGAATACCCTGCAAGAAGAAATGAAATGTGGAGCCGAAACCCAACTCGTAGCTAAACCTAACGGTATTTATTACTATCTCGATCGTATTTGGATTCCTAGCCGTGATAATCTTCGAGAGTTGCTAATGATTGAAGCTCATAAAGCTCGATACTCCATTCACCCCGGAGCCGACAAGATGTACCAGGATCTTCATCCTAAGTATTGATGGCCGGGCATGAAAAAGGATATCGCTTTATACGTCTCAAAGTGCTTAACTTGTTCGAAAGTTAAAGCCGAACATCAAAGGCCCTCTAGTTTACTCGAACAACCCGAAATCCCGATGTGGAAGTGGGAGAGCATAGCCATAGACTTCGTTACAAACTCCCTCGCACCTCCTCTGGTCACGATAACATTTGGGATATCGTCGATCGTCTTACTAAATCAGCTCACTTTATTGCCATACGAGAAGACTTTAAGGTAAAACGATTAGCACGAATCTATACTAACGAAGTCATTTGTCGGCACGGGACGCCTCGTGACATCATCTCTGACCGTGATGGTCGCTTTACCTCACGTCTCTGGGAGACTTTTCAATCCGCTCTTGGTACTACGCTTAATCTCAGTACCGCTTTTCACCCTCAAACCGACGGTTAGACTGAGCGCACGATCCGCACCCTCGAAGACATGCTTCGTGCGTGCATCATAGATTTCGGTGGTAATTGGGATACGCATTTACCTTTAAGAGAATTCTCGTACAATAATAGTTATCATACTAGTATTCAAATGGCTCCTTTTAAGGCACTGTATGGAAGAAAATGTCGATCACCTATTGCATGGCACAAGATCGGAGAAGCACAAATCACCGGTCCCGAGTTAATTCAAGAAACGACAGACAAGATCCTCCAAATCAGAGACAATCTCTTGAAAGCTTGGAGTCGCCAAAAGAGTTATGCCGATAAACGCCGCAAGCCCTTACAGTTCGAAGTGGGAGATCACGTTATCTTAAAGGTTGCACCTTGGAAAGGAGTGATCCGCTTCAGAAAGAAAGGGAAACTAGCGCCACGATACGTGGGTCCCTTTAAGATTCTGGAAAGAATTGGCAAAGTGGCCTACTGACTCGAACTACCGGAGGAACTCAACAACGTACATCTGACTTTCCACGTCTCGAACCACTCGAGGATTTGCAAATAAACGAGACTCTTCATTTCGTGGAAAAGCCAGTAGAAATCATGGACTGAGAGACCAAGAAGCTTCGACGCTCTCGCATTCCGATTGTGAAAGTCCGATGGGAAGGCAAACGCGGTGCCGAGTTCACTTGGGAATTGGAAAGTGATATGAAAGCTAAATATCCACATCTCTTTGTTACGACCACTACTTAAATTTCGGGACGAAATTTCCTAAAGTAGAGGAGATTGTAACAACTCGGAAATTCGTTATTATGTTATTTTCCGTTTGTTCCGTTTATATCTATCGTTGTACTCCGAGATTCGGTTATGAGAAAGTTTGTGTTAATTAATTTTGTTTTGTAACAACTAAATTACGTCCAATCGCTTATTAAACTCAACGCTAATTCAATGCAATCGCAAGTAACTATGTTACTTCAAAGAGCCGAGTGTGTTATTGTTCAATAAACACTTGTGCCGTCGCATCGCTTATCTCATCGCATCACAAACACAGTTATTTATGTGGAATTATGTTTTATGTGTGTTATACATTTTATGTTGCGGTTTGCTATCGCTAAAACGCTCACACGCTCATGCAACTCGCTCTCTCTCAAAACAATGGTTATATAATGCTTAACGCTTCGCTAAAACGCTTAACGTAACTATCTAATATGAACCGAATCGCCAAACGAACTTTTAGCGCGAAATTAACGAATGAAACTTAGCCATTAAGCCAAGTTCGGCCGAACTTGGTTACACCAAGTTCGCCCGAACTTGCTTAGGCTACCAGAACTCAGCATATAGGCCAAGTTCGCTCGAACTGGCTTCCAAATCAAGGAAATTCATCAAGTTCGCTCGAACTTCCAAATCAAGGAAATTCATCAACCTCAGCAAACGACGCGAAAACGCACGATTTGGATGTCAAAACGGTCAAGTTCGCTCGGAGAACATCAAGTTCGCTTGAACTTGTCACCAGATTGGTGACCAAGTTCGCCCGAACTTGATCAATATTGACATAAAATACACAAGTTCGCCCGAACTTGTACTCTTCCAAGGAATGATAGCACAAGTTCGCCCGAACTTGTACCCCAAGGTACAAGTTCACCCGAACTTGTCTACTGTTCCTTCAACCGTTTACCGTTTCAGCAATTCGGAAGACTGATGCACTTCTGTTCGCTTACAGGCTGAACCGGCGCTCCCGTCCATCCACATCAGATCCCGTCTCCCTCCTAAAACGCACCAATTGTGAGTATACTTGAACCCTTTTACGCTTAAACGCACTTTTTGGTGTCACATATGTTCCTATATCAAATCATATCACACAACTCAAAACGCTTATTCGCAACCCGCTATTACATGACTATACGTGAAATCTGCTGAATTGTATGTGTTACTTGATTGCTAGTACGCCACCCTTAACATTATAGCTTTCTAGAGGTTGACCCGCCACCCGGAGGCCCGGGGTTGTTAAGGCTCGCATTTTTATTTCACTTTATTTTCTTTTTAGGATGCGGACACTTGTTCGCATGCCTCGATCAATCGCGGTTTGTTGGTTTGTTTGAATCTAAGTAGATACATAGTTCACATCTCTTACGTATGTCATGCGGTGTATGCTAAACACTTTTATATCTATTATGTACGCAAACCTGTATGCTCACCTTTACTTAATTGTATTGACGTTTTATTTTAACATATGTGGCAGGTTGAGGATTTGATCTACTTTCGCAACTGGATTGGGATTATCTTTTAGAAATTCATGTAATAAATCTAGGGAAGATCGAACTTAAATTGTTTTATGAGATTGCTTGTATTTCGTAATTTTGTTTAAGGATTATATGTTGATAGTATAGGATATTGACATTTAAATATTGTCACTTAAATAGTGTTATGGAATTTCTCACGAGACAATCTGGTTCGCCTAGTGCCACTACCCCGATGTTTCCGCCATCGGTTGGGGTGTGACATCGGCAATGGAGGTTTATTTGGCTGAGAAAACAGGGATTGAAAGGGTTTCGATGTGAAAATAAGGGTTCGTTAGATGAGGACAACTACCTGTGCGTTTTTAGGTGGATTGATGCGGTTTCTGGTACTAGATCTGAGGATATAGGCAGCGTTCTAGGGCTTCAATGCAGGCTGAGGGTAGAGGCTGTGGTATTGAGGCGGTAGTCTTCTTGTTGGGACAGTTTCATGGGTTGAAGAGTCCAGATCAAAATGGTTAGGGTGGTTCTAATGTCTGTTGTTGGAGTGGTGGTGGTGATGAAGGGTTTAGGTGGTGGGCAGAATGGTGGTAGTGATGCGTTTAAGCCGTCGCCGGTGTGGTAGCCGGAAGGGGTGGAGTTGTGATGGTGGGGTTACAGTGGGTAGGGTGGGTGAGTTTAAAGAGAGATAAAAAGAAAGTGAGAGAGAGAGAGAGAGTGAGTAATTTGGTTATATATATTATCTTTTTTTTTTATTAGTTATATATACTTATTTTTAATTAATAATTAGTTATAATAAAAGTATAATGATCAAAATGCCTCTGAGGAAAATGACAAAAATCAGGTTTTTTTTTAAGAAATCTGACATGATTTGAGATTTGGACCAAAATGGCAATAAAACTGAAACCACAGGGACCCAGATGCAAAAGGTTTGAGATTTGAACTAAAGTGGCAAAATTGGCGAAACCTCAGGGACCAAAATAGCAGTTTACTCTTTTATTCTTAAATCAATGACTAAGATGAAAATGTAGAAAAAAATAAGAGGGGTAAGGGTATTTTTGGAATACCTTTTCAAATTATCAATGACTAAGATGAAAATCTAGGAAAAAATGAGGGGTGTAATGTTATTTTTGGAATAACATATTTGTTGACTTTATCTCTCCACATGCATATTCACCTCATTTTTTAAACGTTCACAACTTTTTCATATGTCATTATTTAAAAAAAATAAATAAACCATAAAATCGAGCATCTTTTTATCTTTAATTTAAGTATCCTGATGCTATATAAAATACGACAATTAAAAAAACCCAAAAAATTGTGTTGTATTTATGTGTTGTATAACATTTTTGTACTTCATTTTTTGTACTAGACTTTTTTGTACTGGATTTTTTGTGCTACATTTTTTTTGTGTTAGATTTTTTTTGTGCTGAATTTTTTTGTGCTAGATTTTTGAGAATACAGAAGGGTGAAAGTTTGTGTTTTATGACCAAAATGCTTTTCCATCTTACTTATAAGAAGTGTCATATATAATCTTCACAATCATTCTTAGGCTACTTATACCAAACACACTTTTTTTTTTTGAGATTACATGTTTAACTCAGATGTTAAATAAGATCTAACATATGAAAAGGAAAAACAGACAAAAAAAATCTCAACCATCCATTGCAATACGATCCAAATTAAAATGATCATTCCTAAACATCACAACCCGTGTTTTTATAAAAATAATAGAAGCAAATTGTACACATTACAAGCTATGTGTTTCAACTTTGTTCAAAATCAAACAAACAAGTGCATTTTAGTTTTTTCATTCTAGGTGGCTTTGCCGGTAACTCTCTGAGCAATCCACCCGAGACCATCATACAGACCGTCACCGGTGAGAGCAGAACAAGGTTGAATGTGCCAATCATGGTTTTTAATGCTATGAAGGGAAAGCGCGTCGGTTATTTCAGCAGCAGTCATTGCATCCTTAAGATCCTGTTTATTTGCAAATACCAGAATTACTGCACTTTGCAGGTCTTCATTTGGAAGCAGCCTCATCAGTTCTTCCTTCATGATTGAGATCCTATCTCTGTCCGTGCTGTCTATAACAGCTATCACTGCGTGGGTCCCACGGTAGTATGTCGCCCATGAAGTTCGAAGCCTCTCTTGCCCACCAAGATCCCACACCTGTCACATGTCTCCAAATATATATTATGTTTCATACAAGAATTGTTACATTTTTAGGCAGTTTATAAACAGAAACCGAAAATTAAACATGACAGCTAACTTGGCTTAATGTTAGCGGCGCTTAATGCTTGCCACCACCTCTCACTGCCACGTCACCATTCCATACGATTCTCTCTCTCATCACACACTCCATAAAGGGCCATTGTCAATTAGGTACCACTTACTTTTTCAAGACTTCAAATAGATGTACATTACACTACTATCTTATTTTTTATATTTTATAATCATTTTTAATTTTATTATATGTTTTCAATAACTATACAATTATTAACCTGCTGAAAATGAAAACGGTTAATTAATAATAATGATTAGATTAATCTATAACATTGAATCAGATATGACATTAATGGAACATGAAGTTCAGACTTAAATAATTAAAAAAACAAAAAATGGTTGTTTAGTCAGTTAGAAGTTAGAACATATATTTTTGGTAAAAGTTTATTAAACATTAAAGCTATCTAATTTACAAGTTATAATATATATATGTAAGAGCCCTATAACAATAATAGGTGTTATTATTAATAAGACAAAATACAGACCATTTTATGGTTTAAAAAAACTTGACTTAAAAAAGTTTTACTAGATAATAAAAAGGAGAAACCAGGGCCCAAGACCCCAACTCATCATGTAGAATATTGTGATAATGGTCTCCATATCAGGCCTCCACAATGGGATCACTCCCACGGCCCACCACCCATGCCAAGTAGCAGTGGGGCCCAGCTCCATTATCCTGCCTTATCTCCCCATTGAAAATGTTCTAAAGATTATAGAAGATGAGTGACTTGTGAATTGATGCGCAGGTCTGAGGATTTTGTTCTAGAACCTAGCATATTACGATGACTTCATTTTAAGGTTTCTACTTTCTGATTTTGGTCTGGCATGGCTACTGAGTTTTGCTTTAGATTCTACGCAAATAAAAACATTTGTCAGCATGAGTTTTATAAACCTTCTAAAAACACACAAAGATGTACCAATTCTCCTAAGAGGACTACATTGTGACAAACTATAGACAGAACCTGCTAATCAATGTATCAATATGAACTTAAAAAAAACAGAAAAACAAGCTCTTGGTTTCAAAAAAGCGCAGTCAGAAAAACGCATCAGGGGCTCGTATGTAAAAACAACCAAATGGATGAAGTTATGAAAGGTTTACTTGATAAAAAGGTTGACATGCAAAATCGATGAGAGAGCCGCAACATGTTATAAATAAAGCTTATTTGGTTGTAAATAAAGCAATGCCTAGCGTACGTCATGCGCGCGTTGTGGCTTTTGGGACCTAAACGCCTTCAAGCGCACCACGCTTTTTTAAACCAAGAACAGGCTATATTATAAATGAAATAACTCCAGCACAAAACCAATAGTTATGGTCATGGTGTAATAATGATAAGATGATATAAAGTCTACAAAATGCATTTATTGATCTGTACTATCGGTCTATCATATTACTCATTTCATTAGCCACCAAATTGAAACAGTGTCTATAAAAAGTATTCAGTAAAGCTAGACAAAAATGTTACTCATTTATCGTCTAACCTAACTCCCATGCAGAAAGAAAGATTTCATAGCAAAGGGGCCCACTTAAACTGTAATCAAGCATTAACATAAGAACATAACAGATCCATTAATTAACCTATCTATATGAACCATCATCTAAAAGAAGTATGCGGAGCTGAGGCGTGAGGTGAAGGCGCATCGCATCACGTACGCGAGGCGCAAGGTATTTATACAATTTTTTTTTTATATATTTTTCATAGATTTCTATCAACATGAAGATAAAATTTAGATATAAATAAGCTCTATATATGATTTACTATATAAATAATCCTGGGTTTTAAAAAGTGTGCTGAGGCGTGAGGCATAGATCCTGGGGCTTTTTCGCTCAGCACCTAAGGTAAATACAAAAAGCACCCAAAAGGCGCAGATTTTAGGGTTTTGTAGTCTGAGGCGCGCGCCTCATGTACTTGGGGTGTTTTTATGCAGAAAAGTGTTGTACCTTTAATAGCTATATTTAAGGTAAAGAAAGCTAAAAACCTATGGGATACATAAAAAAATTTACTTAATCACCTTGCACCTAGGATATGAAAAGCCGCCGCTTTTGTCCTTTGCGCTTTGGTTTTCGACCTCGTCGCTTTTGTGTGCCTTGCACTTTTTAAAACCAAGAAATAACCTATATGTGAAACATTCTAATGCACAAAGTCTTCCATGAACAAGAGGCACGCCCCATTTCTGCACCTTAAGCCGTTTTTACCAACACCTTAATCAACTAGACGTGTTAAGGCTTGCGCCTGAGTGTGCGTAGATGAGGCAAGCTTTTTAAAACTAAGAAGTCAAGTGATCAAAACACCTCAACTACTTTTATAAACTTAAGCTATACAAGGATCCCTAATGTCCTATACTAGCATATGTTCTTCCAAATTTTAAACATGAAGAACAGTAGCCAATCCATCATACCCTTATATTTTCTCTTCAATAACATCCATATCATAAGGACTCAAGTATGATCATTCCACACCTTTTTGTGCCTCGAGGGTTTAATAAGCTCCAAACTTCATCTCACTAAACCAAATAAAGCAGAATACTATCCACAAAAAATGATCATCAAACAAGGATGCCAGAAACCAAATCAGCCAATCTGTTGCCCTGATAATAACTTTTATACATCAAAACCCTACAATTAGCACTCACCTAATAAATTAATCCCCCATACCAATACAAGCAAGCTAGAACTAACACCTATCCAAAATCATAACAATAAGTGTTGATAAATCATAGAGTTAGTTAACACATCTATCTACTTTCTCAAACACAAATCATTTACCTCAAAGCGAATATTCTTATAAACAAGCTCCTCAACATTACTACCAACAGTAGGATGAGTAGTAACAACTTCACCAAGATGCAACTTATAAAGCGTCGTCGTTTTCCCCGCATTATCCAATCCAACAACCACGATCTTGTACTCCTTTGCAGGAAACATCATGAACCAAAACTTGGACATCAGAGCCCCCATACTCGTAACCCTAAATCCGAACAGAAATTGTAGATCGAGTGGTACCTTTGGATCGATTGGTTGTGTGTTGAAGATCGAGTGAAGATGAAGGTCGATTGAAGGATGTAAGAGTGGTGAATGAATTAGGGTTTGAAGTTTTCGTCCATAGAAGAGGGAGAAGATTCTGTGAAACTTCTGTTTGTTTGAACAAGTTATTGAATGAATGAAGGACTTTGTTTCTTCTGCAAAATGCAATCTAGGAAAATCTAAATCTGGCTGCCTATTTTTTATTTTTAAAACTGCAATATAAATATAAATTTACAATATAAAGATAGGGATAAAAAAATATTATATACATAGTATCGTGTATCACACAAGTTGAATAACGAAAATTGTTTTGTATGTTGCACAATATGACAAGTAAGTATATTTGTTAACCATAGCACAAGATTGCAATATCTTGCTCATAATAAGCACTAGCCAACTCGCTTCTACAATGTTTTAGTCATCAATTTTTTAGTAAGCTTCTTGATTATTTTTACAACGTGTAATTACATATCGAAAAAATAGAGTAGATTACAGAAGACATCATTTATTGTTATACCAATTGATGTGTGTGAATGTGTACTCAAATCGGATCAAGTTTAAAAGATGTATTACCTAAAAACTACACACAAACGACAGGTGTACCGGACGTATGTAGTAAAGCAAGTAAGACCGAGTATCAAACCTAGAGAGTTTAATTTAGCAACTTTAAAACTCAACCTAAACCGAATTAGTAGCCTAAAATTAATTTGGATTTTTAATTGTGATTTTTATTAACTAAATATCCTAAAATCATCCTGAGACGAAGATGAGAGCAAATAGTACACAAGATTTTTAGGTAGTGTTTCCTTTACGAATTGCATCAAAAGTGTCATAAATATGGGATAATTTTGTGTTATAAATATGTATAATTGATGGTACATCATAAACCCCACACTTAAACTATGTTTGTACTTAAGCAAACCATTTATTAAGATCTTTCAAACTGGCAGAAAAAAGTTTTGATTCAATGAGTTGTTCAATTTTTAGTGAGGAATTAGATAAACATGACATTAGGCACTTGAACTTGTCTTATGCTTAAGGTCGTACTTCTCCAAAGATCACTCAACTCTCTTTGGTTTGTGCTCGTGTGTATCATGAGTTTCAGTGTTTGCTCGAGTTTATCTCGACATAATCATAAATCATAGGCTTGTACGCAAATCAAATCTCCATCTTTTTTAACTAAGTAAAATGCATAAATCAAAAGGGCTTTTATCAAGGTTGAAAGAAAAGGAAACTACATTAGGCCTTTTTTATGGGTAAGACTAAAGTGAATGATTGGGCTGGGCGTGGCCTCGAAGTCTAATAGTAGTCTTGACTAGATGATTCTTGGTGTGGCATTTGAATAAATGCCCTCACGTAACATTAACAATTCTTCCTTCATTGCGTAATACACGTTGCTTCCTTTTCTTACGGTGCATTCTTCTTTGAATCTAATGGCCCAGATGTGAATAAGGCGTGTATACTCAGATTGGGAGTATGTTTGGTTCTTGCTACATTTTTCATCATGTGATCAATTTTCGCATTTGATGCATTTTTCGTATCTTTCGGCTCTTTGTCTGGCAACACTTTTTTATTGTCCGCAATAGGGTGGAAATTACTCTTGACGGTGCCACCATTTCCTCACATGTATAGTTTCGAGCAAGATGATTTCTCTAAGTTCAGGTGGAATTTGGTTTTGCAAAGTTAAATCAAGAGAACAAGTGGAAATCGAAAGCATGAATTATGAGCTTTTTGAGAGAAGAAAAAGGTGGGAAAGTGATCAGAGAGAAGTGAAAGAAGGTAGAAATCCAATTCTTTTAGGTTTCCCTTTAAAGACCAATTTTATTTGGTTTCTTCTCTGTGAATCGTGCAGCTCTTTTGCCTAAAGGCACCCGTCTTGGTAGGATGGATTTTTGTCGGACCATGCTTGCTTCTTTATTTATGATTTGTTAATAACTTTTTTTAAATAAAGGAGGTCAAACTCAAACGATGTTTAGTGAAGACATGCTTTAGCCTATATGTGAGTGCTCACGCTGGGAGTTCCTATGTAAGAGTGACAGGCCCGATCATGTGGATTTGTATGAACACTCTAGGCTTATACAGAAAACTCGATGTACCGACACTCACCCTTCCAGATTGCACGTGCTCCATCGTTAGTGTTTTTAATCCAATATATGTTTTTGACAAAATCATAAATTACTTTCTCTAATGGTAACCTAATTTTCGTTCTTCATGCATTCTTCGTTTCTTCCCCATATGACTTAAAAGATATGACGTTTCCTTGCTTTATTGGTGTGGGATTCTTCAAATGGCTGACCATTGCCCGTTAATTTCTTTAGTTCAAGATAAGGTAGAAATAAAAGATTAAAGCTCAAAGTGGGTTTTCTAAGGGATGTAATTATTTGGAGAATTCATAGTTTGCCTTAATCATCTTTTTTATGCATATGTACTAGTTTAGTGATCTTAAAATGTATAAGTTATACAAGTTCTAATTATAACTTAGTGCGGGTAAGCAATACTCTCTATTTCAAATGAATGAGCATGTGATTTAGTGAAGGATGATATGCTCGATTAGGCTCCATGTCACTCTTATTGGAAATAGGCAGGGTGTTAAGTACTTATTAAGCATAACACTAGTTATTTCTACTTGACATATTTCTAATTTTTCACTTTCTTATTTATTGAAAACTCAATTTTTTTTTTGAAAAAATTATGGTTTTCCAATTTGATGATTTATGTGGTGTGAGGATTTAGTAAGTATTATGGCTATGATTATACCTATAACACATACTTAGAACTATACATTACCCTCAATGTACTTTTGGCATTTTTACCCCACGCTTAGATTTTTAATTAATCATTTAAGACATATATATTTTGATATAAAAATTAGTACTCCCTTGATTGGTTTGGGGGGGGGGGGGCAGTTCTGACCCAAAGTCTTTGATATGGGTCATTTTGGGTTATTCATAAGATACAATGGGTGGGTTTGGGTAATGTAATTTAAGTCAAAGGGTTGAAATGGGTTAATTAAAAAAACAAAGAAGGTATCTACGGGTCAACATGGGTTGAAAATTTTAAAGGAACAGTTCTTTAGGGTTGAGTATCTTATCAACCACGGGTTTCACGGTGAATAAATGAACATCACTAATTCATCACTCATTAGCGAGACATCGACGCCCCAATTTCCACCGTCTCCTTCTCCACAAACCCCCCACCATCTCCTCCGCCACAAATCCCCCACCGTCTCTGTCGTCAGAAGTGTTTGGGTAAGTAGCTTAATTCCCAAGTGTATGTTTCTGTAATGAGAAGGAATGGGTGAGTGAATCATAATGTTTGTCAAAGATGTCATATTTCTGTTGGTTTCATTGTGAAAAACATTGAACTTAACTATGTGTATAGCTATGAGTTGTTGCTTTTAAAGGTACAAGATTCTTTCATCATTTCATAACACAAAGATTTTGATATTTTGGAGGGTACGGTCATCTAACTATAGTTGAACTTGACTATGTGTAAAACTGTGTGGACCATGTCGAATTGATGGGAGCTAGTTATAACCAATGTTTTAAACATCGATATAAATCAGCCGTTTATACCGGTTAAACTGGATATTGGACATGGGCCCGGTATGATAAAGGCCAGTAAAACTCGAATATGGTATGTCTTACGTACTGGCGGCAAATCCGGTTCTACCGGTTCAAGCCGTTGAACTGGTTTGCATTATCTTAAAATTTGATTTTTTTAATTTTAATAAAATACGATATAAAGGTAATATTGACATTCTATATTTCCGTTAATTAACAAAATGCTTTCCACTTCACTATTCCATCACTTTTATCACTTTTGAAACTGTTACTCACCTCGTCCAATACAATATTATTTATAAGTGATAAAAAATAGGAATTATAAAGTGATTAATCAAATGCTTCTTCGTTGGATTGTTTCATGTTATTTTCGATAGTCGTATTTGAAACTATTTTGTTTACATCATTTCATGTTATTTTTTATAATTGCACTTGAAACTATTTTGTTTACATCATTTCATGTTATTTTCGACAATTTTAGTTGATTTGATGCAAATATTTGTAGTTAAAAGGTATGTCAAACAACTCGGAATTTGGAAAACATAATACAGAGGGTAATATGAGGATGAAGGCAATTCACATCGTTCGGGTAAATATCGTTCTTACGTTTGGAACTATTTTGATCCATTACCAGTTGCACCCAATGGGAATAAAAAAGCAAGTTGTAGTGCTTGTGGAATGGTGTATGTTACAAATGCAAGCTCAGGAACATCTAACATGAGACGACATATCTCTAAGTGTTTTAATGTTGATGAGCCTGGTCCGGCAAAGAAACAAAAACGTGCCCCTTTAGATCAAGCAATGTACAGGGAGAAGTTGGCAATTTCAATTATCAAACATAACTACCCTTTTAGCTATGTTGAACATGAGGAAACAAGAAATTTGCACAAATTCCTGCATGGTTATGTGAAATTCATAACAAGAAATACTGCAAAGTTGGATGTCTTAAAGATATACGAGCGAAAGAAGATGATTCCTAAAGACAAGTTAGAAAAGGTATCTAGTAGGATATGCTTGACTTTCGATTTATGGAGTTCTATAAACAGCTCACTATGTTGATGAGAATTGGAATCTGAGGAAAAAAGTGCTAAACTTTAGCGTTATACCCCCTCCATACAGTGTGTAGGAACGTCCACGATTAGCACGGGAATCTAAATTTGTTATCTATTGTCCGATTAGGCGGAAACTAATGACAAGTTAACCAAATAACAAGAATTACTCATTTAAATGTTGTTTTCATTGATCTAAAGTTCAATACATTCGAGAACCGGATCCGACAGAGCTTTGCCGTCTCTGTGCCAAAATCTCTCCACGTTACAAATGAATCAACAAGACACCTATTTATAGTTTCCCAAGTTCGCTGGTGAGGGATGAAGTTCGGGCGAACTTGACATAGTCAAGTTCGGCCGAACTTGACTTCTCTAAAACCATGACGAGCGAACTTGACTCCTAACTCACATAAATACGCATCGTTTCTAACAGATTAAGCCCTATTCACTCAGACTCAATACATAATGATGTAGACAACAGACATATGCACCAACAGACTCCCCCTTGGATGTTGCCGTAGTCATTGACTTTTAAAAACTTCTGAGTCTTCCGATCTTTAGTTCTTGAATAAACTTTAACATCTTGATCTTCATATCCTCTTCCTCTTTCTTGAGCTTTGACTTGATAAAACTTTAATCTTCATGCTCCCCCTAGCTTTAAGCTCTCCCCCTTGCTTTAAGCTTTCTGGAATCTTCAATCTTTGCTTTCAACTCCCCACAATCTTTAATTCCTGTCTAAATACATTCTGACATTCAAATAATCATTTCAGATTCACTACTTTGAAATTTTGTATCATCAACATTTCAAACTTTAATCTTTTCACAAACTTTGGATGATTCAAGTTCAACTTAATGATCTTGAATACATTTAACGTTTAAGACCTTTGTTCTCTTAATAAAATTTCCAATTATGAAATCCACTTGGTTGACCAAGTCCAAGTTAATGACCTTGGTTAACCATTTTCATTTACCGAGTCCAAATTAATGACCTCGGTTTGAAACCGTTGTAGTTGAACTAATATTTTTCCTCAATTTCAAAGTTTCAACTTAATGAACTTTTTAACACTTTTGATCATTTTGATATTTCAGATTTCATCAAGATTTTCACCATTAAAACATCTTACCACACTTTGAAGAACCGTTCTACATCATTGGCTCGTAAAAAAATAATGAAGAAACAAAATCTTTTTGATTTTTAGAAAATTTATGCTAAAACACATTGAAAATCTTTTTGATTTTTATCTGTAAAGCAATTAAAGAAAGTAAACTATGTACAACCATATTTACAGACATATTTTTTGTGAATTCGTGTCTAAGTATCATATCAGTTGTTTGAGACATAATACCAGTACCGTTGACCTTTTGAGACTTTAAGATTTAAACTTGTTTACTTAGATTGTCGATATGTTTGTCCACTTAAACTTCATCACGTTTCTCAACTGTTCCAAGATATGTTAGGTATGATTTATTAAACTTGACTTAACTATGGTTCCCACTTCTTGAATATACTCCCGAATCCAGATTCCCTAGATTTCATCTTACAGGTGAATATAGCGTAATTGATATCTGTCTTTGGGTTAATGTGAGACCTTGAGAGCTCAGGTTAGTACTACCGTACAGACAAAGAGATGAAGGCTCGACTTTAAGGAGTGTTCCAAGTATGGAATCTTTTAAGCACTGCAATTGATTAGATCTTTCGATTCTTTTCAGTTTGCATGCAGTTTAGGGGTTTATAGCAAAAGCATTATAGAAGTTCTAGGCTATTGCTTCTGCAAAATCAGAAGAACTTGTATAATACCCCAGATATCAACTATCTATAAAGACCTCGTATCTCAGAATCAGGCAACCCTTCAATCAAAATTTCGGAGTACTAAGTCCATATATCCAAGATGTGTTAATCCATAAGATTAAGCAGTTGTAAAATTTAGTTTATATCTCAGAAACAATTTACTGAACGTGTTAAGCCTATTGACACATCCACAGTAAGACTTGTTTATCACTTTTAAACTTTACAATTCTTTAGCATACTGTGATAGTCCACTGATGTACTATCATTTCCTTTTGAAACACCGAATTCTTTTTGTCTTTTTTCGATGTTTTTTGTACCTTTTTGAATTTTCAATGTTTTTGGATTTTCAATCTTTTTCATATGTCTTTGATTTTTCTAAACTTTTTCCTTACTCCCCTAAAATCAAAAACATATTTTTGGATTTTAGGTTTTTACAAAATACTATACTAAAAAATAACAAACCAGTGTGGATCACGAGAACTCGTCGTCCGATCCCATTTCCCAACATCTGCATCTGCACCTGTTTAACAAGTAAACCATTATCCTCATTTACAAGAAAGAATCAAATGGTTATAAAATCAGTGTTTCGTTCAACGGTGTGGATTTGCACAATTTGATTTTTGACAAATTTTCTTTTTCCAACTTCTTCTTTTCTCAAAATGATTAAGAATTTGACTTTCTGAATAAGTTATCCTGTATCAACTTTGATATAGTGGATCTTGGGACTCCTGCACCTGAAACAACTATTTGAAAAATGAAACCCAAGCCTTTTTGGACTTGGGTTGGAAAGAATAACAATCTTCATAATCACTTTCCAAACCATCATCATAATCAAAATCATCATCAAGCATTTCTTCCAATGATAATTCTGTAAACTTTTTGATTTTTTCTTTCTTTGTCTGTTTAACTACTGACTCGGTTGATTTGACATTTTCAGTTTTATCAGCAACAGACTTTGGTTTTTCTGATGATGAAAGCCTTTTCTTAGCAACCCAGGATTGCAGCTTGCTTCTTGCTTTCTTGATATAGAACCTAGAATCTTTGTTTTCATTTAATTTTGAAGTTTCACCTTTTTCAAATGTTGAATTTTCAAACTTTGATCCAGTTTTAGGTTTTACTTCGCATTTAGATTCATAGTTTCTATTTGACATTGTATCAGAATTCACAATCTCTGGTTGTTTTTGCTTTTCATCTTTTAAAATAATTTTTCTTCGTGGAAACACAGTCTTTAGATTCAGACACTTGCGAGCAATATGACCAACAGTAGTGATTTAAAGCAAGTCCGATTATCAAAAACATTTCCACTAGTGGGTTTTAATCCACTTGTGGACTTGGTCTTAGCCTTGTCCTGAAGTTCTTTCTCCTTTTTGAATTCATCATTCGATTTCTTACCAATCATACCTTCTTCCTGAACCGTATTCATCCCATACACAAACTTCATGTGTTTACCTTTGTATTCATGAAATGGCGACTTCTGGTTCCTTCTCGGCTCACCTTCATTTTCCTCCAAACCCAATCCTGCTCTCATGTTCTCAGGAAAATCACCACCAAACTTTCGATAATTGTTAGCATTCCTTTTGGGTTTCGAGTAAAATCTTTTCTCGTTTTTCTCAAGATCATCTGATGAAACTTCTACAAGTTTGAAAAATTTATCAAGTTGATCCTCTTACAAGTTCCGAATCGGAAAACTATCATCGAAGTATAATCTATCAGATTCCTTAATCTTGTACATGACAACATTAGGATCATCACTTAGATCATGTTCTGATAATGTATCGTCATCTTCAGATTGTGATTCCGAGTTGTTCGAACTTGATTTGGCGCTTTCAGAGCTGCCTTCATCAGAATCATTTCCCAACACATTTTTAACCACATTTTTTACCACCACTTCATTGTCATCATTTGATTTCGTAAAGTCTACGTCAATGTTCTCAGGCAATTTATCTTTCATTTCTGATAAGAGTAAAATATTAAATGCCTTTTCAATCTCATCATCTTTCTTGCAGGAGTAACTTGCAAGAAGTGGTGGAGGAACACTTCCGTATTCTTTACGCTTTGATTTATCACCAGTTTCCTCCAACTTAATCGTATGTAAAATGTGATCAATGACATAGGCGTTTGTGGTGTAACTTTTCAGCAATTGTCTTACCCGTTTCGTTTCTATTTTTATATCATGAAGCTCACGCTTTGTTTCGGCAATAGTATTAATGTACATGTTAATTGCCTTTTGTTTTTCAATTATTGTAGCATTTAACATTTTTACATTAGCATTAAGCTCCCGATTAGCTTTTTCAACATTTTTATATTTGCTTGATATTTTGTCATAAGCTTCTTTTATGGTTCTGTAATCATAACGAAAGTTTTCGTTGTGTACGGTCAAATCTCTTATGACTTTGACTTTATCAAGACATGGTTCACAAGGACTTACACACTTTGTGCAAGGTTTTTCAACCTCCACAATTTTCATAACTTCCTTTTCAGACACACTTACCTTAGCTTTTACCTTTTCTGCCTCGAATTTCAATGCTTCTTGTTTTTGCATCTTAAGGTAAGCTAACTCTTCTTCCTCAGCTCTCTGCCTATAACCTTCCAGAATAGCATTCTCTAGAACAACATTAATATACGATGTATCAGATTCATCCACTAACTCTGCTATCATGGCAACACCAGTCTTCTTCCCAATGTATCTGTTCCAGTCAAAACCATCTTCTTCATGAGTAACAACAAGAGCTTGTTCGGTTTTCTTTGCAGATTTATCTTCAACTTCGACTTGTGTTCTCTTTGGATATGGCTTATATTGAAGAGCTTTCTTATAGTACTCATTGTTGCTGCCGAAAGGATTTTGGTTTCCACCTGTTTCTTGATTGTTGCATTCACCTTTGAAGTGTCCCTTTTGTCGACACCTGAAGCATGTGACTTTTGACTTATCAAATCCAAGCTTGTTGCTTGAATTGCCAATATCCCTTCCAGTGTGTGCCACAAACTTGGTAACTCTTCTGATGATAGATGCAAGACTCCACTTTATATCCATCAGCTCCAACTCTTCTTCGTCCACCTGATCGTAATCCTCGGCAGTCATTTCCGGATTACCCATCTTTCCAGCAACAAGACTTTCATACGATTCAAGAACAGTAGCAAGAAGTGCTATATGCTGTTTGGCCACTTTTTCAGAAAATACATTCTTCAAATCGACTGCTATGTTGCACTGGAAAACATTTGAATCAGAACTAGCTTGACTTGTCTGATTTTGGAATGACGAGCTTGAACTAGCACTAGTATATCCAGCATATGGAAAACTTTGATTTGGAGAAGAATTTGTATTTGCACTAAATGCGGTTTGAATTTTCGGGCTTTGAATCGGAGTATCTTGAACACCTACTTTATAATAAACACCACATCTTGAACAACATTAGCATTCTTTGACTTTGCAATGTTCATCAATTCTATTTCATGACCTTCCAATTTGTCGATGAAGGATGACAACTTGAAATGTCTCTAAGATGGACTATTCTTCAGAATCATAAGATATGTTGTCCATTCTCCTTCTGGAAGTGCATCAGCCAACTTTTCAATTTGCTTTTCATTAGATCTTTTGATATCATGTCTCCGCATCTGGACCATGAGGTGACAGTATCTATAGATCATCTGCTTCATTGTTTCACCTTTAATTATCGTGAAGATCTCGAACTCTTTCTTGATCAAGGCCTTTTTGCTTTTGATCATTTCATCACTTCCTTTGAATTTGTCGCAAAGAGCGTGTCATAATTCTTGTGATGTTTCATATTCTGGCAAAAGAATCAAGATATCTTATTTTACTGATTGTTGTATCAAGCTAATAATTTTCTTCTCAGCGACATAATTTTCTTTGTCAGTCGATGAGAACTTGTTCAACGGAAGATCTTCATCACGCTCATCCTTTGGCCATTTGTAGCCATCCCCAACTGCAACCCAACTATTGAATTGATTCGCTTGTATCCAATTCACAAACTTTTCCTTCCATCCTTCAAACTCGTCCATACTCATTAGCTTTGGCGGTTTCGACGTAGTACCCATTTCATTGTTGATATTCATCTGATTCGCCGCAAGAGTATTAGCATTTGAGGAGGAAGCCATCTGTGAAACGAACACGTTGTGGAAGTCTTCCATTATGTCAATCTGAAGACTTATTTGAGAATACGATAAAAAACACTCGAAACTTGATTAGCAAGAAACAAGTTCGGTCGAACTTGTTTGAAAATCAGATTTTGATTTCACTTTTTCACAAGTTCGGTCGAACTTAGATAAAGATTTCAAGTTTTATCACCAGCACTTCAAGTTCGATCGAACTTGAAATTGAATAAAGAATTTCATATTTTAATCACAAGTTCGGTCAAACTTATGATTTGATTTGAAAATTTCCCTGAGTTATCTTCGAGCGAACTTATCAAAGATTTAAAAGAAAAACCTTGCAAGTTTGGGCGAACTTACTATAGACTTCAATGGATTATCTCAAGTTCGGTCAAACTTGAATAATATCAAAGAAAGTTATAACAAGTTCGGTCGAACTTCACAAAAATTCTCTCAGAAATCCACAAGTTCGAGCGAACTTGATAGAAACTCACTCAAAAAGTGACTTTCTAACTCAAGTTCGGCCGAACTTGGCTAACAAGTTCGATCAACATGGGTTTTGAAAACATGGTTTTTTCAACTTTTTTATATCAATTCGATTGAATTTGATGTCCAAACTCTTAGGGGTTTATCTATGATGTATTTTACATGACATATTCAATTTTTAGCTGATTTTATCCATGAAAACATCAAATATGTGAAAATGTTAAGAAAAATGATAGAACGGAGATGAATAAGAGAAATTTTTGTTTTGATTCCAGCAAATTTAGGTATCCAGACTCTGATACCACTTGTAGGAACGTCCACGATTAGCACGGGAACCTAAATTTGTTATCTATTGTCCGATTAGGCTGAAACTAATGACAAGTTAACCAAATAACAAGAATTACTCATTTAACTGTTGTTTTCATTGATCTAAAGTTCAATACATTCGAGAACCGGATCCGACAGAGCTTCGCCGTCTCTGTGCCAAAATCTCTGCACGTTACAAATGAATCAACAAGACACCTATTTATAATTTCCCAAGTTCGCTGGTGAGGGATGAAGTTCGGGCGAACTTGACATAGTCAAGTTCGGCCGAACTTGACTTCTCTAAAACCATGACGAGCGAACTTGACTCATAACTCACATAAATACGCCTCGTTTCTAACAGATTAAGCCCTATTCACTCAGACTCAATACATAATGAAGTAGGCAACAGACATATTCACCAACACAGTGGTTCCATTTTAGCAGAGCACTTGATTAATTTTTTAGTAGATTTTTTTACCATCACACTAGACAATGCAAAATATAATGACATATTACTAGATCGTTTAAAAGATCATTTGTGTTTGAATAACGCATTAGTGTGTGATGGAGATTTCACTCATGTGCGTTGTTCAGCGCACGTGTTAAATCGTATCGTTCAAGCCGAATTGAAAGTAATTGAAGGTGTCATTAAAAAGGTTCGAGAGTCGGTGAGATATGTGAGAGCAAGTGCTGCTAGGAAGTATAAGTTTGCAGAATGCATACAAATACTTTCACTACAGTGTGGGAAGCATATTTGTCAAGATATTGTAACGAGATGGAACTCTACATATCTTATGCTTGATCGTGCATTAGCTTATCGACATGCTTATCCTCGGTTAGCCTTAGTTGATTCAACTTTTTAAAACTTCCCCGTCAGAAGAGGAATGGGCAAGGGTGGAAATAATCACACGACTTTTAAAACCTTTTATGACATCAGTTGTATATTGAAGAGGAGATTTGCAATACGGATAGAGTTATTAGTGACCTGGTGCAAAACATGAAAAAAAAGTTTGATAAATATTGAAAAAGTTATATCTATGATTTTGTCTTGCGGCTATTCTAGATCCTCGGGACGAAATTTCCTAAAGTTATACTAATTTTCGGGACGAAATTTCCTAAAGGAGGGGAGACTGTAACGCCCCGTGTTTCTATACTTTCTATATTTGAAAACCTTGTATCGTACTTCTATTTTTAGTAAGCGTTGTATCTTGTATTCGTCTTTCGTTGTAAACGTTGTAAACCGAGACTTGGATCGTAATAAGAAACTCGTATTTTATCCATATTATGTTAATCATAGTCATGTTACACTTATACTTGTTCATACTTTAATCATGTAAACGTATTCATGGTACTCTCAATCGTAAACGTGTGATAACTTGCAAACATGGTATGTACGCGTAATCGAGACTCAAACGGGAAACTCGTAATCGTTAAACTAAATTCGTTACGAAAATATAATTATCTATTCATTTATTAAGTTAATTATTTAAATTAATTAATTAAGTTAATTAATTAAGTTAATTAATTAAATTAGTTAATAAAATTAATTAATTTATTTTTACAAAAATTAAAATGCTATTTTATAAATATATTAACATTTAGGATTATATGTTAATACATATATATCTTTCTTTAAATAAGTCCAAGGTCCAAACTGTAATTTTTGAATTCTTGAACTGCAGGGACCATTCCTGCCATTTATGGAACTAATTTAATGAGTTATTTAATTAAAAAAATATATAAAAAAATACTAAAAACCCAGAATCCGCGGGACTCGAACCCGGGATCCCCGGTTCAACAACCAAAGCCTTAACCACTCCACCAGCTGCCTTGCTCATTTCTTAACCAAATCATCTCATTCTTCTTCCTACTTGCTTGCATAAACTTTGGGGTGAATTTCTATGGTTCTCCATGGAGAATCAAGACCTGGAAATGCCCCAAAGTGTCCAAGAACTTTCTGTTATGATTTAACTTTTCAGAAAAATTGTTTAATCTCATACTTTTCTCATTCATCCTAGTGTTCTTGAACTCCTAATCACATATATGATTATGGGGACTAACCTAGGTTGTTAAACATGTAAATAGGAGTGTTTAAACACTCCGAACTTTCTGTTTTTGAAGAGCATTGAGCTCACAAGTGATGCAAGTTCTTAGCTTGTTCATGTGTGTCCACCAAGGAAGCTTGGGCTCTCCTAACTTGAGACCACACATCACTTGATGATTTTCATCAATATCCCAAGCTAGCTTGCTAGACCTAAAAGTGTCACAACCCCGCAAAGCCGTTGACAAGTGTCCTCGTGTGCTCGCCGGGTTGTTTTATACTTGGCTACTTGGTATCTAGGTGTCGCCTTTACATTCATGTTATTTACCTTCTTGTAGGTTATTACCTTGTTCTAAGACCCTCCTTGTTACCTTTGGTGACTCGTGAAGTGGTGAACAATCATATGAGGTCCAAAGTAGACGATTAATCCTCCCACCTCCTACTTGACTTACATGATACTAAGAGGTTCCAAAGTGGATGGTTCATCCTCCCACCTCCTACATGATTATATAACTATATGGAACTATATTATAATCCTAAAACCGAAACCTTGATAATGACCTTATAATCAACTATCAAGTTATTAAGTTTAACACTAAAGTATGTAATTCCTTGTCACGATTCTAATAGGTCCCGAACCTATGAAATCACATCCAACTCGTAAGAGTTACTATAGTGTCAAGAACGAGTGTTACATCTTAGAGAATACTTTCATATCATAATACTTTATCAAACTTATTTTTAATCATGCTCGAATACTCCTAATCTCCCGTTGAAACTCTATACTCATACGCCTCGTTTCCTCTTGTAGGATAACTCGGCGTCATCCTCGAACCAACGTCTTCACGGATTGTCAAATGTAGAAAAGACTTAGCAAAACCGTGAGTACACTCCATCCGCTTTTGTTTAGAACACTTTTGGGTGTAACATGTTTTACATATACAAAAATCATGAACACTTAAACTTTATGAAACGCACAAACAATCTTATACACATGAATACTTGAATCTCATACTTGCTGCTTGTCTTGGATATTCGTTATGCTATGCTTTAGTCATTAACTATTTTTAGCCTTCGTTTGACATGCTTAGCGCTATAGGAATTCACGCATCCACCTCCATCGTGTTATTCGTGAGGTCATGTTAAAACATCGGGATTGTGTTAAGGGTTTGATTATTAGTATTGCATGCCTTGATATTGCTCTTGTATAGATTTAGTTGCCATGAGGATTGTTTAAACTTATTCGTATACGTATGCTATGCCTAAACTTGTGTACTCGCCTTTGCTTTCGCATTGACATTATTTTAAAACATGTTACAGGTTGAAGGAGATGATGCTATGAAAACGATATAGCAAGGACTAGATACACACAAATTAGACGTTAGGTTTAATGTTGATGTATCAATTTTGTTATGACTTTGCAAATGTTATGTTGTTTCTTTGTTTTGTTACATTGATGTATTTGACAATTTTTATGAAATGAAATATGGTTTAATTAATTATTATCACTTATTAATGTTGTGAGCAATGAGCAATCTCGTTTTCGTCTCATCCCGATGTTTCCGCCATCGGTTGGGGTGTGTCAGTTTCCATCTTGGTAAAGGCTTGGCCCGGGGTTTTACCCGGGTTCGAGTCCAAGGGGGCACAATTTTACTTATTCTACGGGGTTTATGCGTATCAGGGGTGTGCTATGCTTTCTAGCGGTGGTCGAGTAGTCGGCCTTTGGACATAACACCGAAAAGGTGGGTTTACACGTGAAAAGCAGTTAGCCGTTAAGAAAAAAAAATAAGTCCTTTAACAAAAAGTCCCTACTTAAGGCTATGGGGTATAGGGCGGGGGTTTGGGCATGGGTTGGGGGGAAACGCTCATGTGACCACTAAACGATCAAGTCTCATGCTTTTGTCTTGTTTACGACCTCTAGATGCCTCCTTTCCGTAACTCGTTGAACTGCCACAAAAAGTCCAAGAAGTCGGGTTCCAAGAAGGAATCCAACAACGAGGACTCGATATCGAAGCAAGAACTGATAGGGCTTGTTTCGGAGCAAATGGCCGGACAAATGGCTAAGATCATACCCGACATTGTTAGCCAAATCCACACCATACACGCCGAAGCCACACCTAAATCATCCGCTGATTCCAAAGCCGATACCCCCAAACAAACACTGTAAAACAACTTATTAAATTTTATAAGTGAATATCTCATAAGTTGCTCCAAAGATAAGCTAACCCAACACCCAACAGTTAACGAACAAGCATTCTGATTGGCGTGACACCATGTCCGACCACCATAAACAAACGCAAAGCCACATGAACGTGTTTTGGGACGAGGGTATGCTTGATCATTACACCAGCGAGGGAGTAATCGACTCCGGAATAAACCCTGGGTTTCTGGACGTACTGGAAAAGCACCCCGGAAACTCCGATAGGGTCCAAAACATGCTCTCCGTTCTCAAACGAGGTCCCATTTCTCCTTTTCTTTCCTGGCATTCTTCTAGGCCTGCTACCGTCACCGAATTACTCTCTTTTCATACTCAAGTTCAGCCTCCTTTCTTTTTTTACTTCACTTGAAACCCTAGGTTTCTGAATTTGGATTGGTTCAATTCAATTGTTTCTTAAAAGAAAACATTTCCCTGCAATAATGTTAAACAGAGTGATAGTAACCATAACAAATGCATAATTTGTTTGGTATACATGGTTTCAGGGTCATTTAAATTGGTTTTTACAAGCATGCACTCTACACCTCCTAACCCGTTTGAACAACTTATCTTACTCCATTAGGTCCATTGTGCTCCTTATTGCGTAAATTGTTCATGATACTAAAATCTCCAAAGCATTTCTCCTCCATGTTAGTGTAATCTTTTGATTCATATAACAAAGGCAAATTGGATTTAAATAATCCCAACTTTGGCCGATAATAATCCCAACTCAGTTATTTGCCGATAATAATCCGAACTGGTCCACTTTTTGCCGATAAGAGTCTGCATTAAAAATAGCTTAACGGAGTTAAGTTTTTTTTTTGAATTACAAACCCATGATTTAGGGCTTTTGATTAGAATGAGAATACGAGTTGATTGGCGTAAAATTTACCTCGAAATACTGCCCCAAACGACAAAAACGGTGCTTCAATTCCGGTGTTTAAACTTCCAATTAACAAAAATCAAGCCGTTTGGAGCACCGTTTCAGGGTAAGTTTTAAATAAATCGACTCGTATCCTCGTTCTGATCAAAATCCCTAAAACATCGGTTTGTAATTCGAAAAAAAAACTTAACTCCGTTAAGCTATTTTTAACGGCGGACTATTATCGGCCAAAGGTGGACCAGTTGAGATTATTATCGGCAAATAAACTGAGTTGGGATTATTATCGGCCAAATTGAGAAAGTTTGGATTACTTAAATCCAATTTGCTCGTAACAAAATATAAATAAAGATACAAATGGTGACTAAATCATATGCCTGATAATAAAGAAACAGAATATATCGATTACCTAATCGAAGCGGAAAAAAACGGTGGAAAGATGATCTGTAGTGCAACGTTTCTGAATATCGGATCATGGAATGCTGCACTGCTAGCTGCCGGCACGACACTTTCAGCAATGAAGTATATACTCGATGGACACGGTAAATTATGTTACGCACTGGTTAGACCACCCGGTCATCATGCTCAGCCGACTCAAGCTGATGGCTATTGCTTTCTAAACAATGCGGGTCTTGCGGTTCAATACGCTTTGGATCCAGGTTGCAAAAGGGTCGCGGTTATTGACATTGATGTTCATTACGGGAATGGAACTGCAGAGGGATTTTACCGTTCTGATAAAGTTCTTACTGTTTCTCTTCATATGAATCATGGTTCGTGGGGCCCGTCTCATCCTCAAAGTGGAGGTATAAACGAGCTTGGTGAAGGAGCGGGATTTGGGTATAATCTGAATGTACCGTTACCAAATGGAACAGGGGATAAGGGGTATAAGTATGCAATGACTGAGGTGGTTGTCCCGGCTGTTCGAAAGTTTGATCCAGATATGATGGTTTTTGTTGTTGGCCAAGATTCAAGTGCTGTGAGTTCATATTTTGGATGATAATACGTGGGGTGGGGGGGGGGGGGGGGGGGTTAAAATGGTCGGGTCAGGCGGGTTGGATAGTGTCATAATGTGGTTTTAAAAAAACGTTAGAAGCATACGCCTTGAGGCGAGGCGGTGAGAAACCGATTATGAGGCGGCGCCTCAAGGGTCACTTTGGCACGCACGCTTCTAACCACTGAGGCGGTCGAATCTGAACTGAGGCGGTAATTTACAAGAATGAGATATGCTTGAAAAATAGTTTTTGGACAACTTTTAACCCATTTGAGCGATCCTATTAAGCTAGTTTTTTTTTTAATTTGACCCTTTTGTGATATAATACACCCAAATCATCAAATTTGCCAAAATGGTACACTGGTACAATTTGACTTTTGAAGGTCAATACTTCAACTTTTGAATCGTTAATTAACTATGAAATTAGATAACCACATTAAACTTGATAACAATTAAATCATCTTCTTGGTTTAAATAGGCGCCTCTTAGGAATACGCATCAGGGGCAAAAAGGCGCGCCTCGTGTAATTCTAGGTGATCATCTCTTAGCTTGGCGATTCATATATTAACTTGAGGTTTAATAATTAACATTTGCAGTTTGATCCAAATGGAAGACAATGTTTGACAATGGAGGGTTATAGAGACATTGGGAAGATAATTCACGGTCTAGCAGATAATCACAGCAATGGGCGGATCTTAATCGTGCAAGAAGGCGGATATCACGTCACCTATTCGGCTTATTGTCTTCATGCAACTCTTGAAGGTGTGCTCAATCTTCCAAATCCCCTGTTATCTGATCCTGTTGGTTATTACCCTGAGGATGACTCGTTTGCTGTTAAAGCAGTTGAATCAATCAAACACCACCACAAACAGGTTGTACCGTTTCTTAGAGAGGTCGTCAACCATTAGCCTTTTCTTGTTTGTGAAATTGATTCCAGATATATTATGGGATTAAAAGTTGTACCAGTTTTTACACATAATAGAATCATTTATTTAGCTACTGTTATTTACAACAAAAAGAAAAAAAGAATTTGGTCTGCTCTTGTTGATTGTAAATTTGTAAGTAAACATGTATAGTCCATTTGAACAGGTCAATGGTACCCGTTCTTACCTGTTTGCAACTATGTTTTACAAAACGCAAGGCGCTTCGAGAAGGAACTCGAATTTATACCGTCTAATGAAAACGTATTATATTTGACCCGACTCGTTTTCGAACAGAATTTATTTAAAAACGTGGACCAACTGAAAATGCACATAAAAATAAGCATGGAAACGTGTTATATTTGACCCGACTCATTTATAAAACAAATTTTATGCCAAAACGCAATTTATACCGACACGTACATAAAAATAAGCACGTAAAACTCAATTACAAAGTCTTTGAAAAGTTGAGGGTTTGTAAGTGTCATTACTGAAAATTGAGGGATAACGGCACACAAATAAATAAATAAAAAATCAGTCGACCAATGGAAAGTCCTGAAGACCAAACTTCTACTAGTGTCATTGTGTGTATATACATTTTAACATTTACAACGGAACTCACATAAGAAAATAACAAAATATATTCACAATTTATAATATGAAAACATGACACGTCTCAAACGGCTATACAAACTCGATGTAAACCATAAAGAACATATATGTACAAGTGTACATATATAGTCTATATGTAGCCTTTCCAAGTCTAAGCCCAAAAGCGCAACCCATTGTGAAGCGCAAAAAAGCGTTTCGACTATGAACATTCATGCTACTCGTCATCCATGCAACCTACGTGTCGCCTTGCACAGCTTAGACCTCAAGCCCCTCAAGCCGAGCTTTTTTCCAAGTTTTTACACATATGATTAGTTTATGATTACATAAATGTTTTAACAAAATTCTGAAATAAAAAAAATTAAGCTTTTAAACTGCTTTAGATTTATAAAGAGCAAAAACTAAAAATTATACAAGTAGATTACAAGGAGCAAAAAACTATATTAAACACCACCAGTGATGAATACATGAAAATACACACCAACATTCAGCTACATGTGCATCAAAGCTCTACTCAACTACAAGAACCTTATAGGAAACAAGTTTCAGTCAGTTAGCTAAAAACATACAACATTTGGATCGATGACGTAAACCAGGCTGGGATCATGTCGGTCATGGCAGAGCTGCTCTCAACATCTCCAAGCGACTAGTTACCGCATACTACTCGGTCCAACACTCATAGGGTTGGTGGCCACTTGGTGGAAAGATTGTTCATGGACCGAAATATTCGCCTTCCCATTGCAATCGCCACCGTTTTTGGCAGCTTGATCCAAGAGGCTAATAAGTGACATAAAAATTTCCATTCTCGTCACATCCCTGTTTGCCTGTTTACGCGATATAATGTCACGTATTTTTCAAAGTAAACCGTTTTAACATAAGTTAATGATTGATTAGTGTTACCTCTACGGTAAAGTGGGCCCATATCTTGTCGTTACGAGACTCCATCACTCCCTTCAAGATAGTTAATCCTAATCCTTTAATACCATCGGCTATCTCCAGGAACGAACCTCTTTCTTCACATAACATCTGCAACCCAACGACCAGACACATAAGCAATATACATGGCGTCACTTCTTAATATATTTACTTATAAACGGCTGTTGATGGTTAGTACCTCTACAAGCATTTGACGAGGTGAATTGAGATCCTCGACTATTATTGGACAGACCATCGACTGTGAACCAACTTCGTACGCCCATGTTACTCCTCCTTCAAAGTTGTCTTTCAACAATACACCACCATCCTTGCTCACAGTCTGCCATTAAGTCAAACAACAGACCCTCGTTACTTCTACAGAACGAACCCGTCTTCCAAAATACGAGCTAGAGTTTGACGTAACGACATACCTTGGATTCACCCGTTTGTTTTAGCTTGTCTGCATGCTTTGTAACACTTTGCAAGAAAAGCATGTGTTTGATCGTGCGTTCTAGCAAAGCATCGATGCTGCACTGTTCATATCGAAGAAAAAAAACATAAGAAAAGCTTACTTTTTACCATAGTTATTAAAGGCGCTAGGCGCACTCAAGGCGCAAAGGTCTCGCCTAGGGCCTAGGCGCAAAGCGCAAAAAAAGCGAGGGCCCGAGAAAAAAAAAACGGCCAATAAAAAAATAAAAAATATATTTTATGTATAAGAAAATTAGTACTATTCTTCAAATTAGATAAACAAAAGTTATTATATAACACTTAATATCATCTATTTAGTACAAGTTTTAAATTATTAGTGTAGAAAAGTAGTTTTCCTTAGATAAAAGTAGAAATATGGCTGGAATATTGCCGGAATTTAAAGAATTTGACCGGAGACTTTCCGGAATCTAGAAATCTTTCCGGAATCTGCGCCTGAACCATCACCTGGAAAATTAAAGCGCAATGGCTTTGACCTAAAGCGCAATTGCCTCCCTAGCTTGGAAAATGGGCCTAGGCGCAAGAGGCGATGGCTTTTAACAACTATGCTTTTTACACGGTACCTCAAGAGTTGAATAAAACAATATAAGAAGCTATCCAAACGTAGTTTACCTTGGCACTGTTCGGAACGATTTCTCTTAATTCTTTTACACGGTCTTGAATCATCTGGCGATCTTTTGGTCTAGGTCTAGGGTTTTCTCCCAGTTTAAGTCTCTTACGATTAGATTTGCTGATTTCATCAGTCTTTTTAGCATATCCAGATGCAAAAACACAATCTCTTTTCACTTCACGTCTTTGGTCAACCCAAGAACTGACTTGTGATGAGATTATCGAGCTAGTATTGGAAAAGTTTCCACAGTCTTCTTTCGAAACCCCGGATTTATAAGAAAAAGAACTCGTTACCCCTGGATTTTTCAAACATTTGGGACCGTTAATCAACTCTTTTTGCATCGAACTAGTCCCCCGATTAGCCCAAACGGATGATGAATAAGTAACAGGAGTAGAAGATGAATGAATCTTAGAGACAACTGCATCTAAAAGATGATCACTGGCCGTTGATGAATAGATACCGCTATCGGATTCTCCGTCATAAACTGGAAATGAATCTAGAACCGCTCTATCGTTTTTAATTAGATTTGGCAGGGTTGGTTCTATTACATTACTAATAATGTTGTCCCGACTTCCACCGAATAATTTGTTTTTTAAATCCATACCCACAATGTCAAACAAGTCATCACTAGATGGCGGTTTTAAACATGCTTCTTCTGATGACATTGTAAGACCCTGAAACAATTCATGTTCTAGCTTTTCGTCGTTGGAAGTCAACTTGACCCGTGTGCACTGCTCATCTGCAAGATAAAGCACGCTTCAGATTAATTAATATTGTAGCAAATATCAACCTGATTTTTAATGATTTTAATAAAGGGTCAGTTTAGTTACATTGTTATTTTTGCAAGCCTAACATGACAACCGTTTATAAATTTATTTACCTTTTGGAAAAAAAATTGTTTTCGGTCAATCCTACCTGACCCGTTAACCAATCCGCCCGTCCTGTCATTTTGCACCCCTCTAGTTGAATTTAAAAGTTAGGGCACACATACCGAGATGTGCACGAGAGAAGTGAGCATCTGGAAAAGAACATGGATCCGAGCCTGCAACGACATTATTCGACTCCTTTGTTATATGAGACATCATAGTATCATTACCATTATCTCCCAAAAACGCATCCGATAACATATGTTGTTCCATTAATCTTAACGGGTCACAGTTCACTGAGAATGAGCCAAAAGCAGTTTGTTTGTTTTTCGGGTCAGATATTGTCGAACTTCGACAAATTACAGGCCTACCGAAAGAGAAAGAAGTGTGTCCACTGCTTCCTGAAGCCTGAGGTGAGTGGACAACCTGGGACCGGGTCGGGTCCGTTTGGTTGCATATGTCAGGAGTAAAGAGTGTACACTCGGACCCATTTGGATTAGTGTTCATGGCATCTTCATTCTTCATGTAGGTTTCTGATAATAATGCACCGGGAACGCATCCAAGTTGAGAAATTAAACTATTAACATCATTTACAAATCCCAGATTCTCCAAAATCTGTAGCAGATTGAAACAGATTATTATAATATTCAAATGTTAAAGCAAATCAGAAAATATAGAAGATAGAGATGAACTTACAGTTGAGGATGAACCGAGTTGAACAACCCCGTGAGGATGAACAGGAATAACCGCTATTGTCTGCTACAAAAAAAATAAAATATAAAGAAGAGTTACATTTTTTGCGGACAACAAATCAGAATAATACTTGAATTATTAAATATAATAATTTACTTCACCTGTATGCCTGCTGAGAATTGTGCATAAACCTCATTTGATACCTGGGAGCACATTAAAAAAACAAATTAGTATTAAAGTCATCGAAAGTGTATTTTGATGCATAAAATCTCGTTAAGCATTTTATTTTAGAAAAAACAAAATACTATTGTTACTATTAATATAAATATAGCTTTATAATAATATTTGACACACTGGTTATTTATAGATAAAAGTTTATGCCTCGGATGGATGGGGGCCTAGCATTTTGTTATCGCGTATAATCCACTGATGATTTCTAGTAAATGCAACCCTCCCGACTAACCTGAAATAATGTTAAAGATTTAGTAAACAAAGAAATTAAAAATAGAATTAAAAAATGGAACTTTAGAGACAGACCCTTCTCCTAAGAGATTGATGTAGTTATCTTTCATCATTTTGGTTACAAGCAAGTCGATTTTATTTGTTGCTTGAACTCCATGCCCACCGTTGGAAAAAATTACGGGTTCATAATAACATTCTTCCCATATTAGAAGCCTAAAATAAGAACAAAAGAAAATTAATTAGTCAGCAAGTAATCCACAATTAGTATTTCATATAACTATAGATGGATGAATTTTGTTGTTCATGTTTGTTCGTGTTCGTTCATTTTAGAGATAAATGAATACGCATGAAAGAAATACAACATTTTAAAAAAAAATTGGCTTATCATATAAAAATATTAAAATTAAAAATAGATAATATTTATTTGCTTATACGCTTGTCCATGTTCATTCTTTTGGATATAAATATATATTATTAAAAATATATACTATATATAATATATGCTAGTAGACGAAGATACGTGAACATAATGTTTTCCTAACATTGAAGAATGAGACGCCTGTTCGCAAACAGTACGAACATAACATTTTTTCATGTTCGTTTTTTTTTTACAAATGAACTTTCCACTGGACGATTCACTAATCTAGTTCGTTTAAAATCCTAAACTTGGCGTAAATTCGCCCCTAACATATTTTAGCATTTTAACTCAAAAAAAATTCAAAGGAAGTGTCTTAAATTTACTCAAACATCCAAAATCCCTTCAACTGAGAGAAAATACTCAGTGATCATAACATGGAAACAGACACATAAGTAATAACACAAACCGTACGCCTTAATAAATTAAATCATCCGGCTTTAGATTCTGATCCGTAAATTTGTCCTTGAAAACAATTACAACACATGGAGCCAGCAAAAAGAATACAAACAAGAAAGACATTACACCACAATATACCTGCTCTGTTTCCTCACCAAGACAAAACAAAGGAATCTAAACATATGAATCCAAAAACACCAACCAAAATTCACAGACAGCAAGTCAACACACAACAAATATTAAAAGGACCATGCAGAATCAAATCAATGGAATGTCAGATATTATAACCATAACACCAAATCATTCTTCAAATTATCTTTTAAGCCCAAAATTAAGATCACATAGCTCAAAAATGATCTAAAACAGTTAATCTAAAGAATTAAACTACCCCACATTCCGATTAGAGGTCTAAATGAGCCGAGCCGATCCTGAGCCCAACTAGGTTCGAGCTCGAATCGTGAGTAGTTTTTCATACGCGAACTTGGCTCGGGCTCAGCTTGTTTATTATTAGACATTTATAGTTATTTTTTATTTATATTTTTACTATTGTAATTTATATGCATTGTATATATAAGTATATAACATAATATCTATTATTTGGTTACTTTTATCAGAACTTTATACACAATAAATATCACATAAATATATCTTTAATATATTAAATAAAAATAAAATTTTTATAAATATTCGGGATCGTTTAGGCTCACAAAAACGCTCAAGCTCGATACGTGAAGCAGGCGCATACTCGTTTATTAAACAAGCTTACTGTTAGGCTCGAGCCGAGCTTAACTAAGCGAGGATTCGAGCTTTTAGAAAGCCGATCTAGAGAAGCTCATGAATCTCACTTACACCTCTAATTCCAATTTGATTCAAACAAGATCACATTAGCTCAAATATCATCTAAAAACATATTGAGAAGAACAACTTACTTAGGGTTTTGACAGCCAATCTTCCAGAAAATAGCATAAGCCCACTGATTAACACCACACAGGGTCTTGAGTGCTTCTTTTAGTAAATAACCCATTTATCAAAACACAAGAAAGATGAAGAAAACGAAGAAAGAATAGCAAAATAATAACCCTAACTCCCCCTGCAAGAGCCTCTCCCAGCCTGTTTGGTTCTCAACCCACCACTTCTCTTTCTCTGTGGATCCAAATTCCCCCCCAAGATCAAAACTTTAGTGATTCTAGACATGTAGAGAGAGAAAATGAAGAGGGGTTGTGTTGTGTGTAATCAGAAGATGAACAAGTGGGTTGTGGTGAAAAGAAAAC
The DNA here is from genome assembly GCA_947069175.1 of Scalesia atractyloides. NCBI lineage: Eukaryota > Viridiplantae > Streptophyta > Magnoliopsida > Asterales > Asteraceae > Scalesia > Scalesia atractyloides. The sequence goes on from CAMTDV010000010.1 coordinate 42,656,179, forward strand.
AGAAAGACATGCATAAGATGTCAAGTTGGTTACAGCTTTTGGTGGGTTTTGGATTTCAATGACTGTAGGTGAAGAGAGAGAGAGAGAGAGAGATTGGGTTGTTGGTGAGATGGTGGTTTCTTTGTTGTTGTAGTGTGATTCTTCTGAAGATTCTTTCTATCTTTTTTGCTTGCTAACAAGACGTGAGAGAGAGAGATTTGGTAAAGTGGATTCTTTTCACAAATGTATTCATCTCTGCAACATTAGATTTTGGACCAAAGACATATCAATTCAATTAAATCTTGCAGAGACACTTTAAATCTCTCTCTGGAGTAATACTGGAGGTGATTTATTAATTATTATTATTATTAGTTGAAAATGATTAAAAGAGGCTTGGTCTATTCCTATATCTTTTTGTCTATTTTCACACCTCATGTGCGTTCTTTGGCATAAGAGCAGTGCATAAGTATTAGGTCAACGACCAGTGTGTGACACCTTTTAGTTTTTGTCTGTCGGCGAGACCTATATGCTGCTATTAGGACAAAGAGCAACACATAGGAATGTGATATTTTGTTTGTGTTGTTTTTTTGATGTATTTTAACACTTAATCATACACAACTAAAACTTATTTACCCAAACAGAGGTAACAAAATTTTGTGAAACTAAATCAATACTATTAGTTTGTTTTAATGGTATATTATAACTTTGAAGAAAATATACAGTTATTGGGGAACAAACGAAAAAAGGAAAGCATTAATTCACTGAATAAAAGTTACCATTAAAAGATAGAAAAAAGAACCAATAATTCATGGGACCGACCAATGCAATGATAACCAATCAATAGAACTAGATACCCTAGCTTGTTAATGGATGATTATGAGTTTAAGACTTAATATTATGTGTTTTTTGTTCATTAATATTTCTTTAATCATCTCTTTATGTTTAAAGCTAATCTTGTTATATTATGCAATATGTTTTACTATTAAATTTTGGGTGTATTTTATTGTTTTTTTTTTTTTTGAAAGTTGTAGATTTTAGTTATACGACAAAATAAGTGGACATGTGAAAATACGGCTTGGTCTATTCTCACACCCCTTTTGGTTGTTTTGACGTATTCACACACGCCTGACTTATTTCCACACCCCCTATGTGCTGCTCTTTGGCGAAAGTGCAGCATATAGGTTTCCATATCCCTATGTTGCGCTTTGGCCAAATTGCAGCATATAGGTTTCCATATCCCTATGTTGCGCTTTGGCCAAATTGCAGCATATAGGTACGAGGTCAATGAGACAAAGACTAACACCTGCAGTCTTTATCTGCTGGTCAGACCTATATGTTGCTCTTTGGCCAAAGAGCAGCAGATCGAAGGGTGTCGAAATAAGCCATGGGTGTGTGAATATCATGGCCCAAAGATCCTTGATTAGTTTTTTTACATGGGTACCCGATGACTTTCTTTACAAGAGTTTGTCGGTTGAAGTCTCGTTTATTACAAATATCATCAGCGGACCAGAGGTTATACCACAGTGGGCTTACGAATGACGGATTTCTGAAATTAGTGATGGACCTGGTCATCAGTGTTATCTGCAATCACAGACGTGGTGACCTTTTACCTATGTGTATTACCAAGTGTGCTTTGTTGGAAAAGAGAAAAGTAAAATAAGTTAATAAATGATTGCTTTTTTAGTTATATTTTCTAACATAGTAAAATACACTCTTTATCGAGTTATAATTTGAAACTTTGACTGATCAAAAAAACAATATAAGTAGTCCATATACCTTTGTTTGATTTAAAGATCACAAACACAAATTGTTTGACACCCTTAATGATTGTACATGGCTTTGTGAATTGAAATCATCTAGTTTGTTTTCATGTTAAATTCTTCGATTTCACAAGAGGCAATATGCCGATGTACAACGAATGTACATAGTTGAGTGTTTTGTCTTGGATGGGCACGCCTAGATGAAGAACCACACAGTTATGTCTCAAAAAAGTATAGTCATGTCCTATGTTGAATGCGACAATGTTATGTCTTAAAAAGGACACATAGTTGTGTGTTAGATTTATGATTTCTTTATTAAATGCTCGGTTTTGTTCCTTTTGAAATACTATGAGAGTATGAACTTAAGGGAAGATATGGAATCCTGTAAATGCTAAAGGACATAGGTTGTAATGAATTCTAAAAAAAAGACTGTGACTGTAATTATTGAAGGTAAAGAATATTCATTGCAATCCGATACAAACATATAGGACGAAAAATGTAATCTACCATATACAAAATATATATAGTTTGGAGTATACATATATGAGGTGTTGGAAATATTAAGGATAACATACAAGTTGGTATGTTTCCTCCATCCCACATTGGTGAGGGAAGTGAAAGTTGAGTGGTTTATAAGGGATTGCCCCTTATGGGCCATCAAAGTGTTAAATGGGTTGAGAAGTGGCTAAAGCCCACACGCACGCCGAGCCGAGCCGGGAGCTTGCGAATGGGCGCCTTTAAGGCGCACTTTGCACTTCACACGTGAGCTGAGGAGCTTTTATTTTTAGCTAGGGTCCGGTTCAGGTGAGTCAGATCTGTGGATCGAGATAATGAGATAAGATTGGGATAGAGATGAATTCGAAACAGTGGGGGTTATCTCCACGAATTCGAATTCATGTGGGATATATCCAGCAATTCGAATCTGGTTGATGAGGGTTATCCCATTCCCCGTTTTTCTCACTCTTTGTTGTGATCTCAACCAATAAATAAAGGCTTCCTGTTACCATTATGCACTTGCAATATTCGCAGCCTGTTGTTTCTGTGTTCCAGCTTCTGCGTTTTTTGGTCTCCATTGCTGTTGGAATAAAGTTCTGCATTAAATCCTGGGAGTTTACGTTGCAGCTCACAGCAATACGAGCGCGTAAAATCCTTTAAGGACATAAATCATCCATGCAGTTCAAGGATCACCTTTCTTAATCGCCAGGTTGGTTTTAATTTTGCATGTTCTTTAATTTGTCCGATGACGGGACAGTCTTCTTCTACCTTTCTTTAATCAGTTTGTTCGTGTTGGAATAAACTAGTTTGGCCAATAACTCGGTAATTACTAAAATTTATATTAATTTACTGTTTGATTAAATTATTTTCAACAATCTTAAAAGATTTTATTTGTGTTTAATCAATAGAACTAATGGACGGTGAACTACCAACAGCTAATCTGAGATTCATGAATCAAGAGTTTGTCAAGTTGGACAGATTCGATGGTTAGAACTATACCCGTTGGGAGGACAAGGTTAAGTTCATGCTAGTTGTGCTGAAACTCTACTATATCCTTGATCCAAACTTGCCCGCAATCCCTGAAGACCCTCCTATTGAGGCTAGAGAGGTCCCGGATCAAGATTTGGCAAAGCAAAGACTTTTCCGTAAGGAAGCTGAAGATCTTTGCCTTGGCCACATCAAAAATTCTCTTTCGGATCGTCTCTATGACTTGTACGCGCCGGTAACAGGTGCTAGAGAATTGTGGAAAGCTTTGGAAGATAAGTACAAGGCTCATGAAGAAGGTACTAACAAATACCTTATTTCCAAGTACTTAGACTTTCAAATGGTTTATGACAAGTCAATCCTAGAGCAAGTGCATGGACTCCAAGTTCTTGTTAACAAATTGACCGCACTTTCTATTCCGCTGCCAGAAATATTTCAAGTAGGGGTCATTATTGCTAAACTGCCTCATAATTGGAAAGATTTCTCAAAGAGAATGATTCACAAGTCTGAGGACTACTCTTTGGATGAACTGTTGAAGCACCTCAGAATTGAGGAGGAAACGCGCAACATGGACAAAAGAAGTAAAGTCGGATCGAGTGTGAATTATGTTGCTGGAGGATCTGGGCAAAAGGGAAAGGGGCCATCAAAGAATAAAAAGTTTATAGCACCAAAGAAAAAGGAATTCAAGAAGTCACAACACACTAACAACCATTAACCAAAGAGGTCTGGTAAATGTCATGTTTGTGGAGAAACTAGGCATTATGCACGAGAATGCTCTCAAAGGAAATCTGGATCTACGGTTGGTTCTACAAGTGCTGTTGATATTGAGAAAGTCACCAATCTAGTAGCCAATGTGGGTCTTGGAGATGTTAAACTTGCTTTCTCAATATACACGCGTTTTGGCATGTAGAGGATGGTTTTTGGATTCTGGAGCTAGTGTTCATGTTTTTGGGAATCGTGGCCCGTTTCTTACTTATGGTCCTGTTCCTCAAGGACCAGTGGTGGTATGTGCTGATGGACATCATGTAGAAGTTCGTGGTAAAGGCACAGTGTGACTAAACTTTAAAGCTGGTCAAACGGTTACCCTTCAGGACATGTTGCATGTTCCTGGTATCACCAAGGGTCTTGTTCCTACTGATAAGTTTGATCGAAATGGTTACAAGCTGGTTCTCAAGATCTTCGTGTGAAGTTTTCTCCAAATGACATCTATGTGGGTCAAGCTAAGAACACGGGTGGAATGTATCACCTTGACCTAGCTGAATATGGAATTGACAAAGAAGAAGACTCGGATGAAGGGGGTGTTTCTGTGATTGATGGTTTTGGGAATGAAAGTGATAGTGATAGTGTTGATAGTGGTAGTGATAGTACTAGTTTTGGTCAATGTAATGCAATTGGTTCTGAATTGAATGAAATTATGTCTTCTGATTATATCGATTGTTCAATTTCTTTATGGCATAAACGTTTAGCTCATACAAATATTAAAAACATTGAAAAAATGCAAACTAAAGGTTTGTTAAAGTTAAAAGATAAAGACTTTGAAAAATGCAAAACTTGTGTGAAATCAAAATTCACAAAGAAACATTTTCCAAGTGTCAATAAACGTAATACATCACTACTAGAACTAATTCGTTCAGATATTTGTGAACTGAATGGAGTCCTTACTCGTAGGGGTAAGAGATACTTTATCACTTTCTGCGATGACTTGAGCCGATACTTATATGTTTATTTACAGCATTCAAAAGACGAAGCTTTTGAGGCATTTAAAATATATAAGGCTGAGGTTGAAAAACAAAAAGAGAAACGCATTAAAATTCTTCGCTCGGACAGAGGTGGAGAATACTTTAACCGAAAGTTTGATGCATTCTACGAAGAGGAAGGCATCATACATGAGAGAACTGCACCGTATATTCCCCAACAAAATGGTTTGGCTGAGAGAAGGAACCGAACCTTGGTAGAGATGGCTAACTATATGTTAAATCAATCGGGTCTACCTCGTAAAATATGGGGGAAGCTGTGTTAACTGCATGTTATGTTCATAATAGGATCACTAGTTGTGTGATACCTACGAGCTCATATGAGTTGTGGAAAGGAAGAAAACTAAACCTAGAGCATTTGAGGATTTGGGGTGTCTTGCCTATTATCGTGTACCTGATCTAAAGACACTCAAATTAGGATAACGAGCTTACAAGAGTGTATTCATTGGATATGCTCCGCATAGTAAGTCTTACCGATTGTTGGATGACGAATCAAGTATAGTTGTAGAATCCAGAGATGTGGAATTCTTTGAGAACAAGCTTTCTAGAGATGATGAAAACTCAATTACACCACAGCTTCTAGTACTTTTGAAAAACGAGTCCAACCTTCACCGGTAGTTGAAGAACCATGGAAAAGTACTAGAGTTAGAAAAGAGAAAAGTTATGGAGATGATTTCTTTTCTTACCTGGTTGAGGGAACTCAAAAGAAAGTGACGAGAGAGGTCATTTTCGCTGTAAATTTGGATGATGATCCTAAAACTTTCAGCGAAGCAATGTCATCAAGAGATGCTCCTTTATGGAAAGAGGCAGTCAATGATGAAATGGATTCCATTATGGGAAATGGAACTTGGGAGTTAGCGGATCTACCCAAGGGAAAGAAACCTATTGGATCCAAATGGATTTTTAAAAAGAAGTATCATCCAGATGGATCCATCTCTGCCTATAAGGCAAGATTAGTTGCTAAGGGGTATAGGCAGAGAGAAGGGATCGACTATTTTGATACCTATGCACCTGTGGCTAGAATTAGCTCTATTAGAACTCTAATAGTGGTGTCTGCTTTGAAAGGGCTGTACATCCATCAAATGGATGTGAAGACTGCATTTCTAAATGGGTATCTTAATGAGAAGATTTATTTGGAGCAACCAGAAGGTTTTGTGATGCCCGGACAAGAGAACAAAGTGTGTAGACTTATTAAATCTCTATATGGTTTGAAGCAAGCTCCTAAACAGTGGCATGAGAGATTTGACACCACTGTGACTGCATTCGGGTTTCGACACAATAATACTGATAGATGTATTTATACTAAATGCGAACCTGGTTATACAGTCGTGATTTGTCTCTATGTTGATGATATGTTGATCATTGGCACTCACCTTGAAGGTATTTCTGAAACTAAGAAATATCTAGATCAAGGTGAAAAGAAATGAAAGTCAGATTTCTCTAAGTCAATCTCATTACATAGAGAAAATTATGACTAAGTTTCAACACTTGAACATTAAAGAGTTTAATACCCCATTTGATCAAAGTGTGAAACTTAATGTGAACTCTGGGAGAGCAGTGGCTCAACTGGAGTATGCGAGTGCTATTGGAAGTATGATGTATGCAAAACATTGCACTCGTCCTGACATTGCTTTTGTTGTAAGCAAACGCAGTCAGTATACTGTCAATCCAGGGACATAACACTGGAAGGCAGTGGGTAGAGTACTTGGATACTGAAAAGGACCAGTAACTTAGAACTAACACTACACGCATTCTTCCAGAATACTCGAAGGTTATTCTGATGCAAGCTGGATTGATCACACCAGTTATTCAAAATCTACAAGTGGGTGGATTTACACTCTAGCAGGAGGAACGATTTCTTGGGCGAGCAAGAAACAGACGTGTATTGCCCACTCAACTATGGAAGCTGAGTTCATAGTACTAGTTGCGGCTGGTAAGGAAACATAGTGGTTCAGAGATCTTCTTACTGACATCCGTCTGTGGGATGTTCCAATGTTGTCCATTCCCATGTATTATGATAGTGAGGCCACACTATCTAAAGTATACAACGCAGTGTATAATGGGAGGTCAAGACACATAGGTCTTCGGCACAATTATGTGAGACAACTGCTTGAAAGTGGTACCATCAAGGTTGTCTATGTCAAGACGAGCAGGAACTTGGCTGATCCGTTTACTAAACCTCTGACGAGAGATTTGGTTGTGAATACCGCGAGAGACATGGGTCTAAAACCACAATAGAATCGTTAGTGATGGAAACCCAACTTGAACTTAGTGCTCCCATTTCTCAAGTTTAATGGGTAAAAACGAAGTCACTTAACGATAGAAGGTACTATCAATTTTTGATAGATCCATGTGAGGTATGATAGTACGTCATTGCCGAGAACAAGGGTGAGCTAGTGCTCTTAACAAAGTTTTGGAGGCATCCAAGCAACGTGGATGATGTAAAACTTTGCCTATATGATCTAAGGGTGGTGTCGCCTTGAGTGAAAATAAGTGGTTTGTCTTCTAAAGAGTCATGAAAATGATTTATAGCGCATGGCCATATTCACGCTCAATGAGAACGCAAAGTCGGCCGGTGATGTGTGGGGGTAAACCGAACAGGTTAATGGTTTAATTCCATAGGACACCATCAAATCTGTCTCTTCTTGTTCATCAACATAAACTGGGTTTAATCTCCATGACACCTAGTGACATCATCTGTCTAAGTGAAAGGAAACATTCCAACATGGTAGGGGATTGTTGGAAATATTAAGGATAACATACAAGTTGGTATGTTTCCTCCATCCCACATTGGTGAGGGAAGTGAAAGTTGAGTGGTTTATAAGGGATTACCCCTTATGGGCCATCAAAGTGTTAAATAGGTTGAGAAGTGGCTAAAGCCTACACGCGTGCCGAGCCGAGCCGATCCGCGAGCTCGCGAATGGGCGCGTTTGAGGCGCACTTTGCACTTCGCACTTGAGCTGAGGAGCTTTTATTTTTAGCTAGGGTCCGGTTCAGGTGAGTCAGATCTGTGGATCGAGATAGAATGAGATAAGATTGGGATAGAGATGAATACAAAACAGTAGGGGTTATCTCCATGAATTCGAATTCGTGTGGGGTATATCCGGCAATTCGAATCTGGTTGATGAGGGTTATCCCATTCCCCGTTTTTCTCATTCTTTGTTGTGATCTCAACCTACAAATAAAGGCTTCCTGTTACCCATTATACACTTGCAATTTTCGCAGCCTGTTGTTTCTGTGTTCCAGCTTCTGCGTTTTTCTGGTCTCCATTGTTGTTGGAATACCGGTTAAGTTCTGCATTAAATCCTGGGAGTTTACGCTGCAGCTCACAGCAATACGAGTGTGTAAAATCCTTTAAGGACAAGAATCATCCGTGCAGTTCAAGGATCACCTTTCTTAATCGCCAGGTTGGTTTTAGTTTTGCGTGTTCTTTAATTTGTCCGATAACGGAACAATCTTCTTCTACCTTTCTTTAATCAGTTTGTTCGAGTTGGAATAAACTGGTTTGGCCAATAACTCGATAGTTAATAAAATTTATATTAATTTACTGTTTGATTAAATTATATTCAACATGAGAGAATGAACCAATACATAATATTTTTTCATGTTTATATAGATCCATGAATACACAAAAACAGGAAATGAACCAATACATAATATTTTTTTCAGTTTATATGTAGCCATGAATATACAAAAACATGGAATGAACCAATGCATAATATTGTTTTCATGTTTATATAGAGCCATGAATATACAAAAACATATATATAATGATAAATGATTTGCAAGTAAAATTGTGTGTAAGTTCATTTATTATTTGTGTGTGCATGATTTTATATTTATCATACAATTAGATAGTTTTGTTAATGACTTGGAACACTCAGAAATTTGGATGCATGATTGTCTCTGCATCCATAAGAGTTCTTCTGTGTTTTAGAAGCGTATAACCACAGTGTTTTACTTGCATCGAGTGTGTGAGAGAAATGAGAGAAATAGTAGTCGTTGAGTTCTCACAAGAGGCTTTTGATCATCTTGTTGAATTAAATATCTTGCTTGCTCGGTCTGTATACATGAGACAGGAGCTCTTGGTTCCTTTAACATCCACTTCACTAATCGTTTAATAGTAAACACTACAAATGTTTATTTACTTGAAACGCTCTTATGTTTATTCTATTATTCATGCTCTCATTGTAATAAAAAAATTACCTCTATACAAATCACAACAAAGTATACCTTAAGAGAGTATGCTTTTTATCTTATATGGCACATGTAGGTTAGTGATTTCAATTAGTTACACCCACTAAAATGACTTCACATTGTAATATTTTCGTCAATTATAACCATACTTGTCTATGTAAAGGGTCCGAACCGACCAAACTCGACCTGAACCCACGAGATGTAAGATTAAATATATTATGTTGTAATATTTAATGATGTAGCCATTATAATCATTTATATTATATTCGATCTAAATATATGTAAATCCTATTATATATTAGTTGGTAATTGTTGATGGACCATATTACTCTTATTAACTAATTAAGGTTTCCTCTTGGGTGTATATATAAGGAGATAACTAGAGAGGTTAAAAGGTTAGATAGTTACACAACCTATTACTCACAACATCACATAATTCATCCCTCTCTCTCCATACGAATTCTGCCCTAAAATTCGGTACTACCATCATCACTTTACACCCTAAGGAGGAACCAGATCACACTGACAAAGATGTCGAACACCATGGCTTTGTCACTGACTGGATTCTCTGCTGGCCTGTCTGCCGTCACAGGTATTATTTTATTTGTTTTCCATCATGTATAAACAGAACTGATCAACATGTGGTATCAGAGCATATGTTAATAAATCGGTTATGTTTTGTATCCATTATTTTGGGATTGAAATCTGAAAAACAGAATTTTGAAAGTCTTAAAAACAGCCGGTTTCGAGGCCTTCCGTAATGTCCCGAATCACTGTTTTCAGAAAATAATTTTAATAATTGACTCGAATTCATAATGGGTAAAACTTGTTGTTCCGAAATCCATTACAAAACCATTAAAATTCAGGTTTGGAGTTTCAAGAATTATGTTTTAATTTTAGGGTTCATCATATGTTCTTAGGAAAATTCAAAAATTTCTTTATGTTTTGGAATATAATTTGGATTAGTGGATGTTTTTACTGTTTTGATCTGAATTATATCTATTAAAAAACTTCAAAAATTGTTAAAAGATAATCAAATTACAATTTTCAAAATCTTTTGATAAGTTTAGATCAACACTAAAACAGGAAGCACTATCCCACAATCCCTAAAACTTCGAGTTTTCAGTTATATTTCACACTAACAGCTGTTAACAGTAGGTTTCGAGACCAACCTTAACGACTCGAAACCATAGTTTCCGACTCGAGACCGCAAGATTCCGAATCGAAATCATAAAGGGTTCAGCCTTCATGACTCAAGACCAAGATTCCGACTCGAAATCATAAAGGTTTTAATCTTCATAACTCGAGACCAAGGTTCCGACTTAGGTTGCGACTCGAAACCTCATTATGAAGTCGAAATCTCATAAATGTTCATTACTCGAAACCTCGAGATTTCGACTGAGGTTTCGACTGACATTAGTGACTCGCAACCAAGTAGTTGCGACTCGAAACCTTACTCGTGATCTCATTCGAAACCTCATTACTTTATTAAGCTGTTAATGTGAACTAAAATTTAGCACTAACAGGTGGTTTGCTGTTAAATACTTGGTTTTGTAAATACCTAATTACTTAACTAATCAGAATTAGATAATGTTTTACAAAACCAAAATAGCTTAACTTGAATGAGCTTCTGATGTATCATTTCTGGCCAAAGCTGATTTGATGCATCTATTAAATGTTCAAGTATTATAAAAGCTAGGTTAAGTATGCATTACAAACGTGATTGTCTTAATTTCTAGCCAAAGTTAATCTAATTCATTCATGTATAGCCTACTTAACAAGTGTAACAACTCAGAATTTTCGTTATAAATTTATTTCAGTTTATCCCGTTATTGTATTCCGAGATTCGATTATGAGAAAGTTGTGTTAATTAGATCGCATCTAATCGCTTATTAAACGCATCGTTTATTAAACGCATCGCTAATTCAATCGCAATCACAAGTAGTTATGCTGCTATACGAGCCGAGTGTGTTATTATGTAATGAACACTGGTGCCATCGCATCGCTTATCTCATCGCATCGCAAATCGTAGTTAATTATGTAGAATTATGTTTATGTGTGTTATATTTGTTTATGTTATGATTACAATCGTTATCGCAACGCTCTAACACGCACGAATCGCTAAATCGCACTATTACATCAATTATAACGCTTAATATACCTATCTAATACGAACCGGATCGCCAAACGAACTCGTAACGCGAAATAAACAAACAAAACTTGGCCACTAGGTCAAGTTCGGCCGAACTTGTATAATACAAGTTCGCTCGAACTTGTCTGAGCCATCTAGCTCTTCACCAACCACAAGTCCGCCCAGACTTGTCTCAGAATCACTAGAAACATACTTGTAGCAAGTTCGCCCGAACTTGATGTCTGCCCTTCCCATTCTCAGTCCACCTATAAATACCCAGCTCCATTCTTTATTTGAACTTGCTACAAGTTTGCCCAGAGCTCCCCAAAACCGAAACCCTTTGTTTTCTAAGTAAGATTCAACCCGTTTTCAACTACAACAACGTTCAACAACGTTTTACAACGATTTTGCACAAGGATTTGCCTTCGTTTTCATCAAATCTCTTCTGTTTACGAAAATCTTCATCTTTTTCTATAAAACTTCTCATTTTCACTCAGATCTACTCTTAGATCTGAGTAAAACCTTTTAAAAACGTCGATTTTCACACAATAGTTGGACTAATGACGTATGTTTCGTTCACTTTGAAGTGGAACGAGGCGTTGTCAAGCAAGATCTCAGATACGGAAGCACAAGGACGAAATCATCACCTTACACAAGCTGGACTAACCCATACGAACCTCCAAGTTCGCCCGGATTAGCCTGAGTTTCTGTAAAATGGCTAAACTCGCTCCAAAAGACCTCTCCTGCCTAAGTTTTACTCAGTGGCTTAAGGTTGGAGGGATGGACACTCGATTCCTCAGCAAATGACGCGAAAACGCACAATTTGGATGCCAAAACAATCAAGTTCGCTCGGAAGGCATCAAGTTCGCTCGAACTTTTCACCAGATTGGTGACCAAGTTCGCCCGAACTTGATCAAAACTCACCAAATGTCACAAGTTCGCCCGAACTTGTACTGATTTCAAAGAAATCAGACAAGTTCTCCCGAACTTGTATCCTCCCTCAACAAAAGGGACAAGTTCGCCCGAACTTGTCTCGTTTTCTAGGAAACCAGACAAGTTCGCCCGAACTTGTTCACTCAGTAAGTTTAGTCATACAAGTTCGCCCGAACTTGTACTCTCAAGTACAAGTTCGCCCGACTTGTCTACTGTTCTCTCACCCGTTAAGCGTTTCAGCAATTCGGAAGACTGATGCACTTCTATTCACTTACAGGCTGATCCGGCACTCTCCGCAACTCCTCTCAGATCCCGCCTCATCTCTCAAAATGCACCAACTATGAGTATACTTGAACCCCTTTTACGCTTAAATGCACTTTCGGGTGTCACATATGTTTATTATATCAAATCACATCACACAACTCTCAAACGCTTATTCGCAATCCGTTGTTACATGATTATACGTGAAATCTGCTGAATTGTATGTATTGCTTGATTGCTTATACGCGACCCTTAACATGATAGTATACTAAAGGTGACCCGCGACCCGGAGGCCCGGGGTTGTTAAGGCTCGCGTTTTACATTTCTCATTTATTTTTCTCTTTTAGGATGTGGACATTTGTTCGCATTCCTCGATCAATCGCGGTTTATTGGTTTGCATTCACATCTATTACGTATGTCATGCGGTGTATGCTAAACGCTTTTATATCTATTATGTACGCAAACCTGTATGCTCACCCTTACTTAATTGTATTGACGTTTTATTTTAACATATGTGGCAGGTTGAGGATATTGCTTTGGACGCTTAGAATTAGGTTTTACTTTAGAAAATCATGTAATAAAATCTAGGGAAGTTCGAATCGGATGTTATGTTTAAGAGATTTGCTTAGTATTAATTATTTTGGATGTTATTGTTTAATAGTATGGGATGTTAAACGTTTAGATAATATTGCTTAATAGTTGTTATGATATCTCTTGAACAATCTGGTTCGCCTAGTACCGCGCCCCGATGATTCCGCCATCTGTTGGGGTGTGACAGATTGGTATCAGAGCCATAACCATAGGATAATTAGGTAGAATTGTCATGTTCGACCTAGTCGTATGTTTAAGTACCCGATTTGACAAATCTTTAACTTAAATGCTTAAACTACGTGCCATAAATGCTTAAATATACCTTTCCTAAGGCTAACACAATATACACGCTTGGAAACGCTCGTATCACACCAAACGAGTGATCAAGTCTAGATTAGGTGTGAAAACCGAGAACTCTCGATAAGATCATTCACTCCACGCATTCTCTATCGCACGAGATACCTTCATTGAGTTAGGAGTGATATCCAAACCTCGATGAAAATCTCCATTTCTATCTAGTGGAACTCCCGATATAATCGGTGAGCATAACCACAATTAGGAATGAAGTTGTTAAGTTAGGGGTGAAACCCACATCTTAATAACTAGTTCCGCTCCTCGATTCTCAATCTCACCAAAGTCTCGATTATTTCGATGACTCGGAACACGACATAACTGGAAGGATAAATGCCGCTAACCGTTGTACGGCGAGAGCATTTGTCTATTAGGCCAAATCGTGTGTCCGAACTCAGAGAATTTTCGAACCACTTTGGGTAGTCGCTGTCTCAAAACCCAGGACGCTCCCAATTGATTTAAGTCTATTATCGTTGATTTTACGCATCATCGAGTTTATTATTTATGTGTTTAAATTTTGAGAATTTTCGCTTATTCGATTTCTCACTTTATTGATTTCTCGTAATATCGATTTCTCGCTTTGTCGCTCTTCGCTTTATAAAGTATGCACTACTTGCACAGCTCTCGTAATCTAAAACGCTAAATAATACACCAACCAAACTAATCGCTCAACCCGCATACGCTCAAGAGACCGTTCGCGGCTCATACGCGGTATTACTCACTTATTTCGCTTATATATATATATATATATATATATATATATATATATATATATATATATATATATATATATATATATATATATATCGCTTATATCTCGCTTATGCTACTCGCATCTCGTACGCGCTACTCATGTTAACTAGAGGTGAATACGTGCAAAATATGTGCATACGTGCTTATGTGATTATGTGCTTATGTGCTTACGTGCTTATGTGCTTACGTGCTTATGTGCTTACGTGTTATATGCTTACGTGGTTTTGTGCCTTGTATGAATATTAATAATAAATATTTTTAACTAAACCTATTATAATCGAATCTCATCTAATCTAAACCTTCGTGTAGATGTCTTCTATGGGATCTCACACACGGAGGAACATTGTGACATCCCGGAAAAAATCAGGTATCGTCCTTTGTATTTATACGATTTGATCTTTCAGATATACATACACAGAATAAACTCATGTCGCGAATATTTGACAAATTATAATATGTGTTTAATTATTTAACGGCTTATATTATATGTTCCATTAAAAAGCCGAACCCGAGCTTAAGCCATTTCAACCTTTCGCGAACGCAACACCTTGCGACACAAGTAAACCCAACCCGAAAACCCTTACCCTTTTTCGGCCCCTACACCTAGTCGCCCCCCTCCTCTAGTGTTTCTTGGGGAACAAGTTTCCTCGGGGAAAAGTTTGGGGGTTATAAATAAAAACTAGTTATCAAAAGTTCAAAACCCTAATCCCCCTATCCCCTTGGAGGTCGACAGCAGCCAACACCCCCCCCCCCTCTCGTTCGCAAGACAGCCCCCCTCTTCATCGATCGCAAGCCCTCTCTCTTTCTCTAGTTTTCTTTGCTTCAAGGTTAGTATCTTGGTTATGTTTGTGATTCATGGTGTGATTTTGTGTAGACATGGTTATGATCATGAGTTGTTATGGTAGTGTTATGGTAGGGTTTTGTTGTGCATGAGTAGCTTCGGGTAAATTATGCGATTTGTTGAGTTTATTGACGACATGTATGCGTAAATAATCATTGGCTGCGTTTTCTTTACAAAAATCATGATGTTATAACTAGGGTTATAAAATTATTAACATGGCTAGGTGATAATTGATGATTAATCTGCTATTAGTTGTTATTAGGAGGTGTTGCGATCGTTAAATATGTTTCGGGTATTGTTTAGAATGAAAACAGAATGCAGATTAGCGAAAACAGCCAACTTCAGTTGGCTGTAAACGGATCGTTATAAATCAAAAAATTAATTTTTTGAAGTCTAAAAAGTACGTTTTTGAAAAACGCTTCTAATGGCGCTGGAATCGCATTTTTTGAGGTCGATTACTATTTTAAAATAATTATTTTGTGCAGCAGCTGAAGCTGCAATTTTTCTGCAGAAATTACGTGTTGTTTGCTGTGTCATATCTTGTAATCTGGATAGAATTAGGTCATGAAATTCGTACAGTAGTTGGACACAGGTGTCGCCGAAAATCTCCACTAGAATTTCATCATCGGGTGGCTAATGATTTTTAAATGATTTTTTCCGTGGACTGCAGTCAGAAAGTGACGAATCTGACTGCAGCCTAGTATATGATTTTTAAAAAATAATCGGTAACGAGTTAGGGCTGGAAAATTTTACACAAAGTTTTGCAGACCGTTTGACACGTTCTATAAATTAATTGGAAATTTTGGAATATGGGCACTATTTTATAAAAATACCTGAAAACAGCCCAGTTCTGAACACTTAAGCTGAAACACAATAAGTTGTTATATGTACATCTGGATGTTTGTATGTGCTATCTGTGATTAGCCGAACCTGTTTTATGGTGACTTAAATGTTATATAACTTGTTGTATGCCATGATCATAGATGATTATACGTGGAATATATATATAAGTTGTCAACGTGATTGCATGATTCGTGTTAAGATACGTGTATGGATTTCGTGTCTTACATGAGCACACTAATAAACTAAATGGTAATCATATTAGGACGTGATTGACCAACCTCAACTCATAATCACTTTAAAAGTCTAACTGAGCTATCAAAGGTGAGTTCACGGACCCTTATTCTTTAAACGTTTACAAAACACAGGGGGAGAAAACATGTACACGTCACAGTGATGTATAGGTGGTATATATTACGGTACAATAACGTCTTTCTATTTAGAGTTATGTTATACGGTTATGGTCACAAGGAAGCATATATCACATGTCAGTCCCCTTAACACTTACGATGCCGTTAGTATTGGATTATAGCGAGGGAATTTTTAGTAGTACTACTGGCCCGACAAGCCCCACTCGAACTGGCCGCGCCAGTTAGACCGAACATTGATGGTTACGGGTGTAGAATTTGCCTAACACTTAGCCATGGTTAGTGATAGACCTGGCACAACAGGGGCAGCAACGTCAGATTCAGATCGAACACTTTGTTGACATGACCTACCTTAGCTAACTAAACATATAACATAAACTGCTAATCAATATAACAACACGGTTCGGGTTTTGAATTGTGAACAACTTATAACAACACGATTCGGGTTTTGATCGGGAACAACTTATAGTAACACGATTCGGGTTTTGAATCGGGAACAACTTATAGCAACACGATTCGGGTTTTGAATCGGGAACAACTTATAGCAACACGATTCGGGTTTTGAATCGGGAACAACTTATAACAACACGATTCAGGTTTTGAATCAGGAAACTTGAACATTCTAATTCGGGTTTAGATCAGGGGTTACCAATCATAACATACTGGTTGGGATTTGAACCAGTGAAACAACTTATCTTATATCTGTAAACTAAAACCTGTGAACTCACTCATCATAATTGTTGACACTTGATTTTTACATGTTTTCTCAGGTTGCTAAGGTAGCACACATCAGAACTAGGATGCATTACGGTGTCGCATTGATTTCATCATATATTTAGACATAACTTTAAATTACAATAACTATTTTGGTTTTGTAATTATTATGCTTCCGCAACTCAATTGTATAAACAATATTTTCTCATTAATGAGCAAACATGAATATTTTTTTTAATTCATACAATGGTCCTTCAGTATGACTAATGACTGCGATCCTGGTTTGTCACGCGCCTCGCGGTAAAACCCCGCAAGTGGATTTTTTGACACAAGATAGGTCGAACTCGGTTGAGCATGCAAATCAACTTATCATTACGGGTGCACACGTAATAGTAATTTGCGATGCATGTGAATCCTTGTGAAACCTTGTGTGTGTATAAATTGTCCTAACCTGTGAATTCCTCGTTAAAAACTTTCACTATCGGTAAAAGTTCTCATAATCCACTCAGCGACTAACTAGTACCATTAAATGTGTTCAGTAGTTGATGGACACAACAATTAAATTCAAGATATTATCGGGCACATTAAGCTATCGTGAATGGAATCCCTCAATGTTACTATTATTGTCATTATTATCTTTTCTTTTTTATTTTACTCATGTAAGAGTCTTAGTGAAACTAAGATTCCCCTCAGAACCTGTCATTATGGTTTAAACCCTACCAGAATTTTAGTGTAAACCTTTCAGCACAGCGCATAAACGAAATATGAAGAATCTCTCGTACGTTTACACTTTATCCCATACGCTTAACCACAAAATTTCCTTTGACCCTATTACTCTGTGTCTTTTGACTAATCTTTAGTCTAACCTGATTTACGTCTTCGCATACCTAACTTTACGAGCATATTTCCACAAAACGGTTCCATCATCTCAAGAACATTGGAGACAGAGATACAAGTTTATCAACACCCAGATGAAAGTGATGGTCTACAAAATAATGTTACCCCTTGTATTGATAGATTCATTATTCCATAACAATTTTCCCTTCTAAGCTAGTCTATCCCCTAGCTATTGCACTGGTGGACGCTTACCGTTTAATGCGACAGTTTGTTATTGTTGTTGACGTAGACGCAGCTCTCACTCCATGGTCGTGGTTGCACTACATCTTTGAAACTTTATGCATAAACTCCCATCAAATGTGTGCTCAAATTTTTAAAGAACTTGGTAAACTCGTCTTTTTGATCCTTGGTGATCACTTTTTGGACTTTGAAGATGGTGATGTATTGTTATTATGACCATACTATTTTTCGAATATATTTTCCCGCCCTTGTAATGAAATTTCATGGCAACGTATGTGATGTTCCTAATACACATGTTTTAGTTCAACCCTTCAAACTTGGTTGCCTACATGTTCGACTAATTACACACTCAAATTCATACATGGATTTTAGTAAATCCATTCTTATTCACATGCGGGTAAGCTCGACGACTATGGAGAACACTACAATTGAACCAGAGCACTACGAATTCAACGAACCATTACTTTGCAACATAACTCTCTTTGCGTCAACACCTTCAATTTAGCGCTTCCAATGAGTAGCTGTGTCATTTTATTTCTATTTATACCGCTTGTGTGAGACCAACTACATCCACATCATCAGATTTACTGTCTCACTAGTGAGTCTAAAAAAATTATGAAGAACGGACTGATGACAATCGCGTCTTGGTATATTCTTCAGGTATTATCTTGTTGTGCTAAAAGCAATGTCATAGTCTTGAATGACCTTGTTATATGCTAATCCTCGCATGGCTAAATCACTTTCTACGAACGTTACTCGAGGAGCAAGTAGCCATACTTAAGTTCATCAAGTGTATTTTCTACCTTCATGAAGTATGCCAAGATTAACACCCATTCCGTGTGAAATTGCCATACTTATGTATAGCTTCATTGATTTCTTTGTTCGTATTTATCGTTCTTCGACCGAAAGCTGTCCATCTATTACAATCAACTACAACCAAAATGTCATGACCAGTTTTAACCAAAAATCTCATTTCCCTCCATATAAACGTGTCGAGACGTTAACATCCTGAAATAAAGGGCATAATGGCCGACTTGAGTTTTCATCCAATCCGTTGATAAATCTACCCAGATCACCAGTTTCATACAATTAATATTATTCCTTTCTAGAAGTCTTACGTATGATAGCATCATCACTGTTATCTTGTAGGGGTAACTGTACCATTTCTGATCTTCGGTAGCGATGCCTCATAACTACAAATCCTTCTGACACTCCCGGTTACGTTGGGTAAGTTACCGCTGGTGCTCTCAACACATATGATCCTAGAATTTGAGTAATTTGGCCTTTAACAAACTACCTTAACACAATTCCAGTTCGGTTTATTTTGTTGACCCTTCGTCTATGACGTATAACATTCGTGTCCATTCGGGTAACCTTAAAATATACATTAGATACACTTGATATGTGAAGTGTTGGCTCCTTAACATTCTGATCGCTCTATGATAACAAAAATGTGAACTCACCTAAACTATATTTTGTACAACCCCCCCCCCCCGCGCCATATATGTTAAATACACCAGTCAACATTACACCGATGTATGACACACCGGTGTTCCAACTCTTGTGAGCATCTCCTGTTCTCCCGTGCTTGACATAACTTGTTATGACATTCTTGATTATCGAGCTCCCATCAACTCAACTTATAATTATACTTAAGACCACATACAAAATGACATGTATCAGTGTATTCCTTGATAGCCTAACGTAAACTCCATTCGAAATCCATATGCAAGAATTCACTTCGTTATATTACGACCCCTTCATGCCATAGAGGCTTCACCTACTAAAATTCTGAACTTTGGTGTCATGTCCATGACAATAGCTATACCTGGTTACTAGGCAGTATGCTATGCTATCTTATTCGTGAAAAAGAAACTAGATCACCAGACTTCAATACCATGATACCATTTTGAATAGCGTCATCTCCTTACTTTCGTGTACACCTACATTGTAAGCGGCTTTCTATAGTTCTTGCTAGTCACACTTATGTACACCTACTCTTGCTCGAATCGATTTGGTTGCTACAACAATTGACTATTCTGTACCTATATAATTCCTTGTAACTTGTTCAGATGAACAACTGAATCATCACAATCATGTTGTCTGATTTTGTCCCATCTCATTGTACCGCCATATGTTTTACTCTCTCCTTAGCAATGAACTTTCAATCATGGTCCTTAAAGTACCATAAGCTAAATTTTTGGGACGAAAATTCTTTCAACAGGGGATGATGTGACACCCGGCATTTTCAGGTTAACAACATTACCACATACTCTGTTATCTCAAACATTCATTCATGCATTTTACTTGATTAGGGATAATTAAGTGTGTCGGTTAATACACAAACACTTGCGTAACGGTAATTCGGGGAACTACGGAATCACACACGAGTATTTACTCGAACATTAGCGAACAACATGAATAGTATTCCCGGGTAATTAAATAAATACAAATTATGTGAAGTTATATGTTATGTGACTTATATGTTCATCTTGTAAATTTATGTGAAACCGCGTACATACACGCGTAACAACGTGTTATGGACGAACCCATAACTGGAGTACAATGTATACCTTAGCCTAAATTTCGAGAACGAAATTTCAGTAACATGGGGAGATTGTGACAACTCAGAAATATCTCTCTTACTCCAACGTTTTCAAACTCATGCTTATTCAATTTTCGGGACGAAAATTCTTTCAACTTGGGGTTAATGTGACATCCCGGAAAAATCAGGTATCGTCCTTTGTATTTATACGATTTAACCTTTCAGATATACATACACAGAATAAACTCATGTCGCGAATATTTGACAAATTATAATATGTGTTTAGTTATTTAATGGCTTATATTATATGTTCCATTAAAAAGCCGAACCCGAGCTTAAACCATTTCAACCTTTCGCGAACCCAACACCTTTCGACTCAAGTAAACCCAACCCAAAAACCCTTACCCTTTTTCGGCCCCTACACCTAGTCGCCCCCCTCCTCTAGTGTTTCTTGGGGAACAAGTTTCCTTGGGGAACAAGTTTGGGGGTTATAAATAAAAACTAGTTATCAAAAGTTCAAAACCCTCATCCCCCTATCCCCTTGGAGGTCGACGACAGCCAACACCCCCATCTCGTTCGCAAGGCAGCCCCCCTCTTCATCGATCGCAAGCCCTCTCTCTTTCTCTAGTTTTCTTTGCTTCAAGGTTAGTATCTTGGTTATGTTTGTGATTCATGGTGTGATTTTGTGTAGACATGGTTATGATCATGAGTTGTTATTGTAGTGTTATGGTAGGGTTTTGTTGTGCATGAGTAGCTTCGGGTGAATTATGCGATTTGTTGAGTATATTGACAATATGTATGCGTAAATAATCATTGGCTGCGTTTTCTTTACAAAAATCATGATGTTATAACTAGGGTTATGAAATTATTAACATGGCTAGGTGATAATTGATGATTAATCTGCTTTCAGTTGTTATTAGGAGGTGTTGCGATCGTTAAATATGTTTCGGGTATTGTTTAGAATGAAAACAGAATGCAGATTAGCGAAAACAGCCAACTTCAGTTGGCTGTAAACGGATCGTTATAAATCGAAAAATTGATTTTTTTAAGTCTAAAAAGTACGTTTTTGAAAAACGCTTCTAATGGCGTTGGAATCGCATTTTTTGAGGTCGATTACTATTTTAAAATAATTATTTCGTGCAGCAGCTGAAGCTACAATTTTTCTGCAGAAATTACGTGTTGTTTGCTGTGTCATATCTTGTAATCTGGATAGAATTAGGTCATGAAATTCGTACAGTAGTTGGACATAGGTGTCTCCGAAAATCTCCCACTAGAATTTCGCCAATCGGGTGGCTAATGATTTTTAAATGAATTTTTCCGTGCACTGCAGTCAGAAAGTGACGAATCTGACTTCAGCCTAGTAAATGATTTTTATAAATAATCGGTAATGAGTTAGGGCTGGAAAATTTATACAAAGTTTTACAGACCGTTTGACACGTTCTGTAAATTAATTGGAAATTTTGGAATATGGGAACTATTTTATAAAAATACCTGAAAACAGCCCAGTTCTGGATACTTAAGCTGAAACACATTAAGTCGTTATATGTATATCTGGATGTTTGTATGTGCTATATATGAATAGCCGAACCCGTTTGGTGACTTAAATGTTATATAACTTGTTGTGTGCCATGATCATAGATGATTATACGTGGAATATATATATAAGTTGTCAACGTGATTGCATGATTTGTGTTAAGATACGTGTATGGATTTCGTGTCTTACATGAGCACAGTAATAAACTAAATGGTAATCATACTAGGACGTGATTGACCAACCTCAACTCATAATCACTTTAAAAGTCTAGCTGAGCTATCAAAGGTGAGTTCACGGCCCCTTATTCTTTAAACGTTTACAAAACACAGGGGGAGAAAACATTTACACGTTACAGCGATGTATAGGTGGTATATATTACGGTACAATAACGTCTTTCTATTTAGAGTTATGTTATACGGTTATGGTTACAAGGAAGCATGTATCACATGTGAGTCCCCTTAACACTTACGATGCCGTTAGTATTGGATTATAGCGAGGGAATTTTTAGTAGTACTACTGGGCCCGACAAGCCCCACTCGAACTGGTCGCGCCAGTTAGACCGAACGTTGATGGTCACGAGTGTAGAATTTGCCTAACACTTAGCCATGGTTAGTGATAGACCTGGCACAACAGGGGCAACAACGTTAGATTCGGATCAAACACTTTGTTGACATGACTTAGGTTAGCTACCTAAACATATAACATAAACTGCTAATCAATATAACAACACGGTTCGGGTTTTGAATTGTGAACAACTTATAACAACACGATTCAGGTTTTGAATCGGGAACAACTTATAGCAACACGATTCGGGTTTTGAATCGGGAACAACTTATAGCAACACGATTCGGGTTTTGAATCGGGAACAACTTATAACAACACGATTCAGGTTTTGAATCGGGAAACTTGAACATTCTAATTCGGGTTTAGATCAGGGGTTACCTATCATAACATACTTGTTTGGGATTTGAACCAGTGGAAACAACTTATCTTATATCTGTAAACTAAAGCCTGTGAACTCACTCATCATAATTGTTGACACTTGATTTTTACATGTTTTCTCAGGTTGCTAAGGTAGCACACATCAGGACTAGGATGCATTATGGTGTCGCATTGATTTCATCATATATTTAGACACAACTTTAAATTACATTAACTATTTTGGTTTTGTAATTATTACGCTTCCGCAGCTCAATTGTATAAACAATATTTTCTTATTAATGAGCAAACGTGAATATTTTTTTAAACTCATATAGTGGTCCTTCAGTATGACTAATGACTGCGATCCTGGTTTGTCACGCGTCTCGTGGTAAAACCCTGCAAGTGGTTTTTTTTAGGGTGTGACAAACATCCAACACCACAACGCTGATAAGCGCATCCCTTCATTGGTAGCCAAGCAAATGGCTAAAGTTATCCCTCAGATTGTCAGCGAGATCCTTGCCGTCAGCAGCAATTTGTCCGTCGATTCCAAGAACGAGGCGCCAAAGGCCTCCTTCAGCTTTAAGCAATTTAAAGCATGTGGACCCCTCACTTTCTCTGGCACTGAAGGACCAAGTGCTATGTTCCACTTGTTCGATTCCATCGAGGTTACCTTCCGCCAGAGCGGATGTCCCGAGGCTCTACGCACTATCAACGCCACTGGCGTATTCCAATCGAGGGCTCTCGATTGGTGGACGGCCGAGCGTAACAAGCGCGGAAACGACGAAGCCTACGGACTCTCTTGGGAGGAACTCAAGGAAGTTATGGTGAAAGAGTTCTGTCCTCCATTCAAACGCTGGAGAATGAGTTCTGGAATATCAAACAACACGGTCCAGACAATGCTGGCCTAACATCTCATTTCAAGCAGTTGAGCATTATTTGTCCCGGTCAAGTGGACACGGCCGAGAAAGCGATCAAGAAATAGCTGCTAGCTTTACCCGATTGCGTTGCTGATTTTGTTCAAGCAGCATGCCCTATCACCATCGAGGAAACCTATCAGCTAGCCGCAGAGATCAACGACAAAAGGGTTCAGGCTGGTTACTTCAAGAACAACAAAGTCGCAAACCAGGCCATCACCGAATCAGCAGCTCACTCCGATCAATCTCGAGAGTCCCGCCAAGGTCGCAAGAGGGAAAACCCAAGCAAGAACTATGCTCTTAATGCTCCGCAAAACCCTCAGCCACTTCAGTAAGCCGCGCCAAACGCACCTCCAGCAAAAGCGTGCGTATACAAGTCCTCATCCTCTGTGCTCAAAATGCACTTATCATCATGCGGTTGGAGGCAATTGCCGTTTCTGTACCAACTGTAACATATACGGTCACTTTACTGTCAGCTTCCGTAGTGGTACTCGTCAGCCAGCTCCTCAGGCCCCAGCAGCACCAGCTTTACCAGCTCCTCCTCAGGCTAATCAGCAGCATTACTAGTAGCAAGCGCCAGCCCCAAAGGCCCGTTCTTGCTACACATGTGGGGACCTAAACCATTTCAGTAATGTCTGCCCCAACAGAGCCGTTAAACAAGAGCCGCAGGAACATCAGCCTCAACAGCAGCCACCAGCACAGCCTTAGCAGCAACAACAGGCTGCGCATGGACGAGCCTTCAATCTCAATCATCTCCAGGCTCAGAATGACAATAATGTTGTCAATGGTACGTTCCTTGTCAATGGTACTTATGCTTCATATTTATTTGATACTGGTGCCGATAATTTTTTTGTATCGTTAGAATTTGAAAAGGTTTTAAAATGTAAACGCGCTAAACTCTCAAAGACTTTCGATGTGGAAGTCGCCACCGGAAAAACCGTCGTTAACTCCGTCCTACATGGTTGTTCTCTCGATCTCAACAACCACATCTTCTCAATCAATCTCATACCTATGCAATTAGGTAGCTTCGATATCATAGTAGGCATGAATTTCTTCGTGAAAATCATGCTGAAGTGGTATGCTTCGATAAAATGATTCATTTTCCTCTCTCGAACGGTGATCAACTCCATGTCTATGGTGAAACTCCCTCAAGAATTTGATGCTTTTGTCCAGTACTCGAGCACACAAATGTTTGCGAAAGCAATGTGTTGCTTTTCTAGCCCATATCATGAACACGAAGAAAGAAAAGAAAACCTGGAAAGATGTACCCGTTGTTCGTGAATTTCCTAAGGTCTTTCCCGACAATTTACCTGGTTTACCCCCTACTCATGATGTTGAATTCCGTATCGAGTTAGTTCCCGGTGCTACTCCCGTTGCTAAAGCTCCCTATCGCCTCGCACCATCCGAAATGCGCGAGCTATCTAGCCAACTTCAAGAGCTTCTTGATAAAGGTTTCATACGCCCGAGCACTTCATCTTGGGGCACACCCGTTCTTTTCGTGAAAAAGAAAGATGGGACGTTCCGAATGTGCATCGATTATCGTGAACTTAACAAACTCACGATTAAGAACCGCTATCCTCTTCCCCGAATCGTCGACTTATTTGATCAGCTTCAAGGTGTTGTTTTTCTAAAATCGATTTACGTTCCGGTTATCATCAGTTACTCGTATTGGAAGAAGATATTCCGAAAACCGCCTTTCGTACCCGTTATGGCCATTTCGAATTCGTGGTCATGCCTTTTGGTCTTACCAATGCACCCGCGGTCTTCATGGATTTGATGAACCGTGTGTGTAAATCTTTCTTGGATCGTTGTGTTCATCGATGACATCCTTATCTATTCGAAGTCGAGCGATGAACACGCGCATCATCTCCGTTTAGTCCTCGAACTTCTCCAAGGTACTCGCCTTTATGCTAAGTTCTCTAAACGTGAATTCTGGTTTGAAGAAGTCCAATTTCTCGGCCATATCGTTAATAGTCTAGGAATTCACGTCGACCCTGTAAAGATCGAAGCCCTCAAGAGTTGGATTACGCCGAAGAACGCATCTGAAATCCGTTCCATTCTCGGATTGGCGGGTTATTACCGTTGATTCATCGCCGACTTTTCAAAAATTGCCGTTCCGTTTACCGCCTTAACTCATAAGGACAAGCCTTTTGTTTGGGATTCCAAACAAGTGGAGGCTTTCCAAACTCTCAAGCGTATGCTATGCAAAGCTCCCATACTCGCTCTTCCTGACGGAAACGACGATTTCGTTGTTTATTGCGATGCCTCTAATCTTGGTCTTGGTTGTGTTCTTATGCAACGAGACAAGGTTATCGCGTATGCATCTCGACAACTCAAGATCCACGAGAAGAACTACACAACCCACGATGTCGAACTCGGTGCAGTTGTTTTTGCATTGAAGATATGGCGACACTACCTTTACGGTACTAAGTGTACGGTCTTCACCGACCATAAGAGCTTACAACATATTTTTAATCAAAAGGAACTGAATATGCGCCAACGCAAATGAGTTGAACTTCTCAACAGTTACGTTGTGAGATACGCTACCATCCCGGCAAAGCAAATGTCGTAGCCGATGCTCTCAGTCGACGAAGCTATGTGTATAGTGTTCGTGACTCTCAAGCTTTGAATAATCTCGAAATTTTGATTCGCTCCACTGAGTTTGCTTATTTTAACGAGAGTACCCTGCAAGATGAAATGAAATGTGGTGCCAAAACTCCGCTCGTTTTTAAACCTAACGGTATTTATTACTATCTCGATCGTATTTGGATTCCTACCCGCGATAATCTTCGTGAATTGTTAATGATCGAAGCTCATAAATCTCGATATTCCATTCACCCCGGAGCCGACAAGATGTACCAGGATCTTCGTCCTAAGTACTGGTGGCCGGGCATGAAAAAGGATATCGTCGTGTACGTCTCAAAGTGCTTAACCTGCTCGAAGGTTAAAGCCGAGCATCAAAGGCCCTCTGGCTTGCTCGAACAACCCGAGATCCCGATGTGGAAGTGGGAGAGCATAGCTATGGACTTTATTACAAAGCTCCCTCGCACCTCCTCTGGTCACGATAGCATTTAGGTTATCGTTGATCGTCTTACCAAATCTGCGCACTTTATAGCTATACGAGAAGACTTTAAGGTCGAACGAATCTATACCGACGAAGTCATATGTCGACACGGGACACCTCGTGACATCATCTCTGACCGCGACGGTCGCTTTACCTCACCTCTCTGGGAGACTTTTCAATCCGCTCTCAGTACTACGCTTAATCTCAGTACCGCTTTTCACCCTCAAACCGACGGTCAGACCGAGCGCCCGATCCGCACCCTTGAAGATATGCTTCGTTCGTGCATCATAGATTTCGGTGGTAATTGGGATACGCATTTACCTTTAATTGAATTCTCGTACAATAATAGTTATCATATCAGCATACAAATGGCTCCTTTTGCCTATTGCATGGCACGAGATCGGAGAAGCACAAATCACCGGTCCCGAGCTGATTCAAGAAACAACAGACAAGATCCTCCAGATCAGAGACAATCTCTTGAAAGCTCGGAGTCGTCAAAAGAGTTACGCCGATAAACGCCGCAAGCCCCTACAATTCAAAGTGGGAGATCACGTTCTCCTAAAGGTTGCACTTTGGAAGGGAGTGATCCGCTTCGGGAGGAAAGGAAAGCTAGCGCCACGATACGTTGGTCCCTTTAAGATTCCGGAAAAAATCGGCAAAGTGGCCTATCGACTCGAATTATAGGAGGAACTCAACAACATCCGACTTTCCACGTGTCAAACCTCAAGAAATGCCTAGCTGAAGAAAATTTCCATGTACCTCTCGAAGATCTGCAATTCAATGAGACTCTCCATTTCGTGGAAAAGCCTATCGAAATCATGGACCGAGAAACCAAGAAATTACAACTCTCTCGCATCCCTATTGTGAAGGTCCGATGGGAAGGCAAACGCAGTGCCGAGTTCACTTGGGAATTGGAAAGTGACATGAAGGCTAAATATCCGCATCTCTTTGTTACGGCCGCTACTTAAAAATCGTGACGAAATTTCCTAAAGTAGGGGAGACTGTAACAACTCAGAATTTTTGTTATTATTTTATTTCAGTTTATCCCGTTATTGTATTCCGAGATTCGATTATGAGAAAGTTATGTTAATTAATTATGTTGATTTACAGTTATATCGCATCTAATCGCTTATTAAACGCATCACTAATTCAATCACAATCACAAGTAGTTATGCTGCTAAACGAGCCGAGTGTGTTATTATGTAATAAACACTTGTGCCATCGCATCGCTTATCTCATCTCATCGCAAATCGCAGTTAATTATGTGGAATCATGCTTATGTGTGTTATATTGTTTATGTTATGATTACAAACACTATCGCAACGCTATAACACGCATGAATCGCTAAATCGCACTATTACATCAATTATAATGCTTAATATACCTATCTAATACGAACCGGATCCCCAAATGAACTCGTAACACGAAAAAATCAAACAAAACTTGGCCACTAGGTCAAGTTCGGCCGAACTTGTATAATACAAGTTCGCCCGAACTTGTCTGAGCCATCTAGCTCTTCACCAACCACAAGTCCGCCCGGACTTGTCTCAGAATCACTAGAAACATACAAGTTCGAGCTTGTAGCAAGTTCGCCCGAATTTGATACAAGTTCGCCCGAACTTGATGTCTGCCCTTCCCATTCTCACTCCACCTATAAATACCAAGCTCCATTCTTCATTTGAACTTGCTGCAAGTTTGCCCGGAGCTCCCCAAAACCGAAACCCTTTGTTTTCTAACTAAGATTCAACCTGTTTTCAACTACAACAACGTTTTACAATGATTTTGCACAAGGCTTTGCCTTCATTTTCATCAAATCTCTTCTGTTTACGAAAATCTTCATCTTTTTCTATAAAACTTCTCCTTTTCACTCAGATCTACTCTTAGATCTGAGTAAAACCTTTTAAAAACGTCGATTTTCACACAATATTCGGACTAATGACGTATGTTTCGTTCACTTTGAAGTGGAACGAGGCATAGTCAAGAAAGATCTCAGATCCAGAAGCACAAGGATGAAATCGTCACTTTACACAAGCTGGACTAACCCATACGAACCTCCAAGTTCGCCTGGATTAGGCCGAGTTTCTGTAAAATGGCTAAACTCGCTCCAAAAGACCTCTCCAGCCTAAGTTTTACTCAGTGGCTTAAGGTTGGAGGGATGGACACTCGATTCCTCAGCAAACGACGCAAAAACGCACGATTTGGATGCCAAAACAGTCAAGTTCACTCGGAAGGCATCAAGTTCGCTCGAACTTGTCACCAATTGGTGACCAAGTTCGCCCGAACTTGATCAAAACTCACCAAATGTCACAAGTTCGCCCGAACTTGTACTGATTTCCAAGAAATCAGACAAGTTCGCCCGAACTTGTATCCTCCCTCAACAAAAGGGACAAGTTCGCCCGAACTTGTTTCGTTTTCTAGGAAACCAGACAAGTTCGCCCAACTTGTTCACTCTGTAAGTTCAGTCATACAAGTTCGCCTGAACTTGTCTACTGTTCTCTCACCCGTTAACCGTTTCAGCAATTCGGAAGACTGATGCACTTCTGTTCGCTTACAGGCTGATCCGGCACTCTCCGCAACTCCTCTCTGATCCCGCCTCATCTCTCAAAACGCACCAACTTTGAGTATACTTGAACCCCTTTTACGCTTAAACGCACTTTTGGGAGTCACATATGTTTCTTATATCAAATCACATCACACAACTCTCAAATGCTTATTCGTAACCCGTTGTTACATGATTATACTGAAATCTGCTGAATTGTATGTGTTGCTTGATTGCTTGTACGCCACCCTTAACATGATAGTATACTAGAGGTTGACCCGCCACCCGGAGGCGCGGGGTTGTTAAGGCTCGCATTTTACATTTCTCATTTATTTTTATCTTTTAGGATGTGGACACTTGTTCGCATGCCTCGATCTTGAATCTAAGTAGTTACATCATTCACATCTATTACGTATGTCATGCGGTGTATGCTAAACGCTTTTATATCTATTATGTACGCAAACCTGTATGCTCACCCTTACTTAATTGTATTGACGTTTTATTTTAACATATGTGGCAGGTTGAGGATATTGCTTTGGACGCTTAGAATTAGGTTTTGCTTTAGAAAATCATGTAATAAAATCTAGGGAAGTTCGAATCGGATGTTATGTTTAAGAGATTTGCCTAATATTGTAATAATTATTTTGGATGTTATTGTTTAATAGTATGGGATGTTAAACGTTTAGATAATATTGCTTAATAGTTGTTATGATGTCTCTTGAACAATCTGGTTCGCCTAGTGCCGCGCCCTGATGATTCCGCATCGGTTGGGGTGTGACAACAAGTGCATAACTAAAGTGATTGTCTCATTTCTGGCCAAAGCTGATTTGTTTTGCACACATACTTAAATGATTACACTTCAAGCCAAAGCTGATTTTTCTTTGTTTAAATAGAATTTTTAACTAAGTCTATTATTTCAATGGTAATAGACCTTATCACAACTTCATAATTAAAATGGTCATTACTTATGCCTACCTTAGTGTAACATGCCCTTAGATCACATTAAAACTTCTACATTAGTATCATAAGTCGCTCATCTTATTTCCACTCTTAGCACCCAATTGTGGATTCCACCATTGGCTGGTGATAACTTTGCTGCATGGAAAGACTCTCTCATGCTTACTCTTGCTTTGCTGGACTTTGATTACGCTTTAAGAGAGAATAAGCCTGCAGACCTCACTCCTCAGAGTACAGCTGCTGAGCAGTTGACTCATGAAAAGTGGACTAGGTGTAACCGCATGTCCCTCATGTTCATGAAGCAGTCCATCAGCAATACAATTTGAGGAGCCATTCCTGATTCTAATGATGATAAAACCTACTTGGTTTCTGTGGAGGAGCAGTTCAAAGGAACGTCTAAGGCACACTCAGTACTCTAATTCTCAAGTTGGTGACTACTAAGTATGACGGGAGGAGCGGCATCCGTGAACACATCATGATGATGAACGACATGGCCCATAAGCTAAAGGGATTAGACATGGCGATCAGTGATGGTTTTCTTGTTCACTTTATCATGACTTCGCTTCCTTCTTCCTATGAAGCATTCAAGATCAATTACAACACTCAGAAAGAAAAATGGACGATGAGTGAACTGATCGCCATGTGCGTGCAGGAGGAGGATCGTATGAAGATGGATAGAACTACCTATGTTGCAAACTTCACTACTTCCAGTTCTAAGAAGAGGAAGAACAATTATCCAAGAAAGGATGTTTCTAAGGTCCAAAAGCCTAATCCTAGTGCAAGTGCATCTTCCAGCTCTAAGAACTCCTTAGGAAAATCACACTACAAGTTCTGTAAAAAGACATGACATAAGCAGAAGGAATGCCCTGACTTTAAGGAGAGGCTGGCTAAGAAAGGTAACGATCTTTTCATGATACTTGAGTCCTATAACTTAAATGTTCCTGCTAATTCTTGGTGGTTTGATTCTGGTTCTATGGTTCATGTAACCAATTCTACTCAGGGATTCCTTTCAATCCGAAGGCTGGGAAGAAACCAAAGAACGCTTAAAGTTAGGGATGATCGAGAATTAGAAGTGAAGGGCATAGGAACGTTACAATTATTTATGAAAACTTGTTTATGCATTAAACTTTATGATACCTTATATGTTCCTGAGGTAACTCGGAACCTTGTATTAGGACCAAAGTTAGACATAGACAGTTTTGTTGTTTCTCATGGTCATCGCAAACTCTCTATTCTCTATGATTCTGTTGTTCATGGTACTAGCGTTCTGGATGGTGGTCTCTATAGATTAGAACTAGATGATGATTTTTTCCAAATCTTTGTTGTCATATAACATTAATGAATCACTCACAAAGATGAAACAAAATCGAGACTTAGAGACTTCATACATGTTGTGGTCAATGTTTAGGCCACATCTCAAGAGAACGATTAAATCGACTCATAAAGGATGAAGTCTTACCTCCTCTCGATTTTATTGATTTTGGAACATGTGTCAAATGTATTAAAGGTAAAATGACATTAGTGAATAAGAAAGGTGCCACTAGAAGTTCTAATTTATTATAACTCATTCATACTGACATTAGTGGTCCTTACCAAATCGCTGGCATAACTGGACATACTTCATTTATCAATTTCATTGATGATTACTCTCGTTACATGTACTTGTATCTCATTAAGGAAAAATCTGAATCTCTAACAAATTTTAAAGATTATAAAGCTAAAGTTGAAAAGCAACTAGATCGCAAATTAAAGTTGTGAGATCAGATAGAGGCGGTGAATATTATGGTAGACATACTGCTGTGGGTCAAGCTCCTGGTCCATTTTATGAGTTTTTTAAGGGAAAGGGGATTGTAAACCAGTACACCATGCCTGCTACACCTCAGCAGAATGGTGTCACTGAACGAAGAAACCATACCCTTATGAGCATGGTGCGCAGTATGTTGGCCAACACTAATTTGCCATTATTTCTCTGGACTGAAGCGTTAAAAGCAGCTGTTCATATACTCAATAGAGTTCCTTCTAAGTCTATCCCCAAAACTCCTTATGAACTTCGGACAGGAAGGAAACCGAGTCTTAAATATATGAAAGTATGGGGCTGCATTGCTGAAGCGAAACTTTACAATCCTTTCCTAAGGAAACTTGACCCTAAAATAGTTACCTGCTTCTTTATCGGGTATCCTGATCACTCTAAGGGTTATCATTTCTATTGTCCTTCCCATGCCACCCGTATTGTTGAAACCAAGCGTGCTGCATTCCTGGAGGATTTTAAGGTCAGTGGGAGCAGTACTAATCCTTACAAAGAATTACAAGAAGTACAAGACGAGGGGGGAGAGACTCGTCGCTTACCATTACTCCGTTTACTCCTCTTGTACCTAATGCAACTACTGCACCTGAATTTACTGCACCAACTCCAAATTCACCCCCACAATCAGAATTCATTATACCTCATAATGAAGGCACATCAAACGTTCAAAACCAAGACAACGTTGAAACCGATAATCAACTCAGGAGGTCATCCAGGACCAGAAGGCCCACTAATTGGGATGATTATGTTACCTACCTGACTGAAATGGATGCTGGAAAGCTCAATGATCCTATCTCTTACAGTGAAGCCATTAATAGTGATCACTCTTCTGAATGGAATAAAGCTATGATTGATGAGCTTGAATCCATGAAGAAAAATGATGTTTGGGGCTTGGTAGAATTACCCAACGGTGCCAAACCCGTAGGATGTAAATGGGTATTCAAAACAAAACTAGATCCGAATGGGAACGTTGAACGCTACAAAACGAGATTGGTTGTAAAGGCTACACTCAAAAAGAGGGAATTGATTATCAAGAGACGTTTTCACCTGTCTCTCGTAAAGATTCATTAAGGATCGTCATGGCCCTAGTAGCTCATTTTGATTTAGAGCTACATCATATGGACGTCAAAACCGCTTTCCTTAACGGAGACTTGGACGAAGATGTTTAATGAAACAAACTGGAAGGTTTAAACCTGAAGGTCAGGAGCATCTAGTCTGTAAGTTGAAGAAATCCATTTACGAGTTAAAACAAGCATCACGTCAATGGTACCTTAAGTTTGATGAACTAATGAAGAAACAAGGTTCTGTAAAGAATCAAGTGGATCAATGCACCTACCTCAAGATGAGTGGGAGCAACTTTACTATACTTGTCCTTTATGTAGATGATATTCTATTGGCAAGTAATAGTTTCGACATGTTGCATGAGTCGAAGCGATTACTCTCGCATAACTTCGACATGAATGATCTCGAAGATGCTTTTTACGTCATTGGCATCGAAATTCACTGAGATAGACACAAAGGGATCTTGGGATTGTCTCAAAAGGCTTCCATAGATCGTGTCCTTACGCGTTACAACATGCAACAGTGCAAACCCTCAGTCGCTCCAGTAGTTAAGGGAGATGTTTTCGGTTCGTTCCAATGTCCGACGACAGATATTGAAAATGAGCAAATGAGCCAGATACCTTATGCGTCAGTAGTCGGGATCCTGATGTATGCTCAAGTCTGTACTCGCTCAGATATCGCTTATATTGCTGGAATGCTAGGTCGTTATCAGACTAATCTTGGCCTAGATCACTGGAAAGCTAAGAAAGTACTTAGATATTTGCAAGGGACAAAAAACTATAAACTGACTTATAGAAGAAGTGATCATTTAGAAGTGGTTGGCTATTCTGATTCTAACTTTAATGAAAAGATGACAAGAAATCCACTTCGGGCTATATCTTTATGTTAGCAGGCGGACCTATCACATGGAAGAGTCATAAACAACAGTTAACTACAACTTCCACAATGATGGCAGAATACATTGCTGTTTATAACGCAACCTGTCATGGAATGTTGCTTAGAAATCTGATCACTGGACTCAAAATCGTTAATTCCAATTCTAGAACATTGAAGCTTTAGTGTGATAACTAAGTTGCCGTTAGTTTCTAGAACAGTAACAGTTCGACTAGAGCTAGTTAATATCTCGATACAAAGTGCTTGTTCGTACATGAACGAGTTGAGGAAAATAATCTTTGTATTGAGTATATAAGTACTAAAAATATGCTTGCGGATCTGATGACTAAAGGTCTCCCACCTAAAGTTTTCGAAGAACAGGTTTCGAATATGGGATTTACTAAAGACCTTATTTAATAGCATATTGTACTAACTTATGTTTTAATTAATGAAATTTCCTTAGTTTAATTTTGTATGTCTCTAACATATGTTCTGCCGGTATAATGACATATAGACAAATAAAAATACAAATAAAACGCTAAAGGGCTTACTTGCGTATTTTGATAATAACTGTTAGGTTTTAAATTGAGGTTGTAGTATGACTAATGGGGGTCCTGAGTCGAATAATGATTCAACGGTTGTATTTCTCTGCTACGGTTCTTGGTTTAAAGCTAAAATGAGTGCTAACTCCTGATCAGGCTTATCTAACATTCATGGTAAATGATTAGTCGGCTAAATTATTATGTTGTAATATTTAATCATGTAGCCATTATAATCATTTATATTATATTGGATCAAAATATATATATATATTAATCCTATTATATATTAGTTGGTAATTGTTGATGGACCATATTACCCTTATTAACTAATTAGGGTTTCCTCTTGGGTGTATATATAAGGAGATAACTAGAGAGGTTAAAGGTTAGACAGTTACACAACCTATTACTCAGAACATCACATAATTCATCCCTCTCTCTCCATACGAATTCTGCCCTAGAATTCGGTACTACCATCATCACTTTACACCCTAAGGAGGAACCAGATCACACTAACAAAGATGTCGAACACCCTGGCTTCATCACTGACTGGATTCTCTGCTGGTCTGTCTGCCGTCACATGTATTATTTTATTTGTTTTCCATCATGTATAAATAGAACTGATCAACACGAGAGCCACATACCCTTTTATTGATAAAATTGATAACCACGAACCGAACCTTAGAAGGCTATGTGGTTTCGGATCCTAGAGGTTCTAATGAGTTAGGTAAAGGATCTTATGGGCTAGAACCTTTTTATGTAATAGACCTTTGAAGGATTACGTCTTCCCATTATTTTAACATTATCATCAAAGAGTTCCTCCATATGGTTCCAATAATAGCTCATGAGCTTTCTTTTTTAAGTCTCATTTTGTTTCCCTTGTGCTAGTAACAGTTTTGCTATTATCGTCACTCGAAACATTATGCGCATCTATTATGTGTACATCATATTACAGAGATACATGTATATATACATCAAAAAATACCCAATGAAACATAATCTAGTAATCTAAAGCTATGTAATAAGACTATATCATAATCTGTGGTGCATTTGCTTTTATTTTTGTCACAAATACGTAAATATAAATACATTAGAATAACATACGTAAATATATACTTCAAATTTGGATATAATGAATATATTAGGTAAAATATTGCATCCATGCATTGCATACATATACATCTAGTAGGAAAGTATTTCACGAAAAACACTTTGTTATTCTTTAAAATAATATTATTTTAATATTGTATTAACATTACGTGAAATCGATTACAATAACACATAAAAAATAGCGAAGAGATGAAGGAAGAGTATTGTTTTATTTTTTGCGTCAAAATACATCTATTGGAGTATTTCTATAATGTGTATGTTTTTTATACATTCTACTTAAAATACAAACAGTTCTTGTAGTTCTTATTTTAGAACCGCCGGATTGAAACCGACCCGACCTGGAACAATATTTCATATAAATATAGAACTGGGAACCGACCTATATATTTAAAAAGGTTCGAGTCCAAGGTTCTCACAATTTTAATCCAGGTCACTAACTTTATCCATGTTAACCTACATACATCATAAAATAATACAAGTTGAGAATTGAAATAATTATACTAAAAAATGCAAATGATTAATCATAAAGTGCATGTTTTATTCATAGTATAGTAAAATGGAGTTGAAATATTAATTTAATTCTTATGGTTTACTTAAAATGTCTATTTTTATCAATAGTTTGGTTTAATAGTTTGGACTCTATTTTTTTAATTTTTAGTTTAATAGTTTGGTTTTCATATAAGTTTTGATCTAGTTCACTGTAATACCCCAGAAACGGGTTTTGATAATCATACTACTCTAATATTAAAGAGCGAGTAACGTACCGTTAGCGGTAAAAATTAACCCTTAAATAAAATAACTAGGAACAATTATCCTAGTTGATAACATGAAAATACGTAATAAAACAATGAGTTTAAACCAAACTAAATATCTAACTAAACCTAAGGGGCTAAAGTTTGACAATTGATTGTATGGAGCTAAAAATGGGCAAAACTAAAAGAGCACACGCACACACACACTGTGTGTTCTGGTCGACCAGGGAAAAGAAAGAAGGGGAGAAACCCCTTAAAGCCTTCAAAAACAAAGAAAATATGGAAAATCAAGGGTGAAATCAAGTGGATCTTGATGCATGTCTGAAGGATTGAGTTATACAACATCAACTAAGCCTAAGGTATGTTACAATTTCACTTTTGATGGGTTTTCCAGTTTAAGGAATCCATGAATTAGAAAAGTCTAGTGGAAATTGTAGCAAGATAATGTAAATTGATGTTGTATTGGTGTTTATAAACACCATACTAACTCATATGTATGAACTACTTGAACAAATTAGGAATTTTATTAAATGTTCATATGTGACTAGAATTGGGTTTACCATTGAATTGAACCCAAGATTATGATAGTCAAGATTTGTGTATTTGCTTATAAGAACTGAAATTATAAGTTAATTGGTTGTTACATGAAGTATGAAATGTTGAGTTGTAATGAGGTAGTACGATATGACAATTTGAGCTAATAAGAATAGCTTAAATATTATGCACGTTAGGTGTTCGAGGAAATACCCAAATGAGTTTTGTTGAATTGTCAACGCATTCTTGAGTGTCAAACGGCAGTTTGACTTCTGACCTATAACAAAATTAAATGGTAATCTTGATATAAAGTCCGTAAGGTGGGATAGTCATGATAGATGATGACTAATTTAACCATCTTGCGAATGATAAATGATATTTTGACGCTTGACAAGCTAGGTGGAAGCTTGGAAGGAATGGGTCAAGCGGGTCAAAGACGAGAGAAACAATGATCGGATGTAAGGCAAGTAAAAACTTTACATAAGTGACAGGAAGTATATTATTAAGTACGTTTGCGGTTAAACGGCTAAAAATGTCGAAATGAGACCCATGATGTAAACCATGAAATGGGTCAAAGTAGATAAGTTATGACGAACTAATGTTCGCGACAAAGGATAAATGTTAAGATGAAACCCCCATGTCGAAACCCATGAAACGGGTCAAAATGGGTAAAATTCGTTACTTTATAAATTGGCAATAAACAAAGAATTATAGGAGTAGGACCCCATAGTGTAAACCATAGGAGTCAAAGGAACGAAATAATGAATAACCGTAAATCGGTTATAAAGATAATGGATTTCAGAAACGAGACCATATGATGCAAACCATAATGGATCAAACGAATAAAAATGAGTTTTTGATGTAAATATTGGCTGACGAGAACCAATACGGGTCAAACGAGCAAAATGGCGAATAATCATACATTGGTTATCAATTTAATAAGAAGATTATAAACGGAACTCTATGGCGCGGATCATAGCGGGTCAAACGATATAAATGGTAAGTAATACCCTTTTTTACAATAAACAATGTAAAGAGGGCGAACTAAGAAAGAAGTCAAATGGAAAAAAGATTCAAATGGTTATGTTATTATCATTTGGAAAATGATATTTAATATTTCGTTTGTTAAGTTTCATGCTTACAGGTAAGCATGATTTGTGGGCATGCATTACCACGAGTAGTATGTAGAATCGCAAAGTATCGCTAACGGGTCAATACTTTGACCCGCACCAGGTATGTGTAATGGTCATGCTCTCAATGAGGGTTTGCGGTACGACTAAAGTTGGTCCAATTAAGGGTGGACACTAGATCACCTCAAGTGAGGTATATCTAGTGTTTAACGTAATACGACCATTAGAGCCGAAAACATATCTTTTTTGTGAAAAGTTCATTTAAATGAGTTTATAACATTAACGATGGGAGACTTTTATGTTTTTAAGAACATAATAAATTTTAAATGGAATACGGGTTAAAAAGTGCTTACTTCAGACTTTTAAATGGCCTTTGTAGTTCAAAGGAGTAAAACCGATCAAAATACCCCCGGATATTGAATAGGGTAAACAACCCTAAGGGTAGATTAATAATGGGTTTTATAATAAGTTAGACCTTTCCGATAGTGTAAAGCGAGAGGCGTAAGCCTTTTTGGCTTAATGTCTCCTAATGAGTTATTGTTGTAAATAAACAAACCAGAGAATAAAACCGGAATATAATTGTTTTTCTATAATAACCCACCACAAGTGAAGTTGTGGTATAAGAATAGTAGAAGTCTTGATGTTGAAATAGGCGGTATGGAGAAAATGGGTGAGATTTGAGCTTAGTGCTCAAATCTTGAAACGGGTTAAAATAAATACGCATACAAACCGGGTATTGGTTGCATAATCCGTAAAATTATGAATCCGGGTTAAGGATTTTGTGTTAAAAACGTAGACAAACATTTTATGATCGTTTAGAAACAAGTTTGAAGTGAAACGAATGAAAATTGAATAAGTTACGGAAGTTTTCGTAACAAAAACGACAAACATGAAAATGGCTGCAGCAGCCACCATAGCTTACGGTAGACAGCTGCTGATCGAATCAAAGCCCTCAAGCCATAAGCTACGGTCAGGAGTCGTAGCTTACGGCGGGTATTTGAAAAAATCCTATTTGTTTGATTTTTTTTTGTCATTTTTGGCATTCGGGTTTATTTAGACATGTTATAAACTTGTATAACTATCGTATTTCATGTTTTATGAAATATAAGTAATGATTTGAAGCACTGGATGACGATCAAGCTCAACAAAGAACCGAACACGATCAAAGTTCAAGCTTCCGCAATTTGTTTAGTCATTTCGAAACTAAACAACGATAATATGTTGAAATGTTTCAAATTTTTTAAGAATTTTAATCAAACTCGAATTATGGTATGGACGTGTAATCGCACATAAATTCTTTTATAGGCGAAATTTCCATAAAATTTCCGATTTTTATAATAAGGGTCTTACAAGTTGGTAATCAGAGCACAAGGTTGATGATCAAATGTGTTCGGTTCGAGACTTGATCGCACGATCTGGTAAGTTATTACAAATATTAACGGTTTAGCATGGTTAAAGCGTTGTAAATAACACATAGGGCTACCGTGCGAATGCACGTTACCCCATATAAATTTATAAAAGACCGGTATAGTTATCGTATTACTTGTCTTAACAAGTATCGTAGAACGCCTTGTACTACAGTACGGTCACTTATTAATTTCAGCATTACTAATATGTTGTGAGCATTCTAACTAAAGGATGCTCAAATCTAAGGATGGCGAGAGTTTAATGACTTACTGATATGATGATAGAATGGGTCGAAGCATGACAGGTAGGGCATGCTCACCAAGGACTTAAATCAAGTAATGATATGGAATAAAGGTGGAACGGCAATGAAAGCTTATGAGAGCAAATATCACCCAGGTGCACATTTAAACTATTGTACGAATAGTAGTATGCAATAAATGTACAGTGAATGATGGTTGCATATGAAATTTAAGGATTGGGAAATCCGGATAGGATACCCATCCAGGACGATGTCCCCAAGGTAAATTGGGTGGGAAAATAAGCGTTATTCACAATCGTGAATAATGAAACAATAAAAGAATTCAGATTCACAAAGGTTTTATAAAAAGGAAAGTATTCTATATGTTTTAAGATAAAAGGGGTAAAAACAAATAATTGTTAAATAACAACTAAACAAGGTTTTTACCAAATAAAATCAGAAATATGGACATGAATCGATGATTTACTTACATGGGGAGTAATGTGATAGTTATAATAAGGTCATGCATACCATGTGTTGATCGCTTACCCATGCCAAGTAAGTAGTATACACATGATACCATGAACTTCTTATAATGACCATATATACGTCCGATGCAGTAAAGACGAGGCTAATGGAAAAGAAAAAAAGGTCCTTCGGGTCGAATAAAAAATAAAGTTTGACTGTTCATAGGTGTTGGATTTCACACGAACAAGTCAAATGGATCAAATAAAGAATAAAGTTTGACTGTTCATAAGTGATGGATTTCACGCGAACAAGTCAAACGGGTCAAATAAGGAATAAAGTTTGATTGTTCATAAGTGATGGATTTCACGCTAACAAGTCAAACGGGTCAAATAAGGAATAAATTTTGACAGTCATAAGTGATGGATTTCATGCGAACAAGTCAAACAGGTCAAATAAGGAATAAAGTTTGACTGTTCATAGGTGATGGATTTCACGCGAACAAATCAAACGGGTCAAATAAAGAATAAGATTAGACTGTTCTTAAGTGATGGATTTCACACGAAGAGTCAAATGAAGTTTAATGTTTGAAAATAATGGAAACGCAAACTGGGTAACGGGAGCGTTAAAGCATTAGAATAATGAGCCCGGGACGTGAATAAATATAAAAAAAACGCAAACCAGGTAATGGGAGTGTTATGGCAATTAAAATAATGAAACGTGGTAATGGGTTGTAACGAAATGTAAGCACAAACCGGATAACGGGAAGCGTGAGACAAATCGATGCGTAAATGATGTAAGAAGTCATAAAAGCAGAGGAATTGTCTGAACAGAAAACGAGAATCCATCAAATGATGTCTCATCTGTGTATGAGAATGGGTGTTTTAGGCGTACACAAAATACGGTAGTTTCTACTAAAGATGGTAATTGTGACTCGGTGGTGATGAGTGGTCAATGTCATTTGACCCTTGCGACAGGCTTAAGCGCAAGTGACCATCACCCAATTGGATGAAACGATTAATAAATCCGACAAGTGAATGTGACACATAAACGACTCATGGGGTCATAGAAAACGCAAATATTGCCAACGAAAAAAATGGTCTAAAGGGCCATGATTGGTGGATAAGAGAAACGACAAAGTAAACGATAGTTTAACTTCTTTTAACCATAAATGAGTGTGTTAACACCAAATGCAATTAAAGAATGACACGGGTAATGGGATGATCTATGGGATCACCACGACCTACGGGTTATAAATAACGTAATGGTCTATGGGACCAAAATGACCTTCGGGTCACGAATCGAGAGGAATGGACCTTAGAGGTCCCACCTTAAAAAGGTGAAAGCCTAAAGGAATAGTGTACGAGACTAAGTGAAATGGGCTTATGGGTTATTTAGACAAAGCAAGGAAACCGGTTATGATTCCCCGTATAAATGAGAATAGAAAAAGAAGAAGTGCCAAGTTGTCAATTTCTTAATGCGAGTAATAGACATACGTTAAAGAGAAAAAGTTAAACTAAAATTTAGTTTAGTTAGAAACAATGTTTTAACAAATATAAATAATGTGAGATGGATTGGGAATGGTTAATATTAAAATAAACAGGTCTTGAAACCAATAGGTGCAAGGCGATAACTTCGAAAAGAAAATTTTCGAAAACGAAAAGATTAGTATAAACTTAAACATGACGTGATGCAATCACTGTCATAAAAATAACATGATATATGACAATTTCGTAATAAAAGCTATGATACTAGGGTCATGAAATGCTTGTAAGCCTCGGGAAGGGAATTTTAGTATACCCGTGTGATGGGGTATAAGGTAACCGATGAATAATAAGTTTGACCGTCAAGACCGGACAAGGTCAAATTTAAATTTAAAACTTATTTAATCCACTTACCATTATAGAATTTGCGTGGAATAAGCATGTTGACAGATTCTTATGACCGAACGGTCAAATGGCGACTCGATCAAGTAAATGATAAGAAGAAGAATACGAGATAAATGTAATGGCTCACGAGGCCTTACACGTAAAAGGCACATACGATATGGCCTATGATAAGGCTTGACTAGAAAAATAAGATGTTAACCAAGAAAAAGAGCAAGAAGGGAATCGAGCACCACTTTGGAGCCTGAAGGACACAACTATATTATCCTGGTAAGATTATTGAATAATTAAAGATATGAGCAACGCTCAAGTGAAAATGAAACCAAGTCCATTTGGTTTAACCCAATGAACTACGTAAGGAAGGTTTCGGGGATGAAACCTCTTTAAGGGGGGAAGACTTGTAACACCCCAAAAATAGGTTTTGATAATCATACTACGTAATATTAAAGAGCGAGTAAAGCACCGTTAGCGGTAAAAATTAACCCGTAAATAAAATCACTAGGAACAAATTAACCTAGTTGATAACATGAAAATAAATAATAAAACAATGAGTTTAAACCAAACTAAATATCTAACTAAACCTAAGGGGCTAAATTTGGATAATTGATTGTATGGAGATAAAAATGGGCAAAACTAAAAGAACACACACACATTGTGTGTTCTGGTCGACCAGGGGAAAGAAAGAAAGGGAGAAACCCCTTAAAGCCTTCAAACACAAAGAAAATATGGAAAATCAAGGGTAAAATCAAGTAGGTCTTTTGACGCATGTTTGAAGGATTGAGTTATACAACATCAACTAAGCCTAAGGTATGTTACAATTTCACTTTTGATGGGTTTTATAGTTAGCGAATCCATGAATTATATAAGTCTAGTGGAAATTGTAGCAAGATAATGTAAATTGATGTTGTATTGGTGTTTATAAACACCATACTAACTCATATGCATGAACTACTTGAACAAATTAGGAATTTTGTTAAATGTTCATAATTGACTAGAATTATATGTTAATTGGTTGTTACATGAAGTATGGAATGTTGAGTTGTAATGAGATAGTACGATGATGACAATTTGAGTTAATAAGAATAGCTTAATTATTATGCACATAAGGTGTTCTATGAAATACCCAAATGCATTTTCTTGAATTGTTAATGCATTCTTGAGTGTCAAACGGCAGTTATGACTTCTAAAAGTTAATCTGACCTATAATAAGATTAAATGGTAGTCTTGATATAAAGTCTGTAAGGTGGGATAATCGTGATAGATGATGACTAATTTAACCATCTTGCGAATGATAAATAATATTTTGACACTTAATAAGCTAGGTGGAAGCTTGAAAGGAATGGGCCAAGTGGGTCCAAGACGCGAGAAACAATGATCGGATGCAAGGTAAGTAAAAACTTACACCTTCAAAATAGAACCATTAAGTGATATGAAGTATATTATTAAGTACGTTTGCGGTTAAATGTCGAAATGAGACCAATTGTGTAAACCATGAAGTGGGTCAAAGTAGATAAGTTATGACGAACTAATGTTGCGACAAAGGAGAAATGTTAAGATGAGAGCCCATGTCGAAAGCCAGGAAACGGATAAAAATGGGTAAAATTAGTTACTTTATAAATTGGTAATAAACTAAGAATTATAGGAATAGGACCCAATGATGTAAACCATAACAGGTCAAAGGAACGAATAAT
The DNA here is from genome assembly GCA_947069175.1 of Scalesia atractyloides. Taxonomy (NCBI): domain Eukaryota; kingdom Viridiplantae; phylum Streptophyta; class Magnoliopsida; order Asterales; family Asteraceae; genus Scalesia; species Scalesia atractyloides. The sequence goes on from CAMTDV010000010.1 coordinate 42,700,173, forward strand.
GAATAACCATAAATCGGTTATAAAGATAATGGATTTTAGAAACGAGACCATATGGTGCGAACCATAATGGATCAAACGAATAAAAATGAGTTTTTGATATAAATATTTGCTGACGAGGACCAATAAGGGTCAAACGAGCAAAATGGCGAATAATCATACATTGTTTATCAATTTAATAAAAAGATTATAAACAGAACTCTATGGCGCGAATCATAGCAGGTCAAACGAAATAAATGGTAAGTAATACCCTTTTTACAATAAACAATGTTTGGTTATACCGATAGGGCGAACTAAGAAATAAGTCAAATGGAAAAACAGGTCAAATGGTTATGTTATTCTCATATGGAAAAATGATATTTAATATTTCGTTTGTTAAGTTTCATGCTTACAGGTAAGCATGATTTGTGGGTATGCATTACCACGAGTAGTATGTAGAATCGCAAAGTATCGCTAATGTTAGATCGCTCCTTGATTAGCAGAGGAACCTAATTTGGTATCTAAGGTTCATATAGGCGGAAACTATGTGACGTGTTAATCAAATATGCAAAGATTACTCGTTTAAATGTTGTTTATTGATCATAAAGTCCAATTACATGTAAGATCCAGATCAGGTAGAGCTTCGCCTCTGTCGTGACAAAGTTACAAATGACAATCTAAGGACCACTATTTATAGATCAACTAGTTTGCTGGGGATGTAACAAGTTCGGGCGAACTTGTCTTGAACAAGTTCGGTTGAACTTGTTCCAACATATTAATTCCGGGCGAACTTGTTATCTAATTACATAGATAACCCTTATATTTGACATAACCTAGCCCAAACTAAACAGACTCGATCTAAGAATAAGACATAGACATTATGTACTAACAGACTCCCCCTTGGATATCGTCTTCGTCTTGATCAGTCTTCAAAGCTCTGTCTTTATCTAACGTGTCCAAAGAAGTTCTTGATTGGTTTCTTTCTACGTTCTTACGACGGAATTGGCGTTTGGTCAGTAGGCGGCACTTTAGTCTTGCCTCTCTACCCCTTTCATGAATACGTTCTATACGCTTTTCCTCTTTCAGAAACTCTTTGCGCTCAAGTTCTCTCCAACTAGATTCCCACATTCTTCCAGAATTAACTTCATGCGCATAGCAAATTTTCACAATCCTCTGATACTGCATCTCTTGAGTCTCTTCGTGCTTCTCGTAACATATCTTACTGAAATAAACATTTAATATCTTCCTTCGAGCAGTTTACTAGCCACATCGGGTCTAGTATGCGTATCGTCCTCCATAACCCTCTTAATCCTTCTGTCTGAAACATTTCAACTCTTTCTTTAATGATATCCAGATGATCTTCAAATCTCAACACTATCACTGCTTTACGTGTCGTCGGATCAACTTGCCACCACTTAAACAGAGGACAGAAATCCTGTTCAATAGGCATTAGATGCATGTTTCTCATCGCTCGCGGACACTTCATAATCAATGTTATATCCTTTTCACCAGGCTTCTTGTTTGTTTTGATTCGGCGCTTTGGAATGAAAGGTTTCCAGTATTTGAACCCTTGCGTCGCTTCAAACTTGATCATCTTCCATAGAAATTGATCAATAAACTTCATATGATAAGTAACATTCCTCGTTTGTACCAACTCTTCTACATCCCGGTACGGAAGTGTTTTGAAATCTACCATATGTCGGAAGTATTGTACCCCAACCTCTCTTTTGATGGCGTAAATGTTAAGTTCTTTCAACCAACCCCAGCTAAGTATATCTCCCAATGATACATCTGCATCTCTGGTAAAGAATGCTAATGGACGTCGAAACTTTCTTTCTCTTGGCATCTCTTTAAACCAGGACTTTTTCGATTTAGCAATCTCTTCTTTAGTCATTGGTTTTGGTACTTTTCCTTCACATACAGACTCAGCTATCTTTTCTTTCAGTAGATCTTCATTTAATTGATCATACATCTCTTCAAATGTAGGAAAGCTATCTGTATTTGTACCAACATACTTTTCAGCTTCATCCTTTTCATCATCTGACGACCAATCTTCAATAATCACCTTGTTGTAATCGTCAGCATCAGATCTTCTTTTGTAACAATACTCGTTCGGTTCGAATGTATCTATGTTCACCACATCGTCTTCGAAATCAAAATCAAACGTTTCAGCATCAATGTTTAGCAGCTTAGCCAAATCTTCTTTTGAATGGTTGTGAATGAATTCACCTTCTTCAACATTATGTTCTAAATCAGTATCATTGGCTTCGTCGGTATAGCAGCAACAGGCATTGCAGTAATTGCATCTGTCATATCAACATCAGTTTGCCCTGTTTGCCCTGTCTGCTCCGCCTGACTTTGATCTTCCATTTTGTTTGTATCATCATTCAGCAACGAAGAAAAATCAAACTCATCTGTTACTTTAGCATCAACAATTTTCAGACCAACTCCTCCCTGATCATCATTGTTACCATCATCATTATCAGAGTCGTCTTTCGTATCATCTGCATGTTCATCATTATCATCTTCAACTTCTTCATCATCTTTTTGTTCAGTTTCTGTCTCTGGTGCCATAAGAGACTCAGAAGCCTTTGCAGATTTAATCACTGTTTCTGTTGATTCTGGCATTCCTTCTATGACATGCTTTCCCTTTCCCTGTTCAGCCAATTCTTTCTCTGTTTTTTCTTTAGCCTCTTGCAAATCTATTCGAGCATACTCTGCAACAAAATCTATTCCCAGACTGTTCGACAATACTTTCTGCAGCCTTGAGAATTTTCGATCATTCAAATCTCTTTCAGATCATAGCTCTGCAATTTCTTTTTGTAATCTTTCATTTGCGTCCTGCAGTTAGAGCCTTTAGATAACCTCGATCACCTTCCAAGAATTTAACTTTGTCGTTTAAGATCTCCTTTTCAACCTCGCTTTGTTTCACCAACTGTTCCAAAGCAGCTTTCTCAATTTCATTCTTCGACACTTTATCTTCCAGAATTTTCACTCTTTTTCCAAGTTCATCAACGTCAGAATCTGGAAAGAAATCATTCAAATCTTGAATGTTCACTGGCTCATCTGGAATGCTTCCAAATAACTTCGACCTCGGAGTAGTCTTAGGTGTAGACTTTGGTGGATCTTGAGACCTCAAAACTTCTTAGGTGTAGAGCTTTCAGGTTGAGAAGTTATCGGTGGATCTTGAGACTGTATGATAGGAATTTCAAGCAATTCGGACTCAGGAGGTTCTTGTGTGACTCATGTCTGTACAATAGTCTCTTGAACAGTAGAAGTTTGCATTGTTTCAGCCGCAGGAGGTTCTTATGTAACTCCTGTTTGTTTTGCAGTAGAAGGTTCTTGTGTAACTTCCATGCCTTTCTTTTTTCCAATATATCGATGACTTTTCGGCTTTAACTTTCCTTTAGTGCTAGGAGATCCTGTGGTCTTCGATGTTGTATCTTTCGCAGAAGACTTAACACGTTTAGCTTTCTTTTTAGGTCTCTCCTCATCAGAACCCTTTTCTATCTCCGGTTCGTAATCAGCATACGTTTCTTTAATCTCCTCTGCCTTTTTCAGCTATGGCTTTCTTTTCCGCTCTTTTGATAGAATCATCACTATCTTCATCCTTGTCGGATGTTGCAGATATCACATCATCTTCCTGAGTATCTTTCTCAATCTCTTGACTTTCAATATTTACCGCTGCACTTGAACCAGCCTCAGGTTGAACATTTATAGGCTCATCTTCGTCGATTAACATGGTTTCAACTTTCTTTTCCCTTCTAGACGTTTTCTTTTTCTCTTTAACAACAACATTCTTTAGAAACCAGTCACTGCGCTTTTCTTTGAATGTCGACAGCCATTCTAATTCAGCATTCTTTTCATTTTCGTCACCACTATCATCTTTCCTCCACTTATATTCTGGAGGTGCAATGTAATTAGTAGAAGCTATAGCACCAAATAATGGCTTTGCGATCGATGCTGAAGCTTGCTTCTTGACAGTAACTTCATCCATGGGACTGAGATACACGATATCATTCGAATCTTTCTCAATTTTCTTGAACTTATCATCGATCAACATCTGAATAAATCTCGGATATATCACAAGCCTATTCGATCCCATGTTGTTCTTCATATGCGTGAATACAAGCTTAGAAAAGTTGAACTTCTTGTTTAGAATAAGTGTTGTCGCCATGCATGCCATGTAATCTTGAACATCGTCCAATCTAGCTTTACGATGACTGAATGCGTGTATAATTGCGTGCATCAGGAACTTGTAGGGATTCGGAACTCCCCCTTTCTTCAAAGGATTCGTTAACGTGCCCTTTATAACCATGCGACAAAAACAACCTTGCACCATTCTTTCGTCGAGCATCATTGAATCTTCAGAATTGTCGTTGAAGTTTAGAACTTTTCGGATTTCTGCTTTAGATACTGTAATCTCCTTATCCTCGTTTCCTTCGCGAACCACTGATTTTATCACTCTGCCCTCTTCATGTAGTGACGCTGAGCTCTAGAATCTATAGACGTGCGACCTATACACCATCGCCTTTTCCGTAATCGCCTTGTGAATTGGAATCCGCTCCATAAAAGCAAGAATACTATCGTATGCTTCAAGAGATGGACAGACAGTCTTGTCGAGCTAATGCACCTATTGTGGAATTTATTAAACGAGAGCTGAATATTCTGCAAGCATGAAAATCGAGACAAAATTAGCAAAGTTTAACAATTTTCACAAACCCTAATATCAAGTTCGGACGGACTTGATTGACATTTATACATTTCAAACCATCAAGTCCGGGCGAACTTGCCTTAGCAATTTGACCAAATCTTAAACAAGTTCGGACGAACTTATAGAGTTTTTACAATTGAAACAATTTCACACAAGTCCGGGCGAACTTGTTAAACGATTATGAATTTTGAATTTTGTCAGACAAGTTCGGGCGAACTTGTGGAAGTTATAACATTTTTAACACATGAGGACAAGTTCGGCCGACTTGGTTCAATGAACCAGTTGACAAGTTCGAGCGAACTTGTCATCGTTTTCATGAAAACCTGCAATAGCATGTTCAAGTCAATTTGAATCAAATTAAAGGCATGTTAAGGGTCGATTAATGTTATTTAACAACTTTAATGATCCAATTCGTCCTATAACATCCTAGATCTTAGTTTTAAAGCTTGTTCAGATTGACATTGTTCAAATATGGTCAAAACGCGGTTCAAATCCAAATCACTCACCATAGCCATGATCCTTAGTGTGCAAATCACTAAGATTCAGGTTTAATTTTGGCAGCAATTCGACACAATTTTGTCATTTTGAAATCTCTCTAAATCGCTGTTGATGCACTATTGTGTTCGTCACTTGTCGAATAGGCTAGATTGAGTGTGTGTTGAATATTGTATAGGTTAGAATCGAACACACAACCAAAATACGGAGTTTACAGTGTAAAAGGGAACAAGTTCGCCCGAACTTGACCTATGAAGGTCAAGTTCGCTCGAACTTGACATGTGGTAAGACAAGTTCGGCCGAACTTGTCGTATGGTGGACAAGTTTGCCCGAACTTATCCTCCTATGCACATGTCAAGCGAACTTGTTATGTTCCCTATAAATAGGTGGTGTGTGTTCATTTGTCATTTGAGTTTTTGCCATCCCTACGGGGAGGTGCTGCCGGATTCTCTCTAGGAACTCTGGCAGCTGGACTTATAAAGATGTATACTCTTTCGGTATGAATGAAGACTTCCGCTGCATTCTACTTCTACTCCATTCTTAATAACATTCTACCGAAACTGTTATATATGTTTATGCATTAACTTCCGTCTAGAACCGCCTGATCACGGCCTTCAATTAACTGAGTAATTCTTGTTAATTGGTAATCGTGTCGTAATATTTCCGCTATTATGGACATTAGATATCAAATCTAGGTTCCTATGCTATCAGGATCGGTCCTACAATTGCCTCAAGTTTGCTTAGTGAAATAAGAAATCAGTTATGAAGTCCGGGCGGACTTGTAGTCTATTTATACATAACAAGTTCGGACGAACTTGCAACACTAATCAGTTAAGATTAGCAACAAATCCGGGCGAACTTGCCATCTGATAACAATTTAAAAGCATCTACAAGTCCGGGCGAACTTGATTACAAGTCCGGGCGAACTTGATCAATTCAAACTTAAATTTTTCAGATTTTACAATTTGACCCTGAACTTTTCAATTTTTACCAGTTTTAACAATCCACTCAGTTGACCAAGTCCAAGTTAATGACCTTAATTAACTGATTTGTCTGCCGAGTCCAAGTTAAAGACCTCGGTTCGACCCGTTATGAACAAATTGTTGGTTTTTCTCAAAATCAAGTTTCAAATTAATGAACTTTTAATCGTTTTGGCTTATCAGATTTTATAGATTAGCTCCCATCTTGTTGTCAATCAGATTTCTACCAGTTTAGTACCTTACCAGACTTCGAAAATCTGTTCTCCAACATTGGCTTGTAGAAACTAATGTAGAAACAAAATCTTTTTATATTTTTGCAAGATTATGCTAAAACACATTGAAAATCTTTTTGGTTTTAATCTGTAAAGCAGATAAACTATGTACATACATATTTACAGAATTTTAACAAGTAAACTATGTACAAACATATTTACAGACATATTTTTGAGAATCCGTGTCTAAGAATCATATCAGTTGTTTGAGACATATCACCAGTACCATTGACCTTTAGATAACATTAAGTTTTAAACTTGTTTACCTAGATTGTCGATATGTTTGTCCACCTAAACTTTGACACATTTCTCAACTGTTCCAAGATATATTAGGTATGAATTATGAAACTTGACTTAACTATGGTTCCCATCTCAGAATATACTCCCGTATCAAGATTCCTTAGATTTCATCTTACAGTTGAATATAGCGTAATTGATATCTGTATCTGGGTTAATGTGAAGCCTTGAGAGCTCAGGTTAATACCATTGTATCGACAAAGAGATGAAGGCTCGACTTTTAAAGGTGTGTTCCAATTAAGGAATCTTTTTAGCACTGCAAATGATTAGATATTTTGATTCTTTTCAAGTTTGCATGCAGTTAAGGGGTTAGCAAAAGCATTATAGAAGTTCTAGGCTATTGCTTCCGCAAAATCAGAAGAACTTGTATAATACCCCAAATATCAACTATCTATAAAGACCTCGTATCTCAGAATCAGGCAATCTCTCAAACGAAATTTTAGAGTAATAAGTCCATATATCCAAAAGATGTTAATCCACAAGTTTAAGCAGTTGTAAAATTTAGTTTATATCTCGGAAACAATTTACTAAACGTGTAAAGCCTATCGGCACATCCTCAGTAAGACTTGTTTATCACTTTTAAACTTTACAATTCTTTAGCGTACTGTGATAGTCCACTGATGTACAATTCCTTTATGACACAAAATTCTTTTTGTCTTTTTCAATGTTTTTGTACTTTTTGAATTGTTTATATGTTTTTGTATTTTCTCAAATATTTCTCCCCCTAAAATCAAAAACATATTTTTGTATTTTAGTTTTTAAGAAATACTAATCTAAAAGATATATAAACCAATGTGGATCACGTGAACTCGTCGTCCGATCCATATTCAACCTCTGCTTCCGCACCCGTCAACAAATTTTAAATACCGTTAAGCCTCATAAGATATTTAAATCTTGTTAAAGGAAAAGCTTTGGTATAAAAATCAGCTTTTTGTTCATCGGTGTGGATTTTTTTCAATTCGCACCAACTTCTTTTCATAGCAGTCACCAATGAAGTGATAACGAATTTCTAGGTGTTTAGTTCGAGAGTGATGAACAGGATTTTTGGTTATGTCGATTGCTGCCTTATTGTCTACATATAAAGGTGTATCAAGAAATTGCAATCCAAAGTCCCTCATCTGTTGTTGAATCCATAGGATTTGAGAACAACAGCTGGAAGCAGAAATGTATTCTGCCTCACAAGTAGAGAGAGACCATGGTTTGTTTCTTGCATTGCCACGTTACTAATCTAGTTCCGAAGAACTGGCAACCAACCGTCGTAGACTTTGAATTCAGCTTGTCCACCCCAAAGTCAGAATCAGCGTATCCTGTCAGATCAAAGTTATCATTCTTTGGATACCACAAGCCGGTGCTTGGACATCCCTTCAGGTAATGGAATATTCTCTTGACTATCTGCAAGTGAGACACTCGGGGACTGGACTGATATCTAGCGCAAAGACAGGTAGGATACATGATATCTGGGCGAGATGTCGTCAGATATATAAGAGATCCTATCATCGACCGATAGAGCTTATCATCCACTTTGATTCCTGTTTTGTCAATGTAAATCCCGTGATTCAGCGCCAGAGGAGTGGAAAGTGGCTTCGAGCTATCCATTTCAAACTTCTTCAGAATATCATGAACATATTTTGTTTGATGAATGAAAATATGGCCTGGTAACTGATCAACTTATAACCCGAGGAAGAATTTTATTTCGCCCACAGAAGACATTTCGAACTTCTTCTTCATTATATTCTCGAATTCTTTGCAAAGACTACCATCTGTTGAACCAAAGATGATATCATCCACATAGATTTGTACGATGATTAGATGATTTCCGTCTTCTTTGGAAAACAATGTACTATCCACTGTGCCTCTCGTAAAGCCGTTTCCAACAAGATGTTGAGATAACGTCACGTACCAAGCTCTCGGGGCTTGATGTAATCCGTATAAGGCTTTGTCTAGGAGATAAGCTTTGTTCTTGTTCAGCGGATCGTCGAAACCCAGTGGTTGGCCGACGTACACTTGTTCCCGTAGCTTACCATAGAGAAATGTGGATTTCACATCTAACTGGTACACCTTAAAACCTTTCCAAACAGCGAATGCAAGGAAAATGCGGATTGACTCTAAACGTGCAACCGGTGCATAGATTTCCGTATAGTCAATTCCTTCCTACTGGTGGAAACCTTTGACAACCAACCAAGCTTTGTTTCTAACGATCACACCCCGATCATCCCTCTTACACTTGAAGACCCACTTCATGTCTATCGCTTTCTGCTTAGATGGTAAGTCTACAAGCCTCTAAACTCCCAGTTTCTCAAACTGTAACAATTCCTCTTGCATCGCTATCACCCTGTTCTCATCACCCAAAGCTTCGTTCATAGTCTTCGGCTCTATTTGAGATATGAAACATAAATAATAGCAGTAATCTTGAGTCGGAGCCACTCGGGTATAGAAACAACTTAATGCTTTGTTGATTTGACTTCTTGTTCGCACACCAGTCTGTAATTCTCTAATAATGTTTGTTGAAGGGTGATATGAATAAGATCGTGGCATCTCCTCACTAGGAACATCAACCGTACTATTCTAATTTGTAATATTCAGATCAACGATTAAATCAACTTCAGGAGCACCAGATGTAGCTTCATTTTGATTGCTCGGGCCAACAGATTGATTCAACATGCTTGTTATCTGCTCGGATTCTTCATCGGAAGAGGATTCTCCATCATCATCGAAAGTCGGAGCTTCATCAGAGTCAGAATTCTGATTCTGAGAAGTATTCGGCTCTGAGGTTGTATTTCCTGGTTTAATGGAAACATTTGCTAGAATTGTAGTAGGTGTTGCTTCTGCTTCAGAAACTTGTTCAACAGGAACACCACTATTATTCGGACCTGCTCCAGAAGACGATGTACCATCAGTGAGTTGATTAACCACAATTGGCCTTATAATATGTTCGTGGTTTGCTGACTGTTGAAAATAATAAAGAGCTGCAAGTTCTTCATCAGACGGTTCTTCTGGCAAGTCGAATGACTTCCACAAATCTTGGTAATTGAACAACCACGCATCGCCTTTTCTTTGAATAGGAGTTGTGTACCTAAAGCAATCAACGTGTTGCGCTTCGATCACTTTTCTCAAAGCAGGAACATAAACTCTCCTTAGCGGACTAGCGTAACCAACGAAGAAACCTTCAAGCGTTTTAGCACCAAACTTTCCATCTTGATCTATCATTGTACACGGTGCACCAAACGGTTCTAGATATTTCAAATTGTAACATCTTGATCTATCAAAACATGTCTTTTTAGTCGGTTTGACAGTTAAGACCCTATTTAAAGTGTAACATGCCGCTGCAACCGCCTCGCTCCAGAAGCTAACAGGAAGTTTCGAATCTGCAAGCATTGTTCTTGCTGTTTCAATTAGAGTTCTATTCTTCCTCTCAGCTACACCATTTTGTTGTGGAGTATACGATGCGCTGAATTCGTGCAGAAGTCCTTTGGCGTTGCAAAACTCTTTCATCTTGTTGTTCTTGAGCTCCGTGCCGTTATCACTTCGAATACGTCTGACAGGGAGATGATATAGATTTTTGAGCTTCTTGAATAGAATCACTAGATTTTCAAACGTTTCATCCTTGGACTCTTGAAAGAAAACCCAGAAAACCATGAATATCGAGAATAATCATCTGTGACAACCAAACAGTATAGATCTCTGGATATACTTTGAACATTCACTGGACCGAAAAGATCCATATGTAGACGTTCAAGCGGCAACTTTATAGAATTCAGAATTTTTTTAGGATGTGACTTCTTAATCTGCTTCCCTTTCTTGCATTCAAGACAATGATCTGTCATGTGGAAGCTTTGAAGATTCACCCCTTCGACTAAATCGTTATGAACCAGAAAATTCATTTTCCTCAGATGTATATCCCCATTTTTCTGTGCCATATAATCGAATCCTTCTCCGTGGCTTTTATGACAAAACATTGAGCCGATTTCGATGATGTTGTAGAAATACCATGTCAAACACGTAGAGATCGTTTTCGCGTGGAGCACGCATGAGAATCCAATCATCCGGAATTTTGAAACCCGGCTTAAGTATCATGCACTCTTTATCATTGAAATGAATAGTGAACTGCTTATCACAAATCTGTGAGATACTTAGAAGATTGTTCTCTAGCTCGGCGATGTAATTCACACGATAAAAAGATACCACGCCATTTGAAAGCTTTCCTTCAGCTACAATCCGGCCTCCTTGGTTTCCAGCGAAGCCTACATACCCTCCATTAATCGCTTTGATGTCTAAGAGTAATGCTTTCATCCCGGTCATGTGCCTCGAAGCTCCACTATCCAGAATCCACTTCGATAATATGGATGTCTGGAGCCCCTGCACACATTAGCAATTCAGTTAAAAAGTGCGACCCAAGCCTTCTTAGTCTTGGGTTTGGGATAATAATCTTCGTAACCATCCTCAAAATCACCATCTAAGACATCATCAACATTATCATTTTCAAACTTGACCTTTTTCTTATCTTTTGAAAGTTTGACAGTTTCAGTTTTATCTTTTGAAACAGACACTTTGTCGACCTTGACCATCTCAGACTTTGCAACTTCAGATGTTGTTGTTTTCTTTTTGGCAACCCAGGATTGTGAGTTAATCCTTGCTTTCTTTATGTAAAACCTTGAATCTTTGTTTTCGTTTGTTTTGGAAGTTTCACCTTTCTCAAAAGTTGAATTTTCAAACTTCGATTCAGTTTTAGGTTTAATTTCAATTTTAGATTCATTTCTTTTCAGAATTGTTACAGGTTTTACAATCTCTGGTTGCTTAGGCTTTTCAACATCTGAACTTGGTTTTCTTCGAGGATTAACAGGCTTTGATTTCGGACACTTGCGAGCAATATGACCAATTTCATTGCATTTAAATCAAGTCTGATTATCATGAGAATGTCCACTAGTGGGTTTTACACCACTTCCGGATTTAGCCTTATCCCGATGTTCTTTTTACTTTTTGAACTCGTCATTTGATTGCTTTCCAATCAAACTTTCTTCTTGAACCGTACTAGTCCCATACATAAATGACTTTTTCTTATTCGGTCCTTCTTCTACATCCAACCCAGCTCTCCTATGTTCAGGAAAGTCACCACCATTTCTTCGGTAGTTGTTTCTTTTAGGTTTAGAGTAAACTTTCTTTTCATTTATTTCCAAATCTTCTGATGATACTTCAACGAGTTTGAAGAATTTATCAAGCTGATCTTCTTTCACATCCCGAATCGGAAAGCTATCGTCGAAATATAGTCTATCAGAATCCTTAGCTTTGTACATGACAACGTTAGGATCATCACTTAGGCTATCTTACGATGATGTATCGTCATCTTCAGATTGTGAATCAGAATTATTCAAACTCGAGTTGGCGCACTCATAGCTGCCATCATCAGATTCATTCAAAACGTTTTCAACAACATTTTTAACCACAGCTTCGCCATCATCACTTATGTAGGTTATATCAATGTTCTCAGGTAGCTCATTTTTCTTTTTGGTTAAAAGTTCAATGTTAAGCGCCTTTTCCATCCCCTCTGCTTTCTTGCGACAATACTTTTCGCACAAGGGTGGTGGAACATTGCTATAATCTCCACGTTTCTTACCTTTGGCTTTCTGAACATTTTCGACGAGATCGTTGGAAGAATATGATCGATAACGTAAGCATTCGTGGTATAGCTTTTCAAAAGCTGTCTTACCCTTTCAGTTTCGATTTTCATATCTTGAAGCTCTTGTTTTACTTCAGCAATGTTGTTTATATAAATGTTAATAGCTTTTTGTTTTTCCATTAATGTAGCTTTTAACATTCTCACTGTGTCATGCTGTTCAATGTTATTATTATCAAGTCTGCTGTAATCATCTTTCATTTTGTCATAAGCCTCTTTCATTGTGCGATAATCATATTTGAAATTATTATTATGCACATTGAGTTCACTTATGATCTGAGACTTTTCAGCACATTGAACACACGGTTCAGCACATTTCGTACATGGTTTTTCAACCTCAACGATTTGTACATTTACCTCCGGACCTACCTTTGTCAGATTTGCCATCATTGCTTTGTTAGCAATCTCCGTGAGGTTTTCTTCATTCATTTCTTTAGTCACGTTAATGACTTCTTCAACCACTGGTTTCTCCTCAGCAACATGATCTGAAGATGTTGTATCACCAAAACAACCTGCAAAACTAGTAGTCATGTTAGGAGAAATGATACTCTGCACCTTTGTGTGATGATAGATTTCCTCTTCTTCTACTTGTTGCATGTATTCTTCTAGCATTGCGTTTTCTATAGCTGCATCTTCAGCAGATGTGTCTTCTACGATCTCAGCCATTAGAGCAACTCCGGTCTTTTTGGCAATATATGAGTTCCAGTCAAAACCGTCATTTTCATTCGAAGCAACCAATGCCTTTTCTGTGGTGTTAGATGGTTTATCTTGGATTTTGACTTGAGTCTTCTTTGGGAAAGGCTTGTATTGTAGTGACTTCTTGTAATATTCACTGCCTCCTCCAAATGGACTTTGATCCCCAGTTGCCTCAGGATTCTTGCATTCTCTTTTGAAGTGCCCTTTTTGTCGGCATCTGAAGCAAGTGACTTTTGTTTTGTCGAATCCTAATTTGTTGCTTGAATTCCCGATGTCTCTGTCGGTTAGTGCAACAAATTTAGTAACTCTTTGAATGATCGAAGCTAAGGACCGTTTGATTTCCATTAGCTCAAGCTCTTCTTCATCCACTTGATCATAGTCTTCGGCAGTCATTTTCGGATTACCAATCTTCCCAGCCACCAAACTTTCATAAGATTCCAACACTGTGGCAAGAAGTGTCATGTGTTGTTTGGCAACTTGTTCAGAAACGACGTTGCTTAAATTGACTGCAATGTTGCATTTAAACACATTTGGATCAGAATTCGATTGGTTATCCTGATTTTTCTGATTCTGATACGAAGAATTTGAACCCGTGCGTGAATATGATGAATTATGCGGACTCTGATCATAGTTCGGATATGATTGAGTTTGGCTCTATGTCGAATGATTCGAGGAATTCAGATTCGCACTAAAAGCGGTTTGGATCTTTGGGCTAGTGATATTCTCTTGAGCTTCTGTTTTATAGTAAAGCCCTACATCTTGAGCAACATTTGAATTCTTTGACTTGGCTATCTTTAATAACTCCATCTCATGCCCCTCCAACTTATCAATGAAAGTGGATAGTTTGAATAACTCCCAGCTAGGAATTTCCTTGAGCACCATGAGATAAGTCATCCACTCACCCTCTGGTAAAGCGTCAGCCAGTTTATCAATGTATTCTCCTTCTGTTTTCTCAAGCCCAAGTCTCCTCATAATCACTTTCAGATGACAAAACCGTTCGATCATTTGTTTCATCATTTCGCCTTCAATCATAGTGAATATATCGAATTCCTTCATGATCGGCGCCTTTTTACTTTTGACCATTTCTGCACTTCCTTGATATTTGTTCTTTAAGGACTTCCAAAGTTCTTGTGCAGTTTTATATTCTGATAGCAGCACTAGGATATCTTCTTTCACAGACTGATGGATAAGACTTATCATTTTCTTCTCCGCAACGTATGCATCCTTTTGTAAAGTAGAAAACTTGCTCATCTCAATAACATTGTCGTGTTCGTCTCTTGGCCATGTGTAGCCAGTCTCGACTGCAACCCAGTGTGAAAGTATGTAGATTGAACCCATTTAGTAAACTTTTCTTTCCACCCCTCATATTCGCCCATACACATGAGTTTTGGTGGTTTCACAGATGTGCCCATCTCGTTATCAATGTTCACTTTATTCACCATTTGAGCATTCCATGCTGAAGCCCTCATGAACGCACTATGAATATCTTCCATCTTGAAAAACTGACAAATATCACTGAAAAACACGTTCGCAAACTTCGAAAAATGATCAGTACACTGACAAGTTCGGGCGAACTTGTGCAGTTGTTATAATCAGTTTCAATTTTACACAAGTTCGGGCGAACTTGTGGTGAGGATTTGAAAATTTTCACCCTGGAACAAGTACGAGCGAACTTATACAAGATTTCAAGGGATTTATCAAGTTCCGGCGAACTTGTAATTGATTTTCAACAAAGTTTAATCAAGTTCGGGCAAACTTGATAAAAATTGAATGAAAATAACACAAGTTCGAGCGGACTTTATCAAAAACCTTGAAATATCAATCAAGTTCGGGCGAACTTGATTAAAAACAATGAATTTTTAATCAAGTCTGGGCGAAGTTGATGTTAAGTTCGGTCAATGTATGTTTGCAAAACATGGTTTTTTCAACTTTTTGACATTAATTCGTTCGAATTTGATGTTGAAACTCTCAGGGGTTTATCATCAGTGTATTTTACATGACATATTCAAAATTTAGCAAGTTTTATTCGTAGATTCATTGTTTTCTTGAAAAAGTTAAGAAAAATGATAGAAATGAGAAGAATAAGAGTAGATCTTGCAATGATTTCACCAAATGAGGTATCCGTGGCTCTGATACCACTTGTTAGACCGCTCCTTGATTAGCACAGGAACCTAATTTCGTATCTAACGTTCATTTAGGCGGAAACTATGTGACGTGTTAATCAAATATGCAAAGATTTCTCATTTAAATGTTGGTTATTGATCATAAAGTCCAATTACATGTAAGATCCGGATCGGGCAGAGCTTCGCCTCTGTCGTGACAAAGTTGCAAAAGTTACAAATGACAACCTAAGGACCACTATTTATAAATCAACAAGTTCGCTGGGGATGTAACAAGTTCGGGCGAACTTGTCTTGAACAAGTTCGGGCGAACTTGTCTTGAACAAATTCGGCTGAACTTGTTCCAACATATTAATTCCGGACGAACTTGTTATCTAATTACATAAATAACCCTTATATTTGACATAATCTAGCCCAAACTAAACAGACTCGATACAAGACTAAGACATAGACATTATGTACTAACAGACTCCCCTTGGATATCGTCTTCGTCTTGATCAGTCTTCAAAGCTCTGTCTTTATCTAACGCATCCAAAGAAGTTCTTGATTGGTTTCTTTCTACGTTCTCGCAACGGAATTGGCGTTTGGTCAGTAGGCGTCACTTTAGTCATGAACTGAAAACGTCTGAGTCTTGCCTCTCTACCCCTTTCATGAATACGTTCTATACGCTTTTCCTCTTTCAAAAACTCTTTGCGCTCAAGTTCTCTCCAACTGGATTCCCACATTCTTCCAGAATTAACTCCATGCGCATAGCAAATATTCACAATCCTCTGATACTGCATCGCTTGAGTCTCTTCGCGCTTCACGTAACATATCTTACTGAAGAATAAACATTTAATATCCTCCTTCGAGCAGTTTACTAGCCACATCGGGTCTAGTATGCGTATCGTCCTCCATAACCCTCTTAATCCTTCTGTCTGAAACATTTCAACTTTTTCTTTAGTGATATCCAGATGATCTTCAAATCTCAACACTATCACTGCTTCACATGTCATCGGATCAACTTGCCACCACTTAAACAGAGGATAGAAGTCCTGTTCAATAGGCATTAGGGGCATGTTTCTCATCGCTCGCGGACGCTTCATAATCAATGTTATATCCTTTTCACCAGTCTTCTTGTTTGTTTTGATTCAGCGCTTTGGAATGAAAGATTTCAAGTATTTGAACCCTTGCGTCGCTTCAAACTTGATCATCTTCCATAGCAACTGATCAATAAACTTCATAGATAAGTAACGTTCCTCGTTTGTACCAATTAGTCAAAAACCCAAATTAACCTAGGTAGCTAGGGTAAGTCGGGTATCGTATCCACGAAGAGCACATGGTCAGTATTGCACTAGTTGTTCGATTAGTTAGATTATTTACAAAAATGTACAAGGTAATTATGAAGCTTGCTAATTTTCTTTGTTTGTTTGAGTGGTTAGAAAGATATCGGAGTAAACCGACAAGTTACTATTCACAACAAAAGAAATGATTACTTACTTAATTGCAAAAAAAACTAGATTACTTGATTTAAAACAAGAATTGGGAATACGGATCACACCCGGTTTGATAATTGCAAGACCTAGGGTTCCTACATGTTTTAACTTGATTCAGTTACATATAGTGATTAACGGATTTCTATCACGAAGCTTAGGTACCAATTGCTATCAACGTTATAGACAACGGACCACAATGCACTTCGTCACCTCGGACATGTAAATCCTAACATAAGATAAGGCATAATTGCACATAACCATTTCGCAAAGTCAAATTTTATCATCACTCGACAATTTACGAATTTGAAAAAGATGCAAGACAATTATCAAAGGTTTCAAATACTAAACAACTTGTCACAAAATCAAATCTAATACAAATGCATAAACCCTAGAATTCTTACAACAATCTACACCAGGGTGAAACCAAGAAAACTAGCCGCTCATGGTTGAATAGACGTGATCACCGGGCGACGAGCACGAACACCAATCCATGACCTTTGAGTCTTGGAAGAAGGATGAAGGTTAGGTTTTAGGGTTTGGAAGGTGAGTGTGGATGGATGAGGATGATGGTGGGAAGGTTGGGTTATGGTGGTAATGGTGATCGTGAATTAGGGTTTAGATTGGTGGTTGTGAAGATGGTGATGGGTTATAGATTAGGGATGTTACAGGTAGGTTAGAGGTGAAGAAGATGCTCAAGAATGGTTCCAAGATGTGTTTCTATGCTTCAAAAGTCGTAACCCCCCGAAAATGGTCAAATACAAGCATATAACCCGTCCCCAAACCACGGGAATTGAAAATTCGCTATGTGGATCAGTAGAGGGCGTCTCCAACGACCCTTTTGGGCGTCGGCGACGGCCCTTGCTTCTTCTGGTTTTGTCCGACGGCTAAAACTACTGTTTACGGAGGTTTTCGGTGACAGAAGTATACTCGGGGCGTCGCCGACGGCCCTTTTGGGCATCGCCGACGGTGCCTCTAAATCACAGTTTTTGTTTTCTTCGTAACTTCTTCGTTATAGCTCCGTTTTACTTTCCGTTTTCGCCCACAGACTCGTAATTCATCCCTCTATCATCCATCTTCAAATATCATCAATATAAATCCATTAACCTCCCTCCAAAACACATCCAATCTTCGCAGTTAACCCGGTTTTGTTCATTTCACATCCCCGGTTGACCCTGTTCGCTCCTGGTGCTCCGTAAAGCTCCCGAATAGCTCCTTAAACTCTCTTAGACCTATAAAACACAAATCCCATTAAAAGTAGGCTATTCAAGATTAAAAGCTATGTAAAAACATCAACTTAAGCATAAGCGATCACCGGTTTTCAACCACGTATCACATCCCCACACTTGTCTTTTGCTTGCCCTCAAGCAAATCTGTTATTCACTTTCACGTGGGTCGAACGAGAAATACATTTCCCATTCTTGAGAAGTAAGTTAAGGTCTAATGTCATACCCGGTTCAAGATTTTTAAAATTTCAAATTATTTAGCAGTAAAATGATTAATCATATAAGAATGGATACCCAAGATTAACCCGCCCTTGAAACTCACAAATCATACACACCCCTCACAATGTTCTCTCCCCTCGGTTTACAACTTGGCTAATTTAGTGTTGTATTAGCAATTTTAAAGAAATCACTCAAAACCGAATAGAACAAGTACCCGCATAGGCTTGCAACTCAATCGTTCTCCGCCACCGAACACGAATACTAAGCACAAGTCAAAAGGTCTTGTAACGGGTTGTAACGGGGCTAGGCTAAGGGTGTGGAATAGGATATTTGAAAGTGTCTAAGGTGATGAAAGTTCGATTTTTATTACAAAACAACTAATCTAGAAACGACTACTATAAATAGACAAACTGAGAGGCAAAGAATTTCGCCTTTTATTCACTAGCTAACGCACTTCTTTTTGCACCTTTTCACCGCAAATTTCTCTTATTTTTCATGATATTTTCTGAATTTTTGGATTTTTTTTAACAAACCACAACTTTACAACAACTTAATCCTAAAATCGAATTTTCATCACACGGGTTAAAATACGTTTAAAGGTTAAGGGCTAAATGGGGTGATCAAATGAAAGGTTTAGGCTCAAAGTTGGCAACTAGGGGATAGATTTTGGATAGGGATAGATAAATGGTTTAAAAAAAAGGTTCACCTAATGCCTTAATCATTCTCGTGCTTGTATTCGGTCTATGGTCTCAAACATATCAAAAGGTGCAAGTTCTACAACACATGACTAATGGTCCACACAACAAAGAAATGTATGATGTATAACGGTGGATCAAAGATCTCACGTATATAAAGGGTATGATATGTGGTATGCATAACTTATAAGTTTCTTAGGCGAATTATTCCCAAATAAGCACCCGCTAAATACCCGTCATGCCCTTAACTCAAACTTGACTATGACATAAGACCAAATGGGTTGTGCCATCCCTCGTTAACTTAGTTACTTGTGCTTTTTAGATCGCTTCAAACAAAGACATTTTTTTGAAAAAAAGTTGAAAATTTCCCACATCCCCACACTTGAAGTCAACATTGTCCTCAATGTGTAAGAATAGAGCTTTTAAAACGCACAAGGGATGTGACACGACTAACTTCCCCCAAAAATTCACCCCGGAAAATAGAATACAATTTACAATCCACTTATTCGTTAACTAAAAATCAAAGATAAAAAGAAACGTATGCACCTGGTTTTTCGCTCGTTCCTCGTGTGCTCTTCATCCTTCAACAAATTGGTCGTCTCACGAACATGATGTACCTACAAATACCAACCCTTGTGTAGAAGCATTCTTCTCACAACCATCAAAATTTGTTAGTTACCTAGTTCTACCACTTTTATGAAAACATTACCAAGCCATACGTTATTTCACTTTGATTTATGTGGAAAAATAATGTACAATAACAACAATCCTAACTCACTTTCGTAGGAATCACGGTTGCATTTAGCTTATGCAACAAGCCCTTTTAAACCCCCCGATAGCTCGGGAGGACGAGTTGGTCTCGTGAGGGTTATATAGGGAACACACCCACAACGTTCATTTAACCAGGAAAATAAAATAAAACGAATAATTATACAAACTATACAACAATCATACTTGATTTGCCTCTCATGGTGGTCTAAGTGAAAATTTTCCTACCGAGTTACCAACATACACTCGGTAGTAAGTATGTCGAATCCACTCTCTCTTTATTTTAATCGGCATGCATATTGAACAACTTTGGGGCCGCTTCTTAACAAATTGCCTAATGTCTTGCAACACCACCTTTCGACTCCTTATCCCCGAACCCTCATCCCCAACTTTGTTGGTTGGAATATTAAGTATGGCAGAAAGGTAAGGATAAACTTGGGCTTCTTTCAGCTCTGACTCATCTGTATGTGTTATGTCTTCAATTTGGTTCAAACATTCACTTTCTTGCTCCAGAAGATCAATAACCTCTTCCAGCACATCACCATCAACCATGGTACCACTAATCAACATCTCTTGGTCCCGTCTAAATTGTGCCAACTCCTCAACGAGTTGACCCACTTGCTTTGCCAATGCCTCGTGCGACTTGTCTTGCACCTCGAACTCCTTCTTCATCTCAAGCTTTATCTCATTCTTTGAATCTTTTCTTGCATTCATAATTACATCAAGCTTGGAAAGTATTGAATCTTGAGGCTCCTCGTATGCCGATTGAGGGTATTCATGATGGTAATCATCATACTCCTCCCGGTAACTTGAGAAATGTGGCAATTCGGGTTCATAGTTGTTGTTTTCATAGATGTTGTTACCCTGCTCTTGCTCATAGTGGTAATCCATCTCTGAATAATAGTATTCTTGATAATTTGGTGTGGTGGTGGTTTAACGTATGGAGAATATGAGGATGAACATTTGAGATCTTGATAATCCGCCCTCTCATATCCGTACCTTCCAATGAGGGAGTCTTCCCGATCCTTATATGCTTGAACCTTCTCATATAGCACACAACATTCCTGCAATAGATGTTCTTGGCTCCCGCAACATTCACACGGGTCATCATCTACCCAATTCATAATGAAAGACGGTGCCTGCAAAACATGTACCTGCACAAACAAGCTCGACTACCAAAAGTATAATCAAAGAAATACAAGAAAGAACACTAAAAACTAAAATTAGCTTTTTTTTATTTTTTTAAATAACCCAAAATGAACAAATCGAAAAAGCAATGTAATACTAAGCGCACTAATTCCCCGGCAACGGCGCCATTTTGACAGACCGTGTCGTCCCAATCAGTCAAAAACCCAAATTAATCTAGGTAGCTAGGGTAAGTCGGGTATCGTATCCACGAAGAGCATGTGGTCAGTATTGCACTAGTTGTTCGATTAGTTAGATTATTTACAAAAATGTACAAGGTAATTATGAAGCTTGCTAATTTTCTTTGTTTATTTGAGTGGTTGGAAAAGATATTGGAGTAAACCGACAAGTTACTATTCACTACAAAAGAAATGATTACTTACTTAATTGTAAAAAAAACCAGATTACTTGATTTAAAACAAGAATTGGGAATACGGATCACACCCGGTTTGATAATTGCAAGACTTAGGGTTCCTACATGTTTTAACTTGATTCAGTTGCATATAGTGATTAACAGATTTCTATCATGAAGCTTAGGTACCAAATGCTATCAACGTTATAGACAACGGACCACAATGCACTTCGTCACCTCAGACATGTA
Source organism: Scalesia atractyloides (assembly GCA_947069175.1). Lineage (NCBI taxonomy): Eukaryota > Viridiplantae > Streptophyta > Magnoliopsida > Asterales > Asteraceae > Scalesia > Scalesia atractyloides. The sequence goes on from CAMTDV010000010.1 coordinate 42,721,560, forward strand.
AATTCTAACCTAAGATAAGGCATAATTGCACATAACCATTTCGCAAAGTCAAATTTTATCATCACTCGACAATTTACGAATTCGAAACAAATGCAAGACAATTATCAAAGGTTTCAAATACTAAACAACTTGTCACAAAATCAAATCAAATACAAATGCATAAAACCTAGAATTCTTACAACAATCTATACTGGGGTGAAACCAAGAAAACTAGCCGCTCATGGTCGAATAGACGCGATCAACGCCGTCGACGAGCACGAACACCGATCCATGACCTTTGAGTCTTGGAAGAAGGATGAAGGTTAGGTTTTAGGGTTTGGAAGCTAAGTGTAGATGGATGAGGATAATGGTGGGAAGGTTGGGTTATGGTGGTAATGGTGATCGTGAATTAGGGTTTAGATTGGTGGTTGTGAAGATGGTGATGGGTTAGATATTAGGGATGTTAGAGGTAGGTTAGAGGTGAACAAGATGCTTAAGAATGGTTCCAAGATGTGTTTTTATGCTTCAAAAGTCGTAACCCCCCGAAAATGGTCAAAAACAAGCATATAACCCGTCCCCAAACCAAAGGATTTGAAAATTCGCTATGTGGCCCTTTTGGGCGTCGCCGACGGCCCGTGCTTCTTCTGGTTTTGTCTGACGGCTAAAACTACTATTTACGGAGGTTTTCGGTGACGGAAGTATACTCGGGACGTCGCCGACGGTGCCTCTAAATCCCAATTTTTGTTTTCTTCATAACTTCTTCGTTATAGCTCCGTTTTACTTACCGTTTTCTCCCACGGACTCGTAATTCATCCCTCAATCATCCATCTTCAAATATCTTCATTTTAAATCCATTAACCTCCCTCCAAAACACATCCAATCTTCGCGGTTAACCCGGTTTTGTTCATTTCACATCCCCGGTTGACCCTGTTCGCTCCCGGTGCTCCGTAAAGCTCCTGAATAGCTCCTTAAACTCTCTTAGACCTGTAAAACACCCATTAAAAGTAGGCTATTCAAGATTAAAAGCTATGTAAAAACATCAACTTAAGCATAAACGATCACCGTTTTTCGACCACGTATCACGGGTCAATACTTTGACCCGCGCCATGTATGTGTAATGGGAATGCTCTCAATGAGGGTTTGCGGTACGACTAAAGTTAGTCGAATTAAGGGTGGACACTAGATCACCTCAAGTGAGGTATATCTAGTGTTTGATGTAATACGACCATTAGAGCCGAAAACATGTCTTTTTGCGAAAAGTGCATTTAAGTGAGTTTATAACATTAACGATTTTATGTTTTTAAGAACATAATAAATTTTAAATGGAATACGGGTTAAAAAGTGCTTACATGGTTAAAACAGACTTTTAAATGTCCTTTGTAGTTAAATTGAGTAAAACCGATCAAAATACCCCCGGGCGTTGAATAGGGTAAACAACCCTTAAGGGTAGATTAATAATGGGTTTTATAATAAGTTAAACCTTTATGGTAGTATAAAGCGAGAGGCGTAAGCCTTTTTAGCTTAATGTCTCCTAATGAGTTATCGTTGTAAATAAATAAACCGGAGAGTAAAACCGGAATATAATGGTTTTTCTATAACAACCCACCACAAGTAAAGTTATGGTATAAGAATAGTAGAAGTCTTGATGTTGAAATAGGCGGTATGGAGAAAATGGGTGAGATTTGAGATTAGTACTCAAATTTACGGGTCAAAATAAATACGCAGATAAACCGGGTATTGGTTGCATAATCCGTAAAATTATGAATCCGGGTTAAGGATTTTGTGTTAAATACGTAGACAAACATTTTACGATCGTTAAGAAACAAGTTTGAAGTGAAACAGATGAAAATTGAATAAGTTATGGAAGTTTTCGTAACAAAAACAACAAACATGAAAATGGCTGCAGCAGCCCACCGTAAGCTACGGTGGCCTACCGTAGCTTACGGTAGGCGCTGATCGAATCAAAACCCACAGACCGTAAGCTACGGCCAGGAGCGGTAGCTTATGGCGGGTATTTGACAAAATCCTATTTGTTTGATTTTTTTGTCGTTTTTGGCATTCGGGTTTATTTAGACATGTTATAAACTTGTATAACTAACGTATTTCATGTTTTATGAAATATAGGTAATAATTTAAAGCACCGGATGATGATCAAGCTCAACGAAGAACTGGACACGATCAAAGTTCAAGCTTCCGCAATTTGTTTAGTCGTTTCGAAACCAAACAACGATAATATGTTGAAATGTTTCAAATTTTTAAGAATTTTAATCAAACTCGAATTTTGGTATGGGCGTGTAATCGCACATAAATTCTATTATACGAGAAATTTCCATAAAGTTTCTGATTTTTATAATAAGGGTCTTAGAGACACTAACTTCATCCAAATTTTATGTTAATTTCACATGAAAAAAAACAAATTTATTACCCTTAAGCTTAATTTTAAACTAATATTTTATCTTTTTGTACTAATAATGATATTGTTTTAGACACGTATCACTCTCTAGTGTCTCCTCACATATAAATAATAATATAATATTGATTCTATAGACATAATAAGATATATATCTATATAATAATAATATATATATATATATATATATATATATTCTCTCCTATTAAATACTAATTTAATAAAATCTACTTTAAATTATTATATTAAATTAATGTATATGACAGTAACGTACATATTATTTGATATTGTATTAATAATTAATGTTCATATCCAAATAATATATATTTATATTATATAGTTGGTATGTTCGGGTCAAATTTTCAATGCTTTTACTCGAGTTATTTTTTACCATGTTAATAACATGTATAAATAAAAAGATATTATTTAATATTACTTTATAAAAATAACTCAAAACATAACCATATTATAAATAAACAAGATTTTCTTGCATTATTGGTTATACCATGTGCATTGGGAGCTTTCAAAAAAAATCTTTTTCATTTTTCATTTTCATTTTACATCTAAACTTTTTATCTTATCATTTTCACTTTTTTTATTATTTTACCTTTAACTCAAAGACTTTCATGTTTTACAATTTTAACCTCAATACTTTTTTATTTTCAACTTTAATCCTCTATACTTTTCATTTTTTGCAAGTTTTTCGCTCTACGTTTCGTTCAAAATTTTGCGAGTGAACACGCTATAACGTCCGTGTGGGTTTCAACATTTTTACGTCTATTTTTCCATGTTTGACAGTACTGTCACAACGCTTTATTTTTCCATGTTTGACAGGTTTGTCGCAACACGCACGGCCTTAGATCGACTTAGTTGTTCTTTTCTATTTTTATGTTTCAGTCTAATTTCTTCGCATTAAAATGCCGCAACATGCATACATTGTTCAACGATTTTACATATGTTTTTTCGTTCTTTATTTATTTTGTTATTATGAGCTTTTTCGGTTTTACTGGTCGCTGGTAGTTGTGTAGCATTAGTGCTACTTGGCACGCTTTATGCCCCTCGTCGCAACGCGGGGGGACGATACTAGTTATATAAAATTAAGGAGTCTCGTTTAAGAAATATGTTAACTCACGCATATCAATACTAGGTTTATTCATCTTCCTTGTATACATTTCAGAATGAATTTAACGCTTTGTCTAGATTAAAGATTCAAGCTTTATGTCACCCAATTCCGAAACAAAACTTTACTGACTATTCATGGAAGATGTAGAGACTAAATAAGTTTGACTTGTTAATCTTCAAAAATATTGTAAGTATTACTAATTACGTAACAATTTAAAGTAGATTTAATTAAATTATTATTTAATAGAAGATACATATAGGATAAGGATCCGTTAGGAACCACCCTTTATTGTGAGAACCGCGAGAACTAGTGTGAACATAAACAGTAATACCTAAAAAAAAATCTAAAAAACACCCAAGTTTTTTTAATATATTTTTGAAAAATTCCCTATATTTCATCAACAATTAAAAAAAATTTTAAAAAAATATTTTTTTTGAGTAACAGTTATCCATGCACATGTGCACTTTTATCATTTATTTGACAAATTCCGTAATACATTACAAACATTGGAAAAGTGTACTTTCATTTAGGGGGTGTTTGTTTTTTTCAACAAGAGCTTTCTGACCTTTTATGTCTGCGTCGCGCATCTGAAGAATGTTTGTTTTCTCAAAGTCCTTTCATTAAAAAAAGGTCCGCGCATCCTCTTTTTTGTGCAGATGTGGGTCAAGGTCTTCTTAACTCTTCTCATGTTTTTTTGTTAGATACTACAAACACACAAAAACCCTAGCTCCTTCTCCATCTCCTCCACCAGCCGCCGCTCCTCCTCTTCCTACGCCGCCACCGCTCCTCCTGCCGCTCCGCCTCCTCCTCACTCTCCGCCTCCTCCTCCTCCTCTCCGCCGCTTTGTCATTCAGGTCAAGCCGTCACTTCATTTGATTAGTTTTGAAAGGTTTTTCTTCAACGTTATCTTCTTGTTTCATCTAGGCCAACAGTGATTTCTGTTCACTATCATCCAGGCAGCGACAATATCTCCCATTTTTATTTATCAACTTCGTTAATCTTTAATTTGTTTCCATGTGATCTCTGTGACTTCGAGAGGCAATATTTTTAGTGGGTACATTCTATCTTTAGTTTATTTGCTATTTTTATGCTAATTTCGAGAGGCAGTTTTCTTTTTTTTTAATGGATTAAATTATTTAAAATAATGTTATTTTCTTTTTATGAATATTATTTTAGCAACTTGTAAAAGTTAAAAAACAAACAGTCTTATTCTTGCATACTGCAGATGTTTGGTCTACATCTTCTATCACAGATGTCTGCAGATATGGTCCGCAGACTGCAGACGTTTTACCTCATAAAAAACAAACAACACCTTACACTACCACGTGTAATACACTAATTTTTACGTTAACAATATTAGAAATGCACATGTGCATCTATATGTATCAACATGAAATAAGGTGTTTTGGTACACTACTTTGAATACACTTTCTCTTTCATCTAAGATTCCATCCATAATACACTACCATGCACATGTCCATATGTATCATTTCTTCAACAAATTCCGTAATACGTTACAAATATTAGACAATTGTACTTTCATTTACACTACCATGTGTAATTCACTACTTTTTACGTTACCAATATTAGAAATGCACATGTGCATCTATATGTATCAACATGAAATAAGGTGTTTCGGTACATGTCACACCCCGATTTCCACATGTATTCCGGTGGGCCCGGCGGGGAGTATCGTGACGTACAGTTAATATCATCATAACCAATTACAACACAGAGCAACACAGCGGAAGGCTTGGAGTAAAATATAAACTATTACAAACCATAAAGTGTCCAAAAGTTCGAAACACAAATATACAACAAGGCTTGTAATAAGATCCACAGGCGGATCGGAAATAAACATACACAATATGATAACATACTCTACAGGCTCAACTCTAAGGTCGCAACTCCTTAATGTCAACGCCCCGCAGCTTCCGGCCTATTTCGTACTTGTACCTGTATTTTAACCTTTGAAAATATGTCAGTTTACACTGGTAAATACACTCACCGACTCATTTTGAAAATCCTTTGGAAAATGGTTTTAAGAGCACTTGGCACATTTTTATAAATAGTTTGGGATAGTACAAATGACCTTGTATACAGATTTACATGTCAGGCTTTTACATATGGAGTCCGGTACAGAAACCGAGACCTGATCGACTGATACACCACTCTGAACTTTCACATAGAAAGCAGATAGCAATTACCCAGTGTATGCCTACACGCCATGCTATACTGTCGTGGACACAAACACTTTAGTGAGCCAAGGATATCCCGGACACGGTCAAGTCCACCCCCAATGTTTTAGTTTCAGACAAAACAAATCAAAACTGGGTTATGCAAGATTTTAGTTAATTATCACAACAGGATAAAACATGATCCCATGCCCGACCAAGTAGTAATAATTAACCGTATACCAAGCCCGTATAGGAAAAATAAGTTAATGGTATTTCCCTGAAGTTAAGTCTTCGGAAAGTCAAAACTCAGCCGCAGATCAAAGCAAGTACAGGTACAATTTACCGGAAGGCGTTCAGTCTGGAGTGATGGTAATTAATAACCAATATTAGAATGCTAACGGGTCCTTAATTAAGTCCTAGACTTGGACCGGTTAGTCTTACGCTAAAAATAAGATATGGTACGATACGCTAGATTAAGCGGTGACTGGAATAAGATGTTAGTTGGACCTGACAAGTATATAAACTTGTCTAACATGGGTAAACCAATAACATTCTAGATTTTGATAGAGAAATGACGAAGTTAAACCCGTTTCGGTTTAAGTACGTAAATTAGCTACGTAAGCTTAACCGAACGCACATAGGCGAAACCGGGTAACCGAGAGAGTCGTATACAAGCTCCATATGAATACATGTTCAAAATATGTTATAAAATCATTAGCTTTGCAAAAGATAGGCCCGAGGTATGTTTAAAACTGAATTATGCCTTACAAGGGCATTTTGGTCATCTTAATGTTTATAAAAGATGTTTAAATGAATCTGACGTCAAGGTTATTAATATTCTATAAAAATACTTATTTATAATGTTATAACAGTAGGATATCAAATATATGTGTGTTTGAAGATTTTGAAATAATCTATGTCCCGTAGTGGCATTTTGGTAAATTCACACATAGCTTTGAAGCCAAAATTGGGATACTGAATTTGGGACTTGTACTTACTGTTAAGATGCTGAAAATAAGTTTATAAATCAGTAGGTAATAAGTCTTGGCTCATAGTTATGGTTTTTATACCATACTACGTAAAAGTCGATAAAATGTCGTTTAATCGATGTTTAAGATAAACTGAGGTTAGGACCTGCTTTATATACTAAAAATATGTCATTTGACTTATTACATCAGTAGGTTTAGGTTTTGATTACAAAAAGATTGATTTAAGCCATTTTTCCGTAAAGATGGTAGTTTGGTCATTTAGCGGCAATTATCGATTCTTAGATTTTTAATCAGATCATAACCTGAATAATTATCCCAAATGGTCCTACTTATTATACCATATCAGTAAACACATCATTTTGATTACAAATTCATGTTTAATCTTCTTAAAATGTGTAGGAACGTCCACGATTAGCACGGGAACCTAAATTTGTTATCTATTGTCCGATTAGGCGGAAACTAATGACAAGTTAACCAAATAACAAGAATTACTTATTTAAATGTTGTTTTCATTGATCTAAAGTTCAATACATTCGAGAACTGGATCCGACAGAGCTTCGCCGACTCTGTGCCAAAAACTCTCCTCCTTACAAATGAAATCACCAAGGCACCTATTTATACTATTACAAGTTCGCTGGAGAGTGAGGGAGTTCGGGAACTTGACATCTAAAGAATATTCTCAAGCGAACTTGACCTCCTAAACACATAAATACGCCTCGTTTCTAACAGATTAAGCCCTATTCACTCAGACTCGATACATAATGACGTAGGCAACAGACATATACACCAACATACTCCCCCTTGGATGTTGTGGTAGTCATTTTGACTTTTAAAATCTTCTGAGTCTTTCGATCTTTAGTTCTTGTATAAACTTTAACATCTTGATCTTTATATCCTCTTCCTCTTTCTTTGAGTTTTGTTCTTGATAAAACTTTTAATCAACATGCTCCCCTAGCTTTAAGCTTTGGTCTTCAGACTCCCCTTTGCTTTGGTCTTTAGACTTCAAACTCCCCCTAGCTTTGAGCTTTCTGAAATCTTTGATTTTTGCTTTATCAACTCCCCCTCAATCTTTGATTCCTGTCTAAATACTTTCTGACATTCAAATAAACGTTTCAGATTCAAAATTCTGTTATAAAATCTCAAAATATAAATTTTCTTTTTAATCTTTTTCAAATCTTAGTTATTCAAGTTCAATTTAATGACCTTGAATACATTTTACCTTTAAATCCTTCAACTTACACATTTTTATCATTTGATTTGTGAAAATCCACTTAGTTGATCAAGTCCAAGTTAATGACCTTGATTAACCAAATATGTCAATCCGAGTCCAAATTAATGACCTCAGTTTGAAAAACTGTTATGAACAATCTGATTTTAAAGTTTCAAATTAATAAACTTTTAAACATTTATCAAAATTTCTTACCAGACTTCGAAGATCTGTTCTCGATCATTGGCTCGTTTGAAACTAATGTAGAAACAAAATCTTTTTGAATTATAGAAAATTTATGCTAAAACTCACTGAAAATCTTTTTGATTTTTATCTTGAAAAGCAAGTAAATTATTTACAGAAACTTTCAACAAGTAAACTAAACTATGTACAACATATTTACAGACATATTTTTGTGAATTCGTGTCTAAGGATCATATCAGTTTGTTTGAGACATATCACCAGTACCGTTGACCTTTTTGAGACTTTAAGTTTTAAACTCGTTTACCTAGATTGTCGATATGTTTGTCCACTTAAACTTTATCACGTTTCTCAATTGTTCCAAAATATGTTAGGGTATGATTTATGAAACTTGACTTAACTATGGTTCCCACCTCTTGAATATACTCCTGAATCCAGATTCCCTAGATTTCATCTTACAGGTGAGTATAGCGTAATTGATATCTGTATCTGGGTTGTGCGAGACCTTGAGAGCTCAGGTTAGTACTACCGTACAGACAAAGAGATGAAGGCTCGTCTTTAACGTGTGTTCCACTTAAGGAATCTTTTAAGCATTGCAAATGATTAGATCTTTCGATACTTTTCAAGTTTTGCATGCAGTTTAGGGGTTTATAGCAAAAGCATTATAGAAGTTCTAGCCTATTTCTTCCGCAAAATCAGAAGAACTTGTATAATACCCCAGATATCAATCATCTATAAAGACCTCGTATCTCAGAATCAGGCAACCCTTCAATCGAAATTTCGGAGTACTAAGTCCATATATCCAAGATGTATTAATCCACAAGATTAAGCAGTTGTAAAATTTAGTTTATATCCCGGAAACAATCTACTAAACGTGTAAAGCCTATCGACACATCCATAGTAAGACTTGTTTATCACTTTTAAACTTTACATTTCTTTAGCATACTGTGATAGTCCACTGATGTACTATCATTTCCTTTTATGACAACCAAATTCTTTTTGTCTTTTTCAATGTTTTGAATTTTCAATATTTCAAATGTTTTTGAATTTTCAGTTTTTTATATGTTTTTTATTTTTCTAAAAATTTTCGATTTTTCAAATGTTTTTTAATTTTCAACATTTTCATATGTTTTTTATTTTTCTAAATGTTCTTACTCCCCCCAAAATCAAAAACATATTTTTTGGATTTTAGATTTAAAGAAATATTCTTTCTAAAAAATATAACAAACCAATGAGGATCCCGAGAACTCGTCGTCCGATCCTTTTGTTTTCATTTTCTGCATCATCACCTGTCAGCAGAACAAACCATTAATCTTTCGTAACATCAACTTGTAGAAACCACTTTTAAGAATCACTTCTAGAAAATCAAATTTTTAAATGATTTTTCAATATAACAATCAGTGTTCTGTTTAACGGTGTGGATTTTCTCAAAAAAAAATAAATTTTTCTTTTTCAACTACTTGTGATTTCAAAAACGTCAAAGATTATGACTTTCTAGATAAGTTTAAAACTCATGGAGCTCCGCTATCCTGTATCAACTTTGATAGAGTGGACCTTGGGACTCCTGCACATGAAACAACTATTTGAAAAATGAAACCCAAACCTTTTTGGTTTTGGGTTTGTACTGATAAGCATCATAACCATATTCTAACTCTTCATCATATTCAAAATCATCATCAAACATTTCGTCCAATGTCGATTCTGAAAACGTTTTGACCTTTTCTTTCATTGTCTGTTTGAATACTGGCTCAGTTGATTTGACATTTTCAGTTTTATCAGCAACAGACTTTGATTTTTCTGATGATGATGATGAAAGCCTTTTCTTAGCAACCCATGATTGTAGTTTGCTTCTTGCTTTCTTGATATAGAACCTAGAATCTTTGATTTCATTAAACTTTGAAGTTTCCCCTTTTTCAAAAATTGAGTTTTCAAATTTTGACACAGTTTTAGGTTTCACTTTGCATTTAGATTCATAGTTTCTATTTGACTCTGTGACATTTTTCACAATCTCTGGTTGTTTTTGCTTTTCATTTTTTAATTCGGGTTTTCTTCGTGGAAGCACAGGCTTTAGATTCAGACACTTGCGAGCAATATGACCAAACAGTATTGCATTTAAAGCAAGTTTGATTATCAGAAACATTTCCAATAGTGGGTTTTACTCCACTTGTGGACTTGGTTTTAGCCTTGTCTCGAAGTTCTTTCTCTTTCTTGAATTCATCATTCGATTTCTTACCGATCATACCTTCTTCCTGAGCCGTATTTGTCCCATACACAAAATTCATGTGTTTACCTTTGTATTCATGACATCGCGACTTCTGGTTCCTTCTCGGTTCATCTTCATTTTCTTCCAAACCCAATCCTGCTCTCCTATTCTCAGGAAAATCACCACCAAACTTTCGATAATTGTTAGCAATCCTTTTTGTGTTTCGAGTAAAATCTTTTCTCGTTTTTCTCAAGATCATCTGATGAAACTTCTACAAGTTTGAAAATTTTATCAAGTTGATCCTCTTTCACGTTCCGAATCGAAAAACTATCATCGAAGTATAATCTATCAGATTCCTTAATCTTGTACATGACAACATTAGGATCATCACTTAGATCATGTTCTGATGATGTATGGTCATCTTCAGATTGTGATTCCGAGTTTTTCGAACTTGATTTGACACTTTCAGAGCTCCTTCATCAGAATCATTTCCTTACACATTCTTTACCACATCTTTAACCACCGCTTCATTGTCATTGTTTGAATTAAAGTCTACGTCAATGTTCTTAGGCAATTTATTTCTTTTATCTGAACGAATAAGAATATTAAATGCCTTTTCGATCTCATCATCTTTCTTGTATGAATAACTTGCAAGAAGTGGTGGAGGAACACATCCGTACTCTTTATGCTTTGATTTCTCACCATGTTCCTCCGATTTAATCGTAGGTAAAATGTGATCAATGACATATGCGTTTGTGGTGTAGCTCTTTAGAAGCTGTCTTACTCTTTCCGTTTCTATTTCATGCCGTGAAGCTCACGTTTTGTTTCAGCAATTGTATTAATGTACATGTTAATGGCCTTTTGTTTCTCAATTACTGTAGCATTTAACATTTTTACATTAGCGTTAAGTTTACTATTAGCATGTTCAACATATTTATATTTGCTTGATATTTTGTCATAAGCTTCTTTTATGGTTCTGTAATCATAACGAAAGTTTTCGTTGTGTACAGTCAATTCTCTTATGACTTTGACTTTATCAAGACATGGTTCACAAGGACTTGCGCACTTTGTGCAAGGTTTTTCAACCTCCACAACTTTCACAACCTCCTTTTCAGACATACTTACCTTAGCTTTTACCTTTTCTGCCTCTGATTTCAATGCTTCTTGTTTTTGCATCTCAAGGTAAGCTAACTCTTCTTCCTCAGCTCTCTGTCTATATCCTTCCAGAATGGCATTTTCCAAAGCAGCATCGATGTACGATGTATCAGATTCATCCACTACCTCTACCATCATAGCAACACCAGTTTTCTTTCCGATGTATCTGTTCCAGTCAAAACCATCTTCTTCATGAGTAACAACAAGAGCTTGTTCGGTTGTCTTTGCAGATTTATCTTCTACTTCGACTTGTGTTCTTTTCGGATATGGCTTGTATTGAAGAGCTTTCTAGTAGTATTCATTGTTACTGCCGAAAGGATTTTGGTTTCCACTTGCTTCTTGATTGTTGCATTCATGTTTGAAGTGTCCTTTCTGTCGACACCTGAAGCATGATACTTTAGATTTGTCGAAACCAAGCTTGTTGCTTGAATTACCAATATCCCTTCCAGTGAGCGCCACAAATTTGGAAACTCTTCTGATAATAGATGCAAGGCTCCATTTGATATCCATTAGCTCCAACTCTTCTTCGTCAACCTGATCGTAATCTTCGGCGGTCATTCCGGATTACCGATCTTTCCAGCAACAAGGCTTTCATATGATTTGAGAACGGTAGCGAGAAGTGCTATTTGTTGTTTGGCCACCTTCTCAGGAAATACATTCTTCAAATTGACTGCTATATTGCACTGGAAAACATTTGAATCAGAACTTGCTTGGCTTGTCTGATTTTGGAATGAAGAGCTTGAACTTGCACTTGTGTATCCAGCATATGGAGAACTTTGATTTGGAGAAGAATTTGTATTTGCACTAAATGTTGTTTGAATTTTCGGGCTTTGAATCGGAGTATCAGGAATACCTCCTTTGTAATAGACACCGATATATTGAACAACATTAGCATTCTTTGATTTAGCAATTTTCATCAACTCCATTTCATGACCTTCCAACTTGTCAATGAAAGATGACAATTTGAAGTGTCTCCAAGATGGACTATTCTTTAGAATCGTCAGATATGTTGTCCATTCTCCTCTGGAAGTGCATCAGCCAACTTTTCGATTTGCTCTTCATTAGATCTTTTGATATCATGTCTCTGCATCTGAACCATGAGGTGACAGTATCTATTGATCATCTGCTTCATTGTTTCACCTTTAATCATCGTGAAGATCTCGAATTCTTTCTTGATTAAAGCCTTTTTGCTTTTTATCATTTCATCACTTCCTTTGAATTTCTCACAAAGAGAATTCCATAATTCTTGCGAAGTGTCATATTCTGACAATAGTATCAAGATATCTTCCTTCACTGATTGTCGTATCAAGCTGATCATTTTCTTCTCCGCAACATAGTTATCTTTGTCTGCATTTGAAAACTTATTCAGCAAAAAATCTTGAGCACGTTCATGTTTTGGCCATTTGTAACCATCCTCAACTGCAACCCAGCTGTTGAATTGATTCGCTTATATCCATTTCACAAACTTTTCTTTCCATCCTTCAAATTCATCCATGCTCATTAGCTTTGGCAGTTTCGACATAGTACCCATTTCATTGTCGATATTCATCTGGTTCTCCGCAAGAACATTAGCGTTTGATGAAGAAGCCATTTGAGATATGAACACCTCGTGAAAATCTTCCATTTTGACAATCCGTAGACCTATCGGAAAATACGATCAAAAACACTCGAAATTTGATTAGAAACAGACAAGTTCGGTCGAACTTGTGTGAAAACACTTTTTGGTTTCAAATTTTCACAAGTTCGGTCGAACTTAGATGAATTAATTTCCAAAGTTTTATCAAACACTCAAGTTCGGTCGAATTTGATGTGGGTTTTTGAGAAAAAATCAACCTTCAAGCGGACTTGAGGATTTTTAGAAGAAACTGGTAAGTTCGGTCGAACTTATGAAGAAATTTCAAGAGAAAACTAAGTTCGGGCGAACTTAAGTGAATCTTCACTAGAATTATATCAAGTTCGGTCGAACTTGATGGAACTTCAAGCAAAAATCAACAAGTTTGAGCGGACTTAAGCTCAAAATCTTGAAAAACTAATCAAGTTCGGTCGAACTTGATTAAAACTCAAAGAATATTAATCAAGTTCGGTCAAACTTAGTGTTAAGTTCGGCTGAACCTTGTTTCCAAAACATGGTTTTTGCAACTTTTTGATATTAAAACATTTGAATTTGATGTCCCAACTCTCAGGGGTTTGTTATTAGTGTGTTTTACATGATATATTCAAAAATCACCCATTTTTTACCATGAAATCATCAAATATGTGAAAATGTTAAGAAAAATGATAGAATGGAGATGAAATAGAGAAATTCTTGTCTTGATTCCAGCAAATTTAGGTATCCAGGCTCTGATACCACTTGTAGGAACGTCCACGATTAGCACGGGAACCTAAATTTGTTATATATTGTCCGATTAGGCGGAAACTAATGACAAGTTAACCAAGTAACAAGAATTACTCATTTAAATGTTGTTTTCATTGATCTAAAGTTCAATACATTCGAGAACCGGATCCGACAGAGCTTCGTCGTCACTGTGCCAAAAACTCGCCTCCTTACAAATGAAATCACCAAGGCACCTATTTATACTATTACAAGTTCACTGGAGAGTGAGGGAGTTCGGGCGAACTTGACATCTAAAGAATATTCTCAAGCAAACTTGACCTCCTAAACACATAAATACGCCTCGTTTCTAACATATTAAGTCGTATTCACTCAAACTCGATACAAATGACGTAGGCAACAGACATATGCACCAACAAAATGCCGAAAAGGGCTTTTTAGCATTTAAATGCCATAAATGTATCTTTTGTGAAAAATCAGGTTATAATCAGATTCTTGACATCAACATAATTAAATTATGATTACAATTCAGTTTATATCTTATATTTACATGCATGGGTGTTTAAAATCATGATTTGCACAAAAAGGACCTTTTTGCAAAGTTTATAAAACTTTGGCGGAACTTGTATGTAAACTCATATTTCTAAGGAATCGAGTGACGAAACTTTAGATGGTCATTCTAAATATAATTATGGTCTCAAAATGGTCAAAAGTCAGTAGCAAAGGTGGCTCGAAACGGGTCAGAACCAAAAGTCAACAATAGTCAACTGGTGTGACTTTTGGCTACAAACCGAGCCTAGACCAAAACTTGACGAGTCGAATCCGTAGACATATGTTCTATAATTATTTTTAGGCTGTTAGTGCATCAAAATATATTTTATAACATCTAGATCACTAGTTATGATTTTTACAAAACTGGACAGTTTGACTTTATTTGACTTTCCGGTTGACTCGTCAATTGGCCATGAATCCGTGAAAATCTGGAGATGCCCTCTTGAGGGATTAACATCTCCATTATTATGAACGTATAGGAACTTTTGTTACTCATAATGATGGAGTATACACGGATTTAGAACAAAGTCAAGGTGTAATTACGACAAGACTTTGTTCCAAGCTAAGAGCTATAAGAAATCACTAAACACGAATTTGAACACTTACAATAGGTCCAAATGAGTGCTAAGAACATATTGGAATGCTTGGAAGTGGTCAGGAGCTCCACTAGCATGGACTTGATGAATGTTGGTGAAGAAGTGAGTTGCAACTCCAAAGATTCATCAATTTTAAGGCCAAGAAATGATCTCAGACTGTTACCAGGTATTAAGGGGCGAGAATAGGTGTCTCATAACGTGTCTCCTATGCAGAGAATACAACAAAATCGTCAGGAGGTGGTAGAACACGCGTCTGCCACATTTCTGTTCGCTGGCGATGCCATACGGACTGTATGGCATATGCCTTGCGGCCGCATGGCACCTGGTCAAACAAATTTTATTTCACTGCCTTGCGGACCGTATGGCTTGTGACAATTGTGAAAAATCCCGGTAAACTTTGATTAGTACAAGTCCGTGGTAACCGGACGTGGTATGTATATCGTGATATTGTTGTGATTATGTGTGATTATATGAATTCTGGAAAATGATACACCAACTATGATGGGAGTATATGCATAGTAAGTAATAAAAACATTACAGTGACATTACGCGTCACCTACATGACAAGTCAAAGTCATGAATGAACTGACGACTCTGGGAATAAATGTTAGTAAACACGCATGACTTGTGTGCTATGCCTAGCGATATATGTACTGTCTTGGAAAAATCCGAGAGCATGTCATGGTTGACATGACACTATTAAGGACCAACGATGAGTGGTTGGCATCCTTAGCCTTGAACAACGTGTTAAACGGAGACTTGACGTTTAACAGCGCATTAAACCTTTAATGTCGATTATTAGGTTATTGGTAGCATTATTTAAGATTCCGAGTTCCAGGAACAACTTAGTTTTGTGCCATAGACTGTGACATAAGGTTTGAAAATAATCATAGCTCGGGCACGCAAAACGAAGCAGCTCCTGGTTGGGGAAACGCCTTCGTTCCGGGCATAACATTAAGGCAACCAAATGTGCAAGGAACGATCGATCAAGCTTAAAAACGCTTAAACGAATGTCAAACGAGACTTTTATGATTAAAATGCAACCAGGCTCGGATTTCAAGACGGTTATGCTCAGTTTTTAAAACCGCGTCTTTTGACAGTAAGAACGTGAAAACGGAGCCCGTTGCGCAAACCGAGAGCGCGTTCGAGACCCGAAAACAAACCTAAACGCAAACAAAAGATAAACATCATCTTTTAACACGTGAATCGAAGCACGAGGTGCCCCCCTTGGGGCCACACCCAACCCCCCCCCCTTAATTTTATTTCTTTTTTTATTTCATTTTACCCCATTTTTACACAAGAGTTCAGCCATGAAACCTCAAGAACTTCATAAATTCTCAGCTGATTACACCCTTAAAAACTCCAAATCAAAGGTATTCTTCAAGTTCTAAGTGGTTTTGATTGAGTTTTCTTCGATTAAACGCGATTTCTAGCCGAAAAAGGCATTTTAATCCAAGATTTTTGAAGGTTTCAACATGTTTATGGGCTGAATAAGAACACCTGGGTATTTACCTGGTGTTATATGGCCATGATCACAAACCTTTGGGGTTTGATACCCTAATCAACTCTTATACGACAAAAATCGCTTAACTATTCGATTAACCGAAAAACAATGAATTAAAGCTTGATTGATCTAAGTTCTAGCATATTTGGGTTCTACTTGGTGTGTAGGTACTAAATATAGCCTTCACACACTTCTGGGATCAAGATAAATGCTTGGAATCGGAAGAATCGCTAGGTATAACATCCGAGAACCGAATCTAGGCTAGGCAGAAAATTGTTTTGCCTATAACCTGGTCCGTAACTTGGACTGAGCTGAAATTTGGTATGGTGAGGTAGGGTATTGTCAGGAGGGTCCACGTAAAAGTTTAGAATTTTTGGAATTTTCTATGATTTTTGGTGAAGTTTTAACTATTTTAACGAAAGAATTTTGGAAAAATTAACAAACGAAGTCAATAAATCATCAAATTTTACAGAGACACTAAGGAACATATGGGGAAAGTTCTGGGAAAATTCGGAGTCCATTGGTAGAGTTTTGATTTGGGGTAAAAAGCCGCGTTTTGGCGAGTTTTCGGTAGCCGGGAACGCACCGAAACGAAATCGGAAAAATCTAAAAATTTTGTGAGGAGTTCCTGGACATGTAAAAGGTGTTCTGGAATGTTTTTGGGACTTTTGAACTACTGATAGTATTTAATGTTAATTATGTGGTTAAAAATGATTTTATAAATAATTTATTTAAATAAGTAAAATGACAAAATATATTCCCAGAAAGTTTTCCCATAATGTAAATTTACAGATTTTTATATAAAATATAGATTAAATTGGAATTTATGGAATTAAAAATGAGTTATTTAAAGCAATTTCGGCAGTTTACCGTATAACGAACCTGCCGGAACTGGGAACTGACCCAACCCGACAAATACTATAATTGGAACACCGCGAGTATTCCGGGAGATTCTTGGGCAAATTGGACACTATGGGTGTGTCCTACCTAAGACAGTTCGGGAGAATTATCGACGGTGAAAATGGAAACTCAAAATTTGGCAACTTAGCCCCCCCCCCCCCAACATTCTAACTCCCTTGATGGAAACTTAATCATTCTTAAATAACCACGTGATGTCACTATTGGTATATCCATACCATTATCCGAACACGTTAAACTACTGACTTTGGTTGGCACGCGAACCGGTGCCCGGAAGCCAAACTGAAAACGAATACTACCCTGACGTTCATCACCATACCAGTGTCCTATGGACTCAATCCGGAGTAAAAACTCTTGACCATATCCAAGTTATAAACATTACCAACTTAGATACTGATTTGAGTCCATACTTGCATGGGTGTTATTAAAGTTGATCCAGCTGCTTGATCACTCTTGTGTTGAGACCACTATTTGCATGGTGAGTTTCACTTCCCTATTTTTGAATGGTTTTACTGTTTTATGGGGACTTGCATGTTAAAAACTGTGTTGAATACACCAGTTTGGGGGTGAGTTTTACTCTCCCACTTGTAAACTGTTTCACTGTTTTCTGGAATGACTTGCATGTTATGAAACCGTGTTAATTGCACCAACTTGTGAGATGTGAATTATCTAACACACGAACTACCTCTCTACAAGTGATTAGCGTAAGCCGTGGGTAGTGGATAGTACTATTGGTCTGACAAACCCAGTTACTCCAGGCAGTGTCTAGGTGACACTATGTGTCGGTGACTAGGCAACTTCACGCATCCTGAATTCAGTTATGTTGTTAGGCATAACTGCGGGGGAACATTGAACTTTACATGACTCAGTTGCCGGGATGACATGCCTGTCTTGACACGGCCCGGTGGGAAGTGTCTACGGTGACACGACCCGGTGCGATGATGTGTCTGTCTGACATGGAGTGACTATGACAGGTCAAGGTTTCACTTGTGTCCTCGTGGAATTCCATCTGGGACTATAACTATGACTATGATTGTCATCGTGACTATGACCAGTGCAATCAAACTTGTTAACACATATGGTTACACAACATTAAACCAATGGAACTCTCGCAGCGTTTAGCTGACCTTTTTAAAACTAACATGCATTTCAGGTAACTTGAGACTGATGGGATCCGTGTATGTTGTTCAAGACATGTTTGTAGGCGAACCCTGATATAGACGCATGTGGCTTAGAAGACTTATGTGGTTCATGGGAACACGCAGTTGTAACATACATGTAGTATGTAATCAACATTTTGTAAGTAATAAAATGTAGTGTCTTCATAAACAATGTGCTTGTACCAGAGGTGTCTGTTGCATCCCGGATTATTTTTCTTCTGCTGCAAGTTGGGGTGTGACATGGCTATTGCCTTGCGGTCCGCAAGGGATCCCAAAAACATGAAAAAATCCATTTCTCCATATTTAGCCCCCTTGACTTTATTCCAAACTGTAACGAGGAATGATAGAGCGTTTCAACGACTTTGGTCCCTCCTGTTTCGGCATACGGCACACGAGGATTACCGGACACGTGTCGGACTTTAATTGGGCGTAAAAACACGAGGTGTTACATCCCACCCCCTTAAAATAAATCTCGACCCGAGATTTCAATCAAACAAGTGTGGATATTTCTGTCACATGACAGACTCCACTTCCCAAGTATATTCGGGACCTCGACGAGCGTCCCACTTGATCTTTACGATAGGCACATGCTTCCGACGAAGCTTTTTGACCTGACGGTCTTCAATTGCTATAGGTTTCTCAATGAAACGCAAGTTATTATCAATCTGCACATTGTCGTGTGGCATAGCCAACGACTCATCTGCCAAACATTTCTTCAAATTGGAAATGTGGAACACATCATGGATTCCACTGAACTTTTCTGGCAATTTCAGCTTATAAGCAATAGCTCCAACTCGTTCAATGATTTCAAATGGTCCAACGTACCTAGGACTTAATTTGCCTTTCTTTCCAAAGCGCATAACGCCCTTCCAAGGTGATACCTTTAGCAAGACCTTGTCCCCTACCTGGAATTCGAGAGGTTTACGCCTTCGGTCTGCGTAACTTTTCTACCTATCCCTGGCAGCCATGAGACGATCCCGAATTTGCAATATCTTATCCGTCGTCTCCAGGACTATCTCTGGTCCTGTCAGTTGAGCTTCCCCAACTTCTGCCCAACAAACGGGCGTCCTACACTTTCTCCCGTATAAAGCTTCAAATGGGGCGGCTTGAATACTTGCATGGTAGCTATTGTTGTAGGAAAACTCTATAAGTGGTAAATGGTTATCCCAACTTCCACCTAGGTCGATAAGGCATGCACGCAACATATCTTCTAGCGTTTGAATAGTACGTTCGCTTTGTCCATTCGTCTGTGGGTGATATGCCGTACTAAAATTTAGTCGAGTGCCCAGGGCTTGCTGGAAACTTTTCCAAAAATGAGAAGTGTACCTTGTGTCTCTATCTGACACAATAGACGCTGGTACGCCGTGCAGGGATACTATTTCATCCACATAAAGCTTTGCTGTCTGAGCTATAAGTCTCGTTAATAGGTAGGAAATGAGCCGACTTACTCAGTCTGTCAACAATCACTCATATTGTATCATTTCCTCGCTTTGTTTTTGGTAATTTAGTGATGAAATCCATAGTTACACATTCCCACTTCCACATGGGAATTTCCAACGGCTGCAGTAATCCCGACGGTTTCTGATGTTCGGCCTTGACTTGCGAACACGTCAGACATTTAGCTACATAAGTAGCTGTCGATTTCTTCAATCCTGACCACCAATAATCGGGTCTCAAATCCTTATACATCTTATCACTACCCGGGTGAACCGAGCATTTAGAACTGTGCGCTTTTTAGATGATTAAATCTCTGAGTCCTCCAAATACTGGAATCCAAATTCGCCCACAGAATCTAAGGATTCCGTCACTTCCCGGCGTGAGTTGCTCCACTATTTTTCCCAATTCTTCGTTCGATATGTGGTTGAAAACCGGTGCTTTGTTATGTTTAAGTTGGTGTTTTTACATAGCCTTTAATCTTGAATAGCCTACTTTTAATGGGATTTGTGTTTTACAGGTCTAAAAGAGTTTAAGGAGCTATTCGGGAGCTATACAAAGTACCGAGAGCGAACGGGAACAACCGGAAACACGAGAAATGGAAAACCGACGAAAAGTGAGCTAGAAGATGCGTAGACAGCATACTAACGCGTCAGCAGCAAACCCATTTTCTAGGGTGCGTCGGCGACGCATGCTTCTGCATGCTGACGCGTTTTGTTGCAATTTTACGAGATTTAAGTGTTTTAGGGGACCCATTCTTGGAGGTTACGGAATTTTGGAGTTTGAAACCTCACCTTGGAGCCAAGATCATCATCACCATCATCCAGAATCGTGGATCGACCCCTTACTACCACTAACGCATTTGTTAAGGGTAATTCGGGCATATAAGTATTATCTTTAACCAGGGCGCGACACTCCAATCAAATTTTGGCGCCGTTGCCGGGGAGTTAGTGCGCTTTGCGTTTGGATTTATTGATTTTTGTGATTATCTGTTTAATTGCTTGCTTCTTTCAGTTTATTTGCTTTTGTGTTACGCGGGTTGTGTTACTTGTGTAGGTTACAGGTAGTGCATGCGTATACGGAATTCCGGGCGAACTTCACCACTAGTTTACGAACCGGAAATTGAGCGAGTGGCAAGAAAGAATTTAGCAAGCTAGTTAGAGGCAACACTTGCTCCTAACCAAAACACCCAAACCTCAACATCCACACCGTCTGTTGGAACCGTTCCAATGGACCAACAAAACCCAAACCTTCAAAACCGTAATAACCGCTTGGGGGGCAACAACAACCGCCCACCGGCCAACCCACTTCGACAAAACGAACCTCAACACCAAAACCCTCTACCCAACCTTAATAACCGTAACCGCAACCAAAACTTGGGTCCTGAGCAAAATTTCAATCAACCCGAATTCGAACGGGTAGACCCGAATGATGCGAATCAGTATGAACCGAATTACGACGAGTTAAGGAACAACATTCTAGATGATGCTAGATTTAGTGTTCCAAGTTACCGGTCACCGGATCGGGTTAGCGTTAACACATGGCAATCGGAAGATGAAAGGGATGATGGCTTCGGGGATAATGACAATGATGGGAACTTCTACGATGATAGGGGTTTCGACCGTGAAGAGGAGTATCAAAATGCCAACATCAACTATGGGAATGAAGAGTGGGATGATGAGTACGGTTATGGGAATGAGTATGATGGTGGGTACAACCAAGGCGTCGGTTATCAAAACAATCGCCAACCCCGGAACAACAACCAAAGGAATCCGAACAACAATCCAAACAATAACAACATTCGGATTCCCACGTTTGTGGGTATGGCTAATCAACCATAACATCGACGAGTAAATCGTGGACCACCGGTTAACCAAGAGGTTAATGGTCCACAAAGAAATGACAACCGCAACAACCAACGTCACCATAAGGGGTTGATGGTCGGTTTCGACCAGTGATATCGAAGAATGATTCTCCAATCGACCACCTAGAGGAAGAGTAGTATTCGATTGCAAACCCAACTACATCAACATTCTTCTGCATTTCAACGGGCGATCAAATGATGAGCTGTACACACACTTACAAGAGTTTTCGGCGATTTGTAGTACCACTGGGGGAGGAAATTTTTCCCAAGATGAGATTCGCCTTCGATTATTTCAGTTTTCTTTGAAAGATAAGGCAAAGCAATGGTTCTTACTCTGCCCACCAATAGCATTCGTACATGGGTTGAGATGCAATAGGCATTTCTGGATGAATATTATTCGATGTCTAAAACTGATGATGCTCGGGATGAAATCTGGTCCTTCAAACAACTTTCGAGTGAGCCGCTACATGAAGCATTCATGAGGTACAAAGAATTAATTCGAAAGTGTCTGCATCATCAAATTGAGAAGTGAGAGTTGGTGAAATGCTTTGTACGGGGTTTAGATGGTGAGACATGGAACCATCTCGAGTCGACTAGCAACGGGACAATATTAAGCAATCACGAGGACGAAGATTGGGAACTCCTCGAGAGGATGGCGAAAAGATCTAAAGCCAAAGAGTCGGCCGACCGTGCTAAGAAACATCCTATCTCTTGGTCACTTCCCGATCTTGACTCTAGTTCTAAAGATAGAATCGCTACTTTAGAACCGGAGTTGGCACGCATGAAGAAAAAGGATGTGAATGCGGTTAAATTCGCAGGTTGTGACGGATGTGGGGGACTTGACCATCGGACCAGTGAATGTCAAATGGGGAAAGCTGAAGAGGTTGAAGAAGTTAATCAAGTGTATGGCGATCGCAAGAATAACGATATGAATTCAAACAGTTACCATCCCGGTTTGAGAAATCACCCGAATTTTCGTTACGGGAACGCCGAAAATCAAATGAATCCGAATTTTCATGTGGGTAACCAAGGCGGATCTTCATTCCAAAACCGTCAAGGGGGTAACCAAGGAGGTTATCAACGTAATTACAACCAAGGGTACCAAGGTCGTGACAATAGTAACTATCAAGGAGGGTACCAAAGGAATTACAACAACTAAGGTGGCGGTGGAAGTGGTACGGGAAATCAAAGTGGGGGTGGTAGTGACTTGAATGCTAAAATGGATGCGATGCTTTCAATGATGCAAAGTCTAAGAAGGAGAACGAGATTCGAGACAAATCACATGAAGCATTGGCAAATCAAGTGGGCCAATTAGCGGAGGAGATGGCTCAAATGAGAGGTAGCGGAGGAAGACTTCCAAGTGACACCACGGTGAATCCAAAGCATCAAGGATCTTCCGGAAAGAACACACGTGAGGTACCAATCAATAAAATTTCTTTACGTAGTGGTCGAGTCGTTGATAATGGTGTCGAACCTCCACCATCTCAATTTGTTGAAGGGGTGGTGGAAGAGGTGAGTGATGAAGAGGGTGATGGTGGTCAAACGGGTCGAAACAAGAAAGTTGTTAAAAATGATGTCAAAACACATGTCGTAACCACATCCGTCCCTCTTGCTAAGGAAAAGGGTGTGGAGGGTAATACCGCCCCTTATCCCAAAGCATTGAAAGGACCCATTAAAAAGATTGTAAATAAAAGAGGTCCACAACAAGAAGAGTTGTTAGAAGTTTTTAAACAAGTAAAAATCAATCTACCTCTTTTGGATGCAATCAAACAAGTCTCGTCTTATGCTAAGTCCCTAAAACAATTGTGTACCCAAAAACGAACTCATAAATTTCCAAAGAAATTAGACTTGACCGAAAATGTGAGTTTGATTCTTTCGGGTGCACTTCCACCCAAGCTTCAAGATCCTGGTGCACCCATATCTCGGTTCAAGTGGGCGATTTTAAAATCAACCGGGCGCTCCTTGATCTTGGTGCTAGTGTGAGCATCCTACCGGGTAGTTTATATTACCAAAATGACTTTGGCCTCCTTCAAGCGGCAAATACCACTGTGGTGTTAGCCGACTTGACTCCTAAATTACCCTGTGCGATTGTCTCTGATGTGATAGTGAAGGTCGAGGATTTTTATTATCTGGTGGACTTTTTGGTACTTGATTATGTGGCCATGGACCCAACCAAACAACCTATGGTGATATTGGGTCGGCCGTTCCTTGCAACCGCGAATGCTCAAATTGATTGTACAAAGGGGACGGTTGACATTACGTTTGGAAATCATAGGTTGAGGTTGCATGTTTTTTCCGGACTAATGAATCCTTCAGTTGATGACGAATGCTATATGGCAGATGTTATTGACCAGTGTATACCTATCTGCGACACTGTTGTGGATGAGGAAAACACGATGGAGGAGTGTTCTATGTTTGACAGGTCACGGGTGGAGACAAACAGGAGCATAGACGTGGAGGTGAAGGGTTTGGAGGTGCTTGCGGTTAAGGAGGGAAAACCGACATGGACGCACCAAGTGAAGAGCTTACTGTAGACTATTGATACAAAGTTGAAGCCGTCATTAGTAGAACCTCCGGAAGTCGAGTTGAAGGTGTTACCCAAACACCTAAAGTACGCGTATGTTGGAGAGGGCAACACAGTTCCGGTCATAATTGCTTCGAATTTGACCGAGGAACAAGAGCAGAAGTTGATGGGGATTTTGGTCACTAATAGGGCGGCTATTGGGTGGACCATTACATATTTGAAGGGCATCGGTCCCTCGGTAGTGATGCACAAGATCATCACTGATGACACCATCACGCCCACCCGCGATGCACAAAGGAGGTTGAATCCAAACATGCGGGAAGTTGACAAGAAAGAGGTGTTGAAGTGGCTTGATGCGGGTATCATTTACCCCATCTCTGACAGCCAGTGGGTGAGTCCCACACAAACCGTCCCAAAGAAGGCAGGTATTCAAGTCGTCAAAAATGACGCAGGTGAGGAGGGGGCAACCCGGCCAGTAACCGGGTGGCGCATATGTATAGATTATAGGAAGTTGAACAACGCTACTTCTAAAGATCATTTTTCCTTACCATTCATTGACCAAATTGTGGAGAAACTAGCCGGACAAAAATTTTATTGTTTCTTGGATGGATATTCCGGATACAATCAAATTGCTATTCATCCGGAGGATCAACAAAAGACCACGTTTACATGTCCATACGGCACATTCGCATTTAGGCGAATGCCGTTTGGACTATGTAACGCCCCGCCACCTTTCAAAGGTGTATGATGCGTATCTTTTCGGATATGGTGGGGAGTCTTTGGAGATCTTCGTGGATGATTTCTCCATTTTTGGGTCGTCTTTTGAAACTTGTTTAGACCAACTTGAAAAAGTGCTAAAAAGATGTGTTGAAACTAACTTGGTTTTGAGTTGGGAGAAGAGCCATTTCATGGTTCAAGAGGGGATAGTTTTGGACATGTGGTGTCAAGTCGTGGGATAGAGGTAGACCGGGCGAAAGTTAACGTTATTTCTATTCTACCCTACCCCATGAGTATTAAAGGTATTAGGTCATTTCTGGGACACGCGGGTTTTTATAGGAGGTTTATTAAGGGATTTAGTGACATTACAAATTGGTCACTCCCATTTGAAATTATGTGTGACGCAAGTGATTATGCGGTTGGGGCTGTGTTGGTTCAAAGGGCTGACAAGAAACCCGTTGTAGTGTACTACGCAAGTAAGACTCTTTCGGACGCGCAATTGAATTACACGACAACCGAAAAAGAGCTACTTGTGGTGGTGTACGCATTGGATAAGTTTAGAGCTCATATTTGGGATAGTAAAGTGATTATTTACTCGGACCATAGTGTCGTAAGGTATCTTATGGAAAAGAAGGATGCTAAGCCTAGACTAATTCGTTGGGTATTATTGTTGCAGGAATTTGACCTGGAAATCCGGGACAAAAAGGGAAGTGAGAATGTGGTGGCCGACCACTTGTCCCGGGTGATTTTTGAGCAGGATCCTACATCTGTAGAGATCAATGAGTCATTCCCGGATGAGCATATTTTGAGTGTATCTAAGTTGCCATGGAATGCTAACATTGTTAATTATCTTGTTACAGGTGACTTACCGGAACATTGGGAATGACGGAGGAGACAACACTTTTTGTCTCAAATCAAATACTACCAGTTGGAGGAACCGGACTTGTGGAGAGAGTGTACGGATCAGAGGATCCGGAAATGTGTAGCCGATGAAGATATTCCTAGCGTGTTAAGCCACTTTCACTCTTTGCATGCGGTGGCCATTTCAGTGGCCAAAAGATGGGTCATAAAGTGTTGAATAGTGGCCTATATTGGCCAACTATATTTAGGGATGCATTTGAGTTTGCAAAGAATTGTGTTGAGTGTCAGAAACTAGGGAGCATTTCAAAAAGAGATGAGATGCCCATGCAGCCAATCCTCATCGATGACGTTTTCGATGTGTGGGGTATTGACTTTATTGGCCCGTTCCCTAATTCTTATGGTAAACTATATATCTTGGTGGCCGTTGACTATGTGTCAAAATGGGTAGAAGCAATAGCCACCAAGACAAACGACCATACCGTTGTTTGTAGTTTTGTCCAATCCCATATATTTTCAAGGTTTAGGATTCCTCGTGTCATCATAAGTGATGGAGGATCTCATTTTAAAAACTTTAGGTTTGGCAAGCTATTGAAACGGTATGGTATCTTCCATAGAATTGCTACCCCCTATCACCCGCAAATGAGCGGGCAAGTAGAGGTATCAAATAGGCAGATCAAGGGGATCTTGCAAAAGACCGTACGGACGGACCGTAAGGATTGGTCAATCAAATTGAACGATGCCTTATGGGCCTACCGGACGGCACATAAGACACAAATTGGCACTACACCTTACCGACTAGTTTATGGTAAAAACTGCCATTTACCGGTCGAATTGGTGCATCGATCATTATGAGCTATTAAAGAAGTTAATGTTAAATATGATGATGCAGGTAAGGAGAGGAAGCTCAATCTTTGCGAGTTGGAGGAGTTACGGGAGACGGCATATGAATGCGCGTCCAAATACAAGGATGGAATGAAGAGAGCGCATGATGCCAAGCTGAGGAAGAAAGAGTTCGAGGTGGGACAAAAGGTGTGGTTGTACAACTCGAAACTCAAGTTTTTCCACGGGAAGCTTCGGAGTAAATGGGTAGGACCCTATGTGATCACTCGGGTTGGACAATTGGGTGATGTTACGATCGAGGATCCGAAGGACGGGTCGCGACAAACGGTGAACGGTCATAGACTCAAGCTGTTTCTTGATGGTAATGGAAGCGTGGAACACGGCAAGGAAGTGGTGAGCTTCGTGGCAACCGTCCCAGTGTATGAGGTCGACTAAAGAAGGACGGTAACACATTTTGTAGGGTTATGTATTTATTTTGATTGTTTAATTGCATTGTTTTAAATAGTTATGCTTATTGTTCGATCTAACAATTCTTTGAGATGTGTGAAGCTCCGGAATCTATGAACGAGTTTTGAAGACATGAGGTATGTTGTTGAACTTGTTCATGTGTATTGAGGACAATACACGACTATTCGGGGGGTGGTAGGATCGTTAACAATAGGTTGTTAGTAAATAGTAAAAAACCGAAAATATCACATAAAAAGATTTTTTTATAATTTTTAGGAATTTAATTAGCCTAGGTCCCCTTTGTAAAAAGTGCGTATCTTCAGTCATACTTTTCAAAAAAAAAAAGCATTTAGGGGCTGCGTCGCCGACGCAAGGGGGGGCGTCGCCGACGCACCCCTGTTAATCCTGTCGATGAAAAATGTGTGTCGGAGAGTTTTTTGGCAAACCAGCATGCGTCGCTGACGCACCTCCCTGAGGTCAAACACTGTTTTTTGTTGTTTTCTAGTTTTTTATCGAACCGGGTCACCCGAACCCGTATTAAACACTTGGAGACGAGATTTTAACCACAAAATTGACCCAACTTCATATTCATCTAATTATAACCTATCCATAACCATTACCACAATCCCTTTCACTTCATCTTCTTCTCCAAACACCCCAAGAACCCTAAAACCTTCATCTTTTCATAACTCTCTCAATTCTCAACCAACTCGAGTGATTCTTGAGTCTAAAGTGTGTAGATTTTCGAGGCCAACAAAAACCCCTCTCCTAGTTTTCAGTAATTCTTACACCTTTGTGAGGAATCTGAACTGCAAGTTTCGGGTTTTCTAGAGATTGTCAAGATAGTCACTTGTTTTCACATTCTTTAGAGTTATCTTCCTTCTACATCACCAAAGGTATGAACTTTACTAATTTTTCAGGTTGATTTGCATATGGTATGTTATTTCTTCCAAAATTTAAGCTTCATTGTTTAAGGGTAGGTTGTTTATGATATGCTTGTGATTTAATGGCTTGAATAATGGGTGAAAATTTGATTTGGGTTGGAATTGAGCATAGCGCAAGTGTGGGGATGTGATTGCACCCACTTGTTCATATGGTTAGGTATGAGCATTATGATGAACATTGTTGGAAATCTCATAAAGTTGTTCATCGTGGCTCATATCTAGAGTGGAATTGCCTAAAGGTTTCTAGAGCTTATTGTGTGGTTTGTGGTGTTGTTTTGCAGACATGACTAGTCGAAAAAGGTCAAAGACATCGGAAGCTGAAGCTTCATCATCTAGCAGTACACCGGTCAAATGGCAACAGCGAAACACTCTGCCAGACATAGAAGATAGATTGTTTAAACAAAATTGGGATTGGTCTCGGTTTGACGATGAAACAGTGGGTAATCAATGGGAACAAGATAAAAAGGTGTCGTTGTATAGATTCAGAGACAAACAACTTGAAAGCAATCTGTGGAAGTATAAGATGTCCAAGGTCAAGTCTATAGACAAAGTTTATGTTTGTGAGAGGGTAGTGAAGGTGGAAGAATTCAGACAGATAGGGATTACTCAGAAATTTGAGAGATTGGGTTGGGAGCAGGCATTAGATTGGTTTGAGGGTGCAACTCAAAGAGTGTACTTGAAAGCAGTTGCAAGGTGGTACGCTACGCTAAGGTTAGAGAACGAGGATCAACATCCCAGTCAATGGCAGTTGGTAGGGGATACCGGCAGAGGGGCTATGACCATGAGCTTTGATTCTATGAATCAAATTGCCCCATTTGACTCATTGGGGGTCGACAGTTATTATTATTATACCCCTACCACTTTCTGGCACAATGAGCTAGTTCAAGCCGATCCAGTCAATATGCTCGCAACCGTGATGCCTAACTATACCCATGGTAGGCACGATCGTATTCATTTATCATGCGAAGGAAAATTTATGCAGAATATTTTATGGTGAGATTCGGGGACCGGGGGAAGTTGAGAATGTGGGATCACCGTGTGTTACATGCTTTGCTTTTTGGGACACCCAAGTTTTCGTGGCGACACATCGTCATGATGAACATTTGGGACGCTAGAAAACAATTCAACAGGAAGATGATTCCATATGTGAGCCTCATCAGTGCAATGATTTTTCAACAGCATCGTTTACCCGAAATTCTTTGTGGGTGGTGAAAGGTATTGATACCATTGATTTTGCTCAGTTGAGGGTGGGGACACATATCTATGTTGAAATTCTGAACAAAAAGGCAAAGGTGGTGGATCGGAACACAGGGTTTCAGTTTGAGTATGTATAGCGAACTGAGGAGGAAGAGATGGAAGAAAGCGATGAAGGAGAAGGGGGAGATGAGGAAGAAGATAGGGGTCGAAGACCCGCTAGGCAAAGGTTTGCTCGACGCCACAATGAATCATCACACACTGTGGCCCAATTTATCAATAATCGATGAAGAGCAGCTTATGCTAGTTATCCTCTCGGCACCCAAGATACTTATGATAATGTCTCAGCGGTTATGGGCGAAAACCGCGAATATCATGAAGAGAGACATCAGTGGGAGCAGAATACTCAGGTCCAAATGCAAACTCATTGGGATGCCGAAGCGGCCCATCAGGCCAAGGTGGAGAAGTATTGGGAGGAGCAGCAATTGTTCCAAGCTCAACAGACATCCCGGATGGAACAACTGGAACAGCAGCGGGTTCAAGAAAATGCTCAATGAAGAGCATGGGGGGAGGAACAAAATCGCCTCCGAATGGAACAAAATGCCTATGAGGATAGGCGTTGGATGGCGTTCGGTACGGATCAACAAATAGCAGTGAATAACGTCAAGATCCTACACGACCAGGAGCGGCATCAGCGGGACTTGATGGCCGGCTTGCCATATCAGGAACATACGCCATGGACCAAGTATGAGGACCTTCCTGTGCCTCAAGGCCCTTCCGACCCATCCCCGCATTGGCCCGAAATGTCGGGCTCAAGTTTCTTTCCGATGCAGTTACCGGCACCATCCGAAGGGGAGATGGGTCCTCTTGATAGTTGGAAGGAGGTGATATCCTCTCTCACCGGCTATCCTTACAACCCATACCCGCCACGTGATCCGAATGAGAAATACCAAAGATAGGCGAGGTATGTCTTTTGTTGTTGTTGTATAGTTTTATTTTCTTCTACATTTTTAGTTTTCTCTTGTTTGTAGTCGTAGTTTGTTGTTTCTTAGTTAAATGAATGTTGTGGGTGTGTTCTCTATATAACCCTCACGAGACCTACTCGTCCTTCCGAGCTATCGAAAGGTTTAAAAGGGCTTGTTGCATAAGCTAAATGCAACCATGATTCCTACGAAAGTGAGTTAGGCTTGTCGTTGTTGTAAATTATTTTCCCCATAAATCAAAGTAAAATGGCGTATGACTTGGTAATGTCTTCATAAAAATGGTAGAGGTAGGTTACTAACAAATTTTAATGGTTGTGAGAAGCATGCTTCTACTCAAGGGTTAAGATTTGTAGGTATATCAGGTTCGTGAGACGACCATCTTGTGAAGGATGTAGAGCACACGAGAAACAAGCTCAAAAATCAGGTGCATACGTTTCCATTTACCTTTGATTCGTAGTTAGTTAAAAGTGGGTTGTAAATTGTACCATATTTTACCGGGGTGAAAATTTTGGGAATTTAGCCGTGCCGCATCCCTTGCGCGTAAAAGCTCTATTCCTACACATTGAGGACAATGTAACCTCAAGTGTGGGGATGGGGAGAAAAAGTTTCGAGTTTAACCCGTTCATTTAAACACTACACATTGAGGACAATGTTAACCTCAAGTGTGGGGATGGGGGGAAATTTTCAAAAAAATTTCAAAAAAGTATTTGTTTCAAGTGATCTAAAAAGCAAGTAACCAAGTTGATAAGGGATGGCACAACCAATGTGGTCTTTTGTCATAGTCAAGTTCAAACAAATAGCATGACGGGTATTTAACGGGTGGTTATTTGGGAGTAATCCGCCTAAGAAACTTGTAACTTGTGAACATCATACACCATACCCTTTAGGCGTGAGATTTTTGAGCCACTTCAAATACCATAGATATATGCACATATTTCTTTGTTGAGTGAACCATTAGTCATGTATCGTAGAACTTGAAGCTTTTGATACGTTTGAGACCACAGACCGAATACGAGCACAAGAATGATTAAGGCATTAGGTAAACCTTTTCTTTTAAAACCATTTTCATCCTTACCCAAACATATCCCTTAGTAAACCAATTTGAGCCTAAACCTTTTGTTGACTACCCACTTAGCCCACGACCATAGACCATTTCTTTTAAACCCGTGTGATGAAAAATTTGATTTTAAGATAGTGTGTTTGTACAGTTTAAAAAAAACAGAAAATGTTGCTAAAAAGAATGGGAAATCATTGACAAAACTACAAAAAAAAATGAGTTATTAGTTGCTGAATAAAAGGCGAAAATATCATCGCCTCATAGTTGGTAGTTTTAGTTGTTTTGCTTAGAATAGTTGTTCTGAAATAAGAATCAAATTTTCATCACCTTAGCCACTTTAAAACATCTTATTTCCTACCTTTCTCCTAACCCCATTACAACCCTTCAAAGACCTTTTGACTTATGTTTAGTATTCGTGTTCGGCGGTGGAGAATGATTAAGCTACAAGCCTATGCGGGTACATGTTCTATTCGGTATTGAGTGATCAATGTGAAAGATGCTAATATATTATAAAAATTAGCTAATTTGTAAACCGAGTAGAGTGAACATTGTGAGGGATGTGTATGAGTTGTGAGTTTCACGGGCGAGTTAATCTTGGGTAACCATTGTATGTGATTATTCATTTATGGGTAAATATCTCGTAAGTTGTGAAAAGTTTGAACCGGGTATGACTTAAGACCTTAGCTTACGTCTCAAGAATGGGAAGTGTATCTTTTATTCGACCCACGTGAAAGCGAAAAACAGATTGCTTGAGGGCAAGCAAAAGACAAGTGTGGGGATGTGATACGTGGTCGAAAACCGGTGCTTTGTTATGTTTAAGTTGGTGTTTTTACATAGCCTTTAATCTTGAATAGCCTACTTTTAATGGGATTTGTGTTTTACAAGTCTAAGAGAGTTTAAGGAGCTATTCGGGAGTTATACAAAGTACCGAGAGCATACGGGAAAAACGGGAAACACGAGAAATGGAAAACCGACAAAAAGTGAGCTAGAAGATGCGTCGGCGACGCACTATGGGCGTCGTCGATGCACTGCGTCGATGGAGGACATGCGTAGACAGCATACTAACGCGTCAGCAGCAAACCCATTTTCTGGGGTGCGTCGGCGACGCAGGGGTATGCGTCGGCGACGCATGCTTCTGCATACTGACGCATTTTGTTGCAATTTTACGAGATTTAAGTGTTTTGGGGGACCCATTCTTGGAGGTTACGGAATTTTAGAGTTTGAAACCTCACCTTGGAGCCAAGATCACCATCACGATCATCCAGAATCATTGGGAATCCATTCCATCATCCCGAATCATCAATCCTTTCAATCCACACCTTAACCAATCATCATCTTCAATCATTCATCCACACCCCATCATCCATACCAAACCATAATCATCATTTTCATCATTTTCAAGGCTTCAAGATGTTCAAGTTCAAGTTCCAATTATCCGGTGATCAAGTTCCTTCGACTATGAGAGACTAATCACCTTGGTTTTACCCCGGTGGAGGTAGTTGTTTAATCTAGGGTTTTGAATTGTGGTTTGATTTTACTTTGTGACAATTTGTATTGGTTTTGGAAGTCATTAACAATAGCTTACATTTGTTTCGTATTCTGTAAATTGTCGAACGATTATAAAGTTATGACTTTACGAAATGGTTTTGTGTATTCATGCGTTGTTATGATTAGGTTTTACTTGTTGTGATTATAAAGTGCATTCTTGTCCGTTCTTTGGAGCGTTGATAGTTATTGGCACCTACATCACGGTACACTAAATCCGTTAACCACGATACAATTGAGTTGAATATAAAACTTATAGAAACCCTAGGTTGGCAATTACCGAAACCGGGTGTGAACCCCTTTTCTTATTATTGTTTAAATCATCATTTGCAATTAAGTTTACTTGTGTTTGAATAATCGTAGTAACTAATCACTTTCGTAAACATTGTCGGTGAATTCCGACACCTTTTTCCAACCAATAAATTAAGTTAATCAAAATAGCAAGCTTCATAAAACGTGACAACTTCATAATTAGATTAATCCATACATAAACCACACTCTTCGTGGATCGACCCCTTACTACCACTAACGCATTTGTTAAGGGTAATTCGGGCATATAAGTATTATCTTTGACCGGGCGCGACACTCCGATCAAAAGATTCTTTTCTAATAAGGCTTGCTGCTGAGCTTGCAAGATTTTCTCATTCAAGCTATTTCTCACTTCCATACTCGTGGCGTTAACCCGAATGGGTTTAACCCTTTCCTTGCGACTTAAGGCATCGGCAACTACATCTGCTTTGCCTGGGTGATAACGAATTTCGCAATCATAATCATTGAGCGTTTCCATCCACCGACGCTGTCGCATATTCAAATCCTTCTGGTTAAATAGATGCTAAAGACTTTTATGGTCAGAGTATATAATACATTTCGTTTCATAAAGATAATGCCTCCATAACTTAAGCGCAAACACCATGGCACCTAGCTCCAAGTCATGTGTAGTGTAGTTTCTTTCATGTATTTTCAATTGTCTTGAAGCGTAGGCGATCACCTTTCCGCGTTGCATAAGTACACACCCCATGCTAGTGTGTGAAGCGTCACAATAGACCACAAAATCTTCAATACCTTCGGGCAGAGTCAATACAGGTGCATTGCTCAGTTTCTGCTTTAGAACTTCAAAAGCTTCCTGTTGTTTTGGACCCTAATTGAACTTAACATTCTTGCGAGTCAAAGTAGTCAGGGGCGTATCAATTCTTGAGAAATTCTCGATAAATCTTCGGTAGTAACCAGCTAATCCCAAAAAGCTACATATCTCTGACGGGGTTTTAGGGGCTTTCCAATTCATTACGGCCTAGACCTTAGCAGGGTCGACTTGAATTCCACGTTCACTTACAACATGACCCAAGAACTGAACTTCACGTAACCAAAACTCGCACTTTGAATTTTGCGTAGAGCTTTTCTTGTCTTAACAGTTCCAAAATATACCTCAAATGTTTCTCGTGGTCGGCCTGACTGCGAGAATAGATAAGTATGTCGTCTATAAAGACAATGACAAACTTATCAAGATATGGCTTGCAGGCCCTGTTCATCAAATCCATAAATGCCGCAGGTGCATTCGTAAGCCCGGGCATTACAAAAAATTCGTAGTGTCCATACCTTGTTCTGAATGTCGTTTTCGGAACGTCTTCTGTTCGAACCTTGAGTTGGTGATATCCAGATCTCGGATCAATTTTTGAAAAGTAGCTTGCTCCCTGAAGTTGATCAAATAAATCGTCGATCCTGGGTAACGGGTAACGGTTCTTGATGGTTAACTTGTTTAGTTCACAATAGTCAATGCACATTCGCATTGATCCATCTTTCTTCTTCACAAACAAGATTGGAGCTCCCCAAGGCGAGGAGCTTGATTGAATAAAACTGTTCTCTAACAGTTCTTCGAGCTGCGTCTTTAATTCTTTCATCTCCGTTGGTGCAAGTCGATACGGTGCTCTAGCCACAGGAGCGGCACCAGGTATAATGTCAATTCTAAGTTCTACTTGTCTGTCTGGAGGCAAACCGGGCAAGTCTTCGGGAAACACATCAGCAAACTCAGAAATAACGGGTAAGTCTACAATCTTTGGTTTTAGCTCATCAATGGTCACTTATGCCATACAAATGGCACAACCTTTCTTCAAACACTTTGATGCTTTGAGTAACGATGCTTTTTCTGACAATCCATAATATCGATCTCCTTGTATAGCGAGTGCATCTCCATTTGTGGTTTTGATCTTAATGAGTTTCTTGTTACAGGCAATATGGGCTTGGTTACTAGACAACCAGTCCATACCAAGAACTACATCGAATCCAGCCAACTTCATTGGCAGAAGTGAAACAGGAATGGAATGATTCTTGATGGATATGGAGCATCCATCTAGAGTTGTAGAAGCGGTCTCAATCGTTCCATCAGCGAGTTCTATGACGTAGGTTACGTCTAGAGTTCTTACAGGAAAGTTTAATAAGGCACTAAACTTATGATCTACAAATGATTTATCGGCTCCTGAATCAAAGAGAACTCTAGCATAAACATCATTAATGAGGAACGTACCTGTTATCACATTGTTGTCATTCACAGCCTCCTTTGCTCTCATCTGGAAAGCTCCAGCCTTTCCTTTCTTCAACCCATCATCCTTAGCTTTGTCATCTTTCTTGAATTTAGGGCAATTAGGTTTAATGTGCCCCGTTTCACCACAATTGTAACAAGTGGCTTCCTTCAGATCCTTGCAACTTAGGGCCTTGTGCCCTGTTTTCTTGCAGATACCAAAATGTCGTCGGTTGCACTTCTTGCACTTTGGCCTATCATCTGACCTTTGTTGGAACTGATTTGACCCAAACCTTCGGTTCTTGTTTGATAACTTCGGTCATTCTCTCTTTTCCTCTTCCTATCATTCTCAGATTTTCCTGGTATTCGCCTCACATAATCTTGGGTGAGGGAAAGAGATAGCTCCACAACTGATTTGTAGGTGTTAGGCTAAACAGCCTTAACCAAACTCCTTATTTTCGGAGCAAATCCATTGATGAAACGCGTGATGCGTTTAGGCTCGAGAGTGACCAAATAAGATACTAATCGAGAATAAGAATCAAATTCAGTGACATACTTTCGACAGTCAAGATTCCTCATGGTGAGAGCTATGAAATCCATTTCTATTTTCTCCACCTCGTGAGGTGGACAGTAGGTGACCAGATCCACGAATTTGGACCATCTCAAATTATACAGATGTGCCTTCCCAGATGATTGCATCAAAGCCTTCCACCAAATCAGGGCATTGCCCTTGAAGGACTGAGAAGCGAATTTAACGTCATCTTTCTCCGCGCATCCACTAATGTCCACTACTGTTTCCATCTCATCTAACCATCTCAAGGTTTCAACAGCTCCCTTTTCACCATTAAAGTCTCGCGGCTTACACAAGGTGAAATAAATATATGTGCATCCATCCTTGGGGGTATTATCTTTGTCACGAATCTCTTTCTTCTTTGCTTCACTCCTCACATTCGAGGAGTGCACAGAACTTTCCTCCTTATCAGAGGGAGGAGGTTTTGAGTTGGTCCTTGTTAAGGTTCTAGAGTGTGTAGAGCTCGACACTTTGAATTTATCAAATGCTTTTTCCATTGCCTTTCCCACAGCTACGTCTATGCGAGCCTGAAAGTCATCTTCATTCATGACTATATTCGCGATGTCATTCTTTCTCTGACTATTAACTTCATTAGAATCTGCCATCTTGCTTAATGAAACTATAATATGAATAAGTTTAGATTAGTCATACATCCTTGATGACTTGCGAAGTATGGTATAGCAAAATAAAGCTATATAAACTTGTCGATTTTATGGGGGTGATTAAGGGTGGCATGAAGGCCTGTCACCAAGGACATAATGAATATCGCCAAGGGTTAGTCGAAAAGACTTAAGTTACAAAATGCTAAGATCACTAAAGGATCGCAAAGCTTCGAGGTTCGAACATAGTTTTACTACCTCTAGACAGGGAGTCGTAGACTACATCTGTCGTTTGTCACTAATGGACATAAATGTAGCTTGAAAGCATTACACAACTAATGGGTGATAAGTAAAATAATCATCGCACTGATGATTGATCATAATCAAAATAGATCAAGAAGGTTTAGACGTAGTCCATTACTTAGATGGCTCGTGTGGTTCCTCAAGTCACACTTACCAAGAGGTTAATATCTTAAATATATTAACTTTTAGAACGAAACTCTTAAGATGATTTAAATAACTAGTCTAGATCAGGCAGACTAGGGAGGTTTAGAACATAGTTCACCACCTCTGGATAGAATGGAAAATCTCAAACTTAACTATCATGGTAGAAACCATATAACTATCGTTTTGCCAATTCATGTGACCTAATCACTTGGCGGGCGTAAATCATCAAGAGGATCTTTTTGGAATTATTTCGCATATCATAAATTTCGAAATTTGCCTGAACAACTTAATGAAAGGTATACATAATTTAAAATTTCCGAAATTCCATTAATAATAATGTGATACAATAGAGTCCATGAATAGGACTTAAATAAAGGAAAATTGTCCTCGCGGGGACTATACTTGAAATAGTTAAAATGTCCACGCAGGGACTAAAATAGGACTTGTCCACGCAGGGACTTAATTTAAAGTAACAAATAAAAAGATAGTTATGAATTTAATCCTTTTTCCCTCTTAGCTTCTTTACCAGCCTTTTCAACAGCTTGTTATTCTTCTTATTGTCTTTAGCTGTTTGCTCCTGAAGTTCCTTGACCTTTTCTATTGCTTCAATAAGAACTTCCATTGTTGGCGGTGGCTGCTGCGATTGCGTTTGTGGTTGGGGTTGAGATGACGCAACCGGATGTTGATAATTATAATAAGGATATCCACCTGGTTGATAGGGATAGGGGTTAGGATAGTGAGCATTCATGGCCATTTCTAGATATGGGTCATGAAGAGGTACATTATGACTATGGCTATGCTCCGGCCAAGTAGAAGGTTCAAATGGGTTATATCCAGGTAGGTTTGAATAAGAAAGGATAGGGTTATCAAAACCTGATGGTGGTAGTTGTGGTGGCTCACTTATAGAAATTGGTGGTTGAGGCTCAGGCTCAACAGTTAATTGTGGTTGGTTTTCCACAAATGGTGAAGTATGTGAGGGTCCACCCATTTGTGGGTCCTCAGGAATAATAGGGTAAGGATTAGGTGAGAGTGACCCTACTCTCGATCCTAGACGCACTGACATGCGCTCCCCACTTCTTCTTGGAGGTGGTGGTGGTAGTGGCTGCTCTACTGGTGGTTCTTGTGGTGGAGTGTGGTATGAACGTGTGTCGTGGTAGGATGGGGTATTATGTATAAAAGGGGTATTGTAGAATACATATTGTCCCCACCTTTCCACGTAGCTGTCGGTGTAGTGATGAGGGGTTCCATTGTACGAGTTATAGTCGCTAGATATGTCGATGGGGTGACCCATCGATCCTGTTGCTGGCAGCTCTGGTTCTGAATCTTCCTCCATAGGTTCTGGAGAATCTTCGAGCGGAGTCACTGAAAGTGAACGTAGACGGATATCAGTGTTGTAATTCCCATGAGAAGAATGGGAATGTGAGTGGTAGGAATGGTGGCTATGGTGCGAATGTGAAGGTTGTTGGACATAATGTGAGTCAGATGGCGGCGAATACTCATGAGGTAAATTTGGGTAAGGCTCCCATGGTGACGAAGAGCCGTCTGCGCCCTCATATGGGTTATAAACAGGGGCGTTGGAAGGCCCTTGCTTCGAGGATCCACTCCTCATCAATCCTTTTACTTTCGCTCCTCGAGAGAATTTTGGCGGCATGATTCCTGCTTCAAAATAAGTTAAGACACAAAACAAAGCAAAATAACAGAATAAGGAAATGAACAATCCTAGGTCATTGCCTAGACTCGGGATTCTAAGGAATGTGTTACTGTGTTGTTTGAGATCAAACACTAAAAACAAGTGTTGAATTCCCTCAAACGTTCGCTCTGATACCAACCTGTCACATCCCGATTTCCACGTGTATTCCGGTGGGCCCGGCGGGGAGTATCATGACGTACAGTTGATATCATCATAACCAATTACAACACAGAGCAACACAGCGGAAGGCTTGGAGTAAAATATAAACTATTACAAACCATAAAGTGTCCAAAAGTTCGAAACATAAATATACATCAAGGCTTGTAATAAGATCCACAGGCAGATCGAAAATAAACATACACAATATGATAACAGACTCTACAGGCTCAACTCTAAGGTCGCAACTCCTTAATGTCAATGCCCCGCAGCTTCCAGCCTATTTCGTACTTGTACCTGTATTTTAACCTTTGAAAATACTTCAGTTTACACTGGTAAATACACTCAACCGACTCATTTTGAAAATCCTTTCGAAAATGGTTTTAAGTGCACTTGGCACATTTTATAAATAACTTGGGATAGTACAAATGACCTTGTATACAGATTTACATGTCAGGATTTTACATATGGAGCCCGGTACAGAAACCGAGACCTGATCGACTGACACACCACTTTGAACTTTCACATAGAAAGCAGATAGCAATTACCCAGTGTATACCTACACGCCATGCTATATTGTCGTGGCCACTAGCATTTTAGTGAGCCAAGGATATCTCGGACACGGTCAAGTCCACCCCCAATGTTTTAGTTAATTATCAAAACCGGGTTATACAAGATTTTAGTTAATTATCACAACTAGATAAAACATGATCCCATACCCGACCAAGCGGTAATAATTTACCGTATCCCAAGCCCGTATAGGGAAAATAAGTTAAGGGTATTTACCTGAAGTTAAGTCTTCGGAAAGTCAGGACTCAGCCGCAGATCAAAGCAAGTACAGGTACAATTTACCGGAAGGCGTTCAGTCCGGAGTGATGGTAATTAATAACCAATATTAGAATGCTAACGGGTCCTTAATTAAGTCCTAGACTTGGACCGGTTAGTCTTACGCTAAAATAAGATATGGTACGATACGCTAGATTAAGCGGTGACCGGAATAAGATGTTAGTTGGACCCGACAAGTATATAAACTTGTCTAACATGGGTAAACCAATAACATTCTAGATTTTGATAGAGAAACGACGAAGTTAAACCCGTTTCGGTTTAAGTACGTAAATTAGCTACGTAAGCTTAACCAAACGCACATAGGCGAAACCGGGTAACCGAGAGAGTCGTATACAAGCTCCATATTAATACATGTTTAAATATGTTATAAAATCAGTAGCTTCGCAAAAGATAGGCCCGATGTATATTTAAAACTGAATTGTGCCTTACAAGGGTATTTTTGGTCATCTTAATGTTTATAAAAGATGTTTAAAATGAATCTCATATCAAGGTTATTAATATTCTATAAAAATACTTATTTTATGATGTTATAACAGTAGGATATCAAATATATGTGTGTTTGACGATTTTGAAATTGTCTATGTCCCGTAAGGGCATTTTGGTAAATTCACACATAGCTTTGAAGCCGAAATTGGGATTCTGAATTTGGGACTTGTACTTACTGTTAAGATGTTGAAAATAAGTTTATAAATCAGTAGGTAATAAGTCTTGTCTCATAGTTATGGTTTTTATACCATACTATGCGCCGAAAAGGCGTAAAACTCAATAAAATATCGTTTAAGATAAACTGAGGTTAGGACCTGTTTCTATATTAAAATTATGTCATTTGACTTATTACATCAGTAGGTTTAAGTTTTGATTACAAAAAGATTGATTTAAACCATTTTTCCGTAAAGAGGGTAGTTTGGTCATTTAGCGGCAATTATTTGATTCTTAGATTTTTATTCAGATCATAACCTGAATAATTATCCCAAATGGTCCTACTTATTATACCATATCAGTAAACACATCATTTTAATTACAAATTCATGTTTAGTCTTCTTAAAATGCCGAAAAGGGCTTTTTAGCCATTTAAATGCCATAAATTATCTTTTGTGAAAACTCAGGTTATAATCAGATTCTTGACATCAACATAATTAAATTATGTTTACAATTCAGTTTACATCTTATATTTACATGCATGGGTGTTTAAAATCATGATTTGCACAAAAAGGACCTTTTTGCAAAGTTTATACAATTTTAACGGAACTTGTATGTAAACTCAGATTTCTAAGGAATCGAGTGATGAAACTTTAGATGGTCATTTTAAATATAATTATGGTCTCAAAATGGTCAAAAGTCAGTAGCAAAGGTGGCTCGAAACAGGTCAGAACCAAAAGTCAACAATAGTCAACTGTTGTGACTTTTGGCTACAAACCGAGCCTAGACCAAAACTTGACGAGTCGAATCCGTAGACATATGTTCTAATACTTATTTTTAGGTTGTTAGTGCATCAAAACATATTTTATAACATCTAGATCATTAGTTATGTTTTTTACAAAAACTGGACAGTTTGACTTTATTTGACTTTTCGGTTGACCCGTCAATTGGCCATGAATCTGTGAAAATCTGGAGATGCCCTCTTTAGGGATTAACATCTCCATTATTATGAACGTATAGGAACTTTCGTTACTCATAATGACGGAGTATACACGGATTTAGAACAAAGTCAAGGTGTAATTACGACGAGACTTTGTTCCAAGCTAAGAGCTATAAGAAATCACTAAACACGAATTTGAACACTTAAAATAGATCCAAATGAGTTCTAAGAATAGATTGGAATGCTTGGAAGTGGCCAGGAGCTCCACTAGCATGGACTTGATGAATGTTGGTGAAGAAGTGAGTTGCAACTCCAAAGATTCATCAATTTTAAGGCCAAGAAATGATCTCAGATTGTTACCATGCATAGAATACAACAAAATCCACGCGTCTGCCACATTTCTGTTTGATGGCGATGCCATACGGACCGTATGGCATATGCCTTGCGGTCCGCATGGCACCTGGTCAAACAAATTTTATTTGACTGCCTTGCGGACCGTATGGCTATTGCCTTGCGGTTCGCAAGGGGTCCCAAAAACATGAAAAATTCCATTTCTCCATATTTAGCCCCCTTGACTTTATTCCAAGGTGTAACGAGGATATGATAGAGCATTTCAACGACTTTGGTCCCTCCTGTTTCAGCATACGGCACACGAGGATTACCAGGACACGTGTCGGACTTTAATTGGGCGCAAAAACACGAGGTGTTACAGTACACTACTTTGAATACACTTTCTATTTCATCTATCATACCATCCATAATACAATACCATTACCTCCTACCATCTATAATACAATACCAATACCAATATTTTCACTTTATTACATGTATATCAACACCATTTATACCATCCAATCAACATATTACATTATAAAGTGACAACTATAACCAAACCATCAACCACAAGATATAACTAACCAAAAAACATGTATATGGCCCTACTTCATCATTCAAAATCACAAATTTTTTGTACCAAAACAAGTTATGTAATGGTTATACATAATGATGCACATGTGCATTTTGAATATTGGTAATGTAATAAGTAGTGTATTTCGGATGATATTGTATATTAAAGTACAATTGTCTACTACTGATAATGTATTACGGAATTTTTCGAAGTTATGATACATAGCACACGTGCATGGATAACTGTTACTCGAAAAAAAAGTTGAAAGAACATAATCACGCATGTACAAAATCATAAATCACGCATGGGGTAAAAACTTAATCACGCATGTTATAAACTCATTACGCATATTATAATTTTATCTCGTGCCTATTGTACCTTAAGGGACGTTGTAGTTTACACGTTTCACTATATATATATATATATATATATATATATATATATATATATATATATATATATATATAAGGGATGGTTCATGAGATAACTAGTTTAAATGAGAAAACCAAAAAACTAACTAAAAGAGCTAAAAAAACATATCAGTTTTTTTTATTTTTTTATTAAAAATCACTCAAAATAATATATAAATACTTCACATGTGCACTAATACGGAAAAGCTTAACCACCTAACCCCCCCCCACCGACACCCCCCAAAAACCTAAACCCTCCACCCGCACCCCCCCCCCCCAAAAGAAAAAAACCTAACCCCTGTCACACCCCGACCCGCAGCGGAAAAGGTGATCGGGGCATGATTGGGTTTTCATCAAAGCTCATGACATTTATTATAATGTTTCATATTTATTATTACAATTTAAAGGAGATCATACAAATACAACATGTTCTATACATCTTTCTAAACTTCATTATTTTTCTTCTAAGGCACTTTCCTATGTGTTCCTTGCTTCATCCTGTCCACCTGTATCATGTGTAAAAATGGTTTTTGGAACAACAAAAGTTGGCGAGTGAACCTTGTTAGAAAACATTTATTATTTATTTCTTGTTGTATTTAATATGGAAAAATTGTGCAATAATCATATATGAACAAACGTAAATAAAACATACAATAACAAACAAATAGCATACAATAACAAACCAATAGCATACAATAACAAACCAATAGCATACAATAACAAACCACCTTGCATGAATATGTAATATGAATGACAATGTAAATGTTGGCAACGTCTCGTTCACGCTCATAGGTAATGGGGAACGGCGAGCAGACGGCCTATGATGAAATGTATGTGCGATCAAGGCTCAATCAAACGGAGCCGATCGTATGTTGGCAACGCCTCGTTCACGCTCATATGTAATGGGGAACAGCTCAACGCTCATAGGTAATGGGGAGCGGCGGCCTATGATAATGTATGTACTGAAAATGATAAATTTAATCTAAACAATAATCACACAAACAGATGATACATGTTGAATATACATTTAATCATGAATATGATGGGTGCACAATAGTTTAAAAGTAATAAATAATAAGACACATGATACACCCCAAACACGTGATTAAAACGGGGAATTTGTAGAGATTCACTCACCTTGGGTGCGTTCGGTGAATGATGTTGAATGCGCACGAGTTTAGAGGATTGATCGACGAGGAATAACTAACCTAATTAATAACCAAAAGGTACGGTAAATAAGTGGATTTTATTAACAATTTAAATAGGATTTTTGGATATATTTTTGTGAGTTTAAGGCTGTTTTCTAACTTTAAAAACGTTATTTTTAAGTATTTTTAATTGATTTTTAAATTAAATAAATAAATAAGAATAATAAAAAAATGTTGACTTTTGACCGTTGACCACGACTGTTGACCGTTGACCGGTTCGATTGTGAATATTATTGCACTGAGTGAGACTCGAACCCGTGACCTCCCGTACGCGTGCACGCAGCTCTACCAACTGAGCTACGTGTCTAACCCGAAATATTTCTGTTTTTAATTATATTTATACACTATTTAAGTTAATCCGAAAATCATTTATTTTAAAAAGGATTTAATTGTATCGAATCGGTGCTCTCCACAGGTCTCGAACCCGGGACCTGTGGTTTAGTTTGGCACACAGTCCACCGCTGGACTGTGTGTCTAACTTGGTAAATATTACGGTTTTTATTATACTTAACATGATTCTGTGAGTTATCCCGGTTCGGTTAAAAAGAGTATTTTTATTACAGCGAATGTGATTGTGTCAAGGATCGAACTCGGGAGGTATGTGTGTTTGTTTGCACACAGTCCACCGCTGGACTGTGTGTCTAACCCGTTCATAATACTGATTTTAGTTAATCTTATAACATAAACGAACTTCGTCTTCTTCGCTCAAGAACACGGATAATGATAATTCAACTGTTTCATGTCCAATTCGATTAACAAGCATTATAAGCAATTGAAAGGTAATAAACGGAGAGACTTTGGGGAAAGGATGTACCGATGAGTGTCTTTCACAGAACTCTGGCAAGGATTCGTCGGCTCTGTTTTGTGAACTTCGGCTGTTAGGATCAATTAACAGTTTGGATGGATTAGATGTGAAATTGAACTACTGAGCAACGATTATCAATAGGTTTAAATGATCATACCGGTTAACAGCGAGATTCTGGAAATTCCAGAAGTTTTCCGGCGAAAACAGAAAATCCGGCAACGTCGTCTGGGGTTGA
The DNA here is from genome assembly GCA_947069175.1 of Scalesia atractyloides. NCBI lineage: Eukaryota > Viridiplantae > Streptophyta > Magnoliopsida > Asterales > Asteraceae > Scalesia > Scalesia atractyloides. The sequence continues at coordinate 42,766,441 of CAMTDV010000010.1, forward strand.
TTCTGGGTGATGGAGTGATGTTAGAATTGGTCTCACAATGGAATGAAATTGAAAAAGTTGAGGTATTTACCGTGTTAATGAAAGTCTCGGTTTTCCGGCGACTTGCAGAGAATTCCGGCGAGTGAAATTGATTCGAGAATCGGTGCGATTTTGAGCGAAAAGTTTACCAGAGGCTAGGGTGTGCATTTATAGGGAAGAATATCGATGAATTGGGTCTGATTACCGTCTTGATTCGTTGGTCAATAAATCTCCGGCGGTTATGACTGATGTCGCGGACTGGACATCGGTTATAACCGATGTAAGAGTTATTATACACGTTAAGTCACAAGAAACCGACAGTAAATGGCGAAATCGTCGGGATTTCCGACGACTGCGAATTGGGCGCGTCGGTTGACTGATTTGAAATCGAGGTTTGATATTTGAATTAATTGTTTTGAGATATTACTAAAGAACACAAGTGGCGGAGTGGTTTGGTGAGTGAGGGTTAAGACTTGTGGTTCCCGGCTGACCCGGGTTCGAAACCCGGCATCAGCATTTAATTTCACTATTTTTAATAAATTTTCAAATATAAATTTTATATTCTAATATACTTATTAATTATGTATCGTTCAAAATTAATTTGAGCATTAAATACGCAACGAAATTTTTAACTGGATGTTCTGTAAATAAACGAAGCGGGTTTGGTTAACCCGGTTTTTTACGGATGTTACAGTATCCCTACTTTTAGAAATTTCGTCCCGAAATTTAAGTAGTGGCATGTTTGACTCAAAAGGATGGTGTTTTAATTTGACAATTACATACTTAGAAGGGAGTAAGAGTTTAAATTTTTTTTGTTTGAGGCGGTAACGTTCCTTGTAAGAGTTGAATACCCTGCTACAGGAATCGCTTTTTGTTGCCTACGGTAAAGAATATTGATTAAACAGAGTTGATTCACTAAGTATGATTTCATGCGCAAGAGTTTTGATATGTTTGGAAAGATAAGGTTATATCCTAAAACAAACTTTTACTACTAAACCTACATGGAACCTCTCATAACTGCCTGACAATGCCTCTGATCCTTTGACAATAATACTTATATATAGGAAGTACCAGCGGCGTACCCACCATATTCTTGTCAAATTTTCATTGGTTTTATCAGTAAGTTATGATTAGTTCTATGATGTGATTCTATAACATAAACAGACACAACAACCAAAGCTTGAGTCTTAATTCTGATAGTATACATGTTTGAATGATGACAGTACCTCTCTCGTTTGTTATGATGGAGAGGTTAGTCTATGTAGAAATGGAACACAATCCCATTATTTAAATGATGAGATGATATGAATGCTAAATCAGTGAGTATAAAACAAACTTCAACCAAGACATCACTAAACCCTACATGGAACTTCTCATAACCGCCTGACAATGCCTCTGATCCTTTGACAAGAATACTTATATATAGGAAGTACCAGCGGCGTATCCACCATATTCTCATCAAATTTTCATTGGTTTTATCAGTAAGTTATGATTAGTCCTATGTGACTCTAAAACATAACAAACACAACAACCAAAGCTTGAGTCTTAATTCTGATAGTATACATGTTTGAATGATGACAGTACCTCTCTCGTTTGTTATGATGGAGAGGTTAGTCTATGTAGAAATGGAACACAATCCAATTTCTTCAAATGATGAGATGATATGAATGCTAAATCAGTGAGTATAAAACAAACTTCAACCATGACATTACTAAATCCTACATGGAACTTCTCATAACCGCCTGACAATGCCTCTGATCCTTTGACAAGAATACTTATATATAGGAAGTACCAGCGGCGTATCCACCATATTCTTGTCAAATTTTCATTGGCTTTATCCGTAAGTTATGATTAGTTCTATGTGACTCTAAAACATAAACAAACAATCAACCAAAACTTAAGTCTTAATTCTGATAGTATACATGTTTGAATGATGACAGTAGCTCTCTCGTTTGTTATGATGGAGAGGTTAGTCTATGTAGAAAGGGAACACAATCCAATTTCTTTAAATGATGAGATGATATGAATGCTAAATCAGTGAGTATAAAACAAACTTCAACCATGACATTACTAAATCCTACATGGAACTTCTCATAACCGCCTGACAATGCCTCTGATCCTTTGACAAGAATACTTATATATAGGAAGTACCAGCGGCGTATCCACCATATTCTTATCAAATTTTTATTGGCTTTATCCGTAAGTTATGATTAGTTCTATGTGACTCTAAAACATAAACAAACACAATCAACCAAAACTTAAGTCTTAATTCTGATAGTATACATGTTTGAATGATGACAGTACCTCTCTCGTTTGTTATGATGGAGAGGTTAGTCTATGTAGAAGTGAGACACAACCCAACTTCTTTAAATGATGAGACTGAGATACGTCGTGAGGTATGATGCTATGAATGTTAAATCAATGAGTATAAAACAAAACTGAAATAGTAATTCGCATTAAGATTCTTGGATAAATTTCCAATTTATAATTGAGATACGAAAAACATAAAAACGAAGCGGTTGGAGTTGAATCTTGATTTTTGGTGAAGGAGACTAGTTGAGTGGTTCGTTTGGGCCGTCATTATCTTCAACAGGATTGGCGTTGATGTTGAAAACTCTTCCTCTTGCTGGTGGCCTAGTGGTTAGGTTTTCTTGATTTGCTTGGTTAACTGGGTTTGCTTGAGCTTGGGCGTTTATGATGTTAACCAATCGAGGGCACGTGTTTCTAAAGTGGGTAGGGTCGCCACAATTGAAACAAGCTCGAACATTTGGGAGTATGGGGTATTGAGGTTGTTGATATGTTTGGATCATGTTTTGAGTAGGGGTGAGGTTTGGTTTTGAGAGGTGCGGCAAGCCTTGCTCAAATGACCATAGCGTCCACAATTCACACATAGTCGACAAAGTAAGGTAGATGGATGGTGATAAAAACAGGTGTTACATTGAGGGTGAGGTCCTAGGTAAGGTTTCTTATTTGGGTATGTTGAGTTGGGTGCTACTTGAGTGATTGGGATAGCTTGGAGGGGTATGGCTTGTGAAATTGGTTGGTTGCGTTGGGTGACAGCGAAAAGTTGCCCATCTCGTTTTCTCTTAGAAATGGATCGTGAAGGGGATTCGGTTTGGGTTTGTTGAACTTGAACTACAATGTTGGGTATTACGGCAGCCATTTGTTGAGCGATTTGGGCAGCCATGCGCTCGCGAGCTTTTCCTGCTCTCATCTTCCTACGAGCGGAATTAGAAGACATCTACAAGGAATACATATCAAGAGTATGAGTTGGATATTTTTGGAATCATGTGTCGTATTTAGGAATGAACATTCATAAAATAAATATAAAATAATAAATCTACTACATCCATAGGATGTCTTGGGCTTTGCTCGTAATTGGGCCTTGCATGCCGCCATACTTCACCTTCGTAATCATGTGGCCCCCATGATTACCGGGTTTTTCATATGGTAGGCATGTGTTAGCCTGGTTACGTACACTAAAACCCGGAGAAAATCGAGAAATAAGTATGTAACGTATGATATTCGGAATGTATCCAGGTGTGGACACGGTGACACCTCAAAGTGGGGTTAATTCGAACGACGTTTGGTGTGGCATGCTTTGGCCTAATAGGTCCTTCATACTCTCATCGTTAGTCCCCAGGTAGGCAAACCGGTCCGTTATATTGGATTTATACAAATGCCAACCTAGACAGGACGTTCCGACTACCGGTACTGGTACCCTTACAGTTACTACATGCCCGTCGCAGAACTCACTTTGATGAGATTTGAAAAATGAAAAATGTGACAAAATCTTGAATAACGGAAGTATGAAGATGATTTGAATATGTGAACATTGAAATATGTATGATGAATATGTATGTAAGTATGTATGTTGACTGTAAGTATAATTCACTATGTATCACAAAATGTAATATTAGAAGTGTTTGCATGCATTTGTGTATGTAATAAATATGAAAGAAATAAACATCATGAGTTTGAATGTAACCACATAAACAATTAAAATCTAATCAACTATAGTATAGGCTCTAAGGGTCTAATAACCTATCCTATATCCCTATAGTCAAAAGCTCTGATACCAATCTGTCACACCCCGACCCGCAGCGGAAAAGGTGATCGGGGCATGATTGGGTTTTCATCAAAGCTCATGACATTTATTATAATGTTTCATATTTATTATTACAATTTAAAGGAGATCATACAATCAAATCATACAAATACAACATGTTCTATACATCTTTCTAAACTTCATTATTTTTCTTCTAAGGCACTTTCCTATGTGTTCCTTGCTTCATCCTGTCCACCTGTATCATGTGTAACAATGGTTTTTGGATCAACAAAAGTTGGCGAGTGAACCTTGTTAGAAAACATTTATTATTTATTTCTTGTTGTATTTAATATGGAAAAATTGTGCAATAATCATATATGAACAAACGTAAATAAAACATACAGTAACAAACAAATAGCATACAATAACAAACCAATAGCATACAATAACAAACCACCTTGCATGAATATGTAATATGAATGACAATGTAAATGTTGGCAACGTCTCGTTCACGCTCATAGGTAATGGGGAACGGCTCACGCTCATAGGTAATGGGGAGCAGACGGCCTATGATGAAATGTATGTGCGATCAAGGCTCAATCAAACGGAGCCGATCGTATGTTGGCAACGCCTCGTTCACGCTCATAGGTAATGAGGAACAGCTCAACGCTCATAGGTAATGGGGAGCGGCAGCCTATGATAATGTATGTACTGAAAATGATAAATTTAATCTAAACAATAATCACACAAACAGATGATACATGTTGAATATACATTTAATCATGAATATGATGGGTGCACAATAGTTTAAAAGTAATAAATAATAAGACACATGATACACCCCAAACACGTGATTAAAATGGGGAATTTGTAGAGATTCACTCACCTTGGGTGCGTTCGGTGAATGATGTTGAATGCGCACGAGTTTAGAGGATTGATCGACGAGGAATAACTAACCTAATTAATAACCAAAAGGTACGGTAAATAAGTGGATTTTATTAACAATTTAAATAGGATTTTTGGATATATTTTTGTGAGTTTAAGGCTATTTTCTAACTTTAAAAACGTTATTTTTAAGTATTTTTAATTGATTTTTAAATTAAATAAATAAATAAGAATAATAAAAAAATGTTGACTTTTGACCGTTGACCACGACTGTTGACCGTTGACCGGTTCGATTGTGAATATTATTGCACTGAGTGAGACTCGAACCCGTGACCTCCCGTACGCGTGCACGCAGCTCTACCAACTGAGCTACGTGTCTAACCCGAAATATTTCTGTTTTTAATTATATTTATACACTATTTAAGTTAATCCGAAAATCATTTATTTTAAAAAGGATTTAATTGTATCGAATCGGTGCTCTCCACAGGTCTCGAACCCGGGACCTGTGGTTTAGTTTGGCACACAGTCCACCGCTGGACTGTGTGTCTAACTTGGTAAATATTACGGTTTTTATTATACTTAACATGATTCTGTGAGTTATCCCGGTTCGGTTAAAAAGAGTATTTTTATTACAGCGAATGTGATTGTGTCAATGATCGAACTCGGGACGTATGTGTGTTTGTTTGCACACAGTCCACCGCTGGACTGTGTGTCTAACCCGTTCATAATACTGATTTTAATTAATCTTATAACATAAACGAACTTCGTCTTCTTCGCTCAAGAACACGGATAATGATAATTCAATTGTTTCATGTCCAATTCGATTAACAAGCATTATAAGCAATTGAAAGGTAATGAACGGAGAGGGTTTGGGGAAAGGATGTACCGATCAGTGTCTTTCACAGAACTCCGGCAAGGATTCGTCAGCTCTGTTTTGTGAACTTCGGCTGTTAGGATCAATTAACAGTTTGGATGGATTAGATGTGAAATTGAACTACTGAGCAACGATTATCAGTAGGTTTAAATGATCATACCGGTTAACAGCGAGATTCTGGAAATTCCAGAAGTTTTCCGGCGAAAACAGAAAATCCGGCAACGTCGTCTGAGGTTGATTCTGGGTGATGGAATGATGTTAGAATTGGTCTCACAATGGAATGAAATAGAAAAAGTCGAGGTATTTACCATGTTGATGAAAGTCTCGGTTTTCTGGCGACTTGCAGAGAATTCCGGCGAGTGAAATTGATTCGAGAATCGGTGCGATTTTGAGCGAAAAGTTTACCAGAGGCTAGGGTGTGCATTTATAGGGAAGAATATCGATGAATTGGTTCTGATTACCGTCTTGATTCGTTGGTCAATAAATCTCCGGCGGTTATGACTGATGTCGCGGACTGGACATCGGTTATAACCGATGTAAGAATTATTATACACGTTAAGTCACAAGAAACCGACAGTAAATGGCGAAATTGTCGGGATTTCCGACGACTGCGAATTGGGCGCGTCGGTTGACTGATTTGAAATCGAGGTTTGATATTTGAATTAATTGTTTTGATATATTACTAAAGAACACAAGTGGCGGAGTGGTTTGGTGAGTGAGGGTTAAGACTTGTGGTTCCCGGCTGACCCGGGTTCGAAACCCGGCATCAGCATTTAATTTTTATTTCACTATTTTTAATAAATTTTCAAATATAAATTTTATATTCTAATATACTTATTAATTATGTATCGTTCAAAATTAATTTGAGCATTAAATACGCAACGAAATTTTTAACTGGATGTTCGGTAAATAAACGAAGCGGGTTTGGTTAACCCGGTTTTTTACGGATGTTACAACCCCCCCCCCCCCCACCCCCACACCTAAAAACCTAATGCTAATCCTAAATCTCCAAAAAACCTAGTCTTAAAATCTAAACTAAACTTAAAAGTTAACTTTAAGCATATAATGCACATGTACAACATATACATATAATGCACATGTACAATAAGTTTTTTTATATATAAAAACTAGCGATTTTTAATAAAAAATTGTAAAAAATTGTATGTTTTTAGGCTTTTTTAGTTAGTTTTTTAGTTTTCTCATTTATATCTAGTTTTCTCATGATCCTCTTCATATATATATATATATATATATATATATATATATATATATATTATATTATATTATTTAAAATGAGAAGCACTTGAGAGTGACGCATGTCTAAAACGATTCCATTTATTAGTATAAAAAGATAAAATATTAGTTTAGAAATATGTAAGGGTAATTTGGTCTTTTCATGAAAAGTTAACATAAAAATTGAATAAAGTTAGTGAACTGGACCAAAATTGATATAAAAACCAAACTATTAAATTGAAAAAATCAAAATATTCCTTTTAGATTGAAATAGATATTTTGAGGATATCAAACAAAAAAATAGCATTTAACTCTGTCAAATGCAAGTAAATCACCAAAAGAATCATGTAATTTTTTAGATATCGATGGCCCAAAATAAAGATATTAATTCAATATTAACACACTTTTGATCATATGAAAATTTTAGTACATGCATCTTTATGTTATTCTCTCTATTGAATATTTTGAAGTCAAAGGTTGTTTCTCTGACTCAATATCATTGAGTATTTTTTTTAAAATGTGTGTTAGTGTGTCCCAATGTTCAAGGTCAACACAATATGTATGGGTTATTGATCTAGATACTTGAATTATTTAATGGATTTTACTGAGGGATAACTTACGACTCAACAACATCATCATTGCCTAACGTTATGGTAAACTAAATTTGAATTAATGAATACTTAGCCAAAGATTCACGATAGAGGCATGACCAATAGATTAATGATAATTATTTCCACAAGTGATATCTAACTTTTTTCTGGAAAAAAAAATTTGTTCTGGATTTTATGTAAATAAAAATAAAATGTTTCATACACCAAAAAGTACTGTATATGATACAAAACATTGCATTACAATCAAAATATGTAATAATATTCAAAATATGCCTGTACAATAAAAAACTATCTAGCAGAAAAAGGGTGATGGCCTGTGGTGGTCATGCCAGGCTTGGGTGTCACTATTCAACTAATTGTTTGTGTCTTTGTGCAGGAACTTCCGAGATAATGGCAAACTACTGAGAATGGAGTTCCGTAGCACTTGTTGGAGACGGGCCGGGTTATCAAGTTTTATATAAAGGCCATTTTTACAAATTTTTTCAAATAACGTTTACTTTACAATTTTTGAAAATTTTTGGAGAAAATTTTTCGAAAAACATGTTTCAATAACGTCTACTTGAAAAATTTACAAATTTTTGAAGAAAATTTGAAAATTATCACAGAACCCTCACTGTTAAACAAGACAAAACTCATGTTCAGTAAATTGTTATAAACACAAAAGTGTCAAGGTTTTTGTCATCATGAGGGGGGGAGTGTTTAAAAGATAATTTGTGAAGCAGTAATGGATGGAGAATTGAAGTGATTCTCATCAGTTGGTCAATGTTTTTCTATAAATAAAAAATTCCAAAAATATGTTTTGAATTTTACGGGGAGAAAAAAATTTCAAAAAATCCAAAAACATATTAAATAAGTTCATATTAAGTCATCAAGAATTTTGGTGGTTGTGACATACATATATTTTATTGTGTCATATATATTCCTAGTCATACAGATTAATACAAATATTATTATACAACATTACATTACATAGAAACTTATGTCATGTGCATCATTAATTTCCTACATTCTTACATTGTTGGTAAATGTGCAACATTGGTTCCCATATCTGCCGCAATGTACTCCTAAGGATAAGGAAATCGTGTGATGCATGAGGTAATTTCTAGCTCTTTTTCGTTCGAGCACGTTTTTAACAAAGGACTATATGTAGAGTTAGAAAGAAACGTATGGCTACGCAATAGGATTCTAAACTCGCACGTGTTGAGCACAAACATAGAAACCATTTTAGGGCACTCATAGGCCAAAGTACGCCAAGACCATGCATCCAACATTAATCAAGCATAGGTTCAAGCCAACTTTGAGATCATCAATACATTCTTGTACGCCATAGGTTTCCAAATGCATAATATTTAGAACGCATTGAAAACCATACAAATACATTTATGGCGTATATATTATTTAGTCTATTCATTGCTTCATAAGATCGACAAATGAAGTACTTATAGTGTATATTTTGATAATCATGAATATGAAATGATGAGTCTATTTGTTGTGTATGTTTTCTATGGGTCACCAACGATCAATTCCCGTCCCAACATTATTCAACCAACAACAACTAAAAAGTCTAAAACAAAATCTTATACGGATTCACGGTTGCTAACATATATTTCATCGCAAAGGCAAATAACCGATACCTTCTCCAAACGAAAATAATATAAACTAATGATGGCTTTGGAAAACAAATATATACATATATATATATGAAGTTAGTCCATCCCCACTAACCAATAAGAAGAATAACTGTACAACCCCTTAGAAAATATAAGTTATATAACAATATTTAATTTTAATGTACATTACATCCTGTAGCTAAATAATGTTTTGTTTTAGTTCCTTATTATAAGTGCTCACGAACAATTGATAGCCGTCTGCTTTGCCGAAATCCTGTCTACACCGACAAACAAATTAGGCGTCGGTAGTGAATGAGTCGTGGCCTATTCCTACGTATTGCCGACGATTTGACACGTATGGACCCATTTTTTTACATTATGATGGGATGCTAGAGGTAAAAGGGGTTCTACTACCTTACAAGAGTGCACATTGGCGATCCTTCAAATGGCGCGTATGACACTTCTAGTGATGCATGGGATGAGTATTTGAAGATGCCCGAAAGAACATCACGAGAAAGTTCGTATAGATTTTCCAAATGGATGGTCAAGTTATATAGCTAGAAGTATTTGTGTAAACTAACACGGAAGGACATCGAAAAACTATATGCAGCTCACGAAGAAAGACGTGGGTTCCTTAAAATTCTTGGAAGTATCGATTGTACGCATAAGTCGTGGCGTAATTGTCCTAATGCATGACAATGTCAATTTACACGCAGTGATCAAGGACATCCCTCAATAATGCCAGAAGTCGTGGCTTCACAAGATCTATGTATTTGACATGCTTTCTTTAGTGTTGTTGGTTCAAATAACTACTTAAATGTTTTTCATCACTCAGAAGTTTTCAACGACATCATAAAGGGTACTAGACATGATTCTTTGTTTATGCTTTTTGGGGTTGAATACAAGCACGGGTATTATCTTGTTGACGGTATATACCCTGACTATGCAGCAATTGTTAAAACCGTACTGTATCCTGAAGATGATAAAAGAAAGAATTTTGCAAAATGCTAAGAATCGACAAGAAAAGATGTTGAACGGTTATTTGGTGTACTGAAGCAAGGATAATACATTGTGTAACACCAGGCACATGCATTCACACCAAAAAATAGTTGAGATACGTAATGTCTGCTTTTATCTTATTGCATAACATGATTATCGGCTATGAGGCTCACGTAATATGCGAATACAACCCGAATGACATTCATGAGAATGTTGTCCCAATTGATGAGTCACAAGAAGAGTCAAATATGTGGGCATTACACAACCAACATACACACCTTTGTGCCGATTTGATTAATTATATTTGGATTTTGCTCGTGCCAGTCCCGCTGAAAGAAATATTTTTTTAGTTTAACAAAATAAAATTAAATGAATTGTTTTTAAAAAATGAAGAAAAAGAGGAGGAAATCATTCCTCTAGATTGTGGTGTAAGGGGATGAGGTTCTGATGTTGAGTTGGCGAATGAGGATGAAGGGGAGAGGGGGAACCACACCCTTTAATTTTATATTTGTTGATACAAGAATTCTTGCACTTGAAATTCTACTTAGTTATGTGTATGACTTAAGATCTTCTCCAGACCACTCCTTTGAGATCGTCCGTACCTTCTTCATTGATGTTGTAATTTCATCATGTTGTTCATATGAAACTCGGGTCAGAGATGAGTAAAGGGTACTGGGTACCGACTTCACATTATTCTAAGAAACCAATCTATAATGCATCATAAAGCAAATTGTATGAAGAGTATGGTAATTTTACATAATTTTTAAGATGGCATATGAAAAGCCTAAGCTAAATTTGCAACTCTCTATATTTTTATTCCATCCATACCCCTCCTTCAATGTAAACCTTATTCATAATTATGTTATAAAGTTAAACTCATGGTTGTTAAATGTTAATAACACATGATTTTCCGTCTTACTAATTATGCAACTTTACGTTTATCATAAAATTACACAGCTTACCTCATTTTCTTGATCACCGACTTATTTTCTTTAAGGAACACTACTTTTACGAACGAATAAAACTATCACATCAAATCCATTTTTTATGGAAATTCTATTTTTTTAAAAACGGTCGAATTCCGAGAAATCGAGTATAACAGTCTAGATTTCTATTAATTGATAAAAATGACTAAATAATAAGCTTTATGATATGCACTTTTTTATAATTCGAAAGGAATAAACTAAAACCGTAAAAATTGGAAAATACAGAAAAGGAGGTTGTAGATGAAGGAATTTGGGTTTAAGAGTCGAGCAAACCAACCATGGTTGTTTATCACAATGTTTGTCCTGTATTATCATTTTCTATTGGTTTCGTAACTCTAAACATATTATAAGACCAAACTGTTGGTTGGGTAACTGATGAGATATCATGGAGTCCTCATACCGTATAAGTAACCGAATATCATCAATGCAATCATTTGATAGATTTAAAAACTATGAAAGACCACATGTTCTTACCCGCCACATAATGTATGCTAAAAACACAAGTACCCACGATAACACATGTAAACATGACTAATCTTAAATGTGCATCCTACGTTGTGTTCTCATAACCAAAGAATTCAACCAATGTGCCATCCACTAGCTTTTAATCATTTGGCCTTTTTAGACTAATACGTGGTTTCATATTGTTTCTTAAATACATTACGACAATGATACAAAGTGGTGTAATGATAGTCTATTGCATATATTAAAACGACTAATCAGTAGAGGTTTTAGATATATTATTAACCATTCATGTCTGCATATCAACATATGTATACTAATAATAATATGTGGAAATAGTTTATATTGCTTTAATAATAACATACGTACAATGTACATTTTTTTCTATATAACAGTTGACTAACATTTAAAGTCGGTATCATCATATAGTTAAAATAAATATCTCATAGACAACTCATTTTTTGCACATTATTAAATGCAATCTAAATAGTATAACAATGTCAAAGTCGAATACGTTCATATCACTATTTTATTTTATTTAGCACAAGATGATTGTCGTGTTAATCATAATCTAACACCGGCCACTACGTCACGTGAAGGCCACATTCTTTATCGGGTAAACTACTTTGAGCCCCTAATAACTCTTTTTTACCGAGATCCCATCCGGTTAAAATAATTAAAGTTACACTTTTAATAATAAGTTTATGAACGACTTAAACATACAAAAAAAAAGATAGTTAAATTAAGGGTATTAACATGTTGATGTCTACATATGTTTTTTTAACCGCTAATTTTTCCCTCTAAATATTTACACCTCTCACAGGTCTCCCAATAAGAAATAGTTTCTCTCAACCATTAGGCTATAGCTAAGTCACGTCTACATATGTGGTTGATTTAAATATTGAACACACTTTCTAGTTTCTACATACAATATTATAGTATTTTTATTTATAGTTTATTTAAGTAGCATTGCAAATGGTCGAGCTTGATTCATTTTTGCGTTTTTTTCTAGTTTATTTTATTTAAGTTCATTTTTAAGTCTCGTCGCTAAATAATTTGAGACATATATTAAGCCGAGTTCAAGTTTTCAAAGGTTCACCTAGAGTTCTTATTGAGCTTTTTGAGCATCTGTAGAACATGTAGAAGTCTACATTGAATATTAGGAATTATATAATATTTTAAGTTAATAAATTTATTTTAAATAAGTTTTGACGTATTATCTATTTTCATTTTACAAATATCGACACATATTCAATGTAATTCTTGTTGGTTATGATTTTTCATTTGCTTTTTTAATGGAAAATCTTACGTATTCCTGAATTATATCAAATAATATCTAATTTATTTTTTGTTTAGGACTGAACCTAATACCTCTCACTAATATGCAAGAGTCTCTATCAAATAAGCTAGCTCCGCATTGGTTTTTCATATGCTTAAAATACGTTTGTTTTAGTCATGATCGCACGTACTGAATGTTAATCATCTAGTTGTAAAAATAATTTCCATTTTCAACATGTATTCACCAAAGCAATCATTTTATTAAGACCAACAAGAGTTTCCAAATCTTTGCCTATTTTCTTCCTTTTTTAAGTGATCATATGGTACATAACAACATTTAGCATGAGGTATATTTTTACTATCAACATAAGATCTGTGTCTTAGAAAAGTAGTCAAATGACCCACAACTAAATGCTTTGATTTAGGTGTTCATAACGTAACTCATACGTTTTGTTAAACGGTCAATGAATACTATACAAGCCTGGCCACTTGGGCAAACCCAATTGGCGAAAAGGCTACCCACGCCCTGCGAACATAGACATCATTGGTGACCAAGGCCGATCAGCATTCCAGGGGAAACCCACCCACCGCCCAAAGTCCTACTATGGTAAAACCTTTAGCCCACCTGGAAAATGTTTCATCAAGTAGGACTCCAACCCATGACCCCCCCCCCCCCCCCCCCCCTTGCATGTTTAGATTTGAACATTAATCTAAATAAATCTTTTATAGTGAACATGTACGCATCAACAAACCCGATGCCCAATGCTTATGAGACGGGTATGGAGTGGAAATACGCTTTGTCTCATTGTCACCTAATAGGCCAATTTTGCGCATATATAATTTTATTCACTAAAAGACTATTTGTAAGCACATCCTATGACTATTAGCAATAGTTTGCCTTTCGTGGACGATTCTCATTTAGTCAAACTACTAATCAATGATCGTTTTTGTAGATGTCACAAATGGGGGTGGTATGCGTGGTGGAGAAATAAGAGTAGGGTCCAATTTATATGAAAGGAGAGGGGTCCAATTTGTGCAGAATCAGAGCTCTTCAAACCAACCTTCATGACCCTTTGATATAACTAAATCATTTGAATTGGACCATTTGAACCATTGCATCACTTGGATCCGTCACTCATCACTTTTGACCCCTTCAATGGACTAGACACGTGATGGATCTTGACGCCCGACTCATATGCATCTCGAACTTCATCTTTGAGTCAACTAATTTCTTCCATTTGGATGGTTCGGTCTTTCCTTAGAATCTGTTTTTGTTTTTCTCCTTTTTTCCAAATGGTATTGTCTTGGTCTTGGTTGGGCTCTTATTAAAATGGGCTTTCAAATATTATATTTGGGCTAAGAAGTAAAAACCACTACGCCACCAATTAACTGATCCAACCAGGCAACCGGTAGTTGTAGCCCACTAAAGCAACGGCCCAAATCACGTCCACTATGACTGTATTACATACGAATTTCGATATCCTTATTTTATTTCATTCCAAAACAATTACTAATGATTCTAGTAGAAAATTTTGAATCTATTAAAATTGTATTTTCTATCCCTTTTCAGTCCAGTAATTTGAACTTGCCAAAATGTTTGTTTAAAAGAGTTCATATCTTCTTCTTTTTTTTAATCATAATTTACATTCAACATCACATTTTTAATATATGTATGACATTAAAAAGAAATATATATTCAACTGTTATGTGTTATTAAAGTTATCTGAATTGACTTATTTGATTTTAGATTGGTTTGTAAGTGAAATCCAATAAGGAATAGGCCGAATAGCTTTAATGGAATAATGGTTCAGTTTTATGTTTTTTTTTTGTTTTCAATCAAGGGCTCACCAAAAAACCATATGATATCTAATTGTAAAAGCTTTTTATATAACCTAATCCGAATAGCTCAAATGAGCTAAATTATATACTAAATATAGTCTTATATATAATGTTATAGGTTTCCAAGTTTATATACATAAATATGTATTGCATTCTCCCTCAAGATAGAGGCTTGGAGAGACTTAACTTTGAAGAAATGCTTTTGTACATGGTAAAATAGTAAGACTAAGACCCGAGTCATTATCCTTTTACAAGCCAAACTTCGGGTTGTAGACAGATCGAGTTTGTAGGTCGGTGGATTGAACCTGTCACAAACTATATTTTTTTTACATAAACATGGACGCAACACGATTATTCGCGTGACAAACACAACTTGTTTACCTGCGCAAAATAAATTGTTTATTTATTTTTCATGTTAATTTTCTAAATTAAAATTTACAAAAAATAAAATACAAATGTTTATCAATAATCATAAACCTAATTCTTAATTCTCTTGTATATTAAGATGTTGGCCTAAAATACCAAACTGGTTTAAATTATAACGTAAAACATATTTGGTAAAAAGTTATACCAGTAAATGGTCAACATTCTAACCCACTAGGTTGACACATACAAAATCGTGTAGTAAAGTGTGTCCATGATTCTACCCGGACCTATTTGGATTAAATTCAAACTCGTAAACTTTGTCCTAGGTTCAAGTCGGATTTTTTTGTCATGTAATAAATTCATACTTACTTAGACCCAAAATGTGTGTTCACTTGCCTTATAATAGTTTGACATATCTAAATAATTGCACACATTGGCCCAAGTGATAGATAACCCTTTCCTTTATGGGCAAATCGATTGGTAACAGATGAGTAGGTAGAGGATTGGAGGGAAATGGTTTAAGGAATAGTCACTTTAAGATTGAATATCTTTACGGTGATTTCAATGATGTAGGGGACAACGAAGACACTCAACTCACCAATGAAGTTCAAGTTGTTTCATAGGCAATTAAGTTTAAGTATTTAGGATCGTTTGTACAAAAAGATAGGGAGATAGATAGTGATGGAGTTCAACGCATCCAGGTTGGTTGGTGTAGGTGGAAGGCAGTGTAACAACCCAGCTAAATTGTGTTAAGATATTGTCTGCTTTGCCCCTGGATGGGTTTCCCATCTAGGAACTCACAGTTTTTGGTTTCACTCGACGAGTTGCTCGCCCCGGCAAAACCCGTATTGGTAGAGATGGTTTCCACCCCTTATAGGAATGTTTCATTCCCCTCCTCAACCAATGTGGGACTTACATCTCCAACCCCCTTAGGGAGCCGAGCGTCCTCGCTAGCACACCAGCCCGACCCTTAGCTAGGATACCGTTTGTAACAGCCCAAGTAAACTGTGCCAAGATATTATCCACTTTGCACCCAATGGGTTGTCCATACAAGAACTCACGGTTTTGTTTTCACCCGACGAGTTGCTCGCCTAGGCAAAATGCGTCTTCGTAGAGAAAGCTTGCACCCCTTATAGGAAGGTTTCGTTCTCCTCCTCAACCGAAGTGGACTTACAAGCAACCATTCAGATATTGTGTGAAATTTAAGAGATTTCTAACTAAACTAAAGGAGAAATTTTGTAGGATTACAGTTAGACTTGCTATGTTACGTAGGATAAATTGTTGGGCCATCAAGAAGACACAAGCCCGCAAAGAATGAGGTAATAAAGATAAGGATGCTAAGGTGGATGTGTGGACACACAAGACTAGACCGGATAAGAAATGAATTTTTTAGGTAAAGGTTATGGGTGACTAGTATATCAGATAAAATAAAGGAATGGATATTGAGATGGTTTGAGTATGCGAAGAGGAGGTAGGAAACGACGTTGGTTAGAAAAGTGGAAACCCTCACTATGGAGGGGATGAGTAGGATTAGATGGAGTTGCACCTTTCTAAAGACATGGTCCAAGATAAGAGTTCACAAAGATGTAGGGTTAAGCTTAAGGATTTTTGGGGAGAGTTTATATGTGGCTGAAATTTGTCTTATGGGGCGTAGAAATCCCTACATTTTAGGTGGACTGTGTGCTATTATCTTCCAATATGTTATGTGTAGTTTTGTTATAATGTAATATTTACACCCGCTTTAATGTGTAACACTTTCACCATTTTATTTATATTGGGTAGCTTTTTATACTATTTTTAGTGTTGTTTGTTATAGAGATGAGGTCTCTTTGGAAGTAATATCTCTCCTCTTATGGATTGAGATAAGGCGTACCTACATCTCATCATTAATCTATCATTAACTTTGCTATTTGTGAAATTTACTAGGTATGGTTGTTGTACTAATGATAAATTCAGCTAGTAGAATAAGTTTCTTATGGTTTGCTACTAAGTTGTTATCAATGTACACCCTTTTTTATATAAAATCCTCTTTCCGGGTTCTTATAATATTACATATAATGATTAATACAGCTCAAAATGTGAAGATGGTTTTTGCGAAGTCTTACATGCTATCATCCTTATTTTGATACTATACCTAATTGTCAAATTCTAGCCCACCCACTCTTCTTTACTCGTGGCTTGCAACCACCTCTCTTCTCCCAAACCACCACATAAGTTTTCCTCCGTCTTGTCACGTTAATTATCACAAATTTTGACCATCAAGTTATATTCTTCCCTCCATATCTTATGGTGGAATCAACTTCTTCCACTTGTCTCATGTCAACATCGTTTTGGTTATATGATGGAGCCATTGAACAATCCACACCACACACCATTGTTACCAATTATAGTTCATCTCCAAATCAAACCTTTACCACTTCTCACACTAAAAATGCCATGGCCGAAGCCCTTGAACATGTAATCGGTCGTTGTGTGTGTTGTGCTCTCAAGGATTCTTGCAACCATGTTTTAACCGAACACATATAAATCATTCATAGTCCACTTCGAAAACTTTAAAAGGGTGTTTCTCTTGTCTTTGTTTATAACTACAAAGTCAAATCTTTATGTGACCAAGCCATGCACTATTGCTCGATTACTTATATGAACAAATCCCATTGGTTTCTCTATGGATTTGGACCCTTCTTTGAAACATTTTCTATTGGTTATCGAGTTGTTCAAACCCATTGTTCATTTCTTGAGGTTCCTACTTAAGTTTAATTTCATGAATTATTTCTCAAGCCATTGTATGGCTCGCATGTTCCACATACAACTTTCATTGCTTAACACCATCAATCCACCAATGGTTCTTCTTATTGTAGCACTTCCTTTCATAGTTGTGGATGTAACCTTCATTATTCTAGAGATGGATATTCAGATGGTCGAGGTTGTGGTTGTGGTTGCCACTCACCTCACTTTCGAGCTTTGCTGGAAAGAGGCTAATATGTCAACACATGTCCAAATCTCGCCATCTTTGCTCGGCGAGGTTGTCTCTCGACAAAAACTAGGCACATGTGTTTCAGGCTCGATCCCATATGCATGTCAATGACATCTCCGCTTTTCGGTATGTTGACATTGAGGCCTCCGCTCACATAACACCATTCCTCCACATCATACCCAGGTAAATAACAGGTCAACTCTGGAAATGGTAATGTATTACATTTATCTCATGTTAAGAAATTTACCATCTCCAAATAGTTCTCATTAGTAATAGTTGATGTTCATGCTATCCCTTATCTAACGAAGAATCTTCTTTCTATTAGCAAAGGGACATTGGATGCTCTATTTTCAAAAAAAAATGTTTTTTTCATTAAGGAATACGTGACCATCGACTTTATGCTCTTGAACAAGGTCATAAGGTTTTCATGACGATATCAACCTCACTAGGGATGAGCTCTTGTTGTACGGGTATCAAACCGTACCGCTATAAAAAACACAGATCCTGAAAATCCCTAAAAGTGGGTACCGATACCGGTACCGAAAATGTTTGGTACAATATTGTATTTGAAGCCAAAAAATCAGTGAAATACCGGTACCGTACCGAAAATAAGGAGACCGAAAACGTTAAAAAGTGGGTATTGAATTGGTACAGATTTGATCGATATGATACTATTGGGTATCGGTACCAAAATGCTCATTCCTATATCTCACACCACCTCCATGCCTCGGGTTTATAACAAAGGATTATGCACCAGGTTTATAGACTACGCATATATCCGTAAGAACAAAAGAACTAGTTTACAAAAAATGTTGAATAGTAATGACCATTTCTAATTCGTTGGGTTACATGTCCAATCATGAAATTTTTGTTGAACTACATGTCTACATTTTCAAGAATATTGCTTCCCAAAGATTTTGATGAGAATAGAGTACATGAGTCTTGGAAAGGGAACAGCCAAAGAAGATGAGAAAAATAAAAATGAACAAACAAAACTTTAAACGAAATGAGAGAAATTTTTATTTAAAAAATAATAAGTTCTCTAGAATGTAGCCAAAAGAAATTAACACCTCGTTTGAATAATTTTAGCGAATATTGTGTACACAATACCTTTGTGTCCCTTACTAAGAATATATGTACATATTCATGATTTTCAAGGAGATTACTGTGAACAAAAGAGATTAAAAGGGAATATACAAAGGACAAATTACACAATGTACATACTAGCAGGTGTGAAGAGTCAATGCTTAATCTTTAGTTGGTTGAAACAAATATATTCACGGAGTAGGTTGAGCATAAAACCTAATTAATCGAACTGTAACAAAAGAAAAATCCAAATGGTCGGTCATTTATATTTTTTAATAACCGATTGTTGCGGTTCGGTTATGATTATTCTTATTTTCATAATCGAAATTAACCGAACCGAATCAAATGTTTTAAATATGGCGATAGGACCATAGGTTTTTAAGTTAGTGTTTAACCATGTGGTAGTGAAATATAATTGATAATTCTATAAGTTTTAACTGTGTATATTTATTGTTTGCGCATTAATTTTGCATGACCCACACATTTAAAGCCCAACTTTAAGAACATTGAAAAAAACCGACCAATAACTGAACCAAAACCGTGTTAACCGCCAATAACCAATTACCCGAAACGTCAGTAAACGAAATTGAACAGTGGTGATTTTTTGATAACCAAAGTGTGCGATTACAATTTTAAATTTTAGACCATAACCAAATCAAACCGCACGATGCTCACCCATATCACAAAGCTACCCCTCAGTTTAAGACTTCTTTAAAACATAAAAAGCAAAGTATTGTTCAGAAATTTAGTGCTCTTTGGAGATATAAATAAAGAGATACCAGGATGCCATATTTCTAATATGAGTTTTGGTGCCAGTTTTATTTTATTTTTTATTTTTTATTTTTTTGCCAAGACTTCACAATAGTGGAAATTGACAGATTTAGCAAAGGAAGTGTTAAGAACACAGAAAATAATATAGATTTTTCAGTTTTTAATTCTATATATTAAGCTAAATCAACAAAATTAATTGTTGCTTTGTGAAAACAAACTAAGTGGTTTAAAATAAATATATATTGATTGTGGGACAAACCACAATTGGTGAAAACAGCCCTTAAAATTCAGTTGATTACAAACTCTTTTATACTATATAATTGTTCGTCTGTTTGTATGGAGTTAAATGTAATTTTATTCTTTTATGTTTGAGTTATTTTACCAGTTTAGTCTAAAGGTTTGAAACGTTATCATTTTAGTCCAAATAGTTTCAAACGTCGCCATTTTAGTCCCCTAGGTTAACTTCATCCATTTTTTTCAGTTAGCGATAAGGGTAATTCAGTCATTTATATGTGAATCTGTTAAGTAGAAGGGCAATTCGGCTGTATAAAATGACCGAATTGCCCTTCTCGTTAACAAGAAAAATGGATGAAGTTAACCCAGTGGACTAAAATGGCAACGTTTGAAACTATCTAGACTAAAATGACAATGTTTCAAACCTTTGGACTAAACTGACAAAATGGCCAAACCATATGGACTAAAATAACATTTAACTCGTTTGTATGTGATTTGCTATACTCCCCCACATATCTATTAGAAACCGTATATAATTATATAAATTATCTCCTTGATTTGAATTTCATATAATATTCATGGATAAAATGGTCAAAGTTAAGATGTAAGTTGAATTTGAACAAGCTTGTGATTGAATAACAATGGACAAGCTGATTAACACTCAGGGATGCTCGAAATTGAAAGAGATTCCGAAAGGTTGTTAATGGCAGTTGATGAGAGACAGAGATAGAAGTTGTTATTACTTTTCAAAAGATACATTAATCTATTACAACAGTTCTATTTATATCCAAACCCTTCTAACCAACACACAACACTTCCAACTAACTTCTAACCAACACATAACTCCTTCTAACTAACTCTTATTAACCCTTTGACCATCTAAACAGTATCAATACCCTCCCCTAAAGACGATCCTTGACCCCAATGATCAAAAGTTGGAAACTTTTGCACCATTACAGCTGCCTCTTCCCACGTTGCATCCTCTGGCCCAGAATGTTTCCATTTAACCAGCCAATGTACAACCAATCTATTAAATCTCTCAGACACCTTGGTCTAAATCACACTTTCAGGCTCTTGCTCAGAGATTTGTTCCATACTACCAGTACTCATAGGAACAGGACTAGGTGATGGACCATGATACTTCTTAAGCATTGAAACATGAACTGTTGGATGAATAGAGGATCCTTTCGGCAACTGTAAAGTATAAGCAACTTATCCTACTTTAGACAAAACTAAGTATGGCCCAAAAAATTTTGTAGACAACTTCTGATTAACCCCTTGTGCAACAGACTGTTGTCTATATTGTTGCAGTTTCAAATACACCCAGTCTCCTATATCCAAACACCTTTCAGGCCTGTGACTATCTGCCAATTGTTTCTGTTGATGCATATGTCTGTTGCCTACGTCATCGTATAACGTCGAGTCAGTATTTAGGAGCGAAATGACGAAGTTTATGTATGTTTTAGGTCAAGTTCGCTTGAAATGAATGTTTTGTAGTCAAGTTCGGCCGAACTTGACTAAGCAAGTTCGCCTGAACTTGCACTCCCACCAGCGAACTTGACATCCTATAAATAGGAGCCTTGTCATTTCATTTGTAACATTCAGAGATTTTGTCACGACAGAGGCGAAGCTCTGTCCAAGTGTTTCCAGGATCTGTAACTTCTATACATCAATGAAACAGTGATTAATCAATGAATAAGTTGTATCAATGTCGCCTATGCAAACGGATTCCGCATGTTTACCTTAGGTTTGCCAAATAGGACCATAAAGATCCATACAACGGACCCTCAATTGGTATCAGAGCAGGATTGGCCTAATTTGAAGACATTGGACATAGAACATCTCATCTTCTACTCTATTCTCTCATTTTTAACTTTTCTTGGACAATGCACGGATAAAATGGACTGATTTTCAAGTATAATACGTAAGATCCATAATAGATAAACCCTTGAAAAGATCAGAGCTTAAAACAAACGAATTCATGTCAAAAATTGCAAAAAACCATGTCGAATAACTCATGTTCGCTCAAACTTAACATCAAGTTCGCTCGAACTTGACTGAAAAATTCACATTTTTCATCAAGTTCGCCCGAACTTGATTAATTTTTCAAGATTTTTAGTGAAGTTCGCTCGAACTTGACTTAATTTTCATCAGATTTTATCAAGTTCTCATTTTTTATTGAAATCTTTCACAAGTTAGCCCGAACTTGCTGTTTTTCTTGAAATCTTTCACAAGTTCGCCCGAACTTACTGTTTTTTTCTTGAAATCCTTCACAAGTTCGCTCGAACTTGCTGTTTTTCTTGAAATCTTTCACAAGTTCGCTCGAACTTGTATTCAAGGTGATTTTTTCATAAAATCTCAACAAGTTCGCCCGAACTTGTTTAAGTAGCTGATTTCACAAGCTGTGACAAGTTCGCCTGAACTTGTCCAAGGTTTCTAAAAAAAAGGCATGAAAATCCCGAAAAACGTCTCGGACATTATATATCATTAGAATCGTATTAACGAGATGAGTTTAAAGCTCTAATCTGGTAAAAACTGTTTTTCGGAAAATTTTAAACGTTTTTAACGTACCGATTGTCGATTAAAACGTCAGTTTTTGCTAAAAATTGTCAGTTTGCTAATCATTTGTCAAGTGTTTTTGAACGACATATAACTTTGGAAAACGAAATGGAGTTCGTGAAGCCGCCAATGTTGATGAGTATAGATGAGTATGAAGCCTGGAATGAAAAATTCGAGGACTGGGTACGAGCAAATCACCTTTATGGTTGGGCTGCTATTCAAACTGTATTTAAATGGTCAGTCGATGAACGTGGAGCTGAGCTTTCAGTATTAAAGTTTACAACTCAACTGAATGCTGCATATGCCCATGAGAAGAAGATTCTAACCTCGTTACAGCAATCGATAAAAGAAGATATCTTGTTTTTGTTACCATAGTACAAAATTGCACAGGATTTGTGGAAATCTCTAGGCGCTAAATATTTGGAAAATGATGAAATGATTAAGAACAAGAAGGTGATAATCAAGAAGAAGTCTGATCGTGTTAGTGATCAAAGAAATGATCGGGAAGCACAAAGTTCAAATGATCAGTTTAAGAGAGAAGGAAGTATGATTGCGAAGATCTGTGAAGAACAAAATTCAAGAATGTCTACAAATGAGGTTTCAAGTTTTGAATTTGTGTGCTCAAATTGTGAAAAATCCAGATCTGATATTGTCAAACTTTTGAAAGATGTGGAAAGTTTGACATTAGAAAATAAAACGTTAAAAGAAAATGAAAAGAATTTTGAAAACAAAATAAAAATTTTGGAAATGAAAAATTACAAATGGTAGTAGATTTTCAAATTGAAATAAAAATGTTTAAAAATGAAAAAATTGTTTTTGAAAAATCAAATACAGAAAATCAAAAAGTAATAAATTCTCATATTGAGAAAATTGCTCAACTTGAAAAAAAAATTAAGATTGTTAAAAATAAAGCTGTTAATTCAGAAAAATTATTGAAAGGTTTTGTGACCTCCTCTTTAAAGTTAGACCATATATGTCCAAAAGCGATCAATAATAATAAAAAGGAAATTCCAATAAGTAACATTGTTACAAATTATGGCGATGTCATAATTGAAGATTGTGACGATAATACCGATGATGAAAGAGCTAAAAATGATAAACATGAAATATTTTTAAAACTAAAAGAAAAATTTCAAGAAATTGTTCTACAATCTACTGAAAAGGGTGAATGCCCAACGCAAAA
Source organism: Scalesia atractyloides (assembly GCA_947069175.1). Lineage (NCBI taxonomy): Eukaryota > Viridiplantae > Streptophyta > Magnoliopsida > Asterales > Asteraceae > Scalesia > Scalesia atractyloides. The sequence goes on from CAMTDV010000010.1 coordinate 42,790,457, forward strand.
ACCTTCTAAGCAGAATGAAGAACAAAAACAAAGTTTTAAAAGTTTTCAAAACAAAAATAAAAGCTCATCGGAACAATCATCCAATCAGTATAAAAATTCAAACAAATTTGAAAAACAAAACTCACAAAAATTTGAAAAAAGTGGTGCAGGTCGGACCACAGTGCTTCAACATCAAATCAAAGGAACAGGAGAAGCAGGAAAGATGGCTACCACACATCAAATCAATGTTATGATTTGAGTGTATGTTTGATAGAAAAGATCGATATGAGAACAAGAAGTGTCATAAATGTGGAGTAACTGGACACATTGCTAGTAAATGTTTACAAATTAAACCTAATCCTGCTCATATTGATAACAAAAAATCTGGAATACCAACTTAGGTTTTGAAACAATGTACAGAAACTACAAACAAGGTGAAACCAGTTATTACTAAGTTTTCAAAATTTAAAACTGGTGAATCCTTGAATAGTAGTGAACAAAAAGTTTCTCATTGTATTTCAAGAAAGCTTTAATGAAAAATCAAACATGGTTGGTGAAAAGAAAAGAATTTACTCAATCAGTGAAAATTGAAAGTTTAGAGGACTTTCCAAAACTTGAGAAAGTCCAAAATAAACCTGATTGTGTAAAGAAAATCAAAATTAAGGTTGAAGAAACAACGCCTAAGACTGCAAAGGCTTGGGTGTCACTATTCAACTAATTGCTTGTGTCTTTGTACAGGAACTTCCGAGATAATGGCAAATTACTGAGAATGGAGTTCCGTAGCACTCGTTGGAGACGGGCCGGGTTAGCAAGTTTTATATAAAGGCCATTTTTACAAATTTTTACATTCAAATAACGTTTACTTTACAATTTTTGAAAATTTTTGAAGAAAATTTTTCGAAAAACATGTTTCAATAACGTCTACTTGAAAAATTTACAAATTTTTGAAGAAAATTTGAAAATTATCACAGAACCCTCACTATTAAACAAGACAAAACTCATGTTCAGTAAATTGTTATAAACACAAAAGTGTCAAGGTTTTTGTCATCATGAAAGGGAGAGTGCTTAAAAGATAATTTGTGAAGCAGTAATGGATGGAGAATTGAAGTGATTTCAGTTGGTCAATGTTTTTCTATAAATAAAAAATTCCAAAAATATGTTTTTGAATTTTAGGGGGAGAAAAAAATTTCAGAAAATCCAAAAACATATTACATAAGAAAAGTACAAAAACATGAAAAAGGCAAAAAGAGTTTTGTGGATAAAAGGAAATGATAGTACATCAGTGGACTATCACAGTATGCTAAAGATTTGTAAAGTTTAAAAAGTAATAAACAAGTCTTACTGTGGATGTGTCGATAGACTTTACACGTTCAGTAAATTATTTCCGGGATATAAACTAAATTTTACAACTGCTTAATCTTGTGGATTAACATCTCTCGGATATATGGACTTAGTACTCCGAAATTTCGTTTGAGAGATTGCTTGATTCTGAGATACGAGGTCTTTATAGATGATTGATATCTGGGGTATTATACAAGTTCTTCTGATTTTGCGTAAGCAATGGCCTAGAACTTCTATAATGCTTTCGCAAAAAATCCCCTAAAACTGCATTCAATTGAAAATATCAAAAGATACTACAATTGCAGTACAAAAAGATTCCATTTTGGAACACTACTTTTTAAGTCGAGCCTTCATCTCTCTATCGGTACGGTGGTACTAACCTGAGCTCTCAAGGTCTCGCACAACCCAGATACAGATATCAATTACGCTATACTCACCTGTAAGATGAAATCTAGGGAATCTTGATGCGGGAGTATATTCTGAGATGGGAACCATAGTTAAGTCAAGTTTCATAATTCTACATAACGTATCTTGGAACAATTGAGAAACGTGTTGAAGTTTAAGAGGACAAACATATCGACAATCTAGGTAAATTTGTTTAAAACTTAAAGTCTCAAAAGGTCAATGGAACTTGTGATTTGTCTCAAAAACTGATATGATCCTTTCACACAAACCCAAAAAATATTCCTGTAAATATGTTTGTACATACTTAGAGTTTGATATTCATTACATAAAAACAAAAAGATTATATTATCTTTTAGTTTAGATCACTGATGATGAAATGCTGATTTTCAAAATCTAAAGCTGCTGATCAAAAGTTTGAAAATTTCAAATTGATCTGAAAAGTTTAAAAGTTCATTAAGTTGAAACTTACATTTGAATAAATACATCAGTTTGTGTCAAAACGTTTAATCAAGATCATTAAGTTGAACTTGATACATGAATCAGATATTCAAGGTCATTAATTTGGACTTGAATAACTGAGAGGGTTTAAAAACTGATAGAAGATTAAAATTTGAAATGTTGATGGTTAGAAATTTCAAAGTTTGAATCGGAAATGATTGTTAGAATGTTTGAAGAACTTTGAAACAGGAAGTTGATTTTAAGAGGGAGCTGGATAAAACACGTTGATTGAAGATACCAGAAAGCTCAAAGCAAGGGGGAGCATGGTGATTAAAGTTTTATCAAGACAAGCTCAGGAAAAAAGATAAGGATTGTAGATGCTATGAAGATCAAGGAAATTAAAGTTATTCAAGAAATAAAGATCAAGAGAACATAAAAGTCTCAGGAACTGAATTGAAGAATGATGACTACGGCAACATCCAAGGGGGAGTCTGTTGATGCATATGTCTGTTCCCTACATCATCGTATAACGTCGAGTCAGTATTTAGGAGCGAAATGACGAAGTTTATGTATGTTTTAGGTCAAGTTCGCTTGAAATGAATGTTTTGAAGTCAATTCGGCCGAACTTGACTAAGCAAGTTCGCCCGAACTTGCACTCCCACCAGCGAACTTGACATCCTATAAATAGGAGCCTTGTCATTTCATTTGTAACATTCAGAGATTTTGTCACGACAGAGGCGAAGCTCTGTCCAAGTGTTTCCAGGATCTGTAACGTCTATACATCAATGAAACAGTGATTAATCAGTGAATAACTTGTATCTAATGTCGCCTATGCAAACGGATTCCGCATGTTTACCTTAGGTTTGCCAAATTAGGACCATAAAGATCCGTACAACGGACCCTCAGTTTCATTCGGTGTTGAGCTCGGACCAAATTAGCTTTAAGGATATTAATAACTTCTTCCCGCACAGTCAAACTCCTATCCACTGCTTCCATATTGCTTTCACCAGGAAGATAAGGTAAGTGTAAAGGAGGTGGCTGACCATAAATCGCTTCAAAGGGAGTACATTTAATGGCAGATTGATAGGTTGTATTATACCAGTATTTTGCTAATGGTAAACATTGTACCCAATCTTTAGGCTTTTCGAAACACATGCACCTCAAATAATTCTCCAAGCATCTTGTCAAGACCTCAATTTGCCCATCCGTTCGCGGATGATAAGAACTTGACATCTTCGGCTCTACTCCTTGCAATACCAACAGCTCTTTCAAAAAATGACTTACAAAAACCTTATCCCGATCTGACACTATAGACTTAGGAGGACCATGCAACCTATTGATGTGATCCAAATACAGTTGTGCCACATCCACTTCATTGAAAGGATGCCGTAAAGCTACAAAATGTGCTCCTTTACTCAATCTGTCAACCACTACCCAAATAACCTCCTTGTTCTCATATTTAGGTAGTCCCTCAACAAAATCCATAGCTATGTCTTCCCAATACCCTTTAGGAATAGGTAAAGGTTGCAACATACCCGGATAAACTATTGTTTCTGACTTACATTGTTGACAAACAACACACTGATTAATATAAGCCATCACATCTTTTTTTAACTTTGGCCAATAAAATAGTCTAGCAATCCTATTTGCAATTGCATGAATTCCCGAATGGCCTCCCTGCCCTGAATCATGCATCCATTTCAAGATATTCTGTTTTAAAGGAGCTATACTACCAATGACCAATTTTCCCCTTCTTCTCAATTCATTGTTATTCCAACTATACTGCTCATGAGATAAAGGATCCTTTTGTAAATCTTGGATAATATTTACCAAATCAACATCTTGTTTCCACCCCTCTCTTATGGCAGCCCACAAATCAGTATGTACTGCAGAAGCAGCTAACTGTAAGACCTCCCCATGAGTTACTCTTGATAATGCATCTGAAACTTTATTGTCAACCCCATTTTTATACACAATATCAAAACTGAACCCCATTAGTTTAAACAACCATCTCTACTGGAATGGTGTAGAAATCTTACTATCCAATAGGTATTTCAAACTATGTTGATCAGTTTTAATCACAAAATGATTATGGGCTAAGTATGGCTACCATTTATGAACTGCATGAATGATTGCTAACAATTCCTTTTCATAAGTAGATAAGGACATATGTCTAGGAGACAAGGCTTTACTAATGTAAGCAATAGGATGCCCTCTTTGCATAAGGAATGCCCCAATTCCATACCCTGAAGCATCAGTTTCCACTATAAAAGTTTCATTGAAATCAGGTAATGCTAACATAGAAGGCTGACTCATACTGTTTTTCGACTGTTCAAAAGCCTGTTGGGCTATACTTGACCACTGAAAAGAATCCTTTTTAAGCAATTGAGTTAAAGTTTTGGTAATACTACCATAATCTTTCACAAATCATCGATAGTATCCTGTAAGACCCCAAAACCCCCCTAAGTTCTTTGACATTTCTCGGAACAGGCCATTGTTGAATAGCTGACACCTTTGAAGGATCCGTAGCTACCCCTTGTTGAGAAATTGTGTGCCCCATATATTCCAATTCAGTAGCACCAAACTCACATTTACTCTTCTTTGCCACCAATTGATGTTGTCGCAACACCGCTAAAACATCTTTCAAATGTAACATGTGAGTGTTCCAGCAAGGGCTATACACCAATATGTCATCAAAAAAGACCAACACATACTTTCTCAAATACCATTTAAAGACTTGATTCATCAGACCTTGGAAAGTAGAAGGAGCATTTGTAAGGCCGAAAGGCATTACTAAGAATTCAAAGTGGCCATTATGAATCTTAAATGTTGTTTTATGAACATCTTCTGCCCCCATCCTGATTTGATAATATCCAGACTTCAAGTCTAGTTTTGAAAAAAACTTAGTCCCATATAGTTCATCCATGAAATCTTCCACCAAAGGTATAGGGAACCTATCAGGAATGGTAGCTTAGTTTAGTTTCCTATAATCAACGCACATCCGCCAAGTATTATCATTCTTCTTAACTAACATCACTGGTGAAGCAAAAGAACTAGTGCTTGTTCTAATTACCCCTTGTTCTAACAATTCGTTTATCATTTTCTCTATAACATCCTTTTGTACAAGAGGATACCTATAAGGCCTGAAATTTACACCATCAGTACCTTGTTTCAAAGGAATCCTATGATCATATTGCCCCCTAGATGGAGGTAAAGACTTTAAATCCTGAAACACATCATCAAAATCAGCTAAAATCTGCTGTAACTGTTGCCTATGCTCATTGGTTTGCTGAGTTTTCTGCAACATAGAGGTACCAGCACTATACCCCTCAACAGCACAAACTTGAACCATAACTAACTCCCCCCTCTGATGTTCTATCTTCTTTAAACAGCCTCTGCTGAACTGAGTTAGTTTTTTACCCTGTTGCCCTCGTAATACTACCTTCTGTCTCTTAAACTTGAACGCCACAGTCTTATCATTATAATTCATCTTAATGCTTCCCAAAGTAGTAAACCATTGCACTCCTAATACCAAATCACAACCACTAAGAGGCATCACATAAACATCAGCTTCAAATTGAATGCCTTGCACAACCCAACAAAACCTTTTAACCATCATATCACAGACTTCCGCATGCCCATTTTCCACTTTAACCAACATAGCTGACCCTTTAACTAACCTACAACCCAACTATTTGGCTAATGTAAGATCCAGAAAATTGTGAGAACTTCTAGTATCCATTAACAATTGCAGCTCTTATTTCCCAAAGTGACCCGTCACTCGAATGGACTTATACATATCACTATCTTCTACCGCATTTACAGAAATCTGGGCACACTTCATCACAACTTCTTCCCCTTCTTCATTTTCTACTTTCTCTTCCAACCACTCCACCTTTATATGGTATAACTGAAGTCTTTTATAACCCTTACACACATGCTCTTGCGAATACTTTTCATCATAGTTGAAACACAACCCTTTAGACCTTCTTTCATCCATCTCACTCTTAGTTAAGGTCCTTCTGACCACACCTCTTTTAGCTTCATTATTCACTGGTTTAACATATGGTGCTAACTGTTTGTTACTATTTGGACTAGGTAGAGTAGCTGATCTGAATCCAAATTTTGTTTTGCTTGGCTTTAATGGTTGCCTCTTGCAGCTTTGCCAAACAAAATGCTTCTTGGATATTTTTGGGATTGAACATCCTAACTTGCAATTGTATCTTATCTTCTAAACCAGCAATAAAGCAACTCAAAGCATATTTCCCAGGCAGTTGTAATCTACTAATAATAGTGTGAAACTTATCATGATATTCTTGAACCGTTGTATGTTTTAGATTTTTCAACTCAGTCATAGGATCATCAAACAATTTACCAAATCTAACTTTCAAGGCTTCCACTAATTCTACCCAAGACAAAAAATGCTTCTTGGATATTTTTGGGATTGAACATCCTAACTTGCAATTGTATCTCATCTTCTAAACCAGCAATAAAGCAACTCAAAGCATATTTCCCAGGCAGTTGTAATCTACTAATAATAGTGTGAAACTTATCATGATATTCTTGAACCGTTGTATGTTTTAGATTTTTCAACTCAGTCATAGGATCATCAAACAATTTACCAAATCTAACTTTCAAGGCTTCCACTAATTCTACCCAAGACAAAACCTCTACCTCAACCCTTTCACTAGTGAATGATTGATACCATTGTAACACTTTATCTTCAAAATGTATTGCAGCTAACCTTACCTTCGTCGCATTTGTCATTCTATCAAGTTGAAAGAATTGTTAAACTTTGAACAACCATGAAGTCAGCTCATCACCTTTGAACTGTGAAAACTCAATCTTTGTAAGCCTAGCTGCATAGTTGAAACCTTCACCCTCATTCTACACTTCCTATCTTTGATTTCTGTTATTATTCTGAGTATTCACTATTTGAGTTAATTGAAGTGATAATCCTGTCATCATGTTCCGCATCTCTTCCGAAGCCTTTGAGTTTTCCTCAATTTTACTGTTCATCTGAAGCTGTTGACTACTTTCAACTTCCTCAACATCTGGGTTTCCATGTCTCCTTGTCATTTTGAATTACAATTGATCGAACAATGATCAACGTATGAATTTGAATCGAATCGCACAAGAATTGAAGGGAATTTGATTAAAAGAATGACCAAATTCAGAACTTGAATTGAACGACAATTTTCCCCAATTTAGTGGATTAGGATTTGAAATTGAGAGCATCCTAGGACAGACGGCTCTGATACCAATGTTAAGAGTTGAATTTGAACAAGCTTGTGATTGAATAACAATGGACAAGCTGATTAACACTCAGGGATGCTCGAAATTGAAAGAGCTTCCGAAAGGTTGTTAATGGCGGTTGATGAGAGACAGAGATAGAAGTTGTTATAACTTTTCAAAAGACAACCTAATCTATTACAACAATTCTATTTATATCCCAAACCCTTCTAACCAACACATAACTCCTTCTAACTAACTCTTATTGACCCTTTGACCATCTAAACCGTATCATCTGACTACCCAAACTCTACCATTCTTTAGCTGCCTACTGCCTTCTTTCTTCTTCTTCCCCACTTCCTGCTCTAATCTCATGGCCGATTCTAAAACCCTTCCAACCGTTATGGTAAAAAACATAAAAAATTTCATTCCCTTTACCCTTGAAAGTGAACAACATAATTCTTGGTCATAATTATTTAAGATCCATTGTCGCACCTGTGTTTTAAGCGACACATTGACCCCACCTATACTCCTCCTTCCGCTACTATAACTCGCATGACCACTACAGATCAAGACAAAGACAAATCACCAGCAAGCAACAACAACAACACTGAACTAGATCTATGGTCTCGATCGGGTGTCGCCGTGCTCTAATGGATTTACATTCAAACGATCTTCTCCATACTATTCTGAAACCAAATGCCACCGCTCTTTAGGCATGGATCAAGCTTGAAAAGACAAGCAAAGTACCTAGGCCATTTACCTACAACAAAAATTCGTTTCTACCAGGTTGGAAAATTTTCCCAATATCTCTTCTTATTGTCAAGCTCTCAAAATGTTGACAGATTAATTGGCAAATGTGGGAGCGCCTGTTGATGATCAACGACTAGATTTATAACTCATCACATGCTTAAACTGCGCCTATGATGGCATCGGCATGATTCTTCAGCAAACCAAGCCTCTCCTAGATTTCTATGACGCTTGGTCCAGACTCGGAAGAATCAAGAAAAACAAACCAGGTCACCAATGAAGCTATGGGGGTTGCATCGTCTCTTCATGTCTTGCATAATACATGTACCAATAACTTTCGTACACAAACTGATAACCAGGAAGCCTACCAATGAGGTCGTGCTTGGGGCCGTGGTCATGGCGCAGTCTTGGGCATGGTCATCCGGGCCAACAGAACCTGAAAACATACCTGGGCAACAGTCCTATGGGCAAAATTATTCACAATGGCCAACATCCTATGCTCAGACTCCTACTTCTCATGGGCCTAATCAAACTTCTTATGGGTCTAACCCAGCCTATGGGCCTTTGAACTAGAGTAATTTGTGGGACTACCCACCATGCCCGTACCTAATGAACCCCGTCAAGCCCAACAACAACCCACTTAAGCAGCTTAACCCATCTTCTGGCCCATGTATTCTTAGTCCCAGGCCCCAACACCACCAAACCTTGTAGCCTTCGCAGCTTCCTATACGCCTACTGACATCGAGCAGGCTCTTCATACCATGGCATTGAATCCTCCAGATCCAACCTGGATAACTGACACAGGTATAGCAGGACACATGAATCAATCCTCAGGCAATCTCTTGTCCTATAAAAATAATGGCATTGATCGGAACATAATCGTCGAGAATGGTGCTCATACCCCGTTCCTTGGTACAGGGCATCAAACATTATCTCATCCTTACCCACCTTTAAAATTAAAAAATGTTCCTCATGCTCCTACTATTATTATAAATCTAGTCTCTGTTCGATGTTTATCATTTCAATCGAATTTGATCCTTATCGTTTTACTGTAAAGGATTACCGAACACGGACACCCATCCTCCGATGTGATAGCACCGGAGACTTGTACCCGTTCACCATCCCATCAACTCCTCGATTTCAAGTTTAACTGTACTAGCATCTATTTCTCAAGATTTGTGGCATAATCGTCTCAGGCACCCGGGAAAATCTACTTTCAAGTATTTAAATTCCAGTTTGTCTTTTGATTCTAATAAACCATTGTCTAATGTTTGTTCTTCTTGTGTTTGGGGTAAATAAATTCGTTTATCTTTTTCAGATTCTACTAATAATACTTATTTTTTCTTTTGATATGATCCGTAGCGATTTATGGGCATCACCTATACCTAGCTCAAGTGGTCACTGTTACTACTTATTGTTTCTTGAATATAAAACAAATTTTCTATGGGCTTTTCCATTAGGAAACAAATCCCAACTATTCAGCATTTCCAAACAGTTCTATATCTTCATAAAAATTCACTTCAGTTCATAAAATCAATCCAATATGACAATGGCAAAGAGTATGACAATGGCAAAGAGTATGACAACAATATATTCCATCAATTTTGAACACAATCATGGCATCACATTTTGCTTCTCATGCCCACACACTTCGTCTCAAAATAGCAAAGCCGAGTGAAAGATATGGTTTACTAACAACATAATTTGTACCCTCCTCGCTCACGCATCTATACTGAATGCTTTTTAGCACCAATCCCTTCAACATGCCACTTATCTTGAAAATATAATTCCTTCCAAACTCTTGAAAAATAACACACCCACCAACCTTCTTTATACCCAAACTCCATCCTACTCTCATCTTAGAATTTTCGGGTGCCTATCTTATCCTCAATTTCCATCCACCACCATAAATAAATTAAATACCCGGCCCACACCATGTGTGTTCCTTGGTTATCCTTCGAATCACCGAGGTAGTAAATGTTATGATATTTCTACGAGAAAAATATTCATTCCTGCCATGTAATTTTGACGAAGCCCAATTTCCATTCACCAAATCCCATAAACCACACTCTCAAACCTACCACTTTCTATCACTCGCACCACATCCCCAGATCTGGGCTTCCTCACACACCATAGACCATGCCTAACCTCCTGCCACAATTCCCACCTCTTCACAAAACAAACCAAACTCACATACACACACCGGCCCATCTTCACAAAACAACCAAAACTCACCTACACACACCATCCCGTCTCCCTCAGCCCACCATCCTCTGAACCAACAACCCATCTACTCTCTGCCAACAAGTCTATTCATGGGTCAACCCCCTTCGACCAACGAGCCTATCTCCTCGCCACCAACCAGCCCATTCGTTTTGGGCCAATCTCCTTCGGCCCAACAACCGCCTATGACCCAGACCTCTTCCGCTCCACTCTCAACCCACTCATCTCCTTCTCATACCATCCACTCCACTATTTGTACCTGATGTTCCTAGTCAAAGGACTATACACACTAGGAGCATGCCAGGCATTTCTAAACAAAAACATATCCTTAATCTAAATTCATCCACTTCAATCTCTCCTTTACCCTGTAACTATCATGATGCCCTAAATAACAAGGATTGGAATATGGCCATGCACGACGAGTATCGTGCCTTTATTGAAAGTAGGACTTGGGAGCTAGTTCCACGTCATCCTCAAATGAATATAGTTCAAAGTAGGTGAATATTTGGACATAAAAAAATTTGGATAGTTCTCTCGAAAGATATAAAGCCCGTCTCGTTGGTGATGGTCACTCGCAGCTAGTTGGAATTGATTATGGCAAAACTTTTAGTTTGGTTGTCAAACCAACAACAATACAAACCGTTCTTAGTTTGGCACTTTCTAATTTCTTGGCTTGTGCATCAACTCGACGTGAAGAACGCGTTTTTGTGTGACAACCTTCAAGAAACTGTATACATGCACTAGCCGTTGGGGTTCCGAGATCCTTGTTTTCCAAATCATGTTTTTCTAGTGAAGACATCTTTGTAACATCCGTCAAAAACGGATTTTACCAAACCCGCTCCGTTTATCAACCGAACAATCGGTTAAAATTTTCGTTACAAATTTAATGCCCAAAATAATTTTAAACGATACATAATCAATTATTATACGGGAATATATAATTAGTTTTTGAAAAACTGTCAAAAATATGAAAATAAAAATACTTTGTTTCTGTCGGGTTTCGAACCCGAGTCAGTACCGGTCATCAAACAACTTAGCACTCAACACACAAACCACTGCGCCACTTGTATTATCTGTTAATTATTAAGATCATTTAATTCATAAAGTGTCTTTCCGAATTCAAAACCGGCGCCAAAGTTCAGTCGTCGGAAATCCCGGCAATCTCACGAGTTTTTAACGAATCCTTCCGTTATAACGTAAAATTTAAACCTATATCGGTTATAACCGATGTCTGAGTCCGCGACCAAAGTTATAACCGCGGGAGAAATTCAAACCAACGAATCAAGTTGGAAATCGGACCAAATACATCGACGACTTGCCCTATAAAAACCACCTCGAACCTCTGCAAACCTTTTTGCTTAAAAACCGCACCCTTTCTCGGCGAAAACTCACTCGCCGGAAATATTCTGTTCGTCGCCGGAAAACCGAACCTTCCACTTCTAAGCCTTACTAAACCCTCTGAGCTTATACCGAAGTCACCCACATCCTTTGTAAGCTTTCTGAAGACTCTCTGCTGCAAGACACTCGTCGCCGGAAGTGATTGCTGTCGCCGGAGTTCTGCCGAAAAACAGAGGAGTCCAGTCGGTATACCTCTTCGCCTAATTTCTTTTTCTTTTCACTTAATCTCATCTGTAATTAACTAAAAAACGCTTAAGAAACTGATTTAATCATTGAACCAGTCAGTTATCAATTCTGGATAAAACTCAACGAAGAAGACGAACTATCGGTAACATATAAGTATAATTAAAATCAAGTTATTACTCGGGTTAGACACACAGTCCAGCGGTGGACTGTGTGCACATTAAACACACAAAGGTCTCGAGTTCGAATCTTGTTCCACACACGCTGCCTTAATAAAAATGCCTTTTTTGTTAACTGAACCGGATTCATTTTATATATATGTTAAGTATATTAATAATCGGTATAATAACCAAGTTAGACACACAGTCCAGTGGTGGACTGTGTGTATGTTTAATCAAAGCACACGAGTTCGAGTCCGGTCTTCTGCATCGACCCGGACAATTATTTACCTTTTTTAAAATAAGACAGAAATGAAAATACTTAATTTATATTTAAGTATAATAAAAATCAGATTAGTTAACAAGTTGGACACACAGTCCAGCGGTGGACTGTGTGTTACGCAACCCACAGGTCCCGGGTTCGAGACCTGTGGAGCGCACCGGTCCGTTTCAATTAAATCGTTTTTAAAATAAAAGGATTTTCTGTTTAACTTAATTAATATATAAATATAATTAAAAACAGATATATGACGGGTTAGACACGTAGCTCAGTTGGTAGAGCTGCGTGCACGCGTACGGGAGGTCTCGGGTTCGAGCCTCACTCAGCGCACAATTACACGATTCGAACCGGTCAAAGTCAACGGTCAACGGTCAAAGTCAAAGTCAACTGTAGCAAAAAAATCAAATTTTTTTATTATTTTTATTTATTTATTTTAATTAAAAATCAATTAAAAATACTTAAAAATAACATTTTTAAGGTTAGAAAATAGCCTTAAACTCACAAAAATACACCCAACAATCCTACTAAAATAGATTAATAAAATCCGTTTACTTACCGAACCATAATGCTACTTATCTAGGTTAATTTCACTCGTGGTTAAAACCATTTCGCGTGCATTCAACATCATCAACCGAACGCACCCACTGTGAGTGAATCTTACAACTTCCCCTTTTAAATTACACGTTTTGGGGTGTGTCATGTGTCATAAAAATAATTAACTCGTTTATTTAAACTTGTGCCATACCATATCGTGATCTAAACTTAGATTGCTTATATTGTTGTGATTACTTATTTCATTTTGTCAAATTATATGAAATTCATTCATTAAGCCCATCAGTTCCTCGTGGGAGACGAGTTGAACAACGCGTGCCTCAAAACCAATTCATTATTGTTCATGTGTGTATCATTGAGTTTATATTGTTTGTAGTTGTGTCATTCATATTATCATGTTTATGCAATTCATTCATTAGGCCCATCAGTTCCTCGTGAGAGACGAGTTGAGCAACGCGTGCCTCTAAATGTTCCAGTATTGTTCATGTGTGCTTTATTTAATATCTTATGATTGTTGAATAAGTTTACATCTATTTTTACTCATGTTTGGTTGTGCACTCATTTCATAATCAATCAAATAAACTTGTTCAAATGTTTTCCATAGGATTCACTCGCCAACTTTATGTTGATCCAAAAACCCTTTTACACATGATACAGGTGAACAGGTTGAAGCAAGGAAAACATAGGAAATGCCTTAGAAGAGAACAAAGAAGCTTAGATTGATAGTTAGAACATGTTGTAATATTTATTGTAAAGTTCCATTAAATTGTATTTAATGACTATGAAACGCATAATAAATGTCATGAGCTTTGATGATAACCCAATCATGCCCCGATCACCTTTTCCGCTGCGAGTCGGGGTGTGACAGATTGGTATCAGAGCCATGATTATAGGGATATAGGATAGGTTATTAGACCCTTAGAGCCTATACTATAGTCTGCCTAAATTTTAATTGATTAGGTGGTTACATACAAACTTGTGATATTTATTTGTTTCATATTTGTTTATACTTACAGTCAAACATACATGCTTATATACATATTCATTATACATATATCGATGTTCATGTATTCAATTTATTTTCATACTCTCATTATTCCAAGATTTTGTTGCAATTTTCAAATCTCATCAAAGTAAGTTCTGCGACGGGCATGTAGTAACTGGAAGGGTACATGTACCGGTAGTCGGAACGTCCTGTCTAGGTTGGCATTCGTATAAATCCAATATAACGGACTAGTTTGCCTACCTGGGGACCAACGATGAGAGTACGAAGGACCTATTAGGCCAAAGCATGCCACACCAAACGTCGTTCGAACTAACCCCACTTTGAGGTGTCACCGTGTCTACACCAGGACACATTCCGAATATCACACGTTGTATACATATTTCTCGATTTTCTCCGGGTTTTAGTGTACGCAACCTGGCAAACCCGTGCGAACCATATGAAAAACCGGTATTCATGGGGGCCCACATGATTACACAGGTAAAGTATGGCGGCATGTAGGGCCTAATGGCGAGCAAAGCCCAAGACATCCTATGGATGTAGTAGATTTATTTTTCTGTAATTATTTTATGAATGTTCATTCCTAGTGCGACCCATGATCCCAAATCGCTCAACAAATGGCTGCCGTAATACCCAACATTGTAATCCAAGTTCAACAAGCACTTACCGCTAATCCTGTCAATCAAGAAAACCAAAACATTATCAACTCTCCCCCAAATGCCACTAAATGCACCTACAAGCATTTCAAATCATGCGACCCTCCGAAATACAAAGGGACTGAAGGCGTCACCGCTCTCCTCCATTGGTTTGAAGAAATGGAGAACACCTTTCTAAATTGCGATTGCCCTGATGATCGCAAAGTGCGATATGCTACCGGTCGATTATATGGGATAGCACTTGGTGGAATACAGAGAAAGCCAAACGAGGCGTCGACGATGCTATGACTTTAACTTGGAACGAATTGAAGGAAATCATGACCAGACGATTTTGCCCAAGGAGCGAAATCAAGAAATTAGAAGATGAATTTTACTCATTGAAGCAAAAGGAAGGAGACCACACCACATACAACAAAAGATTCCTCGAATTACATCAAATGGTTCCTAACATGTTCACTCCCCTCTACCGTTTGATCGAGCACTACATTCGTGGTCTTCCGTCAAAGATTCAAGACTCTGTAATAAGTACCTCGCCTGCAACTTTGGAAGCAGCAATGGAGCTAGCAACAGAGCTCACCGAGAACCGAATCCGAAACAAAGACTTCAAGGAAGAGAAGAAGAAGGATAAAGAATCGACTGAAACCTCCGACTCCACCCAAACCGAATCGCCTTCTCAACCCAATCCTAAGAGAAAAAGAGACGGGCAACTTTTCGCTACTACCCAACGAAATAAACCAATTTCACACGCCATACCCATCCAAGCTATCCCAATCACTCAAGTGGCACCCAACTCAACTTACCCAAATAAGAAACCATATCTTGGACCTCACCCTCAATGCAACAACTGTTTTTATCACCATCCCCTTACCTTACCTTGTCGACTATGTGCAACTTGTGGACGCTATGGTCATTTGAGCAAGGTTTGTCGCACCTTTCGAAACCAAACCTTTTCCCCTACTCAAAACATGGCCCAAACTTATCATCAACCCCAATACCCCATGTTCCCATATGTTCGAGCTTGTTTCAATTGTGGCGACCCTACCCACTTTAGAAACACATGCCCTCAATTGGTTAACGTTATCAACACTCAAGCCCAATCAAACCCAGTTAACCAAGTAAACCAAGAAAACCCAACCACTAGGCCACCAGCAAGAGGAAGAGTCTTCAATATCAACGCCAATCCTGTCGAAGATGATGATGGCCCAAACAAAGATACCCAACTAGTCCTCTTCACCGAAGATCCAGATTCAACTCCTATCGTTTAGTTTTATGTTTTTTCTTTATCTCATAGAACCAAACATAACTTAAGGATAAAGCCAATGAAACTTTGACGAGAATACGGTGGATACGCCGCTGGTACTTCCTATATATAAGTATTCTTGTCAAAGGATCAGAAGCATTATCTGGCGGTTATGAGAGGTTCCATGTGTAGACTGTTAGAGTAATTATTGTTTATTATTTTCAGTATATGCAATTGCCGAGGCCGCAGCTCCCCATTTATGAGGTTTGAGCTTGTTCCCCATTTTATTATGCGGTTGAACTTGGCGTGCCCACAACGATCGGCTCCGTTTGATTGAGCCTTGATCGCACAGTTCATTTTACATTTCCATTACATGCAATACGCTCGGCTCCGTTTGATTGAGCCTTGAGCGCACAGTTCAATTTTCATTTTCAGTACATGCAATACGATCGGCTCCGTTTGATTGAGCCTTGATCGCACAGACATTTTCATTATCAGTATCTTGTGGTTGTGGTGTTTGTTGTAGAGTCGCATAGAACTAATCATAACTTGCGGATAAAGTCAATGAGAATTTGACAAGGATACGGTGGATACGCCGCTGGTACTTCCTATATATAAGTATTCTTGTCAAATGATCGGAGGCATTATCGGGCGGTTATGAGAGGTTCCATGCATAGGTTGTTTGTGTGATTGTTGTTTTAGATTAAGTTATTCATTATCAGTACATGCAATACGTTCGGCTCCGTTTGATTGAGCCTTGAGCGCACAGACATTTCATTTTCAGTACATGCAATACGATCGGCTCCGTTTGATTGAGCCTTGATCGCACAGACATTTTCATTATCAGTATCTTGTGGTTGTGGTGTTTGTTGTAGAGTCGCATAGAACTAATCATAACTTGCGGATAAAGTCAATGAGAATTTGACAAGGATACGGTGGATATGCCGCTGGTACTTCCTATATATAAGTATTCTTGTCAAATGATCGGAGGCATTATCAGGCGGTTATGAGAGGTTCCATGCATAGGCTGTTTGTGTGATTGTTGTTTAGATTAAGTTATTCATTTTCAGTACATGCAATACGCTTGGCTCCGTTTGATTGAGCCTTGAGCACACAGACAATTTCATTTTCAGTACATACAATACGATCGGCTCCGTTTGATTGAGCCTTGATCGCACAGATATTTTTCATTTCAGTATTTTATGTTTGTTGTATTGGTTGTAGAGTTATATAGGACTAATCATAATTCACTGATAAAACCAATGAAAATTTGACAAGAATATGGTGGATACGCCGCTGGTACTTCCTATATATAAGTATTCTTGTCAAAGGATCAGAGGCATTGTCATACGGTTATGAGAAGTTCTATGTATGATTTATTAGTTTCTTGGTAACTAATCATAACTTGTGGATAAAACCAATGAAAATTTGGCAAGAATATGGTGGATACGCCGCTGGTACTTCCTATATATAAGTATTCTTGCCAAAGGATCAGAGGCATTATCAGGCGATTATGAGAAGTTCCATGTAGGATTTAGTATTGCCTTGGTTGGAATTTGTGTTACATTTATATCATCTTGCTATTTAAAGAGATTGGATTGTGTTCCATTTCTACATAAACTAACCTCTCCATCATAACAAACGAGAGAGGAATTTCCACCATTCAAACATATATGCTATCAGAATGTGGATTCAAATATTAGCTGTTGTGTTTATTTATGTTCAAATATTAGCTGTTGTGTTTATTTATGTTTAAATATTAGCTGTTGTGTTTATTTATGTTCCATGTAGGTTGTAGTATTGGAAGTTTTGCCTTAGGATATAACCATACTCTTCCAAACATATTCAAACTTTTATGCATGATATCATAGTTAGCGAATAAATTCTGTTTATCAATACTTTTACAGTAGGCAACAAAAAGCGATTCCTATAATAGGGTACTTAACCCTTACAAGGAACGTTACCGCCTCAAACAAAAAACTTAAACCCTTACTTTTTCTAAGCATATAACTGTCAAACTAAACACCATCATTCTTTTAGTCAAATATATCACTATTTAAATTTCGGGACGAAATTTCTAAAAAGCAGGGGATACTGTAACATCCGTCAAAAACGGATTTTACCAAACCCGCTCCGTTAATCAACCGAACAATCAGTTAAAATTTTCGTTGCGAATTTAATGCCAAAAATAATTTTAAACGATGCATAATCAATTATTATACGGGAATATATAATTAGTTTTTGAAAAACTGTCAAAAGTATGAAAATAAAAATACTTTGTTTCTGCCGGGTTTCGAACCCGGGTCAGTACCGGTCATCAAACAACTTAGCACTCAACACACAAACCACTGCGCCACTTGTATTATCTGTTAATTATTAAGATCATTTAATTCATAAAGTGTCTTTCCGAATTCAAAACCGGCGCCCAAAGTTCAGTCGTCGGAAATCCCGGCAATCTCGTGAGTTTTTAACGAATCCTTCCGTTATAACGTAAAATTTAAACCTATATCGGTTATAACCGATGTCTGAGTCCGCGACCAAAGTTATAACCGCCGGAGAAATTCAAACCAACGAATCAAGTTGGAAATCGGACCAAATACATCGACGACTTGCCCTACAAAAACCACCTCGAACCTCTGCAAACCTTTTTGCTTAAAAACCGCACCCTTTCTCGGCGAAAACTCACTCGCCGGAAATATTTTGTTCGTCGCCGGAAAATCGAACCTTCCACTTCTAAGCCTTACTAAACCCTCTGAGCTTATACCGAAGTCACCCACATCCTTTGTAAGCTTTCTGAAGACTCTCTGCTGCAAGACACTCGTCGCCGGAAGTGATTGCTGTCGCCGGAGTTCTGCCGGAAAACAGAGGAGTCCAGTCGGTATACCTCTTCGCCTAATTTCTTTTTCTTTTCACTTAATCTCATCTGTAACTAACTAAAAACGCTTAAGAAACTGATTTAATCATTGAACCAGTCAGTTATCAATTCTGGATAAAACTCAACGAAGAAGACGAACTATCGGTAACATATAAGTATAATTAAAATCAAGTTATTACTCGGGTTAGACACACAATCCAGCGGTGGACTGTGTGCACATTAAACACACAAAGGTCTCGAGTTCGAATCTTGTTCCACACACGCTGCCTTAATAAAAATGTCTTTTTTGTTAACTGAACCGGATTCATTTTATATATATGTTAAGTATATTAATAATCGGTATAATAACCAAGTTAGACACACAGTCCAGTGGTGGACTGTGTGTATGTTTAATCAAAGCACACGAGTTCGAGTCCGGTCTTCTGCATCGACCCGGACAATTATTTACCTTTTTTAAAATAAAACAGAAATGAAAATACTTAATTTATATTTAAGTATAATAAAAATCAGATTAGTTAACAAGTTGGACACACAGTCCAGCGGTGGACTGTGTGTTACGCAACCCACAGGTCCCGGGTTCGAGACCTGTGGAGCGCACCGGTCCGTTTCAATTAAATCGTTTTTAAAATAAAAGGATTTTCTGTTTAACTTAATTAATATATAAATATAATTAAAAACAGATATATGACGGGTTAGACACGTAGCTCAGTTGGTAGAGCTGCGTGCACGCGTACGGGAGGTCTCGGGTTCGAGCCTCACTCAGCGCACAATTACACGATTCGAACCGGTCAAAGTCAACGGTCAACGGTCAAAGTCAAAGTCAACTGTAGCAAAAAAATCAAATTTTTTTATTATTTTTATTTATTTATTTTAATTAAAAATCAATTAAAAATACTTAAAAATAACATTTTTAAGGTTAGAAAATAGCCTTAAACTCACAAAAATACACCCAACAATCCTACTAAAATAGATTAATAAAATCCGTTTACTTACCGAACCATAATGCTACTTATCTAGGTTAATTTCACTCGTAGTTAAAACCATTTCGCGTGCATTCAACATCATCAACCGAACGCACCCACTGTGAGTGAATCTTACAACTTCCCCTTTTAAATTACACGTTTTGGGGTGTGTCATGTGTCATAAAAATAATTAACTCGTTTATTTAAACTTGTGCCATACCATATCGTGATCTAAACTTAGATTGCTTATATTGTTGTGATTACTTATTTCATTTTGTCAAATTATATAAAATTCATTCATTAAGCCCATCAGTTCCTCGTGGGAGACGAGTTGAACAACGCGTGCCTCAAAACCAATTCATTATTGTTCATATGTGTATCATTGAGTTTATATTGTTTGTAGTTGTGTCATTCATATTATCATGTTTATGCAATTCATTCATTAGGCCCATCAGTTCCTCGTGAGAGACGAGTTGAGCAACGCGTGCCTCTAAATGTTCCAGTATTGTTCATGTGTGATTTATTTAATATCTTATGATTGTTGAATAAGTTTACATCTATTTTTACTCATGTTTGGTTGTGCACTCATTTCATAATCAATCAAATAAACTTGTTCAAATGTTTTCCATAGGATTCACTCGCCAACTTTATGTTGATCCAAAAACCCTTTTACACATGATACAGGTGAACAGGTTGAAGCAAGGAAAACATAGGAAATGCCTTAGAAGAGAACAAAGAAGCTTAGATTGATAGTTAGAACATGTTGTAATATTTATTGTAAAGTTCCATTAATTGTATTTAATGAGTATGAAACGCATAATAAATGTCATGAGCTTTGATGATAACCCAATCATGCCCCGATCACCTTTTCCGCTGCGGGTCGGGGTGTGACAATCTTTATATGGCCTCAAGAAGGCTTCACGTGCTTGGTATCAACAATTCGCCGACTATGTTTCCAAGATGGGTTTCCAACATCGCAAATTGGATCACTGGTTGTTTGTTTATAAAAACGGTTCAGTAGTCGCATACATATTACTATACGTGGATGATATTTTGCTTCTCACCTCCATAAATGCTCTTCACAACAATTTATGGGAAATATCTTTTGGCTAAATTTAGAATGAAAGATTTGGGGTCCTTAAATTATTTTCTTGGCATTTCAGTAACAAGAAGCAGCAACTCAATGTTCCTCTCTCAACGTACCTATGCAAATGAAATACTTGCACGTGCTAACATGTCCTGATGCAACCCCTCCATCACACTGGTCGATACACAGAATAAACTAAGCTCAACCGATGGTACCTTGCTTATGGATGAAACGTAATTTAGAAAGTTCGTCGACACTCTTCAATACCTCAGGTTTACTCGACTGGGCATCTCCTCTGCGGTCCAATAAATCTGCATGCCCCAAGAACAGCCCACATGAATGCGCTTAAAAGAATCATCAGGTACAATAAAGGCACAATCAACTTCGGGCTCACCCTTACTAAATCGGGTCCACACTCTCCTATCGTATATGGATGTCGATTGGGCGGGTTGCCCAGATACTCCATGCTCCACATCAGGGTATTGTGTCTACCTAGGTGATAATTTAATTTCTTGGTCCTCGAAACGACCATCAGTCCTATCAATATCGTGGGGTAGCAAACGTTGTGCCCGAAGTGTGTTGGATGCGTAATTTATTGTTGGAGTTGCATCGCTCGCCTACACATGCAACCTTGGTCTATAGCGATAATGGTAGTGCCATATATCTCTCCAAAAACCTCGTTTAACACCAACGGACCAAACACATAGAAATGGATATCCACTTTTTTCAGGAAAAGTGGCTCGCGAGCAAGTTCGGGTTCTTCATGTCCCATCGAGGTATTGGATAGTGGATGTTTTTGCGAAAGGATTACCACAGGCTCTATTCAACGATTTCAAGGACAGTCTCAACATCTGGCTTCCTCCTGCTTCGACTGTGGGGATATCTTAAGAACTGTATATAATTTTGTAAATTATGTAAATTATCTCTTTGATTAGTGTTGATTTGACTTTCATATAATATCCAGTGTTGTAAAAGTCAGCCTACTCAGCCTTGTACTTGGCGAGTACTCAGACCACCTCTGAGGCGGGTTTACCCTAGTTGGACTTGAGTGTAGCTAAAGAGATTAGCTTTGGGTTGACTAACACACGATCATTCGAGGCGTTTCCTAAAGGTCTTTAGAAATACTTATCCTTTAACAATAACTTAAAGAGGCGGTAACATTATTTGGTCAGCAACAACTTATTCCGACTCACAATACAATTGTCTCTCGGTTGATTATAAGATAAGCATATATTAGGTTATTTTGTGTTGACTCACAACATCAAAATACGTCGTTGACCTTATGAGCCTATGATTAATTGATTTAATTCAAACCTATGGTTAATGATAGTTGCAAGTTGATGAATATACGAATAACTTTTACATACTCGGACACATTGGTCGACTTACGACTGTACGGTTACAACATAATAGAATCTATACACTTTTCTTCTAAAATTCTCAGCTGAAATGTTTACATAAACTCGATTAATGACATTGATTCACATTTTCCTAAAGTCAACTGCCTTTTAAATCAAGGAAACATTTTCCTAAAGAAGGATTACAAAAGCTGCGAGTAATTTGGAGATCACGTGAGCATTTCGCGTTACTATGCACGTGCCATTATTAATAAATTCAAATAAACTATTGTTTTTCTAATGACTAAACTTGCATACTCTCAGGATTGAACTCATGACCTTCCATTACCCCAAACTTATCTAATTCATTAACACCACTAGGTAGGGGTGTTCAGAAAAAAACCGTAACCAAATAAAAACCGTAAACCGAACCTTAACCGTAACCAAATAAACCGACCCGAATAACGAATTCGGTTTTTTCTTTGGTTTCTAACCGAAACCGAATAGTGAATATGGTTTCTGGTTCGGTTTATGGATCCACATTTTATTATATTTGGTTTATTTGGATAACCGAATAAACCGTTTAACTTAATTAATTATTAAATAAAAATAATAATATTTTATTAAATCATATACAATTTATTAGTCCAAAATAGTTATTAATTTATGTATGCCAAAATACCAAATGTAAATTTCTAAAACAATAAAACTTCAGACCTTCAGTGTAGATCTATGTTTTGAAGCAGTTTTAACTTTGTGGTTGTATCTACGACTACTTTATGGATATGTTTGTTTTATTTCTCAATGAAACTTTCTTGTATTCATATATTGGTAGGTGTAAATCAGTTGCGATGTTCGGAAGCTGAAACACAAACATAAATATAAATTAGGGAAAAAAAGTACTTAGGTACAATCTGTTTAGATTTGGTTTCTAACCAAAACAAAACCGAATTGAATTTGGTTTGGTTTGGTTTGGATCGGTTTGCATATTCCTTATTTTGTTTGGTTTGAGGTACAAATTTTGAAAACCGAACCGAATAAACCAAATAAACCTACACCGAACCGATAAACACCCCTGCCACTAGGCTATTCCTAAATGGATTATAAACTATTGATTAATCATTTATTTAGAGCAATTGACTTGTGTCTTTAAACAAAAAAGAACACTTTTTTAAAGAATTCACAACGAAAACATGTTTTCTAACATATCATGATAAGTTTCAAGCCGTTAAAGAAAATAATCAATCCAAGGATGTCATGTATACATAAAAGTCATTTTTTTTTCTGAGAATTCCTAGCAAAAATTACCGTCTACATAAATATATGTTTTTCAAGACTTTCTAGTAAAAATTACATGCCATCATTGCCAAGAATGAAACGATCATATGATGGCACATGAAATTCACGCTTTTTAGGACTTTTGTATGAAAATTACAAAGCTAAGAATCATGTTTTCGTGGTTTTATCTAGGGATGAGCATTTTGTACTTAATAATGGCACATAATTTCTTATATCATTTTTTTCAGTGCCGTATCAGTACCAAATTTCCCGTATCGATACTCTCGGTTCGATACGCATATTGTACCGAATTTTTCCGGTCTTGTTATCCATATCTAATGATTTTCGATACTAATACCGAGTTCATCCTTAATTTTTACTCCAGACCCTAATATTGTTTTGATAAAATTACATATGTTAGCCGTATTCTCGTGGTTTTGACTCCAAACCCTAATATCTATATTACTATAATAGGCATATGCAAGGGATAAGAATGGTAATTTGCCAATGTATTTAAAACACACTTAATGCACAATGTACAAGATTTAAAACACAAGAAAACACAAACAATTTACCCTTTCACCCGGATCATCATCAACCGTCCATTCTTTCACTTTTTCACACGGATCACTATCTGGACGGTTGATATCGAGTTCACGCGGATCGAGCTTTCCATTCCCTCCTCTCTCTCATAATTCACACATCTCACAAACTCCCATCAGACCTTCTCTCTCTCTCTCTCTGGCGACTCAAGCACATGCCAACGATTAGGGTTTTGGTAAGAACCGCCACCATCATGACTCCGGCAGCGGCTGCTTGTGGTATGTGCTTGATTATGATAAACCCATAATAAGTTGCGGTGTAATCAATAGATCTGATGGCGGCAAAAAACTTTTTTTCTGGTGACTGAGACAACACAAATCGATTGGATCTGGTGGCTGATGGATCGTGGACCGAAACCCTAACAACGTCGACGAAGCCGAACGATATATGAAGTCTAAATCTGTATATTGGATTGTTAGGTTTAGGGTTTTTGGATTGGGGATCTGGAAGTGATAAAGTTAGATAACTGATCTAGTATATGTGTTTTTTTAATAATTTTTTAAGTTGGAAAGATTATTGATTTGTGAAATCTTGAGGTTTATAGCATGTTGGGTAGGGTTTTTGGATGGGGGATTACTTTGGAATATGTGTTTTTATAATCTAAATAAGTTGAAAAGATTATACATGGGTGATTTCTTGAGGTTTATGGCATATTAGGTTTCGGGTTTTTGGATTGGGGACTTGGAAGTGATAATATCAGATAATTACTTTGGAATATGTGTTTGTATAACAAGTTAATGGGAAGATTAGTTATGGGTGAAATCTTGAGGTTTGCTGATAATCTGTATTGGTTTTGTAGGGATAAATCGTTCTCTGGTCACTCGTTTACATACCAAGAATCGATTTCTGTAAGCACTGCTGAAATCAAAGGTGCAACTGCTTATGAGGTTACTGGTAAGCAGCTCAGTTTCCTTTCATTTTGATGATGGTGAAGCATGGCATTTGTTAGTTTCTTAAACCAAAGTTTTATTTGTGATTTGTTCATGTAGGTACCCCTGTGGATTGTGTTTCGTTAGCTTTATCTGGTGGGTTCCGGCCACCGGCGGCTGCGGTACATGCCAGTTTCATGATGACGCGTTTAACAGATCCAGTTGTTCTTCCTCCTAATACAGGTGTATTAAAGTCATTATTATCTTTTAAGTTGATTGTGTTTTGTGTGTTTTTAGCTTTTTAGTATTTAATTCTACATTTTAAATTTAATAAAAAAAACTTGTTTTTATAGGCCTGGAATAAAGATGAAGGTACGTATTATTTGATGTATAGTTTATCTCGGTTAGATCATTGGGATTTTGGATGTAATTTGAATATTTCTATGATTTTTTCAACTAACATAAAGTTTACACAGATGAGTTACCAATAAAGAAGTGTTGGTGTTGGAGTTATATAAAAAAATCTATTTCTATGTTTGCTTTTTGTGAAAAAATATGCCTAGCAAAACAATTAATGTTGGACTGTAGTTTTTAATGGAAGGAGTATGTAATTGCAGGGCACGTCTTTTGTAGAGAAACACCCCTCCGTATCATCAACTGAGCTTTTGAAGAGCAAACACAGTTTCCAGCAATGCCGAGCGTTTCCGCTCCGTACCATCAAATTCCATGGCTGCTGATTTATGATATTAAATATTTGCATTTAAATAAATAAAGAAAGCATCGCCTGCCAAAAGCCAAAACCAGTAGCGGGTCAGGCTTCACCTGCACCTACAATTCAAGACGGGTTAGATTTTCTTATAACAACCTTCAGTATTAGCTTAATCAAATTCTATACAAAAATCGATAAAGCTGTGAAACTTTTAGTATCCGAACTGATAACCGAACCAAAAGGAAGTGGGCCGGTCCCAGGTTTTGCGGGTTAGGCTGGTCCAACACACGGGTCAAACGGCTTGACCGTTTAACAAGGCTGTCATTTTCAATACAATTTTAGAAGTTTTAAACACATTTAAAAATGTTAAAACTTTTAAACACACTGATGAAATTGTCAATGGATTGCAAATAGGAAGGAACAAACTATATGGGCATTATAAAAGTTTCATTTTAATCCAAATTTGTCGTCATTTGGCTGATATTTTTTTATTGGTTCACAATCAACCGGTTACAGTATGGTGTTTGTGGCGGATGAGAAATAACTACATTTCAACGATGTGCAAATTAGTGTAACCAAGCTAATTGAGGAGGTCAAAGTCCTCGGTTTTCTCTTGATTAGGAACTGTCCCAAGGCTGGTTTACTACATTTTCAACCCCATCCAAGGTAAGTTTCGACTATCTGAGTTTATTACTCCGACTCTGAGCTAATTCCAGATTGGATATCTTCGTTTCTCGCAACTGATGATGTTTTTGGTGGTTATTTTGACAGCGGCGTAAGGCTTTTGTAACAAACAGCTGGTCGGAAGCAGCTAAGAATGCCTATGTGGTAGTATTATTTGGTGACTGAGGTGGCGACCAATGGTGGAGAAGATTTTATGCAGTAAAACATCAACAACAGAGGGTGGTGATGATGCGCATTGATGGCATTCAACGTGATGTTCGGGTCATGGTCAAAGTGGTCGACAGGAAGGTATAATCATAACCTGATAATTACGTATTTTAGAATAACTATTTCGTGTAGTCATGTGGGTTAAATGTGATGTTATGATTTAGATTTATATAGTATAAAAGGACTGATAAATCAAATGAGACAACCTATAACAAACTTGAACGACTGAAATTCAAATGGGTCGAGCTGGTCAGAATTGACCTGAATGTATTTTTATAATTATAACTTTATATATTTATTAACTAAATAAATTAAGTGGGTTGAACAGGTCTAAAGTGACCTGAAGTGTGGGTCTGATTCGCAGTACACACACACCTGCAAATTTCTATCAAAATAATTATAGTTTTTGAACCACTTATGTACCTATTTTTCATAATAATTAATGTTTCCAGTATGAATTGAACATGAGTGCTGCTGAATTATGATCCGAACTTTTGGGATATAAATTCAACTCTTTCGATACATGTGCTCAATCGCACGACTTATGTTATTTGATTTTCACCACTATTTATCCTACTAAACAAAGCATTTTTTACAACAGAAGCAAGTTGGAGTAAAAAAGATAAGAAGCGAAGAACCACACCAGGTTGAATCGCAAGATAGCAGTCCAGGTTGACCAATTAACGACATGTATGCGAAGACGCCGTAGGAGTGAAGCTAATGTTGCAGAACCCGAATCTCAGGCTATATCGTTAAGGTTCTAATTAAAGAGCAAAGCGGAAGGTGAATCAGGCCATATCGTTAAGGTTCTATTTATTCTCCTTCATAATTACTTAATCTAGCGTAGCATAACTGTTTCTTTTTAAAGTGGGCCATACGAGTTGGTTTGACCCGCTAAAACCGTATCCCGTTTTCATTAATTAAGGGGATGTTTGGAATGAGTTATAAAAGTAATTATGTGATTTTGGATAATCAGAATATGATAACCAGGTGTAAAAAGGAGCCTCATGACGTAGTGTTTGAATGTGTTTTTGTTTAAACATCTAATGATCAGATAATTAGATGTTTGTGTGTTTGTCAATTTTTAAGTTCTAATTCTTTAAGATACTAATTCATAAAATGACCAAATTAGTTTAAAAAAGGGTAATTAGGTAATATTATTTCACCCTTGTAGAATTGGTTTTTGTTGTTGCTGACATGAAACCAACAAATTATATCTGATTTTTTCGACCCTAAATAGTCAAATAATCACAAGTAGAATTTGCTTATCAATTTCTGAGATTAATGAGAGAGATGATGAAGAATTGGCATTATTTTGGTCCCTGCAGTCACAGGAAAGCCAGACGAGGCATAGGCGCCTCGAACAAACTCTAGCGCAAGGTGAGGCGGGGCCTTGGTCTACGAGGCAAAGCGAGCACTTGACTTTGTTCTGGTAAAACGTTGAACTAGGTCAGCCCTGGCTAGACACGGGGCATAATGGATGTGTTATTAGAAGCAGGTTTTATAGGGATCTGCTATTCATTGTCTAATTGTCGCCTTGTTGGATTTCAATTGTGACATTATTGCATTAGTATACTTTGAGATGAGTATTTGAGACTTTCGGCCCTAAAGGACCCGAATAATACAGCATCTGAACAGCAAGGCATAGTGTTAAACAAGTTAATCTACCATATTTTGTAGTTTTATCTGTTATTGTTTAATGCTAAAAGACTCTTTTGCCCTTAGAACCTTTTAGTTGGGAGCAACAGTCAAAGAAGGGCCAGATTGTTGTGTGATTTCTCTCCATTACTCTTCAAAGTTGGTTTCCAAGAACTTATCTTTCTTAGTCCCAATGTCTATTTACGTATATTTCGACCAACGACTAGGCGTATATTTCGAACCGCTCCGTATAAGGTCCTAAACTCACCAACCTAAGTGATATGTTTCCTGCCGCATCGTGCGGGTAAACGACTATATATATATATATAATTTTAGGTTGAGGCGTACGGATTTAAATGTTAGGAGTGTTATAAATAAATAATCAAATGATTAATTAGATAATTTTTTTGATTTTTTTTTTGAACGGCAAATTATCACTTTATTCAAACTCCCAATAGTACACGATTACAACATATTACAAGTGGTTAGGCTACCAAGCCAACCGCCCAGCAAGACACGCTTTACATTTTATCTCACCCGATTACAAAGACTTGCACGTAAAAAACACACGCGAGTCGTTTTAGCTTGGGATCTTGAGCCTCACCCAACTTCTCCACTCAAGATTCGACTTTTTTGCTCTATTTTTATCCACAGGAAAGTTGTTGCCTGTATCTCGCCAAAAATTCCATCTATATTTACATGTTTCCCTTTAAAGATCCCATCATTTCTTGCTTCCAAATTCCCCAACATGTTGCTAATACTATCGTTTTGTATATAGCTCCTTTCTTTCTCCTCTATCGTTGTTGATTTGTAGAAATTCAGTAGATCTTTCACTGGGTGTGCATAAATCTGTTGGATATTACACCAAGTGCTCACTCTATGCCATAAAACCGCCGCTACATAGCACCCAATAAATAAGTGATCCGCATCTTCGTCTCTTTCCCGCATAGTTTGCATACCTAAGAACTGGACAACATACCCCTATTCTTTAGTCCCACCATCGTAGATAATCGGTCTGCTCTCCTCTCCACTCGAAGATATTAACTTTTTTGGGAACCCAATTGTCCCAGTTATAGGGATAGAATGGAACCGTGAACCTGCATAGCATTTTCCTGTTGAAGCTACCGAGAAGACGCCATCTTCCGCATAAACCCACACCCACTTATCTTTATGGTTCTCCAGATGTGTGTTGTTCCTTAGATGTTCAATCTGTTGTAATTGGTCACGTTGATTACTGGTACTTGGGTTAGCTCTCCAGTCAAAATTCTTCCATCTGATTCTTGATAGTTGCATGTTTGTGTCTTTCGATTTCATAGAGCTTCGGGAAGCTTTCCTTCAAGGGTCCATCACCTGTCCACAAATCCAACCAAAAACGGATCTCCAATCCATGACCCACGATCCCTTTCATCATTTTTTGAACCGGTAAGTCGTAACTATGAAACTCTTCCCTTGCCCGAAATATATTATTCCAGGTTCCGGAAATGCCCTCCCTAACCGGGATATAGGACGCCGAGTATGTACGTAGATGAATAGCTTTAATCATTCTACTCCACAACGAGTCGCTTTCATGCTTTAGACGCCACCAGCATTTTGATAATAAACTCAAATTCATGCCTTTAAGTGCTCCCAACCCGAGACCCCCTTATCTGTTGGTCCAATGACTCTATCCCAACACATCCCTGCAGTTTTATTCTCCTCTTCATTCCCACCCCCAAAGAATCTCATGCGGATACTTTCTAACTTTTCCAAAACGCCTTGCGGTGCTTTGAAGAGCGAGAAAAAAAATATAAAGGGAGACTATCGAGAGTAGATTTTAAAAGTGTTAGTCTCCCTCCTGATGAAAGTGTTTCTGATTTACACAGTGATAAATGATTCTTAAAACAATCAGTAATGCACTTCCAAAATTTAATTTGGTTCATGTTTGCCCCTACCGGAACCCCAAGATATTTGAAAGGCAACTTCCTAACTTCACAATTTATTAACGAGGCCATATGAGATACAATATTTTCCCCAACCCCAATCCCAATCCCAAAAAGATTAGTTTTAGAATAGCTAATTTTTAGACTGGAGATGCAATGAAAACACCTCATTAACCGTATAATGTTACGAATAGAATTCTCTTCCCACTCACCCAAGAACACTACATCATCCGCATACATTAAATGTGACAAAACCGGGCCCACGTTTGGTAATGAAACCCCTTTAATTTTCCCCAATTCCGTTGCCTTATCCATGAAACCGCTCAATGCTTCCATCGCAAGAATGAAGATAAATGGAGAAAGTGGATCACCCTATCTGACTCCTCTATAACATTGAAATTCTAATGTTGGCGAGCCATTTATTAGAACCGATGCTCTCGAGGAAGCCAAAATACCGTTCACCCATTTTCTCCGATTAGCCGGGAAACCCATTTGAAGTAAAACTCGGTCAATGAAATTCCAATTAATGGTGTCATACGCCTTTTCTATATCGATTTTTAAAATGAAAATATATTTTTTAACTTTTTTTGTCCAAGAATTTATTTCGTTTAGAACTAAAGGACCATCAAGAATGTTTCGGTTGGCCAAGAAACCAAATTGGAAATCCGACACAACCGAACCGATTACCCCTTTAGCCTATTTGCAAGTATCTTCGAGATAATCTTTGAGATACACCCAATTAGACTTATAGGCCGGTAATCATTGAAACTAATAGGATCCATACTTTTCGGGATTAGTGCCAAGAAAGAGGAATCGCACCCTCGGTTGATGACTCCGTATCTATGAAATGATTCCATGATTTTCATCAAGTCACCTTTGAATGTTTCCTAGTAATGTTTAAGGAAACCAAAATTAAAGCCATCTGGCCCGTATGCTTTGTCACTATCGCACTCCCAAATCGCTTTCTTGATCTCATTAATGGTAAATGGCACCACCAAACCATTTTCTTCGTCACTCGACAATTGTTTCAATATGGGCACCGAGAAATTGGGCCTATGGAGATTCGGCTCCCGGAACTTGAAAGCACAATAATTTAATTACTAGTAGGTCATTTTAGGTCATTTTGTTTAGTGACCTAAATAACCACACTTTAATCCTTTGTTTAATCGGTTTTAATTATTACGGGTTTTTAAATCTTGGAAATTAGTACTAGTAATTAATTATTATGGTAAAATGACCTAAATAACCACACTTTAATCCTTTGGGCCTATGGAGATAATGTTTTTGATTAAAATGGCTATTTAGGTCATTTTACCATAATAATTTAATTACTAGTATTAATTTCCAAGATTTAAAACCCGTAATAATTTACTAGTATTAATTTCTAAGATTAAAAACATTTAAATCAACTAGACTTTCTATTAAAAGTATGGGTTACTTAAATGCACCCTCATTTTTTATTTATTTTTCATACCCCTAAAAATATCACTTTAAAACTTGTCATGTTTCACCCTTTTATAAATCATTATATTTAAAATGTTTATATCTTCCAAAAGGTTAAATAAGCATTTTTTGTACAAAAAGTTAATAAGATTTTTTAATACTCTTTTTTTTTCTTAAGAATTATCTTTAGATATTAAAATTTTAACCTTTTTTTTCTAAATAAAATAAATCTTGGTTTTAAAAACACTCTTTGACAAGTATTTTATTATATTTTCATTCATAAACTGGGTTTACAAATTAGAAAATAACGTTTTTTATGAAAAAAAAAAGATAAACTTATTTTTTGAAAAGAAACGTTGATTTTATGTATTCAACCCAAAAACCTCACTTTTATTCATCTACTAGTTTAAGTTCTCGTGTGTTACATGGGTGACCTTACAATAAAATATATTATTTAGCTTTTTTTAATAAAACAAATTTTAATCACTAACGTAAATATTAAATTACATTGAATTGAAAGATTTAACTCTATCTCTAGTTTTACTCTTGATAAAACGATGTACAATGACCATGAGCGAAAAGGGGTTGTCTCAAGTAAAAACCAACCTTAGATAGTGATTATCCTTGGCTTTTGTTGATTGTCATCTTGAAACATATAGCTAATGGAAATTGCCTCATTTGAAATGCGAAGGGAATCTTTTGATCTGAAGGTATCAAATTAAATCTAGGTAGCACAACTATAAACACAATTTGATTCTAAAGATTTAGCACACAATAACTTTGATTTCATAATTTAAAAATGGTTCAAATGAATAACTAATAACTTGTAAAAACAGACCTAACCACTTTAGTTGTAGGCATTTTTATACTCTTGATTACATGAGGTTTACACTTTTACAAAAAGATAAATCTTCCGGTTACCTTTAATTATGTTTTCCATGCATTCACCAAAAGAATATTTTTTAGTATAAATATATTACAAACATGAACCAATACAAAAGTACTTGGTATTAAAAACTCGGCAAGACTCAATTTTTCTTGGTCTGGCATACCATGCGCCAACATTCCGTATCGAACATAAATACAATAGTTGGTCAACGTATGATAGAAAGGATGCGACGTATATGAGCTGCAATGTAGGCTATGCTTGGAGTACCTTATGTTCAAGTCTGTCCCGTTTGCCAAAAGACATTACATATAAGCAATTACATGTTAACCAACATACTGACTTCATAAACGATTTCGAAACAAATTGTTTGTGCAATTAATTTCGCGTAAATGATGTTTCCTTTATATCTTGTGAAGCCATATGGATAATAATCCATTTATTTATCAAACATAGACTAAAAAGGTAGTCAAATAAGCAAAATACCAAACTATTAGTGAGCACCATATTTATTAAAAAGCGGTACGCTTGGTTAGCCACAAATGAACAATCAATCATAGAAATGTCAGTGTAAATTTTCATCAAACCTAATTGCTTAATGGTATGTTAATTGTAAAGTCATAGTATACAGTCTATGGAAAGACATGTATGAACAAACATCATTTTTCATAGGAAACAATATATAGCCAATGGTGTAAATCATGGAGCAAGAATGTGAGCTTCTTTTCTTCTTTCTCGTCTTTATTATCCTCTTTTAGCTCAAAAGAAAAACTCTTCACCACAAAACCAATAACATCTATAAATAAAAAATATAAATTAAAAAATGAACATTATATAAATTAGATGGTAAAAATATCTTCAAAATACAGATAGCAAACACCATTAGGACTTTTAAAAGACTTATTATCCTCGTTCTCGTCCTCTTCAATAGAATCAAAAGGAGAAAAATCGATGCTCCACTCAGAACCAATAGCTTCATTACAGGCAGAAACTATTGCGTTGTCGTTTAGATTAATATTCATTCTGAACATACTTGACTTTCTGTCGATTCTCAGCTAAAGATGGATTTTGAATTACAAGAAACTGCTTCTCGTTCAACAGATGTTCATATTCTGTTGCTGTTTTGGTTAACACAAAGGCCTGCATCTTGGTCCCATGTAATAAAAAAACCTTACATACTTTAATTGACAAACAAATGTTCATATTCCGTTACTGTATGAAGTATCAATAAAAATAAATACATGTATACTTACTTGTTGGCCATGAAAGTCATATCATAACAATATACCTTTCGTGGATTGTTGAATGCAGGTCGGGTCCATAGTCTAACAATGCGGATTTTGATGGTGTAGTCAGGGCCGACTCAACGTATTGTACGCTCGAAGCGTATAACAAAATTGAGGCCCTTTTCGTAAAAAATAAAAGGAAAAAAATTGCTTTTGATCCTATAATTTGTATACATAGTGATATATCATAAACCTCAAAGTCATAAATTTTAAAGCTAAAATCACCTACATATAAAATGTTTTCTTAAGAATTTAGGACCCTAAGGAAGTGGAGGTCTAAAGTGGTTGCTTTATTTCACTCCCCCTTTAGCCGGCCTTGGGTGTAGTCGTCTTGGTTGAGATTCAAATTGTTCAGCAAGGTGATGGCTGGTTGTTCAATTCTATATAACATGTGAAAAAGTAAAAGTTAGTAGCATATTATAATACGATAAACAAAAAGAACAATATAATACTCAATCAGAATCAAGTAATGTATTGTGACTAAAAGTGTAGAGTTAGCACGTGTACATATACGTTCGTGTGTGTGAACGATGATGATGTTGAGGGAGGAAGGAGTGAGAGTTGTAAATACAATGCGATAATAACGTGGTATTTATTCTAGTATATCGTAAAGTATTTTTGATCATTATCTTTGCCAAATATTTTGATTATAATGAGATAATAAAAAAATCGAGAAATATGTAATATAGATTGAAACCATAAAATGATATTTTCCAAATATATATACACTTGACAAAAAAATCATTTATTTAGTCAAAAGAATAAATAGTCATTCTATTACCATACTTGAAATACGAATTAGAAAAAAAAAATCAAATCAAATCAAATTTAAATTGTAAAAAATCTTTCTAAAACATATATATAGCTCAAATCATTGAAAACTATAATTTGTCATTTATAATCCAAATCATACTAAAACTAAATAACAATTTATTTTAGTTAACAATAGAAATATATGCAAAATAAGGAAAGTCATTAAAATGAAGAAAAGAATTAAAACAAGATAATTTTCCTTCCTAAACGAAAGAAATGTGTAGTAAAGGATTGCCACATGGCAAAAATAGACTTAAGTTTATGCCATGTGGCATAAAATTGTTTTGCTTTATTATAATTTATAGATAGATTTTATATTTTAGTCGTCTTACCTTTTTTTTTAATCTTAATAGTATTATTATAATTAAAATTTTTTTACGAAATGATTAACAGTTTTATATATTAAAATACAAATAGGGTTTTCATATTTTTCAAAAAAAGCATTTAAAGCCCTAGCTTATTGTTGGTGCAGAATGTCTATGTTTTAGTCTTATATCGAGTCTATATAGATTAGAGTTGAAATAGGCTAGCGAAACGAAGTATTTATGTATATTGGAGTCAAGTTCGCTGGTGAAGTACATGTGTAGTCAAGTTCGGCCGAACTTGATATAGTCAAGTTCGCCCGAACTTCATCCCCCACCAACGAACTTGTCAGCCTATAAATAGCTAGCTAGTCTTTCTCATTTGTAACTTTGGCATTTCTGAAGCGAAGCTCTGTCAATTTGGAGATTCGACGTTATATCAATAAAATTGACGTTTAATTGACTAATTCTTGTTATTTGGTAAACTTGTCATAATATTTCCGCTATTATGGACAATAGAGATCAAATCTAGGTTCCTATGCATTGAGGATCGGTCCTACAAGTGGTATCATAGCTAGAATAGCCTGATTTGATTGATATCAAGACAAGAACACTTCTAATTATACTCCATTCTTCTATTTTTCTTAACTTTTACACAAAAATGAAGAATTCACGGTCAAATTCTGTCCAATTTTGAATATGACATGTTAAATACATCATAGATAAACCCCTTAGAGTTTGGAGACTAAAATCAAACGAATTGGTGTCAAATTGTTGTAAAAACCATGTTTTCCAAACACTTGTTTATCGAACTTGTTAGCCAAGTTCGACCGAACTTGACATAAAAAGTCACTTTTTAAGTGAGTTTTTATCAAGTTCGACCAAACTTGAGGGTTTTTGATAGTTGTTTTGCTAAGTTCGCTCGAACTTACTAAAAATTCTTTGATATTTTGTCAAGTTCGACCGAACTTGATAAAATTCAAGAATAATCTTGGTAAGTTCGCCCATACTTGTGAAAAGCTTATAAAACCTCAACTTGCAAGTTCGCTTGAAGTTCAAACTCAGGAAATTTTCAAAACACATCACAAGTTCGACCAAACTTGTGATAAAAACTGAAATTCTTCATTGTCATACCATAAGTTCGACCGAACTTAGGGTTTAAAATCTGAAATTCTTCATTACACTACAAGTTCGACCGAACTTGTAGTAAATCTAAATTTTCAAAAAGTTTTAACGTGTTTTCAGCGTACGTGTCTTGTTATTCGCGATGGATGATATTCAGAGAGCATTAATGTCCGGAGTGGGTACATCCAACGCCATACAGCAAGTCAATCTAGACAACGAAATGGGCACGACCGTTAAACCACCAAAGTTAATGAGCATGGACGAGTACGAAGGATGGAAGGAGAAATTTACATATTGGGTTCAAGCCATGCATTTCCTAGGCTGGGTATCGATTGAGAGAGGTTATACTATTCCGTTGGATGAAAATCAGCAAGTCCTGGAGAAATTCAAACACTCCAGAACACAGAAAGAAGAATTCATTGCTGAGAAAAAGATGATTAGTCTCATTCAACAATCCGTTAAAGAGGATATTCTGGTCTTGTTGTTGGAATACACGACTGCAAGAGAACTCTGGTTATCACTGCAAAAGAAATACCAAGGAAGCGCAGAGATGATCAAGAGTAAGAAAGCTCTCATTGTGAAGGAGTTCGATATCTTTAACATGTTGAAGGGAGAGATAATGAAACAGATGATTGAGCGTTTCTGTCATCTGATAGTCCAAATGAGAAGACACGGTCTAGAGAAGACGGAACAAGAATACATCGATAAGCTTGCAGATGCGTTACCTGACGGAGAGTGGACTACTTACCTGATGGTTCTGAAAGAAAGTTCGAATTGGGAATTCTTCAAGCTGTCAACATTCATAAACAAACTGGAAGGTCATGAAATGGAACTTCTGAAGATTGCAAAGTCGAAGAATGCTAATATTGTTCAAGATGTTGGTCTGTATTACAAAACCGGGATGCAAGAAAACATTTCAAGCCCGAAGATTCAGACAACATTCAACACGAATTTGAATTCTTCGAACCAGTCGCAGCAGAATCAAAATCAATCATATCCACAATATGATCAAAGTCCACAGAGCTCTTTGTTCTCAAGCACTGGTTTAAATTCGTCTTATCAGAGTCAAGCAAATCAGAATCAACAAACAAATTCTGATCCAAATGTGTACAAGTGTAACATTGCTGCCAATCTTAACAATGTTGTTTCTGAGCAAGTTGCAAAACAACACATGTCACTTCTCGCCATTGTTCTAGAATCATATGAAAGTCTTGTAGCTAGAAAGATTGGTAATCCCGAGATGACCGCCGAAGACTACGATCAGGTGGACGAGAAGAGCTTGAACTGATGGACATAAAGTGGTGTTTAGCTTCTATCATTCGAAGAGTGACAAAGTTTGTTGCACTCATAGGCCGAGATACCGAAAATTCAAGCAACAAGCTAGGGTTTGATAAAACGAAGGTCACTTGCTTCAGATGCCGATAGAAAGGTCATTTTAAGAGAGAATGCAAAAACCCTGAAGCAACGAGAAATCAGAGTCCATTCGGAGGAGGCAACGAGTATTACAAGAAGTCACTGCAGTACAAGCCTTTCCAAAAGAAGACTCAGATTGAAATCCAAGAGAAACCGAACAGTAGCAACACTAAGAAAGCTATGGTTGCATCAAACGAAGATGATGGTTTCGAATGGAACTCTTATATCAGTAAGAAGACCGAAGTTGCATTGATGGCTCAAATCGTTGAAGATACATCTGCCGAAGAAGCAGCAGCTCTAGAGAATATTTTACTGGAACAATATCTGCAACAACAACAGGAAGAAGAAAAGTATCTTCACATGAAGCAGCAAGGAATTTTATCTTCTAACTCTTGTGATAGTTTTGCAGGTCACTTTGATGGAAGTTCTCAGGAGCAAGTTGCCGAGGAGAAATCAATTGACGAAAAAATCATTGATGTTAATCAAGAATTGAATGCTGAAAACCTCAAGGACATTGCCGATAAAGCTTTAATGGCAAATCTAACCAAGGTAGGTCCAGAGGTAAAGATTATCGAAAAAGAAGTTGTCAAAGTACAAAGTTGTAGAGGTTGAAAAACCTTGTACAAAATGTACCGAGCCATGTGCTGAATGTGCCAAAAAATCACAGATCATCGCTGAACTCAATGTACATAACGAACATTTCAAATACGATTATCGTACAATGAAGGAAGCGCATGACAAAATGAAAGATGATTATGGCAGGCTTGATAGAAACAATATCGAACAACATGATACTGTAAGGATGTTGAAAGGTACAGTAATGGATAAACAAAAAGCAATAAACATCTATAAAACACCATTGCTGAGACCAAACAACAACTCCAGGACATGAAAATTGAAACAGAATATGTTCAACAACTTTTAAGAAGTTACACAACTAACGCATATGTCATTGATCACATTCTTCCGACAATTCCATCAGAAGAAAAACCTAAAAAGAAAATTGGTAAAGAATACAGCAATGTTCCACCTCCCATATGTGAAAAGTACTGTCGCAAAACTGTTGATGGGATGGATAAGGCACTCAACATTGAGTTGTTGTCTGAAAAGAAAAATGAGTTGCCGGAGAACATTGATGTAGTCTATACTAAAATAGATGATGACAGTGCGGTAGTAAAAAAAGGTGGTTGAAAATGTTCTGAACGATTCTGATGATGGCAGCTTCGAAAGCGCCACCTCGAGTTTGAACAGTTCTGACACAAATTCCGAAGATGACGATACATCATCGGAGGATGATCTATGTGATGATCCTAATGTTGTAATGTACAAGATTAAGGAATCTGATAGATTATACTTTGATTACAGTTTTCCGATTCGGAACGTCAATGAGGATCAATTGGATAAACTGTTCAAACTGGTTGAAGTCACATCAGATGACCTGGAGAAAAATGAAAAGAAATTCTATTCCAAACCTAAAAGAAATTACAATAACTACCGAAGAAATGGTGGTGATCATCCGGAAAACCGGAGAGCTGGGCTGTGTAACATTCGTGTAAATCAGGTTTCGAAAACCCGCCCCAAGTTACCAATCAAAGAGTATTTAATTATGTCGGGTGGTCTTAAATTTTTTTTTCATTAGAATTCTTTTTGTTTAAAATAACTTAAATAAAATAAAGTAAATAATCAAATCAAATATTAAATATTTATAATTAATAAACGGTTTAACTTATAATATAGAAAATAGAAATAAAAACTAACGGGCGAGCCGGGGATCGAACCCGGGTTCCTCGGGTTAACATACACCGCAAACACCACTGAGCCACATACACCTTTTGGTTAGAATCCGGAAACAAATTATACTTATGCACAAACCACCTATGCCTACAAATTCAAATCAGCGAACCGCTGATCTCGCTCTGTCTGGTAATCCCAAAATTTGCAGCTGTCACCAGCGTCAACTCTTTCCGAATTCGACCCCAATTACCTTAAACCGAAAATAAATCACGCGAACAGGTTTCCAAAAACCGAAATTCAACATCCCCTGTTTCCCCCTATAAATACCAGACGAATTCCCCATTCAGAATTCGCTCATACTCTCTAGCTTACTCTAAAAAAAATCGGTCACCTGAAAGGAGCTCTGTCCCACCGGAGAACCACCGGAATCACCAAAAATCCAGTCGCCGGAAATCGTGCCGCCATCTCTGTTACGGTAGAATCTCCCTTGCTAATCTTTGTTCAGTTAAATTAACATTAATTGCTGTCGTTTACTATCAACAATCAGAAAGAAAAGTTTTGGGCGGGTGACAGTTCTGACATGGATTTGAAATGAAGAAGACGAAGTGGGGATAAGTAATTTATGTAATAAAAATCATATTTTTAACCGGGTTAGACACACAGTCCAGTGGTGGACTGTGTGCAATTATACCACAAAGGCCCTGGGTTCGACTCGTTTACGTTACCGATTCTCTGTAAATAAAACCAAGCTTTTTAACTCACTCAGATCGCTCTGGAACAAGTGTTTAAAATTAATACAAATAAGGATTTATACGGGTCAGACACACAGCCCAACTGGTTGG
This sequence comes from Scalesia atractyloides, assembly GCA_947069175.1. Classification (NCBI taxonomy): domain Eukaryota; kingdom Viridiplantae; phylum Streptophyta; class Magnoliopsida; order Asterales; family Asteraceae; genus Scalesia; species Scalesia atractyloides. The sequence goes on from CAMTDV010000010.1 coordinate 42,830,307, forward strand.
GCTATGGGCACGAGAACTGGGGGTCTCGGGTTCGAATCGTGAAACCTCAACCGACTTTGAAGATTTACAAATCTTTTTAAAATAAATAAATTCGGTATTAACATAACTAGTATATATATATAATTAAATCAGAGAATATTTCGGGTTAGACACGTAGCTCAGTTGGTAGAGCTGCGTGCACGTATACGGGAGGTCACGGGTTCGAACCTCACTCGCCGCCTGAATTTCATGCTATCCGACCGGTCAGACCTGACAAGGTCAACATATTTTTTTTTTAAATTTGTTTTCTTATTTTTACTTATTAAATTGAAAAATTATTTAAAAATACTTAAAAATAAGATTCCTAAGGTTAAAAATTTGCAATAAACTCATGAAAATAAATCTAAAAATCTCATTAAGAGCAATAATTAAAAATTTAATCTCAAACAAAATTATTTATTTATCGACGTTATTATTTAGGTTAGTTTTCTCTCGTCGGTTGAATCATAAATTCGTGCGCATTCATCATTATCAAGGAACGCACCCACTGTGAGTGAATCTCTACCAATTCCCCGTTTTAATCATGTTTTGGGGTGTATCATGTGTCGTACTATTCTTTTATTTTATTTAAACACTTGTGCATACATTATATCCGTGATCAAATGTGTATTGATTGTTGTGTGAATTATATGTAGATTAAATTTATCATTTCAGTGCACGCATTTCATTAGGCCCATCAGTTCCCCATGGGATACGGGTTGAGCATCAGGAGCCTCATTAGATCGACTCCGTTTGATTGAGCCTTGATCTCAAATACATCATCATTCATGTCGTATACTCATCCAAAGTGGTTTGTGATTGTTTACATATATATGTTTGCTCACATGTGATTAATGCACGAATTTTCTTTAACAAATAAAACAAGAAATTAGTTAAAATGTTTTATCAAGGTTCACTCGCCAACTTTTGTTGACCCAAAATCTCCCCTGTTTTACACATGATACAGGTGATCTAGCCGAGACAGGAAACACTTAGGATGGCCTAAAAGAATAAACAAGTTAATGCTTTGGAATAAATATATAGTTTCATTTTCCTTTGTAATTGTATGAATTTTGTTTTTGGATATTTAAGTTGTAATTTGAATTTAATAAATATGAAACATCTTAGTAAATATCATGAGCTTTGGTGATAACCCAATTATGCCCCGACTTTTATTCCGCTGCGGGTCGGGGTGTGACATATTGGTATCAGAGCTTGTGGCTATTGGGGTATATGATAGGTTATTAGACCCTTAGAGCCTATACTATAGTTGATTAAATTTTAATTGTTTATGCATTATATGCAAAATTCATGATGTTTATATGTTTCATGTTTATTTTCACGCCCAATATTTTGCAAGCACTCTCACAAGTACATATTAATATGCAATGTTCATCATAATTCATATCCTCATAACTTATCATATCTATGAGAGCACACACCTCACGATTTCCATGATTTTTGCAATGATTTTGTATTTTTTTTCAAATCACATTAAAGTGAGTTCTCACGACGGGCATGTAGTAACTGGAAGGGTACGAGTACCGGTAGTCGGAACGTCCTGTCTAGGCTTGGCATTCGTATAAATCCAAAGTAAAGGACCAGTTTGCCTACCTGGGACTAACGATGAGAGTACGAAGGACCTATTAGGCCAAAGCATGCCATACCAAACGTCGTGTGAACTAACCCCACTTTGAGCTATCATTGTGTCTACACCTGGACACCCTCCTACCATACATCTCGCAATCATGTTTTACGATTTTCATTCGGGTGGTGCGAGTGTTAACCCGCCGAAACCAATGTGAATCCTACCAAACCCAATAGTCATGGGGGCCCACATGACTACACAAGAAATGGTATGGACATTTGGAGGCCCAAACATGAGCAAACCCAAGACATCCTATGGATGTAGTTAAATTATTGTCAGTTATGTTGTTTTTCATTCTTTTTACGACACATGACACCTAGAAAATTCTTAAACTCATAATCTTCCTACATATGATCCTGTAGATGTCGGCTAGGCAATTACGTGGAGGTAGAAAGTCAGGAAAGTCAAACGAACGCTTGGCCAGACAAATCGCTAAACAAATGGCCGTTGTACTTCCTGACATCGTGCTTCAAGTTCAACAAGCTCTCACCGCTAATCCCATCAACCCTCCCAACCAAGAAGACCAGAGAGTCGCTAACCCTCCTTCCAAAACCCCAAGTGCACCTACAAACACTTCAAATCCTGCGATCCCCCAAAATATGAAGGGACCGAAGGTGTTACCGCCCTCCTTCACTGGTTTGAAGAAATGGAAAACACTTCCTCAATTGCGATTGTCTCGAACCATAAGGTACGTTACGTGAGTGGAAGACTGTTTGGGGTAGCCCTTACCTGGTGGAACACGGAAAAGGGTAAGCGAGGAGTTGAAGATGCCATGGCCTTAACATGCGAAGAGTTAAGGGAACTCATGACAAGACGCTTCTGTCCAAGAAGCGAAATCAAAAAGCTGGAAGACGAATTCCACGCACTGAAACAAAGGAAGGAGACCACACTTCATATAATAAGAGATTTCTCGAGTTGAACCAGATGATCCCCAATTTGTTCACCCCCTTGTACCGCTTAGTCGAACACTACATTCGAGGCCTCCCCTCGAAAATCCAAGATTCGGTTTTAAGCACTTCGCCTGCAACACTTGAAGCCGCAATGGAGTTAGCTACAGAACTCACTAAGAATCGCATTCGAAACGGAAAATTCAAAGATGAGAAGAAGAAAGCACCCATTGAGACCCCAACTCCAAACCACCTCGTCTCACGCTCGAAGTTTGCTGGTAAGAGGAAGCGAAATAGCAAGAATTTTGCTGTCACTCAAACTAACCCTCCTATCACTGCTGCACCAATCACCCAAATTGCTCCTCCAGCTGCACCATTCAAAAAGCCATACACTGGCCCACACCCAAAGTGCAACCGCTGTCAATACCATCACCCTCCCGAAAACCCCTGCCAACATTGCACAAGTTGTGGCCGTGCAGGTCACACCATCCAAACCTGCCGTACCCTTCAACGAATGAACCGCAGTCAACCTCCAACCCAAACCCAAAATCAAATGGTGGGCCAAGGCCAACAACCCTTACTTCTACCACCTGCACAACACGCAGCCCAACCTTACTACCAACCCAACTACCCCATGATGTAACCCATGAGAGCTTGTTTCAACTGTGGGGACCCAAACCACTTCAGGAACACTTGTCCACGCCTAGTAAACATCATCCATGCCCAAGCTCAAGCGAACCCGGTAAACCAAGCTAACCAAGCTCCTCCACCTGCTAGGGGAAGAGCTTTCAATATCAATGCCAACCAAGCCAGGGCTGACAACAACGTGGTCAACGGTACGTTTCTCATCAATGGTAGTTATGCATCCATATTATTCGATACTGGTGCGGATAAGAGCTTTGTGTCCTTAGAATTCGAACCTATCCTCGACCAACCTCGTGTTAACCTCATGGAATCTCTAACGGTGGAAGTTGCTGACGGAAAACCCACTTCATTAAATTCTATTATACGCAATTGTACTCCCACTCTGAACGATCACGATTTCCCAATTGACCTCATTCCTATGAAGTTGGGAAGTTTCGATGTTATAATCGGTATGGACTGGCTCAGCCAGCAACACGCTGAAGTAGTGTGCCACGAAAAATTCATTCGCATTCCTCTTGCAGACGGTCAGACACTACGTATTTTTGGGGAAACCCCTTCGAAGGGACTCAAATTGATGTCCTGCCTTCAAGCTCGACGTTATCTCCGCAAGAACTATGTCGCATTTCTAACTCATGTCGTCAAGAAGGGAGGCAAGGAGAGGAAACTCGAAGATATCCCAATTGTGAAGGAATTCCCACAAGTTTTTCCCGACGACATTTCAGGACTTCCTCCTGTGAGAGAAGTCGAATTTCGCATCGATCTTGTACCTGGCGCTACACCAGTCGCAAAATCTCCTTATAGGTAGCCCCATCCGAAATGCAAGAGCTGGCCAGTCAACTGCAAGAGCTGACTGACAAAGGATTCATACGTCCTAGCTCATCGCCTTGGGGTGCACCTGTTCTTTTTGTGAAGAAGAAAGATGGAACGTTTCGCATGTGCATTGATTATAGAGAACTCAACAAGTTGGCGGTTAAAAATTGCTATCCACTGCCTCGCATTGCTGACCTCCTAGACCAACTTCAAGGCGCCACCTACTTTTCAAAAATCGACCTTCGTTCTGGTTATCATCAGCTTAGAGTGCGCGAAGAAGATATCCCAAAAACCGCCTTCCGGACTCGTTATGGTCATTACGAGTTCATGGTCATGCCCTTCGGTTTAACCAACGCCCCTGCTGTCTTCATGGATTTGATGAATAGGGTATGCAAACCCTACCTCGACCGTTTCGTCATAGTCTTCATCGACGACATCCTTATCTACTCCAAGTATAAATCCGATCATGAGCGACACCTTCGACTCATTCTTACACTCTTAAGGACTGAAAAGCTTTACGCTAAGTTCTCAAAATGCGAGTTCTGGTTAGGAGAAGTACAATTCCTTGGTCATGTCGTCAATGACAAGGGAATTCATGTCGATCCTTCAAAAATCAAGGCAGTACAGGAATGGCAAGTGCCACGTACCCCTACCGAAGTTAGGTCATTTCTTGGTTTGGCTGGTTACGATCGACGCTTCATTGCCAACTTTTCCCGTATCGCTGTACCACTCACGGCCTTGACTCATAAAGGAAAACCCTTCATTTGGGGACCTAAGCAAGAAGAGGCCTTCCAAACTTTAAAGCAAAGGCTTTGTGTCGCACCTGTCCTTACACTCCCTGAGGGTTGCAATGACTTCATGGTTTATTGCGACGCGTTAGGGCAAGGACTAGGCAATGTATTAATGCAAAGAGGAAAAGTGATAGCCTATGCCTCTAGGCAACTCAAAGTTCATGAGAAGAATTACACCACCCACGACCTAGAACTTGGAGCCGTTGTGTTCGCTCTCAAGATATGGTGACATTACCTCTACGGTACCAAGTGTGAAATATACACTGACCACAAGAGTCTCCAACATATCTTCAACCAGAAAGAGTTGAATATGAGGCAACGAAGATGGGTCGAACTTTTCAACGACTACGACTGTGAAATTCGGTATCATCCTGGCAAGGCAAACGTGGTGGCCGACGCGCTCAGTCGAAAAGGTTACGCGAACTCCATTAGTCTTCTATGTTCGCAAATCATAACCGACATCAAAGATCGAATCCGGGCTGCTCAACATATTTCTATAACCGAAAATGACGTACGCGATGAGCTGTCATGTGGAGCTGAACTCAAAATCGAAACCAAATCCGACGGTATCCTATACTATTTAAACCGCATATGGATTCCTAACCGCGATAACCCTCGTGATTTCCTCATGAATGAGGCACACAAAACACGATACTCTGTACACCCAGGAGCCGATAAGATGTATCAAGACCTACGATACACCTACTGGTGGCCTAGCATGAAAAAGGATATCGCTGTTTTTGTTTCCAAGTGCCTTACCTGTTCCAAAGTAAAAGCTGAACATCAAAGACCTTCAGGACTTTTAGTCCAACCCGAAATACCTGTATGGAAGTGGGAAAACATAACCATGGACTTCATTACCGGGTTACCTCGCACCTCCAGTGGGTATGACACCATATGGGTAATCATTGATCGTCTTACCAAATCATCTCATTTCATACCGATTCGCGAGGACTTCAAGAACGAGAAGTTAGCTCGTATCTACATCAGCGAGATCGTAAGCCGTCATGGCGTACCATTAAGTATCATTTCGGACCGTGATGGCCGTTTCACTTCACGCACAAGGCGAGCTGTACAGACTGCTTTGGGTACACGCTTAGACCTTAGCACCGCCTTTCCCCCTCAAACTGACGGTCAATCTGAACGCACCATCCAAACCCTGGAAGACATGCTTCGAGCATGTGTCATAGACTTCAAAGGGAACTGGGACGCTCACCTACCGTTAGTTGAGTTTTTCATACAACAATAGCTATCATTCAAGTATCGGCATGGCCCCTTTCGAGGCTTTGTATGGCCGTAAGTGCCGATCTCCAGTATGTTGGCACGAAATCGGTGAAGCGCAAATCACCGGACCTGAATTGATTCAAGAGACAACCGACAAAATCCTTCAAATCCGAAACAATCTTCTAGCGGCTCAAAGTCGTCAAAAGAGTTATGCTGACAAACGACGAAAGCCCTTGGAGTTTGACATTGGTGATCAAGTACTTTTAAAAGTATCACCGTGGAAGGGAGTGGTTCGTTTTGGCCAGAAGGGCAAGCTAGCACCACGCTACGTAGGACCTTTCAAGATACTCGAAAGAGTAGGTCCCGTAGCATACAAGCTTGACCTACCAGAAGAACTCAACAGAATTCATCCCACGTTCCACGTATCAAACTTGAAAAAGTGCCTCGCCGAAGAAAACCTCCAGATTCCCTAGAAGACATTCAAGTCGATGAATCGATGCACTTCGTCGAGAGACCAGTAGAAATCAAGGATTTCGGTGAGAAGCGCTTAAGGCGAAGTCGTATTCCAATCGTCATGGTACGTTGGGAGTCAAAACGAGGACCTGAGTTTACTTGGGAACGTGAAGACTCAATGCGCGAGAAATACCCGCATCTTTTTCCGGTTACCACTACTACTTAAATTTCGGGACGAAATTTCTAAAAGTAGGGGATACTGTAACATTCGTGTAAATCAGGTTTCGAAAACCCGCCCCAAGTTACCAATCAAAGAGTATTTAATTATGTCGGGTGGTCTTAATTTTTTTTTTCATTAGAATTCTTTTTGTTTAAAATAACTTAAATAAAATAAAGTAAATAATCAAATCAAATATTAAATATTTATAATTAATAAATGGTTTAACTTATAATATAGAAAATAGAAATAAAAACTCAAAACGGGCAAGCCGGGGATCAAACCCGGGTTCCCCGGGTTAACATACACCGCAAACACCACTGAGCCACACACACCTTTTGGTTAGAATCCGGAAACAAATTATACTTATGCACAAACCACCTGTGCCTACAAATTCAAATCAGCGAACCGCTGATCTCGCTCTGTCTGGCAATCCCAAAATTTGCAGCTGTAACCGCGTCAACTCTTTCCGAATTCGACCCCAATTACCTTAAACCGAAAATAAATTACGTGAACAGGTTTCCAAAAACCGAAATTCAACATCCACTGTTTCCCCCAATAAATACCAGACAAATACCCCATTCAGAATTCGCTCATACTCTCTAGATTACTCTCAAAAAAATCGGTCACCTGAAAGGAGCTCTGTCCCACCGGAGAACCACCGGAATCACCAAAAATCCAGTCGCCGGAAATCGTGCCGCCATCTCTGTTACGGTAGAATCTCCCTTGCTAATCTTTGTTCACTTAAATTAACATTAATTGCTGTCGTTTACTATAACAATCAGAAAGAAAAGTTTTGGGCGGGTGAGAGTTCTGATATGGATTTGAAATGAAGAAGACGAAGTGGGGATAAGTAATTTATGTAATAAAAATCATATTTTTAACCGGGTTAGACACACAGTCCAGTGGTGGACTTTGTGCAATTATACCACACAGGCCCTGGGTTTGGCTCGTTTACGTTACCGATTCTCTGTAAATAAAACCAAGCTTTTTAACTCACTCAGATCGCTCTAGAACAAGTGTTTAAAATTAATACAAATAAGGATTTATACGGGTCAGACACACAGCCCAACTGGTTGGGCTGTGAGCACGAGAACTGGGGGTCTCGGGTTCGAATCATGAAACCTCAACCGACTTTGAAGATTTACAAATCTTTTTAAAATAAATAAATTCGGTATTAACATAACTAGTATATATATATAATTAAATCAGAGAATATTTCGGGTTAGACACGTAGCTCAGTTGGTAGAGCTGCGTGCACGTATACGGGAGGTCACGGGTTCGAACCTCACTCGCCGCCTGAATTTCATGCTATCCGACCGGTCAGACCTGACAAGGTCAACATATTTTTTTTTTTAAAATTTGTTTTCTTATTTTTACTTATTAAATTGAAAAATTATTTAAAAATACTTAAAAATAAGATTCCTAAGGTTAAAAATTTGCAATAAACTCATGAAAATAAATCTAAAAATCTCATTAAAAGCACTAATTAAAAATATTAATCTCAAATAAAATTATTTATTTATCGAATTATTTCGTTATTATTTAGGTTAGTTTTCCCTCGTCGGTTGAATCATAAATTCGTACATTATCATGGAACGCACCCACTGTGAGTGAATCTCTACCAATTCCCCGTTTTAATCATGTTTTGGGGTGTATCATGTGTCGCACTATTCTTTTATTTTATTTAAACACTTGTGCATACATCATATCCGTGATCAAATGTGTATTGATTGTTGTGTGAATTATATGTAGATTAAATTTATCATTTCAGTGCACGCATTTCATTAGGCCCATCAGTTCCCCGTGGGATACGGGTTGAGCATCAGGAGCCTCATTAGACCGGCTCCGTTTGATTGAGCCTTGATCTCAAATACATCATCATTCATGTCGTATACTCATCCAAAGTGGTTTGTGATTGTTTACATATATATGTTTGCTCACATGTGATTAATGTACAAATTTTCTTTAACAAATAAAACAAGAAATTAGTTAAAATGTTTTATCAAGGTTCACTCGCCAACTTTTGTTGACCCAAAATCTCCCCTGTTTTACACATGATACAGGTGATCCAGCCGAGACAGGAAACACTTAGGATGGCCTAGAAGAATAAACAAGTTAATGCTTTGGAATAAATATATTGTTTCATTTTCCTTTGTAATTGTATGAATTTTGTTTTTGGATATTTAAGTTGTAATTTGAATTTAATAAATATGAAACATCTTAGTAAATATCATGAGCTTTGGTGATAACCCAATTATGCCCCGACTTTTATTCAGTTGCGGGTCAGGGTGTGACAGGCTGGGATTAGAAGAATCTGATGAACTGAAAAAGAAAAAGTCACCATTTCATGAGTATAAAAATAAAAACATGAAATTTGTATATGGGACGAACACGGTTCATGAAAAGAGTTTGATCGGAAAACAATCAAACTATGAATTCAAGAAACAGAAAGAACTTCGAGATAAGGCGAAAGCCAGAAGTGGTGTAAAATCCACTAGTGGTCATTCACATGAGAATCGAACTTGCTTTAAGTGCAACGAAGTTGGTCATATTGCACGAAAGTGTCCGATGTCAAAACCAGCCTATCTTCGAAGAAAAAAAAGTTCAGATGTTGTGAAACCAAAGCAACCAGAGTTTGTAAAACCTGTAAAGATTTTGAAAAGAAATGAATCAAAACCTAAAGGTACACCTAAAACTGAAAAGATATTTGAAACTCAACTTTCAAAAAAGGTGAAACTTCTAGGGCAAAAGAAAATAAGTTTTACATCTAAAAGGCTAACATAAAATCTCAAGCCTGGATTGCTAAGAAAAAGACAACAACATCCGATGTTATTAAGTCTAAGCTTGTAAAGACTGATAACACGAAAGAAACAAAATCTGAAACTGTCAAAATTACAAGTGGTAATAATTCAAAAGATAAAAAGAAAGTAAGTTTTGAAGATGTAAACGACAGTGGAGGATCAGATTCAGATTATGAAGATGATTACCAAGCTTTCTATCCAAAACCCAAGACCAAAAAGGCTTGGGTCGCGCTCTTTAACTGGATTTTAACATGTGCAGGGGCTCCAGAGATCCGTACTTTCCAAGTGGATTCTGGATAGTGGAGCGTCCAGGCATATGACGGGAATGAAAGCGTTGCTGTTCGACATAAAAGCTATCAATGGTGGATATGTTGGATTTGCTGGTAATCAGGGTGGAAGGATAGTCGCCGAGGAGAAACTCTCTAATGGCGTTGTTTCATTCGATCGTGTGAACTATATTGCAGAACTGGAGAATAATCTTCTGAGCATATCATAGATTTGCGACAAGAAGTTCACGGTGCATTTCAATGACAAAGAATGTATTATCTTGAAGCCAGGATTTGTGATTCCAGATGAGTGGATTCTGATGCGAGCCCTGCACGAGAATGATCTATATGTCTTGGATATGGGCATCGCTACCACTTCATCAAAATCAGCGCAATGTTTTGTGACAAAGGCTACTGAGAATGATTCTATTCTTTGGCATCGTAAGATGGGGCATATTCATTTGCGAAAAATGAATTTCTTAGTTCATAATGATCTAGTAGAGGGTGTAAATCTTCGGAGCTTTCATATGTCTGATCATTGCTTGGAATGTAAAAAGGGAAAGCAGATCAAGAAATCACATCCGAAGAAAATTCTGAACTCAATCAAGTTGCCGCTGGAATGTCTACACATGGATTTATTTGGTCCTGTCAATGTTCGAAGTATTTCAGGAGACTTATACGGCTTGGTCATAACAGATGACTATTCGTGTTATTCATTGGTATTCTTCCAAGAATCAAAAGATGAAACATTCGAAAACTTGGTGATTCTGTTCAAGAAGCTAGAAAACCTTTATCATCTCCCCGTACGACGAATTCGCAGTGACAATGGCACAGAGTTTAAGAATAACAAAATGAAGGAATTCTGCAACGCTAAAGGGATCTTGCACGAGTTTAGTGCTCCCTATACTCCACAACAAAACGGTGTCGCTGAAAGGAAGAATAGAATCTTGATTGAAACTGCAAGAACCATGCTTGCAGACCCAAAACTTCCAGTCAGCTTCTGGAGTGAAGCGGTTGCTGTGGCTTGTTACACGCTAAACAGAGTTCTCACTATCAAACCAACAAAGAAGACATGTTTTGAGATGATCAACCGACGGAAGCCAAATTTGAAATTCTTAGAGCCATTTGGTGCGCCATGTACTGTAATCGATCAAGATAGTAAATTTGGGGCCAAATCTCTTGAAGGTTTCTTTGTCGGATATGCAAGTCCGCTAAGACGTGTATACCTTCTTTTGTTGAGAAAGGTTATTGAAGCGCAACACGTGGATTGCTTTAACTATACGGATCCTATTCAAAGAAAAGGTGACGCGTGGCTGTTCAACTATCAAGATCTTTGGAAGTCATTCGACTTGCCAGAAGAACCGTCTGAAGAAGAAATTGCAGCGTTATACTATCTTCAACATCGGCGAATCAAGAACAAATCATTAGACCAATTGTGGTTAATCAACCCACGTTGGATACTTCATCTTCCGAAGCAGGTCTAAGCAATAGCGATGTTCAAGTTGAAAATGTTTCTGAAGTAGAAGTAACACCTGCTACTCCTCCAATGAATGCTTCTAATGAACCAGGAAATACAACATCAGAGCTCAGATGCCTCAGAATCAGAACTCTGACTCAGATGAAGCGCCGACATTTGATGCTGATGATGAAACTTCATTGGATGAAGAAGTTGAGCAGATCTCTAACATGTTGAATCAATCTGCTAGTCCGAGAAATCAGATTGAAGCATCATCAAGTGCTCCTAATGTTGATATGAACAGTGATATGATTGTTTCAAATCAACAAAGCTCAGTTGATGTTCCAACAGAAGAAATGCCGCGATCATATTCTTATAATCCTTTAATGAATATCATTGGTGAATTACAAACGGGTGTGCGTACACGAAGCTAAATCAATAAAGCACTTAGTTGTTTCTACACCCGAGTTGCTCCAACTCAGAACTACTGCTACTACTCATGTTTCATTTCTCAAATAGAGCCAAAAACTGTTAATGAAGCTTTGAGTAACGAGAATTGGGTGATAGCAATGCAAGAGGAACTGTTATAGTTCGAGAAGTTAGGTGTTTGGAAGTTTGTAGACTTGCCACCGAAGCAGAAAGCTATTGATACAAAGTGGGTCTTCAAGTGTAAAAGAGATGATCGGGGTGTAATAGTCAGAAACAAAGCTCGGCTGGTTGTCAAGGGATTCCATCTGCAAGAGGGTATTGATTATACAGAGGTATATGCACCGGTTGCACGATTAGAGTCTATCCGCATTTTCCTTGCGTTCGCAGCTTGGAAAGGATTTAAGGTGTACCAGTTGGATGTAAAATCTGCATTTCTCTACGGCAAACTTCGAGAACAAGTGTACGTCTTCCAACCACCGGGTTTCGTCGATCCACTGAACAAGAATAAAGCATATCTCATGGATAAAGCCTTGTACGGACTACACCATGCCCCAAGAGCTTGGTACGAGACGTTATCGCAACATCTCGTTGGAAACGGCTTTACGGAGGAACAGTGGACAACACTTTGTTTACCAGAGAAGTTGGATCACATCTAATAATTGTACAAATCTATGTGGATGATATCATTTTCGGTTCTACGGATGACAATTTGTGCAAAGAGTTTGAAAAGATCATGAAGAAGAAATTCGAGATGTCCTCGACGGGCGAAATGAAGTTCTTCTTAGGTTTACAAGTGGATCAGCTTCCAGACTGGATATTCATTCATCAGACTAAGTATGTTCATGACATTCTCAAGAAGTTTGAAATGGATAGCTCGAAGCCGCTTTCAACACCGCTGGTACTGAACCATGGGATTTGCATAGACGAGACAGGAACCAAAGTTGATGACACTCTTTATCGATCGATGATAGGTTCTTTGATGTATCTGACAACATCTCGCCTAGACATCATGTATCCTACCTGCTTATGCGCGAGATATCAGTCTAGTCCTCGAGTGTCACACATGCAAATAGTCAAGCAAATCTTCCGTTACTTCACGGGCTTATGGTATCTTAACGAGATACGCTGACTCAGACTTCGGAGTGGACAAACTGAACTCGAAATCTACAACGGCAGGATGCCAGTTCTTTGGAACGCGTTCGGTAACGTGGCAGTGTAAGAAACAGACCACGGTCTCTCTCTCAACCTGTGAGGCAATATACATTTCTGCTTCCAGCTGTTGCTCTCAAATCCTCTGGATTCAGCAATAGATGAGGGATTATGGTCTGCAGTTTCTTGACACGCCTCTATATGTAGATAACAAAGCAACCATCGATATAACCAAAAATCCGGTTCATCACTCACGTACAAAACATATTGAAATTCGTTACCATTTCATTCGTGATTGTTACGAAAAGAAATTGGTGCGAATAGAAAAAATTCACACCGATGAACAAAAGGCTGATTTTTATACCAAAGCATTTCCTTTAACAAAATTTAAATATCTAATGAGGCTTAACGATATTAAAAATTTGCTGACAGGTACGGAAGCTGATGTTGAATACGGATCAGACGACGAGTTCAAGTAATCCGCATTGGTTTGTATGGTTTGTAAATATCTTTATAGTTTAAGTATTTCTTAAAAATCTAAAATTCAAAAATATGTTTTTGATTTTAGGGGGAGAAATATTTGGGAAAATACAAAAACATATGAGAAATTTCAAAAATGTACAAAAACATTGAAAAAGACAAAAAGAATTCGGTGTCACAAAAAGGAAATGATAGTACATCAGTGGACTATCACAGTATGCTAAAGAAATGAAAAGTTTAAAAGTAATAAACAAGTCTTACGGTGGATGTGTTGTTAGGCTTAACACGTTCAGTAAACTGTTTTTGAGATATAAACTAAATTTACAACTGCTTAATCTTGTGGATTAACACATCTTGGATATATGGACTCAGTACTCCGAAATTTCATTTGAGAGATTGCCTGATTCTGAGATACGAGGTCTTTATAGATAGTTGATATCTGGGGTATTATACAAGTTCTTCTGATTTTGCGGAAGCAATGGCCTAGAACTTCTATAATGCTTTCGCTATAAACCCCTAAACTACATGCAAATTTGAAAAGTATCGAAAGATCTAATCATTTGCAGTGCTGAAAAGATTCCTTAAATGGAACACACCTTAAAGTTGAGCCTTCATCTCTTTGTCTGTACGGTAGTACTAACCTGATCTCTCAAGGTCTCGCGTAACCCAGATACAGATATCAATTACGCTATATTCACCTGTAAGATGAAATCTAGGGAATCTTGATGCGGGAGTATATTCAAGAAGTGGGAAACACAGATAAGTCATGTTTCATAAATCATATCTTAACATATCTTGAAACAGTTGAGAAATGTGGTAAAGTTTAAATGGATAAACATATCGACAATCTAGGTAAACGAGTTTAAAACTTAAAGTCATCTAAAGGTCAACGGTACTGGTGATATGTCTCAAATAACTGATATGATCCTTAGACACGAATTCACAAAATATGTCTGTAAATATGTTTGTACATAGTTTACATTGTTCTGTACATAGTTTATCAGCTTTACAGATTAAATCAAAAAGATTTTCAGTGTGTTTTAGCATAAACTTACAAAAATACAAAAAGATTTTGTTTCTACATTGTTTTCAGCAAACCAATGTTGGAGAACGGGTCTTTGAAGTCTGGTAAGGTGCTTAAACTGGTGGGAATCTCATTGACAATGGGTTGGGAGCTAATCTGTAAAATCTAAAAAGTCAAAAACGATAAAAAGTTCATTAATTTGAAACTTTTGATTTTGAAAATATCAACAGTTTGTTCGTAACGGGTCAAACCGGGGTCATTAACTTGGACTCGGCAGACAAATCGGTTAACCAAGGTCATTAACTTGGACTTGGTCAACTGAGTGGATTTTCATAACTGGTAAAAAGTGGAAAGTTCAGGGACTCAATCGCAAAATTTGAAAAGTTTGAAATTGAGTTTGGCAAGTTCGGCTGAACTTGCTGAACTTATAAAAGTTTCACATTATAACAAGTTCGACCGAACTTGTTGATGGCTGATTTAGAATTAAGAGGTAAGTTCGCCCGGACTTAAGAGGGCCTTAGAATTTGGGCTTGCAAGTTCGCCCGAACTTGCTAGGGTATTTATATCCAGCAAGTTCGGCCGAACTCATTATCTGCAAACACATTTCTCCGAGTGAACTTAACCAATGTTGAGCGATTGTGTGAATTTGTCAAGTTAGAGTCGTTATACTGCCCAAATTACGATTGATTTTGGTGATTAGCACACCATCTTCAATGGACGGGGTAAATACTTGTGATTTGAACCGTTGAATGGATGTAAATTGTTGAACTCAGATCTAGAATCAATAAAATTGATAGATCTAGGATCTAATGGACCAAATTGAACATAAATTCATAATAATGGACATAAATCGACCAAGGATTTGTATTGACTTTGATCAGATGTGTCAATTTTGAAACTTGAAAGTTTGTTGAAGAAGATAACAAGTTCGACCGAACTTGCTATCTAAATAATGAGTTAATATGATGAGTATACGTGTTCAACCGAACTTGTTTTTTAAATCAGAACTAATGATGAAGTGGAAGTTCGATCGAACTTAGGTTTAAAACAGAAATAATATTGAAATGGAAGTTCTCCCGAACTTATATTTGTTTCGATTGAACATGTTGATACACATGTTCGGGCGAACTTGACTAAAATCAGATTGTTTTTCACACATCAAGTTCGCCCGAACTTGATGAAAAGTGTTGAAAAATTTTGTAACTTTTTCTCGTAATGCGTGCTAATTGTTTTGCATCGTTTTTCAGGTTCAAGCACCAGCTCGAGTAATCACTATGGACTTTTCTAAGTTCCATAATACGTGTATCACGCTTGATAAAGCGATATGTCCGTCGCTGAAGGAGTACGACAGTATTTTGAAGTTTCTGAAGGAATGTCCGATACACAGAGCTATTACGGAGCGCACAATGTCGTATAGATCACACACTTACCATTTCTGGATGAATGCAAGCCTCAGTGATGATAAAAGACCATGATTTCATCTGTGCAAGTGGGAAATGAAGTCAAAGATATCACGGTTACAGAAGATGATATTCGTAGGATCCTACAGTTTAATGATGACAAAGACGATCCTATTTTCTTGGACGAGAAGATGGTTAGAGGTTGTTTTTACCATATGGGGTACAAAGGGAGCGTTAAAAAGCCGACATTAAAGAAAGGGGAAGTGCCTAATCCCTACAAGCTCCTTATGCACGCGATTATTCATACCTTCAGTCACCGTAAAGCGGGTCTCGACGACGTTCAAGATTACATGGCCTGCATGGCAACGACGTTAATTCTGAAAAAGCCGTTCAACTGTTCAAAGCTTGTGTTTACGCATATGTCAAAGAATATGGATGATTCAAGGTTATGTTTATATCCAAGGTTTGTGCAAATGCTGATCGATGAGAAGTTCACAAACATTGCACGTGATCCAAAAGATGTTCTTTATCTTAGTCACCTTGATGATACTACTGTTAAGAAGTTGATAAAGTTTCAAAAGCAAGATTCAGCACCGGTGGCAAAGCCAGTATTTGGGGCTATCAAAGATGAAAATTATATATAGCGCCGGTTGATAACAAGTGGAGGAAAGATGGTAGCAGTGACGAGAAAGAGTTGAATGCTGAGAAAGATTGGTTTAAGGCTTTCAAGCCTAAAGCTTGAAGTGATTGGTTGTTAAAAGCTGAAGTTGAAAAGCCTAAAAAGAAACGAGCAGCAAAGAAAGTCGAAACGATGCTCATTGATGACGACGAACCAGAAAATGTTCAAGCTGAAGCTGGTTCTAGCGCAGCAGTTGTGATTGAGAGTCAGGAAACTGTTAAAACGACTCAGGAAGATGATGTTATTTCAGCTACCTCTGAGAATGATGATGATTCTGATGATACACTAGAGAGAGTTACAAAGAAAACAATAGCAGAGATTGAAGCTAAAAAAATCAAAGAAACAAATGCTGATTTTGATCCAAATCTTGAAAAAGAGTCTGACGAAGAAAGACCCAAGAAGAAAGCAAAAAGAACAAAGTCTTCAGCAACTGAAATTTCAAAGAAGACTACAGGGTCTCCACAGACTAAGGGCAAAAAGACAAAGAAAGCCCAGAAGCCAGCAAGCAGAAGATACAAGGGAAAGCTGAAAAGCGCAGAAGTTACACAAGAACCTTCTGGCGCACAGGAGAGAGGAGTTACACAAGAACCTCCTACACAAGAACCTCCTGTTATCATTTCTACTGAAGTTGTACATCCAGGAGTTACACAAGAACCTACTGTGACTGGATTACCTGAAGTTCCTATTATTCAATCTCCGGTTGCTCCAACGACTTCTCATCTTGAAAGTTCTACTCCTAAGAAGTCTACACCAAAGGCTGCTACTCCAAAGTTGACTCCAAAAACTCCAGGGCCAAATTTGTTTGGTGATATGCAGAACGAGCCTATTAGTCTTCAAGATCTGAACGATTTCTTTCCAGAGACGAATGTTGATCTTCTTGAAAAGTGTGTGAAGATTTTAGAAGAAAAAGTTCAACAAAATGAAGCTGAGAAAGCAGAGCTGATAAAGAAAGTGAATCAAAGCTTTGTAGAGAAAGAAATGTTAGATGATAAAGTCAAAGTGTTGGAAAATGAAAGAGAATTCTTCAAAGCCCTAATTGAAAGTTTGCAGGATGCCAATGATAAGTTGCAAACAGAGATTGCTGAGCTGAAAACAATTCAAGCCTTAAATGATCGAAGGTTTACGAGAATGCAGAAAGTTTTATCTAACACTCTGGGTATTGATTTCATCTCTGAGTATGATCGTCTGGATAGACATGAAGCTAAAGAAAGCTCTGCAAAGGAGCTTGCAGATAGTGGTAAAGGGAAAGGTGTTGAGGGTGAAGCACCTAAATCATCTGAAGCTGCCGAAAAGTCTATTGATGATGTTGAAAAAGCTTCTGAGTCGGATATTCTTAAGGTTGACGAATCTGTCAAGCCTTCTGATCCGGTAACTGTTTCTGAAGAAAAGGACGATGAAGACGCAGAAGATGAGGATAAGGATGATGACGATAAGAAAGATGATTCTCATTATGAAGATTGGAATAATGCTGATGATGATGATGATCAGGGAGGAGTTGGTTTGGAAATCAGTGAAGCGAAAATCTCTGATGAATTTGATTTTTCTTCTTTGATGGATGATGAATCAAACAAGATGGATGATCACATTGAGGGGGAGTCAGGGCAGAAAGGGCCTACTGAAGAGTTTGATATGTCTGATGTTGATAAGTTTGCAAAACCTGTTGCTGCAGTACCTACAAAGCCTCTAATACTCATGCTTGAACATAATGTTGAAGAAGGCGAGTACGTGCACAACTATACTAAAGAGGATTTGGCATAGTTGATCGAAGTTGATGCTGAATCATTTGATTTTGATTTTGAGGAACAAGTGATGAATGTTAACACGTTTGAGCCGAATGATTATCAGTACATACGAAGGTTTGAAGCTGATAAGTATAATAGAGTAATAGTAGAGGATTGGTCTTCTGATGATGAAACAGATCAAACTGCGAAGTACGTCGGTCCTAACACTGATAGTTTTCCTACATTTGAGGAGATGTACAAGTAACTAGATGAAGATATGTTGAAAGAGAAAATCGAAGAATCGATTCGAGAAGGCAAAGTTCCGACGAAAGAGGAAATAGCTCAAGCAAAGAAATCTTGGTTTAAAGAGATGCCGTGCGAACGTAAGTTTCGACGTCCTCTAGCATTCTTTACCAGAGATAAAGACGTGTCATTGGGGGATATCTTGAGTTGGGGATGGTTTAAAGTGCTGAATGTATATGCAATCAAAAGGGAATTTGGAGTGCAATACATCAAATATCTGGCTGATTTCAAGACGCTACCATACTGGGATGTTGAGGAACTGGTTCAGACTGTGAATGTTACATATCATATAAAGTATATTGATCAGTTACTGTGGAAGATGATCAAGTTTGAAGCGACTAAGGGTTTCAAGTATTGGAAGCCTTTTATTCCAGGTCGCCGAATCAAAACGAATAAGAAGACAGGGGAGAAGAATATAACGTTGATTATGAAACGACCGAGAGCTATGAGAAACATGCCATTGATGCCGATTGAACAAAATTTCTATCCAGTGTTCAAGTGGTGGCAGATAGATCCAACCACATGTGAAGCCGTTATTGTTTTACAATTTGAAGAACATTTGGATATTACAAAGGAAAGGGTTGAGATGTTGGGATTTCAAGGCATGGGAGGATTATGGAGGACAATCAGGATTCTAGATCCAATGTGGCTTGTCAACTGTTCAAGAGAAGATATCAAGTGCTTGTTCTACAACAAGATAGTATTTGAGGAACGTGAAAAAGAACAGGCTATTCAGTATCAAAGAGTTGTGAATGTTTGCTATGCACGTGAAGTGAATTCAGGGAAGATGTGGCAGACAAGCTGGAGGGAGCTAGAACGGGTTGAATTCTTAAAGGAAGAGAAGCGTTTTGAGGCTATACACGAGAAAGGTAGAAAGACAAGGCTTAGAAGATTTCAGTATATGAACAAAGTGCCTCCTACAGATCAGACGTCGGATCCAAAGCAAGAACGACGAAAGAAGCCATTCAAGAACTTCTTCGGTCATGTTCATTAATGTTTATTTGAAGACAGAGTTTTTTGAAGACTGATACAAGACGAAGACGATATCCAAGGGGAGTCTGTTGGTGCAGAATGTCTATGTCTTAGTCTTATATCGAGTCTGTATAGATTAGAGTTGAATAGGCTAGCAAAACGAAGTATTTATGTATACTGGAGTCAAGTTCGCTGATGAAGTACATGTGTAGTCAAGTTCGGCCGAACTTGACATAGTCAAGTTCGCCCGAACTTCATCCCCCACCAACGAACTTGTCAGCCTATAAATAGCTAGCTAGTCTTTCTCATTTGTAACTTTGGCATTTCTGAGGCGAAGCTCTGTCAATTTGGAGACTTGACGTTATATCAATAAAATTGACAATTCTTGTTATTTGGTAAACTTGTCATAATATTTCCGCTATTATGGACAATAGAGATCAAATCTAGGTTCCTATACCTTGAGGTCGGTCCTACACTTACATAAATTTATTAAACCTTGTGTGTCAATGAATAAATAAATAAAGGTAGTATAATAATTTTATTAAACCAAAAGTTCAATTAGTGTCTCAGAATCGAAACTAAAACAGACACATCTCAAGAGGAAAACAAATTAAATTAAACTGACTTACTTCAATCTAAAACATTTGTTTTTTAATAACAAAACACTTTTCTTTTTAAATTAAAACAACGTTTAAATATAAAAATACTTGTAATAACAAAAATAAGATAACAAAAAGACTAGAAAAGATAGATTAAAAGCAAAAAGATTTAAATAGCATTAATCTGAAAGTTAGAGAGGTGATACGTTTAGTAAGAAAAAATTTGCATTTAGCATCACTCTCAAAAGTAAACTCCACATGTAAAAAGCTAACGGAATGAGTTGATTTAGTTAAACGAGATTTATTAATCACATTCGTGTTTAGTATGATAGGTTTTGCAATTCAAAAGGGGGTTACGATACAACTTGTTGCCGTTTACATGCCATTTGCTTGTAATTTGTTGTTTTGGCGTTTTAATGAGAAAGATATACTTGTTTAAAAAAAAATCAAATAACTATATTATTTTTTCGACTTACAAGAACTTGGTCAATCACAAATGCCAAGGTTAAACTCATGGGTTTTTTATTCTTATATATAAAAAGAAGATATCACACTCAAATATATAAAATGGTCTATTATATAACTACTATTTACGAATTAAAATATTGTATATTTATATTTCCATAACAAAAGTGCAAGTGGTAAAGTATGAATTAAGATCAACTATAGAAATACTTATCACTCTTTATTCAAACATTTTATATACAAATAATATTTTGAAGTTTTAAAACAATTTTTTTTTGCCAACCAAAGAAACGATTCACTAAAATAAGAAAGATCCCTACTTAGCAAGCAGCTAAGAGGGATATACAGCAAGAAAAACACACCATTACATGATCATAAATCTGTTCTAGCTATCCTCACTAGTAATTACAATGGTTGACCTATTCTTGACCCACCAATAAGCCGTTTCCTTTGATGTCTTCCGCTACCATGGTGACTGACAGATTCCTCCTTCCAAAGACCTTCTCGTTTCTTCTTCTGAGCCAGATCTTCCAGATCGTGAGAATGGCGATAGCATGGATCACGTCCTTCTTCTTAGCTTCCAGGTTTAGAACAAGAATGCATTCGAGAAGTTGGGGCACCAAGGAAATACCCGTAGTGACCGGAACTCCTATCCATGCGCCCACCAACCCCCACACCGCCATTGCGAAACTGCACCCAACCAGCAAATGGTCTGCTGTTTATAGGACTAAATCAAAAGACGGGTATCGGCCTTCTCCCAATACAACTTCGCGAGCTGTCAGAGCTGCAGTAGTAAGAATACAACCGATGAACGCTCGCCATCCAAAGCAGTTTGCTTTGGGAATGGCGATTTTATTCCACCTAAATTGCTCTTGGTCCGCAAACTGAATACTTTGCCCAGGTGTGAGGTCCTTTATGATCTGTTGGACCGAAAAATTCATCCTTTTGCTGCCAGAAACCCAACGCCATTTATCTTGAATATCACCGAACTAAGCTTGGGTAAGCACGTTGTACAACGCCTGGAGCTCTGCCGGTTCCCTACTGACTCGGGTAGTCTTTTCCGGCCTAGCTCCCATTGCCTACCCGTACTTGAGTTCGAATAACATTCAACTATAGTGGCCTCCTTATTTTTTATGTATAATAACAAAAGAGGGAACTGATCTTTGAGCTTGCCCCCGCATACCATAAATCACACCACAGCCTCACTCGGTTCATTTTTGCGCCCACGAGTACCCCTAGATACACAAATGGGAACTCCCCCTTTTGCATCTAAGAATACTCGCTATGTTTTCCACATTCGCGTCTTCCACCCCCACATCATAGACAACACTCTTGTTGAGGTTCACCTTGATCCCCAAAGCTAAATAAAAACATCGAAGGATCCTGTTCAACTTCTTAATGTTTAAGACATTCCAATCCCCAAAGAAAAAGGTGTCATCCATGTAGAAAAGATGCGAAAGAGTTAGGCCATCACCACTTAGCACCACCCCTTTAAAATGCCTGACAGAACCGCTTTAGACACCATCACATGCAACGCTTCCATCACAAGGGTGAACAAAAAAAAGGGATATGGATCTCCTTGGTGGAGCCCTCTTTTGAGGTCAAACTTATTAGTCGGAGACCCGTCCACTAAAATTGAGGTTCGACCCGTAAAGAGGATTCCCAAAATCTAATTATTCCATCCAGGAGGCAAAGCCATATAATGCATAACGTTCACAAAGAAACTCTAAGACATACAGTCCTAAGCCTTTGAAAAATCCGTCTTGAAGAACATGACTTTTTTCTTACCTTTTTTGGCCCACGCGAGAACCTCATTAGTGATAAGCGGACCGTCAAGGATACTCCTTCCCTTAATAAAGGCCAATTGCTTGAGGGAGACAGCTGACTCCAAAACTAACTTTAGACTGTTTGCGAGGACCTTGGACACCTCTTTGCTATTAACTCCAATTAGAGAAATAGGGTGGTAATCCAAGAGCGTTAAAGGGTCAACCAACTTAGGTATAAGGGCGATAAAAGAAGAATTGCAATGTATACTAATAGAACCATGAACCCAAAATTCATCTAGTATAGCCCGGAAATAAGGTTCAAAGTGCTCCCAATATTCTTTAATGAAAGAAAAGTTGAACCCATCCGGCCCTGGGCTTTTGTTACCCCACACTTCCCTACGGCTTTGTAAAGCTCATCGTTTGAAAAAGGCTGGATAAGGCTCTCCTTCCCCACGCTAAACATAAAATAAAAGAAAGGTATTTTTAATGACATCAATGATATATATATATATATATAGGGTAGGGTTATATAGAAAACCCTAAAAATTTGAGAAAACCCTAGAAAACCCAACCTTCGGCAATTTTTTTTTGAAAAAATAACACATGTAATATACATGTTTTTAAGAGTTTTGGGTAAAAAAACAAAAAAGCGCCGAAGGAGTATTAAAAAAAAATAAACAAGTTTCAGCATTTTTTGTCTAACACATGTTAGTCACAAAAGCTGCTGAAATTTGTTTATTTTTTTTAAAATAACCCTTCGGCGCTTTTTTGTTTTTTTACCCAAAACTCTTAAAAACATGTACATTACATGTGTTATTTAAAAAAAATGTCGGGAGGTTGGGTTTTCTCAAATTTTAAGGTTTTCTATCTAAACTTATCCTCTCTCTCTCTCTCTCTCTCTCTCTCTCTATATATATATATATATATATATATATATATATATATAAGAGGGTAACTATCAAGCAGCTAACACCACAATAGTAATACACACAAATGTCATTTATACATTATGGAAAGAGTAAAATGCAATTTGCGTCCTTGAGGTTTCTGGCGGAGTCCCCTCTGAGTCCCCATGTGGATTTTGGGTGGTGAGTCCCTAACTTATAAAAAACACTATGTAGGACTAGTTTGACATGTGAATCACTTGATTAGACTTGCTAGAAACATGTATGAACATCTACGATCTTGATAAACGTGCGAAACCAATTAACAAGATAGTGAACATAAGGATTTCATAATATATCATACTGATTAAAATTCGGCAGCAATTCGTTACATTTAACTCCTTTATCAAAAACTAGTTCTCCAAAAGTTTCCAAAAGTTATGAGCACATGCACACAGGTGACCCTTATATAGAAGTTGGTCGTCCGCGCTCAGGATTCCTGCGCTGGGGAATACTCATACGTGCGTAGGACTCTTGCGCACGTATGAGTCCCTTTACGTTATTTTTTTTTCAAACTTAAACACTAATGAACTTGCAACCTATACATACACGCACATACAAAGACGCAGGCATTAGACATAAATGAACTAACGGACTCCCCCTTGGATATCGGCGCAGTCTTGTCTTTGTTGGTCTCTAATCGTCAATCCCAAGAACCCTTTTTTGATATTCTTTCTTGTGCTCTTCAAAGCTTCTCTTTTGTGTTTGATCAATTATCGCCTATTTCATACATTGATACCCTGAGATAGATGCCGTTTTTCTCATCTTTGCCGTCTTCTCTTTCTTCTCCTATTTTGCTTCTAACTTTCTCCAATCGCTCTCCCACATTCTCCGCGAGTGTATTTCATAAGTAAAACACTTTCACCATATTCTGAAATTGCAAAGCTTGTTCTCTGTCTTGTGGTGCAAGGTAGATGTTGTTAAAGAATAACACTTCAATATCTTTCTCATACATCTTAACCAGCCATATTGGATCATACACACAAATAGTTCTCCAGTTCTTCTTTCCTTCGCACAAAACTGTCACTACCTCACCTATCTTTTTGTCATAATACCACCACTTAAAATATTTATGAACATCCTGCTCCATTTCGTGGAACGGTATCATTCGGATTTTTGTACTTTAGTGCGACAACATATTTTCCGGTTTCAGGATCCACTTCCGTCTTTGATACAATCCGCTTTGTTCTTGAGGCTTCCAAGATTTGAACCCTGTACGAGCTTCTCTTTTGATAAATCTCAAAACATGTTGATTGTATGTTTTCAAATCATAGCTAATCGGCCTTAGTCTGCACAACACTTTTACATCCCATGACTGTAAACTCTTGATATCATTGATGAATCTGAAGTATTGAATTCCATATTCTCTTTATATAATTCTTCGCAATTTCGAAATCTAACTCCAGCTAATAATATCTCCCATAGACACATCTTTATGTTGCTTGAAGAACTTCAAAGGTCTGAGAAACTTTCTTTCATTCATTAAATCTCTAAACCACTTTACTCGATCAATAATGATATCTTCTTCTATAACAGTGGGAACATCTCCTTGTTTTTCTTCAATTTTTCTCTTCAATATATCATTAACTTCTTCAACAAACATTTCATTAAACGTGGGGAATTGTTCGTTAATCTTGTTCACATAACGAACTTCAGCATCATCTAAATCATCTTCAATCTCCACTCTATCATATTCATCAGCATCTATAACAGGTTCAAATACATCAGTCTCTCGCTTATCATCATTCTATTCATCATTAAGATCTTTCTAGTAATCAAACTCTATTTCATCTTGATGAATACCGCATAATTTCACCAGTTCTTCCTTTGGTCGTTGTGTATGAATTCACCTTCTTCAATATCATAATCTTCTTCAAGAAATTGTTGAGCAATTGGACTACCAGGAACATATGTGAATGGTATTGCATCTGTGACGATTCCTGTAGTTTCACCTGAACTATTGCTTACTCTTTAACATTTTGTTGCTTACCAGACTCCCCCTGGCCCTTTGCACTCACATCAGTCTTGGTCGTCTTGTTGGTGCATATTATGTATGTCCGCCACTATGCGAATAGGCTAGATAAAGCGTGTGCTGAATATTGTATAGTTTAGTGAGAAAAATGAACACATGACACGATGGTGAGGAGGAGATCACCTTCGTACGAAGGTAGCTTAGTCTACATCAAACCTTGTGTCTATATATAGTGTTGTATGTTTGTGAGTTGATTAAGCTTTGGAGATCCCAGAGGGGAAATGCTGCAATTTCTCCAGCTTGTAAAGATGTATACTCTTTTGTTATGAATGAATCATTCTGCTTCTACTCCGTTCTTAATAACATTCAACAGAATTAGTGATATCCCGTCAAAACTTCTGTCTAGACCCGCTGGATCCGAAACTTTCAATTGGTATCAGAGCTACCTTACCGATTCAATCGATCTAACAGTTGATTGAATCACCTACGCTCATGAATTATGGACTTTTGAGGGTTTTTAGACATAAATCATCAAATAAACAAACAATCTACGGACAAAAATTAAAATTGAAACCATAGGATGTTTAGAATTGGATTTCGACCATATCTGTGTAAGAATTATCATGAAATTCGAGGAAATAAAGATTTTGGATTGAAAAATGTGATCATCATGGAATTACCTTCGCGCGGAGGTACCCCAATTACCCTCGTACGAAGGTATCCAAAATGCCTGAAAAAGGCATTGAAAAATTTGTTAATCATACTGATGAGACGAGTGTCCAGAAAAAATTTGGTGATAGAAATTTTTTCCGAGATTTAGCGATAAATACGGGCTGGTCGGGACACCGTCGGGAGCTTCAGAGAATAGATTTGATGATGCGATCCCAAAGTGGCGAATATAGTGGAGTAATCAACGATACCTATGCAGACTGTTTATCATCTGGTATAGTGACTATTAATGGACATAAAAGTAAAATTCGCATCGATAAAAAAACGCACTTTTGTGGAACCAAATGACATATTTTACGCATAGTTGAGTTTTTCAGAGAATAGAGATGGCTGAATTTGCCAGATTTGAGGGGGAAATTCAGTGAAAAGGTTTAGAGATTTCAAAATTTGCAAAAATGAGGGGGAATAAAAATTTCATACGATATATTAAAATTCTGACATTTTTGAAATTCGTGACATGTAACAGTATTCAGGTGGTTCCGACTTCAGATTGTCCGGAGATGCATTTGATCTGGATTCATTTAGTTCGTGATCACAAGAAGCTTAGATTTTTCAGTTCGTGACCAGATTGATGTCTTAGGGTTTGAGTCCCGAGTCCTCGTTAGGTCGATTAGCCAGATTAGCATCAGAGGATGCATCAGTATTTTCGATACTTAAATGAAAGGGTGTTCGATACACGAATGCTCGATGATAGTCAAAAGTTTCCGAATGGTTAATCTTCAAGCATAGGAATTTCTTTTCGGACTGACCATTGGGGAATGATGATGTTTGTTGATTTAATTGCGATGAAGATTTGCTGATTGAGGAGATTACTGTTTCCATTTATCAGTCATTCGGGAGTATGCTTAAAGGTGATTATGGAAAACTAGATTTCAGATTTTTGCAGGTATTCACAGACTTGAAGTTTATCAGTGTGATGTTCGAAGTTTCTATCAATTTCTGGTTGGGTTTTTAAAGATCAGAGGATCGAGCAGAGGAGTGCGCTAAAATCGAACGCTGATGTGGTTAATATAGAAACAGAGATACTGCATCGATCAGTTTCTAAGTTGGTGATTATTCGTGAAGATTACAATGAAGCAAATCAGAGGGGGTCGAGAATCGTGCAAACAAAGAACTTAAGTGTCATTCCAGGGGGAATCATTTCAGAGGGAACATGTTTGTGAAACTGCAAACCCCAATCATCAATCAAGGGGGAATTTGTTGACGCGTTCTACGATATTGACAGATACCTGATTGAAGTTGCAGAATATTCAAACGCGGCTCTTATATTTGAAGATCAATCTTCCACTGTGACGGCCAAAGGGGAAATTGTTGGTGCATATTACGTATGTCCGCCACTGTGCGAATAGGCTAGATAGAGCGTGTGTTGAATATTGTACAGTATAGTGAGAAAAACGAACACATGACATGATGATGAGGAGGAGATCACCTTCGTACGAAGATAACACCTTCGTACGCCGAGCTTAGTCCACACCAAACCTAGTGTCTATATATAGTGTTGTGTGTTTGTGAGTTGATTAAGTTTTAGAGATCCAAGAGGAGAAATGCTACCAATTTCTCCAGCTTGTAAAGATGTATACTCTTTCGGTATGAATGAATCATTCTGCTTCTACTCCGTTCTTAATAACATTCTATCGAATTAGTGATATCACGTCCAAACTTCCGTCTAGACCCACCAGATCCGGAACTTTCACGTCTACTCTAGTTGATCTTCAGTACTACAAGAATCACTTACTTTCTTTGTTGTAGACCTACCAACATCACCACCCTTATCATCATCATCATCACCAAAATCACCATATTCTAACTTTTTGCTCATCATCCTTTTTCTCACCCCTCTTATCAGAACCATGTAAAGCTTTAAACAACTCTTTTTCTTATGTAGTTAACACAGGATCAAAACAGTTGTAGTTGGCTCAGAATCATCAACAATCTTTTTTCCCTTTTCTTTAGCTTTAGCACCGGCTTCAGCAGCTTTTTTCAACTTCAGCTTCATTTTGGGCTTGAAGATCTTTCATCACTTGAACTTCATTATGCAAATTACTACCCAACCTTTACTCTAAAACTTTAAAATAATCTCTGAAATTCAAAAGCATACTTGCATGAACCCCTCTACGTTCAGTATTCTCATTGATCTTCTGTTGATGTTTGTAACAATCCTAAAAAATATGCCGAATAAACACATAATCAAAACCCCAAGTGCGCATGAGGAAACTTGTAATAATCAATCAGAAAACCTAGCAATTAAGAAAACTTGGCGGTTGATGAACCAACTCCCACAAAAATACCCTTACTAGACTCACAATTAAAACCGAACCATGTAGGATCAAGACCCGAGCATACGCGTTAAGAACTGAACAAAAATTAAGAAAACGCGCGATTAGATGAAAAACGCGGCCAAGTACATGTGTCACGTCAAGGCGCCATGTGTCAGACCTAAGCTGGACACGTGGCAGGTCTAGGCCAGGCTGACCTACCTGGAGCCACGCGGGAGAAACCCTGTCTCCTCCTACGATGCGCGGACAGTCTCAATTGCTCCTATTTGATCAAAAATCGACAAATCTTTCTCTCTCGTTTGCCGTTTGATTACCCGAACCCCTAAAACTCGAAACTTTGCGCCATGAGAAGTGTACTAAACCTAATCACTAGTATGATACCATGTCCGATTGATCTGAAACTAATAAAAGGATGTCTAAATGCAAGGCTATACTTTGTTAACTGCGTTGAGGTTTTGATCTCGTGATAATCGTTAAAGTTGAATTGGGTTAATATACTAATACGTGTTGCATTGTGTGTTTATTTAGGAACCTAGGACTTAAACCAGGAGGCAATAAATAAAAATCCTAATTCTACTGTTAGGATCTGAGTTTGATTTACTTGTAGTTTTTGTTTCAAAAGATGGAAATATGATTGAATTGTAAAGTAAATGTAGCGGAATAAGATGGAAAACTTTTACTACAAGTAAAGGTCGTTTGTTTTCATCATCATCATGCTCTCAAGTTTATAAGCTTTGCATGTGATTCACAAACTCCCCCTTAGCCAATTACAATAGTTTGATAATATAGAAAACTCAGAGAAGATGATTGGTGAATGATCTTTTAATAGACAAGTTTAACTGTTACAAAGCTTCACCTATATAACTATCTAACCACTGCGCATCTTTGATGACGTCAGGGTTGATAGTGACATTTAACAACAAAAAAACTAACTAGAAACTCTGCTATCTATCATCTGATAGTGCAAAGCACTATTACATTGATTATTTAATTAATAAAAGTAAAACACTGATCTCTATCATCTGATCTCTGATCTTCTATCAAACCTTTGGCATTTTGTTGTAGCAGATGATGTAAAGGTAGCAGAATTTAGGAAGAAAGAGTTTAGGTGATCAGTTGTCGTAAGCTCTGATAGTTGAACCAATCCTTAATAGTGTATTTGGCTTTGTATCATCTGTTCCTTTGCATAAGGTTCAATCCCAACAATCTCCCCCTGGAACAAATGATGCCAAAACACTAATTTATTCTTGGTCTTTATTCCTTAACAGAAATTCTATGATTTGGCCTTTAAATTGTAATTCAAAGTTCAGAGACACTTCATCATCATCATCATCCTTTTCGAGTACCAGATCCATAATATATTGGAGGTCTTCTGCACAAAGCTTATATGCATCCTCCATTCTCATCTTGGTAGCATCGCCATTAGACTTGAGCAAAGTCAATTCGTGGGAGTTTTTGTCAACTTTCCACTTTAGAATTTTTAGGTCTGATGGCTTTCTAGGATGGCGCTTTATTGTTGAGGTTGGTGGAGTAGACTAATGATCCATCTTTGAAAGATCAGCTGCAAGCTTTTGACAGACATCATCAGTAGGATAATCAATCATACACTGGATTCCTTCTTTGATGTGTTCATACACTCTTCGATCTTCTGCAGCCATCTCTTCTTGCCTTTTTAATTGATTCAAGGCAAGTGTGGAAGGGACAAATGTTGAGACATACCTTTTAGAGTGTTGAGCTTTATGAAACACATCCTCTGATGAGTAATCAGGCTTTGGAGGCATGCTTGGATCTTTCTTCCTTCTCTCTTCCAACATCTTGTAAGTGTCAACCACTCTCAACTCTCCCCATCTGATGACCTGATTTCTTGAACCCTAATTGTTTTGGATCAATTCTTCATTCATTCTTTTGATTTTCAAAGCTCTGTCAGGCAAAACTTTCTTGTATTTCTTCCAGTCTGGAGGAGTTGGCTTTTTGTGAGGATCTTTCAGCATTTCTTGCATTCTTTCTATTTCTTCTCTTAGATCACTCACAGTCCAAACCTTGAACTGTTCCCTGGTAGCCTTGTATTTCTTGTTTGTCATGATCTGCTCAATGTAATATTGTTTTAAACTCTGATCTTCCATTTCAAACAAATTCTTGCATAAGTCTTTAACAAAATCTTCCAAAACTCTGACTTTGCTCAGCTGGTGCTGCATGTAGTTCTGCACTACTCTATCACTTTTACCTGCTGTATCTCTCTTGGCTATATCCTCTGCTTGTCTAGCTTTAAGTAATAAATATTCATCAATGTTTGCTGGTCTAGGATAGCCATCCAGAGATTGGATTAGTCTTTTCTCAGGATCTTCTTCAGAGTAAAAAGACTTGATTTCTTCTTTTACAGCTGGTAAATCAAGAGGAAATTTTACTGCTGCAGGAATTACCTTTAATGGTTGATTAGTTGTTGTTGGTGCATAATGTCTATGTCTTAGTCTTATATCGAGTCTGTATTGTATAGAGCTGAATAGGCTAGGTTATGAAGTATTTATGAAGTGTCTTAGCCAAGTTCGCCCATGTGTCATGTAATGTATGCATGTTTGGCCGAACTTGCATAGGCAAGTTCGGGCGAACTTGCACCTCCATGGCCGAACTTGTAATGCTATAAATACCTAGCTTGAGTGTCTTGTAACTTTGGCATCTCAGAGGCGAAGCTTTGTCAGTCTGTAATCTGAACGTTTGATCTATAAAACTGACGTTTAACTGATTAATTCTTGTCTATTGGTAATACGACGTAATATTTCCGCTATTATGGATGCTAGATATCAAATTTAGGTTCCTAAGCATCGAGGATCGGTCCTACAAGTGGTATCAGAGCTAGAACAGCCTGATTTGATAGTATCAAGACAAGAACACTTCTATTTCTACTCCATTCTTCTTATTTCTTAACTTTTGATCACAAAATGAAGAATTCATGGTCAAAATCTTTTGAATTTTGAATATATCATGTAAAATACAACAAAGATAAACCCTTGAAAGATTGGAGACCAAATTCAACCGAATTCATGTCGAAATTTTGAAAAAACCATGTTTTTGAAAAACCTCAGGAACGAACTTATTGGCCATGTTCGGCCGAACTTGCCCTAAAACATCACTTTTCAAGTGATTTTTTAGTAAGTTCGCCCGAACTTAGGTGTTTTTTTTGAGGAAATTTAGTCAAGTTCGCTCGAAGTTACGAAAGTTTCACTGCATTTATATCAAGTTCGACCGAACTTGTGTAATATCTAAGAGATTTTAAGTAAGTTCGCCCGAACTTACCTAGCATTTCATCAAAATTTCTGTTGATAAGTTCACTCGAAGTTCTGTGTGTTTTCTCAACGATTGTCAAGTTCGACCGAAGTCACACAATTTTTTCAAAGCAATTCTAACAAGTTCGACCGAACTTGTTAAAAATCCAAGAATTCTTCATTAGTTGCTACAAGTTCAACCGAACTTGTAGTAGGACTAATTGTTTTCAAAGTTTTTGAAAAATTTTCAGCGTACAAGTTTCGTGATTCACGATGGAGGATCAACTAAGAGCTTTTATGTCCGGAGCTAGTTCGTCAAATGCTAACGTGATTAATCAAGTCAATCTTGATAACGAAATGGGAACGACAGTCAAACCACCCAAGCTGATGAGCATGGACGAATACGAAGCATGGAAAGAGAAATTTACCTACTGGGTTCAAGCCATGCACTTCGCTGGCTGGGTGTCAATCGAAAGAGGCTATACTGTTCCGGTAGATGAGCATCAACAAGTTCTTGAGAAGTACAACTATTCGACAGTACAGAGAGACGAATACATTGCTGAGAAAAAGATGATCAGTCTCATCCAACAATCTGTCAAAGAAGATATCCTGATCTTGCTACCAGATTATACTGCAGAGAGAGAGCTTTGGTTGTCGTTACAGAAGAAATACCAAGGCAGTGCTGAAATGATCAAAAGCAAGAAAGCTCTCATTCTGAAAGAGTTTGATATCTTCAGCATGCTAAAGAATGAGACCATTAAGCAAATGATTGAGAGTTTCTATCATCTCAAAGTGAAAATGCGAAGACACGGTCTTGAGAAGACGGAACAAGAATACATCGACAAACTTGCTGACACACTACCAAAGGGTGAATGGACTACGTATTTGATGGTTCTGAAGAATAGTGATAAGTGGGATTTCTTCAAGTTGTCAACGTTTATTGATAAACTCAAAGGCTACGAAATGGAGCTTCTGAAGATAGCGAAGTCAAAGAACGCTAATGTTGTTCATGACATCGGTTTGTACTACAAAACCGGAATGCAAGATTACATTTCGAGTCCAAAAATTGGAACTGCTTTTAGTGCAAACATGAATGCTTCTCCACAGAATCAGAATCATTCACTGCCTCAGTATGACCAAAGTCCACAAAGTTCTTACTCGAGCACTGGTTCAAATTCAACATTTCAAAGTCAAGCGAATCAGAACCAACAGCAAAGTTCTGATCCGAATGTTTACAAATGGAACATCGCAGTGAATTTAAACAATGTTGTTTCAGAAGAAGTTGCAAAACAACATATGTCACTACTTGCTACCGTCTTAGAGTCTTATGAATGTCTTGTTGCTGGTAAAATCGGAAATCCCGAGATGACCGCAAAGGTAGACGAGGAAGAACTCAAACTAATGGACATAAAATGGTCCTTAGCTTCGATCATTAGGAGAGTGACAAAGTTCGTTGCACTCACAGGCCGTGACATAGGAAACTCTAGCAACAAATTGGGTTTTGACAAATCCAAAGTTACGTGCTTTAGATGTCGACATAAGGGACATTTTAAAAGAGAGTGTAAGAACACCGACGCAACCTGAAATCAAAGTCCTTTCGGAGGAGGGAATGAATATTACAAGAGGGCACTTCAATATAAACCATTTCCGAAGAAAACTCAAGTTGAGATTCAAGAAAAGCCAAACAGTAGTACCACGGAGAAAGCCATGGTTGCATCCACAGAAGATGACGATTTTGATTGGAACTCTTATATTGGGAAAAAGACCGGAGTTGCTTTGATGCCAGAGATAGTTGAAGATAATTCTGCAGAGGAAGCAGCGGCAGCAGCAGAAGCAACAGCTTTCGAACAAGCTATTCTGGAAGAATTCTTTCATCAACAGCAGGAAGAAGAGGAATATATTCACATGCAGAGACAAAGAATTTTATCCTCTAATTCTTGTGACAGTTTTGCAGGTCATTTTGATGGAAGCTCAAAAGAACAAGTGGATGAGGAGAAAAAGATTGGTGAAGTGATCATTGATGTCACGCAAGAAATGAAAGTCGAAGACCTCAAGGACATGGTAGATAAAGCTTTAATGGCGAATCTAACCAAGGTAGGTCCAGAGGTAAAGGTTGTAGAGAAAGAAGTTATCAAAGTACAAATTGTAGAGGTTGAGAAACCTTGTACAAAATGTACTGAACCTTGTGTCGAATGTGCCGAAAAATCAAAGATCATCCTTGAAAACAATGTGTATAACGATTTGTTAAAATATGATTATCGCACATTGAAAGAAGCGTATGACAAAATGAAAAATGATTATGGCAGACTCGACAAAAATAACATCGAACAACACGATAATATAAGAATGTTGAGTGGTACAGTAATGGATAAACAAAGAGCAATTAACACATATATAAACACCATTGCTGAAATCAAACAACAACTTCAAGACATGACAATCAAAACTGAAAGAGTTCGACAATTGTTAAGAAGTTATACCACCAAAGCGTTTTATTATCGATCACATCCTTCCGACAATCTCAACGGAAGAAAAACCTAAAAAGAAAGAGGGCAAAGAATATAGCAATGTTCCTCCACCCATTTGCGAGAAATACTGTGTTAAATCTGCAGACGGGATGGACAAGGCACTCAATGTTGAATTACTTTCTGAAAAGAAAAATGAGTTGCCAGAGAACATTGATGTAGTCTATGCTAAATCTGATGATGATAACAATACTGTGGTTAACAAAGTAGTTGAAAATGTTCTAAGTGATTCTGATGAAGGCAGCTTCAAAAGCGCCAACTCGAGTTCAAAGAATTCCGATTCCCAATCTGAAAATGACGATAAGTTGTTAGAGGATGGTCTAAGTGATGATCCTAATATTGTAGTGTACAAAATTAAGGATTCAGATAGACTATACTTTGATGATAGCTTCCCGATTCAGAATGTGAAGGAAGAATTGCTTGATAAATTCTTTAAACTCGTGGAAGTCACATCAGAGGAATTGGTAATCAATGAACGAAAATTCTATTCCAAACCTAAAAGAAACAATTATCGAAGAAACGATGGTGATCATCCGGAAAACCGGAGAGCGGGGTTGGGTTTAGAAGAAGAAACTGATGAATCTGTAAAGAAACCGTCACCATTTCATGAATATAAAAACAAAAACATGATTTTTGTATATGGGACGAGT
Organism: Scalesia atractyloides; assembly: GCA_947069175.1. Classification (NCBI taxonomy): domain Eukaryota; kingdom Viridiplantae; phylum Streptophyta; class Magnoliopsida; order Asterales; family Asteraceae; genus Scalesia; species Scalesia atractyloides. The sequence continues at coordinate 42,864,869 of CAMTDV010000010.1, forward strand.
ACAGTTCATGAAGAGAATTTGATTGGTAAACAGTCAAATGATGAATTCAAAAAGGAGAAAGAAATTCGAGATAAAGCCAAGGTTACAAGTGGTGCCAAAACCTCTAGTAGGGTAAAACCACCGGTTAAAGGACATCCACTTGATAATCGGACATGTTTCAAGTGCAATGAAATTGGTCATATGGGACGACAATGTCCGAAATCTAAACCGGCTTATCTTCAAAGAAAAGAAGATTCAAATGTTGTTAAACCAAAGCAACCGGTGTTTGCAAAACCTGTAAAGATTTTGAAACGAAATGAATCAAAACCAGAAGTTAAACCAAAGTTTGAAAAGATTTTTGAAAATTCCATTTTCGAAAAAGGTGAAACTTCTAGGTCTAATGAAAACAAGTTTTACATCAAAAAGGCTAATATCAAATCTCAAACCTGGATTGCCAAGAAAAGGTCAACAACATCTGGTGTATAAAAGAATCAAAGTCTGAAATCATTAAGTCTGAGCAGGTGAAGACTAGTGAGAATGTGAAAGAAGTTAAAACAGAAACCAAGATCGATAATGTCAATCTGTAAAAAGATAAGAAAAAAGTGAAATTTTCAAACATTAACATTGTTGAAACAGATGATGAATTTGATTTTGATGACGTTTATTGAGTTTGAATATGCTTTTGATGATGGTTATCTAGTAAAACCCAAGACCCAGAAGGCTTGGGTAGAGCTTTTCACCTAATTTCTGATTTTTGCAGGGGCTCTAAAGATCCGTACTTTCAAAGTGGACTTTGGATAGTGGAGCGTCCAGGCATATGACGGGAATGAAAGCGTTACTATTCGACAATAAAGCTATCAATGGTGGATATGTTGGATTTGCAGGAAAACAAGGTGGAAGGATAGTCGCCGAGGGAAGACTCTCCAATGGCGTAGTTTCTTTTGATCGCGTGACTATATTGCAGAACTTGAGAACAATCTTCTGAGTATATCGCATATTTGTGACAAGAAATTTACAGTCCATTTCAACGACAAGGAGTGTATTATCTTGGAGCTGGGATTCAAAATACCAGATGAGTGGATTCTGATGCGAGCACCTCGAGAGAATGATTTATATGTTCTTGATATGGGTGTTGCTACCACTTCATCACAATCAACACAATGTTTTGTATCAAAGGCTACTGAAAAAGATTCTATTCTTTGGCATCGTAAGATGGGGCATATTCATTTGCGAAAAATGAATTTCTTGGTTCATAATGATCTTGTAGAAGGCGTAAATCTTTGAAGTTTTCAGATGTCTGATCATTGCTTGGAATGCAAGAAGGGAAAGCAGATCAAGAATCTCATCCGAAGAAAATTCTAAACTCAATCAAGTTGCCATTAGAACGTCTTCACATGGACTTATTTGGTCCTGTAAATGTTCGAAGCATCTCAGGAGACTTATATTGCTTGGTCGTGACAGATGACTATTCGAGATATTCGTGGGTATTCTTTCAAGAATCATAGACGAAACGTTCGAGAACTTGGTTATTCTACTCAAGAAACTCGAGAACATTTATCATCTGCCGGTCAGATGCATTAGAAGTGACAACGGCACAGAGTTTAAGAATAACAAAATGAAGGAATTCTGCAACGCAAAAGGGATACTGCACGAGTTTAGTGCTCCCTATACTCCACAGCAAAACGGAGTTGCTGAACGGAAGAACCGAACTTTGATTGAAACTGTGAGAACCATGCTTGCAGATTCTAAACTTCCTATTAGCTTCTGGAGTGAAGCGGTTGCTGCGGCTTGCTACACGCTAAACAGGGTTCTCACTGTCAAACCAACAAAGAAAACATGTTTTAAGATGATAAACCGACGGAAGCCAAATTTGAAGTTCTTAGAACCATTCGGTGCTCCATGTACCGTAGTAGACCAAGATGGCAAATTCGGAGCTAAATCTCTCGAAGGTTTCTTTGTCAGATATGCGAGTCCGTTGAGAAGAGTATATGTTCCTTCATTGCGAAAGGTTATTGAAGCACAACACGTGGATTGTTTCAACTACACGGATCCTAACGCGTGGCTGTTTAACTATCAAGACCTTTGGAAGTCATTTGACTTTCCCAAAGAACCGACTGACGAAGAAGTTGCAGCGTTATATTATCTTCACCAGTCAGCGAATCAAGAACAAATTGTTCGACCAATTATGGTAAATCAACCCACGTTGTATCCATCTTCTTCTAGCGCAAGTTCAAACATTAGTGGTGTTCCGTTTGAAAATGTTTCTGAAACATTATCAACACTTACTACTCTTCCAATGACTGCCTCTACTGAACCAATGAATACAACAACGGAGCCTAGTATGCCTCAGAATCAAGAGTCTGATTCAGATGAAGCACCAACATTTGATGCTGATGGGGAATCTGCTTCAGACGAAGAAGTGGAGCAGATAACAAGTCTTCTTAATCAATCTGCAGTCCCGAACAACAGAAATGAAGCTTCATCAAGCTCTCCAACATTGAATTGGTTGTTGATCTCAATATCACGAATCAACAAAATCAGTAGATGTTCCAAGTGAAGAATTGCCGCGATCATATTCCTATCATCCGTCAACAAATATATCGGAGAACTTCAAACTGGTGTTAGAACTTGAGGGCAAATTAATAAAGCACTCAGTTGTTTCTACACACACGTTGCTACAACCCAGAACTATTGTTTCTATTCATGTTTCATCTCTCAGATTGAGCCTAAGACAGTTAATGAAGCTTTAGCAGATGAAAACTGGGTACAAGCAATGCAAGAAGAATTATTGCAGTTTGAGAAGTTGGGTGTGTGGAAGCTTGAAGACTTACCAGAAAATCAGAAAGCAATTGATACAAATTGGGTCTTTAAGTGTAAACGTGATGATAGAGGAGTTATTGTTCGTAACAAAGCTAGGCTTGTTGTCAAGGGATTTCACCAGCAGGAAGGGATAGACTACACGGAATTCTATACACCAGTAGCTCGATTGGAATCTATTCGAATATTTCTAGCTTTCGCATCATGGAAAGGATTTAAGGTCTATCAATTGGATGTCAAATCAGTTTTTCTGTATGGCAAATTACGCGAGAAGGTGTACGTTGGACAACCACCGGGGTTTGTCGATCCACTTAACAAGAAGAAAGCGTACCTACTGGATAAAGCACTCTACGGACTGCACCAAGCCCCGAGAGCTTGGTACGAGACGTTATCACAACATCTCGTCGGAAACGGATTTATCAGAGGAACTGTGGATAGTACTCTTTTCACCAGAGAAGTTGATGGCCATTTGATTATAGTCCAAATCTACGTTGACGACATCATCTTTGGATCTACAAACGATATTCTCTGCAAAGAGTTTGAGGGAATCATGAAAAAGAAATTCGAAATTTCCTCGATGGGCGAAATGAAGTTCTTTCTTGGTTTGCAAGTAGATCAGCTTTCGGATGGTATTTTCATTCATCAGACTAAGTATGTTCACGACATCTTGAAGAAGTTTGGAATGGAAAGCTTGAAGCCTCTATCTACACCTCTTGCTCTCAATCACGGTATTTGCGTTTTCGAGACTAGAGCCAAAGTTGACGAGACGTTATACAAATCGATGATTGGATCGCTGATGTATCTGACGTCATCGCACCCATATATTATGTATCCAACCTTCCTATGCGCCAGATATCAGTCAAGCCCGAGGATTTTACACATGCAGATCATGGAGCGTATCTCCAGATATCTGAAAGGATGCCCAAGCACCGGCTTATGGTACCCAAAGAACGACAATTTCGAACTCATAGGCTATGCTGATTCCGATTTTGGTGTAGATAAGTTGAATTCAAAACCAACTACAGCGGGATGCTAGTTCTTCGGAACAAGAATGGTAACCTGGTAGTGTAAGAAACAGACTACGGTCGCTCTTTCTACCTGTGAAGCTGAGTATATCTCGGCCTCCAGCTGTTGTTCACAGATTCTATGGATTCAACAACAGATGAGCGACTATGGTATGCAATTTCTAGACACTCCATTGTATGTTGATAACAAGACAGGCATCGATATAACTAAAAATCCGGTTCATCACTCACGCACAAAACACATTGAAATTCGTTATCATTTCATTTGTGATTGCTACGAAACGAAATTGGTACGAATAGAAAAAATCCACACCGACGAACAAAAGGCTGATTTTTATACCAAACCATTTTCTTTGTCACGATTTAAATGCTTACTGAGAATTAGTGGTATGAAAAATTTGCTGACAAGATGCTGAGGTTGAATACGGATCGGACGATGAGTTCGTGTGATCCACATTGTTGTAAATACCTTTCTACTTTAGAATCTTGTTAAAAAAAACTAAAATCCAAAAAGATGTTTTTGATTTTGGGGGGAGAAATGTTAAAGAAAATACAAAAACATTCGAAAATTTTAAAATCCAAAAACATATAAAAATTCAAAATGTACAAAAACATTGAAAAAGACAAAAAGAATTTAGTATCATAAAAGGAAATGATAGTACATCAGTGGACTATCATAGTATGTTAAATTAATGTAAAGTTTAAAAGTGATAAACGAGTCTTACTGCGGATGTGTCGATAGGCTTAACATGTTCAATAAACTGTTTTCGAGATATAAGCTAAATTTTACAACCACTTAACTTGTGGATTAACACATCTTGGATATATGGACTTAGTACTCCGAAATTTCGTTTGAAAGATTGCCTGATTCTAAGATACGAGGTCTTTATAGATAGTTGATATCTGGGGTATTATACAAGTTCTTCTAATTTTGCGGAAGCTATGGCCTAGAACTTCTATAATATTTTTGCTTTAAACCCCAAATTACATGCAATATTGAATAGTATCGAAAGATATAATCATATGCAATGCTGAAAAGATTCCTCAAGTGGAACACACCTTAAAGTCGAGCCTTCATCTCTTTGTCTGTACGGTAGTACTAACCTGAGCTCTCAAGGTCTCGCACAACCTAGATACAGATATCAATTATGCTATATTCACGTGTAAGATGAAATCTAGGGAATCTGGATACGGGAGTATATTCAAGTAGTGGGAACCACATATGAGTAAAGTTTCATAATTTCTACCTTAACATATCTTGAAACAGTTGAGAAATGTGGTAAAGTTTAAGTGGATAAATATATCGACAATCTAGGTAAACAAGTTTAAAACTTAAAGTCATCTAAAGGTCAACGGTACTGGTGATATATCTCAATCATCTGATATGATCATTAGACACGAATTTACAAAAATATGTCTGTAAATATGTTTGTACATAGTTTACATTGCTTATTTCATAGTATTTCAGTTTTGCAGATTAAAATCAAAAAGATTTCCAGTGTGTTTTAGCATAAACTTACAAAAATACAAATATATTTTATTTCTACATTGTTTTCAGCAAACCAATGTTGGGGAACGGATCTTCGAAGTCTGGTAAGGTGCTAGAACTGGTGGGAATCTCTTTGACAAACGGGCTGGGAGCTAATCTGTTAAAATCTGAAAAGATAAAACAATAAAAAGTTCATTAATTTGAAACTTTGTTTTGAAAATATCAATAGTTTGTTCGTAACGGGTCAAACCGGGGTCATTAACTTGGACTCGGCAGACAAATCGGTTAACCAAGGTCATTAACTTGGACTTGGTCAACCGAGTGGATTTTCATAACTGGTAAAAAGTTGGAAAGTTCAGGGGTTAAAAATGGAAAATTTGAAAAAGTTAAAATTTTGAGGTTTGGCAAGTTCGGCCGAACTTGCTAAACAATTCAAGTTTAACATTCAGCAAGTTCGACCGAACTTGCAGATGGCTGATTGATTGTTTTTTAAAAAAAAAGTTCGCTCGAACTTACTCTGGGCCTTCATGATGGGCTTAAGCAAGTTCGCCCGAACTTGACATCGTATAAATACCATTCAAGTTCGGCCGAACTCATTTACCTGTCATCAGAACCTTTGAGCGAACTTGAGCTTTTAGAGAACTTAAGTGAAATTAGAATTTGTAGACCGTTATACTGTCCAAATCAAGATTGTTTTTGGTGATTTGCACACCAATCACAGTGGCAGAGGTATAAAATTGTGATAAAATTGTGCATTGACCGTAAACAAACCAAACAGATCTGAAATCGTTAAAATCTGATAGTTAAAGATGTTATTGGACAAAATTGAACATAGATCTTTGATCTATACTTAAAGTCGATCGTGAAATTGATTTTGATTGAACTGAATGCACTTTTGCATGTTTGAACAAGTTGGGTTTGTTGAAGAAGACGCAAGTTCAGCCGAACTTGTTGTCAAGTTCGACCGGACTTGTCCAAAACATGATTAATAGATCCAGAAGCATGTTCGACCGAACTTGATTATTGAATTTTTTTGATCCAATCATGTTCGACCGAACTTGATTATAAAAGTCTGAATGATGATTAATACAAGTTCGTCCGAACTTGCTTTAATATCTTGTGAATAAAACTGATTAACATGCATTCTCGACCGAACTTATTGTTAAGATAATTTGGATTGGTTTAAGTGTAAGTTCGCCTGAACTTATATATAGAACATGTAATTGATGCATGTTCGGGCGAACTTAGTTAAAGCAAAGTGTTATGACAAATATATCAAGTTTGCCCAAACTTGATATAAATGTTAGAAAATTTTGTATAATTTTTCTCGATAAGCGTGCTAATTGTTTTGCGTCATTTTTCAGGCACAGATTCCAGTGCGTGTTATTTCTGTTGAGTTTTCCAAAACTCACAATACATGCATCACGCTTGACAAGTCTATTTGTCCATCGCTGAAAGAATATGATAGTATCTTGAAGTTTCTCGAAGATAGTCACATTCGTCGTGCAATTACTGAGCGCACCGTATCATGTCGTTCTCATATTGTTCATTTCTGGATGAACGCAAGCCTGAGCGCTGACGAGAGTACAATTTCTTCTACAGTATAAGTTGGTGATGAGCTAAAGCCGATCACAGTAACCGAAGGTGATATTCGAAGGATTTTGGAGCTCAAAGACAAAGAAGACGATCCAATTCATCTAGACGAAAAGATGGTTCGCGGATGCTTTTTCCGCATGGGCTACAAATGAAGCGTAAATAAGCCGATGCTAAAGAAAGGGGAAGTGCCTAACCCCTACAAGCTTCTGATTCATGCGTTGATTCATACATTTAGCCATCGCAAAGCCGGTTTGGATGATGTACATGATTATTTGGCTAGCATGGCAACGGTGTTTATTCCGAAGAAGCCGTTCAACGTTTCGAAGTTAGTGTTTACTCACATGTTGAAGAACATGGAGGATTCGAGATTGTGCCTTTATCCAAGGTTTATCCAGATGTTGATTGACGAGAAGTATGCCAATATTGCTCGAGATCCGAATGACGTTCTTTATCTCGTTCATCTTGACGAGACAACAGTGAAGAAGCTTATCAAGTTCCAAAAGCAAGCTTCAGCTCCTATCGCTAAGCCAGTATTCGGAGCTATAAAAGATTCATATTATGTTTCGACACCTGGAAACAAATGGAAAAAAGATGGTAGCGACGACGAAAAAGAACTTAAAGCCGAACAAGAATGGTTTAAAGAACTCAAACCAAAGGCAAGGAGTGAATGGTTTTTGAAAGCTGAAGCTGATAAGCCGAAAAAGAAGCGAGCGTCAAAGAAAGTTGAAACTTCGCTTGTTGATGAGGAGGAACCAGAAAATGTTGAAGCAGTTGCTGGATCGAGCGCTGCGGTAGTTACTGAGAGTCAAGAAACAGTAAAGTCGACTCAAGAAGATGTGATTTCCGCTACTTCCGAAAATGAAGAATCTGATAAAGAGCCTGAAAAGACAGAAGCAGAAATTAGAGCAGAAAAAGAAAGAAAGTTGGATGCAGATTTTGATCCAAATGCTGAAAAAGAATCTGATGAGGAGAGGCCAAAGAAAAAGTCTAAACGAACAAATTCTCCAGCAATTGAGATATCAAAGAAGACTACAGGGTCACCTCATACTAAAGGGAAACGAAAGGCTAAGAAAGCTCAGAAAGCTGTGAGCAAGAGATACAAGAGCAAGGTAAAAAGCACAGAAGCCACACAAGAACCTTTTGGTGCTCAGGAGAAAGGAGCCACACAAGAACGTCCTCCACAAGAACCTCCTGTCATTGTTCATGTCGAAGCTGAAAGGCCAGGAGTTACACAAGAACCTCCTGTGTCTGAATTTATTGAAGTTCCGATCGCTGAATCGCCTAGTGCTCCAAAGACTTCTGCTTCTGAAAGTTCTACACCGAAGAAGTCTACACCAAAAACTGCAACACCAAAAGATTCAACACCAAAGACGCCAAGGGGAAGTATGTTTGGTGATATGCCACACGGTCCAATCAGTCTAGAAGACTTGGATGAATTTTTCCCAGAGACGAATGCTGAAATGTTAGAAAAACAAGTGAAGGTATTAGAAGATAAAGTTGCACAGATTGAGATTGAAAAGGCTGATCTTGTAAAGAAGGTGAATCAAAGCGAAGTCGAAAAAGAAATACTTGACGATAAAGTGAAGGTGCTTGAGAATGAACGAGAATATTACAAGGCATTGATAGAAAGTCTGCAGGACGCCAATGAATAACTACAGACAGAGATTGCAGAATTAAAGAAAATTCAAGCTTTGAACTATCGAAGATTCATCAGATTACAGAAGGTGTTATCTAACAATCTGAATATTGATTTTATTACTGAATACGATCGTCTGGATCGTCAAGAAGCCAAGGAACGTGCTGAGAAAGAATTGGCTGAAGGTGGTAAAGGGAAGCAGGTTGAGGGTGAAGCCCCTAAATCTTCTGCTGAAAAATCTTCTGATGTCCCTGAGAAACCAATTGAAGATATTTCGAAAGCTTCTGAGTCTGATATCCAAAAGGTTGACGAATCTGTCAAGCCTTCTGATCCTACCATTGTTACTGAAGAAAAAGACAATGAAGAAGCCGAAAAGGAAGATAAGAATGAAGAAAAGGAAGAAGGATATGAAGATTGGAATGTTGGGGATGATGATGATGATTTTGATCAAGGTGATGATGATTTTGATCAGGGTGGTACAGGTTTAAAGATCAATGAAGCTAAAGTATCTGATGAATTTGATTTTTCTGACCTCATGGACGATGAATCAAATGAATGGAAGATAAAAGCTAGGGGGAGTTAGGGCAAAAAGGGCCGACAGATGATATTGATTTGTTAGATGTTGATCGTTTTGCGAAGCCTGTGACTGCAGTACCTACGAAACCTTTGATACTAATGTTGGAACATAATGTTGAAGAAGGTGAGTTTGTACATAATTACTCGAAAGAAGATCTGGCAAAACTAGTTGAGGTTGAAGTTGAGAACTTGGAGTTTGATTTTGAGGAAATTATGAATGTTAACACATTTGAGCCGAAAGAGTATCAGTACGAAAGAAGGTTTGAAGCCGATGAGTATAATCGTGTGATAGTTGAAGATTGGTCCTCAGATGATGAATCAGAACAGAAAGCTAAGTATGTTGGTCAGGATTCAGAAAGTTTTCCTACATTTGAAGAGATGTATAAACAACTGAATGAAGATATGTTGAAAGATGGAATTGCTGAAGAGCTATGAGAAGCAAAAATTCCTAAACCAATGACCAAAGAAGAGATAGCTGAAGCGAAAAAATCCTGGTTCAAGGAGATGCTACGTGAACGTAAGTTTCGACGTCCAATAGCATTCTTCACCAGAAATAAAGATGTTTCTTTGGGAGATATACTGAGTTGGGGTTGGTTTAAATAGCTCAATGTATATGCAATCAAAAGAGAGTTTGGAGTGCAATACTTCAAATATCTTGCTGATTTAAAGACATTGCCGTATTGGGATATGGAAGAGCTGGTACAAACAGTGAATGTTACTTATCATATGAAGACAGTTGATCAGTTGTTGTGGAAGATGATTAAGTACGAAGCTAGTAAAGGTTGGAATTACTGGAAGCCGTTTATTCCTAGACGAAGAGTTAAGATCAATAAGGTTACATGGGAAAAGGACATAACGTTAATTATGAAACGTCCTAGAGCCATGAGGAATATGCCACTTATGCCGATCGAGCAGAACTTCTATCCTTTATTCAAGTGGTGGCAGATTGATCCAGCTACTTGTGAAGCAGTGATTGTATTAAAGTTTGAAGATCACCTGGATATTGCTAAAGAACGAGTCGAAGTGATGGGTTATCAGGGTATGAGAGGTTTGTGGAGGACGATAAGGATTCTAGATCCTATGTGGTTGGTTAACTGCTCGAGAGAAGATATAAAATGCCTTTTCTACAGCAAGATTGTTTTTGAAGAAAGAGAAAAGGTACAGGCGATGCAGTATCAGAAAGTTGTCAACGTTTGCTATGCACGTGAAGTGAATTCAGGGAAGATGTGGCAGGCAAAGTGGAGGGATCTGGAAAGAGTTGAATTTCTTAAAGAAGAAACCAGAAGTGAGGCGATCAAAGAAAAGATGGAAAAAGCGGTAAGGCAAAGTTCGCTCAGAATGGCTAACTTTAAAAGACCACCGCCAACTGATCACACGTCGAATCCGAAACAAGAGAGACGAAAGAAGCCGTACAAGAACTTCTTCGTTCGAGTACGTTAATGTTTATATGAAGTCATAGTTTTTGAAGACTGATAAAAGACGAAGACGATATCCAAGAGGAAGTCTGTTGGTGCATAATGTCTATGTCTTAGTCTTATATCGAGTCTGTATTGTATAGAGCTGAATAAGCTAGGTTATGAAGTATTTATGAAGTGTCTTAGCCAGTTCGCCCATGTGTCATGTAATGTATGCATGTTCGGCCGAACTTGCATAGGCAAGTTCGGGCAAACTTGCACCTCCATGGCCGAACTTGTAATGCTATAAATACCTAGCTTGAGTGTCTCATTTGTAACTTTGGCATCTCAGAGGCGAAGCTCTGTCAGTCTGTAATCTGAACGTTTAATCTATAAAACTGACATTTAACCGATTAATTCTTGTCTATTGGTAACACGACGTAATATTTCCGCTATTATGGATGTTAGATATCAAATTTAGGTTCCTAAGCATCGAGGATCGGTCCTACAATTGTTTGAATGGAAGATTGTGGAACAGATGTTGTAGAGGTCAGAGGTTGTGATGACAATGGAAGTGGAGCAGGAATGATCTCATCTTCATTTATGACCTTTGTGACCTTTCTCCTCTTGAACCTGAGTGCAGGTGATGGTGGATGATCAGGAATTCTTGTTGGTGTAGGTATTGGTTGGGTGGATGTAGGAAAAATGATCATGGCAGAGAATAGGTTAACATCTGCTATAACCTCTGCTGTGCCAACAGATGTTGACACAACAAGTGTTGTAACATCTGTTGTGGTGGAAGTTGGTTTTGTTGTTGGAGGAGGTATAAGAGATTTTGCGGGAGCAGAGGTTTCAATGGTTACAATAGCCACAGATTGAGTTCTAGAAGGTGTGGATGTTGGATGCCTGGTTTTTCTAACTGGTCTCTTCTTTGTGGAAGTACCAACCTCTTCTTTTTCTCTTTGTTGAGCTATCTTTTTCTCAACCAACACTTTGCTCTCATCCCTTACCCTCATCTTATTCTTCAACTTTCCCCTGGCCAAGAAATTTTCTGTTTCATAAATCTTTTTAGATCCATCCGGCTTAGGGATTTCCACTGTTGGTCGTGCATCTTTTTTAAGCTTTAGCACTTCTCTCTGTAACCTGAAATTTCTCAAGAAATTTTGCTCTGCCAAGACACTAGGCAATCACCTAGGAATTGGACACCTCCTGATGCGGACTCCCTTGTTGTCTTGCATCCAGCAAAGTCACTATTTGAGTAACCTGAAAGCTCAATGTTCCCATTTGCAGGATACCAGATACCAAGTGTGGGAGCACCTTTTATGTATCTGAATATTCTTTTTTCAGCAATAAGATCAGACTTTCTAGGTAGAGACTGTGATCTGGCACAGACACATGTAGCAAACATGATGTCTGGCCTTGATGCAGTTAGGTACAATAAAGACCCAATCATGTTTCTGTAAAGTGTTTGATCAACAAGGTCATCTTTACCATAAATAGTGACTAGCTTGGAAGTTGCCATGGGTGTACTGCAAGGTTTGCAATCATCCATATCAAACTTTTTAAGTAGTTCTTTGACATACTTATTTTGTTGGATGAAAGTACCATTGTGCATTTGTTTGACTTGTAAACCAAGAAAACATTGCAACTCACCCATTGCACTCATCTCAAACTCTGCTGCCATGAGTTTTCTGAACTCTTCACACATGGCAGTGCATGTGGATCCAAAAATGATGTCATCCACATAAATTTGGACAATCATCAAATCTTTTCCTTTCCATTTTAAAAACAAAGTTTTATCAATTTTACCTCTTGAAAAACTTATGGATAAGAGAAAAGTGGATAGAGTTTCATATCAGGCTCTTGGTGCTTGTTTTAGACCATACAGTGCTTTGTTAACCTGTAAACATGATCAGGATGAAATGCATCTTCAAATCCAGGAGGTTGACACACATACACTTCTTCCTTCATCTTTCCATACATGAATGCATTTTTGATGTCCATTTAAAACACTTTGATGTTGTGGTTAGCAGCAAAAGCTAAGAACATTCTGATGGCTTCTAACCTAGCTACTAGAGCAAAGGTTTCATCATAGTCAATGCCTTCTTCCTGTCTGTAGCCTTGAACCACGAGCCTTGCTTTGTTCTTGACAACAATACCCCTTTCATCTGTTTTGTTCTTGAAGACCCACTTTGTGCCAATTGGACTGACATCCTTAGGCAGTGGTACAAGTTCCCAAACTTGTTGTCTTTTAAACTGAAGGAGCTCCTCTTGATTAGCTTCTACCCAACTATTGTCTTTTAGTGCCTCTTGGTACTTGACAGGTTGTATGAGTGATAGAAAGCCAACAAAGAGGCAAATGTTTTGGGATTGGCTTCTTGTGAGCACTCCCTCATTTATGTTGCAAATAAATTGATCCAATGGATGGCTTTTGAGGAAAATCAAATCACCTTGATATGGAACAATTGCATTTTGAGGTGAAGCCTGCAAGTGTGTATCATCTGGGCTAACCTCTGCTGGTGAATTTGATGGTCCAGCCTCAGATTGGAATGGAGGTGGTGGTATGGGTGGCATGGTTGTGAATGTTTGTTGATTTAATCCATATTTGATGGATTTTTATCAACAGTGTTTTGATTTTGAGAGCAAGCAGAGGTTTGAGTATTGACCATTGTTGAACCAGCAGAGCTTTCACCATTGTTACTAACATCTGCTCCTCTGCTTGAAGGACAGATCTTGAAGTTTGGAAGTATGCAATCATATCCTTGCTCTTGTGTGGTTGCTTGTGGTGTACCTGCATGGTTAGTCTTGACAAACACATCTTCAAATGTAAATTTATCTAAATCAAACAATTCAGCAGGATTTGCTGGGATTTTCAAAGATGAGAGTTCATTGAACTTCACATTCATAGTTTCTTCAACACACTTGGTCCTAGAGTTAAAAACTATAGGCTTTGGCAGTGGTTGAGTATCCCAGACAATAACCACAATCAACTTTGGCTGCAAACTTAGAGATATAAGCTTTTAAGTTCAAAATGAAACAAGGATAACCAAAAACTTTGAAATATGAGATCAGAGGTTTGAATTTATAAAGTAATTATATGTAGTCTTTAGATGCCTGGGGTTAATCAAAACTCTGTTCTAAACATAACAAGCGGTGTTTACAGCCTCTGCCCAAAAAGACAAGGATAAACTAGAGTCTGCTAGCATAGTTCTTGCAGATTCAACCAGAGTTCTGTTTTTCCTTTCAACAACCCCATTTTGTTCTGGAGTTCTTGGGACACTAAATTGCCTAGCTATCCCTTTTGACTCACAAAAGGCATCCAACTCCTTATTTCTAAACTCTGTCCCATTATCACTCCTAAAGATTTTTATTGGAAGGTCATATTGCTCTTCCAATTGTTTGACAAAATTTTGCAATATACCAGCAGTTTCATCCTTGGAGTGTAAAAAGAATGTCCATGTAAACCTTGAAAAATCATCAACTATGACTAAGCAAAATCTTTTCTTCATTAAACTCATGATTTTTACAGGGCCAAACAAATCCATGCGCAGTAATTGCAAGCATTGGGTTGTTTTGGAATCTTCAATTGACTTGTAAGAACTTTTATGTTGCTTACCTTTTAAACAGGAAACACAATGTTCTTCACAAGTAAATTGTTTTTGTGGCAAACCTCTGACAAGACAATTTTTAGAGAGTGTGGTGATTGTTTTCAGATTTGTGTGCCCAAGTCTTCTGTGCCATAACTCTGTCTCTTTGCTGGAAGTAACTGAGAACAAGCATACATTAGACATTGGGTTATCGTTCAACATATCAACCACATACACATTGCCACTCCTATTAGCAACAAGTTGTGCTTTGCTCTTAGCAATGATTTGATCAATCTTTTTGACAACCTCTGGTCCTACAATTTGACATGTTTTAATTGTAAAGAAGGATCCATATCCTTTGTCACTCATTTGTGAGACACTCAGAAGATTGAATTTTAGATTGTCAATTAAGTTAACATTTTCCAATTTGAGATTCCCAGCTTGAACACACCCTGACCCCAACACCTTCCCCCTTGAATTGTTACCAAAAGATATATCACCCCCTCCATGAGCTAAGAAATCCCTGAGAAGGGCTCTACATCCTGTCATGTGCCTGGAGCCTCCACTATGTACATACCATAAACTATCAAGGCAAGTAGAAGCTCCCTGCACATAAGTAAACAATTAGTTTAGATGAGATTCCAAAGCCAGAATGGCTTTGGATGGAGTTACAGATTGTCCATTCTCAAATCCAGGGACATGGTCAGTGGTTTGAGTTTTGCTTTGTATCCACTGTTGTGAACCATTTCCTGTAAGATGTTTGTAAACATGAGGATATAGGTTCACTTTGGGCTTTGAAGGTTTTTTGTAACCTTCATAACTCATAGGAACCTTTTGATAAACAGGTTGTCCATATCCTCTTGGGTACATGTTTGCAGGTGGAGCATCTGTCACTTGTACCTCTCTAGGAACAGAGTTTTGTTCAATGCTTTTACGACCGATGTTTCAACAAGTTCTAATGTCTCCTTAGTTTTATTTCTAGCAGTGCTTGAACTTTCTTTCTCTAGAGCTTTTGCCTTGATCTTTTTTACCTTTGATCATAGGTTTGAAGATAGACACACTCATGAGTTAAATGATTGGTTTTACCACACACAAAACATTTTGAATCATTTGGATCACATGTGTTCTGTTTATGTCATATGCTTTTAAAAGAAAACAGTTTTCAGTGACATGATTTCTTTTGTTGCAAAATTCATAGAACAGATGTTTGATCTTTTCCTTTTTCTTTTTATCTGATTTCTTCTTAGCAGATGTTGTAACCTCTGTTGGAAGATCTTTGATGGGAATGATTCTGGCTTTTGGTGCCTTGACACCTTCAATGATTGAGAAGTCCATTGGCTTGAAATTTTCCAAAATATCACATTCATCAGACCATGTGGATTTGGATTGGTATTTCTCAATTTCTTTAAAAGTTGAAGACCCTTCATGTTTTTCAAGAGAAATTTTGTTACCGTTTTTATAAGTGATTTTTATCTCATTTCCAGCCAAATTTTTAGGAACTACTTCAACCTTTTCAAAGTCAATCTTTGTAACATTTTCAATGACTTGTTCTTCATCTTGAAAATCAATGCCAAAATTTATGTTACTCTTGATATGTTTGTCTAGCATAATTTCAAAACCTTTGGAAGACTACCCATTTTTCACATGTGATTTGGGTAGCTTCTAACTCCTTTTTGCAAACTTGGTATTTGTCTACCATAGTTTGGAGTTGGTCCTTGGTTATGCTAGCTTCATGCTTTAGGCTACTTATCTCAGAATCTTTTGAAATCAATTTTGTTTTTAACTCTTTGATAAGTTTTTCAAAATTTAATTCATCTTCTAAGAGTTTGTTCCTAAGGTTTTCATTCACCTCTTTAATGTTAGCAAAAGCTATTACATTTTTTAGAGCAGAGATCCTTAAGGGTCTGAGGTGATACATTGGAAGCAGCCATAAGAGCACAATCACAATCTTCTTCACACACCTTTGTACCCATGGATCAGATAGAGAAGCCTTTTCTCCATCAACAATGTTTTGAGAAACCACTGGTGTAACCACTGCTTCATCACAACTTTGAACCTCATCAGTTTTTAACACTTGTTCCTCAGACTCATCACCTTCAATCATAGTTTCTAAGGCCATTAAACAAATATTTTCATTTTCAAAATCATTTTTAGCATTAGAGCAAAGTTTTTATCTGTTAAATCCTCAGGCAAACTACTTCAGTCAACAAAACCTTGTGTAAAGAAGCTCTGGTGGTTAACCTCTGCAGGAGCAATAGTTTGAGTAGTTTGAGTGACATGTGGGGCTTGTTACACATGCACTTGAGGTGGTGCTTGGACATACTGAATCTGTGGAGCAGGTGTTTGATATAAAAGACAGGAACTGTGGTAGCAGGATGTGCATAGTGTGTAGTATTTTGCATTTGTGGTGCAGGGCTATAATGTGAATAATGAGCGGTGCTTTGAGGTCTGGGGCCTGGGTGAGTCACAATTGGACCTGCAGTTTGAGATCTGCATTCCCTGGCAAAGTGTCCTAACCTATTGCACTTATAGCATTTTTTGATTTATCCAACCCCACTTTTAACCCTCCATGCAATCCAGGAAACTTTCTACCAGTCCTTTTGTAAAATTACTTGCTCTAACACTCGAAAGTGCCAGCTGATGTAAAATGTCCATTTCTTCCAGATCAGTGGGTTCAAAATGTTGTAAATCATTCATTTCAAAAGACATATTGTCAGAGTTTTGGCTTTCCCCATTTGCAGCAAAAACAAAATTGGGTGTGTAAGGATCAGATGTAAAATTGTTTCCAGAAGTTATATCAATATAATGATCATAACTCTGATCCTTCCCACTGCCAGAACCCTCTTCTTGACTATAAAGAGCAGTGTTACCCAAGGTATAGTCATCAGTTGCTTTCCCTGACTCTTGTAACTTCTTTTTCTGGTTCAACTCTCTCTCATATGTGAGGAGTCGACCATGAAGTTGAGTAAGGGTCATCTCTTTAAACCCAATAGATATTCGTGTAACGTAAGCTACAGTCTCCCATTTCTCTGGTAACAATCTTAAGAAACGACTATTGACAGTCGAATTAGGAAATTCCACGTTAACCAGTTTCAATTCACTGATGAGACAACTAAAACGTTCGAACTGTTGTGTTAACGACTCACCTTTTACGTGACAAAACGTTTCATACTGTTGATTAAGAACTTCTCTATTATATTCAATCACTTCTTCAGTTCCACCGAATTGTTCTTTTAGTGCATCCCACAACTCTTTTGCACTATTGCAGTGGAGCAGTCCAGCATAGATTTCGTTTGGTAGCGCGGAAGCAACAATGCTAAACGCTTTTGCATCCAACTCTATTTTCTGGAAATCCTACTCAGAGTAGTTTTCAGGATTTTTTGGCACTTGAGTGTTGAGATCCTTTGTGCTTGGAACCAATGGAATATGTGGTCCAAACACAATGGATCGCCAACATCAGGTGTTTTGCTGAGCTAAGATGTGATCCATCCAACGTTGCCATATAAAATATTCATTACGTTTCAACATCGGTGGTTTGAACATAGATCCAACGTTGGAATCTGATGTGTTTTGAGACATTTCTAATGATGGCAATGGGTCGGGTTTGGGACGGGTTTAGGTAATCCCAAACCCATACCCGGTTAGATAAGTTTGTCCCAAACCCGTCCCAAAACCCGTCGGGTTTCTAGCGGGTAAATACCCATCGGGTATACCCGCGGGTTTCGGGTAAACCCGTTAATTTAAAAATAAATTACCCGTTGGGTATATTCGACCCAAAACCCATTGTGTATATATCGAGTAACTACTAGTTAGTTACATTTAATATTATCACTATAGAAATATTTAAATAACCACAATGTATATGAAATAAAATATCTATATGGATACAAAATATGAATGTATCATATATATACATATTTAAAATATATAAGAAAATATGTCGGGTATACAATCGGTTAAACGGGTACACTTTATCGGGTAATCGGGTCGGGTAAATGGGTATATCACCAAATCCCAACCCGTCCCAAACCTGATTATCCGACCCAAACCCGTCCCAAATGTGTCGGGTTTCGGGTTTACCCATCGGGTTCGGGTTCGATTGCCATCCCTAGACTTTTATGCTTGTGTACAACAGATTTGTGTTTTAAAAACTTTAAACGTAATAAAACTTTGTTTTCAAGTAAAACTATCAAACTAATTAGCAAGGAAAGCTGATCTTTCAAATCAAATTGAATTTAATCAAATTTTGATTGACCAAGCTCTGATACCAATTGTTAGGATCTGAGTTTGATTTACTTGTATTTTTTGTTTCAAACATGGAAATATGATTGAATTGTAAAGTAAATATAGCAGAATAAGATGGAAAACTTTTACTACAAGTAAAGGTCATTTGTTTTCATCATCATCATGCTCTCAAGTTTATAAGCTTTGCATGTGATTCAGAAACTCCCCCTCAGCCAATTACAACAGTTTGATAGTACAGAAAACTCAGAGAAGATGATTGGTGAATGATCTTTTAATAGACAAGTTTAACTGTTACAAAGCTTCACCTATATATACTAAACTATCTAACCACTGAGCATCTTTGATGACGTCAGGGTTGATAGTGACATTTAACAACAAAAAAACTAACTAGAAACTCTACTATCTATCATCTGATAGTGCAAAGCACTGTTACATTGATTATTTAATTAAAAAAAGTAAAACACTGATCTCTATCATCTGATCTCTGATCTTCTATCAGACCTTTGGCATTTTGTTGTAGCAGATGCTGTAAAGGTAGCAGACTTTAGGAAGACAAAGTTTAGGTGATCAGTTGTTGTAAGCTCTGATAGTTGAAGCAATCCTCGGATAGTGTATTTGGCTTTGTATCCTCTGTTCCTTTGCATAGGGTTCAATCCCAACACCTTTGGATCATCAAAAGGACTTGAAATTTGTTTGGAAGGGGCTTGGTTCTTCAAGATTAGCTTCAAAATTTAAAAATGGATATGGAAGTGTGGGTGTTCGGTCGAGATTGAGTAAGAGAGTGTGAGATGGAGTATTTTAAGTGTTGGAATTTGTAGATTTAGGGAAGATTTCTAATGATTGTTTTGTGTGGATGGCCAACACTTGGCAAGAGAGAGAAGAAAGAACACTCCCATGGCCGCCACCTATAGCCCTTCTCTCATATTCCCCATATATACATGCACACATACATAAATATATCATATAT
Organism: Scalesia atractyloides; assembly: GCA_947069175.1. NCBI lineage: Eukaryota > Viridiplantae > Streptophyta > Magnoliopsida > Asterales > Asteraceae > Scalesia > Scalesia atractyloides. The sequence goes on from CAMTDV010000010.1 coordinate 42,884,180, forward strand.
TAGACAAAAACTGGTATTTAACTGGCTACCGGGCATTTTATCTAGCGTTTAACCTTGTTTTAACACGTTTTAAATTATTTTTATCACTCTATAAAAATAAACTCACCAAAATATTGCTGAACAATATTTTATTGGCCTAGGCTGGCTGCGTTGTCAGTATTTGACAGTATACGCACTATGTAGCGCGGTACGTGTTTAAACTCGAAAAATAGAGTTTCTAAGCTTTTTAATTTATTTTTCCTCACAACATGATTAAAAGTATTATTTTAATCATAACGGACTATTTTTAGGATTTTAACATTAATCGGGCGGTCATCGACGTTCGTTTCGCATTTTATCCGTTACGCGATAAGCATTTATCTTAATATTGCCAACATAATTTTTAGTAAACTTTAAATTTATCAACACATCAAATATCATCAAATAACACCAAATTCAATAAATTTTGCCTTTTATTTATCTATTACACGTGTCACACTAGTACAGGCTCTAAAATAACTGGGTGTCACAGCCTGGCCTAGACCTTCCACGTGTCCAACATAGGTCTGACACGTGGCTCCTTGACATGACACGTGTCCTCGACCGACTTTTTCGTCCAATCGGGCGTTTTTCTCAATTTTTATACCAGTCCTTAACGCGTATGCTCGGGTCCTGATCCTAAATGGTTTGGTTTTTAATTGTGAGTTGATATGCGTCAAATTCAATATATAAATTGCATCAAATACGGTATAAAATCAACCCTTTTAAGTACTAATGTTGGAAAAAGTGCGTTTCTTTGTATACTTTTGATTTTCAGGATTAAAAGAGCTTAATTGTACAAAAGGAACAAATAAATGGCAAAATCCAACATAAGTATAGAAGACTGGAAGATAACACACTATACCAACCCACCGAGCTTCACCCCAAGACGAAAAAACAAATCAGAAGTCTGGCACGGGGCCGTTCCTTGTCGACATGGGGTCGCGCCCCTTCAAGATTCTAGAGAAGAAGAAGACAAACAGAAGCAGACAAGAGACACAGGGTCGTGTCCCAGTGGAGACGGGCCGTGGTCAACTTCCAGATTCACGTATCTGGGATAGTACAGCAATTACAATGGCCACAGGACTGTACCGTTGACACACGGGCCGTGTAGCAGACTGATCTGACACTCGAATTAAATGAAGACAGAGAAGAAGGGAGACATGGGGCCATGCCCTGCGGGCACGGGGTAGTGTGAAGGTTTTGTTTTCAGCTATAAAATATGGGTGCTTGGTTTCATTCAAACTCATCCCTTGGAAAACCACTTCTCTCACACCTGCCACCACTCCACCACCCAAATACCACCATCATCCACCATATTCATCCAACTTAGAGTGTGTGTGGTAGTCTCGGGATCCAAGATTGATCGTAAGAGATTTTGTCAAATAACGGTCATGCTTGGCTAATTTCTTACATCATTTGGTGAAGACTAGTTATTTATGTATTACTTTTGATTTCCTAGTTTTGGTTAACTTTTTAATTGAGTATGTATTATTAACTTTAATAACAAGTTTTTTATTTGAACGTTTATTCTATCATCCTTCATGTTTTGCTGATTCACTCATTTGTGTCTTTACGGTCTATATAAAGCGTATTAACTGCCTGGGAGGGGGTAGAAGGGTGGTACGGTAAAGTTCTTGCCTCGTTCAGTGTATAGATCCTACTACGACTTGGTTCAAGTTTATTAGGAATTCCTTTGAGGCAAATAGCTTCGAATCAGGGGAAGTAAGAACTTCTTGAATCCCTTATAAATAAACTACTATTAAAACTTTAAGCTAGCCTTGCGGGACTGTATCCCTGTTGACTCAGACCAATATGGCCGAGAGTAGCGTTGCCTCCAATAGAGGGACATGCCACATTTTGCATTAATAACTTACTTAACTATCTTTCAATATTCCGGCCTTGCTGGGCTGTGTCCCTGCTGACTCAGACTAATATGGCTGAGGGTATTGTCGCCTCCAAAATAGAGGCATGCTATTATAACTAAGATAATCTCTTAAAAAACCCAAAGCGTGGAAATTATCAAAGGATACGCAAATAATGAGTCGGAACCAAGTGATTATATTTTGTCTATTTGTTTTTTTTATTAATTTTGTTATTAATTTATTTTTACTTATTAAAAACCTTTCCCCAAAACTTGATTAGATTAGACGTCGACTATATTCCGGTATTAAAAGCTCTTGTGTCCTTGGACGATCTCGGTATTTTACCATCACTATACTACGTCAACGATGGGTGCACTTGCCCTAGCGTGTTGTGTAGAGTGATAGTTGCATATGATGTTTTTATAAATTTAAAGCTTGAATAAACGAGTGAAAAGTACTAGAAATATATCTAAAAATTACCCATGCTCGCATTACGTCATGAGGATTGTTAAGTTTTTGTGCGGGTTGGTTCATCAACAGCCAAGTTTTCTTAATTGCTAAGTTTTCTGATTAATTATTACAAGTTTCATCGCACGCACTTGGGGTTTTGAATATGGGCTTATTCGGGATATTTTTGAGGATTGTTACATCCTCTCGACTTGTTTTAAATCTCGTCCTCGAGATTCACGGAAACAAGTATGGGTATTTTTATTTCATTTCTAGTTCTAACTCCCATGTATATTATGGTCCTCTTTTCGAATCCCATTTTACTTTAACCAAAATCAATCTTTTATGCTTAAGGTTCTTTACCTTTCTGTCCTCAATTTGTAGAGGCTTCTCAACAAATTTCAGTTTCTCATTTACCTCTATATCTTGAAGAGGTACTACAAAAGATTCATCAGCTAGGCACTTTCTTAAGTTGCATACATGAAATACATCATGTATACCCGCCATTTCTTCTGGCAACTTTAGTTGATAAGCTACTGCTCCAATTCGCTTGATAATATCAAATGGTCCAACACATCTTGGGCTTAACTTTCCTTTCTTACCGAATCTGACCACTCATTTCCATGGAGAAACTTTTAACAACACTTTCTCTCCAACTTGAAATTCCAATGGCTTACGTCGATCTGCATAACTCTTTTGATGATCTCGTGATGTCTTCAATCTTTCGTTGACTTGAATTATCTTGTAGGTTGTTTCTTGTACAATCTTAGGACCTGATAATTGTTTTTCTCCTATTTCTGCACAACATACTGGAGTTCGACACTTTTGTCCATAAAGTGCTTCAAATGGGGTAGCGTTAATGCTTGTATGATAACTATTGTCATAGGAGAATTTTATTAACGGCAAATGATCGTCCCAACTTCCTCCAAAACCTATTACACATGCCAATTTTTGAATTATTCCTTCACTTTGTCCATCTGTTTGAGGGTGATAACATGTACTTAAATTTAGTCGTGTTCCCATAGATTTTTGGAAACTTTGCCAGAAATGACTATCTCTATCAGACACAACAGACAACGGAACTCCATGTAATGAAACTATTTCATCCATATATAGTTTAGCTAAATGTTCCATACTGAAGGTTTCCTTCATGGGTAGAAAATTAGCTGACTTGGTTAGTCGGTCTACAATCACCTAGATTGTGTCGTTTCCTTTTCTTGTTTTGGGTAATTTGGTAACAAAATCCATTGTTATCAATTCCCATTTCCAAACTGGCATCTCTAGTTGCTGAAGTAAACCTGAGGGTTTCTGTTGTTCAGCTTTAACTTGTGAACAAGTTAAACACTTAGAAACGTAAATTACTATGCCCCTTTTCATTCCTATCCACCAGAAATTCTTCTTTAAATCTTGATACATCTTGTCACCTCTAGGATGCATATTATACTTGGATTTATGCGCTTCCTTAAGAATCCTTTCTCGTAGGTTTCCTTGGAGAGATACCCAAATTTTTTTCTTATGGAATTTCCACATTCCATTTGTTCCTTTTTTCTAATTCCTTCATCATTCCTTTTAATCCATCAGCATCATCCTTGATTGTTGTTTCCTGGGCATTTTCAATTGTTCCATTAAATCTATATGCAGATTTAATCTGAGAGCACGTACTCTTCTCGGCTTCTCATGATACTTACAACTTAAAGCATCAGCTACCATATTAGCTTTTCCTTCGTGATATTGGATATCACAATCGTAGTCACTTAAAATTTCTATCCATCGTCTTTGCCTCATGTTTAACTCTTTTTCCCAAAAATATATGTTGAGCTTTTATGTTCTGTAAAGATGGTAAACTTACTACCATACGAATAATGTCTCCAAATTTTGAGGGAAAAATTATCGCTCCTAGTTTTGAATCATGAGTTGTATAGTTTTCTTCATGCTTCTTCAGTTGCCTAGACGCGTAAACAATTACCTTCTCACGTTGCATCAAAACACATCCTAATCCCAATTTAGAAGCATCACAAAAGACTACAAAATCTTTGGTTCCTTCTGGTAAAGCAAGTATCGGTGCATTCGTTAACCTTTGCTTAAAGGTTGTAAAAGCTTCTTCTTCTTGGGTCCCCATTCAAACTTAACTGATTTACACATTAACTTGGTTAACGAAACGGTTATCCGGGAAAAATATTGGATAAAGCGTTGATAGTATCCTGCTAGTCCTAGGAAACTTCTGACTTCTGTAGGTGACGTAGGGACTTTCCATTTGGTAATTGCCTCGATCTTTGTGGGATCCACATGAATTCCTTCATGATTAATCAAATGTCCTAAAAAATGCACTTCTTGTATCCATAATTCACACTTAGAGAATTTAGCATAAAGCTTTTCTTTTCTCAAGAGTGTTAGCAGCAAATGAAGATGTTTGGTATGATCTTCCTCACTCTTGGAATAAATAAGTGTATCGTCTATAAAAACGATTACAAATTTATCCATGTACGGTTTACATATTCTATTCATCATGTCCATATATGCAGCTGGAGCATTTGTTAGACCAACTGCCATGACTGTAAACTCGTAATGACCATACCAAGTTTTGAAAGCAGTTTTAGGAATGTCCTCTTCATGTACCTTCACTTGATGGTATCCCGAACGTAAATCGATCTTGGAAAAATACCGAGCTCCTTGTGGTTGATCAAATAGATCATCAATCCCTGGTAATGGGTACACATACGCATCGAACCATCTTTCTTTTTTACAACAACACAGGTTCTCTCCAAAGGGATGAGCTTGGTTGTATGTAACCTTTCTCTAGCCATTCATCTAATTGCTTCTTTAATTCCAGCATCTCCGTTGGTGCTAAACAATAAGGGGCTTTAGCAATTGGTGTAGTTCAAGATATCAGGTGAATTCTGAACTTTGCTTCTAGGTCAGGTGGCAGTCCATGTAGATCTTCTGGGAAAACGTCAGGGTACTCAGATACTACCGGAATTTCTTTCATTTCTTTTCCTTTAGTGTTAATGATCACAGAGATCATGAACACTATGTCTTGCTTCCATGCATAACTTGCAGCTTTCATCTCAGAGATGAATTTTATGGACTTGGTCGGCTTGTCTCCTCGGATCATGATCATTTCTCCTATTGGCATACGAATCTCAACAGAATTTTGATCACATAGGATTCAAGCATGATTAGCCACTAACCAATCCATTCCTAATACTACATCGAATCCCTAGATTTATTGGTAGCAGGTTTGCCATGAACTTATGCCCTAATAATTTTATCTTGCCTTCTTGAAGTATGTCAGGATCTAAGTTTGAATTGATTGCTGTTTTTGTTTCAAATAATGAAAAATGATTGGAAAACAGAGAATACGTGCAGCGGATCAATGGAAAACTTTTACAACAATCAATCGGTCGTTTGTTTTCATAACCATCATGCTTTCAAGTAATTAAACTATTGCATGTGATTCGAAAACTCCCCCTTAGACCAATAACGATCGTTTGATAGTAAGAAATTGAGGGTCCGTTGTACGGATCTTTCTGGTCCTAATTTGGCAAACGTAAGGTAAACGTGCGGAATCCGTTAGCATAGGCGACATTGGAGACAAGTTCTTTACTGTTTAATCACTGTTTCATTAATTTGTAGACGTTACACATCCTGAAAACACTTGGACAGAGCTTCGCCTCTGTCGTGTCAAAATCTCCGAATACTTCAAATGAAACATCAAAGCACCTATTTATACCATGTCAAGTTCGCTGGTGGGAGTGCAAGTTCGGGCGAACTTGCTTAGTCAAGTTCGGCCGAACTTGAATATTACATCACAATCTCAAGCGAACTTGGCTATAAACTTTAATAACTTCGACATTTCGCTTCTAAATACAGACTCGATATTATACGATGACATAGGCAACAGACGTGTGCATCAACAGACTCCCCCTTGGATGTTGCCGTAATCATCATTCTTCAATTAAGTTCTTGAGTCTTTACTGTTCTCTTGATTTTTATTCTTGAATAATTTTATCATCCATGATCTTCATAACATCTACAATCCTTTTCTCTTTTCTTGAGCTTGTCTTGATAAAACTTGAATCACCATGCTCGCCCTTGCTTTGAGCTTTCTGGTATCTTCAATCAATGTGTTTTATCTAGCTCCCCCTTAAAATCAACTTCTTGTTTCAAAGTTTCTCAAATATTCAAATAAACATTTCAGATTCAAAGTTTGAAATTTCTAAACACAACCATTTCAAATTTTAATCTTCTCATGTTTTAAACCCTCTCAGTTAATCAAGTCCAAATTAATGACCTTGAATATTTGATTCATGTATCAAGTTCAACTTAATGATCTTGATTAACCGCTTTGACACTAAACTAACGCATTTATTCAAATGTAAGTTTCAAATTAATGAACTTTTTAAGCTTTTCAGATCAATTTGAAATTTTCAAACTTTTGATCAGCAGCTTTAGATTTTGAAAATCAAGATTTCATCATCAGTGGTCGAAACTAAAAGATAATATTTTGTTTTATGAAATGAATATCAAACACTAAGTAGTACAAACATATTTTTGTTGAGTTTGTGTTAAAGGATCATACAGTTTTTTATACAAATCACAAGTACCATTGACCTCTTCATGACGCTAAGTTTTAAACAAATTTACCTAGATTGTCGATATATTTGTCCTCTTAAACTTCAACACATTTCTCAGTTGTTCCAAGATACGTTATGTAGAATTAAGAAACTTGACTTAACTATGGTTCCCATCTCAGAATATGCTCCCGCATCAAGATTCCCTAGATTTCATCTTACAGGTGAGTATAGCGTAATTGATATCTGTATCAGAGTTGTTGTGCGAGACCTTGAGAGCTCAGGTTAGTACCATCGTACCGACAGAGAGATGAAGGCTCGACTTATAAGGTAGTGTTCCAAAATGGAATCTTTTGTCTTGCAATTGTAGTATCTTTCGATATTTTCAATTGAATGTAGTTTTAGGGTTTTAAAGCAAAAGTATTCTACAAGTTCTAGGCCATGGATTCCGCAAAATCAGAAGAACTTGTATAATACCCCAGATATCAACCATCTATAAAGACCTCGTATCTCATAATCAGGCAACCTCTCAAACGAAATTTCGGAGTACTAAGTCCATATATCCGAGAGATGTTAATCTACAAGTTTAAGCAGTTGTAAAATTTGGTTTATATCTCAGAAACAATTTACTGAATGTGTAAAGCCTATCGACACATCCAAAGTAAGACTTGTTTATACGTTTTAAACTTTACAAATCCTTAGCATACTGTGATAGTCCACTAATGTACTATCATTTCCTTTTACCCACAAAACTCTTTTTGCCCTTTTCAATGTTTTTGTACCTTTTGTTTTTAATATGTTTTTGGATTTTCTAAATTTTTTCTCCCCCTAAAATTCAAAAACATATTTTTGGAATTTTTGATTTATAAGAAAACATTGACCAACCAATGAGAATCACTTCAATTCTCCATCCATTACTGCTTCATAAATTTTCTTTTAAGTCCTCTCCCACTCATGATGACAAAAACCTTGACACCTTTGTGTTTATAACAATTTATACCCCTGAATTTTGTTTGTTTTACAGTGAGGGTTCTGTGAAACTTTTCAAATTTTCATCAAAATTTGTAAAAATTTTCAAGTAAACGTTAGTAAAACATGTGTTCGAAAAATTTTCTCCAAATTTTTTTAAAAATTGTAGAGTAAAAGTTATTAGAATGTAATAAAGCCTTTATATAGAACTTGATAACCCGACCCATCTTCAATGTGAGCCCCAGAACGCTATTCTTAGTAATTTGCGTTCATCTCAGAAGTTCTTACACAAAAATTCAAACACTTAGTTTAATAGTGACACCAAGCCTTTGCAGTCTTAGGCGTTGTTTCTTCAGCCTTAATTTTGATTTTCCTTTCACAGTCAGGTTTATTTGAACTTTCTCATGTTTCAGAAAGTTCTCTAAACTTTCAATTTTTACTGATTGTGTAACTTCTTTTTCTTTTACCAACCATGATTGATTTTTCGTTAAAGCTTTCTTGAAATACAATGTAAAAACTCTTTGCTCATTACCATTCGGGGATTCACCAGTTTCAAAATTTGAAAACTTAGTAATAACTGGTTTCACCTTGTTTGTAGTTTCTGTACATTATTTCAAAACCTGAGTTGGTACTCCAGAATTTTTGTTATCAATATGAGCAGGATTAGGTTTAATTTGTAAACATTTAGTAAAAATGTGTCCAGTTACTCCATATTTATGACACTTCCTGTTCTCATACTGATCCTTTTTAGCAAACCATACACTCAAATCATAACACTGACTTGACGTGTGATAGCCATCTTTCCTGCTTCTTCTGTACCTTTGATTTGACGTTGAAGCACTGTGGTCCGACCTGCACCACTTATTTTCAAATTTTTGTGCGTTTTGTTTTTCAAATTCGTTTGAATTTTTATAATGATTGGATGATTGCTCTGATGAGCTATTATTTTTGTTTTGAAAACTTTTAAAACTTTGTTTTTGTTCTTCATTTTTCTTAGAAGGTTGTTTCGTTGAGCATTCACCTTTTTCAGTAGATTGTAGAACAGTTTCTTGAAAATTTTATTTTAGTTTTAAAAATATTTCATGTTTATCATTTTTAGCTCTTTCATCATCGGTATTATCGTCACAATCTTCAATTATGACTTCATCATAATTTGTAGCACTGTTACTTATTGGAATTTTCCTTTTATTAATATTGATCGGTTTTGGACATATATGATCTAACTTTAATGAGGAGGTCACAAAACCTTTCAATAATTTTTCTGAATTAACAACTTTATTTTTAACAGTCTCAACTTCTTTTTTCAAATTGAGCTATTTTCTCAATATGAGAATTTATTGCTATTTGATTTTCTATATTTAATTTTTCAAAAACAATTTTTTCATTTTTAGACATTTTTATTTCATTTTGTAGATGTACTTGAAAGTTGAGCTTCACAGTTCTTAACCACTACATTCTGTTCTCTCTTCACCTGATATTTATTTTTCAGAGATATCCAGAGTTCTTTTGCAGTTTTGTACTCAGGCAGTAGTATCAAGATATCTTCCTTAACAGATTGTTGAATCAGACAAATCATTTTCTTTTTAGCAAAATATTCCTCTTTCTGTTGCGTAGAATACTTGTACTTCTCTAGTATATTCTGATTCTTATTTCTTGGAACGACATATCCTGTTTTTATCGCAACCCAACTTTGAAAGTGCATAGCTTGGACCCAGTTGGTAAACTTTTCTTTCCAGGCTTCATACTCTTCTAATCTCATCAACATTGGCGGCTTCACTAACTCTATTTCATTTTCCAAACTAATTTGTCGTTCAAAACACTTGAAAAATGATTAGCAAACAGACAATCTTTAGAAAAATTTGACTTTTTAATCGACAATATTAACGTATCGGTTTGCTAAAAACGTTTAAAATTTTTCAGAAAACTGTTTTTACCAGATTAGAGCTTTAAACTCGTCTCGTAATACGAATCTAACGATATATAATGTCCGAGACGTTTTTCGGGATTTTCATGCCTTTTTTTTAGAAACCTCAGACAAGTTCGGGCGAACTTGACACAAGTTGTGAAAATTAGCTACTTAACAAGTTCGGGCGAACTTGTATGGAATTTCAAGAGTTTTTACAAGTTCGGGCGAACTTGTAAGATATTCAAGGGACTTTACAACTTCGGGCGAACTTGTAATAGATTTTCAACAAAATTTAATCAAGTTCGGGCGAACTTGATGAAATCTTAATGAAAAGTATGCAAGTTCGAGCGAACTTGATGAAAAGTTATGAACTTTTCAGTCAAGTTCGAGCGAACTTGATGTCAAGTTCGAGCGAACATGTGTTTTCAAACATGGTTTTTTCAAACTTTCGACATGAATTCATTTGTTTTAAGCTCAGATCTTTTCAAGGGTTTTACTATTATGGATTTTACGTATTATACTTGAAAATCAGTCCATTTTGTCCGTGAAATGTCCAAGAAAAGTTAAAAATGATAGAAATGAGTAGAAGATGAGATGTTCTATGTCCATGTCTTTAAATTAGGCCAATCCTGCTCTGATACCAATTGAGGGGCCGTTGTACGGATCTTTCTGGTCCTAATTTGGCAAACCTAAGGTAAACGTGTGGAATCCGTTTGCATAGGCGACATTGGAGACAAGTTCTTTACTGTTTAATCACTGTTTCATTAATGTGTAGACATTACAGATCCTGGAAACACTTGGACAGAGCTTCGCCTCTGTCGTGACAAAATCTCCGAATACTTCAAATGAAACATCAAAGCACCTATTTATAGCATGTCAAGTTCGCTAGTGGGAGTGCAAGTTCGGGCGAACTTGCTTAGTCAAGTTCGGCCGAACTTGACTATTACATCACAATCTCAAGCGAACTTGGCAATAAACTTTAATAAACTTTGACATTTCGCTTCTAAATATAGACTCGATATTATACGATGACATAGGCAACAAACATATGCATCAACAGAAATGAAGAAGATATGCAAAATTGATCTTTTTAAGAAGACATGTAAAAACTGTTACATTGAGCGCCTATTAATACTAACTCCTTACCACTGATCGTCTTTCAATGACGTCATGGTTGATAGTGACAGCTAACAAACGTAACTAACTACAAACACTGCTATTTTTAAGCTATCAGTGCATAGCACTGTTACATTGATTTAACTAATGCTAGACTAAGCACTGTTGGCCATCCTCTGTTCTTTTAATCTTCTATCAGCGGTTGGGAGTTTCTTCTGTCAGAGGATAGGTAACAATGTGTTTATTGAATGCAGTAAAAGCCTATCAGTGGATAGAAACCTCTGATAGCTGGACCAAAGCTCGGATGGTGTATTTTGACTTTGTATCATCTGTTCCTTTTCAAAGGTTCAATCCCAACAATCTCCCCCTGGAACAGATGATGCCAAAAACACCTTATTCTTGATCTTTATTCCTCAGAAAGAATTCTTTTATTTGGCCTTTGAATTGTAGTTTAAAGTTAAGAGATTCTAAATCATCAGCATCCTTCTCAAGCTCTAAACTTAGTATTTCGTGGAAGTCTTCTACTGTAAGTCCATAAGCAGCTTCCATGGATAGTTTAGTGACTTTACCATCAGACTTGATCAGAGTCAATTCGTGGGTGTGTTTGTTGACCTTCCATTTTAGAATTTTTGGGTCTGGAGGCTCTCTTGAAGGAGCTTTTATTGCTGAGGATAGGAAAGGAGCTATTCTTGTCAAATCATCTGCCAACTTGGTACTTCTATCATCTGTTGGATACTCCATCATAGTTTTGATACCTTCTTTGATGAATACTTCCTCAAACTCTCTGTCAACCTTCTCTTACATCTCCTCTTGCCTTTTTCGCTTGAGCAAGGTAAGTGTGGATTGGGCAGATGTTGAGCTAGGATTTTTAGAAAGTTGGGCTTTGGGAGCAGCATCTTCTATGGAATAATCAGGTTTAGGAGGCATTGATGGATCCTTTGTAACGCTCCGCATTTCCGCACTTTCTTATTTTTAGCAAGGGCATGTTGTACTTTCCATATTTAGACACTTGTACTCTCTTTGTAATCTAGTTTCGTGCCATTTGTAATCCGAGACTATTGATCATAAAGAAAACGAAGGTATTTTAATCATGTTAGTGTTTTCATATTAGACTTATGTGCATCTGTTAATCAAATTCTCGTTTGAGTGAAATATTATTCAAGGATTCTTGATTCTTTATTTATCGACACTTGATACTCGTTAAACTAATTAAAACACTTAAAATAATTCGGATCCTAATTCTCGAAACTCGAAAGCTTCATGAAATGAATAATCGTTTAAAGATTTTACCCTAATTTAAATTCGTTGTTTATCTATCCCATTTAATTAATTGAATTAATAAATATTACGATAAAAAGTTTTGTTTGTTTTTATAAATAAATAAATAAGTAAATAAAATAATAATCTAGTTAGTTTCGTTAGATTTAAAGTTAGTAAATACAAACTAACCTAGTTAGTTTGTATTATAAAGTTAGTTTCTTCTTTTAAAGCAAAATAACTTGGTTAACTAAAGTTCAGGGGTAGTTTGTGCAAATTGCTGAAAGTGTAAAGTTCTTAAATCAAGAAAAAAAACAAAAAGCTGAAGACCACGGGACTAGAACCCGGGTCAACAACCACACCAAACACGCGCCTAACCAGCTGAGCTGGGACTCCTTATCGAACAAAACCAGCCCGTAGAACATATATCATCTCGTCAAAACGGCCTGATCCGCAACCAGCGCGACCAGACTCGTTTTGGGCGGTTTTTTTTGCGAATTTTTGAGTTTTAAACATGTTTGAACATTTAATACTTCACCAAACCCAACCCTAATCCTTTCCTATAAAACCCAAGCGTAATCCAAGCCTTTTTACACTTTTCTAATTATCAAAACACTCTTTAATCCTCCATAATCAAGCTGAAAGTTGCAAATTCGGGCAGAATTACTCTTCTTCACTAAAGTGAGTGTAACTCACTCGTTTCTCAACGAAAACACTTCATTCTTTTTCCCATTTGCTTGGTTTGCACATCTCCAATGGTTTTTCATGGAAAATCAGGCCCTGGAATGTCACGAAAAAGGCTCCAAAGTGGACTGTTTTGATTTATATTCTTCAAACTTTTATAAAACTTGTTTAACTTAAGTTCAACTCATCTCAAACCTATGTCCTAATGCTTACAACACTATATGTGGTTGGTTAGGCTTAAAAACAAGGTTGAGACATGTCAAATTAGAGGTTAAAACCTCACAAACTTTCTGTTTTTGACTAGTGTTTACACCCACAAGTAGTGTTCAAGGTAAGCTTGATGAATGTGTGATATTTGGACTAGCTTGGGCTATCCATCATGGAATCCACACACTACTTGATGATTTTCATAGCTTAGTTGTCTCATTTCATTCTTTACTTGTAAGTTCATGACCCTCCTTGTGTCTAAGACACATGTGTAGTGGTGAATCCAAAGAGGTCTTAAGTGGATGGTAAATCCTCCCACCTCCTACTTGACTTATGTAAACTACAAAGAGGTTCCTAAATGGATGGTTCAACCTCCTACCTCATGCTTGACCTATATGACATAATGTACACTATATAATACTTACATATTATCGAAGTAATCGAACTCTTGATGATGAACAAGTGGTCATTTGTCAAAATAGTAGGTTATATCATCTAAGGGCCATAATGCTTGTCATGATTCTAGTGGGTTGCCCCACGAAAACACATAAACTCTCTTGAGTTTCAATAGTGTCAAGAACAAGTGTCATGTGTACAAGATGATTACTTTCATATGACTATTTTTCATGATACATAAATTCCAAAATCTATGATTCCCCATTATCATTCCTTTACTCACACACCTTCGTTTACCCCATGTAGGGTAGTCTCGGTGTTCCATCCTCAACTCTCCAATTTTCACGGATTAACAAAGGAAAGCTTTGCAAAACCGTGAGCATACTCGATCCCTTTTTCTTTTTTTACACTTTGGGTGCAACATGTACATTATATAAAATCACACGACACTTAAACTATTTTAATCTCTATCCATGCTTAACATGAAACTACTTGATGCTTGTTAGACTTGTATGTTATGTAAACTTTGTGTCGATATATGCTCATTAACTTTGCTAGCCTACCTTAACAATTATAGCGCTATAGGATTAACGCACCGCCCACGAAACTTGGGGTATTGTTAAGTTAAACATGTTAACCTCCCGCTACTCTATTGGGATAGGCTATTTTAATGCGTTTGATTCTTGGGTTTGAACATATAGAACACCGTTTCAACATGCTAGTAAACTTGCATATCATGATTCATGTTGGATATGAGACTTTAAACAATTTTATTCTATATTATGCTATGTAACAAAACTTGTATGCTTGCCAACCTTTGTTGATATATTTTAATACATGTTGCAGGTTGATTGATGAGACGATGTTGAGAAGAAATGCAATTTAGGTGGACTTAGATACACACCTAGATAAATTTTGTTATTATGTAATGAACAATGTTTCTTTTATTTGGAATCTTTGTATGACATTTTAGTCTTGAAATGAAATTTGAATTCAAATTATATTGTCACATAGCGTTATGAAGTTTTGAGCAATTTGTTTGTCTCATCCCGATGTTTCCGCCATCGGTTGGGGTGTGACAGATTGGTATCAGAGCCAAAACTATAGGGAATTAGGAAAAGTAGGAATGCTTTGCCCCAGTCTATAGTTTTAGGAACTTGCTTCTTATTTATTGTTTAAAACTTCATTCATTCTACCTTATTTGCATCTATTTCTCCTTCTTGGTCTATTAAACTCACATGCCTTTCCTAAGGCCAACATAAATACACTTGAAGCTTTGAAAACACTCATTTTTTACCAACGAGGCGATTTGCACCAAGATAGGCCCAATGGCCCACAATTTTCGGTGAAGTCCCTCATTCCGCGTATTCAATTTTGCACGAAGTTACGCCATCAAGCTAGGAGTGATATCCACATCTTGATGGAAAACTTCCATTTCATACTCTAGTGGACCTTACTAACGAGTTTGAATTCGCTCCTCGTTTAGTAAGAAACAACCACATTCGTGTACAAAATCGTCAAGTTAGGGGTGAAACCCGCACCTTGTCGATTAAGTCCCATTCCTCGATTTTCAATCTCGCCAAAGTCTCGATTGTTTCAACCGATTAGAGACATGTAGTAACTGGAAGGGTAAGATACCGTTAATCGCTTCTCGACGAGAGTATCTTACCTATAGGCCAAAGCACGTTTCTCTAATTTGAAAGGACTTTCGAACCACTTTGGAATAGTCGACGTTTTTCTACCCGAAACAATCCAATTTTTTATGAGCCTCTCTTTTATGTTATCTCAATTATATGTGATTTTAAACTTAATACTTCGTTCATTTCAAACTTTTACACGATTCGCACGTCTACCGCAATCAAAAACAATAATAATCTCTCGTGATCAAACTAAATTTACGATGTTTTCATTATACATGTTATGCTATGTGGTGTTGGTGCACCTAGTGTTCGTCACTTGTTGAATAAGCTAGATAGAGCGTGTGTTGAATATTGTATAGGTTAGAATTAAACACACTACCGAAATACGGAGATTTCAGTGTAAAAGGGATCAAGTTCGCCCGAACTTGACATGTATTGGTCAAGTTCACTCGAACTTGATGTGCCTTTAGTCAAGTTCGCCCGACCTTGACCATAGCACATCCGGGCGAACTTGTCTCCCTATATATATGTGTGTGTTCATTTGTCATTTAAGTTTTCGGCATCCCTACGGGGAGGTGCTGCCGGATTCTCTCCAGGAACTCCGGCAGGTAGACTTATAAAGATGTAAACTCTTTCGGTATGAATGAAGACTTCCGCTGCATTCTACTTCTACTCCTTTCTGTAATAACATTCTACCGAATCGGTTTACGTTTATCCACTAACTTTCATCTAGAACCGCCTGATCTCGGACCTTCAATTGGTATCAGAGCTACGGTTATCACTTACGCTCATGAATTTGGACATTTATGGACATTAGGAGGGGTTTTAGACGTAAATCATCAAATAAACATACAATCCACGGACAAAATCTAAAATTGAACGGATAGGATTGTCAAAAAACCATTTTCGACCAGATCTATGGTGGAATCATCTCGAAATTCGAAGAAATAAGGATTTTGGATAGAAAAGTATGAAAAAAGGCTGATTTGGGAGACCAAGTTCGGCCGAACTTGACCTGTGGAGGTCAAGTTCGCCCGAACTTGACAAGGTTTTTCAAGATTTCTTTCAAGTTCGCCCGAACTTGACTGGTTTTCTTTGAAATTAAGCACAAGTTCGCCCGAACTTGACTGGTTTTCTTTGAAATTAAGCACAAGTTCGCCCGAACTTGTCTATTTCATGCAAGTTCGCCCGAACTTGGTGGTGGCCAACCAAGTTTGCCCGAACTTGTCATACAAGTTTGCCCGAACTTGTCAGGATGCCTAAAAAAAGGATTTGAAAAAATTTATTGCTCGTTTTGATGAGACGGGTGGCCAGAAAAAATTTGGTGATAGAATTTTTTTTGAAATTTTAACGTTCGATACTGACTATTCGGGGACATCGTCGGAGGCCTTAGTGAGAGGCTGAGATGATGAGGTTAGAAATGGTTGAAGATGAGAGGGTAGTCATTGATACCAAAGCAATTTGGTGATCATTAGAGTTGAAGACTACCGATGGGCCTTAAAGTAAATTCCGCATTTGTTAAATACTGAAAATTCCGGATTTGAGGGGGAATTTCAGTGAAAAAATTGGTATGGTCAGATTTTGCAAAAATGAGGGGGAATAAAAAATTTTCATCTTATGAAGATTTCGGCATTTTTGAAATTCGTGACACTGCAACAGTATTCGGGTGGTTTCCGACTACAGATTAACCGGGAAATACAGAGATTTGAGATTCATTTGTAAATTGATCAAGTTCATTAGTATGAAAGCAGGTGGTTACATAACTGAGTCTTGGAAGAGTTGTTTATCAGATTCTGCGGTCATAGTTGTGGATTGACACCTGAGTCGCGCGTATGGTTTGGAAGCACACACGACTGCCTATCTTTAACTCTGCTTTGCACATGAATTATTGACTGGACTAACCGCCAGGAGATAAGGATGCTTTGTAGTTTCAGTTGCCCTGGGTTGTACGCGGTACCATGATTAAGGAAGATGATTTATGGGATCGGATCTTCCAGAAAAAGAAGTGTACCAGTTGCTGACGAAAGAGATTATCCATTTGGGATTCTGTGATCACAGGAAGTTCAGATTATTCAGATCATGATTCAGATTGATGCTTAAGGGTTAAAGTCCTGATCTCCGGTGAAGGAACAGTTAGCTGGACTAGCAGTTGTTAATACCAGTGAGGAACTGAGGACGTTCAAAACATTCGGTGATGATCTTAGGAATTAATGACTAGCTCCGAAGACGGATGGTTTCAAAATTACCAAGGAAATCTGATGATAACCTTTGGTGGCCATTATTTTTAATCTTCAACCAGATGAATCAGTCTTCTCTTTAGACTAACCGCTGTTGGATGATGATGTTTGGTGATTAAGTGGCGCTGGTCTACTGGAGATAGCTATATATCTGACATTGTGACTGAAGAAGAAGAATGTGATTTTGATCGCGGACGAATGTTTCTCAGAGTCGAAGTGTTACCAAATTATTTGGTTCCGATGAAGATTTGCTGATCTGGAGTGATTATGGAAATCGGGATTTCAGATTATTGCGGGTAAACATTGATTTGAAGTTTACCAGTGTGGTAATTCAAAGTTTCTATCAATTGCCAGTTGAGTTTTTGAAGATCGGAAGATCGAGCATGGGAGATATGCGCTAAAACTGAACGCGGATGTGGTTAAAGTTGAAATGGAGAAGCTGTATTGATGAATTTCAAGTTGGTGTCTATTCCAGATAATCTGTCGGTCAAGTAAATCAGAGAAGGTTGGAAATTATGCAAACAAATATCTGAACTGGAGATTTCAGGGGGAATCTAACGTTGATAATGCAAACCCGGATCATCAATTAAGGGGGTATTTGTTGACGCGTTTCGACAACTTCGGCAGATACCTTGATTGAAGTTGCAAAATATTCAAACACGGCTCAAATTTGAAGACCAAGATTCGACAGTAACGAACAAGGGGGAATCTGTTGGTGCACCTGGTGTTCGTCACTTGTCGAATAGGCTAGATAGAGCGTGTGTTGAATATTGTATAGGTTAGAATCGAACACACGACCGAAATACGGAGATTTCAGTGTAAAAGGGATCAAGTTCGCCTGAACTTGACTGTATTGGTCAAGTTCGCTCGAACTTGATGTGCCTTTAGTCAAGTTCGTCCGAACTTGACTATAGCACATCCAGGTGAACTTGTCTCCCTATATATATGTGTATGTTCATTTGTCATTTAAGTTTTTGGCATCCCTACGGGGAGGTGCTGCCGGATTCTCTCCAGGAACTCTAGCAGCTGGACTTATAAAGATGTATACTCTTTCGGTATGAATGAAGACTTCTGCTGCATTCTACTTCTACTCCTTTCTGTAATAACATTCTACCCAATCAGTTTACGTTTATCCACTAACTTCCGTCTAGAACCGCCTATTCTCGGACCTTCATGTGGAATTCATGATTATGCTATGTGAGGAAAATTGAACATTTTATACACTAAGTGAAGCTATATGCTATGTGATGCATTCATGAAAGCAATTTTTCTTAAACAATCATTATGATCAAGTCTCACCTATTCGTTCTTTTGAATCTTAGATGTCTTCTCATCTCTCCAACTCGATTAAGAAGTCGAAGACCAACTCGAAAAAGAAGATGATGGCTTTCATGGCCAATCAAATTGCTCGGATCGTCCCAAAGATCGTTAACGAAATTCAAGCTTCGAACACCCCCAACGGTTCCATGGAATTGAAAGCGGCTCAACCCAAAACTGTGAACTTTAATTACAAGCACTTTTCGTCTTGCAACCCTAAGCCATTCACTGGCAACGATGGGGTGACTGTTATGCTCGAGTGGTTCGACAGCATAGAGGTCACGTTCATCAATAGTGAATGTCCCGAAGAGCTCAAAACGGGTAATGCGACTGAGGTATTCCAAGCCCGAGCTCTAGAATGGTGGACAAACGAAAGGAATCTTCGTTCTAACAAAGAGGCTTATGCTTTACCTTGGGAGGAAGTTAAGACACGCATGATGGAAGAATTCTGTCCCTGCACGAGCAACAAAAGCTGGAAGATGAATTTTGGACTCTAAAACAAATTGGCGACAATAACCAAGCCTACACCACCCGTTTCAAGCAACTCAGTTTCATTGTTCCTCACCTTATTTCGACCCTCGATCGCAAAATCCGCAAGTACCTCCATGGGTTACCTCCTGCTATGCGAGATACCACCGAGGCAACGAAACTCGATAATATCAAAGCCGTTTATCGCCTCGCCGCTTCCCTAAACGACAATCACATTCGCGATAAGCAAACTGCAACCCCCGTTTCTTCCAAACCAGCCCACCAACTTACCCAACAATCAAGTGGCAACAAGGGGAAGAAGCGAAAGCAATCGAACCCTGGTTGTAACGCGATTGTACCAGGTGTTAACCCAAACCCTGCTACACCTGAAAATGATCGAAAGCCATACACTGGGATTCACCCCAAGTATGCTACCTGCGACTATCATCACCCTGCCAACGTCAATTGTCGCCATTGCACCATTTGCAACCGTTTTGGCCATAACACCGCCTATTGTAAGAACAATCCTGCACCACAATCCCAACAAGCTCAAAATGCTAGACCAGCTAGAGCCTGCTACAAGTGTGGCGACGCTTCGCATCTTCGTCCTCAATGTCCCCAACTGAATCAAGATCAATAAACTGCTAGGGGACGAGCTTTCAATATCAATGCAAACCAAGTGCGCAACGACAATGAAGTCGTTAATGGTACGTTTTTTATTAATAACCTTTACGCTTCAATGCTATTTGATACTAGTGTGGACAAAAGCTTTGTGTCCATTGAATTTGAATCTTTGTTAAATTGTACACGCTCTAAACTGCCTAAGTCGTTTTCCGTTGAAGTCGCCAATGGCAAATCCATCTTAGTCGATTCCGTCCTTCGTGATTATCTTCTCACTCTTAACGAGCACACTTTCCCTATCGACCTTATACCCATGCAGTTGGGTAGATTTGACATCATAGTAGGCATGGATTGGCTTCGCAAGAACCATGCTGAAATTGCTTGCCACGAGAAATACGTTCGTTTGCCCTACCTTCTGGTGACACCTTACGCGTATATGGAGACCGACATTCGAAAGAACTAAAATTGATGTCCTGCACACAAGCGAATAGGTACTTACGTAAACAGTACTTTGCCTTTTTAGCCCACGTTGTGGAAAAAAGGCAAGGGAAAGAGCGTAAGTGATATTCCAGTGGTGCGCGATTTCCCTGACGTCTTTCCTGAAGATTTACCTGGTCCTCCTCCACCCCGATCCGTTGATTTTCGTATTGATCTCGTACCTGGTTCGACTCCTGTTTCCAAAGCTCCTTATCATCTTGCACCCTCTGAGATACAAGAGTTATCTACTCAACTCCAAGAACTCCTCGATAAAGGCTTCATACACCCAAGTACCTCACCTTGGGGTGCTCCTGTGCTTTTTGTCAAGAAAAAGGATGGCTCGTTTCGCATGTGCATCGACTATCGAGAGCTTAACAAGTTCACCATAAAAAATCGTTATCCTCTCCCGCGTATCGATGATCTCTTTGACCAACTTCAAGGCGCAACTTGCTTCTCCAAAATCGATCTTCGATCTGGTTATCACCAACTTCGTGTTCTTGAAGAGGACATTCCCAAAACCGCTTTTCGCACTCGGTATGGGCATTACGAGTTCGTGGTTATGCCCTTTGGCTTGACCAATGCACCAGCCGTGTTCATGGATCTTATGAATCGTGTTTGTAAACCATATTTGGATCGCTTTGTAATCGTTTTCATCGATGACATTCTTATTTATTCAAAGACGCAAGCTGACCATGAATGTCATTTACGCCTCATACTCGAACTTTTGCGTATTAATCGTCTATACACGAAGTTTTCCAATTGCGAATTCTGGATCAAGGAAGTCTAATTCCTTGGGCACGTTGTCAGTGAGAAAGGAATCCATGTTGAATCGTCCAAAATCGAAGCTGTGAAGAATTGGACTGCACCTAAGACTCCTTCTGAAATCCGTTCTTTCTTAGGATGGGTGGGTTATTACCGTCGATTCATCTCGAATTTTTCAAAAATCACCGTTCCTCTCACTTCGTTGACTCAAAAAGAGAAACCTTTTGCTTGGGGTCCTGAGCAAGAGGAATCTTTTTAAACCCTCAAAAACTTGCTTTGTAACGCTCCTATTCTTGCTCTTCCTGATGGGAATGATGATTTCGTGGCATAT
This sequence comes from Scalesia atractyloides, assembly GCA_947069175.1. NCBI lineage: Eukaryota > Viridiplantae > Streptophyta > Magnoliopsida > Asterales > Asteraceae > Scalesia > Scalesia atractyloides. The sequence goes on from CAMTDV010000010.1 coordinate 42,905,469, forward strand.
TGCGATGCCTCAAATCGTTGTCTTGGTTGCGTGCTCATGCAACGAGACAAATTCATTGCTTATGCTTATCGTCAACTCAAAATACATGAGAAAAACTATACTACCAACAACCTCGAGCTTGGCGCAGTTGTTTTTGCGTTAATGATTTGGCGACACTACCTATATGGTACGAAGTGTGTGGTTGTCACTGACCATAAGAGCCTACAATACATCTTGACCAAAAGGAACTAAACATGCGTCAGCGACGTTGGGTGGAATTGCTTAACGACTACGACTGCGAGATTCACTATCATCCTGGTACAGCGAATGTCATGGCCGATGCTCTTAGTCATAAGGCTCATGTTAGTAGCATTCGTTGTTTTCAAATCTCAAGCGATTTCCACACTTGCATTCGTGAAGCTCAATACTCGTCAGCAAAAGAGGGAAGCCTAATTGACGAAGTACGAGGTGCTTCTATGGATCAACTCTTGACAAAATCAAACGGACTTCAATACTATCTTCATCGTATTTAGGTGCCAGATCGCGACAATCTTCGTGAACTCATTATGAACGAGGCACACAAATCCAAGTACTCGATTCAACCTGGTGCTGATAAGATGTACCATGGTCTTCGTACGTCCTACTGGTGGCCTGGTATGAAGAAGGACATTGCCATCTATGTTTCAAAATGCCTCACTTGCTCAAAGGTCAAAGCTGAGCATCAGCGTCCTTCTGGTTTACTCGAGCAACCTGAGATCACCGTTTGGAAATGGGATAGCATTGCTATGGACTTCATCACCAAACTTCCCCGTACACGATCTGGTCATGATAGCATTTGGGTAATCATCGACCGTTTGACCAAGTCAGCTCATTTCCTTCCTATTCGTGAAGACTTCAAAGTTGAGAAACCTGCTCGAATCTACACTGATGAAATCATATGTTGTAGGACCGATCCTCGATGCTTAGGAACCTAAATTTGATATCTAACATCCATAATAGCGGAAATATTACGTCGTATTAGATAGACAAGATTTATCAGTTAATCGTCAGTTTTGTAGATCAAACGTTCTGGTTACAAACCGACAGAGCTTCGCCTCTGAAATGCCAAAGTTACAAATGAAGTAGGCTAGCTAGGTATTTATAGGAGAACAAGTTCGGCCCTGAGGATACAAGTTCGCCCGAACTTTCCTGAGTCAGTTCGGCCGAACATGCTTACATGATGACTTTAATGGGCGAACTTGCTTACATCAAACATAAATATTTGCTATACCTAGCCTATTCAGCTCTATACAATACGGACTCGATATAAGACTAAGACATAGACATTATGCACCAACAGACTCCCCCTTGGATATAGTCTTCATCTTGTATCAGTCTTCAAAACTCTGTCTTCATAAAAACGTTAACGTACACGACTGAAGAAGTTCTTGAATGGCTTCTTTCGTCGTTCTTGCTTTGGATCAGGAGTTTGATCAGTTGGCGGTAGTCTTTTAAAGTTAGCCATTCTTAGAGAACTTTGCCTTACCGCTTTTTCCATTCTTTCTTTAATCGCCTCATTTCTGTTTTCTTCCTTTAAAAACTCAACTCTCTCCAGATCCCTTCACTTTGTTTGCCACATCTTTCCAGAATTTACTTCACGTGCATAACAAACATTCATAACCTTTTGAAACTGCATAGCTTGTACCTTTTCACGTTCTTCAAAAACAATCTTGTTGTAGAACAAGGTTTTGATATCTTCTCTCGATCACAAGCCACATAGGATCTAGAATCCTTATCGTCCTCCATAAACCTCTCATGCCCTGATAACCCATCACTTCAACCCGTTCCTTGGTAATATCCAGATGTTCTTCAAATTTTAGCACAATCATAGCTTCACCCGTTGCTAGATCAATCTGCAACCACTTGAACAAATGATAGAAGTCTTGTTCAATCGGCATTAGCAGCATATTTCTCATGGCTCTAGGACGTTTCATTATTAACGTTATGTCCTTTTCTCCAGTTACCTTGTTTATCTTCACTCTGCGACCATGAATAAAAGGCTTCCAATAATTCCAACCTTTAATTGCTTCATACTTAATCATTTTCCATAATAACTGATCAATCGGCTCATGTAATATGTAAGATTCACCGTCTGTACCAACTCCTCAACATCCCAATACGGTAATGTCTTGAACCCAACAAGGTATTTGAAGTATTGCACTCCAAATTCCCTCTTGATTGCATATACGTTAATCTCTTTAAACCAACCCCAGCTCAAAATATCTCCCAAAGAAACGTCTTTTGTCTCTGGTAAAGAATGCAAGAGGACGTCAAAACTTGCGTTCGCGTGGCATTTCTTTAAACCAAGACTTTCTCGCTTGAGCTATCTCTTCTTTGGTCATGGGCTTAGGTACTTTACCCTCTCGAACTGATTCAGCAATCCTATCCTTCAACATATCTTCATCAAGTTGTTTGTACATCTCTTCAAAAGTAGGAAAACTATCTGAATTAGAACCGACATACTTTGCTTTCTGATCTGATTTGACATCTGATGACCAATCTTCCACAATTACTCGATTGAATTCATCAGCTCCGAATCGTCTTTGATATTGATAATCATTTGGCTCGAAAGGATTTACAGTCATTACATCCTCCTCAAAATCAAACTCTAACGATCTAGCTTCAACTTCGATCAATCTAGCTAAATCCTCCTTCGTGTTGTTATGTACATATTCACCTTCCTCCATGTTGTGTTCTAACATTAACATTAAAGGCTTCGCAGGAATAGCAGCAACTGGATTTGCAAAACGATCAACATTTGCCATATCTATATCATCAGTAGTTGGCCCTTTCTGCCCTGACTCCCCCTGACTTTTATCTTCCATTCTGTTTGATTCATCGTCCATTAGGTCAGTAAAATCAAAATATCAGAGATTTTGGCTTCAGAAACTCTAATCCCAACATTACCCTGATCATCATCATCATCATCACCAACATTCCAATCCTCATAACTTCCTTCCTCTTCATCCTCTTTATCATCTTTTTCAGCTTCTTCATCGTCTTTTTCGTCAGAAGCAGTGATAGGATCAGAAGGCTTGACAGATTCGTCAACCTTAGGAATATCAGACTCTGAAGCTATGACAATATTTTCTTCAACAGGTTTCTCTGGAACATCAGAAGACTTAAGAGCTTCACCTTCAACCCCTTTTCCTTTTCCACTCTTAGCTAATTCTTTTCAGCTCTTTCCTTAACTTCTTGTTGATCTAGACGATCATATTCAGCGATGAAGTCGATACCCAGTGCATTAGATAAAACTTTCTGCATCCCGGAGAATCTTCGATCATTTAGAGTGTGGACAGACTTTAACTCTGAAATTTCTGTCTGCATTTTCTCATTAGCATCTTGCAGACTTTCAATCAACGCTTTAAGATACTCTCTTTCATTCTCTAACACCTTCACCTTATCATCCAACATTTCTTTTTTGATAGCGCTTTGATTCATCTTGTTAATAAGCTCTGCTTTTTCAACTTCATTCTTTGCTCCTTTTTCTTCTAACGCCTTCACGCGCTTCTCAAGAAGTTCAACATTTGTTTCTGGGAAGAAATCGTTTAGATCCTGCAAACTTATAGGATCATTGTGCATATCACCAAACACATTAGGCCCTCCTGGAGTCTTCGATGTTGACTTTGGTGTTGCAGATTTTGGTGTTGACTTCCTTGGCTTAGAACTTTCAGGAACAGAAGTCGTTGGAGCAACAGGAGATTCAGTGATAGGAACTTCAACAAAACCAGAGACAACAGGTTCTTGTGTATCTCCTGGCCTTTCAGTTTCAGCATGAACAATAACAGGAGGTTCTTGTGGAGGAGGTTCTTGTGTGACTCCTTTCTCCTGAGCACCAGAAGGTTCTTGTGGGGCTTCTGTGCTTTTCAACGATCTTTTGCGCCTCTTACTTACAGCTTTTTGCTCTTTCTTTGCTTTTCTCTTTCCTTTGGTCTGAGGAGACCCTGTAGTCTTTGTTGACGAAACAGTCACCGACTTAACACGTTTAGATTTCTTAGGCCTATCCTCATCGGACTCTTTTTCTGCATTAGGATCAAAATCAGCATCCAATTCTCTTTCTTTCTCTGCCTAATCTCTGCCTCAGTCTTTTCTGGCTCTTTAGCAGGAATTTCTTTATCAGAATCATCTTCATTTTCAGAAATTGCAGATATAACATCATCTTGAGTCGTTTTCACAGTTTCTTAACTCTTAATAACACCTGCAGCACTTGATCTAGCAACTGCTTCAACATTTTCAGGTTCATCCTCGTCAACAAGCATAGTTTCAACTTTCTTAGCTACTCGTTTCTTCTTAGGCTTATCAGTTTCTGCCTTCAAGAACCATTCACTCCTTTCCTTAGGTTTGAATTCCTTAAACCATTCCTTCTCAGCGTTAAGCTCTTTTTCATCATCACTACCATCTTTTCTCCATTTGTTGTTTGGCGGCGTAATATAATTAGAATCTTTAATCGCTCCGAATACAGGTTTTGCAACAGGAGCTGAAGCTTGCTTCTGAAATTTGATTAACTTCTTTACTGTGGTCTCATCAAGATGCACTAAGTATAAAACATCATTCGGATCTCGTGCTATATTCGTGTACTTCTCGTCAATCAACATTTGAACAAATCTTGGATAAAGACAGAATCTAGAATCCTCCATATTCTTCGACATGTGCGTGAAAACTAACTTTGAGAAGTTAAACGGCTTCTTCAAAATAAGCGCCGTTGCCATGCAAGCTAAGTAATCTTGAACATCATCTAAACCGGCTTTGCGATGGCTGAATGTATGAATTATGGCGTGCATCAGAAGCTTGTAGGGGTTTGGCACTTCCCCTTTCTTCAGCGTTGGTTTATTCACACTCCCCTTGTAGCCCATTCTAAAGAAACAACCACGAACCATCTTCTTGTCTAAATAAATCGGATCATCTTCTTTATCGTTGAACTGTAATGCCCTGCGAATATCATCTTCCGTTACAGTAATCGGCTTAACTTCATTATAAACTTGCACGGTAGAAGTAATTGTCTTCTCGTCAGCACTCAAACTTGCATTCATCCAGAAATGAACAACGTGTGATCGATATGACACTATGCACTCTGTAATCGCTCTACGAATAGTGCTTTCTTCCAGAAACTTCAGTATACTGTCGTATTCTTTAAGTGACGAACAGATCGTTTTGTCGAGCGTGATGCACGTGTTGTGAGTCTTCGAGAACTCAACTGAAATTACACGTGCTGGAACCTGTGACTGAAAAATGGCGCAAAACAATTAGCACACTTATTGAGAAAAAATTTCAAAAATTTCTAACACTTTTATCAAGTTCGGGCGAACTTGATTAAGTGTTAATCAAACTGTTTTGATCAAGTTTGCCCGAACATGTTCTAAACACATGTTCAATCATGAAAGGTAAGTTCGAGCGAACTTACAATCTAAACAATCCAACATTCATTCACCTAAGTTCGGTCAAAGATGCACTTTTAATCAGTTATTATTTACAAGACTTTAATGCAAGTTCGGTCGAACTTTACAATAAGTTCGGCCGAACTTGTCGTCTTCTCCAAAAATCCTATCTTGTTCAACATGTCATTTATCCATTTCAGTTCAATCAAACATGATTATACGGTCAATTTTATGCGTAGATTACGGATCTATGTTCAATTTTGTTCAAATAACCCTAGATCTATCTGTTTTAGGCTTTTCATATCTTATTTCGTTCGTTAATGGTTCAAAACAGGTTTCAAGTTCAAATCACTACCTCTGTCATAGTGATTGGTGTGCAAATCACCAAAAACTAATGAAAATACGGCAGCGTAACAGTATAAAATTGCCAAAATCGCTCAAGTGTTCTTAAGGGTTAAGTTCGCTCAGAGAATGATGAAGGCTGTTGAATGAGTTCGGACGAACTTGATTGGTATTTATACCAAGTCAAGTTCGGGCGAACTTGTTAATCCCAACAACAAGCCCAACTTATGTTCGAGCGGACTTAGATTAAGACAGCCATTCCTTAGCAAGTTCGGTTGAACTTGCTGATTGATAAACTTGAATTGTTTAGCAAGTTCGGCCGAACTTGCGAAATCACAAAAATTCAAACTTTTTCAATTTTTCAAATTTTCATTTAAACCCTAATCTTTTCAACTTTTTCCAGTTATGAAAATCCATTTAGTTGACCAAGTCTAAGCTAATGACCTTGGTTAACCTATTTATCTGCCGAGTCCAAGTTAATGACCCCGGTTTGACCCGTTACGAACAAGCTGTTGAAATTTTCAAAAACAAAGTTCAAATTAATGAACTTTTCATCGTTTTGACTTTTCAGATTAACATATTAGCTCCCAACCCGTTGTTAAAGAGATTCCCACCAGTTCTAGCATCTTACCAGACTTCGAAGATCCGTTCGCCAACATTGGTTTGCTGAAAACAATGTAGAATTAAAATCTTTTTGTATTTTTGCAAGTTTTATGCTAAAACACACTGAAAATCTTTTTGATTTTAATCTGTAAAGCTGAAATACTATGTACAAGACAATGTAAACTATGTACAAACATATTTACAGACATATTTTTGTGAATTCGTGTCTAAGGATCATATCAGTTGTTTGAGACATATCACTATTACCGTTGATCTTTAGATGATTTTAGATTCTAAACTCGTTTACCTAGATTATCGATATGTTTGTCCTCTTTGGTTTTTACCACATTTCTCAACTGTTTTAAGATATGTTAAGGTAGAATTTATGAAACTTGACTTATCTGTGGTTCCCACTTCTTGAATATACTCCCGTATCCAGATTCCCTAGATTTCATCTTACAGGTGAATATAGCGTAATTGATATCTGTATATGGGTTGTACGAGACCTTGAGAGCTCAGGTTAGTACTATCGTATAGACAGAGAGATGAAGGCTCGACTTTAAGGTGTGTTCCACTTAAGGAATCTTTTCAGCATTGCATATGATTATATCTTTCGATACTTTTCAATATTCCATGCAATTTGGGGGTTTATAGCGAAAATATTATAGAAGTTCTAGACCATTGCTTCCGCAAAATAAGAAGAACTTGTATAATACCCCAGATATCAACTATCTATAAAGAACTCGTATCCCAGAATCAGGCAATCTTTCAAACGAAATTTCGGAGTACTAAGTCTATATGTCCAAGATGTGTTAATCCACAAGATTAAGCAGTTGTAAAATTTAGTTTATATCTCAAAAACATTTTACTGAACGTGTTAAGCCTATCGACACATCCACAGTAAGACTCGTTTATCACTTTTAAACTTTACATTTCTTTAGCATACTGTGATAGTCAATTGATGTACTATCATTTCCTTTTAAGACACAGAACTCTTTTTGTCTTTTTCAATGTTTTTGTACATTTTGAATTTTTTATATGTTTTTGGATTTTAAAATTTTCGAATGTTTTTGTATTTTCTCTAACGTTTCTCCCCCTAAAATAAAAAACATCTTTTTTTGGATTTTAGTTTTTAACAAAATTGTAAACTAGAAAGATATTTACAAACCAATGTGGATCACGCGAACTCGTCGTCCGATCCGTATTCAACCTCAGCATCCACACTTGTCAGCAAATTTTTCATACCGTTAATTCTCAGCAAGTATTTAAACCGTGACAAAGAAAATGGTTTGGTATAAAAATCAGCCTGTTGTTCGTCGGTGTGGATTTTTTCTATTCGCACCAATTTCTTTTCGTAGCAATCACGAATGAAATGATAAGGAATTTCAATGTGTTTTGTGCGTGAGTGATGAACCGGTTTCTTAGTTATATCTATGGCTGCCTTGTTATCAACAAAAACAGCGGAGTGTCTAGAAATTGCAGACCATAGTCCTTCATCTGCTGTTGAATCTACAGAATCTGTGAACAACAGCTGGAGGCCGAGATATACTCAGCTTCACAGGTAGAGAGAGCGACCGTAGTCTATTTCTTACACTGCCAGGTTACCATTCTTGTTCCGAAGAACTGGCATCCCGCTGTAGTCGATTTAGAATTCAACTTATCTACACCAAAATCAGAATCAGCGTAGCCTGCGAGATCGAAAATGTCATTTTTCGGATACCACAAGCCGATGCTTGTGCATCCCTTCAAGTATCTGAAGATTCTTTTGACAATCAGCATATGTGAGATTCTCGGGCTTGACTGATTCTGGCGCAGAGGCATGTAGGATACATAATATCTGGACGCGAAGCCGTCAGATAGATCAGTGATCCAATCATCAATCTGTATAACGTCTCGTCAACTTTGGCTCCAGTCTCGTTAATGCAAATCACGTGATTAAGAGCAAGAGGAGTAGATAGTGGCTTCAAGCTTTCCATATGAAACTTCTTCAAGATGTCATGGACATACTTAGTCTGATGAAAGAAAATACCATCCGGAAGCTGATCTACTTGCAAACCAAGAAAGAACTTCATTTCGCCCATGAGGACATTTCGAATTTCTTCTTCATGATTTTCTCAAACTCCTTGCAAAGACTATCGTTCGTAGATCCAAAGATGATGTCGTCAACGTAGATTTGAACAATAATCAGATGTCCCTCAACTTCTTTTGTGAAAAGAGTACTATCCACCGTTCCTCTGATAAAGCTGTTGCTAACGAGATGTTGCGATAACGTCTCGTACCAAGCTCTCGAGGCTTGGTGTAGTTCGTAGAGTGCTTTATCCAGCAGGTATGCTTTCTTCTTATTGAGTGGATCGACAAACCCTGGCGGTTGTCCGACGTACACCTTTTCTCGCAATTTGCCGTATAAGAAAGCTGATTTAACATCCAACTGATAAACCTTGAATCCTTTCCATGATGTAAAAGCTAGAAAGATTCTGATAGATTCCAAGCGAGCTACTGGTGCATAGACTTCCGTGTAATCTATCCCTTCCTGCTGGTGAAATACCTTGACAACAAGCCTAGCTTTGTTACGAACAATAACCCCTCTATCATCACATTTACACTTAAAGACCCATTTTGTATCAATTGCTTTTTGATTTTCTGGTAGGTCTTCAAGCTTCCACACTCCCGACTTCTCAAACTGCAATAATTCTTCTTGCATTGCTTGTACCCAGTTTTCGTCGCTAAAGCTTCATTAACTGTCTTTGGCTCAATCTGAGAAATGAAACATGAATAGAAGCAATAGTTCTGGGTTGGAGCAACGCGTGTGTAGAAACAACTGAGTACTTTATTAATTTGCCCTTGAGTTCTAACACCAGTTTGAAGTTCTCCGATTATATTTGTTGACGGATGATAGGAATATGATCGCGGCAATTCTTCACTTGGAACATCTACTGAGTTTTACTGATTCGTGATGTTGAGATCAACGACCAATTCAACATTTGGAGAGCTTGATGATGCTTCATTTCTGTTGTTCGGGACTGCAGATTGATTAAGACGACTTGTTATCTGCTCCACTTCTTCATCTGAAGAAGATGATTCCCCATCAACATCAAATGTTGGTGCTTCATCTGAGTCAGAATTTTGATTCTGAGGCATACTGGGCTCCGTTGTTGTATTCACTGGTTCAGTAGAGGCATTTGTTGGAGGAGTAGCAGGTGTTGTTAATGTTTCAGAAACATTTTCAGCCGGAACATCACTATTCCTTGAACTTGCGCCAGAAGAAGATGGATCCAACGTGGGTTGATTAACCACAATTGGTCGAACAATTTGTTCTTGATTCGCTAACTGGTGAAGGTAGTATAACGCTACAACTTCTTCGTTAGTCGGTTCTTCGGGTAACTCAAATGACTTCCAAAGATCTTGATAATTAAACAGCCACGCGTCACCTTTCCTTTGAATAGGATCCGTGTAGTTGAAACAATCCACGTACTGTGCTTTAATAACCTTTCTCAATGAAGGAACATATACTCTTCTCAACGGACTCGCATATTCGACAAAGAAACCTTCAAGAGATTTAGCTCCTAATTTGCCATCTTGGTCTATTACGGTACATGGTGCACGGAATGGTTCTAAGAACTTCAAATTTGGCTTCCGTCGGTTTATCATCTCAAAACATGTTTTCTTTGTTGGTTTGACAGTAAGAACTCTGTTTAGCGTGTAGCAAGCCGCAGCAACCACTTCACTCCAGAAGCTGATAGGAAGTTTAGAATCTGCAAGCATGGTTCTCGCATTTTCAATCAAAGTTCTGTTTTTCCGTTTAGCTACTCCGTTTTGTTGTGGAGTATAGGGAGCACTAAACTTGTGCAGAATCCCTTTTGCGTTGCAGAATTCCTTCATTTTGTTATTCTTAAACTCTGTGCCATTGTCACTTCTAATGCATCTGACCGGCAGATGATAAAGGTTCTCGAGTTTCTTGAATAGAATAACCAAGTTCTCGAACGTTTCGTCTTTTGATTCTTGAAAGAATACCCATGAATATCTCGAATAGTCATCTGTCACGACCAAGCAGTATAAGTCTCCTGAGATGCTTCGAACATTTACAGGACCAAATAAGTCCATGTGGAGACGTTCTAATGGCAACTTGATTGAGTTTAGAATTTTCTTTGGATGAGATTTCTTGATCTGCTTTCCCTTTTTGCATTCCAAGCAATGATCAGACATCTGAAAACGCCGAAGATTTACGCCTTCTACAAGATCATTATGAACCAAGAAACTCATTTTTCGCAAATGAATATGCCCCATCTTACGATGCCAAAGAATAGAATCCTTTTCAGTAGCCTTTGACACAAAACATTATGCTGATTTGATGAAGTGGTAGCGACACCCATATCAAGAGCATATAAATCATTCTCACGTGGTGCTCGCATCAGAATGCACTCATCTGGTATTTTGAATCCTGGCTTCAAGATGATACACTCTTTGTCGTTGAAATGGACTGTGAATTTCTTGTCACAAATCTGCGATATACTCAGAAGATTGTTCTCATGTTCTGCAATATAGTTCACACGATCGAATGAAACGACGCCATTGGAGAGTTTTCCTTCAGCGACTATCCTTCCACCCTGGTTACCCGCAAATCCAACATAACCACCATTGATAGCTTTTGTCGAATAGCAACGCCTTCATTCCCGTCATATGCCTGGAGGATCCACTATCCAAAATCCACTTAGAAAGTATACACATTTTAACAATCTATTTAAAAAGCGAGACCCAAGCCTTTTTGGTCTTGGGTTGAATTGGATAACCATCATCAAAATCAAATTCACATTCATCAGCATAATCGAATCCACCCTCATCTATAGAATAAACTTCCCATTCTTCATCTGAATTTTCTATGATGTTTATGTTTGAAAACTTTACCGTCTTTTTATCTTTTGAATTGTTACCACTTGTATTTTTGACAGTTTCAGATGTGGTTTCAATTATGATTTCGGATTTTGATTCTTTCTTGCTATCACTAGTCTTGACAAGCTCAGACTTAGTGTTCTCAGATGTTGCCGACCGTTTCTTTGCATCCAGGCTTGAGATTTTATGTTAGCCTTCTTGATGTAAAAATTGTTTTCATTAGCCGTTGAAGTTTCTCCTTTTTTAAAATAGAATTCTCAAACCTCTTTTCTATTTTAGGTTTAACTTCTAGCAAAGATTCATTTCTTTTCAAAATCTTGATTGGTTTTTCAAACTCTGGATACCTTGGTTTTACAACATTTGATTCTCTTCTTCGAGGATAAGTCGGTTTTGATTTCAGACATTGTCGTGCAATATGACCAATTTCATTGCACTTGAAACATGTCCGATTATCAAGTGGATGTCCTTTAGTGGGTGGTTTTACCCCACTTGATGTTTTGGCACCACTTATAACCTTGGCTTTATCTCAAATTTCTTTCTCCTTTTTAAACTCATCATTTGATTGTTTACCAATCAAACTCTCTTCGTGAACCGTGTTTGTCCCATATACAAAATTCATGTTTTTGTTTTTATATTCATGAAATGGTGACACTTTCTTTAGTGGTTCATCTGATTCTTCTAGACCCAACCATTCTCTCCGGTTTTCCAGATGATCATCACCATTTCTTTGGTAGTTGTTTCTTTTAGGTTTGGAATACAATTTTCGTTCGTTAATTTCCAATTCCTCTAATGTGACTTCCATGAGTTTAAAGAATTTATCAAGCAATTCTTCCTTCACATTCTGAATCGGGAAGCTATCATAAAAGTATAGTCTATCTGAATCCTTAGTTTTGTACATTACAAAATTATGATCGTCACTTAGACCATCCTTTGACGACTTATCGTCATTTTCAGACTGTGAATCGGAATTCTTTGAACTCGAGTCGGCGCTTTTGAAGCTGCCATCATCAGAATCACTTAGAACATTTTCAACCACTTTGTTAACCACAGCATTGTTATCATCATCAGATTTAGCATAGATTATATCAATATTCTCTGGCAACTCATCTTTTTTCTCAGAAAGTAACTCAACGTTGAGTGCCTTATCCATCCTGTCTGCGGTTTTGCAACGGTACTTCTCGCAAAGGGGTGGAGGAACATTTCTATATTCTTTGCCAATTTTCTTTTTAGGTTTTTCTTCCGTTGAGATTGTCAGAAGAATGTGATCAATAACGTATGCGTTTGTGGTATAACTTCTCAACAACTGTTGGACTCTTTCAGTTTCGATTGTCATGTCTTGAAGTTGTTGTTTGGTTTCAGCAATGGTGTTAATATAGGTGTTAATTGCCCTTTGTTTATCCATTACTGTTCCACTCAACATCCTTATATTATCATGTTGTTCGATGTTATTTCTGTCGAGTCTGCCATAATCATTTTTCATTTTGTCATACGCTTCTTTCATTGTGCGATAATCATATTTCAGCAATTCGTTATGCACATTGTTTTCAGCGATGATTTTTTGATTTTTCGGCACATTCGACACAAGGTTTAGTACATTTTGTACAAGGTTTCTCAACCTCAACAACTTGTACTTTGACAACTTCTTTCTCGACAATTTTTACCTCTGGACCTACCTTGGTTAGATTCGCCGTTAAAGCTTTATCTGCCATGTCCTTGAAGTCTTTGACTTTCACTTCTTGAGTGACATCAATGATTACTTCATCAATCTTTTTCTCCTCAACCACTTGTTCTTTCGAGCTGCCATAAAAATGACCTGCAAAACTGTCACAAGAATTAGAGGATAAAATTCCTTGTCTCTGCATATGGACATATTCCTCTTCTTCCTGCTGTTAGTGCAAGTATTGTTCCAGAAGAGCTTGTTCGATAGCTGCTGCTTCTGCTGCTGCCGCTGCTTCCTCTGCAGAATTATCTTCAACTATCTCCGCCATCAAAGCAACTCTGGTCTTTTTCCCAATGTAAGAATTCCAATCAAAACCATCATCTTCACTGGATGCCACCATAGCTTTCTCAGTGGTGCTACTGTCAAGCTTTTCTTGGATTTCAACCTGAGTTTTCTTTGGAAACGGTTTATATTGAAGTGCCCTTTTGTAATATTCATTTCCTCCTCCAAAAGGACTTTGATTTCCATTTGCTTCGGTGTTCTTACACTCTCTTTTAAAATGCCCCTTTTGACAGCATCTAAAGCACGTGACTTTGGTTTTGTCAAAACCCAATTTGTTGCTGTAATTTCCTACGTCACGGCCTGTGAGTGCAACGAGCTTTGTCACTCTCCTGATGATTGAAGCTAAGGACCATTTGATGTCCATTAGTTCGAGTTCTTCCTCGTCTACCTGGTCATAATCTTCTGCGGTCATCTCGGGGATTCCGATCTTACCAGCAACAAGACATTCATAAGATTCTAATACGGTAGCGAGTAGTGACATGTTGTTTTGCAACTTGTTCTGAAATAACATTGTTCAAATTCACTGCGATGTTGCATTTATTTACATTCGGATCAGAACTTTGTTGTTGATTCTGATTTGCTTGGCTTTGATAAGTTGTATTTGAACCAGTGCTTGAGTAAGAACTTTGAGGACTCTGGTCATACTGAGGCTGTGATTGATTCTGATTCTGTGGAGAAGCATTCATGTTTGCACTAAAAGCCGTTAATACAGTCCGACGTCTTGAACAACATTAGCGTTCTTTGACTTCGCCATCTTCAGAAGTTCCATTTCGTGGCCTTCGAGTTTATCGATAAACGTCGACAACTTGAAAAATTCCCACTTATCACTGTTCTTCAGAACCATCAAATACGTAGTCTATTCACCCTCTGGTAGTGCGTCAGCAAGTTTTTCGATGTATTCTTGTTCTGTCTTTTCGAGACCATGTCTTCACATTTGCACTTTAAGATGACAGAAACGCTCGATCATTTGCTTTATGGTCTCATTCTTTAGCATGGTGAAGATATCGAACTCTTTCAGGATAAGTGCCTTTTTGCTTTTGATCATTTCGGCACTGCCTAGATACTTGTTCTGTAATGACAACCAAAGATCTCTTGCAGTAGTATACTCTGGTAGAAAAATCAGGATATCTTCTTTGACAGACTGTTGGATGAGACTGATCAACTTTTTCTTGGCGATATATTCTTCTTTCTGAACCATCGAGTAGTTGTACTTTTCAAGAACTCGTTGATGTTCATCTACTGGAACAGTGTAGCTCTTTCAATTGATACCCAGCCAGCGAAGTGCATGGCTTGAACCTAGTATGTAAACTTCTCTTTCCATGCCTCGTACTCGTCCATGCTCATCAGCTTGGGAGGTTTGACAGTCGTTCCCATTTCATTATCAAGATTGACTTGATTGATCACATTGGCATTTGACGAACTAGCTCCGGACATAAAAGCTCTTTTTGTTCCTCCATTGTGAATAATGAAACGTCTACACTGAAATTTTTCAAAAAACTTTGAAAACAATTAGTCCTACTACAAGTTCGGTCGAACTTGTTAGATTTATTTGAAAAATTGATTATCTTCGAGCGAACTTATGACACAAACCAACCAGTTCTTCGAGCGAACTTGCAAATAGAACTTTGATGAAAAAATAGTAAGTTCGGGCGAACTTACTTAAAAATTCCTTGATATTACACAAGTTCGGTCGAACTTGGTGTAAAATCAGTGAACAATTGGTATGTTCGAGCGAACTTATCTAGAATTTCCTCAAAAATGCTTCAAGTTCGGGCGATCTTGCTAAAAAATCACTTGAAAAGTGATGTTTTAGGCAAAGTTCGGCCGAACATAACCAACAAGTTCGATCATGGGGGTTTTCAAAAACATGTTTTTTTTAAATTTCGACATGAATTCGGTTGAATTTGGTCTCCAATCTTTCAAGGGTTTATCTTTGTTGTATTTTACATCATATATTCAAAATTCAAAAGATTTTGACCGTGAATTTTTCATTTTATGTTCAAAAGTTATGAAAAAGAGAAGAATGGAGTAGAAATAGAAGTGTTCTTGTCTTGATACTATCAAATCAGGTTGTTCTAGCTCTTATACCACTTGTAGGACCGATCCTCGATGCTTAGGAACCTAAATTTGATATCTAACGTCCATAATAGTGGAAATATTACGTCGTGTTTACCAATAGACAAGATTTAATTAGTTAATCGTCAGTTTTATAGATCAAACGTTCTGGTTACAAACCGACAGAGCTTCGCCTCTGAAATTCCAAAGTTACAAATGAAGTAGGCTAGCTAGGTATTTATAGGAGAACAAGTTCGGCCCTGAGGATACAAGGTCGCCCGAACTTGCCTGAGCAAGTTCGGCTGAACATGCTTACATGATGACCTTCATGGGCGAACTTGCTTACATCAAACATAAATATCTGCTATACCTAGCCTATTCAGCTCTATACAATACAGACTCGATATAAGACTAAGACATAGACATTATGCACCAACATATGTCGTCATGGTATACCCATTGACATCATCTCTGATCGTGATGGTCGTTTCACTTCCCGTCTTTGGCAAACTTTCCAGTCCGTTATGGGTACTCATTTGAATCTTAGTACGGCTTTTCATCCTCAAACGGTTGGACAGACTGAACGTACTATCCAAACCCTAGAGGACATGCTCCGTTCTTGTGTCATCGACTTTGGTGGTAGTTGGGACATGCATTTAGCATTGATCGAATTCTCGTACAACAATAGCTACCACTCTAGTATCCAAATGGCCCCGTTCGAGGCATTGTATGGTCGCAAATGCCAATCTCCTCTTAGCTGGCATGAGATTGGTGACAAACAAATTACTGGCCCTGAGATCATACAAGAAACGACGGACAAGATTCTTCAAATCCGTGATAATCTACTCAAGGCTCGAAGTCGACAAAAGAGCTACGCTAACAAGAGATGTAAACCATTGGAGTTTAACGTTGGTGACCATGTACTCCTCAAAGTATCTCCTTGGAAAGGAGTAGTTCGTTTGGGTAAAAAAGGAAAGCTGGCCCCTCGTTATATTGGTCCTTTCAAGATACTCGAGAGGATTGGTAAGGTGGCATATCGACTCAATTTACCTCAAGAACTCAGCAACGTTCATCCAACGTTCCACGTTTCAAATCTCAAGAAGTGTCTCGCAGAAGAAGGACTTCAAGTTCCGCTTGAAGATCTTCCAATCAACGACACCTTGCATTTTGTGGAGAAACCCGTCGAAATCATGGACCAAGGAGTCAAGAAATTGAGGCGCAGTAAGATTTCCATCGTTAAGGTTCGATGGGAAGGAAAACGTGGCGCTGAATTTACTTGGGAACTCGAGAGTGATATGAAGACCAGGTATCCGCATCTTTTCGTTACTTCTTCCTAAATTTCGGGACGAAATTTCCTAAAGGATGGGAGACTGTAACGCTCCGCATTTCCGCACTTTCTTATTTTTAGCAAGGTATGTTGCACTTTCCATATTTAGACACTTGTACTCTCTTTGTAATCTACTTTCATGTCATTTGTAATCCGGGACTATTGATCATAATGAAAACGAAGGTATTTTAATCATGTTAGTGTTTTCATATTAGACTTATGTGCATCTGTTAATCAAATTCTCGTTTGAGCGAAATATTATTCAAGGATTCTTGATTCTTTATTTATCGACACTTGATACTCGTTAAACTAATTAAACTCTTAAAATAATTCGAATCCTAATTCTCGAAACTCGAAAGCTTCATGAAATGAATAATCGTTTAAAGATTTTACCCTAATTTAAATTCGTTGTTTATCTATCCTATTTAATTAATTGAATTAATTAATATTACGATAAAAAGTTTTGTTTGTTTTTATAATTAAATAAATAAGTAAATAAAATAATAATCTAGTTAGTTTCGTTAGATTTTAAAGTTAGTAAATACAAACTAACCTAGTTAGTTTGTATTATAAAGTTAGTTTCTTCTTTTAAAGCAAAATAACTTGGTTAACTAAAGTTTAGGGTAGTTTGTGCAAATTGCTGAAAGTGTAAAGTTCTTAAATCAAGAAAAAAAAATAAACAAAAAGCTGAAGACCACGGGACTCGAACCCGGGTCAACAACCACACCAAACACGAGCCTAACCAGCTGAGCTGGGACTCCTCATCAAACAAAACCAGCCCGTAGAACATATATCATCTCGTCAAAAACGGCATGATCCGCAACCAGCGCGACCATACTCGTTTTGGGCGGGTTTTTTTTTTGCCAAATTTTGAGTTTTAAACATGTTTGAACATTTAATACTTCACCAAACCCAACCCTAATCCTTCCCTATAAAACCCAAGCATAATCCAAGCCTTTTTACACTTTTCTAATCATCAAAACACTCTTTAATCCTCCATAATCTAGCTGAAAGTTGCAAATTCAGGCAGAATTACTCTTCTTCATAAAAGTGAGTGTAACTCACTCGTTTCACAACGAAAACACTCCATTCTTTTTCCCATTTGCTTGGTTTGACCTTGTGCACATCTCCAATGGTTTTCCATGGAAAATCAGGCCCTAGAATGTCACAAAAAAGGCTCCAAAGTGGACTGTTTTGATTTATATTCTTCAAACTTTTATAAAACTTGTTTAACTTGAGTTCAACTCACTTCAAACCTATGTCCTAATGCTTACAACACTATATGTGGTTGGTTAGGCTTAAAAACAAGGTTGAGACATGTCGAATTAGAGGTTAAAACCTCACAAACTTTATGTTTTTGACTAGGGTTTACACCCACAAGTAGTGTTCAAGTTAAGCTTGATGAATGTGTGATATTTGGACTAGCTTGGGCTATCCATCATGGAATCCACACACTACTTGATGATTTTCATAACTTAATTGTCTCATTTCATTCTTTACTTGTAAGTTCATGACCCTCCTAGTGTCTAAGACACATGTGTAGTGGTGAATCCAAAGAGGTCTTAAGTAGTTGGTAAATCCTCCCACCTCCTACTTGACTTATGTAAACTACAAAGAGGTTCCTAAATGGATGGTTCAACCTCCTACCTCATGCTTGACCTATATGACATAATGTACACTATATAATACTTATATATTATCGAAGTAATCGAACTCTTGATGATGAACAAGTGGTCATTTGTCAAAATAGTAGGTTATATCATCTGAGGGCCATAATGCTTGTCACGATTCTAGTGGGTTGCCCCACGAAAACACATAAACTCTCTTGAGTTTCAATAGTGTCAAGAACAAGTGTCATGTGTACAAGATGATTACTTTCATATGACTATTTTTCATGATATATAAATTCCAAAATCTATGATTCCCCATTATCATTCCTTTACTCACACACCTTCGTTTACCCCATGTAGGGTAGTCGCGGTGTTCCATCCTCAACTCTCCAATTTTCATGGAATAACAAAGGAAAGCTTTGCAAAACCGTGAGCATACTCGATCCCTTTTTCTTTTTTTTAAACTTTGGGTGCAAAATGTACATTATACAAAATCACACGACACTTAAACTATTTTAATCTCTGTCCATGCTTAACATGAAACCACTTGATGCTTGTTAGACTTGTATGTTAGTAAACTTTTGTGTCGATATATGCTCATTAACTTTGCTAGCCTACCTTAACAATTATAGCGCTATAGGATTAACGCACCGCCCATGAAACTTGGGGTATTGTTAAGTTAAACATGTTAACCTCTCGCTACTCTATTGGGATAGGCTATTTTAATGCGTTGGATTCTTGGGTTTGAACATATAGAACATTGTTTCAACATGCTAGTAAACTTGCATATCATGATTCATGTTGGATATGAGACTTTAAACAATTTTATTCTATATTATGCTATGTAACAAAACTTGTGTGCTCGCCAACCTTTGTTGATATATTTTAATACATGTTGCAGGTTGATTGTTGAGACGATGTTGAGAAGAAATGCAATTTAGGTGGACTTAGATACACACCTAGATAAATTTTGTTATTATGTTATGAACAATGTTGCTTTTATTTGGAATCTTTGTATGACATTTTAGTCTTGAAATGAAATTTGAATTCAAATTATATTGTCACATAGCGTTATGAAGTTTTGAGCAATTTGTTCGTCTAATCCTTCTGTTTCCGCCATCGGTTGGGGTGTGACATCCTTTTTCCTTCTAGCTTCAAGCATTTTGTAAGTATCCAACACTCTTATCTCCCTCCATCTCATTACCTGATTCTTTGACCCATACTGATTCTGAATTAGATATTCTTTCATTCTCTTGAGCTTCAGGGTCTTCTCAGGTACATTCTTTTTGTATTTGTCCCAATCTGGGCAAGTAGGTTTGTTGTGAGGATTTTTTAGTTGTTCTTCAATTCTTACATTCTCTTCTTGAAGTTCACTCACAGACCAATCTTTGAACTGTGCATTAGTTGCAACATATTTCTTTGTTTCCATGATGCGTGAGATGTAATTTTCTTTGTAAAGTTTATCTTCTGCTTCAGAAATTTTATTTGACAAATTCTTTGGAAATCTTTGAAGTGATTGGACTTTGCTCAATTGAAACTGGAGTTGATTCTGCACTTTGCCTTTAGACAACTTCTTAGCAATATCCTCTGCCTGCTTTTCTTTGAGTTCTAAATACTGATCAATATTTGCAGGCTTTGGATAACCTTGAAGGGATGGGAAGTGTCTTTTGTCTGGATCTTCTTCAGCATAGAAAGATATGATTTCTTTCTTAGCTGCAGGAAAATCAAGAGGAAATTTTATAGCTGCAGGAATCACTTCTTTTGAAGGAGCAGATGTTGTAGTTGGAGAAGCACGGGTTAGATTTAGCATTGGTGCAGATGCAATAAGCAAAGGAGTAGGAATCTTTTCTTCATGTATGACCTTTGTAGTTTTCCTTCTCTTAAAGCTGATTGATGGTGATGATGGATGGCTTGGAATTCTGGGTGGTGTTGGTAAGGTTTGTGTGGAAGTGGGAAAGGTAATGATGGAAGTGGTTGTGATAACATCTGCTACAACCTCTACTGTGTCAACAGATGTTGGCACAACAGTTGCTGTAACATCTGTTGGGGTGGATAAGGGTTTTGTATGAGAAGATCTGGTTGATTTTGTATAGGCAGAGGTTTTTGTGGTTGGATTGGTAGCATCTTTAGTTTTGAGAGGTGTGGATTCTGGTTGTCTTGCTTTTGTAGAAGATCTCCTCTTTATTGAGGTACCAGTCTCTCCCTTTTCTAACTGTTGATCAATCTTTTTGTCAACCAGCACCTTACCTTCATCAAACACAGCCTTCTTACGGGACTTCTTTGCCCTTGCCAAGATATCTTCAGTTAAGTCTGGTTTCTTTGAACTATCTGGCTTAGGGATATTCACTATAGGCCTTGCCTTTGAGTCATCCATCTTCAACTTTTTGTTACCCAAAGGTTTCTCCCCCTTTTTAACTTCATCTGGACTTACTAAAATGACAGTAGGGGGAGATTTACCAGTGGTGGTGAGCAAGTGGGCTTTAATTGCCTTGATAACTGCAGCAGTGTCATTATATCTTGTATCAACCATATTCCTGAGTTCCATCATCTGATGCTTATGTTTTTGTTCCAGGAAATGTTTCTCTTGTTGAAAGATAGGATTTATATCAGATTTGAGCTCAGCAATGGTTGGAACAGGGGGTTGGCTCTGTATAGTGATCAACTGTTTCAAAAGATCTTTTATTTCATCGACAGTGGTTTCAACCTTGGTAACCCTTTCCGTCAATTCCGGATATTTTAGCTCATCACCTAACTTAATAGGATCATTTGAACTCCTACCAGATGTGGTAGTTTTATCCAAGATATCATGAGCAAGTGGTTTACCAGTTGCTTCAATCTTAGATGCCCCTTTGTCTTGGTTCTGGGGACTTCCCACTGGAGCAGAGGTTACCTTAGTAGCCTCAGCAGTGGTTGCCTTCAACAAGGTCTTAGCTATGTAACCACTGTCCAATTAAGAACTTGGGAGTTCAGTAATTGTAGTGGCTGCCATTGTTGAACTATCACCAAAGGTTACATGTAACCGAAGGGATGTAGCCTCTTCATTTGCTGATGGGCTAGCATTTAGAAATAAGTCAGACCCAACTTCTGGTTGAAGTATATTCTCATTGATGGGTTGGTGAGAAGTGCTGGATAATGTCTGCTCAATATCTATTGCATTCAGCAAGGGTAACATGGTAGGTGGGAGTGATGGCATTGGTGAAAGTAGTTGTGTAGAAAGCGACATTGCCCTGAGAGAGGGGCTGTGGAAGATAGAACCAAGTGATCCTAGAGCTTCATAATTTGGTGCCCCTCTGCCTACAACCTGATCCTTTTGTGAGGATGCAGGAGGAGTTTCAAAGCCGGTGTGAGATCTTTCTACCATCTGCTGTGAAGAAGTAGCAGCAGTGGTTGGTGACTTTGGTGGTGTCACCGGGTTAACCTCTGGGATCTCATCTTCCAGAGGACCCTTTTTGGGTTTGGTAGGTTTTCGGGATGCTCTGGATGGTTTCTTTTTGGAGATTTTGGTTGTGGGTTTCAGAGCAGCGGTTGTGATGCCCTGATCACCTAGAGCAGTAGGCTCAGTAGCCGGAGGTTGAGCTTGAACATTTTGTTCTTGTAAAATAGGCTCAGCCTCCTCTGCTTCTGTTTTGGAAACTTTTTCTTGATTTGTAATTCATGTAAACGTTTCATGGTTTAGGCTGCCAGCGGTGGTAACTGCGCCTTGTTTACTTGCGTTTGATTTGATCTGATCTTGCAAGTAAACACTCATGAATCTTAGATGTATCAAGAAAGCTTTTCTTTTTGAAATATTTTTAAAATTAATTATAAGATCATTGAACAACACCTGGGAGAAGTTAAAATCAGAACCAGTTAAAATTGCAATTCCCAGATACTGCATGTTCAGTGGAATCTCGTTGAAAGCAGTTGTTTTTGCAGAGACACATGTAAGTAAAGTGTGGAAAAAGAATTTCATCTCTGCTAGAAAATTAGGTTTGAAGATTGTCATACCTTTCAACTGTCTGGTGTAACATCTTTCAACGAATTCATGCTGCATCTCCCTCAAAGGAAATGATACCGGATGTTGCATATCATTTAACATGAAGACTTGGGAGATAGAATTTGGGCTTATTTGCAGTTGCGTGACACCAACTTTGGAAGTGATAGAATAGGGCACACCATCAGCGGATGAGTTTACTTTAGCCTTTGCCCAAAATTCTCTTAAAGAATCGATGTAAACTGGGGCTTTGACTTCCAACATGTGCTTGAATTTTGATTCTTTTAGAATCCGGATCATTGGATGATAACGAGTGTTTGTGTCGGTTTCTTCGAGAATAGCAGTGTAATTGTGTGGTGTTTTGATGATGATGACAAATGGGGGTTGTTCTTGTGTCGATTTCTTCTTCGATTTGGGTTTAGGAGCCATGATTTTTGGATTATTTTTTAACGAAGGGCTTTGAAAAATTTGGAATCGCACAAGAAAAGTGAAACCTCTATTTGGGGATAGAACAGGGTTTTATAGGGTTTTTCAAAAAGTGCACTTGACGTGGCGTCTGATGCAACATCTGTCAAATAACATCTGTCCACGTGTAACCTCTGTTTGGCAATGGAAAACAGTTGTTTGGCTAACCACTGTTAGAGCAAGACTACCAGTGGTTGTGACCAAATTAATATTAGCAGAGGTTTGCAGCAGTGGATAGATTTTTCAAAACAACAGTGTTTTTGTGCTATCAGAGCTTTGAATAGACTTTAAGGATTTTATTGAAAAATTCAATTTTAACTATTTTTAAGGATGAATTTCTGATTTGCTAAAAACATTTATTGCTATTTACACATGAATCACAAGAAAAATTGTTTTTAATCCATGTTTAGCATTCCAAGCCTATATATCAGACTGTCAAATGTGGAAGCATCAAGTGCTTTTGTCAACACATCTGCTAGTTCATCCTTGGTATGGACATGTTGTAAAGAAATCAGACCTTTTTCATAGGAATCCCTCACAAAATGATGTCTGATGTCAATATGCTTGGTGGTGGAATGTGAAACTAGATTTTTGATGATGTTTTCTGCTGCTTGACTATCAATTCTGAGAGGAGTCCTCAAGGCAGTCACACCAAAATCCAAGAGTTGATTTTGAAGCCACAAAATTTGAGCAGCGCAACTTGCAGCAGCTATATACTTTGCTTCAGCAGTGGATGTGGACACTGTAACTTGCTTTTTTACTTTGCCAAGACACTAAGCAATCCCCTAGGAATTGGGCTCCTCCAGATGTGGACTTCCTTGTTGTTTTACATCCAGCAAAGTCACTATCAGAATATCCTGCAAGCTCAATGTTACCATTAGCTGGATACCAGATACCAAGTGTGGAAGCACCTTTTATGTATCTGAATATCCTTTTTACAGCAATAAGATCTGATTTTCTTGGCATTGACTGTAATCTGGCACAGACACATGTGGCAAACATAATGTCTGGCCGTGATGCAGTTAGGTACAACAAAGACCCAATCATGCTTCTATACAATGTTTGATCAACAAGGTCATCTCTGCCATCTATAGTGACTAGCTTGGATGTTGCCATGGGTGTGCTGCAAGGTTTACAATCATTCATATCAAATTTCTTAAGTAGTCCTTTCACATACTTATTTTGATGAATGAAAGTGCGTTTTTGCATTTGTTTGACTTGTAAGCCAAGAAAACATTACAACTCACCCATTGCACTCATCTCAAACTCTGCAGCTATGAGTTTTCTGAACTCTTGACACATGGCAGGGCATGTGGATCCAAAAATGATGTCATCCACATAAATTTGGAGAAGCATCAAATATTTTCCTCTCCATTTTAAAAATAGGGTTTTGTCAATCCTACCTCTGGTAAAACTAATGGATAAGAGAAAAGTGGATAGAGTTTCATACCAGGCTCTTGGTGCTTGTTTTAGACCATACAGTGCTTTGTTTAACCTGTAGACATGATCAGGATGGAAATGATCCTAAAATCCAGGAGGTTGACAAACATATACTTCTTCCTTGATCTTTCCATACAGGAATGCACTTTTGATGTCCATTTGATATACCTTGATGTTGTGGTTAGCAGCAAAGGCTAAGAACAGGAGAATGGCTTCCAGTCTTGCTACTAGAGCAAAAGTTTCATCATAGTCAATCCCGTCTTCCTGTCTGTAGCCTTGAACCACGAGCCTTGCTTTGTTTTTTACAACAATACTCGTTTCATCAGTTTTGTTCTTAAAGACCCACTTTGTGCCGATGGGACCCACATCTTTTGGCAGTGGTACAAGTTCCCGTACTTGTTGTCTCTTGAATTGTAGGAGATCTTCTTGCATGGATTCTACCCAGCTGTTGTCTTTTCAGTGCCTCTTGGTACTTGACAGGCTGTGTGAGTGATAGAAAACCAGCAAAAAGACAAATGTTTTGGGCTTGGGTTCTTGTGAGCACACCCTCATGGATGTTGCCAAACAACTTGATCTAATGGATGGCTTTTGAGGAAAATCAAATCACCTTGATATGGGACAATGGCATTTTGAGGTGAAGCTTGCAAATGTGTATCATCTGATTTATCCTCTGCTGGTGAATTTGATGGTCCAGCCTTTGATTGGAATGGTGGTGGAGGAATTGGTGGTATGGATGTGAAAGTGGGTTGATTTTCATCTATTTGTTGTGGACTTCTATCAACAAATGGCAGATGTTTGAGTATTAACCACTGTTGACCTGGCAGAGCTTTCACCATTGCTACTAACATCTGCTCCTCTGCCTGTAGGATTGATTTTGAAACTTGGAAGAATGCAATCATATCCTTGCTCTTCAAAAGATGATTGTGGGGTACCTGCAGGGTTAGTCTTGACAGACACATCTTCAAATGTAAATTTAGATAGATCAAATAATTCAGCAGATCCATTTGCTGGGATTTTCAAGGATGAGAGTTCATTGAACTTCACATTTAGAGTTTCCTCAACACACTTGGTCCTTGAGTTAAAAACTCTGTAGGCTTTGGTAGTGGTTGAGTATCCTAGAAAATAACCACAATCAACTTTGGCTGCAAACTTGGATATTGAATCCTTGATGTTTAAAATGAAGCATGGGCAGCCAAAAACTCTGAAATAAGAGATCCGAGGTTTGATTTTGTAAAGCAATTCATAGGCAGTCTTTTGATGCCTAGGGTTTATCAACACTCTGTTCTGGACAGAGCAGGCAGTGTTTACAGCCTCTGCCCAAAGAGACAAGGATAAACCTGAGTCTGCAAGCATAGTCATTCAATTAGAGTTCTGTTTTTCCTTTCAACAACCCCATTTTGTTATGGAGTTCTAAGGATGCTGTATTGTCTAACAATCTCTTTTGACTCACAGAAGGCATCCAATTCCTTGTTTCTAAACTCTGTCCCATTATCACTCCTAAAAATTTTTACAGGAAGATCAAATTGCTTTTCAACTTGTTTAACAAAGTTTTGCAAAATGTTTGCTGTTTCATCCTTAGAGTAAAAAGAAAGTCCATGTGAATCTGGAAAAATCATCAACTACCACCAGACAATATCTTTTGTGTTTTAAGCTCATGATTTTTACAGGTCCAAACAAGTCCATATGAAGCAACTATAAGCACTGACTTGTTTTGGACTCCTCAATTGACTTGTAAGAGCTTTTATGTTGTTTACCTTTTAAACAGGCAACACAATGCTCTTCCCAGGTAAATTGTTTTTGGGGTAAACCTCAAACCAGACCTTGTTTTTTGAGAGTGGAGATCGTTTTTAGGTTTGTGTGTCCTAGCCTATTATGCCCTAGCTCTGTCTCTTTGTTTGAGGCAACTGAAAACATGCATGCATTTGACATAGGATTATCCTTTAACATATCAACCACATACACATTTCCTACTCTATGAGCAGTCAGCTGTGCTTTGCTCTCTGCAATGATTTGATCAATCTTTTTGACAACCTCTGGCCCTACTATCTGGCAAGTTTTCTTTGTGAAAAAGGAACCATAACCTTTATCACTCATCTGTGAAACACTTAAGAGATTGAATTTTAGATTGTCAATGAGATTCACATTTTCAAACTTGAGTTTTCCTGCTGAGACACATCCTGACCCTAACACCTTTCCTTTTGAATTATTCCCAAAAGATATGTCACCCCCCATGAGCTTTAAAATCTCTGAGTAGGGCTTTACATCCTGTCATTTGCCTGGAGCCTCCACTATCTACAAACCAAAGACTGTCAAGGCAAGTAGAAGCTCCCTGCACATGTTTGAAATAATTAGTTCAGGTGAGTCTCCAAAGCCAAAATGGCTTTGGATGGGGTATCAGGTGATCCAGACTCAAGTTCTGACTGATTAGCAGTGGTTGGATCAGACTTTTGTAACCACTGATGTGAGCTACCTCCTATAAACTGTTGATAACAATGAGGATGCCTATTTAACCTTGGCTTAGAAGGCTTTTTGTAAGTCTCATAAGTCATAGGCACCTTTTGTAAGTCCCATTGCGGGCTCTTGCGCAAGTTTTGTCGTTTAATCATTAATACTGTATGCGTGGAATTGCTGATAGCACTATGTCAAGTCAAGCAACGAATTTATATTCTGTATTGTCTAGCTTTGATTACACCTTCATTGTAAATATGTAGCTCGTAACATCTTGCAAACTTACGGATCTGAACACTTGATGCTAGAAATTTAATATGTAAACATTGGGAACAAGTCAGGATATCACCATGGTTTAGGAAATGCTTGTGATGACTAACCCTTGGATTTTATAATGGAATTATATAGACTTTTTAAAATTTATATGGATGTTTTATTTATAAACACAAAATATGAAAGTTTTCCTTGGATCAAATTAATTATAATTTGAAATATACATGAACTCACCCTCCTTTGTGTTGACACTTGATTTTAACGTGTTCTTCAGGTACATGATTCCGCTTCGGGAATCTTTGGCGTATCTTGGGGGTGATGCATGTTTTAATTAATAATGTTTTGGACAACTTTTAAAACTGATTTGGGACCATGTTTGTATTAAGATCCATAAGAATCAAGACAACTAAACTATGTTATGGTTGTGTTTATGTTTAAACATTAAACTATGTTTTAATTAAGTCAAATGTTCAAAAATTAACGATGCATCGTCCACTAAGATATTTATGGGCACCAACTTCCGTCACCATTACGTTTGTATTTCCGCTACAACGTTTTTGGGGTGTTACACAAGCCGACCTCCCTGGCGCCACGCGGGGGAAACCCTGTCTCCTCCCGCGACGCGTGGGAGAAACCCACTTGGGCTATATAAAGGTCGGTTTGGGACAGTCTCAATTGCACCTGATAAAAAATCGACAACTCTTTCTCTGTCGTTCTGCCGTTTGATTACCCGAACACCTAAACCTTGAAACTCTGCCCCATGAGAAGTGTACAGACCTTAATCACTTGTACGATACCCTGTCCGATTAATCTGAAACTAGTCAATGGATGCCAAAGTCCTGCCTGAATAAGGCTATACTCTGTTAATTGCGTTGAGGTTTTGATCTCGTGATTGTCGTTAAAGTTGAATTGGGTTAATACACAAATACGTGTTGCATTGTGTGTTCATTTAGGAACCCAGGACTTAAACCAGGAGGCGATAACTAAAAACCCTAATTCCGCAATGTGAGTCATTCTCTTTTGTCAAATGCTTTCAAAATCCTAAAAGTTTTCCAAATTGTTACCTATATTACAGTGATTAAGTCTTTGTATTCTTATTGAGAAAATACTGGTCAGTATGTGGGGTTTTGTATACATTACCTGTTGTGCATCACTATTGGACAACGGGTTAGCCAATGAGTGTTATGTCCGCAATCACATGAACTGCCACCGAGTGACAAATACTATTAAAAGTAATTCTTTACTTTTGGACAATGAGTTAGCCAATAGTAGTTTGGTAAGATAAACAAATATAAAAACCCTTAATGCTGTAATTATAAGAATGTGTCTTTTTACAAGTGAATGAATTCACCAGTGTTTTTCACTTATCAAATATTTTTAAAACGCGTTTAAGGTGATTTACTTTGAAGAGAAGGAAACGTCCTATGAGGCACTCAAATCTGAAATAAGTGGCTATGTAACCTGAAATAAACGTGTTTATGTAAATCAAGGTTTTATCCCTGTGAAAATACTTTATGCAAATACGGTTTTGATCCCACACTTTATGAAATGAAACCTACGGTTTTGATATTTTTCCTGACACTCGGTCCTGATGAAATTTTCGCAGTGATAATTTTACACCTGTACGATCACGGGTCTCGCCCAGGGTAGGGTCGGGGATTGTGAAAATTTTCTTCATTCTCTTCCCTCAGTCTCTGATTTCTTTAGCTAAACTGTCAACCTTAACATTCAAGAAATCAACTTGTTTCTGTAACTCTAAGATCTTCTCATTGTTAGGCTCATTCAGAAATCATATCCCATATCAGGCAGATTGTTTAAATGTGGAGTAGGATATTGTTGTTGAGATGATAAAGGTCGTGCTTGTTCTGACCTCGAAGATGATGGTTTTGATATTGTTTGTTATAATAATGATGCGAATGTCTTGATACGTACATTCTCTATGGTTCGTATATCAATTGTTTCTTCAATCAATGGTGTTCCCATCTTCACACCCTCTGTCTCAACCTTAATAGGTTCATTAGTAGTAGTATTTTTATCTTGAATATCCTCTGCAAGTGGTTCATTCATTTTTATTTTGAATATTCTCTGTGGTTCGTATATCAATTGTTTCTTTCAACCAATGGTGTTCCCGTCTTCACACCCTCTGTCTCAACCCTGATAAGTTCATCGGTAGTAGTATTTTTATCTTGAATATCCTCTGGGAGTGGTTCATTCATTTGTTTGTCTGGTTCATCTATCAATCTTAAGCTCGAATACTTCTTTTGCTTTTTTAACAGCTGGTAATCCAGTTGTTTTAACGATCGATCTTGAAGTGCTTTTCTTTCTACCACCAGTCTTTTTCACCAGCTTCGGTACTTCAACTTCAGGTTCATAAGACTCTTCTTTGTCTTCATCTGACTCTTTTTATGTGTTTGTCTCTCAAATCTTGCTCTTAGATTGTAGCTGCTAGTTTGCACAAGAATTTCCTCATCACTTTCAGTCTTTCGTCATCAGGTTTTTCTTTCTCACTTTTTGTAGACACAATGACTTCTTCAACGACTTCAACTTCTTTGAAATTTTTCTTGCCTTTAGAACATTTACATTTCTTTTGTGACCCTTGGTTGTCGTATTCCATCTGGATCCGTTTACTCTTTAAATACATGAATTTTTTCATCTTCTTAGATTCATTCTCTGAGTTACCATCATTGTACCTCCATTTGTCATATTTAGTAGCTATATACTCTTTCTTCTTAATATGACCAAACAAACCTCTGTATGGTGCTATCTGTTCTTCAGATTTTCTCTTGTAAGAATTCAGTCGTTCGAGTGTTATGTTGTTCATGTGTTCTAATTCCATCTTATCATTTTCCCCCTTCTCCAGATGTTTGATTTGATTATCAATAAGTAGTTGCAGAAACCTCAGATACATGAGCCACCTGGTATCACATATATTGTTCTTCATGTTGTTGAAAATCATGAGTGCGAAGTTAAACTTCAGATTTAAGCCAATAGCACTCATCAGAAGTCCGGTGTTGTATCATAACCTCCCTTCTTATGCCCCAGACATTGTATCACCACATGCATTAGAAACTTATAAGGCCTCGATACACAACTCTTCGTATAGCTGGTAGCATTTATATACCCATCATGCCCCATCCTTAATAAACATCTTGTGACCAGCTTCTCATCTAACATATCAGGATCATCAGGTGAATCTTTGAAATCCAATACTTCTCGAATCAAAGCTTCAGTAAATAGAACTTTCTTATTCTAGATTGTTGAGTGTAATTCTAGAGGTGTCAATTAGCATTCCACCATAGCGTTATTCTAGAATTATCTGATAATTGATTCGTAGGGTATTCGGACCTCTGTTATGGCCTTAAAGATTCTTGATCTTTTCTAGAAAGGCATCATTGGTTTAAACGACATGGCTTTCTTATCATCTTCGTCTAGTAATGCCACAATATTATGCTTCAGGTCCTTATCTATGGTGTTAATAGCTCTCACCATCTACACATGATAAACACAAGCATAAATCTGACAATTTGAATAAAAATTCAACACTTAGGTGGTGTTTGTTTTTAGAAAAAAGATCTGCGCAGGCTCTTCTGTCTGCGCCACGCAGACAATGCACAGACATTGCCATCTCCAAACTGTTTGTTTTTTCCGAAGATGTTTCATTAAAAAAACGTCTGCTCGATCCCTTCTTAGTCTGCAGAGGGTTAAATACCACCACCCACCACCACCACTGATGACGGGGTAGCTCAAGTCTCAATAAAATGGCTGAAACACATAAACGCTTAAAAGGTTAAAAGGTTAAAAGGTTAAAGGGTTCAAAACCTGTGAACTCTGGTGAACAGTAAAAAGAACATGAAAAGTGATCAATCACATCACTGATTTCTTGTGAAACTTTCCCTCAACCGCAAAAGGGAGCATGTGCACAAGTGACACTCTTTTGTCCACAGGTCTAAAGCCTTCAACACCTAAACGGGTAACTCCTCCACTACAGCCTTGGATCCTTGGTCAAGAGCTTCCTCTTATAGCATATGTCCCATCTATAAATACTAGCTATAACATCCACACTCCAGATCAGTTGAGTTTACACCTACTCTATGATCTCTCTCTTCTCCCTTGAGAACTTGCACTATGCTTGCTTCTCGTCTTCACTTCAAATATTGCAACTACACTAACTACAACATTCTGGCTTGAATTCCCTTCAAACCAGAATTAAAAGTAGACAATAAACTAGTGATCCAACCCCACATGCTGCAAACATTGGAGGACCCTACGACCTGCGTTAGGCTAATCAGAACCCTTGAAGCCTTTTAGCCTAACCAGCCTGTCCACTACCTTAGGTCACGTATTTGTTGTAGCAACAACCACCATCCACCACCACCACCCTCCACCACCCACCACCATCCATCACCACCACCACCGTCCATCACCACCACCACCGACCGTCCACGTCCAACACCACCATCTAGCACCACCACCGTTCGTACAACACCACCAATTTATTTTATTATTTTAGAAGTATACATATGTTAAAAAACAAAAAAACTTTCTTCTTGCAGACTGTAGAGGTTTGGTCCACCTCTTCTTTTACAGATGTGGTCACCTCTTAAAAAACAACCAAGACCTTAGAAAAAATTAACACTTTAACCTTCAAGCACATGACACATCCAGCGTAGGACTATTTGAACGCATGAGCCAATCAAGCATATAACCATTCTAGTGTATGAGTCATTGAGTGTATGACTTAATAAATGCATGACCTTCTTGATGAGTGTATGAGTCCTATGAATGTAGGACTCCTACGTTTGACAAGTGTTGACTTGTTGTTGTCGATCAATGCAAGAGTCTTACATGCGTACTACTCCTCCATTGATCATCACCACAGCTTTTATCCACTTTTCAATTTGTCCACTTTGTATGATTTGATGTTGACGCATTATGTTAAAACCTTCTAAATGTTCCGATTAATATCAACCCTATATAAATTTCTCAAAACAATCATCTAAATACATCAGATCTGAACCTTGGGTTTCAACATTTTTCTTTTGATCGATTTGGCCTATTTACTCAGTTATAACATACGTGTTATACGTCAATAGACTCGTAAAAACACGTATCTCAGACCCATGACATCTATTTCAACAAACTAACAACATATAGTTAGTTTTAATTTGAACACATGAACATATCAAATGTTTTAACAAGATTTTTACCTTTAAAAGTTATTGTAAGACTTGACAAACACACACAAACAAATTTTTGTTTCAGATTCAATAAGGTCTCTCTAGAATCAATCACTTTTAAAAAGCTCCAACGTTGTAGAATGAAATGGAACGCATGACACTATTCGGTTTTATACCAGCGTATCATTTCTACGCACAGAGAAGTCATGCGCGCGGATGAGTCATGCATTGGACTCCTACGCATGTGACCTCCTGCGTTTGGACTTTTGTTCCATTTTTCAGTTCAGTCAACTTGTAGGTCCCCTTAGTCCTGTGGATCTTCACAGAATTGTCTATCCAACCTAGAGTGCAGAATCCTCTAGATCAGATTATCACATAAAACAATAGAAACAGAATAACAATTAAACCGGTATTCTATTGATTATCCAACTTGCAGTTTACAATCAACTCAACACCTAACACAACCTCACAGCCTATCACTGTGATCTTGCACTCATAAGAAATTCGAATTCTATCTCTCTCTCTCTCTAGCCTCTCTGTTCAGTTTTGTCAGTAATCTCTCTAGTTATTTCAAACCCTAATCACAAAACATGTTTATATACCACATGTCTGTGAACTGGGCTTCCAAATAGACTAGGCCATTCTCCAAGCCCATTACAATAATAAACTCACTAACCAATAAGCTAAGCCCAATACAAAATATCCAAAGACTAAATAATCAAACTATTAAGTTGTTGTCATCGAACATGCACTAACAGACTCCCCATTGACAATAGCTTCTTAGTGTAACTTTTTCTTCAAACATCTCGTGATCTTTTTGTCTTTGGATAGCTTCAGCTACACACAGATTCTGACATCAACAGACTCCCCCTTAGCTGATGCTTCCAATCTCCCAAAATTTCATTCGTTGTAGATCAGTGAACTAGCAATCTTTGGTTAAGCAAGTAAGCTCCAACTCTTCTATATCTCTCTGAAATGTAGTAGAAGGATACTACCATGCATCTTCACACGTTCTTCACTTCACTTGTGTTCTGCCTTTCATTTTTATTACTGCATCAATCTGTTTAGAAACACAAGCAAGTATCTCGAAAAACCGTTAGTCTTTTTCACATTCAAGATAAACCAATATTTTATCTTACCATGCAAAAACACCAATCTGTCAATTCAAAATGGCACTCTTTTAAAAAGAAAATCTTTATTTTATATATAAATAAAACAACTAAACAAAACGCATTAATATTTACAATACATCTTTTTGTGAGTATCATGTGCAAGAAGATCATATCAGTCAAATCAAATTGTTTCACACTTCCAGTTCATTCTTTTCTTTTAATTTTTCGTGAAAAACAGTTCAAGACGATTACCAATATGTTTGTCCACTTAAAAAAACACATGAACATTTCAAGTACCATTATCTAGTGATATGTTAAGGTAATTTTATATTGACATACTAGTGTGTCCCACTTCAGGACATATCCCCACGATCAAGTTATGCACAAAGATTCATCGTAGTAGGTGAGTATACCGAAATTCATCCCTTCTGATTTACAACGTCAAATAATTGGTGATCAAGTCAGTACTTCCGTACAGCAAAGAGACCAATATCCAACGAGGGTTAAGACAAATACCACAGATTTTGGTACAATTTATGTATTTTGCACATTTGAATGACTCTAGAAGAGCTTCTTCAATTTATGGGATTTGGCATTTTTAGCTCTTTTAAGATATCCTGGTTGTGCCTAGGTCAGCATATATCTGGATGCAGCAGAAGGACAACCCTGATACCCCGGATGAAATAACAGTATAAAGACCCAAAACTTCAAATTTTGGCAATCTATCAACGCAAGATTTAAGGTTACAAAACCATACGCCACTGATATGTTACTCACTCATACTCAGTTCTTTTATGTTTATATCACCTTCGCAAGTTAATTATTTCATGTTTCTTGCCTACCGGTACATCATATGATGAAGCTGCTATCACACTTAAGCAAATATAAGTTCCATTTTAGTGTGACAATCTAACTTGCTAATGTACTATCATTTCTTCTTTTTCGCACCATGAAATCTCTTTTTTCAATTTTTTCATTTTTTTTGTTTTTCATTTTTCAATGTTTTTACTCCCCCTAAACTCACGCACTAACTAAACTCTTTTTGGATTAGGGAAATTTCTCCCCCTAAATTTTTGTTTTTATGGAGCAAGTTTTAAAAACAGAAATTTAAAACACAAACAGACTCCTACTTCAACTTGACATTAAGTTTTTCAATTTTAAAAATTTGAAAATCATTATCAATCACAGAAGTAAATAATTTGTTACCCATTTGTAACCTACTAATCACCTCAGATGCTTTACAGGAATAACCACTGTCGAACACATCAACAGTCCTTCTTGGTCATCCTGCGTATACTCAACAACTCACTTAGACTTGAGAACCCAAACCCTACCGATTTTGGGTTGACCATAAATGTCCACATAATCTAATATTGTCCAATATCCATCACACCCTACTGGTGTCTTGGATGTCTTCCCTGTTGTTGAACAAGATCTATAATTTCCACTAGGTCTCTGATCGCGAGAGTTCCAATAAACTCTCTGATTTTCCAACCTTTGAAAATTACTCGTTTGAAACCTTCTTCTCCCATTATCATAACCTGAACTTTGAAAAAACTTTGGATTTTGTTGAACATTTGAGTTACTAAAACCCCTATATTCATTTCTTCTTTGAAAATATCGATTACCAGAAGACTGGTAACGATTTTGATATCCAAAATTTCCACTTTGAAACCGATTTATTTACCATTAAAATGACTGAATTGTGGAGAAATGCTTCTTGGTCTATCAAATCTTCCCGATGATGAAGTTTTTGATTTAAATCTTGGTTGATTACTTTGACAATGTTGTTGCACATTATTATTTAAACCAACCCGATTCCCATCCTTAACATGAATCTCAGCCTCAACATCCACTTTCTTACCCTTCTTAAAAGGACAACAACTCGCCACATGTCCTTTGTTGTGACATTTAAAACAAGATTTTTTCTTATAAATTTTCTTTTTGTTAAATTTCTTTTTAAATGTTCCAATCTTTTCATCTACAGTATCCTCATCCAATTTATGAGGTGTATTGTTAGACCCAACAGATTCTTTCAAAGACACTAGACTATTAGGCAAATCCACAGTTATTGGATCCACTACAGCTGGTGTAGTAGGTACAAAATCAGTTAACTCATTCTCATTTGGCAAAAAGGAGTAATCTTGATCCTTGGAAGGTGAAGCTTTACTAAACCCCACTCCCGCTCTATCATTACTCTTTTTCAAACTTTTCTGAATTTGAGTCCTTACTAACGAAGATTTTCCAAATTGATCTAATTTTTGATTAAGTTCAAGGATTTGGTCTTGTGCAACACCCAATTCCCTGCACTTTTCAGAAAATTTATTAGTTTTGTCTTTCATAGTTTCACGAGCCAAATCAATGATCTGCAACAGTTCATTGACTTTGCTTGTTAAACTGCTGATTTCTTGTTCATTTGATTTGATTTTATTTAGACAATTTGTCCCACCTTTTATCAAAAGAACATTTGACTCTTTTATCTTCTCTAAATCAGCTAACAGAATTTTGTTTTTCTCCGATAGATTGTCAACTTTACCTTGTAGTTCAGTGCAATTATGACAAGTATGACTTACAGGTTATGATTTTACCTTCACCTCTGTTGTAAGTTCATTCACACCATTCAAGCACTTTGAAACTTCTGCATCCTTCTTCTCGATAGTCTCCTTCTTTTCATTCATCACAACATCTACTTCAGCTTCTCCTATCTTCACAACTGCAATCTCAGCTACACAAGCTTGACCATATGTACTCTGTCTTGAAGAACTCTGATAAAGTTTCTCTAAAGCTTCCCACATCTCTCTAGAAGACCCACACCTATTAAAGATGTGTTTTATTGCAAATGGCAAGGACATCTTTATCGCTGCTAAAGCTTTCTTCTCAGCATCAAACATCTGTTTCTCATATTCCTCCATCTTCTCATAAGAAATCACTAGAACTCTCTCGTCAACTCGACATGTAGGAGTAATGTACCCATCAATCATACAGCTCCACATCTTAACATCTTCACCTTGAACATACGCTTCAAACTTCTCCTTCCAATCAGCATATTGTTTAACATTTATCAGTTTCGGCCAGTTCTTAACATTCCCACTAAACTTATCCATTTGGGCCATCATGCAGCTTAAAAGTTTAAACGGATTTTGGTATACCTGTGTCAAAATCCAAATCTAACTTCTCTACTAGACCTTCTTGAGTTTAACTGTAAACGTACCGGTA
This sequence comes from Scalesia atractyloides, assembly GCA_947069175.1. Taxonomy (NCBI): domain Eukaryota; kingdom Viridiplantae; phylum Streptophyta; class Magnoliopsida; order Asterales; family Asteraceae; genus Scalesia; species Scalesia atractyloides. The sequence goes on from CAMTDV010000010.1 coordinate 42,941,792, forward strand.
AAACCGTTCAGAAAATGGCCGAAAACTGTTTTTACCACATTATACCATTAGAATCGTCTCGAACTTACGAATCCAATGATATATATTGTCCAAAATCTATTTCGTGATTTTTCTTGTCCTAATAATATTTAGGTTCAAACTGCGCAACGCGTTTTCCAAAATTCCTTACGGATAATCTTCTATTCACGAAAACATTAATTACACTATACGCAACCTAAATACTCTAGAAATTAATTACTCCACCTTTTTAATTACACCAGTTTTTAATTACACCAGATTTTAATTACACTAGCAAGTCAAGTTCGCTGGTTAATTACGCAGGTGAGTCCAAATTCATTTTTTGCTGAGTTCCAATTACGCTGAGTTTAATTATGCCGACATGTCAAATACGCTGATTAAATACGCCGGCTGATCAGATCAGTATTACGACGACTAGCAAAGTCGCCGATCCCCGTAATAATGTCGCAGAGCACAATTATCACTGTCACCAAAGTCGCCTTTGGATTTAATTACACCACTAAGGCAACTACGCTGGTCCATATAATTACACCAGTCAATTAAATACGCCGGGTCACAAGAACGCTGGTTTTTTCAGTGTATTTATCAAAAACGCTAACTTCTCTTCCAAGCTGCTAAATACACCAGATCTGATGAAAACTTTCCAAACTTTGAAAAGATTTAATCCTGATCTCTTATCACTTTCCTGCAAATCAAACAAGCAAAATATTAGTAATTTTATGAAGATTCAGATGAACACAATGAAGAACACGAAGAACAAATCTTCAAATCTTCAAGTTTTTCTTCAAAATCTTCAACTTTCAACAACCAAAAATCACCAAATATGCAGAATTAAATACGCAGGAATGCAAACTTTTTCAAACCATAACTCAACACCAAAACCCTAAAAAGTTCGAAACCCTATAACAGCCACCAAACTTTCGAATTTTTCTTCAAAATATCCCGAAAATCCACCTTTTTCTGCAGCAACCAATTCTGAACCGAGCCAATCAAAAGCCTAATGCTCTGATACCAATTGTAGGTCCCCTTAGTCCTATGGATCTTCATAGAATTGTCTATCCAACCTAGAGTGCGAAATCCTCTAGATCAGATTATCACATAAAACAGTAGTAACAGAATAACAATTACATCGGTATTCTATTGATTATCCAACTTGCAGTTTTCAATCAACTCAATACCTAACACAACCTCACAGCCTATCTCTGTGATCTTGCACTCACAAGAAATTCGAATTCTATCTCTCTCTCTAGCCTCTCTTTTCAGTTTTCTCAGTAACCTCTCTAGTTATTTCAAACTCGAATCACAAAACATGTTTATATACCACATGTCTGTGAACTGGGCTTCCAACTGGACTAGGCCATTCTCCAAGCCCATTACAATAATAAACTCACTAACCAATAAGCTAAGCCCAATACAAAATATCCAAAGACTAAAAAATCAAACTATTAAGTTGTTGTTATCGAATATGCACCAACACAACTTTCACACAGGCACGTTTAACCAAGTCCAAGTTAATGACCTTGGTTTAATGGTACAGTCTACAACAATTTGATGATTTGATTCGTTGTTCATCCAACTCCAAATGAATGACCTTGGTGAAAACATTTCCATGAAGAAGTTCCAGTTTTTATCATTATGCCTGATCCTAGTTTCACTTTATGCTCACTTTCATTATCCATCTTTTCACAAAAATTTCCAGACAGTTGTGCAAAAGTCTATCCATTTGTTTTGGTAAAAGATTAGTATTCCAACATCGGTTATCAAAAATCATTTGAAGTGTAAAATATTTAGGACTTTTACAAACTTTATGCTAAAATACATTGAAAATCTTTTTGGTTTTGAAATGTAAAGAAAAAAATGAATCTAAACTATATACAAACAATCTTTTTGTGAGAATTATACTAGAGGATCATATCAGTTTCTTTGAGACATATCCGCTGCACCATTAAGCTTTAATACACACACAGTGTTAAATAATTCACGTTGATTACTGGTATTATTTATCCACTTAAACTCAAACATGTTTATATCTCAGGAATTGCTTAATATGATACGAATTAGGTAATATTAAAACATATTAAACAATGGTTCCCATCAACGACATACTCTCGTATCAATAGATACTCAAGAATATCATCTTATAGGTGAATATATTTGGTTTACATCTGTTTGGGGAATGCAAAAACTTCAATGACTCAAGTTAGTATCACCATACAGACAAAGAGTTTGAAACTCGACTTTAAGTGATGTACCTCTTGGTATCTTTTGACCACAAAATCATATCTTTCGATAATCATTTAGCTTTATGAGGGTTTACGCACTTTGCATTGTAATAAAACATTATAGAAATTCTAGGTTAACACCACCGTGTAAACAAAAGAACTTGTATAATAGCCCAGATGTTAAACTGATAGTCCTAGTATCTCCGTATCTCGACAATTTTAACAAACGAAATTACGGTACTAAGACCATACGCCAATGAAATGTGACACACACTTAGTTAATAGTTCGTTATGTTTGTATCACTAAGGCAATCCTCTGATTAGCACTTAGCCTACCTACATATCGAATAGTGAGATTGTTATCAACATAGAAAATCTTTCCAAATCTTTAGCATGCACTGATAGTATATTGAGGTACTATATCATTTCCTCTTTTTGCAATTAAAACTTATTTGTCCTTTTTATTGTTTTTAAAGTTTTAACTTTTTTCAGTGTTTTTAGATTTTCAAACATATTCTCCCCCTAAAATAAAAACATATTTTTGGATTTTAGAAATAAAATTGCAAGAAAATTTAAACACAAAAATGGCTTCCGATGTGGTCTACCATGTGTCAGAATCAATAATCGTGGTATCCCCATTTCACCCCCCGATTTTGGTTCTTTTATACTATTGATTTTAAGCAAGTAATTAAATCTAATTTTATCAAATGCTGTGGTAAAAAGATCAGCTTTTTGCTCATCGATGTGAATTTTGACTACGCCTATCAACTACTTCTAGCAATCACGGATGAAGTGATAGTGTATTTCAGTGTGCTTTGTTTTAGAGTGGTTTACCGGTATTTTAGTTATTGAAATTTTTGCTTCGTTATTTACGTGAATAAGTGTAGTTAGAAATTGAAACCATAATCCCTCATTTGTTATTGGATCCAAAGCACTTGCGAAGAACAACTGAATGCCGCAATGTACTCCGCTTCGCATGTAGAGAGAGAAACAATTGTTGCTTTTTGCATTGCCATGTAACTAACCTATTACCAAAGAATAGGCAACATGTTGTCATAGATTTAGCATTCAATTTTCAGCTTCCGAAATCGGAATATGAGAATGCTGTTAAAACGAACTCCGTTATCCTTGGGATATCGCAGACCTTTGCCTGGACATACTTTCAGATCTGGACGCTTGATTGGTAACTGCCATCAGGTCTGGACGCTGTTAGGTACAGGAGTGAGCCGATCATTGAGCGATATTCCATGACATCCACTTTTTCACCTGTTGGATCTGGGCAGATATTATGGTTTTGAGGTAGAGGAGTGCTAGCTATTGTTGTTTCCGTAGTCTTGAATTTGTTGAGAATATCGTTGACATACTTAGTCTGATGAATAAAGATACTGTTAGGTAACTTATCCACCTGCAACCCTAAGAAGAACTTCATCTCCTCCATTGAGCTCATTTCTAACTTTTGATGCATCATGGCTTCAAACTTTTTACACAACTTATCATTTGTCGACCCGAAGTGTTAGTGCAGTATGTCTATTGTCTGCGTCTTGAGTCTAGTCTGATTGTATAGGGTTTAAAGTGTCAAATTGTTATAGTTATTAATTGAGTTTGTACCACTTCGTACGAACTGCAGTTTGGTGTGAAGTTGGATGCCTATAAATAGGCTAGTTGTGTTATTCAATGTAACAGTTTTGCGAGCTAGACGGTGAAGCTATGTCGGTTTAGGAACTTGAATGTAATCATTGAACAATCAATAAACTGGCGTTTAAACTGAATATCTTGTGTATATTGTCACTAATTCACGTAAATTCCACATACATGGATTAGATACAAGTTAGGTACCTTTGCATAACGAGGAAATCGATCCTACTAGTGGTATCATAGCTCAGGGAGCCTGATTTGTCGACATCAACACAAGAAGACTTCTATTTCTACTCTATTCTTTTTTTTTTTCACTTTTAAAATGAATCAATGGATGAATTGAACTTAACTTCAGATATGACAAGTAAAATCACCTAAAGATAAACCCTTGAAAGTTTCAAACCTGAAAACGGACGTTTTGATGGAAAATTTGACAAATTTCAACAAATTCAAACCATAACTTCGCACGAACCATGAATGCAGTTCGTATGAATTGACAGTTGAACTAAATTTCTGTTTAAACTATATTGAGTTCGTACGAATTGAAACTTGAAACTTTGATTTTCAATGGATTGTAGTTCGTACGAAGTGGTTGTTTGAAATTTTGTTTAATTGTGATTATCAGTTCGTATGAACTGGTACATTCCAATTCGTACGAAGTGATACCTTTTGTTAGGGATAGAATTTTAATGTTTATGGATCATATATCCTTCATTATGTCTGGATCATGGATCCTCAAGACACGGTGCAGGAAGGCTAAGGATCATTGATCCTCATTATTGTTCTAATTAGCTAACAATTGTTTCCAATGTATTATGGCATAATTTTGCAGGAGCTTTTCGAAGATGACCTACCAACCGGGAATCAAGGGGAATATGCCATTATTCCAGCATGTGCCAAGAATTCGTGACCGTTGTTGGTGAACATGGGATATTGCCACGATTTTCGGATAGTTAGTTAAGGATAGTTTTTAGCTGAATAAATGGGATATTGAGCTTGAATAAGATAGAGATTCGAACACACACATCTGCGACGTACGCTACTCTCTGATACGCACACTAGCAACATTATAACAAGCTCAATATTTCCGAAGTTGTAATTGTTTTTGCTTAATACCAATTGGTGATCGGTATTTGCCATCACCCGAAGTTTTTTCTACCGGAGATCATCTCATGATCAAGGCTTTTTCCTCATACAAATCATTGTGTTCATTGTCATTTATTTCTGATTTTTGTTCATACACTTGTTCATATAACCAAGCATCCAACCTCACATTCAAAGTTTAGTTACATTATCCTTGTTGTGATTTTTGACCAAAACAGTTTGGCGCCCACCGTGGGGCCATCGGTGCTTCAATTCAAAAAATTCCGTTCATTTCATTCATTTCTATTCATTTCCATCAATCACATGGCTTCTCAGGGAAAATCTTCTTCAAGTGTCATGCTGGCGGTTACCTCATCTCAGACTTGTGCATCATTGCCTCCCATTCCCACTGCACCGGCGAAGAGTGCTGGTAATGCTCAGAAGAAGCCAACACCAGTTTTCTCGAAGGCTTCTACTGTTTCATCCTCTACACCTACTAACAATGATCTGTCTACTTTGATTTTGCAGATGAAAGGATACATGGAATAGCAGGACAACACTAACCAGAGGATCCTTCGTGAAATTGATGAAATCAAGAAACAGAAGAGATCAGCGGAGGATCATTCTCCATTGATGCCCAGGTCATTGGATTTCGCCACTCCAGCAGCAACCACTCAGCATTCCAAGACGTCTGGAGTTCAATATCAAGGATCCTCAGGATTACAGCATGGATCATTGGCAATGACGCAGCCACAAGCATCTCATTACCAACGTTATGGATCCCCATTCCAGCCTCAGGGATCCTCATATCAGCATCAAGGATCCTACCTCAGTTCGGCAGGATACTTGGAGACGGTGCCACCTAAAGTATCTTACTTCCAGCATCAAGGATACTCATCCCAGGTTCAAGGATCCATTGGAGTATCTTCCGAAACCTTCAGCACCCATGTATCCTGGACCCAATGTCTTTCAGGATCAAGGATCCTCAGGGAGTCAGATATTCAAGGATTCTGAAGTTCACAAAGGGGACTTCATCCCTATGCAGACTATTGCTTCATCTGGTCTAACTTTTCCACCTGAAGTGTCCACCTTTGGATATAATTCTGCCATACCATTTCCAAACTAATCAGGAGGTAACAATGTCAATACATCTTTTGGCACTAACTGTGGTTTTATGCAGGATACAAGTATCAATCAAGTTATCGCACGGGAGCTCAAAAAGCTTAAGGATATGATATCCAGCGTCCCAAGAGTGGTTAAGCCCATTCCTGAGATCCCGGATGGAAGTCATAGGGTGTCTCATTTTGCACCTCCTATATGCAACGCTAAGATCCCGGATGGAAGGCATGTCCCAAGGATCCTTTCCCTTTACCCCACATTGACTCCATGGTGGATGCTATGGTGGGTCATGAATTGTTAACTTTTGTGGATGCTTCATCTGGATTTCAGCAAATTCAGATGGAACCATCTGATCAAGAGGATACTACATTCATGACACCCACCGGCATATATTGTTATATTGCTATGCCCTTTGGTTTAAGAAATGCAGGTGCTACATACCAAAGGCTGGTGGATATGATGTTCAAGGAGCAACTTGGACACACGATGGAAGTGTACATAGATGATATGGTGGTCAAATCTAAAAGAGCCGAGGATCACCTGAAGGATCTTGAAGTAGCATTCAATATCCTTGACCAATACAACATGAAGTTGAACCCGTCTAAATGCCATTTCGGGGTCAAAGCTGGAAAATTTTTAGGATATATGGTGACCAAAAGAGGAATTGAAGCAAGTCCAGAACAAATCAAGGCTTTGGTGAATATCAACTCTCCTGGCAATGCTAAGGATGTGCAAAGATTGACAGGAAGGATTGCCGCCTTGAACAGATTCATCTCAAAATCCTCAGAAAGATGCAAGGATTTCTATAACATTTTGAGGAAGAATAAGAAATTCGAGTGGACTGGAACGCATGAAGCTGCTCTACAGGCTCGCAAGGATTACCTATCCTTAGCACCGGCTTTGATGAGACCAGAAAATGGAGAACCATTATCCTTATACCTAGTTGTTTAAGGTAAAGCGATAAGTGCGGTCCTAGTTAAGGATCACGAAGGCCAACAACATCCGGTATACTATGTAAGTAAAAGTCTACTTGATGCTGAGGCCAGGTATTCTCATTTAGAGAAACTAATTCTTGCTCTAATCATGGCTTCTACTAAACTAAGACATTATTTTAAAACTCATACTATTGTTGTTAAAACTAACTTTCCTATTAAGAATGTTCTCAGGAAACCAGAGATGTCGGGAAGAATGGCAAAATGGGCTGTTAAACTTAGTGCATATGGCATTAAGTATGAGCCCATAACTGCTATTAAATCACAAGCTTTGGCTGACTTTGTGGATGATTTCAGTAGTGATCTACAAAGAGAAGCTGAACTAGAAGTGCAACAACTTGAGGAGACCAAGGATCCTTGGACACTCTTCACAGATGGAGCTTCAAATGTCAAAGGAACTGGACTAGGCCTACTACTAAAATCGCCGCAAGGGGACATTATACCCCAGTCTATAGCGTATGAGTTTCAGACAATAATGAGGCTGAATATGAAGCCTTGATAGCAGGTTTGCAATTAGCTAAACATATGAGGATCAGGTATCTTCAAGTGTTTGTGGATTCTCTATTAATTACTAATCATTATAATGGTTCGTACACTGGTAAAGGTGAAAAACTAATCAAATATTTAGAGATAGTCAAGAAATTGGCAGAATCTTTTGCTTTTTTCAGCCTTACACAGGTACCTAGAGAAGAAAACACAGAAGCAAATGCCTTGGCCAATCTAGGATCCTCACTGAAGATGCCCGAGGATATAAAGATACCTATTATCCATGTTCTAACTCCTGCAATTGAGGAAAATGAAACAATGGAGATAGTGGGTGATACAACGATTCTACCCAGTGATGATCCGGAGTCGAATTCAGGATCCTGGATCCTTCCAATCTTGAAATATATTCAGAATGGAGAAATTCCTATTGGAGAGATTCCTAGAACCTTCAGGATTAAGGTAGCACAATTTACTATAATTAATGACATACTATATAAAAGATCTCTTGCAGGACCCTATCTACGATGCATTGAAGATCCTGAATCCAAGAAGTTTTAAAAGATTTTCATGAGGGAGATTGTGGAAATCACACTGGGGGCAGAGCGCTATTCTCCAGTATCCTCAGGACATGATATTATTGGCCTACAATGAAGAAGGATGTTGTGGAGTATGCAAGGAAATGTGATGCCTGCCAAAGACACAACAACATTCTTCATCAACCAGCAGAACCTCTGCATCCTATATCCTCTTCTTGGCCATTTATGAGATGGGGAATGGATATAGTTGGCAAGCTTCCTAAGGCACCAGGGGGAAAAGTATTCATGTTGGCTATGACAAACTACTTCTCCAAATGGATAGAAGCTGAAGCCTTTGCTCAAGTCAGAGAAAAGGAAGTCATATCCTTTATTAAAAGAAATATCATAACTAGATTTGGAATTCCTTTTGAGATTATTTGTGATAATGGATCCCAGTTCATTGGGAATCGTACTACTAACTTTTGTGACAGCTGGGGGATTAGGATGATAACATCAACACCAGTCCACCCACAAGCTAATGGCCAGGCAGAATCATCTAACAAGATCATCATCAACAATCTGAAGAAGAAGCTTGGATCCAAGAAAGGCAAATGGGCTGAGGAATTACCTTATGTCTTATGGGCAGATAGGACAACTCCTAAGAATGCTACGAGTCAAACTCCCTTCTCCTTAGTCTTTGGGGGCTGAAGCAGTGATCCCTACGGAAATGGTAGTCCCTACAGCCAGAACCAGTATCCGTGATCCTGAGAAGAATGCTGAGACTCTAGTTCAAGACTTGGATACTATGGAGGAAGTTAGAGATTTGGCAAGAATTAGGATGGCTAGCTATCAACAAAGGATGGCGGGAGCTTACAACAAGAATGTCAGAGTTAGAAGATTCCAAGTGGGCGACTTGGTATTGAGGAAAGCATTCCAAAATACCACGAACCCTGCTGATGGCAAGTTAGCACCAAAATGGGAAGGCCCATATCTAATTGTAGCTGAAATGGCCACCTCTCCGAGACTTTGGGCATGTCCCCAGTTTAAGGTATCAAATACCTTCTAAGGTTTAAAGGTTTTCACCTTTCACACGAATTGGATTTTGACACCCCGCCAGTAGCGCACGTTATCCAAGTATAGTTCGAGGCAATGGGACCAATACCCACTTTAGGGTTGACAATTTCATTGTTATTGGCTATATGTAGGATCCTAAGTATAATGGTAGATGTACCATACATCCGTTCCTAAGGTTTCTAACATTTTCACGTTAGCTAAGGTTTCGACATTTTGATGTCGCTTACAACTGGACAGATGCCAGTTTGGGCCATACTCCAGTTTACACCAATTATTTGGGCTTGTCCCCAGTTATTTGGGCTGGTCCTTGTCCCCGGTTATTTGGGCTTGTCCCCAGTTGTTTGGGCTTGTCCCCAGTTTGTTGGGCTTGCCCCTAGTTACTAATGATTCTTTCATTTGATGTTGGCTTAGTCCCAAGTTATATACTGTTACAGGTTTACGAAGTTTAACAATTAAGGATCCTGAATCCTAAAATTCTGTTGATTATTAAGCTTTGACTGATATAGTTATAAGTGTTAAGGATATAGAATCCTAACATGGATTCATTGGTATGATCGGTCATTTATCTTTGCTTTATTTCTGGCTTATTTATATTACCCGCATTCTTTGACAACAGGATATGTGATCCTTGATCATAAGACATTCAATTCTTAAGCAATATGTTTTTATAAATACTTAGTATTCTTTTTAACACCTTATGGATTTTTCAGCTAAATATCCAGAAATTTTTCAACATGTGTAGCAATAAACATACTCAAAAAGAAAAGAAACAACAACAGAAATAGGCAAAAGCTTAAGATTTTATTTATTTATAAGAACCCATTTTTTAAGAAGGTTGTCAAAATTGTCAACCCAAACTTCTACCAAAAAACGGCCCGTCCATTTGGGTTGACAAAGGGTGTCCATACTAACGGGTCATACGTTGCAGAATTTAAAATGCAGGAAAGTAAAACGAGGGGCATCAAAGGCTTCATCCTCCACAAACAGAAGGATCCATCCACCTTTGCTACCCCCTATTGTCTGAAGGATCAGTAATCCTTGAACCTAAGAACTATTGTTTAGTTACAGACCATAAATTGTTCAACATAAAAACACCATCACTAAAAACCAACAATCCTAAAAAAATGGGATCCGGCCACGTCAAGAATTATCCATCATCGCCCATTCGTGCAACCTACTCCACGGCTGCTTCACCACCTTCACATCCTTCTCCCTTGCCACCAACCGCTGCCTCTGCCAGATCCATCACGCTGCTTGGCTCCGCCTCCGGGATGGGTGCCTGCTCAGGATTTTCTTCGTCACCCAGCTCGATCAACCTCTGCTTCCAAGCAGCCACATCCCACTCATCCCTGTCAAAAGAAGGATTCATGGCCCCTTCAACCATTTTAATCCTATCTTTGAGGATGGACCTAACGGCAGAAACCTTCGCCTCGTCAGCAGTGTCCAATCTCTCTTTGTTAGCCTGGATCTGATCCACCAAGATTTCCTTCTCCAAGCGCTTGACCTCCTTTTCCAAGTTGGAGATCCTTTTGTCCTTGGCAGCAGTAATTGTGCGGAGCTCGACAACCTGCTCTTCAGCTTCAGCTAGGAGTTTTCCTTGGAGGGCTTCGAGTTGGGCTATTTCTGCATAAGACAAAATTTTCAGGATCAGTGATCCTCAAGGTTCAAGTGGAATTCAAGAATAAGTGATCCTTATCTCAGCAATGAAGTCAAAGATTTACTTCTTAATCTGGGAGGTATCCTCGGTTGGCTCGCTTGGTTTCTTCCTTTTGCTCCCGGATTTGGCTCTGGAAGGCATGACCCTTGTTCCTGGCTTACTTTGGCCTGAGGCTAGTTCAACCTTGATGGAGCGGGGGGAGATGATACTTTGAAGTTCCCCGAGATCAAACTTGGTGGCAGATTTGGATGTAGACTTGGCAGCACCTATGCAAATCAAACTCATATAAGTATTTATAAGCTATCTATTTTGTTGAATATCTTCACATACTTATATACAAATACTTACTTGACATCGTGACAGAGGTAGAGGTATCTTCTTCTAAATCCTTGATCTTGGGGTAAAAGGTCCTCACAGATGAATCAAGTGCCCAAAAGGCAGCAATCCTTACTGGAGCGGCAGGAAACCAGATCCAGAAATCTGATTCACAATCACTTCTCAATGATGAATCAAAGGGTCTGAAAACTGTTCCCTCCGGGAAACAGGGGCGTATGTGATCAATTTCGGGATCGGCAAAGCTCCACCGAAGGATTTTTCAGAAGATTTTGGATCTTGGGAGTGTGATCTTGTGATTGATCTTTGAGAGGGGAGGATCGGGTTGCCATTTTTCCCATGAATTGAAACAATGGAAAAACAGAGGATTGAATAGGGAGAGAAAGAGGATACCTGTTTGATGCTCTGGATATGCGTATAAAAAGGCAGAGATCAAATTTAAATAAGAGATTTGATCTCTATCCCTATGCTATATATAATGATGTTTGTTGCAGGTTATCAAATCAAATGACGTCACAATGTGCAACGGATATATGCAAGTGGCAACGGCTAGTTTCTTTCTAACGGAAACATGACTAATTCTTAGAGCATTTAATTAGTCATGTTTGGGAGCAATTGTTAGGGATAGAATTTTAATGTTTATGGATCATATATCCCTCATTATGTCTGGATCATGGATCCTCAAGACACGGTGCAGGAAGGCTAAGGATCATTGATCTTCATTATTGTTCTAATTAGCTAACAATTGTTTCCAATGTATTATGGCATAATTTTGCAGGAGCTTTTCGAAGATGACCTACCAACCGGGAATCAAGGGGAATATGCCATTATTCCAGCACGTGCCAGGAGTTCGTGACCGTTGTTGATGAACATGGGATATTGCCGCGATTTTTGAATAGTTAGTTAAGGATAGTTTTTAGCTGAATAAAAGAGATATTGATCTTGAATAAGATAGAGATTCGAACACACATCTGCGACCTACACTACTCTCTGATACACACACTAGCAACATTGTAACAAGCTCAATATTTCCGAAGTTGTAATTGTTTTTGCTTAATACCAATTGGTGATCGGTATTTGCCATCACCCGAGGTTTTTTGTGCCGGAGATCATCTCATGATCAAGGGCTTTTTCCTCGTACAAATCATCATGTTCATTTTCATTTACTTCTTATTTTTGTTCATACACTTGTTCATATAACCAAGCATCCAACCTCACATTCAAACTTTGGTTACATTATCCTTGTTGTGATTTTTGACCAAAATGTAACATCCGTCAGAAACCGGGTTAACCAAACCCGCTTCGTTTATTAACTGAACAACCAGTTAAAAATTTTCGTTGCGTATTTAATGCTCAAATTAATTTTAAACAATACATAATTAATAAGTATATTAGAATATAAAATTTATATTTGAAAATGAATTAAAAATAGTGATTTAAAAATAAAATGCTGAAGCCGGGCTTCGAACCCGGGTCAGCTGAGCATTATTCAAAGTCTTAACACACATCCTTCCAACCGCTCCGCCACTTGTGATTTTTGTTTACATATTGATTCAATTAATACATATAATGAAAACTGAAGTCGAATTCGGTCACTCAAGTCACTCTCGCCGGAAATCCCGACGAAATCGTAAATCTTAGACGTTTTCTTTTGTCATAACGGATACGTTTACACCCACGCCGGTTATAACTGAAAGACATTAATGGCACTCATTCAAATCATCGAACCATAACCGAAAAGTGTTGAATTCGAATCCGGAAATACACTGAAACCTGAGTTATACTTTATTCATTCAGTGAGCTCGCGAGTTTTATCAAAATCACACTCTTCATTTCGCTCAGAAAACTTCGCCGCAGTCGCCGGATTTCTCTGTAAAGTAACCGGAAATTATTGCCGGAAAACCGAGTTCAATCCATCCTTTCTTCTTACACTAAAATAAGATCTTAGAGCTCATACTGACATCACCCACACTCACCTTAAACCTCCGAAGAATCTCTGTCGCAAGAAATTTCACTCGCCGGAATTCTCTGCAAGTCGCCGGAAAACCTGGACTTTCATCTACACGGTAATTACCTCGATTTTTCTGTTTCATTCCATTATTGGACAAATTCTAATATCAATCCCTCACCCAGAATCTATTCCAGACGACGATGCTGGATTTTCTGTTTTCGCCGGAAAATTTCTGAAATTCCAGAAACTTGCTGTTAACCGGTATGATCATTTAAACTTACTGATAATCGTTACTCAGTAGTTCAATTTCACATCTAATCCCTCCAAACTGTTAACTAATCCTAGCCGAAGGTCACCAAAACAGAGCCGACGATCTTTGCCGGACTTTTGAAGAAAGACGATCAGTTCGGTACAATCAATCCCCAAACCTTTTTCTGTTCATTACATTACGATTGCTCATAATGTTCATTAAATTAATTTAACAAATAACAGTTAGTTAACCGATGTCTGTGTTTTGAACGAAGAAGACGAAGTTGTGTATGTTATAAGATTAATTAAAATCGATATTATGAACGGGTTAGACACACAGTCCAGCGGTGGACTGTGTGCAAACAATTTCATACACGACGCGAGTTGGATTCCTATCACAACCTTAACCTCTGTAATAAAAATGTTTTTTTAGAAACCGAACCGGGTTAACACAGTAAGATGTTAAGTATAATAAAAACTAGAATATTTACCAAGTTAGACACACAGTCCAGCGATGGACTGTGTGCCAAACTAAACCACAGGTCCCGGGTTCGAGACTTGTGGCGAGCACCGGTTCAATTCAATTAAAATCCTTTTTAAAAATAAATGATTTTCGGATTAAGTTAAATAGTATATAAATATAAATTAAAAACAGAAATATTTCGGGTTAGACACGTAGCTCAGTTGGTAGAGCTGCGTGCACGCGTACGGGAGGTCACGGGTTCGAGTCTCACCCAGCGCACATATACAAACGACCGAACCGGTCAACGGTCAACAGTAACGGTCAACGGTCAACAAGTCAACGGTCAAAAAGTCAACATTTTTTTTATTATTTGTATTTATTTATATAAATTAAAAATCAATTAAAAATACTTAAAAATAACATTTTTAAAGTTAGAAAATAACCTAAAACTCACAAAAATATATCCAAAAATCCTATTAAAATTGTTAATAAAATCCCTTTATTTACCTTACTCTTTCGTTATTAATTAGGTTAGTTTTTCCTCATCGATCAATCCCCTAAACTCGTGCGCATTCAACATCATCAACCGAACACACCCACTGTGAGTGAATCTCTACAAATTCCCCGTTTTAATCACGTTTTTGGGGTGTATCATGTGTCTTACTATTTATTATATTTAAATCATTGTGCATACATCATATCATGAACAAATGTGTTTTCAGCTTGTATCAACTGTTTGTGTGGTTATTGTTTAGATTTAATTTATTATTTTCAGTACATGCAATTTCATAGGCCGCCGCTCCCCATTACATTATGAGCGTTGAGCAGTTCCCCATTACATTATGAGCGTGAACCGGGCGTTGCCAACATACGATCAGCTCCGTTTGATTGACCCTTGATCGCACAGACATTCATCATAGGCCGTCAGTTCCCCATTACATTATGAGCGTGAACGTGACGTTGCCAACATATACAGTTTCATTCATGTTATATATTCATGCAAGTTCATATGTTATTGTATGTTATTGTTTGTTGTTGTTCGTTATGGTATGCTATTGGGTTGTTATTGTATGCTAATTGTTTGTTATTGTATGTTTATTTACGTTTGTTCATATAGGAATATTGCACAATTTTTCCGTATTAAATACAATAAGAAATAAATAATAAATGTTTTCTAACAAGGTTCACTCGCCAACTTTTGTTGATCCAAAAACCATTTTTACATATGATACAGGTGAACAGGATGAAGCAAGGAAAACATAGGAAATTGCCTTAGAAGAAAAAATAATGAAGTTTAGAAGGATGAATAGAACATGTTGTATTTGTTTGATATGATTGTATGATCACTTTTAAATTGAAATAATAAATATGAAACATTATAATAAATGTCATGAGCTTTGATGAAAACCCAATCATGCCCCGATCACCTTTTCCGCTGCGGGTCGGGTGTGACAGATTGGTATCAGAGCTTTTGACTATAGGGATATAGGATAGGTTATTAGACCCTTAGAGCCTATACTATAGTTGATTAGATTTTAATTATTTATTTGGTTATGTGCAAACTCATGATGTTTATTTCTTTCATATTTATTACATACACAAATGCATGCAAACATTTTCAATATTACATTTTGTGATACATAGTGAATTATACTTACAGTCAAACATACATACTTACATACTTACATACATATTCATCATACATGTTACAATATTCACATATTCAAATCATCTTCATACTTCCGTTATTCAAGATTTTGTCGCATTTTTCATTTTTCAAATCTCATCAGAGTGAGTTCTGCGACGGGCATGTAGTAACTGTAAGGGTACAAGTATCGGTAGTCGGAACGTCCTATCTAGGTTGGCATTCGTATAAATCCAATATAACGGACCAGTTTGCCTACCTGGGGACTAACGATGAGAGTACGAAGGACCTATTAGGCCAAAGCATGCCACACCAAACGTCGTTCGAACTAACCCCACTTTGAGGTGTCACCGTGTCCACACCTGGATACATTCCGAATATCATACGTTACATACTTATTTCTCGATTTTCTCCGGGTTTTAGTGTACGTAACCAGGCTAACACATGCGAACCATATGAAAAACCCGGTAATCATGGGGGCCCACATGATTACGAAGGTGAAGTATAGCGGCATGCAAGGCCCAATTACGAGCAAAGCCCAAGACATCCTATGGATGTAGTAGATTTATTATGCTATGTTTATTTTATGAATGTTCATTCCTAAATACGACACATGATCCCAAAAACATCCAACTCATACTCTTCATATGTATTCCTTGTAGATGTCTTCTAATTCAGCTCGTAGGAAGATGAGAGCAGGAAAAGCTCGTGAGCGTATGGCTGCCCAAATCGCTCAACAAATGGCTGCCGTAATACCCAACATTGTAGTTCAAGTCCAACAAGCCCTTACCGCTAATCCTGTCAACCAAGAAGATCAAAATGTTATCAACCCTCCCTCAAATACCACTAAATGCACCTACAAGCATTTCAAATCCTGCGACCCTACAAAATACGAAGGGACTGAAGGTGTCACCGCTCTTCTCCATTGGTTTGAAGAAATGGAAAACATTTTTCTAAATTGCGATTGCCCCGATGATCGCAAAGTGCGATATGCTACTGGTCGTTTATTTGGAATAGCACTTACTTGGTGGAATACAGAGAAGGCCAAACGAGGTGTTGAATATACTATGACTTTGACTTGGGAAGAGTTGAAAGAAATCATGACAAGACGGTTTTGCCCAAGGAGCGAAATCAAGAAATTAGAGGATGAGTTCTATTCGTTGAAACAAAAGGAAAGCGACCACACCACATACCACAAGAGATTCCTTGAGTTAAATCAAATGGTTCCCAACTTGTTCACTCCTCTTTACCGTTTGATCGAGCACTACATTCGAGGTCTTCCTTCAAAAATTCAAGACTCTGTAATAAGTACCACACCTGCAACTTTGGAAGCAGCAATGGAGTTAGCTACAGAGCTCACCGAGAACCGCATACGGAATAAAGACTTCAAGGAAGAGAAGAAGAAGGATAAAGCATCAACTGAAACCTCAAACTCCACCCAAACCGAATCCCCTTCACAACCCATTTCTAAGAGAAAACGAGATGGGCAACTTTTCGCTGTCACCCAACGCAATCAACCAGCCTCACAAGCCGTACCCCTCCAAGCTATCCCAATCACTCAAGTAGCACCCAACTCAACTTACCCAAATAAGAAACCTTACCTTGGACCTCACCCTCAATGTAACACCTGTTTTTATCACCATCCATCTACCTTACTTTGTTGACTATGTGCGAATTGTGGACGCTATGGTCATTTAAGCAAGGTTTGCCGCACCCCTCAAAACCAAACCTCACCCCCTACTCAAAACATGATTCAAACATATCAACAACCCCAATACCCCATGTTCCCATATGTTCGAGCTTGTTTCAATTGTGGCGACCCTACCCACTTTAGAAACACGTGCCCTCGATTGGTTAACATCATAAACGCCCAAGCTCAAGCAAACCCGGTTAACCAAGCAAATCAAGAAAACCCAATCACTAGGCCACCAGCAAGAGGAAGAGTTTTCAACATCAACGCCCATCCTGTTAAAGATAATGACGGCCCAAACGAAACCACCCAACTAGTCCCCTTCACCAAAAATCAAGATTCAACTCCAACCGTTTAGTTTTTACATTTTCTTTATGTTATCTCAATTTTCACGTGTCTCAATTTTAAATTGGAAATTTATCCAAGGATCTTAATGCGAATTACTATTTCAGTTTTGTTTTTATACTAATTGATTTAACATTCATATCATCATATCTCACGACATATCACAGTGTCATCATTTAAAGAAGTTGAACTGTGTCTCATTTCTACATAGACTAACATCATAACAAACGAGAGAGGTACTGTCATCATTCAAACATGTATACTATCAGAATTAAGACTCAAGCTTTGGGTGTTGTGTTTGTTTATGTTTTAGAGTCGCATAGAACTAATCATAACTTATGGATAAAGCCAATGAAAATTTGACAAGAATATGGTGGATACGCCGCTGGTACTTCCTATATATAAGTATTCTTGTCAAAGGATCAGAGGCATTGTCAGGTGGTTATGAGAAGTTCCATGTAGGATTTAGTAATGTCTTGGTTGAAATTTGTTTTACACTCATTGATTTAACATTCATATCATCTCATCATTTAAAGAAATTGGATTGTGTTCCATTTCTAAATAGACTAACCTCTCTATCATAACAAACGAGAGAGGTGCTGTCATCATTCAAACATGTATACTATCAGAATTCAGACTCAAGCTTTGGTTGTTGTGTTGTTTATGTTCTAGAGTCATATCATAGAACCAATCATGAATTACTGATAAAACCAATGAAAATTTGACGAGAATATGGTGGATACGCCGCTGGTACTTCCTATATATAAGTATTCTTGTCAAAGGATCAGAGGCATTATCAGACGGTTATGAGAAGTTCCATGTAGGATTTAGTATTGTCTTGGTTGAAGTTTGTGTTATACTCACTGATTTAGCATTCATATCATCTCATTATTTAAAGAAATTGGATTGTCTTCTATTTTTACATAAACTAACCTTTCCATCATAACAAACGAGATAGGAACTGTCACCATTCAAACATGTATGCTATCAGAATTAGGACTCAGATATTGGTTGTTGTGTTTATTTATGTCCTAGAGTCACATCATAGAACCAATCATAACTTACTGATAAAACCAATGAAAATTTGACAAGAATATGGTGGATACGCCGCTGGTACTTCCTATATATAAGTATTCTTGCCAAAGGATCAGAGGCATTGTCAGGCGGTTATGAGGAGTTCCATGTAGGTTTTAGTAGTAGAAGTTTTGTTTAGGGATATAACCTTATCTTTCCAAACATATCAAAACTCTTGCGCATGAAATCATATTTAGTCAATCAACTTTGTTTATCAATATTCATTATCATAGGCATCAAAAAGCGATTCCTGACACAGGGTACTCAACCCTTACAAGGAACGTTACCGCCTCAAACAAAATTTAAACCCTTACTTCTTTCTAAGTATGTAACTGTCAAATTAAACACCATCCTTTTTAGACAAATATGTCACTACTTAAATTTCGGGACGAAATTTCTAAAAAGTAGGGGATACTGTAACATCCATCAAAAACCGGGTTAACCAAACCCGCTTCGTTTATTAACCGAACGACCAGTTAAAAATTTTCGTTGTGTATTTAATGCTCAAATTAATTTTAAATGATACATAATTAATAAGTATATTAGAATATAAAATTTATATTTGAAAATGAATTAAAAATAGTGATTTAAAAATAAAATGCTGAAGCCGGGTTTCGAACCCGGGTCAGCTGAGCATTATTCAAAGTCTTAACACACATCCTTCCAACCGCTCCGCCACTTGTGATTTTTGTTGACATATTGATTCAAAGGTTTGAAAAAGACGTTGTCATCATATTCAATAGCAGAAAAAGAAAAATTTTTAGCAGAAAAGAAGATGATAAGTATTATACAACAATCTATGAAAGAGGATATCTTGGTGCTGCTACAACATGACGATGACGCACAGTCACCTTGGAATGCGCTTCGAGTAAAATATGAAGGCAGTGCCGAAAAGAGAAAAAGCAAGAAAGCCTTATTGCGAAAGGAGTTTGATATCTTTGGACCTCTAAAAGGTGAATCGGTGAAACGGCTGATTGAACGTTATTGTCATCTGGTACTTCAATTGAGAAGAATGAGGATCTTAATGACAGACGAAGAACTGGTTGACAAATTTGCGGATGCATTACCTGAAGGAGAGTGGACCACATATCTCACAATCCAGAAAAATAGTAACGGATACAGTGGTTTCTCTCTATCACGATTCATTGAAAAATTAGAAAGTCATGAATTAGAGATGCAAAAGATGGCAAAAATTAAGAAAGCATCAGCTCAGCAAGATGTTAACATGTATTACAAAAAATCATACAGCTGACATACAAAGTCCAAGGGTTCAAACTGTTTTTTTTTTGCAAATGCTTCGGCTAATTCTCCTACAATACCAAGTGGTTTTCAATCGTTTCCAAGTTATGAACCAAACACATCACAAAATTCATCTCAAGGCTCGAGTTTTCCAAGTAATCAAAAAAATCAAGCAAGTCCGAATCAAAGAATCTTACAATGCAACATAGCAGTAAATCTCGAACATGCTCGATATTTCAATCAGCATACTGCTAAACAGCATATGGCACTATTAGCTTCAGTTCTTGAATCGTATGAGAGTTTAGTTGCTGGGAAGATTGGTAATCCAGAAATGACATAAGAGGATTATGATCAATTAGATTCTGAAGAACTTGAACTAATAGATATAAAATGGTGCATGGCATCAATTATTCAGAGAGCAAAAAGATTTATGGAAATTACGGGAAGAGATAGTCTCGGAGGGCCTGATGGAAAACTTGGCTTCGATAAATCCAAGGTTACATGTTTTCGATGTAAAGAAAAAGGGCACTTCAAGCGAGAATGCACAAACCAAACAGTCTATTTTAACCTGAATCCATTTAAAGAAGACTACTACAAAAAGGCAATTTATCATCGTCCATCACCACCTCAGACAAATACCAGAATGGTGCAAATTGAAGATGGAAGCTCGACAAAGACTACAAATGATAAAGCATTAATGGTAGTACAAGAAGATGAAGGATTTAATTGGAGCAAGTATATTTCAAAAGAGGAAGGTTTGGCTTTGTTTGGACAAATCATCAAAGAACCAGAATCAGAAACGCAACCAGAACCAGAAATTGTTGAAACTGAAGTTGTTTTTGATGATGGTGTGGAAGATGCTCTATTAGCCCAATATATGCAAAATCGAGAGGAAGAAGAAATTGTCCTACATAGTGCTTACAGAAACTTATTACCTGCTGATATTGTTTCTACTTTTGCAGGTTATTTTGATCAGAGTTATCAGGTTACATCTGAGGAAGAAGAAAAGCCAGAAGTAATCAATGTTTCAAAGATATGACAGCTGAGAATTTGAAAGAAATTGGTGATCTTGCTTTGATGGCACACCTGAAAGAGGTAGTTTGTGAAGATGTTCAGAAAACTGATGAGTCAGTAAATGTACGTGACAGGGAATTTATGAATGAAATTACTGTTGAGGTTGAAAAACCTTGCAAGAAGTGTGAGGAATCTTGCAAGGAATGTGTCGAAAAGATCTAAAATTTAAAGAATTAAGGCGTGCTTCTAATCATGTGTCGTTTGAATATAATGAAGTAAAAGAAGCATATGACACATTAGCAAGATCAATTAGGCAATATGAAAGAATTGAAAAAGAGAGTGATGCTACACTTAGAATGCTCAAGGTAACTTTGATGGAGAAACAAATGGCTATAAACACCCATTTGAATACTATTGCTGAGCTAAAAAGTGAGCTTGAAAAAATGAAAATTGAAACTGAACGGGTAAACAAATTATTAATACGTTACTCTACCAGTTCATATGTCATCGACCACATTCTTCCAATAATTGAAAAGGAAGAAAGTGACGACAAAATGGTAAGACAAAAGGTGTTAGTTACAGCAGTGTTCCTCCACCCATGTGGGAAATTTATAGTAAGAAAAAACCTGATGGGGTGGAGAAGGCGCTCAATGTTATGTCAAGATCTGAAAAATCAAAGGAGCTGCCTGAGAACATTGATGTAACTTTCACTAAATCTGATGATGACTGTGAATCAGAAGTGGTTAAAACTGTTGTTAATACTGTTTTGAATAGTGACAGTGATAGCACTTAGTTTGGAAGTGCTAAGTCAAATGAGTCTAATCTGAAAACAAGTTCAAATTCTAAAAATGAAGAAAGTTTTCACAAGAAATATCTTGGAAAATCAGGAAGTAGTTCGGATGATGATTCATCATTGGTGATTGCATATTCAATGAAAGGATCTGACAAACTATATTCTGATCAAGAATTTCCGATTCATAATGTGAATTTTGAGAAAATTGATCATGTGTTTAAAATGACGGAGTTAAGTGAGTCAGAAATTGAAAGTCTGAATGAATCATATTATTCTAAACCTAAACATACAACTCAAAAGAGTAACAATTATCCGGAAAACAAGAGTAAAGGTTTGGGTTATGAGAAAAAGAAAAACGATCGATATCAAAAACAAAATTTTAAAAAGAAAGTAAACTTTTTTTTGGATCAAACACGGTTAATGAGAAAGAAAGGTTGGGTAAGGAACAATCAAACAAAGAGTTTTATGCTGAAAAATAACATTGAGAACAGACAAACAAATCCACTATCAATGATAGTAGGACATGCTTTAAATGCAACGAAGTAGGATACATTTCTCGCAACTGTCCGAAACGTAAATCTGTTCACCATGTTCCAAGATCTTCTAATGATAAAAAGAACAAAACCACCAAGTTTGTGCAGCATCAAATTTTGAAAAGAGGCACAGAACCACTGACTTTCAAAGATTCAAAAACAGAAGTTAGTGAAACTTCAAATGTTAATGAACGAAAAGATTCAAAACTTTATACGAAAAAAGCAAATACTTCACAAAATTAGGTGGCAAAAACCAAATCATCTGAAGTCAAAGCTAAAACTGTCACATCATTGAAGAATGAACAAACTGAGAAAATTAAGAAAGATTTCTAAAACTTTCTAAAGGAAAGAAGTTGGAATTTTTTTTGAAATTAACAGTTGATGAAATCTTTAATGAGGATTTTGAATATGAAAGTGAGTTTGAGGTTGTTTATCCTACACCCAAGACCAAGAAGGCTTGGGTTTCTCTTTTTAACTAGTTCTTTGAATATCTGTGCAGGGGCTTCCAAGGTCGATCATTTCCAAATGGATCATGGATAGTGGAGCTTCCCGGCACATGACAGGAATGCTTGCATTATTATATGATGTTAAATCTATCCGAGGAGGTTTTGTTGGCTTTGCCGGTAACCAAGGTGGAAGGATTGTTGGAGAAGGAAGATTATCAAATGGAGTGGTTTCTTTTGACAAAGTGAATTATATCGCAGAACTAGAGAACAATTTGCTGAGTATCTCGCGGATATGTGATAAGAAGTTCACAACACATTTCAACGACAAAGAATGCTTAATTTTGAGACCAGGATTCAAGATTCCGGAGGAGTGGATTCTAATGCGCGCTCTAAGAGACCGCATCAAAAGTGACACAGTGCTTTGTGACTAAAGCTACAGAGAAAGAATCATATTTGTGGCATAGAAAGATGGGGCACATTCACCTGAGCAAAATGAATCGTCTTGTTCATAAAAATTTAGTCGAAGGTGTCAATCTGAAAAGTTTTCACATGAATGATCATTGTGTTAATTGCATGAAGGGAAAACAACAGAAAAAATCACATCCGAAAAAGTTATTGAATTCCACTAAACTACCGTTAGAAAGACTTCATATAGATCTCTTTGGACCAGTCAATGTGAAAAGTATTTCCGGAGATTTATACTGTCTTGTCGTGACTGATGATTATTCTAGATTCTCGTGGGTCTTCTTTCAAGAGAGCAAAGACGAGACGTTGGAAAATCTTATGATACTCTTCAAGAAGTTAGAAAATCTTTATCATCTACCCATTCGAAGAATCAGAAGTGACAATGGAATGAAATTCAAGAATAGTCCCATGCTAGAGTTTTATAATGAGAAAGGCATTCTTCACGAATTCAGCGCCCCCATACTCCTCAACAACATGGAGTAGCTGAACGTAAGAATCGCACACTTATCGAGACATCCAGAATAATGCTTGTTGATTCAAAATTACCTGTGAGTTTCTGGAGTGAAGCTGTTGCGTCTGCATGTTACTCTAAACAGAGTTCTGACTGTGAAGAATTCAAGAAAACTTGCTTTGAGTTGTTAAATCGTCGTAAGCCAAATCAGGAGTACTTAGAACCTTTCGGATCTCCATGCACTGTCATTGACCCTAATGGAAAATTCGGTGCTAAATCTTTAGAAGGTTTCTTTGTTGGCTATGCAAGTCCGCTTCGACGAGTATATTTTCCAAGTTCAAATTGGGTGATTTTAGCACAACATGTTGATTGTCAGAGATACACTATTCCTTCTCAAAAGCCTGGTGAATCTTGGATGTTTAATTATGAAAGTATTTGGAATTCATTTGAACTTCCAGATGAGCCAAATGAAGAGGAACTCATCTTTTTATATCAGAAACAACAATCATCTAGTCAAGAGCATGTGTCAAGACCAATTGTGGTAACTAAACCGTTTGTTGGTACACATGATTCCGAGGCAAGTACGAGTACCAATGTTCAAGAACTTGTTACTGAAACAAATGAGCAAATGGTGAATGAACAACCAGTAGCAGAACATCAAAATGATCATGTTTTAGAACCTGAACCATCTTATGATGAATGTGACACGAGCTCTGATGATTAATCTGACCAGATCACAAGTCTTTTGAATCAATCTGCTACTCCTGTGAATCAAAATGAACCGTCAACAAGCACAACTGCTCCTGATCAAAGTCTTGCTGAACAGAACATTACTAATCTGGAAAGCTCAGTGAAGGTTCCTAGTGATGTGGTTCCAGGAAACTTGTCGTATCATCCTTCTGACAACATTATTGGTGAATTGCATGCTGGAGTAAAAACACGGAATCATATCAATAAAGTTGTTAGTTGTTTCTACACTAAAGTAGCTCCTGTTCAAGAATATTGTTCTTACCGGTGTTTTATCTCTCAAATGGAGCCAAAAGCTGTAAAAGACGCAATTGCAGATGAAAGTTGGGTTAACACTATGCAGGAAGAGCTACAACAGTTTGAGAAATTAGGAGTGTGGAAACAGGTAGATCTTCCAGCAAATCAAAAGGCCATTGATACTAAATGGGTTTTCATGTGTAAACGGGACGATAGAGGGGTTATTGTAAGCAACAAAGCTTGGCTCGTTGTTAAAGGTTTTCACCAATAAGAAGGAATTGATTACACGGAAGTTTATGCTCCGGTTGCAAGACTGGAAGCCATTCGCATATCCCTGGCGTTAGCGTCATGGAAGGGCTTCAAGGTATATCAGCTAGATGTAAAATCCGCTTTTCTCTATGGAAAGGTGAAAGAGCTAGTGTACGTTGGACAACCACCAGGGTTTGTCGATCCACTGAACAAAGATAAGGTTTATCTCCTCAACAAAGCTCTGTATGGTTTACATCAGGCCCCGAAAGCCTGGTACGAGACGTTATCTCAACACCTATTAGACAACGGTTTTACCAGAGGAACAGTGGATAGTACGCTCTTCACGAGAGAAGTTGGAGGTCATCTATTGATAGTACAAATCTACGTGGATGACATCATCTTTGGTTCAATGAACGATGGATTATGCAAAGACTTTGAAGAAATCATGAAGAAAAAGTTTGAGATGAGTTCAATGGGAGGGATGAAATTCTTTTTAGGATTACAGGTTGACCAGCTGCCCAGTGGTATTTTTATTCATCAAACTAAATATGTTCATGATATTTTGCAGAAGTTTGAGATGGACAGTTCTAAACCGATTTCAACACTATTGGCGCTCAATCATGGAATCTGCCCAGAAGAACAAGGAACTAAAGTTGATGAAACACTGTATCGGTCAATGGTAAGATCTCTTATGCATTTGACTGCTTCTCGGCTAGACATATGTATCCTACCTGCCTGTGCGCCCGTTATCATTCCAGTCCCTGAGTTTCACACTTGAAGGGTTGCCTAAGCACCGGCTTGTGGTATCCAAAGAATTACAACTTGGATCTCACGGGATATGCTGATTCTGATTTCGACTGCGACAAACTGAATGCAAAGTCTACGATGGCTGGTTGCCAGTTCTTTGGAATACGCTTAGTAACGTGGTAGTGCAAGAAACAAACCACAATCGCCCTCTCAACTTGTGAAGGTGAGTATATTTCAGCTTCCAGTTGTTGTTCATAGTTACTATAGATTCAACAACATATGAGAGACTTTGGATTGCAATTTCTTGACACTCCTTTATATGTAGACAATAAGGCAGCTATTGACATTACGAAAAATCCAATTCAACACCCAAAAACCAAACACATTGAAATTCGATATCACTTTATTCGTGATTGCAACGAAAAAAGATTGTTTCGAATTGAAAAAATTCACACCGATGAACAAAAGGCTGATTTCTATACCAAACCATTTTCTCTAACAAGATTTAAATATCTAATGAGGTTAAACGGTATGAAAAATCTTTTGTCAGACGGGGAAAATAAGGTAAAATATGGATCAGATGACGAGTTCGTGTGATTCTCATTGGTTAGTCACTTTTTGTAGATAGTTAAAATTTCTTTCTTTAAAATTTCTAAAATACAAAAATATGTTTTTGATTTTAGGAGGAGAAATATTGTAGAAAATACAAAAACAAACAAAATTAAAAAATGTACAAAAACATTGAAAAAAGACAAAAAGAATTAGTGTTAAAGAGGAAATGATAGTACATCAATGGACTATCACGGTATGCTAAGGATTTCGAACGTTTAAAAAGTTTTAATCAAGTCTTACTGTGGATATGTCAGTAGGCTTTACACGCTTAGTAGATTGTTTCCGGGATATATACTAAATTTACAACTTGTTAACTTGTGACTTAACATCTCTTGGATATATGGACTTGGTACTCTGAAATTTCGTCTGAGAGATTGCCTAATTTTGAGATACTAGGTCTTTATAGATAATTGATATCTGGTGTATTATAAAAGTTCTTCTGATTTTACGGAAGCAATGGCCAAGACTTATATAATACTCTTGCATAAAAACCTTAAATCTGCAGCATGTTGAAAAGTATCGAAGGATCATCAATTGCGGTACAAAAGATTCCATACTGGAACACTACCTTAAAGTCGAGCCTTAAACTCTTTGTCGGTATGGTGGTACTAACCTGAGCTCTCAAGGTCTCGCATTACCCAGATATAGATATCAGTTAAGCTATATCAGCCGTAAGATGAAATCTAGGGAATCTTGATATGGGAGTATATTCTGAGGTGGGAAACACAGTTTATTAAAGTTTCTTAAGATTACTTAACGTATCTTTGAAAATTTGAAAAATGTGTTAAAGTTTAAAGTGGACCAGTATACTGACGATCTAGGTAAATTTGTTTAAAGTCTTAAAGTTTTAAAAAGGTCAGCGGTACTGGTGATATATCTCAAACAACTAATATGATCCTCGAATACGAACTCACAAAAATATGTCTGTAAATATGTTTGTACATAATTCATAGTTATTTCTGATACAATCCAAAAAGATTTTCGGTGTGTTTTAGCATAAAGTTTGAGAAATTCAAATATATTTTGTTTCTATTTGTGTTTCGACAACCAATGTTGAGGAACGGACCTTTGGAATCTAAAAGATGCTAAACAAGGTGGAACCGGAAAACAACGGGTTGAGAGCTAATCAGAAATGTTAAAATGTTCTTGAAAAATCAAAAAGTTCATTAATTTGAAACTTTACTTTGTTGAAAACAACAGTTTCTTCACATGGTGTTCAACCAAGGTCATTAACTTAAACTTGGTAGACAAATCCGTAAACCGGGGTCATCAACTTGGACTTGGTTATCTGAGTGGGTTGTTAAAACTGTTAACGAGATAAAGTTTGAAAATTTTAAAAAAAAATTCAAAACACTAATCCGTACGAACTAACAACACAAAAATTGTTAAGCTTTAATTCGTACGAACTGAACAAACAAATATTCAAAGTTTCACTTCGTACGAACTGACTGAATGTGTGTATA
Source organism: Scalesia atractyloides (assembly GCA_947069175.1). Taxonomy (NCBI): domain Eukaryota; kingdom Viridiplantae; phylum Streptophyta; class Magnoliopsida; order Asterales; family Asteraceae; genus Scalesia; species Scalesia atractyloides. Next base: position 42,969,339 of record CAMTDV010000010.1, read on the forward strand.
TATAACACAATTCGTGTGAACTGAAACATTATCAAGTATTGTTTGTTCTCTGAGTATTTTGTGCGAATTGAGTGAGAAAGCTTTCTAGACGTCGTTATTCTGCTGGATTTTCATTGTTAAGGTTGATTTGCACACCTTAAACAATGGCAAGTTACTGACGCGAACAAACTTGAACTGTTGGACCTAAGAACTTAGATCTAGGATGCTAACTGGTCAAAACATAAAATTGAACTTAAATAATGCTTAATCAGCGTGGATAGTATGTTTTAGACTGATTAATTACAAGAAATGATCAAGTTTTGAAACTGGTAATTTTTGTGAAGAAGATGACCAGTTCGTACGAACTGCTCATTGGGTGATTATCCCACTACGTACGAACTGATATTAGAAATGGTAAAAAGTTTAATTCGTACGAATTGCCAATTGAGTAGTTGTTTAATTTCTATGTTTGTGATATCAATTCGTACGAATTGAGATCCAATTCGTGCGAACTATTGTTTGTTTGATAATGTTCTAAGAGGTTTGCGATTTTTCACGTGCAGGAAAAGAAGTCAAACTATTCAAAGTTCCATAACACTTGTTGTGTGTTAGACATCGAGAAATATCCAAGGCTAGGACCGTTTTCTGATATTCTGGATTTCATGAAGCGTTGTCGGATTTCTAAGGCGTAGACACATTTTCACACGGCATACAGATCTCACGTTGAATATTTTTGGAATGCGGCTAAGTGCATAGAAACTAAGAAGACATTAACTCAGGAGTGAAGATCGACAATAAGGATATTGAAGTAAAAATTACTGAGGAAGACGTTCGTAGAGTATTTGATTTCAAAGATAAAGCGTCTAATCCTACTGGTTTACCGGAATGAATGGTAAAGGGTTGTTTCTATCGTATGGGTTACAGAGGCTATGTGAATGCTATGACCTGGAAGAAGGGTAACCTGGGGAAGCCTTACAAGAACTTCTTTGGACGTTAACGTCAGATTTGAAGATTTTGAAGACAGATCAAGACCGCGACAACATCCAAGGGGGAGTCTGTTGGTGCCATATGTCTATTGTCTGCGTCTTGAGTCTAGTCTGGTTGTGTATGGTTTAAAGTGTCAAATTGTTAAAGTTATTAGTTGAGTTTGTACCACTTCGTACGAACTACAGTTTGGTGCGAAGTTGGATGCCTATAAATAGGCTAGTTGTGTTATTCAATGTAACAGTTTTGCGAGCTAGACGGTGAAGCTCTGTTGGTTTAAGAACTTGAATGTAATCATTGGACAATCAATAAACTGACGTTTAAACAGAATATCTTGCGTATATTATCACTAATTCACGTAAATTCCACATACATGGATTAGATACCAGTTTGGTACCTTTGCTTTGCATAACGAGGAAATCGATCCTACACGAAGATTATATCATCTACATATATTTGCACTATCAGAATATGCACACCTATTTCTCTAGTGAAGAGTGTGTAATCCATTGCTCCTCTGATGAAGTTGTTATCTAGTAAATGCTGAGACAATGTTTCGTACCATTCTCGTGGTGCCTAGTGTAACCCATATAGTGCTTTGTCAAGCAGCTACACTTTATCTTTGTTGTATGGATCCACAAACCCTGGCAGTTGTCCAACATAGACCTCTTCTTTGACTTTTCCATAAAGAAATGTTGATTTGACATCGAATTGATACACTTTAAATCCCTTCCAGGAATTGAAAGCTAAGAATATTCTTAATTATTCAATCCTTGCAACTGGAGCATATACTTTTGTAAAATCTATACCTTCCTGTTGACAAAACCCTTGCACAACTGCATGGCTTTGTTTCGAACTATGACTCCACTATCATCCCACTTGCACTTGAAAACCCCCTTTGTATTGATTTTCTTATGATTATCCGGTAAATCTTCAAGTTGCTTTATATAACATAAACTAGCTTAATTAGTTGATTTAAGTTATAAAATAGTTTCCGAACATTACATAATTACCTGGTAATTATAACTACCATAAATAATGTCGTTAATGCTTCCCTTTTATAAATTTAGCCGAACTAACTGAAGTTCTTTATACGTTTGACATTTTTAGCCCAATTTTTATCCATCGCTATACGTAACCAACATTAAACTGTAAAATAATAAATTTTAAAATTCCCGATTTTAATTATTTTCCGATGGATCCGGTTTCTACAATCCGGGTCGGGTTTCAGAGATCCGTTTTTTTATTTTGCTGATGTTACAACTAAGACTCAACAATAGGATTTGGATACCCATTATGGGATCAGTAAGGGATAAGGTGATGAAAGAATCACATAGATCTAAGTATACAATGCATCCTAGTAGTACGAAGATGTACAAAATATTCGAGATGAATATTGGTGGCCAGGGATGAAGCAATCAATCAATGAATATGTGGAAAAATGCATGACTTGTTCACAGGTCAAAACAAAACATCAAAAGCCGATAGGATGTAATCCAACCCGAGATCCCTGAATACAAATGAGAGATGATAACCATGGATTTCATTACCAAACTTCCACCAACTAAGAGTAGTCATGATGCTATTTAGGTTATAGTGGATCATTAACTAAGTCTGCTCGTTTCTTGCTAATACGAGAAGATCATGAAATGGATAAATTAGTAAGAACTGATGTCATGAAAATTGTCACCCATCATGGAGTACCTATCTACATTATCAGATAGAGATAGTCGTTTTACGTCCAGATTTTGTCAAAGCATCCAAAAGGAATTGGGAACAAAAGTAAATTTAAGTATGACTTGTCACCCACAGATAGATGGACAAAGTGAAAGGACCATACAAACACTAGAAGACATGCTCAGGACATGTGTGATAAAGTTTGGAGGAAGCCGGATAAGCATTTACCTCTAAAAGAGTTTGCATACAATAACAGTTATCAATCAAGCATCAAGGCAGCTCCGTTTGAAGCATTATATGAAGGGAAGTGTCGTTCACAAGTCTTTTGGACTGGAGGTGGTGGAAACCCATTAGTTGGACCTGAGATTATTGAAGAAACAACATATAAGATTATACAAATCCGAGAACGAATGAAAGCTTCTAGAGATAGACTGAAAAGTTACGCTGACAAACGAAGGAGACCTTTGGAGTTTCAAGTTGGTGATAAAGTATTACTAAAGGTCCCGCCCTAGAAAGGAATTATTCGTTTTGATTAAAAAAAAGGGAAACTAAGTCTACGTTATGTTGGACCTTTTGAGATTTGTTCGTGGTAAAGACAAGATACACTTGGACCAGAAAAACCTGTGCCCAAAAATAAGATATTGGAAGAGTTTTTCCTGTAATGTAACAACCCCCAAAGTACCCTAGGAAGAACCGTAATCGGAGCCTCGAACCTGTACGACAAACTAGCATGAAAAACAAGAAAACCTAGTTTTGGGGCTCGTCGCTCTACGCGGTGGTAATAAGAAAGTGGGGTCGCGTGATGAGACGCCCCTATTTTTGACAGAAAACATGTGGCACCATGTGACAGACCTACGTGGACTCATGCCACCTATGCCCTAGACTACCCCGTCGCGTTACGCGACGGTGATCTAGGAAACTGTTCGTGAGCGCGACGCCCTTGAAATTCAGCTATAAATTGAGCGAGATTTGGACATTTCAAATCGTTCATTTTCTTTCTTTCTCTCATGATATACTGGTGGAATACCCGAAGCCCCTCAGTAATCAACGTACTAACCTAAATCACTGGTATGATACCCTGTCCGATCGATCTATAAACAATTCAACGGATGTTTAAGTGTTGCCTGAAAAGTGCTATACTTTTTCATCTACGTTGAGGATTTGATCTCGTGATTATCGTTAAAGTTGAAATGGGTTAATACACTAATACGTGTTGCATTGTATGTTTAAATCAGGAACCTAAGACTTAGACCAGGAGGCTGTTACTGAAAACCCTAAATCTGCAAAGTGAAGCATTCTCTTTTACTCAAATGCTTTCAAAACCCTAAATGATTTCCAAGTTGTATTTACAGTTATTAAGTCTTTGTATTATGAAATTACAACTGGTATGTGGGGTTTTGCATACGTTACTTGATAATCTTTGCTATTGGACAAAGGGTTAGCCAATAGTGATTTGATCACAGTCACCGAAATGGGCGAGTGACAAGTATTGTGGGTAATTGAAAGATATAAACAAATACAAAAACTCTTAATGTTATGATTACAATATTGTGTCTTTTTATAAATTGAATGAACTCACTAGTATTTTTCGTTGATCAAATGTTTTTAAAACACGTTTTAGGTGATTTACTATGAAGAGAAGGAAAGTGCTATGAAGCACTCGAGCTTAAATAAGTGGCTAAGTAAACCTGAATAAAACGTGTTTTGTAATCAAGGGTTTATCCATGTGAAAAGCCTTTATGTAAATATGGGGTTCATCCCATAGTTTATGAAATGAAAATTACGGTGTTTTGAAAACTCTAATATTTTTCCTGACACCTGGTCCTAATAAAAATTCCGCTACGACAATTTTAATAATTAAACTGGTACCACTTGTAACTGCTCACGGCTCCCGTCCAGGATAGGGTCAGGGGTTGTGACAGAAGGTGGTATCAGAGCCACTGGTTTAAGCTAACTAAATATTGTAAAAATACTTAAATTGAGTAGTCAGGAAATTAATGAAATAACTTATGTGATCATTGTGATGCTAACTAAATATTATATATTCGTTTTTTGAAGTTCGTTGTTTTTATTGTTTTTGGCTAACAGTATGATCGATAGAGAGATGTTCGAAGCTCTTCAGAACATATAGCGGATATGAAGCAGATATAGATGAACAAATGGTATTTCAGGCTCAGCCAATAGAAAGAGCACCTCCCACCCCCCCCCCCCCCCAAAAAAAAAAAAAAAAAAAGAGGAAACTGGATTGGAAAATGAAAAGAGACAAAAGGAAGAAGAAACCCACAACAACAAAAACAAAACCAGCTGGAGAATCAATCAGAAAACCAACCGAAGGAGAAAGTTCAAACCCAGCACCCATGCCACTGATATGGGAAGAATGATGTTGATACATATGTCCATAGGTAAGAAATATCTATTGCAAAGTTTTGATAACCGAAAGATAGATCAAGATTGAAGATCAAGACTTCGACAACAGCCAAGGGGGAGACTGTTGATACATATGTATATCGCTTACGTCTTGATGTAATAGGGCTTTTAATGTTAGATTACATGTTTTGGTTGTATTGTCCACTTCGTATAAAGTCAAGTTGTTCTCTTCGTACGAAGAGAACTCACATCGTACGAAGTGAAGGACTCTCTCCTTGCATGAAGTGTCTGTAACATTCTTTGGTCTACTAGGAGGTGAAACGCTGCCAAAATTGTACCAGGATTGTGAAATTAATAGAAAACCTTAATTGTGAAATCTTGTGTTTCTACCTATTTCTGATGGATTCCGCACATCCGACTTAGGATTAAATATCTCTAGAAACGTTAAAGTCGATCTGCAACTGGACCTACAAATTAGACCAGCGCCTGGCCAATTGTGAAATATTCGGGCCAATAACCAATGAAATTGACCTCAATATGCCACCTTACCCAGAACCCATGAACCTTGAACTAATCATGCCACAACAACCACTTCAAAACCCAGTTGAAGAATGGTGGACCAACGACTTGACTTTCCAAAACCTAATGAATGATCCTTGTCAATTTTACCCAAACTACCAACCGGCACCCCCAGCATATCCCTGAATGAACCATGAAAATGTGGCAGAACTCCGCTACTATGGAGACGAGCTGTTGGCCATCGGCAACCGGATCCACACTATGGGAGAGAATCTCGTCTGGAAATACGACGAGAGAGAACATCACACATATGTGGTAGTGTATGTAAGATATATGAAATACAAGATATAAAAAAGAGTAAAAGTCGCAATGATCTACGATTTTGACAATATGCTCTGACTGGTTATGTTAATGATATTTTGATTATTTATTATTTATTCTATGATATTAATATTTGAAATATGTTTGCAATTCAAATGTCAAATGAAGTTAATCAATCGGTTCAGAACAATCATGAAAACTCTTTGGATAAAAGTGCTATTGAAAATATAGTAGCTCAGGGAATAGCTAAAGCAATACCCGTAATTATTGAAGCTGTTAGAAACCATGTGCCTATAGAAAACAATAAAGTTGTGAGTAGCAAATGTAATCATAGCAATGCTTTTAGCCAAAGTGTCAATGGAGATAATGATATTCTTATCAAAGCTCCATATCCTAAGAAAATGAAGGCAACAACTTCCGGATGTACTTACAAATATTTTCTAGCTTGTAAACCAACTGAGTTTGCAGAAAGTGAAGGAGCCATTGCAGCTCTGCGATGGTTGGAAAAGACTGAAGCCATGAACTGGAAGGTGGAATGGCCTATGCCATGAACTGGAAGGTATTTAAGGAAATAACAGAAAGAAAATTGTGTCCTCCTCGTGAAAAGGAACAAATGGCTAATAAGTTCCTAAATCATCAAATGGTTGATGTGAAATGTCATGAGTATATGAAAAAATTCTTTGAATATGCAAGAATGGTACCAACCCTGGCTTCGCCAGAACCTGTACTAGTTTCTCGCTATATTTGGGGATTGATTAGTGAAATCCGTGATATCGTCAAGGCAGCAAGACCTCAGACTATTGAGGAAACAGTTGAACTGGCCAATACTTTGACTGGTGGATTAATCCGCACAAGAGAAGAAAATAAGAAGAAAGAATTAGCCAGAAAATTACCCAAGAATTTTGTTCTGGTAATACCTGCAGGAGGAGAGGAGCAGGTCAGTCATCTTCACCACTTTTCTATAGGATTTGGAAAAAGAAGCATTCTGAGAGGTGTGATTGGTATTGTAACTTTTGTAAAGCACCTGGACATAAAGAAGAGCATTGTAGAAGAAAATCAAGCGTTTGTTTTAACTGTGGAGAAACTGGTCACTTCCAACCAAATTGCCCAAAGTTAGCAAAAGCACCCAACAACAAGGCAAAAGCAACAGATGGAGCTAAGAAGAATGCGCGAGCATTCGTACTTACTGCACAACAATGATTCCCGATGTGATCCCTGGTACGTTTCTTGTCCATGACATCCATGCTAAAGTATTATTTGACTCTGGTGCAAATTAAAGTTTTATAAATACTACATTCTGTCAAGCACTTAATCAACTGCTAACTGAGCTTACTCAAGCTTGTACGGTAGAAATGGCAGAAGGAAACTCCACCAACATACGCGAAGTACTTCAAGGAGAGAAGATAGAATTATTAGGACATAAGTTCACGGCCAACCTGCTACCAATGAATCTAGCTAGATAAGATGTAGTATTAGAATGGATTGGTTAGTGGATAATCATGCTCGAATCCTATGTGATCGGAATACTGTTGAGATTCGTACGCCAACAGGAGAAATGATCATGATCCGAGGAGACAAGCCAACCAAGTCAACGAAATTCATCTCTGTGATGAAAGCTCCAAGTTATGCATGGAAGCAAGGCATAGTGTATATGATCTCTGTCATCATTAACACTAAAGGAAAGGAACTCAAAAAAATCCGGCAGTATCAGTATCGGAATACCTTGACGTCTTCCCCGAAGATCTACCTGGACTTAAGCCTGACTGAGAAGTAGAATTCAGAATTCATCTGATACTTGGAACTACACCAATTGCTAAAGCACCTTATCGATTAGCACCAACGGAGATGCAGGAATTAAAGAAGCATTTAGATGAATTGCTAGAGAAAGGTTTCATACAACCAAGTTCATCCCCTTGGGGAGCACCTGTGTTGTTTGTCACAAAGAAAGATGGTTCGATGCGTATGTGTGTCGATTATAAGGAATTGAATAAGGGCACAATCAAGAATTGGTACCCATTACCGAGGATTGATGATCTGTTTGATCAACTCCAAGGAGCTCGGTATTTTTCCAAGATCGATTTACGATCAGGATACCATCAACTGAAAGTACAGGAAGAGGACACTCATAAAACTGCTTTCAGAACTAGGTACGGTCATTACGAGTTTACAGTTATGCCATTTGGCCTAACAAATGTTCCAACAACATTTATGGACATCATGAATAGGATATGTAAACCGTACCTGGATAAATTTGTAATCGTTTTTACTGACGATATACTTATTTATTCCATGAGCAAAGAAAAGCATGTTAGGCATCTACATGTACTTTTAACCTTATTGAGAAAAGAAAAGCTTTATGCTAAATTCTCAAAATGTGAATTCTGGTTGCAAGAAGTACAATTTTTAGGACATTTGATTAATCATGATGGAATTCATGTGGATCCCACAAAGATTGAGACAATTACTAACTGTTGATGCACTTTGTGTCTGTCACTGTACGAATAAGCTAGATAGAGCGTGTGTTGAATATTATATAGCTTAGATACGAACACACGACCCAGGTACGAATGTGAGAGGTGCATATAGCTCACTTCGCACGAATATAAAAGGCTCGCACGAAGGTAAAATGTGTCTATAAATAGTGTCATGTGTTCATTGTTTTATAAGTTTTGGTGTTCTCGGAGGGACACGCTCGCGAAATTTCTCCAGGATTTCACCAGTTTGACAAGATGTAGGCTCTTTCGGTATGAATGAATGAAGCTTCCGTTGATTCTGTTTCTACTCCTTTCTTAAATACTACCGAATTAGTGATATTATTCTCAAACTTCCGTGTAGAACCGCCGGATCCTGGACTTTTAATTGGTATCATAGCTAGGTACCAATTTAATCGAACTAACCGTTGATTGAATCACCTACGCTCATGAATTATGGACGTTTGAGAGGTTCTAGATGTAAAACATAAAATAAACGAACAATCCATGGACAAAAAGTAAAACTGAACTTATAGGATTATTAGAAAATTATTTTCGACCAGATCTGTGCAAGAATCATCTTGAAATTCGTAGAATAAACATTTTGGATTGAAAAACACGTTCATCACGGATTTATCTTCGCACGAGGATAAACCTGAATGCCTAAAACATGCATTTTTTATCGTATTGACGAGACGAGTGCCTAGAAAAATTTGGTGATTACAAATTTTTTCGAGATTTTATCGATAAATTCGGCATGTTCGGGGACACTGTCTAGAGCTTCAAAGTACAAATTTGATGATATGATCACCGTTGGTTGAAGATACTGGTAGTCATTAATACTTGTGCAGAATGTTTATCATTTGGTATAGTGACTATTAATGGGCCTTAACGTTAAATCCGCATTCGATCAAAACTGCAATTTTGGGAATTTTTCCGCAAAATTTGTGTTTTGTGAGACGATGATGAAAACGTCAGAATTCGCTAAAAATGAGGGGGAATAAAAATTTGTCAAAACATTGAAAATTCCGGCATTTTTAGAAATTCGGACGGTGTAGCTAGCATTCGGGTGGTTTCCGACTACAGATTATTTGAAGATGCAAAGTGTCTTGGATTTTTCGGTACGAGATCAAAAGTGTTGTTAGAATTCATTTGTGATGAGATCAAGTTGATGTATACTTTTCGTAAAAGTGGGGTTGCATAAGTGAGTCTTTGAGGAGTTGTTTATTGGATTTTGTAGTCTTGGTCACGTTGATGCCTGAGTCTTCGTACAAGCTAGTTGCACATATGACTGCTTAGTGGTAGGAGTAGTTATCAGAGAGTGTTCAGATGATAGGTTTGTGATAGACCAAAGTATCCAATTTAAATTGGCAAGGCAAATGAACTGTTTTCCTGACTAACCACCAGGAAATGATGATGTCTTGTTGATTCAGTTGCGCGGGACTGGCGAGGAAGGCTACATACTTGCAATTCATGACTAAAGAAGATGATATGCAGGTTTGAGATCATTATGAAAGACGAAGATTACATGATTGATCTTGAATGAAGAAGAGAAGATTACTGCATATTGACAGATAGTTTTTCCGAAGATGATTTGCTAATTGAGCAGATTACCGATTTGCTAATCAATCTTCCAGGAGTATGCTAAAATGTGATTACAGAAATTAGGATTTCAGATTTTCATGGGTATTCATTGATTTGAAGTTTACTAATGTAGTAATTCGAAGTTTCTATCAATTGTTTGTTGGGTTTTTGAAGATCAGAGGATCGAGCAAAGGAGAAGTGCACTTAAACTGAAAGCGGGTGTGGTTATAGTCAAAATGGAGAAGCTGCATTGATTAGTTTCAAGTTGGTGGTTATTCGAGAAAATTTTTCGATTAAGAAACTCAGAGGAGGTTGGAAACTGTGCAAACAAAGACCTGAATATTAATTTCTGGAGAGAATTATTTCAGGGGGAATTGGTACATTAATGTTGATAATGCAAACCCGGATCATCAAAAAGGGGAAATTTGTTGATGCGTTCTACGACATCGATAGATACTTTGATTGAAGTTGTAGAATATTCAAACATGGCTCTCGTATTTCAAGATCAAGATCAAGCTTCGACAGTGACATCCAAGGGGGAAATTGTTATTGCACTTTGTGTCCGTCACTGTATGAATAGGCTAGATACAGCGTGTGTTGAATATTGTATAGATTAGATATGAACACACGACCCAGGTACGAATGTGAGAGGTGCATATAGCTCACTTCGCACGAAGGTAAAGTTTATCTTCGTACAAAGATAAATTACCTTCGCACGAAGATAAATAGCTCACTTCGCACGAAGATAATATCTGTCTATAATTAGGGTCGTGTTCATTGTTTTGTAAGTTTTTGAGTTCCCGGAGGGGAAACACTGGTGAAATTTTTCCAGGATTTCTCCAGCTTGACAAGATGTACGCTCTTTCGATATGAGTGAATGAAGCTTCCTCTGATTCTGTTTCTGCTCTTTTCTTAATAACATTCTACCGAATTAGTGATATTATGCCCAAACTTCCGTCTAGAACCGCCGGATCCTGGACTTTCACTAACTGGAAAGTCCCTAATTCACCTACGAAAGTCAGAAGTTTCCTAGGACTAGCAGGATACTATCGATGCTTTATTCAAGATTTTTCAGGAATAGCCATTCCATTAACATGTAAGTCGGTTAAGTTTGAATGGGAACCCAAGCAAGAAGAAGCTTTTACAACCTTGAAGCAAAGGTTAACGAATGCACCAATACTTGCCTTACCAGAAGGAACTAAAGATTTTGTAGTCTTTTGTGATGCATCTAGATTAGGATTGGGATGTGTTTTGATGCAACGTGAGAAGGTGATTGCTTATGCATCTAGGCAACTGAAGAAGCATGAAGAAAGTAAACAACGCATGATTTAGAGCTAGGAGCGATAATGTTTGCCCTAAAAATTTGGAGACATTATTCGTATGGTAGCAAGTTTACCATCTTTACAGATCATAAAAGCATAAGATATATTTCTGGGCAAAAGGAGTTGAACATGAGACAAAGACAACTGATGGAGATTTTAAGTAACTACGACTGCGATCTTCAATATCACGAAGGTAAAACTAATGTAGTAGCTGATGCTTTAAGTCGTAAGTATCATGAAAAGCCGAAACGAGTACGTGCTCTCAGATTAAATTTGTAAATAGATTTAATGGAACAATTGACGAGTACCCAGGAAGCAACAATCAAGGATGATGCTACATAATTAAAAGGGATGGTAAAGGAATTACAAAAAGGAACAGATGGAATTTGGAGATTCCATAAGAAAAGAATTTGGGAACCTATCCAAGGAAACCTACGACATAGAAATTTAGAGGAAGCTCATAAGTCGAAGTATACAATGCATCCTGGTAGTGACAAGATGTATCAGGATTTGACGAAGAATTTTTGGTGCATAGGAATAAAACAGGATATAGCTAGTTATGTATCTAAGTTCTTAATTTGTTCGCAAGTAAAAGCTGAACATTAGAAACCTTCGGGTTTACTTCAACAATTAGAAATGCCAGTATGGAAATGGGAATTAATAACAATGGATTTTGTTACCAAATTACCCAAAACAAGAAAAAGTATCGACACAATCTGGGTAATTGTGGATCGACGAACCAAGTCAGCTCATTTTCTACCCATGAAGGAAACCTTTAGTATGGAAAGATTAGCTAAGTTATATGTGGATGAAATAGTTTCATTACATGGAATTCCGTTATCCATTATGTCTGATAGAGATAGTCATTTTGCTTCTCATTTTTGGAAAAGTTTCCAACAAGCTATGGGAACACAACTAAAGTTAAGTACAGCTTATCATCCTCAAACAGATGGACAGAGTGAAAGGATAATCCAAACATTGGAAGACATGATCAGAGCACGTGTATTAGATTTTGGAGGAAGTTGGGACGATCACTTGCAATTAATAGAATTCTCCTATAATAATAGTTATCATACAAGCATTAATGTTGTCCCATTTGAAGCAATTTATGGACGAAAGTGCCGAACTCCAGTATGTTGGGAAGAAATAGGAGAAAAGCAATTATCAGGTCTAGAGATTGTACAAGAAACAACTGACAAAATAATTCAAGTCAAGGAAAGGTTAAAGACAACACGTGATCATCTGAAGAGTTATGCAGATAATCAATGTAAGACATTAGAATTTCAAGTCAGAAATAAAGTACTGTTAAAAGTTTCTCCTTGGAAAGGGGTAGTCAGATTTGGTAAGAAAGGAAAGTTAAGCCCAAGATATGTTGGACCATTTAAGGTTATCAAACGAATTGGCCCAGTAGCTTATGAGCTACAATTACCAGAAGAAATGGCTGGTATACATGATGTATTTCATGTAGGTAATCTAAGGAAATGTTTAGCTGATGAATCGTTGATTGTACCTCTTCAAGATATAGAGGTAAGTGAAAAAATAAAATTTGTTGAGAAACCTCTACAAATCGAAGATAGGAAGATCAAGAACCTTAATCATAAAAGATTGATTCTGGATAAAGTAAAATGCGACTCGAAAAGAGGACCATAATACACATGGGAATTAGAATAAAAAATGAAGCGAAAATTTCCATACATATTTTAGTGAATCTCAAGGACGAGATTTAAACAAGGTGGGGAGGATGTAACAACCCCCAAAATACCCTAGGAAGAACTGTAATCGGAGCCTCGAACCTGTATGACAAAAACCAGTATGAAAAATGAAAAAACCCAGTTTTAGGTCACCTCGCACTGTGTGACGGTAATAAGAAAGTTGGGTCGCGTGACGCGATGCCCCTATTTTTGACAGAAGACATGTGGCACCATGTGGCAGACCTATGTGGTGACTCATGCCACCTATGCCCTAGACTACCCTGTTGCGCTACGCGACGGTGATCTAGGAAACTTGTTGCACAGCGCGACGCCTTTGAAATTAAGCTATAAATTGAGCAAGATTTTGACATTTCAAACCGTTCATTTTCTTTCTTTCTATCTCGATATACTGGTGTAACACCAGAAGCCCCTAAGCCTTGAAACTTTGCTCAGTAATCGGCGCACTAACCTAAATCACTGGTAAGATACCCTGTTCGATCGATCTATAAACAATTCAACGGATGTTTAAGTGCTGCCTGAATAGGGCTATACTTTTTCATCTATGTTGAGGATTAGATCTCATGATTATCGTTAAAGTTAAAATGGGTTAATACACTAATGTGTGTTGCATTGTATGTTTAAATTAGGAACCTAAGACTTAGACCAGGAGGCTGTTACTGAAAACCCTAAATCTGCAAAGTGAAGCATTCTCTTTTACTCAAATGCTTTCAAAACCTAAATGATTTCCAAGTTGTATTTACAGTTATTAAGTCTTTGTATTATGAAATTACAACCGGTATGTGGGGTTTTACATACATTACTTAATCATCTTTGCTATTGGACAAAGGGTTAGCCAATACTGATATGATCACAGTTACCGAAATGGGCGAGTGACAAGTACTGTGGGTAATTGAAAGATATAAACAAATAGAAAAACTCTTAATGTTGTGATTACAATATTGTGTCTTTTTTATAAATTGAATGAATTCAGCAGTATTTTTCGCTGATCAAATGTTTATAAAACGCGTTTCAGGTGATTCAGTGAAGAGAAGGAAAGTGCTATGAAGCACTCGAGCTTAAATAAGTGCCTAAGTAAACCTGAATAAAACGTGTTTTGTAATCAAGGGTTTATCCCTATGAAAAGCATTTAAGTAAATATGGGTTTCATCCCATAGTTATGAAATGAAAATTACGATGTTTTAAAAACTCTGATATTTTTCCTGACACCCGGTCCTAATAAAAATTCCGCTGCGATAATTTAATAAACACTGGTATCACTTGTATCTGCTCACGGCTCCCGTCCAGGGTAGGGTCGGGGGTTGTGACACATAACATATAACTTAGAACTACCAGAGGAACTATAATTAATTAATGACACATTTCACGTGTCCAACTTAAGAAAATTCTAGCGGAAGAGTCACTCTGGATGCCCTGGCAAGAAATCTAGATCAACGACAAGTTGAACTTCACAGAACGCCTCATTCAGATCGTAGATCAACGAGTAAAGAAATTGAGAAACAAAGAGTTCCCTCTACTTCGAGTTAAGTGGGATGCAAGGAGGGGACCTGAAGAGACATGGGAAAAAGAAGATGAGATGAAACAGAAATATCCGCACCTCTTTGTCTAAATTTCACGAACGAAGTTTCTATAAGGTCGGAAGAGTTGTAATATCATGTTTTGTGAACCAATAAGATTATATTTAAAGTTTATAATTCATATATCATTGAACAAGTAAGTAACATGTAAAATGGTTAGTTGAAATGTAAGATATCTAGATGAGCCTTGGCTATTATAGAAGACCGTTCAATATTAGTAATAAAATATATTATAATTGAGCTTACTATGTTTTTAACAAAACTTAGATCACAATGTAGATAAGAATGCTAGTTCTAATGATATATTTGTTGTTTTATAAAACGTTATATTTTAGAAGTTATAAGCGTTAAACGAGTGAATCAGCTGACTTAATATAATAATAATAATAATAATAATAATAATAATAATAATAATAATAATAATAATAATAATAATAATAAATTAACTCTTAATGTGGCGTGGGAAAAGAAGCGGCAAGATAGGCATGTCAATCTATCCCACATCGATGAACTAGAGAAAGATTTTCTCATCCTCTACTATAAATAAGAGCTTATAGATTATATTTTTAGTATCAGTTTCTTTTGATAGGAACATTCTAGTATAAGAAAATCCCAAGCATACGATACTCCATTAGGTGTTATTAGTAGCTGTTTTTGGAGCACGAGTGGGAGTAGGAGTAGGGAAACTCTACATCAACATGCCATAGATATTTTTAAGGTATGCTCTCGTCTAAGTTTATGTTTAGTTATTTATTATTTATTTTAAGTAGTTAATTTTGGGTTATTGGATTTTATCACTCCCAGCTATTGGATATTGGCCGTTGTCACTATCAACTATCACTTTGACTCTCACCACTCTTAACTTAACAATTTGTGTGTTGTGTCACTCTGGAGTTAACCAGAAAACATGTTTTGTGGTGAGAGTTCATGTTTTCTGATGACACTACATGCAGAAGTAGAAAAGGAGCTCACGTCGAATCGAAGTTAGAGTTTGTTCTTCAGTTTTATGGTTAACTCCAGATGACACAACACATAAACTGTTAAGTTGGAAGTGGTAGGAGTCAAAGTGATAGTTGGGAGTGACAACGGCCAATACCCAATAGTTGATAGTGATAAAATCCAATAACCCTAATAGTTATATCACTAGTATAGTAATATTATTGTTATTATTATCAGTAGTATTAATATTACTTGTAAGTATTAGGGTTATTGCTAGGGGCAGATATTGGATAGCCTAGCTTTAGTTAGGCACGGACTGATCTCCCATGCTTAAACAAGACAGTGTTAACCAATATCAAACCATGATAATAACTAGTTAGGTGTACCATTACCTAACTTAGGATTATGTAAATTATGTTAGGACCTTGAAATAGTACCTGCATATACTAGCAATTGTTACACAACTAGCAAGAGGTGAGTTTTATGAATGCTTTCTAAATGTGAATATGCTTGTCCTAAACTATAATAATATGGTATGACTGTTGTACCCGCATGTATATAACATGAGCATAACATACACATGATATTTGTGGTCCTTTATACGTGTTGTTGCAGCGGGATTTGTCGGTGCTACACTCGTGTAGTGTAGTGGGCAATAACGGTATCGTTATGTAAGTCACGTGCTGATATTGGGTTATGATGACATGGGCGGGTACAAGTCATGATTAAACTATCCAGTTAATGCAGAAAAATATCGGTTATCGGTCAAGGACTGATATTTGAGATATCGGTTATCGTGGTGAGATATCGTTGGGATATCGGTAATTTTAGTATAATACACACACACACACATATATATAGACCCTATATGATATCTAGAGCCTATATATATACTAGAAGTCTTGAACCTATATAATATTAATAGCAAAATAAAGAAGTGTTCATCAAGATCTACCAAGGCATTCGATTGTTCAATTGTTCATCATAACTTAAAACACTAAAACCTAATCATAAGCTATAAAATCTTTCTCCGAGTCCACATCAACCATCTCATACAATTGTACATTAAGATCATCCTCCACATGAATTAGAACATCATCATCGTCTCTATAGCGTGATCTTTTGGTCTTAGTACTTGGCCCAACTTCTTCGTTTCCTCTCATTGCCTCTCGTACATCCCACCAACGAAGACCATCCGTACTGTCAACAAACTCTTGAAGCTCATATTGTTTTGGCGTAACCCAATCATCATTTTCCTCTACGTCTCTCAACAAAATAGGATCCAAATGAGTTGAAGCGCCTTTGTAACCTTATGTTACATTGAAGGAATACAAGATCTTTGAGTTTTTGTTGCAAAAGACAATTTCGTTTCTTTGAGTAACTGAACATCGAGAATAAAAAAATCAACGAAGTAAATAAGTTAAATTAAATGTAATTTACTAGAAAGAACTTACATTGTCAAATGTACTCCAATTACGTTCACAAAGTGAATCGCTACAAGTTTGACTAAGGAAACTAATAGCAAATGTTCGGAGCAAAGGTGTGTCGATCCCATACGTACACCACCATATATCTACATTTAATCATTTACATAAATATTATATAAATAATTGGAGTGATTTAATAAAAAATAAGCTATATATATATATATATATATATAAAACTTACATGGTGCAACTTTTGTTCTACCCCTTATAGCAGTCGCGGATCCAAATTGCCCAACTGAATCAATGTATAGACTAAAGACCTGCCTCACTTTATCATTCTCCTCTTCTTTGGGCACTAGACGGTCAATAGCCTCGTAAAGTCCCGTCAAAATGTCCTTGTTCTTCTTTTTATCTTTCGAATTTTTCCCATGTAAAATAGCGGGGTTCAAGTAATATCTAGCTTCAACACATTAAATAAAGAGTTAATATTAAAACTAAACGATCTATATTAATTTTTATGTTATACAAATAAATATGAAGTTCAATAATCAATACCTTCATGTAACGGGTGATGAAGTTGGTCGGTCCATCTTGCTTGAATCATAACCCAAATTTTATGGACAAGTCTTTCATCACTTACATTTTTCTTGATTTCATCCTTCGCTCTAACCATTGCATCATAGATATAACCCATACATGGCTTCTCTTCCATATCAACCAATCTAACCACATCAACCAAAGGAGCTAGCACTTGACAAGCTAGTTGTATGTTGTCCCGAAAATCCGTTCTTCCCACTATTCGCTCGCCTATATGCCCAGCCACCTTCTTTGCAAAATCACTTTTCCTCCATTCTTCAGAGACAAATAATCCTTGAATATGATGTCGATTCTTGTGGACACTCTGAATGGTATAAAATTGGGTTGCAAACCTAGTTACACAAGACCTGTGCAACTCTTTGTTTCTCATCAACTTCCTCATAGATTAAGAATTCTTCCGTGGTTGTAAATGAAAAACACAAGAATCGACATCATTCTCTTGCATCAGCCAGGGTAGTCTATTCTTTGGTATTTTCTCACCAATATCTTGAATCATGAGGTTCACACAATGTGCTACACAAGGAGTCCAAAACATCTTAGGATGTTGGTCTTGTAAAGTCTTTCCGGCAGCTTTAGAGTTTGACATGTTATCTGTAATGAACTATAAGAAATAATAAGGAATATAATTAATAAAATAAACACAAAGTAAAAACATAATAAATAATATTTTTTGGCATCTGTAACAAATAAACTATGTAAAAGTACATGCAAAATGTTCGCCTCTCCAACTTCTTTTATCACCCATTTATCATCTTCACAATTAAATCAGCACTCAGTTGATTTCAAAAATACCATTCCAAGAGGACAATTGACTAAGAAGTTTATCAAACACCTTCCTTTCCCGTCTGTCCAAAAATCGAACATAGTGCTACACCGATATTCACCCACAAAATTTTCCGTTTCTTCCAACCTTTTTTCATCAATGATGCACGAATATTATGGTAAGATGGAACTGGCATACCTATAATAATGTAATAACTTATAAAATTTAAGTAATAAACAAATTAATAAATAATAAATTATCAATAAATCTTTATCACATTTAAATACCTCTTCCATATTCTCCAAGGCGTTGATCATGTCTTGGAAACCTTCATCACGTACGGCATTGAAGGGTAAACCTACAGAATAAGCCGAAGTTGCAAATTTATCCCAAGTGTCCGCCTTTAACTTCTCTTTTGTTGGATTATTTCTATCCATTGTAGCTTGCTTTGTTTTTCCATGATTGGTCTTAAACATGCTATCAATAGAACCTCGCACATTGCTAGAACCCACAAATTTCTTCTTCTTTGAAACATTTTTTATTATACCAACTTCTTGTACATTATCTTAATTGTCCTCGTCCTCGTCTTCATCAACAAGATTAATCGAGTGTGGTCTAAGAATCCCCATATTTCTTTTCTTTTCTAGTTGTACTTTTTCCTTTTCTTTAATTGATGCTAACACTCTGTGTTGGATATCCACACTCACTTCCGAACAACCTTTGACTTGTCTTCCGGTATGAGTTAGATGTTGCTTTAGTCATGTAATTCATCCGTTTATCTTATGACCACAAAGTTTGTACAATGCGCATTGTTTTCTCAAGGGATCTCTGCATTCTCCCCATTCCCATGCCATATCTCAATCTGAAGTTTTTGGGATGGTGTTAGCATCAGACGACATGGTGTTAGTGTTCATGTTTGTAGGGTTTGCGGATGCGTGTGAAGATGGAGTTAAACATGACGAAAATCTCATTAGTAATTTAGTTGGACCATCCATTTAGTACAAAAATTAAACAAATAATGCAAGCAATACAGCATTTAGTGTAGCAATTCATTCAGCAATTACATATAGATATAACATTAACAAGGCACTAAGGCAGAACAACACTCACCTCTGTGCAAAAAAAAAGAAACAACTTTAATGCAGAATAACAACACTTAATGCAACAAGCCAACAAATAGTCAATAATGCACATTATGCAACCATACTTAAAGCAAGAAAGAATATATCATTTTAACCAAACTTTGTGGAACATATACAATTTTCGGTTGGAATATCTAATAAGCAAAAATACAAAAAAATGAACAAATAAACTAAATAAGCAGAAGATTAAACATACCAGTTGTGATTTTCGGCTGAAATCTGGAAGATTGGAAGGTCCGACTGTAGCGCAAGAGCTTGGGAGGGACGAGTAGGGTTCCAGCAGACAACAGTTGTCATGTTAATGGTATGCGAAGTGCGATAGTATGATTAAGGTTATAATATTTGGGCAAAAATAACATAAAAGAATAGGGCTTTGTATTTGGATGGCAGCCTAATAAAGAAAAAGATAAAAATATGGTCCTACTGATATTCTCGCCGATACGACCGAGATAACAATATCAAAATATCAGCGATATCTAGGTATGTATCGTCGATATTTCAACCGATATTATGGACCATGACCGATAATCGATATATCTATGATATAGCACCGATATATCGCTGATATTGACTGTATAGTGATTAAATAATGTGATTTATACTTGTGTATACTCATTAACTCACTAGTAAGCATGTGGCATAGGTGATGATGATTAATTATGTGTGTGCTGCTTATCTCGGATATGTGTGGCTAGTAGAATAAAGTATCTAAGACTTGTTTATCTAGTAGAAATTTTGTAAGAATGGCTAAAAATAGTTTGATTAAACTTTGTACTTTTATGTTTCCAAATTTTCTACCTCATAGTTTTTTTAATAAATAAGTGTTTCCTTGTAAGTTAATATCAATTATGTATGGTGCATCCTTATCTGGGTGTGGTGTCACATTTGGAGACAACGATGTTGGGCATGAATTGTTTACACACTAAGAATCTTGAGTCATTCTTCTTGAGATCTGAACTGACCATGGACAAGTGAGCTTAATGTGCTTTTATCATGTTTTTTACTTAACCCTCTAAAATTACAATTTTTCCCCTGAGACCCTTCACCACTATTTAACCTTGAACCTAAACCCATACTTGGATTTGTACCCAAACAAACAACTTTATACCTTAAAAGCTCATTTTGTAGTATGTAAATTGGCCTTCTAGACATAATAACTTATGTTTCAACCATGCCATTTAATTTTTGTTTATTAGGTATTAGTTGACTAACAAAGATTGGAAGATATGAGTCATTAACATCACCTAATTTTCTTTTCTTTCTAGGACTCGGTTCGATGTTTAGTCGGAAGTCTGGATAGAGATAATACTAATTCGGTAGAAATTTCGGCAGCATAACGTTTAGTCAACCCGATTTTATTAGCTTCCAAATTATACCGAAGAGCATACATCAATAAATGTTCGGAAAGAACACATAGTTCGGTCTCCTCTCAAGTCCTAAAACAACCAAACTTATTAACCTAAGCGTATGACACTACTGTATATAGGACATGCTCTTGCGCATCACTATGCGCGTAGGACTCATGCATGCGTAGGACTCCTACACTGGTTCATGTTATGCGCTCGTAAACTTTTTTTTATCACACATTCAACAATACAATATTCAACACATGCTCCATCTAGCCTATTTGCATAGTAACGGACACACAAAATACACTAGCATTTCTTCCTTCTCAACTTATGTGCAACCTTTTCTAATATTGTAGGAATTCTTATCATTATCACTAAAATCATCCAGATCACAAGTTATATCTTCATGAATAAGATCCTGAGCAACATTAATATCATCATTTCTTGAATCAATTATAGTATCAATAATTTCATCTGCATCAAACTCAACACAAGCCTTAAATTGCCTCATATCTACTTCAACATCCAACAAAACATTACAAGGATCCTGGTCTACATTATAATCAAGATCATCTTAATCACTATCCACCTTTTCTAATCCATCATTATAGTTGATTGACTCTGGTATGCATTGTTAGATGATGCAAAATCTTGACTTTCAATTAAATTAGCATTTTCAACTACAATGTTAGATGGAGCAATAGCCTTACATGGAGCAGTGTCACACCCCAATCGATGGCGGAAACATCAAGGCGGGACGAAAACAAGATTGCAAGAGAGTTCATAACACTATTTGTGACAATATTTATATAACTCGAATTTCATTGATACTATAATGTTAATACATTGTTCGAAATGGAAAAACAAAACAAGTAAAAACATGAAACAATACAATAGCAAATACATAAGTTCAGATTTAGGTGTGTATCTAAATCCACCCTAAGTAACATTCTTCATCGTCATCAACTAGTTTCCTGCAACATGTATTAAAATAATGATCAACAAAAAGTTGGCGAGTATACAAGTTTTATTACATAGCATAATAATGATTTAAAATTTGTCTCATATCCAACATGGTGAAATTGCATATATTTGTTACTATCATACTAATTTTTTACAATTTCTAGAATCAATATTTTTGTTAATGGTACAGTTTAATACCGATATGATACCGAGTTCGTGTTAGTTTTCGTTGTGCTAAAATACCCTTTTTTAACGGTGAACTTCAAGCATAAGGTTACCACACTCACCAAATCGGAGATCCCCGTATTGTCCACTTTGGCCAGACTATGTTATTGTAAGTGCACCTTTTGGATGATAAATGCTAGATGCTGTTACTTGAAGATTCTTCAGGGTCTATTTTGTAACTTCTATTAAGTTCATGTTTTGTGCAGACAAGTTCGGATAGATATGTGTTGGTTTAGTCCGAATTTGGATGGTAAAACTTAATGGTAGAACATAATGGTGGAACTTATTGGTAGAACTTAATTGTAGAAGTTAATAGTAGAACTTAATGGTAGAGTTTGTGGAAGTTTTTGTATTGTCTGAATTTGTATGATGTTACAAATTCAGACTGGCTAGGTTTTTGTAAGGACTTGTATGTCCGAACATCTCATTGTATTTATACTTTGTAATTGAATGCAATGGTAGTGTAACACCCCAAATCGCGTAATACAACACACATGGCGGAAACACTTGGAGAGTCCGTTACAAATTGTTTCACAACACAAGGTACTTAAAGTTTGTTTTATTGAATTATCGAATTACATTGTCTTGTAATAATTGATATAAAATATAATGAAAATGTCTTTCAAGTTTTAAAGTCACTAAAGCCCGAGTCCATCATATGTGTAGCATGTGGCGACAATCATCACAAAAGTAAACCTGAAACATATGTGAAAATAGGTACGTCAGCATAAAAATGCTTGTGAGTAACATAGGTTTTGTATTGATGTTTCTGGCTTTGAATAATTTAAAGAAAAGTTTAAATAATTCAAAAATAGCCATGAATCGTTATAAAGTGTTTCTTTTAAGTAATTATATGAAAATCAAATGATATAAAAGAAATATTGTAAGGTTAACTTAATAACCAAATATGTTATGTCTTGTATAAAAATGTCATGTCTTGTCTTAGTTCAAAGTGATTTAGATAACACTACGATATGTAATATAATAAAAGCACTTATATATAGGAAGTACCAGCGGCGTATCCACCATGCTTTTATCATATTACACACGCCTCATTATCTAAAACACTTACCATAAACCAATCGTCCAATTGTCCGTGTTATAAACTAATTGTTCATCGTTCTTGTTATAAACCAATCGTCCTTGTATAAAACAATGTCTTTGAATAAACAAAGGTTTTTTTTAAATCCAAAAGTTATGTCTTATAAACCATTGCTTCTATTACAAAACATATATTAGGATTGTTGGCGAATACATTCAAGCCTTGTCGACTATCGAATAAACCTTATAAAAACAAAGGTCTATTAATGTTCATCGGATTCTGTAATTCCCCAATGGATACTTTCAAATGACTAGAAAGCGGGAATGGGGTGTCAAACCTATGGTACCATTACATACTATGGGTCGGCATCAATGTTAATGAATGTATCATTGTCAAGTTCAATGCACTAATATGTCATGAACAATGTAAGCATGTTATGAAAATGTTTTGAACCATGTACTAGTATGCTCAATCAACATACATAGCAAAAATGTCTTTGAAAATCAATGTCCTAGATATGCTAAGTCAACATATGAAGCAAAAGTGAAATAGAAATCAATGCGCTAAGCATGCTAAGTCATCATACAAAGCAAAATGCAATGGAAATCATGTACTAAATGTACTATTTAATCAAAGCGTATATCATGTCATGAAAACACAAAAGTAGTTATAGGCACAATATGTTTCACCCCAAAATATTTATAAAACGTAAAAGAGGGGACTATGTACTCACTTGGGATTGCTTAAGTCTTGTAGTATAGATCAAACAATGCTTGAAGGAACAAGGAATCAAGTGGCACCTAGTATCGGATACTATGTTTATAAGTCGGGACTAAACCGGTGGATAGAATAGAATGAAGTTCTATAAATCAAATGAGCATTAGAACTCATATGGCATGATTTAATGAACCTAACATTCTGATTAGATAGTAATCCTAAGTGCTCTTGACCCGTTACGACTCGTTAAGGTAGTTTACGCTACTTTAACGGGTCATTTGCGTAAATATAAGGTCGGATGGTTATATATGTTATATGATAAGTCTTTTATGCCAAATTAGGTTTAATTAGGTTGTAACATCAGTTTATATGTCAAAACATTGGTCACATATGCTTAAAGTTGATTTTTACGCAAAAAGGGCATTTTGGTCATTTATAAGGCATAATAGCCGACTTAATATAATACTAACCAAACGACGTGACCATAAGGTATAACCTCATAGGGTTATTCCCTATACAACTATGGTCACAAATATGTGTTTGGACGGATCCTAAGATCGACCAAACGGGTCGGATTCGAAAGTCAAAGCGGTGGTTAAGACCGCTCAACTTACGACCCTAAATAAGCGTTAAACTAAAAGTGACGAGTTAGACATGTCTAACTAAGTTATAAAAATGTTTTGGTATCAAAACTTAGTGTTTTGATACCCGAAAATAGTTCCGTCGCAAAATGCACATAAATGCGAATTTTGACCGAAACTTTGACTCGTCACTTCGACTAGTAAACGTGGTAATCAGTAGGCATGATCGCTAAGGGTCATAACCATCGTGATTACGATCATGTTGCAAAGTCAAATTGGACTTTGCTTTGACCAATTCATGGTCAGAGCTAAAAGTCAAACATAAAGTCAAACTTTTTGACTTTTAGATCATATAAGCTAAAAGGAATGAACAAGGCTTGGTTAGAGCACTTACTTGCACTCAAGGCAGCCAAGATAGCTCAGTTAGGAAGCCTCCAACAAAGTGGTAGCCTCCAACAAAGTGGTAGCCTCCAACAAAGTGGTAGCCTCCAAATAGAGCAGATTAGAGAAAGAAGAAGGAATGAGCAAATTGGAATGAACCATGGATCACCTATTTATACTAATCTTTGAGCTCCCAAATCATGACAAGTGTTGATCCAGGTGTTAGAGCATAGATTAGTGTCCCTCAAGGTGTTCAAAGCAGGTTGAAGGTGGCAAAAAATCGTGTGCTTGGTGTCCAAGGATCAAACTAGAAGCTGCCAAGTTGCAACATGGAAGTTGTTGTGCTGGGCACCCCTTACGAACTGTATGGGGTTGCCCTTGCGGTCCGTAAGGCCCCTAGATGACAGCAACTTTCAAAAGTTGGCAAAACAGGCCCCTACACTCGTTTCGTCGCGTTTCGGCACTTCTAACACACGTTAACCTTATTTTCAAGCTTATAAGGATGATAAAGCATAGGGAACTTGAAATATGTCCGGAAATGTCACGGATGTCGGCTCGTTTGGTCGTACGGTTGCGGTTTTCGGTTAATTATGATGAAATTGGCAACGATCGCGCAAATGACCATAAATGCGCAACGAATGATGTTTTTGCATTCCAATCATTAAAATACAAGATTTTAATGATTACAAAAATTTTTGGATGTGCGTACATGTTCCGGATTAAGAAATACGCGTAACGGCATAGTTTCGCAAAATTTGCAAAATAGCCCATGCGCTTGAATAAACTTGTTTTTGCCATATCGAATCCCGCAAAACTTATTCTAAGTTATGTAAAGGATATTTAAGGTATGTTTGGATTATGTTATTGTTCCGGAGTGTATGTCGCGTTAAACTGTTACGTTTGTATAACAGTTTGCGATTCACTTCCAGAAATCGTTTGAAGGATCGAGATTGAACAAGGGTTGAAAACGTGAAGTGTCATAGGTAGAACTTTTGGAGATTTATCTTTCTTTGCAAGTTTTCTCTGTGTGAAGCAAAACCCTAGTTGCTGTGTGTATTTGTGTGTGTTGATAATTGGGGATGGCAAAAATACCCGAGCCCGACGGGTATACCCGAAACCAGACACAATGGGACGGGTATACCCGATACCCGACAGGTAATGGGCCGGGTATGGGATTAATTTTATAAAATTCCGCGGGTATGGGATTAGGTGATACACGACCCGATTATCCGAAACCACATACCTGTTTACCCGAACTATATACCCGATCATATACCCGATTTTTTTAATTTATATTTCTATTTTCCATTAACCCTTTTCTGTGGGTGATTTATATATGTATGTTCATAATGTGAAAAAATAAATTTTCTTTTAGTATATGCATTTGATAATCGTATTTACATTTTGTATGTAGTGAAGTATATACATGTAAGTGTATAAGTATTATATAGTTGTTATTAATTTATGATAAAACTTATATGTATGTAATGTACAATTTTAATTTATAATAGTTGTATATATAAATTTATGATAAAACTTATATGCATGTAATTTACATTTTTAATTTATAATAGTTATATAAATAAAATTATATAATAATTATACTAGGAAAAAAAGTATTTAGAAATCCCAACGTATATCTTTTAACAAACTAATGGGTATACCCGATACTCGCTGGTATACCCGATACCTGACGGGTAATTACTAGGGGTGTTCAAAACCGGTTTCACTATTCGAATCCGTATCCGAAATTTCGGATATCCGAAATTTGGGTATCCGAAATTTCGGATACGGATTCGGATAATGAAACGGATATCCGAAGATCTAGAAAAACAAACATTATCTCCACTTTCAAGATAAAGATCCAGAAAATCAAACATTATTTCCATATCCAAACTAAAAATTCAAATTCAAAGAACATTCCACTTGTATATATTCGACTGAAGCTATTTTAATACAAAATCAAGAAAAGAGAAATACCCATGAGATAAACTACTTATAATTATGAGCAAACTATATTAAAGAACAACAAGAATTTGCACAAGAATCCATAAATATCTAGAATCTGTGGGTATTTTCTTTCACCTCCTCAAAAAGTTTGAGTGGTTGAATGAACCACAGTCAAACGGTAGAATGAGTATTTATAATTTCAGGGTATTTCATGAGAGATCTCTTAAAACTGAAGGACATGTCGAGCATATTGAATGATGACGAAGAACAAATGAGAGGTTAGAGGTGTCGAGATGGAAGGAGGGGAAGGCAGGGGTGGAAAAGATAATCTAAAAAGGGGCTAGGGTTTCCCTTGTTGCCTTGTTGATATATATATATTTATTAAATATAAAATAATATTATCTAGTATTTCGGATATCGGATATCCGAAATATCCGAAAATTTTCAATATTCCTATCCGAATCCGAATTTTCGGATATCCGATTTTTCGGGTAATTCGGATTCGGGATTTCGGATAGTTCGGATTCGGTTTCGGATTCGGATTTTTTTGAACACCCCTAGTAATTACCCGACAAATATAGCCGACGGGTATTGGGTCGGGTGCGGGACACGATTTTATAACCAGTATGTGTATAGGATTACCAATACCCGGCCCGAACCCGACTCCCTATTGATAATCTGTGAATACTCAATGGATTCACATATTGTCGATCATCATCCCGGTTCCTCTACACCTTCTACATCGCGTCCTTGCAGCGGTCTACATCACGTAGTGGATTCCGCACACGCGTGACTTGGTGTTTCGTGATTGTGATTCTGTTCGGCTGTTCGAGGTCTGTAGGTGGGCTTACAGTTGTCTTAACCGGGCCCACGCTGGCTTCAAAGTTTGGCTTTATAGGGCGTTCACCCAGGAAACCTTACCACCGGCTGCCACTTGACAATCGTTATGCCACCACAAGAGTAGAACTCTCTGTCGTAACACACGATGAGACGAAAACCCGGTTGGGCTTTGAAATCGAACTGACAACCTCACACAAGACCTAATCCAAATCTTTCATTGGCTATATCCACCCTAATATGATACAAGTGAAAATTGAACTTTTTTTTGAAAAATGAACTTCATTAGAAACCAGCCGCTGACCCGAAACATGCCGGCAAAACACACAAGAAACTACATAAATACAAATTTACACCAATTCTCCCACGTAACCTCATTAAACCAAGCGCCTTTACCTCACTAATGATGTTCTCGATCTTGACCCGTCTGTTATAAAAGTAGAGCGCATTCCTCGCCTTCCATATGCACGAACACCCAATCACCAAAATGCCTTAGATGATATTTTTTTCTTTCTGAAACCCTTAATCCGAACTTAAGTCTTCATTAAAAAACCCAAATACTGTATCACTAAGCAATTGGTGAGTGGGGGATTGTGCTAAAGTACCTTTGCAACACTCATTTGAGCTGTAATCAATTTTAATATTATTTAAATCATTAAACACCAAATTGCGTATTAAAATAAAATGACAAGGGACACAATTGATTGGGCCATCTTCTTCGTACATCGAGAAAGTCAAGAGACGACTGGAGACACCCACGAAATCCAATACTTCGTCGTATTCATCATCCAAGAACCTAACTTTATTTCGTGTATCCATTAATGAACACACACCCCTTTAATATACCAAAGTCATACTTCACTTTTAGTTACATAAATGGTACTTGTACTCTCTTTAAACATCCATTTTTGGTCTTTTGAATTAAAGTATTTTCCGTTATTCCTAAAAGTTTTTTGTATGAAGTTCATTTTAGACTGTTAAGTGTGGACTTGGATTTTGACGTGGCTAGCCAAGCAACGTCAGTCTGGGCATACTGAGCCAGCATGACTAGCGGCGTTATCCCGCTAGCGTGGGAAATTGACTTGGCGTGGGAGGGTTGGGGTGAGGATGTGGACTGCTATGATTGGCTGGCTGTTGATGACCGTTGGGGCTAGCTGTTTGGGGTAGCCGTTGAGGTGGTGGTTTTATTGAAAAAAAAAATCAAATTTTTAAAAATTTTTACAAATTTATTACCTATAAATACCCACACCCAACATATTTTTTTTTCACTTACACTTTCTTTAATCACAAACCCCACATTCAAAACAAACCAAAAAAAAGAAAATGGTTAACTAGACTGAAGAGGAGGAGCTTGCGCTCGTGACATCGATCGTTGACGCTCAACGTGCACTAGCTCAGGGTCAAACCGCGTACTGGGCACAAGCGTTTAGTCAATGCCAACAACATGTTGGAAGCAATCGTCACAACTTGAACGCGTGTCAACATAAGTGGCGTGAACTAAAACCGAAGCTGGATAGGTTTAAAACATGCTAGGATCGTGTCCCTGCGGGCGAGCTTAGCCATGATGATCGGGTGGAGCTCGCCAAAATCGACTACAAGCACGATGGGAACCCGGAATTTAAGTGGGTTCCCCACTTTCATATTTATCGTACTTTGTAATTTTTATTTTTTTAGGATTTATTAATTAGTATTTATTATTTTTTAGGATTCACTAGGACGTTTATTTTTAATTTGTTAGGATTTATTAAATTGTTTTCTTAATTTGTTAGGATTTTATGTAACTTTTTTTAAAAATTTAAGTGGTGCTTTATTTATAAAAAAATCATAGTTTAAAAAATATATACATATACAATATCCACATGGCTGGCCACGCCGGCCCAAGCCACGCCACCCCACACCTCTAAAACCCCACGCCAGCCATCCTTCCCCAGGTGGAGCCCACCTCCGTCACATGTCAACCCAAACTCCCAACTCAAGTCCCACGACACCCAGCAGTCTTAAAATGATACACCCAAAAAAAAATGACCCAAAAAGTTTTTTTTTTATAAACTTCATTCTAAAATGATACACAAAAGATATAACAATATTTCACCTTTTTTTAATCAACGTTTAAAATGAATAACTAAGATCTAGAGTTAAATGGCTGGTTGGTCCCTGTGGTTTGTAAATATTGCAGACTTTGTCCCAGTGGTTTACTAATTACACACTTTATTTTTGCACTCAGGTGATCCTTGTCACTAACCTATGTTAAATTTATCAGTTAAAATGACAAGGATCACCCGAGTGCAAAAATGACTACATAGGTTAGTGACAAGGATCACCCGAATGCAAAATTGACAACCACCGGGATCAAGTGTGTAATTAGTAAAGCACTGGGACCAACCACGCATTTAACTCTAAGATCTAAGTAGTCATGTCATTATTAGGGGTAGAGCGTCTATCACTCACCACTCACTTATCACTCATAACATCCAATCAAGTTCCGCCATGTCATCAAACAAACTTTTTTAATGAAAATGCTCATTACTTACCACCACACGCAACATTTTCTCTCAAAACCAACAATTTCCCTCACCACCCATCACGCGTCAAAAAAAAATAACGCGTTCTTAACACTAGTGGCTTGTATCACGCGTTATAAATGCCCATCACGTGCTAAATCTTCACCACCCCGACTCCCCTTATTGGACGAGTTCCCATTCTTTTTTTTTTTTTGAACGGCAAGGAACGTCGTGCCAACCACCGTGACACCGGGCGCTATAACCAAGGTCGACTACTTGACCGCCGCCAGCCCCTTGGCTCTTCCAGATGCGCGGAAACCCGACCTCCACCCCCCCCCCCCCGAAGGCACGACAGTGGAATAATCGTAAAACCTCGTCTCCCATCAAAGACGAACCGACGCCACCCGTATTTGCCCTTTACCTGGGTGCCACATAAAATAATGGAGAGAATGAGAGTTGAACTTGGGTCACTAGATGTGACACCTCACCCAAATAAGGATGAAAAGTACACAATTGATACCCACTTAACGAAAACGTTTATCTCATTAACATAAACTATAAGGTGCAAAAGTTGGAGACTTAACGATTCAACATTTATCAAACTAACTTCACAAATTTCACTAGACACTACGAGTCTAGTGTCCAACGCTTCCTCCGGCCACGCAAGCTCGGAATCTATAGTAACTAGCCCTTAAGCCTCGTTACCTGTGACACATGCTTAAAAGACACGTCAGCTTATGTTGGTGAGTTCACGAATATCATAGTTTATAAAAATCACATAACACATTCATGACTTGTACCTGCCCATGCAATATTCACGATGTTTCCCTACACCGGAAATCACTACGGGACCATCGGTGTTCAGCCCCACATACAATCAGATTCAACTACACCGTACTGGTGTAATTCGCCAATCATTCTCGCCGTAGTGGCACGTATATATACATGTGTATGCATGGCTGGGAGTTATCCATGAGATATCACATGCGTACAACCAGTCATGCGTTTGACATTTTTATAACAGTTACAGTTTAGGACAAGCATGCTCACGTTTGGAAAGCATTCGTAAAACTCACCTTAGCTTTAGGCAGTACGGTATTACTTAATCAGACTTTTAATCCTGAACATGTACCAAGACAATCTTAGGTGATAGTTTAATGATACGGTACTAACCAGTTAGTACCGTGGTCGAGTTTGGGCAACTTACCTAGTCTAAGCACGAATACACGGTCCATACCTAGACTAAAGTCAAGTCACCTAACACCTACCCAAACTATGACTCTAATTTTATTATAAATATTATATCTATTCTTAATATTATATCCACTTTTAATATTATTATTATGTTAATACTTAAATTTATTTAACTAAATCAAACTAAAAGAATGAAACACATATCTGCTGATGGACGAGAGAATATTGAAATGTGAAATGTAAAAATGAAGTTGATATCTATTTATAGCCAATATTTACCTGACTAAGTCGGTTTTGCGGAAGTGCCGACTTAATACGTCGGTTTAGAAAATTGAATTGTTGTTTTTGTTTACTAACACACACACTTATGCACACGTGCACAAACTCGTTCTTTTTATATCATATTATCGTTTATGTGAATATTATATTTTATATTATATATAATTATTTCAACTCCTTTATTTGTTTGTCTCGTATAACTTTTGAGCTATAATGTTTTATAAAATTATAGATATGTCATTAAGACGTGCTCATTTTTATTTACGTATTGACTTACGTTTTATTTAAAACGGAGCAGAGTCAAATATAATATATTTTATTGTTATTATTAAACGGCCTCTTATACTACTAATTACTTGTGCAAATCTCTCATATTTCAGTTAGTCATTCTAACCGTAACTTACCCGTTTAACCATATATGAAATAAAATTTTTATATATAATATTTGTTCATAAAACAGGGTGTTACAACTCTCCCCACCTTATAAGAATTTCGTTCGCGAAATTCAGCTAAAAAGGTGTGGGTATTTCTGTCTCATCTCATCTTCTTTTTCCCATGTTTCTTCGGGTCCTCTTCTTGCGTTCCATTTAACTCTTACTAGAGTGAACTCTCGGTTCCTCAATTTCTTTACTCGTCGATCTATGATCTGAATGGGATGTTCTGTAAAGTTTAGTTTGTCGTCGATCTTGACTTCTTGCCATGACATCTTAAGTGACTCGTCTGCCAGACATTTCCTTAAGTTGGACATGTGAAACGTGTCACGAATTCCTTGTAGTTCCTCAGGCAATTCTAACTTATAAGATACTGGGCCAATTCTTTTAATTATATTAAATGGCCCAATATACCGTGGGCTTAGTTTTCCTTTCTTTCCGAAACGAATAATGCCTTTCCAAGGCGAGACCTTAAGTAATACCTTGTCACCAACTTGAAATTCTAAGGGTCTCCTACGTCTGTCAGCATAACTTTTCTGCCTGTCTCTAGCAGTCTTCATTCGTTCCCGGATCTGTATGATCTTATTTGTAGTTTCTTCAATAATCTCGGGGCCCGCTAAACGGTTTCTACCGATCTCTGACCAACAGACCGGTGATCGGCATTTTCTTCCATATAATGCTTCAAAAGGGGCAACCTTGATACTCGAATGGTAACTGTTGTTATAAGCAAATTCTATCAAGGGTAAATGTTCATCCCAACTGCCACTAAAGTCTATAACACATGCCCTAAGCATGTCTTCTAATGTTTGAATGGTCCTTTCACTTTGGCCATCGGTTTGAGGGTGATAAGCCGTACTTAGATTTAGTTTGGTTCCCAGTTCCTTCTGGAAAGTTTGCCAAAATCTCGATGTAAACCGGCTATCACGGTCTGAAATGATCGAGATGGGTACTCCATGCCGACTAATGATTTCCCTAACATATATTCTTGCCAATTTATCCATCTTATAATCTTCTCGTATCGGCAAGAAATAGGCAAACTTAGCTAAACGATCTACTATAACCCAAATAGTATCATGCCCATTCTTAGTTCGTGGGAGTTTGGTTATGAAATCCATCGTGATCATATCCCATTTCCATTCAGGGATTTCAGGTTGAATCAAGCAACCCGCTGGCTTTTGGTGTTCGGTTTTGACCTGTGAACACATCAAGCATTTATCTACCTATTCATTGATTGATTGCTTCATAGCTGGCCACCAATATTCATCTCGAATATTTTTGTACATCCTCGTGCTACCCGGATGCATTGTGTATTTGGACCGATGTGCTTCATCCATAACCTTATCTCTTAGCTCTCCCACCACAGGAATCCAGATCCTATTGTGGAGTCTTAAAATTCCATCTTTTCCTTTAGTGAGAAGCTCCTGTTTTCCCACTATCCTTTCTTTACTAATATGCTTAGTAGTTAGGGCTTGTGCCTGCACATCCTTAATTTGTTCCAATAAACTTGCCCTCACTTCAATTCTAGATTCACGTATTTTTAAAGGTTTAACTAGGTCCTTACGGCTAAGGGCGTCTGCTATTACATTAGCCTTTCCTGGATGGTAACGAATCTCACAATCTTAGTCGTTTAGTTGTTCCATCCATCTTCTCTGTCTCATATTTAACATCTTTTGCTCAAATATATACTTAAGGCTTTGATGATCAGTGTAAATCACACACTTTGTGCCATATAAGTAGTGTCTTCATATCTTAAGGGCAAACACTACTGCTCCTAATTCCAAATCATGGGTGGTGTAATTCCTTTCGTGAGTCTTTAACTGTCTTGATGCATAGGCTATGAACTTGTCTCTCTGCATCAACACACACCCAAGTCCATAGTGTGAGGCATCGTAATAGACTATAAAGTCTTCAGTGCCTTCGGGTAGTGCCAGTACTGGAGCACTAGACAGCTTGGTCTTCAGAAGATTGAAGGCTTCTTCTTGTTTATGTCCCCAGACAAACGAAGTTTTCTTTTGCGTTAACGTAGTTAAGGGCATAGCAATTTTAGAAAAACCCTCAATGAATCTTCGGTAATACCCTGCTAATCCCAAGAAACGCCGTATCTTGGTAGGATTCTTGAGTATCTCCCAATTCTTAATTACTTCAATTTTGGCAGGGTCTACTTGTATGCCCATTTCATTAATAATGTGCCACAAGAATTGGACTTCTCTAGTCCAAAACTCACATTTGTTGAATTTAGCATAAAGTTGCTCTTCCTTTAGCAACTTGAGGATGGCACGTAGATGACTTTCATGTGCCTCCCTATTTTTAGAATAGATGAGTATATCATCTATGAAAATGATCATGAATTGGTCTAAATATGGCTTACAAACTTGATTCATCAAATCCATAAATGTGGCTGGCGCATTAGTGAGACCGAATGGCATCACCAGGAATTCATAATGACCATACCTTGTCCGAAAGGCGGTCTTAGGTACGTCCTCCTCTCGTACCTTTAATTGGTGATACCCAGATCGTAAATCTATTTTTGAGAAATAACTTGCGCCTTGTAGCTGATCAAAGAGATCATCAATTCGTGGTAATGGATACCGATTTTTGATAGTGATCTTGTTCAGATCCCTATAGTCTATGCACATTCTCATTGAGCCGTCTTTCTTCTTAACAAAGAGAACGGGTGCTCCCCATGGTGACGTGCTCGGACTTATAAATCCCTTTCCCAACAAATCATGGAGTTGCTCCTTCAACTCCTTCATTTCAACGGAGCAAGACGATATGGGGCTTTGGCTCGGAGTTGCTCCAGGGATTAAGTCAATCCTAAACTCAATCGGTCGGTCAGGTGGCAACCCGGGAAGATCTTTAGGGAAAACCTCAGGGAACTCAGATACTACTTGCATATCTTCCAAACTTTTCTCTTCCTTACTTTCTATCGCACACACTAGGTAGGTTAAGTGCTCTTTTCGTATAGACTTAGCGGCTTTCATCATATTGATAAAGCTAATTGGTTTACTAGGTTTCTTTCCATTTATGGTTAAGACTCTTCCTTTCGGATCCTTAATCAGAATTTGTTTTGTATCACATAGAATTTGTGCCTGATGGTTGGATAACCAATCCATGCCTAACACTACATCAAATTCTCCAAGTTTCAATGGCAATAAATCTAGAGGTATGGAGACATTACTGATTCGTATGGTACAATCTTTAATCACATCCTTAATTTCTTCTTTACGTCCATCTGCTAGTTCCACTATGAATGGTTTGTCTAACTTACTGGGGGTTTTATTAATCAAGATTTTGAAATGCTCAGATACAAAACTTTTCTCAGCACCAGTGTCAAATAGGATCTTAGCATAAGAGTTGTTGATAAGGAACGTGCCCGTAATGACATTGGAGTTTCTGCTGCATTTAACATAAATGCTCGTCCCCTATCTTTATTTGGTTCCTCCTTTTTCTTCCTCCTAGGGCAGTCATTAATATAGTGGCCTGACTCACCACATTCAAAAATCTACGCGGTTCCTTACATTCTTGGAGTATGTGTCCCGGTTTCTTACAGTTTCTACATACCAACTGCCGACATACACCTAAATGTTCCTTCCCACATGTGTGACACTTAGGTATGGGTCCCCGTTGTTTCTTAAATGGTTGTCTTGGGTTTGCCCGTCTCGTCTCCTGATTGTTGTCCCATTTTCTTTTTGGAACATAATCTTGAGGTGTAGGTTGTTGTATCTCAGCAGCAATAGTAGCTCCTGCCTCTACAGCCTCATTATGTGTCATCGGTTTGGTTGATTTAATAAAAGTACGGTACTCCGTCGGCAATCCCCATAGGAATCGTCGGATTCGATTCTCCTCTGTGGTGACTAAGTATGGCACCATTCGAGATAACGCATTGAATTTCGTGACATACTCTCGGTATGTCTTGGTGCCTAACTCTAGATGCAAGAGTTCCTTCTCAATTTTGTCATTCTCACTCGGAGGGCAGAAATACTGAGTAAATAACTCCGAGAATTCTTTCCATGATAGACGATGTGCTAAGTCATCACCCTTGGTTTCTTTCTGAATCCTCCACCAGAACAATGCCTCTGACTTAAATAGATGTACTGCAAA
Organism: Scalesia atractyloides; assembly: GCA_947069175.1. Classification (NCBI taxonomy): domain Eukaryota; kingdom Viridiplantae; phylum Streptophyta; class Magnoliopsida; order Asterales; family Asteraceae; genus Scalesia; species Scalesia atractyloides. The sequence goes on from CAMTDV010000010.1 coordinate 43,005,268, forward strand.
GCGAAATTTATTCCTTTCTAGACAGTCACTAATGTCTAGAATTGATTCTACTTCACTTAGTCACTCATGTGCTTCCACAGCACCTTTCTTTCCATCAAAACATGGGGGATTACAGGACATAAACGTTTTGTAGTTGCATTCTTTAGAGACTTCCGTGTCTCTAGGTTTTGGTGAAACATAATTTTCTTTCCTTTGTTTTTCCCTTCTTGAGGATCGTGCAGCACTACGTGACGCAGAGCTTCCTTCAGACGGTACATGAATCTCAGTTCTCTGTCGTTCCTGTCTTTGTGCCTCACCTAGTATTTGTGCGACACGGATCGCAATTCGGTCAATTGCTGCATCATCTAAAAGAGCAGGCTCAGTACGTCGAGCCGAGTTAGCCGACGCATTGGGTTGTCGTGGGTGGTTAGATTGTTCAGCCGACATTTTCTAAATATAAAGAAAACACTACTTCAACATTTTATTTATTTACAATGAGCAGTTACATCATTGTCTCGTACAAACTACAACACTTTTACACATATTACACATGTAGTCACATAACCAAGTCAAGTACTTTTATGCATATTACACATAGGATCATGAAACACACAGCAGGTCAAGGCCTACTGTTTTCCTTTAGCCTTATATTCCTCCAACTCTTGTTGCAACCTTATGTTTTGTGCCTCCAATTCAGCTATCCTAGCCATCATAGCTCTAATCTTCTTCGTTTATGTAGGCAGGCCTAATGTTTCATGTGGGGTACTAATCATGATGGGGCTGCTATTATGAACAGGCATAACCCAAAATGGTTAAGGCTCAAGGATTTCTGGAAATCTTTCCCTAGGTGGGCAATAAGCAGGAAGTTCATTGGATCCCTCAGTGTCTTCTGCAGTAGAGAAATCTCTTAAGTGGGCTCTTGCTAAGACTTCTGGGGAACAGGATGGGGGAACATATGGAAAGTTATTGCTGCCAGCAGTGGGTGCAGAATGAAAGCTAAAAGAGGGTCCATAGGGAACTGGGGGTGGCACTAATTCTCCTAGACTCCTGAAGGTCTCTCCAGTAGACGGTGTAATTGATCTATCCTCAGATGGTTCAAATTCATCTTCGTCATTGATATATTCTTGATAGTTGGCAGGGGCATACTTAAGTATAAAATCGGGACCTTTGCCAGCTCCAGGCATCCTTATCTGTCAAAAGTTACAAATATTAGTCAAGTGAGCCTAATCTTAAAGGTTGAAGCCTAGGCATTCCTATCGGATACCTAATTCGATAAAACCTTTGGCTCTGATACCAAGTGTGACACCTCACCCAGATAAGGATGAAAAGTACACAATTGATACCCACTTAACGAAACGTTTATCTCATTAACATAAACTATAAGGTGTAAAAGTTGGAGACTTAACGATACAACATTTATCAAACTAAATATCAACTGGTTCACAAAATTTCATTAGACACTACGTGCCACACCCCGACCGATGGCGGAATCACCGGGGTTAGTGTCACTAGGCGACCAGATTGTTCTCACGAGAAATTCCATAACAATTATTCACAACATTACTAAATGTTTAACATCCCATACTATTAAACATAATATCCTAAATAATCATTACAAAATCCAAAGTTTTCTCATAAAAACACAACGGTTCGATTTCCCCTAGATTTATTACATTCCAACTAAACAAAACAAAAGAAATTAAACTAAGCTAAGCATGCAATCATCCAAGCGTCCGTAGCTAAATCCTCAACCTGTTACATACGTTAAAATACAAGTCAATACAATTATGTAAAGGTGAGCATACAGGTTTGAATACTACTAGCATAATCGAGAAAAGCTTTTGCGAAACAATCTAATTACATATCATGATACACCAAAACACATAACATAACATAGGCTCATTTCTCATGCTAACGACCGTGAGAAGGCTTGCGCGTCCATCCTAACTAGACCCCGTCGGGTGTAAGCCACACTATAGTACCATACTAGCTAAGGAGGCAAGTTAACGAAAACAAGTCCTAGTCACATGTTTCTAGTATCACGTATTCGAGCATATACAATAAGATTATTCGCATGTGATAAACACTTTGATTTATGATGTGATTTTGATATACGAACGTATGTAACACCCAAAAAGTGCGTTTAAAGTGAAAATGTGCGTTTTGTTAGGTTTGAGATTCTGCGAGGAGTCGAGAAGAGCACCGGATCATCCTGCATACGCGAACGGAAGTGCATCAGTCTCCGAAAAGCTGAAACGGTTAAGTCTTGGTTGGGCAGTAGCCAAGTTCGGGCGAACTTGTATGAATTCGGTGAGTTTATAGCCACGTTCGGTCGAACTTGTATGAAAACCTTATTGAGGTGACAAGTTCGGGCGAACTTGTGTAGTTTCTTAAGAAACTAAGCAAGTTCGGTCGAACTTGGTAGGAATTCGATGAAATTTAGCCTAAGTTCGGTCGAACTTGACCCGTTTGGGTACAAGTTCGGTCGAACATGACAAGAAGCTGCGAAGATCTTGCGTGAACTTGGTGTTTTCGAGTCCAAAATCTTGCGTTTTCGCGTCGTTTGCTGAGTAAATCGAGTGTTCATCCCTCCGACCCTGTGCTACTGAGCGAACTTAGGTCAGAGAGGTCTTTTCAGAGCAGTTTTAGCCGTTTTACAAAGCGTGGGCTAATCCGAACGAACTCGGGGTTCGTTCGGGTTAGTCCGACTTGTGTAAACCGTCACAAACGTCCGTGTGCTTCCAGAGCTGGGATCTTGAATGATAGATGCTTTATTTCATATCAGAAAATGAACAAAACACCATCAAAAGTCCGTATCTTGTGTAGAAATCGATGTTTTTCAAAGGTTTTTCTCAGATCTGTCACTTACAAGCCGAGATCTTGCAGATCTCGTGTTTGGGAAGTCTCTATTATCACCAAACGAACTCGTATTGTGTAGATCTAAGTTTAAAACAGAAGTTTTTGAAGAAAAAGATGAAGATTTTCGTAAAAGAATGGGTTTTGATGAAAACGAAGGCTACGCCTTGTGCCAAAATCGTTCTAAACCTTTGTAGATCGTTGATAAACATTGTTGTAGTCGAAATCGGGTCGATTCTTACTTAGAACACGAAGCTTTCGGGTTTTGAGAGCTCTGGGCGAACTTACAGCAAGTTCGAATGAGAGAAATGAGCTTGGTATTTATAGGAGGAGAGCTGGTGGAGGCATGTTCGGCCGAACTTGCATGAAATTCATATAAGTTCGCGCGAACTTGATGGATTTTGGGAAGAATTATGAGTAAGTGTGGCCGAACTTGCATATACTCATGCAAGTTCGCGCGAACTTGATAAAACAAAGGGGTTCCTGGTTGCCAGGCAAGTTCGGGCGAACTTGTGGTAGTCAAGTTCGGCCGAACTTGGCCTGGTGACCAAGTTCCGTTTGCTGATTTCGCGTTAAGGGTTCGTTTGGTTATTCGGTTTACATTAGATAGTTATATTAAGTGTTTTAATTGATATAATAGTGTGATTTAGTGATTCGAGAGTGCGAGAGCGATGCGAGAGCGATGCGATAGCGATTGTAAATATCACCACAAACACACATAACACATAAATAACATAAAAACACATAAATAACTGCGATTTTCGATGCGATGAGATTAGCGATGCGATTTAATAAGCGATTAGATGCGGTAATAACGTAAAACACCATAAGTAATTAACATAAACTTTATTATTAACCGAATCTCGGGATTACAAAAGGATAGATAAACAGAGAACAAAAGAAGAGATAACAATCGAATTTTCGAGTTGTTACACTACGGGTCTAGTGTCCAACGCTTCCTCCGGCCTCGCAAGCTCGGAATCTATGGTAACTAGCCCTCAAGCCTCGTTACCTGTGACACATGCTTAAAAGACACGTCAGCTTATGCTGGTGAGTTCACGAATATCATAGTTTATAAAAATCACATTAACACATTCATGACTTGTACCCGCCCATGCAATATTCATGATGTTTCCTGTAACATCCGTCAAAAAACCGGATTTACCAAACCCGCTCCGTTTATTAACCGAACAATCAGTTAAAAATTTCGTTGCGTATTTAATGCCCAAATTATTTTTAAACGATACATAATTAATAAATATATTGGAATATATAATTTATATTTGAAAAAGCATTAAAAATAGTGGTTTAAAAATCAAACAAGGCTGCCGGGTTTCGAACCCGGGTCAGCCGGGTCAAACTGGTCAAACAATGACTTAACACTCATCCATCAAACCACTCCGCCACTTGTATTCTTTAGTAATATATCCAGACAATTAATTCAAATAATGAAACAGAAATCAAACCCAGTCAACTGACGCGCCCAAATCCGTTGACGCCGGAAAATCCGACGATTTCGTCAAACGTCGTCGGTTATCTATGACTTAACGTAAACATTAACCCCAACATCGGTTATAACTGATGTCCAGTCCGCGACACAAGTTATAACCGCCGGAAAATCATTAACCGACGAATCAAGACGGAAAACGGACCAAATTCGTCAATGTTCTGCCCTATAAATACCCCCTCTAACCTCTGTTAGCTTTTTCGCTCACAATCACACTCTTTCCCGACGTAATTTCACTCGCAAGAGAACTTCTGCAACTCGCCGGAAAACCCAGCCTTTCACCTCTGAGCACTACTCTAACAACTGAACACCCAGAGCTCATACCGAAGCCACCCACACTCACCTCAAGCTCGCTGAAGACCCTCTGCCGCAGGACACACGCCGCCGGAATAGCTTGCTGTCACCGGAGTTTGGCCGGCGAAACAGAGGAGCCACTGTTCGGTATATCTTACACTTAATCTCTCGTTCTTTTTATTTATCGCACATGTAATTAATCACAACACACTAAGGATCATGATTAAAATCGTTGAACCAGTCAGACACCGATTCTGGTTAACTCCAACGAAGAAGACGAAGTTTCAGTATTGTATATGTTTAATTAAAATCAAGATATATCTCGGGTTAGACACACAGTCCAGCGGTGGACTGTGTGCAAATAAAACACGCTTACGTCCCGAGTTCGATTCTTCTCCCACGCACACTCGCCTTAATAAAAATGTTCTTTTTTTTAATCGAACCGGATTCACTGCAATAGATGTTAAGTTTAATAAAAACCGGAATAATAACCAAGATAGACACACAGTCCAGTGGTGGACTGTGTGAACGTTTAAATCACATGTCACGAGTTCGAGTCCAGACTATCGCACCGGTCCGGACAATTATCAAACTTTTTATATAAGGCAGAAATGAAATAATGTAGTTTGTATATAAGTATAATAAAAATCAGAGTATTTACCAAGTTAGACACACAGTCCAGCGGTGGACTGTGTGTTAACCTAACCCACAGGTCCCGGGTTCGAGACCTGTGGAGAGCACCGAGGGAGTCATTAAAATTGTTTTTGAAATAAATGATTTTCGGATTAATTCAATTAGTATATAAATATAATTAAAAACAGAAATATTTCGGGTTAGACACGTAGCTCAGTTGGTAGAGCTGCGTGCCCCCGAACGGGAGGTCTCGGGTTCGAGCCTCACCCGGCGCACACAAATACACAATAAAATTCGGTCAACAGGTCAACGGTCAACAGTCAAAAATCAATATTTTTTTTTATTACTTTTATTTATTTATTTACATTAAAAATACTTAAAAATAACATTTTTAAGGTTAGAAAATAGCCTTAAACTCACAAAAATACATCCAACAATCCTACTAAAATTGATTAATAAAATCCGCTTACTTACCGAACCATTATGCCATTATCTAGGTTAGTTTCACTCGTGGTTAAAACCAACCTCGTGCGCATTCAACATCATCAACCGAACGCACCCAATGTGAGTGAATCTTACAACTCCTCTTTTTAATTACACGTTTTGGGGTGTGTCATGTGTCACTAAAATTAACTCGTTTATTTAAACTTGTGCCATACCATATTGTGATCTAAACTTAGATTGTATATATTGTTTGTAGTTATGTATTTCATATTGTCAAGTTATATGCAATTCATTCATTAGGCCCATCAGTTCCTCGTGGGAGACGAGTTGAGCAACGCGTGCCTCAAAACAAATCCATTATTGTTCGTGTGTACATTATTTAATATTAAATGATTGGTGAATAAGTTTACATCTATTTTTACTCATGTGTGGTTGTGCACTTTATTTTATAATCAATTCAATAAACTTGTTCAAATGTTTTTCTTAGGATTCACTCGCCAACTTTTTGTTGATCCAAAAACCATTTTTACACATGATACAGGTGAACAGGATGAAGCAAGGAAAACATAGGAAATGCCTTAGAAGAAAACAATGAAGTCTAGAATGTTGTTTAGGACATGATGTAATTATGATTGTATATTTCTCATTAAATTGTAATAATGAATATGAAACGTTATAATAAATGTCATGAGCTTTGATGATAACCCAATCATGCCCCGATCACCTTTTTCCGCTGCGGGTCGGGGTGTGACAGATTGGTATCAGAGCCATGACTATAGGGATATAGGATAGGTTTTTAGACCCTTAGAGCCTATACTATAGTTGCCTAAATTTTAATTTTTTAGGTGGTTACATACAAACTTATGATGTTTATTTGTTTCATATTTGTTTATACTTACAGTCAAACATACATACTTACATGCACATTCATCATACATATTTCAATGTTCATATATTCAAATCATCTTCATATTTTTGTTATTCAAAGATTTTATCGCAATTTTCAAATCTCATCAAAGTAAGTTCTGCGACGGGCATGTAGTAACTGGAAGGGTACAAGTACCTGTAGTCGGAACGTCCTTTCTAGGTTGGCATTCGTATAAATCCAATATAACAGACCAGTTTGCCTACCTGGGGACTAACGATGAGAGTACGAAGGACCTATTAGGCCAAAGCATGCCACACCAAACGTCGTTCGAACTAACCCCACTTTGAGGTGTCACCGTGTCCATACCTGGATACATTCCGAATATCATACGTTACATATTTCTCGATTTTCTCCGGGTTTTAGTATACGTAACCAGGCTAACACATGCGAACCATATGAAAAACCCGGTATTCATGGGGGCCCACATGATTACACAGGTAAAGTATGGCGGCATGCAAGGCCCAATTACGAGCAAAGCCCAAGACATCCTATGGATGTAGTAGATTTATTTTTCTATATTTATTTCATGAATGTTCATTCCTAAATACGACCCATGATCCCAAAAACATCCAACTCATACTCTTGATATGTATTCCTTGTAGATGTCTTCTAGCCTCGCCCGTAAGAAGATGAGAGCAGGAAAAGCCCGCGAGCGCATGGCTGCCCTAATCGCTCAACAAATGGCTGCCGTAATACCCAACATTGTAATTCAAGTCCAACAAGCCCTTACCGCTAATCCTGTCAACCAAGAAGATAAAAATGTAATCAACCCTCCCCCAAATACCACTAAATGCACCTACAAGCATTTCAAATCATGCGACCCTCCAAAATACGAAGGGACTGAAGGTGTCACCGCTCTCCTCCATTGGTTTGAAGAAATGGAGAACACTTTTCTAAATTGCGATTGCCCCGATGATCGCAAGGTGCGATATGCTACTAGTCGTTTATATGGAGTAGCACTTACTTGGTGGAATACAGAGAAGGCCAAACGAGGCGTTGAAGATGCTATGACTTTAACTTGGGAAGAGTTTAAGGAAATCATGACAAGACGGTTTTGCCCAAGGAGCGAAATCAAGAAACTAGAAGATGAGTTCTATTCGTTGAAGCAAAAGGAAGGCGACCACACCACATACAACAAAAGATTCCTCGAGTTAAATCAAATGGTTCCCAACTTGTTCACTCCCCTCTACCGTTTGATCGAGCACTACATTCGAGGTCTTCCGTCAAAAATTCAAGACTCTGTAATAAGTACCACACCTGAAATTTGGAAGCAGCAATGGAGTTAGCTACAGAGCTCACCGAAAACCGAATCCGGAACAAAGACTTCAAGGAGGAGAAGAAGAAGGATAAGGCATCGACTGAAACTTCAAACTCCACCCAAACCGAATCCCCTTCTCAACCCATTTCTAAGAGAAAAAGAGACGGGCAACTTTTCGCTACTACCCAACGTAATCAACCAATTTCACAAGCCATACCAATCCAAGCTATCCCAATCACTCAAGTAGCACCCAACTCAACTTACCCAAATAAGAAACCATACCTTGGACCTCACCCTCGATGTAACACCTGTTTTTATCACCATCCCCTTACCTTACCTTGTCGACTATGTGCAAATTGTGGACGCTATGGTCATTTGAGCAAGGTTTGCCGCACCCCTCAAAACCAAATCTCTCCCCCTACTCAAAACATGATCCAAACCTATCAACAACCCCAATACCCCATGTTCCCATATGTTCAAGCTTGTTTCAATTGTGGCGACCCTACCACTTTAGAAACACGTGCCCCCGATTGGTTAACACCATAAACGCTCAAGCTCAATCAAACCCGGTTAACCAAGTAAATCAAGAAAACCCAATCACTAGGTCACCAGCAAGACGAAGAGTTTTCAACATCAACGCCAACCCTGTTGAAGATAATGACGGCCCAAACGAAACCACCCAACTAGTCCCCTTCACCGAAAATGAAGATTCAACTCCAGCCGCTTAGTTTTTATGTTTTTCTTTATGTTATCTCAATTTTCCCGTATCTCAATTATAAATTTGAATCTTATCCAAGGATCCTAATGCGAATTACTATTTCAGTTTGTTTATGTTTTAAAGTCACATAGAACTAATCATAACTTACGGATAAAGCCAATGAAATTTTGACAAGAATATGGTGGATACGCCGCTGGTGTAACATCCGTAAAAAACGGATTTACCAAACCCGCTCCGTTTATCAACCGAACAGTCAGTTAAAATTTACGTTGCGAATTAAATGCCCAAAATAATTTTAAACGATACATAATCAATTATTATATTGGAATATATAAGTTGTTTTCGAAAAACTGTTGAAAATCGCAAAATAAAAATAAAATGTCCCTGCCGGGTTTCGAACCCGGGTCAGTCACCGAGTCACGGTTCAAACAGACTTAACACTCAACACACAAACCACTGCGCCACTGATGTTACTTGATAATTATTAAGATCATTTAATTCAATCATAACATTCCGAATTCAAAACCGGCGCCCTTTGTTGCAGTCGTCGGAAATCCCGGTAATCTCGCGAAACTTAACGTTTCTTTCAGTTATAACGTAAATCATAAACGCTATATCGGTTATAACCGATGTTTGAGTCCGCGACCAAAGTCATAACCGCCGGAGAAATTCAAACCAATGAATCCAGTTGGAAATCGGGCCAAATACATCTCGGTTTCTCCCTATAAATTCACCCACAACCCACCGCAATCTTTTTCGCTCAAAACACACCTTTACCGGACGAAAACTCACTCGCCGGAATATTTCTGCTCGTCGCCGGAAAACCGAACCTTCCACTTCTAAACCTTACTAAACCCTCTGAGCTTATACTGAAGTCACCCACACCCTTTGTAAGCTTTCTGAAGATTCTCTGCAGCAAGACACTCGTCGCCGGAAGGGATTTCTGTCACCGGAGTTCTGCCGGAAAACAGAGGAAAGCTAGTCGGTATACCTCACGCTTATTTTCCTTTCTTTTTACTTATATCTCATCTATAATTAACCTAAAACACTAAAGAAACCGATTAAGACTTTGAACCAGTCGGATTTTCCGATTCTGGTTAAAATCTGACGGAGAAGACGAAGTAACTGTAACATATAAGTATAATTAAAATCAAGTTATAACTCGGGTTAGAGACACAGTCCAGCGGTGGACTGTGTGCACAATAAACACGCAAAGGTCTCGAGTTCGAATCCTGTTCCACACACGCCGCCTTAATAAAACGCCTTTTTTTTTGTTAACCGAACCGGAAGTCACACTGTTATATGTTAAGTATATTAATAACCGGAATAATAACCAAGTTAGACACACAGTCCAGTGGTGGACTGTGTGTATGTTTATATCTCAGGTCACGAGTTCGAGTCCGGGCTGCTGCACCGACTCCGGCAATTATCTATTTTTTAAAATAAGACAGAAAAGGAAATGTTCAGTTTGTGTTTAAGTATAATAAAAATCAGTTAAGTTAACAAGTTGGACACACAGTCCAGCGGTGGACTGTGTGTTAGTTTAAGCCACAGGTCCCGGGTTCGAGACCTGTGGAGCGCACCGTCCGAATCAATTAAAATCGTTTTTAAAAATAAAGGATTTTCTGTTTAAACTAGTTAATATATAAATATAATTAAAAACAGATATATAACGGGTTAGACACGTAGCTCAGTTGGTAGAGCTGCGTGCACGCGTACGGGAGGTCTCGGGTTCGAGCCTCACCCAGCGCACTTATATTCACATTCGAACCGGTCAACGGTCAGTCAACGGTCAAAGTCAAAGTCAACGGTCAGAAAAAAGTCAAATTTTTTTATTATTTTTATTTAATTATTTTAATTAAAAATCAATTAAAAATACTTAAAAATAACATTTTTAAGGTTAGAAAATAGCCTTAAACTCACAAAAATACACCCAACAATCCTACTAAAATAGATTAATAAAATCCGTTTACTTACCAAACCATAATGCGATTTATCTAGGTTAATCTCACTCGTGGTTAAAACCACTTCGCGTGCATTCAACATCATCAACCGAACGCACCCACTGTGAGTGAATCTTACAACTCCCCTTTTTAAATTACACGTTTTGGGGTGTGTCATGTGTCATAAAAATAATTAACTCGTTTATTTAAACTTGTGCCATACCATATCGTGATCTAAACTTAGATTGTTTATATTGTTGTGATTACTTATTTCATTTTGTCAAATTATATGAAATCCATTCATTAAGCCCATCAGTTCCTCGTGGGAGACGAGTTGAACAACGCGTGCCTCAAAACCAATTCATTATTGTTCATGTGTGTATCATTGAGTTTATATTGTTTGTGGTTGTGTCATTCATATTATCATGTTTATGCAATTCATTCATTAGGCCCATCAGTTCCTCGTGAGAGACGAGTTGAGCAACGCGTGCCTCTAAATGTTCCATTATTATTCATGTGTGCTTTATTTAATATCTTATGATTGTTGAATAAGTTTACATCTATTTTTACTCATGTTTGGTTGTGCACATATTTCATAATCAATTTAAATAAACTTGTTCAAATGTTTTCCATAGGATTCACTCGCCAACATTATGTTGATCCGAAAACCCTTTTACACATGATACAGGTGAACAGGTTGAAGCGAGGAAAACATAGGAAATGCCTTAGAAGAGAACAAAGAAGCTTAGATTGATAGTTAGAACATGTTGTAATCTTTATTGTAAATTTCCATTAAATTGTATTAATGAATATGAAACGCATAATAAATGTCATGAGCTTTGATGATAACCCAATCATGCCCCGATCACCTTTTCCGCTGCGGGTCGGGGTGTGACAGCTGGTACTTCCTATATATAAGTATTCTTGTCAAAGGATCGGAGGCATTAACAGGCGGTTATGAGAGGTTCCATGTAGGATTTAGTATGTTTTGGTCGAAGTTTGTTAATCATACATTTCAGCGTATTTCAATTTCATCATTTAAAGAAGTTGAGCTATGTCTCACTTCCACAATGACTAACCTCTCCATCACAACAAACGAGAGAGGTACTGTCATCATTCAAACATGTATACTATCAGAATTAAGACTCAAGTTTTGGTTGTTGTGGTTGTTTTAGAGTCACATAGAACTAATCATAACTCGCAGATAAAGTCAATGAAAATTTGACAAGAATATGGTGGATACGCCGCTGGTACTTCCTATATATAAGTATTCTTGTCAAAGGATCGGAGGCATTATCAGGCGGTTATGAGAGGTTCCATGTTGGATTTAGTATGTTTTGGTCGAAGTTTGTTCATCATACATTTCAGCGTATTTCAATTTCATCATTTAAAGAAGTTGAGCTATGTCTCACTTCCACAATGACTAACCTCTCCATCACAACAAACGAGAGAGGTATTGTCATCATTCAAACATGGATACTATCAGAATTAAGACTCAAGTTTTGGTTGTTGTGTTTGTTGTAGAGTCACATAGAACTAATCATAACTTGCGGATAAAGTCAATGAAAATTTGACAAGAATATGGTTGATACGCCGTTGGTACTTCCTATATATAAGTATTCTTGCCAAAGGATCAGAGGCATTATCAGGCGGTTATGAGAAGTTCCATGTAGGATATAGTATTGTCTTGGTTGAAATTTATGTTACATTCAATGATTTAACATTCATATCATATCATCATCTAAAGAAATTGGATTGTGTTCCATTTCTACATAGACTAACCTCTCCATCACAACAAACGAGAGAGGAACTGTCACAAATCAAACATGTATGCTATCAGAATTGAGACTCAAGTATTGGTTGTTGTGTTTATTTATGTTCTAGAGTTACATCATAGGACCAATCATAACTTACTGATAAAACCAATGAAAATTTGACAAGAATATGGTGGATACGCCGCTGGTACTTCCTATATATAAGTATTCTTGCTAAAGGATCAGAGGCATTGTCAGGCGGTTATGAGAAGTTCTATGTAGGATTTAGTAATTTCTTGGTACATTGGTTGTGGTGTTTATTTATGTTCTAGAGTCACATCATAGAACCAATCATAACTTACTGATAAAACCAATGAAAATTTGACAAGAATATGGTGAATAGGCCGCTGGTACTTCCTATATATAAGTATTCTTGTCAAAGGATCAGAGGCATTGTTAGACGGTTATGAGAAGTTCCATGTAGGTTGTAGTATTAGAAGTTTTGCTTTAGGATATAACCATATCTTCCCAAACATATCAAAACTCTTACGCATGATATCATATTTAGTGAATCAACTCTGCTTATCAATATTTTTACCGTAGGCAACAAAAAGTGATTCCTGTAACAGGGTACTTAACCCTTACAAGGGACGTTACCGCCTCAAACAAAAACTTAAACTCTTACTCTTTTTCTAAGCATGTAACTGTCAAACTAAACACCATCCTTTTTAGACAAATATGTCACTACTTAAATTTCGGGACGAAATTTCTAAAAAGCAGGGGATACTGTAACATCCGTCAAAAAACCGGATTTACCAAACCCGCTCCGTTTATTAAACGAACAATCAGTTAAAAATTTCGTTGCGTATTTAATGCCCAAATTATTTTTAAACGATACATAATTAATAAATATATTGGAATATATAATTTATATTTGAAAAAGCATTAAAAATAGTGGTTTAAAAATCAAACAAGGCTGCCGGGTTTCGAACCCGGGTCAGCCGGGACAAACTAGTCAAACAATGACTTAACACTCATCCATCAAACCACTCCGCCACTTGTATTCTTTAGTAATATATCCAGACAATTAATTCAAATAATGAAACAGAAATCAAACCCAGTCAACTGACGCGCCCAAATCCGTTGACGCCGGAAAATCCGACGATTTCGTCAAACGTCGTCGGTTATCTATGACTTAACGTAAACATTAACCCCAACATCGGTTATAACTGATGTCCAGTTCGCGACACAAGTTATAACCGCCGGAAAATCATTAACCGACGAATCAAGACGGAAACGGACCAAATTCGTCGATGTTCTGCCCTATAAATACCCCCTCTAACCTCTGTTAGCTTTTTCGCTCACAATCACACTCTTTCCCGACGTAATTTCACTCGCCGGAGAACTTCTGCAACTCGCCGGAAAACCCAGCCTTTCACCTCTGTGCACTACTCTAACAACTGAACACCCAGAGCTCATACCGAAGCCACCCACACTCACCTCAAGCTCGCTAAAGACCCTCTGCCGCAGGACACACGCCGTCGGAATAGCTTGCTGTCACCGGAGTTTCGCCGGCGAAACAGAGGAGCCACAGTTCGGTATATCTTACACTTAATCTCTCGTTCTTTTTATTTATCGCACATGTAATTAATCACAACACACTAAGGAACATGATTAAAATCGTTGAACCAGTCAGACACCGATTCTGGTTAAGTTCAACGAAGAAGACGAAGTTTCAGTATTGTATATGTTTAATTAAAATCAAGATATATCTCGGGTTAGACACACAGTCCAGCGGTGGACTGTGTGCAAATAAAACACGCTTACATCCCGAGTTCGATTCTTGTCCCACGCACACTCGCCTTAATAAAAATGTTCTTTTTTTAATCGAACCGGATTCACTGCAATAGATGTTAAGTTTAATAAAAACCGGAATAATAACCAAGATAGACACACAGTCCAGTGGTGGACTGTGTGAACGTTTAAATCACATGTCACGAGTTCGAGTCCAGACTACCGCACCGGTCCGGACAATTATCAAACTTTTTATATAAGGCAGAAATGAAATAATGTAGTTTGTATATAAGTATAATAAAAATCAGAGTATTTACCAAGTTAGACACACAGTCCAGCGGTGGACTGTGTGTTAACCTAACCCACAGGTCCCGGGTTCGAGACCTGTGGAGAGCACCGAGCGAGTCATTAAAATTGTTTTTGAAATAAATGATTTTCGGATTAATTCAATTAGTATATAAATATAATTAAAAACAGAAATATTTCGGGTTAGACACATAGCTCAGTTGGTAGAGCTGCGTGCACGCGAACGGGAGGTCTCGGGTTCGAGCCTCACCCGGCGCACACAAATACACAATAAAATTCGGTCAACAGGTCAACGGTCAACAGGTCAACAGTCAAAAATCAATATTTTTTTATTACTTTTATTTATTTATTTACATTAAAAATACTTAAAAATAACATTTTTAAGGTTAGAAAATAGCCTTAAACTCACAAAAATACATCCAACAATCCTACTAAAATTGATTAATAAAATCCGCTTACTTACCGAACCATTATGCCATTATCTAGGTTAGTTTCACTCGTGGTTAAAACCAACCTCGTGCGCATTCAACATCATCAACCGAACGCACCCAATGTGAGTGAATCTTACAACTCCCCTTTTTAATTACACGTTTTGGGGTGTGTCATGTGTCACTAAAATTAACTCATTTATTTAAACTTGTGCCATACCATATTATGATCTAAACTTAGATTGTATATATTGTTTGTAGTTATGTATTTCATATTGTCAAGTTATATGCAATTCATTCATTAGGCCCATCAGTTCCTCGTGGGAGACGAGTTGAGCAACGCGTGCCTCAAAACAAATCCATTATTGTTCGTGTGTGCATTATTTAATATTAAATGATTGGTGAATAAGTTTACATCTATTTTTACTCATGTGTGGTTGTGCACTTTATTTTATAATCAATTCAATAAACTTGTTCAAATGTTTTTCATAGGATTCACTCAACTTTTTGTTGATCCAAAAACCATTTTTACACATGATACAGGTGAACAGGATGAAGCAAGGAAAACATAGGAAATGACTTAGAAGAAAACATTGAAGTCTAGAATGATGTTTAGGACATGATGTAATTATGATTGTATATTTCCCATTAAATTGTATTAACGAATATGAAACGTCATAATAAATGTCATGAGCTTTGATGATAACCCAATTATGCCCCGATCACCTTTTCCGTTGCGGTCGGGGTGTGACATTCCCTACACCGAAAATCACTACGGGACCATCGGTGTTTAGCCCCACATACAATCAGATTCCACTACACCGTACTGGTGTAATTCACAAATCATTCCCACCGTAGTGGCACATATATATACATGTGTATGCATGCATGGGAGTTATCCATTATATATCACATGCGTACAACCAGTCATGGGTTTTGACATTTTTTAACAGTTACAGTTTAGGACAAGCATGCTCACGTTTGGAAAGCATTCGTAAAACTCACCTTAGCTTTAGGTAATACGGTATTACTTAATACTGAACACGTACCAAGACAATCTTAGGTGATAGTTTAATGATACGGTACTAACCAGTTAGTACCGTGGTTGAGTTTGGGCAACTTACCTAGTCTAAGCACGGATGCACGGTCTATGCCTAGATTAAAGTCAAGTCACCAAACACCTACCCAACTATGACCCTAATTTTATTATAAATATTATATCTATTCTTAATATTATATTAATCTTAATATTATATCCACTTTTAATATTATTATTATGTTAATAATTAAATTTATTTAACTAAATCAAACAAAAGAATGAAACACATACCTGCTGATGGACGAGAGAATATTGAAATGTGATGTGAAAATGAAGTTGATATCTATTTATAGCCAATATTTACCCGACTAAGTCGGTTTTGCGGAAGTGCCGACTTAATACGTCGGTTTAGAAAATTGAATTGTTCTTTTTGTTTACTAACACACACACTTATGCACACGTGCACAAGCTCTTTCTTTTTATATCACATTATCGTTTATATATGAATATTATATTTTATATTATATATAATTATTTCAACTCCTTTATTCATTTGTCTCGTATAACTTTTGAGTTATAACGTTTTATAAAATTATAGATATGCCATTAAAACTGATCATTTTTATCTACGTATTGACCTACGTTTCATTTAAAACGGAGCAGAGTTAAATATAATATATTTTATTGTTATTATTAAACGGTCTCTTATACTACTAATTACTTGTGCAAATCTCTCATACTTCAGTTAGTCATTCTAACCGTAACTTACCCGTTTAACCATATATGAAATAAAATTTTCATATATTTTATTTATTTATAAAACAGAGTGTTACACTAAAAATATCAAGTCTTTCCCATAATTACTCCACCACAACCTCGTTGGCACGAGTCCCCGTTCTTAGTTGATGGACAAGAATGAAATCGTCTTTTGTAGAAGGACCAAATTACAACACAATGATTAGTTGACCGACCATTTATGTAACTTCATTCTTTTTCCAACCCCGACCTTTGGATGGGTCGAGTGAGTCCATGCCTCCAGCCTCTTTATCTTTATTCACATTATATGCTAATTGCATTGTAGGTCCTTCAAATTTGAAATTTTAACTTACCATCTATCTAACTGAACATCGAGTTGCACCTAACTATTTTTACAAGGATATATCCGTACTTTATAACAAATGAAGTTAGTTAGTGAAAATTTAAGACACACATGTTTATTTCAGAACCAATTAAGAACTATAAGAGCTACATTAAAACATTATTATTAGTTATCATATAAATTGACTACAATTCATTTATGTCTAAATATATTTAATTTTTTTTTTATAAAAATAGGTATCACTAATCTTTCGTCTAAATTCATATGTGCACATAGATGCATTTAAACAAAATAGTATAAAATACCATACTTTCAAAACTCAAATAATAAACATATCGAAGTTTATGTGCATAGAAGCCAATTTATATAAAACATACCACAAAACCTAAGCCGCTTTTTGTAATCCTTAATATATTATTGATTTTGAAATTAACACCTCACTAATTTGTCTATTCTTAAGAACACAAGTTAAAAAAAATCATCTCAAGCTATTATTATAATTGTGTGAAAATGTAGTTTATTAATATAGGCTTGATACAAGTGGATTTTTTTTTATTGAGGAAAATATTAAAAGTATATTTTGGGTGATTACATTTAGGTTGTAACTTGAATTGGCTGTAAAGTTCAAGGACCTCATAGCAATTATCCCTTATGACTTCTCTCCTCTTAATTACAACAGTGTTGACTTTCCTTTTCATCCTGCCTCACTCACACCTTTCTCTCTCAATATAAAATAAAAACCACTCTCTCAATATAAAATAAAAACCAAATTGCCAAATTGCATTGTCCATCAAGGTGTCAAAAGTTAAGATAATTTAAACTCCGAAAAGGGTTTCAATCTTCATCATCTTCAAAAAAAATGGACGTTGAAATTGAAGTCCCATCACATTTTCTATGCCCAATATCAATGCAACCAATGAAAGATCCAGTCACAATATCAACTGGCATCACATATGACAGAGAAAGCATAGAAAGATGGTTGTTTACATGCAAAAGAACAACTTGTCCAGTTACAAAACAACCCGTATCCGGTACCGATCTCATCCCTAACCACACCCTTTGCCGGTTGATCCAGTCGTGGTGCAAGATTAGCTCACATTACGGGTTTGATCTCATCCCGATGACACCGAAGGAGCCGGTGGACAAGTTCGAGATCGTAAAGCTTGTAAACGATGCGAAACGACACCCCGAAAACCGGATCAAGTGCTTGAGAAGATTGCGATCGATTGCACAAGCGAGCGATAGGAGTAACACGTGCATTGAGGATTTGAAACTATTCGAGTTCTTGACGACGGTGATATAAAGCGAACATAACACTGGATCCATTACTGAAGCGTGTGATCAAGCCCTATTAGTGCTTCATCATCTTCAGTGTATGGATTCAATGTTATCCAACGCTTTGTTACACACATCAGGCCAAAGTAGGCCTGAGAGTACCTCTGAGGACCCCACACGTGTGGGGTTCTCAGGAGTTGCCCTTTTAAACGCGTTATTGCATGTAATGAGATTTGGAAACGTCCAATCTCGTTCACATGCAATAACACTGTTAAGATCCGTCATCAATGTAACGGATCCTGCACAAATCTCCAGTATTACAACAGAACTTTTCAACCAGACGGTAGGAATCTTGAAAGAAAATGTATCGCAACAAACGATCAAAGCTGCATTGGAGCTTGTCGTGGTGATCATTCGATGGGGGAGAAACCGAATAAAGGCGGCTGAATCGGGGATGGTTTTGGTACTTATTGACCTTCTAATTGAAAGCTCAGACCGGCGGGGTTGTGAGCTGATGCTGGTGGCGTTGGAGCAGATTTGCCGGTGCGCAGAGGGGCGGGCGAAGCTGGTGGAGCACACGGCGGGGCTGGCCACGGTGTCGAAGAAGATCTTGAGGGTTTCTCATGTGGCAAGTGATAGGGCAGTGAGGATATTGTGTTTGGTTTGTAGGTTTTCTGCAAGTTATGGTGTTCTTCAAGAGATGGTGGAAGTGGGTGTTGTTTCAAAGCTTTGTTTGATGATTCAGATTGATTATAGTGAGAGAACAAAGGAGAGAGTGAAGCAGATTTTGACATTGCATTCTAGGGTTTGGAAGGATGCTTCTTGTGTTCCTGCTCATTTGCTTTCATCATATCCTTCATTATGACTTGTAATTAAAGGTTTGCTTATTGATATTTTAACAAACTATTGTTTTTATTTATTTAAACTTTTTAAATGCAAATGTTACTCACTACTAAATTACACCAAATTATTCCTAAATTACACCTTGCTTAATATTTAACCCAAGACCTCCAACTAAGAAGCAAGAGTCTCTACCAAGTGAGTTAGCTCCACGTTGGCTATTGTTTTAATTTAGTGATTCAGTTGTAATCCATGTTTAAGGGTTAGAAAAATCGACTAAATGACCGCACCTGAATAACTGACGGTTTGATTTTGTTTTTCTCATTAAATCGAAAATTACGGCTTGGTTTTGGTTATGCCTAGTTTCAAAACCAAACCAATCCGCACAAAGTGTTTGTTATTAGATTTATTGTTCATTAATAGGTGGTTAACAAATGCCTTTAGGCTTTAATTAGCCTAAATCTTTTTTACTTCAATTTATTATTTTGGACCAATTTTATCGTGTCCAAAACTGAAACCTACCAATAAGGCCATATGAATGAGCCGAACGCATACGTATAACAGAAAACCCAAAAAAAAAAAAAAAATTAAGTGGATGATGATGCATCTTCTAGCCAAAGGTTAAATAGAGCCTTAGATGCAAACCTCCTTATGGAACCAAAATATTAAATAAAGGAGGTTTGAAGTTATGGTGGTGAAAAGCTTTGTGTTAGAACGAGTTTGCCTTTTTAATTTTGAAGCAAAATTGGGAGCCATGTAAGTAAAATTATTTCCAAAATCACTAAACACCGAAGCTATTTGTTAATGGGTTACATCTCTTTCTAAGATTAATGATCAGATTATTGACTGATCAGCCTAGTTGGATGCTGCCATTACAAGACTATAGCAAAAGTAATTTCTTTAATGCTTAGTGATGTTTACCACTCGGGTACAAATGTTGGATGAATAAATGAGTCACTATAGTAGACATTGAAAAGTAAGCGTGAACTTTATTAAGTTAAAAGCTATCTTCCCCCAAAGTGAAATCTTTGGGTTAGTTATTAGTAGCTTAGAGGTTGTGAGGATGGTTTCATTTCTTGGTTGTCTTGTCATTAAATTTCCACATGCTTGTCTAGGCTTAACATATGGGGGCTGGCTATGTAGGTGAGATAACAATTATTCCGAATAGATGATTGGATAGATTTCGAGACAAAAAATTTTCTAAAGTTATGAGAAAACACACTTTTATCGACAAAAAACTTTACCGATGGATTGAAAACTTTGTTGGTTAGTATTTTGTTTTTGATCCGTCATTGAAATGGTGTATGTGATCCGTTGATAATATCCATCGTTGATTCGTTGACCTTTGTTCACGCTTGAATTTAATTAATATCTTTAAAAATTATCAAAGATTGACATCTTCACTAATTTCGCTAGTAAATGCTCTCTGATCAACGGTTGTATTTTATTGATAGTTGATTGGTAACGTGTATGTTTGCGCTATAAACACAATTAAAATAAGAAAAACTCCACCCAATAGTAACCAAGTTTTCCAAGTATTATACTAAAGTCACTCAAAGTTCTAGCCCCACCCTTGGTAACACGCTGGTGATGTAAAAAAATGACTAAGCCCGACCCTCGCCCTTGGAAACACGTTCTCCTTCTCTTGTCGGCATAGGCAATAAATATCAATGCCTTCTAAAAGATGAGAGTCATCATCTCTAAAAAGGGTATTACAACAATCATTATCTTTTCATCATGTATGGTGATTTGAACATTACATCATCTTGTAAGGCTTGCCCATGCAAGATCTCTAATGTGTCTGATTTCTTTTTCTATATATGAGAGAAGCCTATTCGATCCAACATCCA
Source organism: Scalesia atractyloides (assembly GCA_947069175.1). Taxonomy (NCBI): domain Eukaryota; kingdom Viridiplantae; phylum Streptophyta; class Magnoliopsida; order Asterales; family Asteraceae; genus Scalesia; species Scalesia atractyloides. The sequence continues at coordinate 43,026,213 of CAMTDV010000010.1, forward strand.
ACAAACCCCTTTCTTTATAATCATAAAAACTTTATACTTGGTCACCATGGGAGTCAAAACAACATTTAGTTTTATAATAATTTTAAATAGAACTAACAAAGTTAACTTTTTATAATAATTTTAAATAGAACTAACAAAGTTAAGTATTCATGAAACTTACCTATTGGAGGCTCCAACTATTAAAATGTATCTTTTAAGTGAATTAAACACACCTTACCCTATTAAAATGTGTCTTTTAAGTGAATTAAACATACTTTACCTTGACCGATTCGTAAACTCTTGTTAAGAGGCTACCAAGCAGGGCGTTCGACAATTTAGCTCCTTTTTAAAATGACAAAAAAGTACATGATAAAATTGGGCCAGAGTTTGTGTCAAATGTTAGAAAACTTCAAGCCGGCCCATTAATTAGCCTCGTATGGGATTGAACCTCAGGGTTAAACCCTGTGTTCACGTTTGCTGTTGTTTCTTCTTCTTCTCCAATGGAATTCGAGTCCAAATACGAGGTTTCGCGCGTTGTCACCTTCATTCGCACCCATGGCTTCAAAAGGGCCGCTTTACAGGTACACATCTATGTTCTCTTCAGTTTGCTCTTTGAAGTAACCCTAAAAATCAGGCAAAACTAAGAAGCTTTTCGTGTCTCTGCTATTGATGTTGTTTATAAGGTTAAATTTCGTTACAGATTTCGTATGATGTTAGCATGGAGTTGAATTCAGTGATAATGCCGTTTTTTTTATCATGTTTTTTTTTTGGGGGGGGGGATGTAAGATGTTAGCTGCGCATACTTTTATTGTCTTTTTTGTATCTACTTAGCTGTTAGCATGGAGATTAATCGATACATTACATGAACCTAACACAAAATTTGCGGGTTTGGGTATAGTCTATAGATGGTTTGGGCCAGCTTCAGGTCGAACCCACGAACACGTTTAGCCTAATGGGGTGTGTTCCGGTCAACCAGACGTGTTCGGAGGTTGCTCATCAGTGTGTTTTAAGTAATAACTTGAACGATCAAACTACTTTTATGCCAAAATTTATTAGTTTACTCATAGTTATGAAAAGCTCGCACTAAATACCAATTTGTTCTTTTTTTTATTTAACGCAAAATTATTGATCTTCTCCACAATAAAAGCTTCCACAGTACCGATGGAAACAACTGTCATCCAGATTTTTTATCCAGTTTAGGACTTTCAAGTTTTGGAATTACATTTGAACTTCACTATTTTAGAACTTTTGGTGCTATATAGATGATAGTAAATGTTATAAAATATATTTGAAGAATAATATTTTTCTAATATATAATATATATATATCCATTAGGCTAAACGCGTTCGTGGGTTCGACCTGAAGCTGGCCCAAACCAGGGGCGGACCTACCCACACCGGTGGGTGGGCGGCCGCACCCCTTGAAATAATTTTTAGTGTTAAATTTCCGGTAAAATCTAGGCCGCACCCCTTGGAATTTTTCACCCGCACCCCTTGGAAAATTTCGACAGTCCTCCTTAAAAAATCATATTTTTAATTTATAAAAAAAATTGTAATAAACACTGATTTTTTTTATAAAAATATAACCTAAACATTGATTTTTTATAAAAATATAACCTAAACACTGATATTTATAAAGATATAACATTATCTATTAGTTTGTAACCCACTCATTAACCCAAGCCCACTCACCTCAACCCAACAAAATTTGAACTATATAAAATAACCCAACCCATGGCATTATAACCTTGTGGCATCTTGGGGTGGGATAAGACTTAGGGATCATTAGGTCCTGGATTCAATTCCCACAAGGGGTTTTTTACCAAATTTATTGGGTTTCCACTGAATTGGTGTATATGCATTATTGGCTAGTGGAGATAGATATTATCAGGTGGTTCCGCTGGTGGCATGATGATAATCCAGTGGTCCGTCAGTGATCCAAATTTACCGTTAACTAGAAGGGCAATTCCGCCATATAAAATGACCGAATTGCCCTTCTGGTTTGTTGGAGATGTTGTCTTCAGCCCAACCCATTAAGGCTAGTCAAGAATTAGAGAGAAGAAGGGAAAGGGTACGGCCGGCCCTTACCCTAATGGGCTTTAAGTGTTTTAGGCCCAGATGTTTAGTTACTTGTTTAGCAAGGGACTAACCCTAATTCTAGCCTATAAATATATCTCTTGTACTTGTAAACATTATCACTCAATAAAAATACAAACCCTAGTTGCCCCCGTGGACGTAGGTTACACACTGTGACCGAACCACGTAAATCTCCTGTCTACTTTTCTTATTGCTTTCGTTTATTGATCGTGTGTGTGTGAGCTAAATCCTAACACTGGTTAACAGAAAAAATGGATGAAGTCAACCCAGTGGACTAAAATGGCAACGGTGAAACATTTTTGGAACCACAGGGAAAAATGAAACATTTGGACTAAACTCGCAAAATGGCCCAAACCACAGGGACTAAAATGTCATTTAACTGAAAAAATAAAATAAAATAACCTAACCCAAACCGCCCCTTCCTATTATGTATTTTGATGTTTTATTGGTTGTTCTAGACTTTAGTATGATGATTTTGTTGTTTATATGAGTTTTTGGTTGTTACAACTTACAAAGTAATAAACAAATAGTAGGGTTTGAAAAGTAAAAATGAAAATTATGGAGCGATTCGTAGGTTTAGTACTTTAGTGTTGTTTTATGATATTTTGGATAAATTTCAAAAATTGAAAATCCCTAAGACGACATTTTAAATACGTTTGTAATGACGTTTGACATGTTTTTTATGGTTATATAAATTTTAGCTTGATGTTATTTTGTTTTACATGACCCAACTCGAACTGAACCGACCGGATCCGACCGGTATGAACCAATTTTTTTTATATACCCACGGGTCTAAAATCTTTAAAAATATTTCGCACCCCCGTGAAAAAATTTCTGGGTCCGCCACTGGCCCAAACCATCTATAGACTATACCCAAACCCACAAATTTTGTGTTAGGTTCATGTAATGTATCGATTAATCTCCATGCTAACAGCTAAGTAGATACAAAGAAGGCAATAAAACTATGCGCAACTAACATTTTACAGGATCCTATATCTATATATAATTATATATATACATTTTTTTATTTATGTTCTTTTGTTCTTATGCCCTTGCTTTTTTTTTTGCGCCTAGGCCCCAGGCAAGGCTTATGCGCCTTTGATAACTATGTGTTTAAAAACAAATTAGTATAGTTTAAACATAATTTAAAAAAAATAAATCAATAACTAAATTTGGAACTTCAAAGTTCTTCATCATCATCATCATCATGCTCAGTAAATCCCATCAATAGCAAAGCTAAGGTAGGGTCTGAGGAGGGTAAGATGTAGACAGCCTTACCTCTACCCCGTAGAGGCTGCTTCCAGTGAGACCCCCGGCTTTATAGTAGTTTTGCATCAAGCCTTAGACATAAGGCACATAACACTCAGCAATTGAGACAAATGCCGATTAGTGCATGTACCCCTTTGTCTTTCAGCTATCAACGCCACCACATGATGCATGATTAACTATCCCCTTTTTAACGTTATTTTTACGAAATTAGTAAAATAACGTTAAAATTAGTGCACTTTCACTTTTGCCCCCCAAGCGCCCACACATATATACATTATATGCGCATATCGCAAACGGGGTGTAAGAACTTCAAAGTTCTAATATGAACAAACAATTAATTTCTTTTTTTCGGGTTAAACGGGTTGTGTGGGTGACATTCCACGAATACTGTGTCGTGTTTAGGTTCATGTGGCTGTGTGACGGTTTGTAGGTTCATGTCGTGTCAGGTTCGACCACCAACCCAAAAACACAACCCGTTTAGCAGCTCTAAATTGCTTGCAGCAATGCTGCGACAGCGTTATCATTGATTATAACTAAGCATGATTTGGATTCTATGTTTTGTCTTAGCAGTCTGGTCATATATGTTTTGGTCATGTGATCATCTATGTAAATTAAAGCTAATCTTTTTGAAGAAGCTAATGTCATCTGGATTATATGTTATAATACTTAGTTCCCGGATGAGCTACTAAAGGAGTCAACCGGGTCGTGCGGGCCCTACGTAAGGAGCTACAATCATGTGGTGAAAGCGGTAATAATATTGGGTTGTATGTAATGGCTGATACTACATATGGTAGCTGTTGTGTTGATGAGGTTGGTGCGTCGCACATCAATGCCGACTGCGTTATTCATTATGGACATACATGTCTCAGCCCGTAAGTCTTTTTACTCTTGTTTTGGACACAGTATATATTAGATGTGGCAATTCTGGCCCGTTTATCTATGTATTGAATGAATGGGTCGATTCAGGTTTTTTATTATCTCCATAGGTAAAAACGGGTAAAATCTGAAAATTAGTTACAAAGTTAACTGTTTAAATAGTGAGGTTGTTATTGAAATAATATTTCACGCAAAGAACAATATTAATGCAAAACCTCTTCATTCGTTCTATTAAAATGGTGAGGTTGTTATTGAAATAATATTTGAACACTAAAACATATAGATTTTCTTGTTCGTGTTCGGTCATTAAGAAAATGGTTGATGAACATGTTCTTGTTTGTTATGTTCGTTCGTTAATATTCTAAACGAGCATAAACCATATACGAACACCAACAACAACAACAACAACAACCGTACGCAGTAAATCCCACAAATGGAAAACCATTCGCAGGGTCTGGGGAGGGTGGGATGTAGGCACACCTTACCTTTATCCCTAGGGATAGAGAGGCTGCTTCCAGAAAGACCCTTGGCTCCAAAACACACAAAGTATATATAATTTACATATAGTAGGAAACACAAAAGGGGTGAAAAAGTAGTACAATCAAACCGAAATAAATAAAGCATCGTGTAACCACATATAGCCATGTAACCACATATACGAACACCAAATAAAAGTAAATAACAATATCCCCATAAAAGTCTATATATCTTCGGGTCATCATCAGTTAATTCAACAATATTTGACATTTTAAAAGTAAACAAGAATATGGGTTAGACTGGGCCAGTGGTTTAAAAGTGGGTTGGATTAGGCTGATGGTTTCAACATGAGGTTAACTCAACTTTGATCGAACCTAAACGAACCTTAGTGAATTAACATTAATAAAGTTAAATGAACTAACATTAACGAACTTAATGAATGAACATAAATGAACATGACGTGTGTTCGTGCAGTTAATTGAAAACAAATTTTTTGTTCATGTTCATTCGTTTATTAAATAAATAGACTTCCCACCGAACGGTTCATTGAACATTCTAGCCTACCAACAGTGTTTCATGTCAATTGTAAACGTCCTGTATGTTCTGATTCGTTAAATGATCTGTTTGACCTGCCCATTTTGCTTGTACTATTTGTCTCTAGTGTCTTGAAATCACTGCTGTTGATAGCGAGCATGGTGCCCGCTATAGCGTTTAGCGTGGTGATGCGGCAATAGGTCGCAATCTGATTTTGGCGCTTCCATAGCGGGATTATAGATTTTTTGGTCTTATTATAAATAGCTATATAATATACTATAACATAGCAATACATATAAAAATAACGTATTTTGATAAAATATAAGTGTATCGCTGAACATAAAATAGCCCCGCTATTTCATCGCTATCGTTACATAGCGTAGAGGTAACTTGTCGCTATCGTCCGCTATTCACTATTAACGACTGTGTTTGGAATATCTGCTCTTATATCGAGGTAATCGTATTTCTTCATATTTCAATATGTTTTCTTTCTTATTTTAGGACATCAAAACTTCCTGCATTTTTTGTTTTTGGGAAAGCTCCAATAAACGCATCTAACTGCGCCAAACACCTGTGTAATTATGCATTGTCCAGTAAGAAGGCCATATTGGTAAGCTGTGTAATTCCACTTTTTCTTTGTAATTTTCTATGTAATTTTAAATTTACCGTTTATTTTGAAAACGATTATGCTTGATTTGTCTGTACACATCTCTTTACATCTATTAATACACTTTTCTTTGTATAAATGAAGGTCCTCTTTGGATTGGAATACGGGCATGCGATACATGATATTATTGAAGCATCAACTATTGAAACAACACACGATAAATTACATTTTGCAGATGTTATGAGCCAATCTATGAAACCAACAAAAACTTCTGATGTTAATGGAGATTGTGATGACGCATCACAAAAAACATACAGCATCGGGGGCTTGCGCTGGAGTCTAGAACAGGGTCTTAGTATGGAAGACTACTCATTGTTTTGGATCGGTCCTGATAATTCAGCTTTTGCAAATGTTGTACTTACCTTCAATGGCTGTGAAATAGGTACTTACTACATTATTTTTATGTAAAAAATATAATAGAAATGTTTTAAGTTACTCATTTTCTCTCTTTTTTCTTCTTCGTGTAATTGTCTCAGTTAGATATGATGCGGCGGAAAATCTTTTGCTAACTGACACTTCTCAGCAACGAAGAATTCTCAAGCGTAGGTACTTTATTTCTAAATCTTATCTTATTTTCCAATAAACGGTTTGTGCTTGTGTCATTTTTTAGAGAAAAACTAGTTGTTTTTCTGAGTGTGTTTTATGGCCAAAACAATCTCACACACGTAGCCACGAGATTCCCGAATATTTGGTGGCGTATCTACGTGAATAATAATACATACTCGAATCTATATGCAAACAATGACAATACATAGGCGAGTAAAAGTATATATGTGACTCTTAGTTGTATTTCTCATGGATAAACGAGTGATTTGTTTCTGACACACCCAACAAAGTAATTATTATTGTAAATTTTCTCTTTTTTTTAATCTTCAAGCAGTGTGTCATCATCTTTATAATGTTTATGCAGATATTATCTAGTTGAGAAAGCAAAGGACGCTGGCATTGTGGGAATATTGGTGGGAACCCTTGGTGTCGGTATTGTTCAATATGAGCATTCGTTTGCTATGATTTTTGTTTTATATTTTTTTTTGTTGTGTGTTTCTTTTTTTTTTCTTTCAATACAGAAAATGTTCTAACAACATAAGTTGGTGATTTTTACAAAATTTTATGTTCTTCGAAATAATGTACATGAAGATTTTTTTGATATTTTGTTTGGTTTTTAAATACAGCGGGCTATCTAAGTATGATCCATCAAATAAAAGAGATGGTCACAAAAGCTGGGAAGAAGGCCTACACGTTTGTGATGGGAAAACCTAATCCTTCAAAACTTGCTAATTTTCCGGAGGTAAAGTTGACAAGCTTTATATAAATGTGTTAAATGGTCATGTTCGGCTACACGATTTTAAGTCTCCAGGTTAGGTTGATGTCTTTGACACGAATACATGTTTTTATAACTAGTTTCTAATTCTGCAGTGTGATGTCTTCATCTACATCTCTTGTTCACAAACCACTCTTTTGGATAGCAAAGACTTCTTGGCTCCTGTTATTACTCCTTTTGAAGCTATTCTTGCATTCAACAGGTACTTTTAAACTATTGGAAAGTTCACTCATATTTATACTTTTTTTGGGGTAACTTTGTAGAATAGTAACCAAGTTTTAAAAGTGTTCCAATTAGGTCACTCAAGTTTCAAAAGTGTTCCAATTAGTTCACTCAACATTCATTTTTCATTAAAATTAAGGTTTCTTTTCATCCATTGTGGTAATGTGGATTTTTGTTTCTTTTTTCCCTTTTATTTGATGCTAACGTCTAGTGATGCCGTGGATTTTAACATGTTTTTTTTTTAATTTTTAATGTAAGTAAAGTATTTTTATATTTAATAAATATAATTTCATATATTAAAATTATTCGACCCCAGCATCTTATGCTCCATTTTTTTCTTGACACATGGACAAAAGGACATGGCTTGATTTGAATGTTAGGTTATCTAATTGGGGCAAAAACGATACGAGTGAGACCTAATTAGAACACTTTTAAAATTTGGTTACTATTCTGTGACATTTTCCCTTTCTTATACATGTTTATATGAAGATTAATAAATCAGGCTGATGGATTTGTTTCGATCTGTCCGATTTTGTTGTCCCCGGCAAATGCTTTTGTTTGATTGGTGCCACACTCAATACTAATCAATAAAATCTTCATAGACATGTTATTTTATGTAATTTTGTTTTACCTTCAACAAAATCGGTTTTATTGTAGCAATCGCCCTCTTTTCTATATAGGGGAAGCGAGTGGACTGGAAAATATGTAATGCAATTTCAAGATCTGGTTGCTTCAACTCCCGTGGGCGCGGAAAATTCCGGAGAAGAAGAAGCAAGATTTTCATTCCTTCAAGGTGGATACATTGAAGATCATGATTTGCAAGGTATTTCATTTAATCTTTTATCTTCATTTCTTACACGTGTTCATATCTCAATTAATGTTTGCATTTGAACTTCTCTTTTGCGTAGAGGTTGCATAACGTGTGGTTCGGGTAACGGATCAAAACATGTCATTTTTAATACAGGTCTAGTTTCCGGTTGGCCCTACTTGTCATCACCTCTGTCTGGTTTTTAATAAATTATAATGGAACATAGTATGAAACACCGTATTCGTAAAATAGTGATCTTGATTTGTCAACAATTTAGGAGGCCTGGCATTTGATTTATTATTATTTTTTTTTTACATGTTTGACCTGTTTTCATTTTAGCTAACTTCACTTTTTACATGTTTGACTCATTGGAGATGAAATGCAATCCAATTTGAGGGACAAAACATGATATAGAGGGGACATAATAATATATTCATATAGCCCGCCAACAGATTGTCACAACTAGAGGTGTCTAGATGGTTGGGTCTAGCAGGTTGACTAACAGGTCAAAACAGATACACTTTTAATATGGGTCAAAACATGCTGTGCTGTGTGTTGACCCCTGCAAACACATTTAGTTAAATGGAAAAGTATATGATCTAATCTAGACGGGTTTTGATGGATCTAAGTAACTGACCTTTTCTGAAGTTTGTCAATTTACTTATAAATGTGTCGCTTTTGGGTTATTTGTATCCGACGATTAGTTAATGGGTTAACGCTCCCAAGGTGGTGTTTTAAAATTTTAATATAGGGGAACAGTAGCACACATGGTGTATATCGACAGAGCGCGCTTTTCACTAGATATTTTTTTTAATATATACTACGTTGCTGTCTTCATTCTGAAGCCTAAAAAGGGTATTAACATGTATTTTTTTTTTCACCAGATATCCACAAAGAAGATGACGATGGACCTCTTGCTTTAATGAAAATGACACAGACAGCGCTGCAAGAGCATGGTAAGGATCATAAAACCATGGTCAAGAAGGGAAGTGCGAAATCGGGCGTAGAGTTTTTTGCATCACGGGCTTTTCAAGGTCTTGACATCAACAGTAATAGCAATGCACCCGAGCCGTTCATACTTGGAAGGTCCGGTAAGGCGTCTGGTTACAACCATGAAACAAGTGAGCACTAGCTCCTCATTATTTGTAATTCTTCCAAATTCAATAGCTTTTACCTATGTGGCCATTGATATTAATCAACCAAAAGAAACCATATATGTAATTCAATTTTCAATTGTAGTAAGCATATAAGACCTTTGTGCATAGCATGTTAGTAGGCGTTTAAACGAGCAGAGCATGAGTCTTGATGCGACTCGTTTAACACAAGAGAGCGAACGGGTGTGTAGAGTATGAAACACTGGGAGGTAGGAATGGGAATCGAAGTTTAACTTCCATGACATTGTGCTTGGTTTGCTAAGTGGTGGGTGACCTCAACAGTATCTTTTAAGAGTGGGATTTAGAAATACTTTCATATGATTTAGAAAATCTTTTGCTTTCAATGTATTTCAATTTAATATTTCTTATTTGGGATATTGGATTTTAATAATCATAACTTTCACCAATTGGCTGGCAATAATCCCAACTTCAAAAATTCCCTCTGACAATCTCAACTTGTAAGAATTTGGCCTCCATCGATCCTTTTCTAACTGGGTTAGTTTTTTGTTGACGTGACAACTTACATGGCACAAATCTAGTTATTTGATGACGTGGCTGCTGATGTGGCTGCTTATGTGACACAAACTTAGTGTTTGGATTTTAATAATGCCAACTTTAACCACCATCAACAACTACCACCACCACCATCAGCCGCCACCACCACTACCGCCACCATCAGCCGCCACCCCCAACAGGCGCCGCCACCACCACCATCAGTCGCCACCCCCAACAGGCACCGCCACTACCACCATCAGCCACCACCATCAGTCGCAGCCACCACCATCAACCGCCGCCACCAGCCACCAACATCAACCGCCGCCACCAGCCACCACCACCATCAGCGGCCACCCATCACCATCATCCGCCGCCACCACCACCATCAGCCGCCACCCACCTACTTTTTGGTGGTAGCGGCTGATGGTGGTGGCGGTAGTGGGTGGTGGTTGGTGGTAGTGGTGGGTGGCGACTGGTGGTGGTAGCGGTTATGACGGCAGCGGTGGTGGGTGGCGGCGGTGGTGGGTGGTAGCGGTGGTGGGTATAATCAAAGCTAAACAATACAAAACATAAATTCGTCGCTTGACTTGACACGAAGCTACCGGTCACGACGGGGTGGTCACCCTGATAGATCTATCAACAATTCAACGCATACAATGTTAATGATTAAATAACAAAATTTGTGCAAGTGCCCGCAATGGGCTACTTATAATGCCTGCCTCACGTATAATACATATATCCTACTAAAATGATAAATTTAATATAACGAGTTGTACGAATCCCCGACATCCCCACCGAAACGAAAGCCTAAACCCGATACTTACTATCTTGAGACCGAGCCAATTCGTCACAACTTTAGATTTAAGCATTTTTAAATGTACACGGTCGTTTTATCCCCAAAACAACGTAACAATACCCGTTGCTCCCCGAAACATATATATCAACCAAATCCCGTTTCATCCCGAAACACATATATCAATCAAATCCCGTTTCTCACCGAAACATATATTTATGTCAAAATCGTTTCTCCCCGAAACATATATTTATATCAAAACCATGTTTTTCTCTAAAAACGTATCACAAAATATCTAAACCATATTTTCCACGAAAATACATCAATGAATTGTTTAAAGGTATATTTTATGAGGGTCCGTTGTATGGATTGTTCGGGCACAAATTTGGCAAACCTAAGGTAAACGTGCGGAATCCGTTTGCATAGGCGACATTGTAGACAAGTTTGTTATTTTTTAATCACTGTTTCATTGATTAGTAGACATTACAGATCCTGGAAACACTTGGACAGAGCTTCGCCTCTGTCGTGACAAAATCTCTGATTCTTACAAATGAGAGCTCAACACACGTATTTATAGTGTGACAGTTCGCTCCAAAGGTGCCATGCTCAAGTTCTGGAATTCGGGCGAACTTGATCATTCACCTTACAAGTTCGGGCGAACTTGTCTTATATCATACATAAAGTTAACTTTTCGCTCTCAAACACAGACTCTATGTAATACGATGACGTAGGCAACATACATATGCATCAACAGACTCCCCCTTGGATGTTGCCGTAGTTATCATTCTTCAATTGAATTCCTGAGTCTTTAATATTTTCTTGATCTTTATTTTTTGAATAACTTTAACTTCCATGATCTTCAAAACATCTACAATCCTGTTCTCTTTTCTTGAGCTTGTCTTGATAAAACTTGAATCACCATGCTCCCCCTTGCTTTGAGCTTTCTGGTATCTTCAAACAACATGTTTTATCCAACTATCCCTTAAAATCAACTTCCTGTTTCAAAGTTCCTCAAACTTTCAAATAAAACATTTAAAATTTCTAAACCCAATGTTTCAAATTTTAATCTCCTCATCAATTTTTAAACCCTCTCAGTTAATCAAGTCCAAATTAATGACCTTGAATATCTGATTCATGTATCAAGTTCAACTTAATGATCTTGATTAAACATTTTGACACTAAACTGACGCATTTATTCAAAAGTAAGCTTCAACTTAATGAACTTTTAAACTTTTCAGATCAATTTTTCAAAAGTTTTTTTATATTTTGTTCAGCAATTCTAGATTTTGAAAATCAGTTTTTCATCATCAGTGGTCGAAACTAAAAGATAATATAATCTTTTTGTTTTTATGAAATGAATATCAAACACTAAGTATGTACAAACATATTTACATATATATTTTTGTTGAGTTTGTGTTAAAGGATCATATCAGTTTTTGGGACATATCACAAGTAGCATTGACCTTTTAAGACTTTAAGCTTTAAACAAATTTACCTAGCTTTTCGATATGTTTGTCCTCTTAAACTTCAACTCATTTATCAATTGTTCCAAGATACGTTATGTAGAATTAAGAAACTTGACTTAACTATGGTTCCCATCTCAGAATATACTCCCGTATCAAGATCCCTAGATTTCATCTTACATGTGAGTATAGTGTAATTGATATCTATAACTGGGTTATGCGAGACCTTAAGAGCTCAGGTTAATACCATCGTATCAACAAAGAGATGAAGGCTCGACTTATAAGGTAGTGTTCCAAAATGGAATCTTTTTGTACTGCAATTGTAGTATCTTTCGATATTTTCAATTGAATGCAGTTTTAGGGGATTTTTGCAAAAGCATTATAGAAGTTCTAGGCCATTGCTTACGCAAAATCAGAAGAACTTGTACAATACCCCAGATATCAACTATCTATAAAGACCTCGTATCTCAGAATCAGGTAATATCTCAAACGAAATTTCGGAGTAATAAGTCCATATATCCAAGAGATGTTAATCCACAAGTTTAAGCAGTTGGAAAATTTAGTTTATATCCCAGAAACAATTTACTGAACGTGTAAAGCCTATCGACATATCCACAGTAAGACTTGTTTAACACTTTTTAAACTTTACATTTTTAGCGTACTGTGATAGTCCACTGATGTACTATCATTTCCTTTTATCCACAAAACTCTTTTTGTCTTTTTCAATGTTTTTATGCTTTTCGTATTTAATATGTTTTTGGATTTTATGAAAGTTTTTTCTCCCCCTAAAATTTAAGAACATATTTTTGGAATTTTGATTTATAGACCAACCGATGAGAATCACTTCAATTCGCCATCCATTACTGCTTCACAAATTTTCTTTTAAGCACTCTCCCCCTCATGATGACAAGAACCTTGACACTTTTGTGTTTATAACAATTTACTAAACATAAGTTTTGTCTTGTTCAACAGTAAGGGTTCTGTGAAATTTTTCAAATTTTCTTCAAAGAATTTGTAAAATTTTCAAGTAAACGTTATTGGAACGTGTTTTCGAAAAATTTTCTCCAAAAAATTTCAAACTTTTAAAGTAAACATTGTTGGAATTTCAAAATTTTGTTAAAATGGCCTTTATATAAAACATGTTAACCCGGCCCATTTTCAAAGAGTGCCCCAGAACTCCATTCTTAGTAATTTGCATTCATCTCAGAAGTTCCTACAAAAAAAATCAAACAATTAGTTGAATAGTGACACCGAAGCCTTTGCAGTCTTAGGCGTTGTTTATTCAACCTTAATTTTGATTTACTTTACACAATCAAGTTTATTTCGGACTTTCTCAAGTTTTTCATTGATTGTGTAAACACTTTTTCTTTCACCAACCATGTTTGATTTTTCATTAAAGCTTTCTTGAAATACAATGTAGAAACTCTTTGTTCATTACCATTCGAGAATTCACCAGTTTCAAAATTTGAAAACTTAGTAATAACTGGTTTCACCTTGTTTGTCGTTTCTGTACATTGTTTCAAAACCTGAGTTGGTACTTTCAAATCTTCTTTTTCTTATCAATATGAACAGGTTTAAGAATAATTTGAAAACACTTTCTAGCAATGTGTCCAATTACTCCACATTTATGACACTTCCTGTTCTCATACTGATCCTTTTTAGCAAACCATACACTCAAATCATAACATTGATGTGATGTGTGGTAACCATCTTTCCTGTTTCTTCTAAAAGCATGATTTGACGTTGTAGCACTGTTGTCTGACCTGCACCACTTATTTACAAATTTTTGTGAATTTCTATAATGATTGGATAATCGTACCGATGAGCTTTTATATTTCTTTTGAAAATTTTCAGAATTTTTAAAACTTTGTTTTTCTTTTTGTTTTTGTTCTCCATTCTGCTTAGAAGGTTTTTGCGTTGAGCATTCACCTTTCTCAGTAGATTGTAGAACAGTTTCTTGGAAATTTTCTTTTAGTTTTAAAAATATTTCATGTTTGTCATTTTTAGCTCTTTCATCATCGGTATCATCATCACAGTCCGCAATTAGGACATTTTCATAATTTGTGACTTTATCACTTTTTGGATTTTTCTTTTTAGTAACATTGATCGGTTTTGGACATATATGATCCAACTTTAATGAGGAAGTCACAAAACCTTTCAATAACTTTTCTGAATTAACATCTTTATTTTTAACAGTCTCAACTTCTTTTTCAAGTTGAGCAATTTTCTCAATATGATAATTTATTGCTTTTTGATTTTCTATATTTAATTTTTCAAAAACAATTTTTTCATTTTTAAACATTTTTATTTCATTTTGAAAATCTACTACCATTTGTAATTTTTCGTTTTCTAAAATTTTTATTTTGTTTTCAAGATTCTTTTCATTTTCTTTTAATTTTTTATTTTCTAATGTCAAACTCTCAATCTCACTTAAGAGTTATCTGCCCGATAGATATCTACATCATAAACCGGGCAGACTGGTTTATAACTTGAAAATCCATTTGTAGATGTTCTAGAAAGTTGAGCTTCACAGTTTTTAACCACTACATTCTCTTCTCTATTCACCTGATCATTCCTTTGATTACTGATAAGTTCAGATTTCTTTAGCAATTCCACTTCATATTTCTCCTACTTGTCAATGAAAGTGGAAAGCTTGAAAAATTGCCAACTTGGACTTTCCTTTAATACGTTTTGGTATTTTGTCCATTGACCTTTCGGAAGTACTTCAGCCATCCTGTCAATGCATTCTCTTTCTGTTTTATTAATACCAAGTCTACTCATCTGATTTTTCAAATGACAAAAGCGATCTATCATTGACTTCATCGTTTCGCCTTTGATCATCGTGAAAGTCTCAAACTCTTTCATGATTTGAGCCTTCTTGCTCTTGATCATCTCAGCACATTCCAGATAGTTAGCATGTAAAACATCCCACAACTTTTGTGACGTATCATATTTTGGTAACAATCTCACGATGTCTTCTGTCACAGACTGTTGTATCAAACTAAGCATCTTCTTCTCATGAACATATGCCCTATCTTGTTCTGGTGTAAACTTGATATTGCAATAATAACTCCATATCTATCCGTTGGCCATCTAAATTCAGTTTTAAACGCAACCCAACAGTCAAAATGATTCAATTGAACCCAGTTCACGAATTTTCCTTTCTTGACTTCATACTCATCAAAACTTAACAACATTGGTGGTTTCACGGTCCCCATTTCGTTTTCCAAACTTATCTTTCGTTCAAAACACTTGAAAAATGATTAGCAAACAGACAATTTTAGAAAAAAAATTGACTTTTTAATCGACAATATTAACGTATCGGTTTGCTAAAAATGTTTAAAATTTTTCGGAAACCCGTTTTTACCAGATTAGAGCTTTAAACTCGTCTCGTTGATACGAATCTAATGATATATAATGTCCGAGACGTTTTTTCTGAATTTTCATGCCTTTTTTTAGAAACATTGGACAAGTTCAGGCGAACTTGTCACAGCTTGTGAAAATCAGCTACTTAATAAGTTCGGGCGAACTTGTATCAAAAATTAAGAAAATTTCACCCTTATAACAAGTTCGAGTGGACTAGTGACGAATTTCAAGAGAAAAGACAAGTTCGGGCAAGCTTGTATTGATTTTCCAGTAAAATATTATCAAGTTCGGGCGAACTTGATGAAAATTGTTAAAAAACAAGTCAAGTTCGAGCGAACTTAGTAAAAATTCTTGAAAAATCAGTCAAGTTCGGGCAAACTTGATGAAAAATCACTCAAAAATTGAGTTTTTCAATCAAGTTCGAGCGAACTTGCTTACAAGTTCGAGCGAAGTTATGTTTTCAAACATGGTTTTTTCAAATTTTCAACATGAATTCGTTTGTTTTAAGCTCTGATCTTTTCAAGGGTTTTAGTATAATGAATTTTACGTATTATACTTGAAAATTAGTCCATTTTGTCCGTGAATTGTCCAAGAAAAGTTAAAAATAAAAGAAATGAGTAGAAGATTAGATGTTCTATGTCCGAAGTCTTCAAATTAGGCCAATCCTGCTCTGATACCAATTGAGGGTCCGTTGTACGGATTGTTTGGGCACTAATTTGGCAAACCTAAGGTAAATGTGCGGAATCCGTTTGCGTAGGCGACATTGTAGACAAGTTTGTTATTGTTTAATCACTGTTTCATTGATTAGTAGACATTACAGATCATGGAAACACTTAGACAGAGCTTCACCTCTGTCGTGACAAAATCTATGATTCTTACAAATGAGTGCTCAACACACATATTTATAGTGTGACAAGTTCGCTCCAAAGGTGCCATGGTCAAGTTCGGGCAAATTGTCCTTCACAGGACTAGTTCGGGCGAACTTGATCATTCACCTTACAAGTTCGGGTGAACTTGTCTTATATCATACATATGTTGGTGCATAATGTCTATGTCTTAGTCTTATATCGAGTTTGTATTGTATAGAGCTGAATAGGCTAGGTTTTGAAGTATTTATGTTTAAGCTTAGCCAAGTTCGCCCATGGTAACACATGTAAGCATGTTCGGCCGAATTTGCTTATGCAAGTTCGGGCGAACTTGTATCACCTAGGCCGAAATTGTGTGGCTATAAATACCTAGCTTAGATCTCTCATTGTAACTTTGGCATTTAAGAGGCGAAGATCTGTCCGTTTGTAGTCTCGAAGTTTATTCAATAAAACTTATGTTTAACTGATTAAATCTTGTCTATTGGTAAACACGACGTAATATTTCCGCTATTAAGGACGTTAGATATCAAATTTTGGTTCCTAAGCATTGAGGATCGGTCCTACAAGTGGTATCAGAGCTAGAACAGCCATAGTATCAAGACAAGAACACTTCTATTTCTATTCCATTCTTCTCTTTTTCTTAATTTTTGAACATAAAATGAAGAATTCACGGTCAAAATCTTTTGAATTTTGAATATATCATGTAAAATACAACAAAGATAAACCCTTGAAAGATTGGAGACCAAATTCAACCGAATTCATGTCGAAATTTTGAAAAAACCATGTTTTTGAAAACCCCCAGGATCGAACTTGTTGGCCATGTTCCGAACTTGTCCTAAAACATCACTTTTCAAGTGATTTTTTAACAAGTTCGCCCGAACTTGAGGTCTTTTTGAAGGAATCTAGACTATGTTCGCTCGAAGTTACTACGTTTTCATTGATTTTACACCAAGTTCGACCGAACTTGTGTAAAATCAAGAAAAGTTTAAGTAAGTTCGCCCGAACTTACTAGAGTTTTATCAAATTCTTAATACAAGTTCGCTCGAAGATCTATGTTTGGTTTTTGACATAAGTTCGCTCGAAGTTTAATCAAACTTTTCAAAAACAAATCTAACAAGTTCGACCGAACTTGTTAGAAAATATGAGAATTCTTCATTTGATACTACAAGTTCGACCGAACTTGTAGTAGGACTAATTGTTTTCAAAGTTTTTGAAAATTTTCAGAGTACACGTTTCGTTATTCAAATGGAGGATCAACTAAGAGCTTTTATGTCCGGAGCTAGTTCGTCAAATGCCAATGTGATCAATCAAGTCAATCTTGATAATGAAATGGGAACGACTGTCAAACCACCCAAGCTGATGAGCATGGACGAGTACGAAGCATGGAAAGAGAAGTTTACATACTGGGTTCAAGCCATGCACTTCGCTGGCTGGGTATCAATTGAAAGAGGCTACACTGTTCCAGTAGATGAACATCAACGAGTTCTTGAAAAGTACAACTACTCAACGGTTCAGAAAGAAGAATATATCGCCGAGAAATAGATGATCACTCTCATCCAACAGTCTGTCAAAGAAGATATCCTGATTTTGCTACCAGAGTATACTACTGCAAGAGATCTTTGGTTGTCATTACAGAAGAAGTATCTAGGCAGTGCCGAAATGATCAAAAGCAAAAAGGCACTTATCTTGAAAGAGTTCGATATCTTCACCATGCTAAAGGATGAGACCATAAAGCAAATGATCGAGCGTTTCTGTCATCTTAAAGTGCAAATGCGAAGACACGGTCTCGAAAAGACAGAACAAGAATACATCGACAAACTTGCTGACGCACTACCAGAGGGTGAATGGACTACGTATTTGATGGTTCTGAAGAACAGTGATAAGTGGGAATTTTTCAAGTTGTGGACGTTTATCGATAAACTCGAAGGCCACGAAATGGAACTTATGAAGATGGCGAAGTCAAAAAACGCTAATGTTGTTCAAGACGTCGGTCTGTATTACAAAGCCGGAATGCTAGATAGTGTTTCGAGTCCTAAAATCCAGATGGCTTTTAGTGCAAACATGAACGCTTCTCCACAGAATCAGAATCAATCACAACCTCAGTATGACTAGAGTTCTCAAAGTTCTTACTCAAGCACTGGTTCAAATTCAACGTATCAAAGCCAAGCGAACCAGAATCAACAACAAAGTTCTGATCCGAATGTATATAAATGCAACATTGCAGTAAATTTGAATAATGTTGTTTCAGAACAAGTTGCAAAACAACATATGTCACTACTCGCTACCGTATTAGAATCTTATGAATGTCTTGTTGCCGGTAAGATCGGAAACCCCGAGATGACCGCAGAAGATTATGACCAGGTAGACGAGGAAGTACTCGAACTGAACATCAAATGGTCCTTAGCTTCGATCATCAGGAGAGTGACAAAGTTCGTTGCACTCACAGGCCGTGACATAGGAAATTCCAGCAACAAATTGGGTTTTGACAAAACCAAAGTCACGTGCTTTAAATGCCGTCAAAAGGGGTATTTTAAAAGAGAGTGTAAGAACACCGAAGCAACCAGAAATCAAAGTCCTTTCAGAGGAGGAAATGAATATTACAAAAGGGCACTTCAATATAAACCATTTCTGAAGAAAACTCAGGTTGAAATCCAAGAAAAGCCTGACAATAGCACCACTGAGAAAGCTATGGTGGCATCCAGTGAAGATGATGGTTTTGATTGGAATTCTTACGCTGGGAAAAAGACCGAAGTTCCTTTGATGGCGGAGATAGTTGAAGATAATTCTGCAGAGGATGCAGCGGCAGCAGCTGAAGCAGCAGAAGCAGCAGCTATCGAACAAGCTCTTCTGGAACAATACTTGCATCAACAGCAGGAAGAAGAGGAATATATCCATATGCAGAGACAAGGAATATTATCCTCTAATTCTTGTGACAGTTTTGCAGGTCATTTTGATGGCAGCTCGAAAGAACAAGTGGTTGAAGAGAAAAAGATAGATGAAGTGATCATTGATGTCACTCAAGAAGTGAAAGTCGAAGACCTCAAGGACATAGCAGATAAAGCTTTAATGGCGAATCTAACCAAGGTAGGTCCAGAGGTAAAAATTGTCGAGAAAGAAGTTGTCAAAGTACAAGTTGTTGAGGTTGAGAAACCTTGTACAAAATGTACTAAACCTTGTGTCTAATGTGCCGAAAAATAAAAAATCATCGCTGAAAACAATGTGCATAACGAATTGTTGAAATACGATTATCGCACAATGAAAGAAGCGTATGACAAAATGAAAAATGATTATGGCAGACTCGACAGAAATAACATCGAACAACATGATAATATAAGGATGTTGAGTGGAACAGTAATGGATAAACAAAGGGCAATTAACACCTATATTAACACCATTGCTGAAACCAAACAACAACTTCAAGACATGACAATCGAAACTGAAAGAGTTCAACAGTTGTTGAGAAGTTATACCACAAATGCATATGTTATTGATCACATTCTTCCGACAATCTCAATGGAAGAAAAACCTAAAAAGAAAACTAGCAAAAAATATAGCAATGTTCCTCCACCCCTTTGCGAGAAGTACTGTCGCAAAACCACAGACGGGATGGATAAAGCACTCAACATGAGTTACTTTCTGAGAAAAAAAGATGAGTTGCCAGAATATTGATATAATCTATGCTAAATCTGCTGATGATAACAACGCTGTGGTTAACAAAGTGGTTGAAAATGTTCTAAGTGATTCTGATGACGGCAGCTTCAAAAGCACCGGCTCGAGTACAAAGAATTCCGATTCACAGTTTGAAAATGACGATAAGTCATCAGAGGATGGTCTAAGTGACGATCCTAATGTTGTAATGTACAAAATTAAGGATTCGGATAGACTATACTTTGATGATAGTTTCCCGATTCAGAATGTGAAGGAAGAATTGCTTGATAAATTCTTTAAACTCGTGGAAGTCACATAAGAGGAATTGGAAATTAACGAACAAAAATTCTATTCCAAACCTAAAAGAAACAACTACCGAAGGAATGGTGGTGATCATCCGGAAAACCGGAGAGCAGGGTTGGGTCTAGAATAAAATCAGATGAACCAGTAAAGAAAGTGTCACCATTTCATGAATATAAAAACAAAAACATGAATTTTGTGTATGGGACAAACACGGTTCACGAAGAGAGTTTGATTGGTAAACAATCAAATGATGAGTTTAAAAAGAGAAAGAAATTCGAGATAAAGTCAAGGTTACAAGTTGTGCCAAAACATCAAGTGGGGTAAAACCACCCACTAAAGGACATCCACTTGATAATCGGACATATTTCAAGTGCAATGAAATTGGTCATATTGCATGACAATGTCTGAAATCAAAACCGGCTTATCCTCGAAGAAGAGAATCAAATGTTGTAAAACCAAGGTATCCAGAGTTTGAAAAACCA
Source organism: Scalesia atractyloides (assembly GCA_947069175.1). Taxonomy (NCBI): domain Eukaryota; kingdom Viridiplantae; phylum Streptophyta; class Magnoliopsida; order Asterales; family Asteraceae; genus Scalesia; species Scalesia atractyloides. Next base: position 43,047,032 of record CAMTDV010000010.1, read on the forward strand.
ATCAAGATTTTAAAAAGAAATGAATCTTTGCTAGAAGTTAAACCTAAAATAGAAAAGAGGTTTGAGAATTCTATTTTCAAAAAAGGAGAAACTTCAAAGGCTAATAAAAACAATTTTTACATCAAGAAGGCTAATATCAAATCTGTAGCCTGGATTACCAAGAAAAGGTCAACAACATCCGGTATTATTAAGTCTGAGCTGGTAAAGACTGATAACACGAAAGAATCTAAAACTAAAATTACTAAGTCTGAGCCTATGAAGACTAGTGATAGCAAGAAAGAATCAAAATTTGAAATCATAATTGAAACCACATCTGAAACCGTCGAAATTACAAGTGATAACAATTCAAAAGATAAAAAGACGGTAAAGTTTTCAAACATAAACATCATAGAAAATTTAGATGAAGAATGGGAAGTTTATTCTGTAGATGAGGGTGGATTCGATTATGCTGATGAATGTGAATTTGATTTTGATGATGGTTATCCAATTCAACCCAAGACCCAAAAGGCTTGGGTCTCGCTTTTTAAATAGATTGTTAAAATGTGTAGGGACTCCAGAGATCCGTACTTTCTAAGTGGATTTTGGATAGTGGAGCATCCAGGCATATGACGGGAATGAAGGCACTGCTATTCGACATTAAAGCTATCAATGGTGGTTATGTTGGATTTGTAGAAAATCAAGGTGGAAGGATAGTCGCCGAAGGAAAACTCTCCAATGGCGTAGTTTCATTCGATCGCGCGAACTATATTGCAGAACTTGAGAACAATCTTCTGAGTATATCACGGATTTGTGAAAAGAAATTCACAGTCCATTTTAACGACAAAGAGTGTATTATCTTGAAGCCGGGATTCAAAATACCAGATGAGTGGATTCTGATGCGAGCACCACGTGAGAATGATTTATATGTTCTTGATATGGGTGTCGCTACCACTTCATCAAAATCAACACAATGTTTTGTGTCAAAGGCTACTGAAAAGGATTCTATTCTTTGGCATTGTAAGATGGGGCATATTCATTTCCGAAAAATGAATTTCTTGGTTCATAATGATCTTGTAGAAGGCGTAAATCTTTGGATTTTTCAGATGTCTGATCATTGCTTGGAATGCAAAAAGGGAAAGCAGATCAAGAAATCTCATCCAAAGAAAATTCTAAACTCAATCAAGTTGTCATTAGAACGTCTCCACATGGACTTATTTGGTCCTGTAAATGTTCGAAGCATCTCAGGAGACTTATACTGCTTGGTCGTGACAGATGACTATTCGAGATATTCGTGGGTATTCTTTCAAGAATCAAAAGATGAAACGTTCGAGAACTTGGTTATTCTATTCAAGAAACTCGAGAACCTTTATCATTTGCCGATCAGACGCATTAGAAGTGACAATGGCACAGAGTTTAAGAATAACAAAATGAAGGAATTCTGCAATGCAAAAGGGATTCTACACGAGTTTAGTGCTCCCTATACTCCACAGCAAAACGGAGTAGCTGAACGGAAAAACAGAACTTTGATTGAAACTGCGAGAACCATGCTTGTAGATTCTAAACTTCCAATCAGTTTCTGGAGTGAAGCGGTTGCTACGGCTTGCTACACACTAAACAGGGTTCTTACTGTCAAACCAACAAAGAAAACATGTTTTGAGATGATAAACCGACGGAAGCCAAATTTGAAGTTCTTAGAACCATTCGGTGCACCATGTACCGTAATAGACCAAGATGGCAAATTCGAAGCTAAATCTCTTGAAGGTTTCTTTGTCGGATATGCCAATCCATTGAGAAGAGTATATGTTCCTTCATTGAGAAAGGTTATTGAAGCACAACACGTGGATTGTTTCAACTACACAGATCCTATTCAAAGGAAAGGTGACGCGTGGCTGTTTAACTATCAAGACCTTTGGAAGTCATTTGACTTGCCCGAAGAACCGACTGACGAAGAAGTTGCAGCGTTATACTACCTTCACCAGTCAGCGAATCAAGAACAAATTGTTTGACCAATTGTGGTTAATCAACCCACGTTGGATCCATCTTCTTTTGGCACAAATTCAAGCAATAGTAGTGTTCCAGCTGAAAATGTTTCTGAAACATCAACAACACCTGCTAGTCCTTCAACAAATGCCTCTACAGAACCAATGAATACAAAAACGGAGCCCAGTATGCCTTAGAATCAAAATTCTGACTCCAATGAAGCACCAACATTTGATGCTGATGGGGAATCATCTTCTTTAGATGAAGAAGTGGAGCAGATAACAAGTCTTCTTAATCAATCTGCAGTCCCAAACAACAGAAATGAAGCTTCATCAAGCTCTCCAAATGTTGAATTGGTCATTGATCTCAACATCACGAATCAGCAAAACTCAGTAGATGTTCCAAGTGAAGAATTGCCGCGATCATATTCCTATCATCCGTCAACAAATATAATCGGAGAACTTCAAACTGGTGTTAGAACTCGAGAGCAAATTAATAAAGCACTCAGTTGTTTCTACACTCACGTTAATGAAGCTTTATCCGATGAAAACTGGGTACAAGCAATGCAAGAAGAATTATTGCAGTTTGAGAAGTTGGGAGTGTGGAAGCTTGAAGACCTACCAGAAAATCAGAAAGCAAGTGATACAAAATGGGTCTTTAAGTGTAAACGTGATGATAGAGGGGTTATTGTTCGTAACAAAGCTAGGCTTGTTGTCAAGGGATTTCACCAGCAGGAAGGGATAGACTACACGGATGTCTACGCACCAGTAGCTCGCTTGGAATCTATTCGAATCTTTCTAGCTTTTGCATCATGGAAAGGATTTAAGGTCTATCAATTGGATGTCAAATCGGCTTTTCTGTACGGAAAATTACACGAAAAGGTGTACGTTGGACAACCACCAGGGTTTGTCGATCCACTCAACAAGAAGAAAGCGTACCTACTCGATAAAGCTCTTTATGGTCTACACCAAGCCCCGAGAGCTTGGTACGAGACGTTATCGCAACATCTCGTCGGAAACGGCTTTATCAGAGGAACTGTGGATAGTACTCTTTTCACCAGAGAAGTTGATGGCCATCTGATTATAGTTCAAATCTACGTTGACGACATCATCTTTGGATCTATAAACGATAGTCTCTGCAAGGAGTTTGAGGGAATCATGAAAAGAAATTCAAAATGTACTCGATGGGCGAAATGAAGTTCTTTCTTGGTTTGCAAGTAGATCAGCTTCCGGATGGTATTTTCATTCATCAGACTAAGTATGTTCACGACATCTTGAAGAAGTTTGGAATGGAAAGCTTGAAGCCTCTATCTACACCTCTTGCTCTAAATCACGGCATTTGCGTTGACGAGACTGGAGCCAAAGTTGACGAGACGTTATACAGATTGATGATTGGATCGCTGATGTATCTGACGGCATCGCGCCCAGATATTTTGTATCCGACCTGCCTATGCGCCAGATATCAGTCAAGCCCGAGGATCTTACACATGCAGATCGTGAAGCGAAGCTTCAGATACCTGAAAGGATGCCCAAGCATCGGCTTGTGGTACCTGAAGAACGACAATTTCGACCTCACGGGCTATGCTGATTCCGATTTTGGTGTAGATAAGTTGAACTCAAAATCAACTACAGCGGGATGCCAGTTCTTCGGAACAAGAATGGTAACCCGGCAGTGTAAGAAACAGACTACGGTCGCTCTCTCTACCTGTGAAGCTGAGTATATCTCGGCCTCCAGCTGTTGTTCACAGATTCTATGGTTTCAACAGCAGATGAGAGACTATGGTTTGCAATTTCTAGACACTCCGTTGTATGTTGATAACAAGGCAGCCATAGATATAACTAAAAATCCGGTTCATCACTCACGCACAAAACACATTGAAATTCGTTATCATTTCATTCGTGATTGCTACGAAAAGAAATTGGTGCGAATAGAAAAAATCCACACCGACGAACAAAAGGCTGATTTTTATACCAAACCATTTTCCTTGTCACGGTTAAATACTAGCTGAGAATTAACGGTATGAAAAATTTGCTGACAGGTGCGGACGCTGAGGTTGAATACGGATCGGACGACGAGTTCGCGTGATCCACATTGGTTTGTAAATATCTTTCTAGTTTAGAATTTTGTTAAAAACTAAAATCCAAAAAAAAAGAAGAAGGATGTTTTTGATTTTAGGGGGAGAAATGTTAGAGAAAATACAAAAACATTCGAAAATTTTAAAATCCAAAACATATAAAAAAATTCAAAATGTACAAAAACATTGAAAAAGACAAAAAGAGTTTAGTGTCATAAAAGGAAATGATAGTACATCAGTGGACTATCACAGTATGCTAAAGAATTGTAAAGTTCTAAAAATGATAAAAGGATGTGTGGATAGGCTTAACACGTTCAGTAAACTATTTTCGAGATGTAAACTAAATTTAGCAACTGCTTAAACTTGTGGATTAACATATCTTGGATATATGGACTTAGTACTCCGAAATTTCGTTTGAAAGATTGCCTGATTCTGAGATACAAGGTTTTTATAGATAGTTGATATCTGGGCTATTATACAAGTTCTTCTGATTTTGCGGAAGCAATGGCCTAAAACTTCTATAGTACTTTCGCTATAAACCCCCAAACTGCATGCAATATTGAAAAAAATCAAAAGATCTAATCATTTGCAGTGCTAAAAAATTCCTTAAGTGAAACACACCTTAAAGACGAGCCTTCATCTCTTTGTCTGTACGGTAGTACTAACCTGAGCTCTCAAGGTCTCGCACAACCCAGATACAGATATCAATTAGCTATATTAACCTGTAAGATGAAATCTAGGGAATCTGGATACGAGAGTATATTCAAGAAGTGGGAACCACAGTTAAGTCAAGTTTCATAAATCATATCTTAACATATCTTGAAACAATTGAGAAATGTGGTAAAGCTTAAGTGGACAAACATATCGAAAATCTAGGTAAACGAGTTTAAAACTTAAAGTCATTTAAAGGTCAACGGTACTGGTGATATGTCTCAATTAACTGATATGATCCTTAGACATGAATTCACAAAAATATGTCTGTAAATATGTTTGTAAATAGTGTACATTGTTCTGTACATAGTATTTCAGCTTTACAGATTAAAATCAAAAAGATTTTTGGTGTGTTTTTAGCATAAACTTGCAAAAATACAAAAAGATTTTAATTCTACATTGTTTTCAGCAAACCAATGTTGGAGAACGGATCTTCTAAGTCTGGTAAGATGCTAGAACTGGTGGGAATCTCTTTGACAAACGGGTTGGGAGCTAATCTGTTAAATCTGAAAAAGTCAAAACGATAAAAGGTTCATTAATTTGAAACTTTGTTTTTGAAAATATCAACAGTTTGTTCGTACGAGTCTAATCCGGGGTCATTAACTTGGACTCGGCAGACAAATCGGTTAACCAAGGTCATTAGCTTGGACTTGGTCAACTGAGTGGATTTTCATAACTGGTAAAAAGTTGGAAAGTTCAAGGGATAAAATGAACAGTTGAAAAGTTTTGAAATTTGTGGTTTGGCAAGTTTGGCCGAACTTGCTAAACTGATTCAAGTTTAACATCTAAGCAAGTTCGACCGAACTTGCTAAAAAAGTATGGTTGTGTTGTATTAGAATTAAGTTCGCCCGGACTTAACTGGGCCCTTATGTTGGCTTAGCAAGTTCGCTCGAACTTGACATGGTATAAATACCATTCAAGTTCGACCGAACTCACTTATCAGCACACACACAAACTCTCGAGCGAACTTGAACTTTGAGAGATCTTGTGTGATTTTGGCAATTTCATACCGTTAGGCTGCTGGATTTTCGTTAGTTTTTGGTGATTTGCACACCAATCACTATGGCAGAGGTACTGATTCGAGCTTGAACCATGGTTTGATCGTGTATGAACAAAATAGATCTAAAAGTTTGATTTTTCAGATAGTTATAGGTATTATTGGACAAAATTGAACATAGATCCTTAACCTACACTTACGACCGTATAAACATTTTTGATTGAACAGAAATGGTCATTTGCATGTTTGAACCGATTTGTAAGTTTGGAGAAGACGACAAGTTCGGCCGAACTTGTTGTCAAGTTCGAACAAACTTGCATCTAATGTCTTTAAAAATTGATAGATCTAGCATCTTCGACCAAACTTAGGTTTGAAAGTCTGATTTGTTATTGTGTGTATAAGTTCGCCCGAACTTATATAATGAACATGTGTTTTAGACATGTTCGGGCGAACTTAGTTAAAGCAGATTGTTATAACATATATTTCAAGTTCGCCCGAACTTGATATAAATGTTAGAAAATTTTTGAAAATTTTCTCGAAAAGCATGCTAATTGTTTTGCGTCATTTTTCTGGCACAGGTACCAGCGCATGTAATCTCTGTTGAGTTCTCCAAAACTCACAACACATGTATCACGCTCGACAAAACAATTTGTCCGTCACTTAAGGAATATGATAGTATATTGAAGTTTCTCGAACAAAGCCCTATATGCAGAGCCATAACAGAGCGTACAGTGTCGTATTGTTTACATATAGTTCATTTTTGGATGAATGCGAGCCTTAGCGCTGATGAGAAGACGATTTCTTCAACAGTGCAAGTTGGAAATGAGCTCAAGCCGATTACAGTAACTGAAGATGATATTCGAAGGATTTTCCATTTCAACGACAACAAAGATGATCCGATTCATCTAGACGAAAAGATGGTCCGTGGCTGTTTCTTTCGTATGGGATACAAGGGGAGTGTAAACAAACCTACGTTGAAGAAAGGGGAGGTGCCTAACCCCTACAAGCTTCTAATGCACACCATTATTCATACATTCAGCCATCGCAAGGCCGGATTAGATGATTTTCATGATTACTTAGCTTGCATGGCAACGACATTGATTCTGAAGAAGCCGTTTAATTTCTCGAAGTTAGTGTTTACACACATGTCAAAGAACATGGAGGATTCTAGATTGTGCTTATATCCGAGGTTTGTACAAATGTTGATCGACGAGAAGTGTGCCAACATTGCACGACATCCAAATGATGTGCTGTATTTAGTTCATCTTGATGAAACTACTGTGAAGAAGCTTATCAAGTTCCAGAAACAAGCTTCAGCTCCTGTTGCCAAGCAAGTATTCGGAGCCATTAAACAAGTGGAGAAAAGATGGTAGCGACGACGAGAAAGAACTTAATGCTGAACGAGAATGGTTCAAAGAATTCAAACCTAAGGCAAGGAGTGAATGGTTTTTGAAGGCTGAAGCTGATAAGCCGAAAAAGAAGCGAGCTGCTAAGAAAGTAGAAACAATGCTAGTTAACGAAGAAGAACCTGAAAGCGTTGAAGCAGTTGCTGGATCGAGCGCTGTAGTTGTAATTGAAAGTCAGGAAACTGTAAAGTCAACCCAAGAAGATGTGATTTCTGCTACTTAAGAGAATGAAGAATCTGATGAAGAAGTTCCTGCCAAAGAGCCAGAAAAGACTGAGACTAAGATTAGAGCAGAGAAAGAAAAAGAAACGAATGCTGATTTCGATCCGAGTCAGTAAAAAGAATCGGATGAAGAGAGACCAAAGAAAAAAGTTAAACGCTCAAAGTCTGCTACTGTATCTTCAACTAAGACTACCGGGTCTCCTCAGACGAAGGGTAAAAGAAAAGAGAAGAAAGCTCAGAAAGCTGTGAGCAAGAGGTACACAAGCAAGTTGAAAAGCACAGAAGCCCCACAAGAACCTTCTGGTGCTTAGGAGAAAGGATTCACACAAGAACCTCCTCCACAAGACCCTCCTTTATTGTTCATGCTGAAATTGAAAGGCAAGGAGTTACACAAGAACCTCCTGTGTCTGATTTTGTTGAAGTTCCTGTCATCCAATCACCTGTTGCTCCGACGACTTCAAATATTGAAAGTTCTACTCCTAAGAAGTCAACACTGAAAGTTGCAACACCTAAAGATCAACGCCAAAGACACCAAGGGGAAATCTGTTTGGTGATATGCCACATGGTCCAATCAGTCTCGAAGACTTGGATCAGTTTTTCCCAGAATCTAATGTTGAGATGCTAGAAAAACGTGTGAAGGCGTTGGAAGAGAAAGTTGCACAGAATGAGGTTGAAAAGGCTGAGCTTGTTAAGAAGGTGAATCAAAGCGAGGTCGAAAAAGAGTTGCTTGATGATAAAGTGAAGGTGATGGAAAATGAGCGAGAGTACTTCAAGGCGTTGATAGAAAGTCTGTAGGATGCTAATGAGAAATTGCAGACCGAGATTGCAGAGTTAAAAACAATTTAAGCACTGAACGATAGAAGATTTAACAGATTGTAGAAAGTGTTAGCAAACAATCTGAACATTGATTTCATTGCTGAATACGATCGTCTGGATCGTCAGGAAGCAAAAGAGCGTGCCGAGAAAGAATTAGTTGAAAGTGGTAAAGGAAAGCATGTTGAGGGTGAAGCCCCTAAATCTTCTGAGACTGCTGAGAAGTCTTCTGATGTTCCTGAGAAACCAGTTGAAGATATTTCAAAATCTTCCGAGTCTGATATCCAAAAGTTTGACGAATCTGTCAAGCCTTCCGATTCTATCATTGTTACTGAAGAAAAAGACGATGCTGAAGCTGAAAAGGAAGATAAGGATGAAGATGAAGAGGAAGAGGGGATAGAGGATTGGAATGTTGGTGATGATGATGATGACGATGATCAGGGTAATGTTGGTATTAGAGTTTCTGAAGCCAAAATCTCTGATGCTTTTGATTTTACTGCCCTAATGGACGATGAATCGAACAGAATGGAAGATAAAAGTCAGGGGGAGTCATGGCAGAAACGGCCAACTGATGATGATATAAATATGGCAAATGTCGATCGATCTGCGAAGCCTGTTTCTGCATTACCTACAAAGCCTTTAATGCTAATGTTTGGAACATAATGTGGAAGAAGGTGAGTTGTACATAATTACTCGAAAGAAGATTTGGTGAGACTAGTTGAAGTTGAAGCTGAGAACTTAGAGTTTGATTTTGAGGAAGTTATGAATGTTAACACATTTGAACAAAAAGAATATCAGTATGACAGAAGGTTTGAAGCTGATGAGTACAATCGAGTGATAGTTGAAGATTGGTCCTCAGATGATGAATCAGATCAGAAAGCTAAGTACGTCGGTCAAAATTCAGAAAGTTTTCCTACGTTTGAAGAGATGTACAAACAACTTGATGAAGATATGATTAAAGATAAGATTGCTGAAGCGTTACGAGAAGGAAAGATTCCTAAGCCGATGACCAAAGAAGAGACAACTGAAGCGAAAAAGTCCTGGTTCAGGGAGATGCCACGTGAACGTAAGTTTCGACGTCCACTAGCATTCTTCACCAGAGATAAAGATGTTTCTTTGGGAGATATACTGAGTTGGGGATGGTTTAAAGAGCTCAAAGTATATGCAATCAAAAGGGAATTTGGAGTGCAAAACTTCAAATATCTTGCTGATTTCAAAACACTGCCGTACTAGGATATGGAAGAGTTAGTACAAACAATGAATGTTACTTACCATATGAAGACAACAGATCAGTTGTTGTGGAAGATGATTAAGTACAAAGCTGTTAAAGGTTGGAATTACTTGAAGCCGTTTATTCCAGGACGAAGGGTTAAGATCAATAAGGTTACAGGGGAAAAGGACATAACGTTAATTATGAAACGTCCTAGAGCCATGAGGAATATGCCACTTATGCCGATCGAACAGAACTTCTATCCTTTATTCAAGTGGTGGCAGATAGATCCAGCTACTTGCGAAGCGGTGATCGTGTTAAAATTTGAAGATCACCTGGATATTACTAAGGAACGGGTTGAAGTGATGGGTCATCAGGGTATGAGAGGTTTGTGGAGGACGATAAGGATTCTAGATCCTATGTGGTTGGTTAACTGCTCGAGAGAAGATATAAATTGCCTTTTCTACAACAAGATTGTTTTTGAAGTACGTGAAAAGGTACAAGCTATGCAGTTTCAAAAGGTTGTGAACGTTTGTTATGCACGTGAAGTAAATTCTGGAAAGATGTGGCAAACAAAGTGGAGGGATATGGAGAGAGTTGAGTTTTTAAAAGAAGAAACCAGAAATGAGGCGATTATAGAAAGAATGGAAAAAGCGGTAAGGCAAAGTTCGCTAAGAATGGCTAACTTTAAAAGACCACCGCCAACTGACCAAACGGCTGATCCAAAGAAAGAACAACGAAGGAAGCTGTTCAAGAACTTCTTCAGTCATGTACGTTAACGTTTTTTTGAAGACAGAGTTTTGAAGACTGATACAAGATGAAGACTATATCCAAGGGGGAGTCTGTTGGTGCATAATGTCTATGTCTTAGTCTTATATCGAGTCTGTATTGTATAGAGCTGAATAGGCTAGGTTTTGAAGTATTTATGTTTAAGCTTAGCCAAGTTCGCCCATGGTAACACATGTAAGCATGTTCGGGCGAACTTGCTTATGCAAGTTCGGGCGAACTTGTATCACCTAGGCCGAACTTGTGTGGCTATAAATACCTAGCTTAGATCTCTCATTTGTAACTTTGGCATTTCAGAGGCGAAGCTCTGTCAGTTTGTACTCTCGAAGTTTATTCAATAAAACTGACGTTTAACTGATTAGATCTTGTCTATTGGTAAACACGAAGTAATATTTCCGCTATTATGGACGTTAGATATCAAATTTAGGTTCCTAAGCATCGAGGATCGGTCCTACAACATAAAGTTAACTTTTCGCTCTCAAACACAGACTCTACGTAATACGCTGACATAGGTAACCGACATATGCATCAACAATTTATACAAAAACGTATAATTATCCTTTTAAGGCATGTTCTTCCCCCAAAACAGTTTATAACACAGTAAAAAGAGGGGTCTAGTGACACTCACCTTTGGGTGCGTTTTTTAATTTGCGCTATCCCACAATTTGATTCTACACGTCCTAATATAGAAAGAAATGATTTAACAATCAATATTCCACAAAATCCCTAAGTTTCTCCAATACTTAGAATTTTCATATAACTTTGAGATTTTCTCGAAAAGTCTTTATTTTCGATTATGTTGGCGTATTTATATATATGTGTTCATATATATATATATATATATATATATCTAGGATGAGGATCATTACAGAACACTAACTATCGCGAGAACAAAAAGAACAACTCTAAAATACTAAATTTTGAGATTTAAGGTTCATATTTTTCAAATTTATGTTTTTACATTCATATGTGTATTATATATACATAAAAAACCATATATTTTTACCTACACATTCCCTACATGTTGGTAATTTAATATACACATAACCTACATATGTGTAGGTTATACAAAAAGTGCAATTTTTCCATATTTTGTTTTGAATCCTAGTGTAAGAAACAATAAATATTACATTTTGTAACATTGTCATTTACTTTTTAGGTTTTTAGATTTGAAAAATGGGTGATTCATTGTGTTCTGCGTGTTCTCGCAATATTTAGTGTTCTGCATAGAACCTTCCTCTCTCTATATATATATACATATATATATATATATATATATATATATATATATATATGTCTTTAAGATTTTGCGACTTGAACGATTTAGTGGTGACCCTCATTATATTATATCCGTTATCACGCCCGTTTATAAGCAATATATCTACGATTTGCGCATCGTAATATATATGTACTTAAATGTGAACATATAATCAAGTATCGTAATACACGTATCTCGTTAACTTATATATCTTATCATTTTAAAGCACTCATACATGAAATAACTCATCAAGTTAACCTATGTATAATTTTTATGCTCGGCAAATAAGTTACCCATTTAACACGATGTTTACCGGTATTACCGTTTTAACCGCACAAGTGTACATGCATAGCCTAAATCCCTACTATCATGTTATCACTTTGCATATCACATAATATATTGTTGGGATTGAACGCTATCAAAGGAACATATGATACAAAGCCAAAACTACATCAGATGTTTGATCCAAGTACAACAGAGTTTCTAAACTCTGATCTAACCTTCTGTTGAAGCTAAAGTTTGCTACACAAGTATTGTTGATGCCAAGGTCTGATGAAACAAAGCTCTGATGAAGAATAAAGCTAAGGTCTGATGAAGACCAACATAGTTTAGGGTTGTCAGTGTTAATGTTTATCAATGTTTTTAATGTAACAGTATTTGTAATAAGCAGATGATAGGTTAAACTGTGGTTAGGGTTAGTCATTTAGTTGTTAGCAGTCACTGTTAACCCTGACGTCATCAAAGATGCTCAGAGGTTAGACATTTTGTATAAATAGAACAGTACATTGTACTGTTCCATCCATCTATTAAAAGATCATTTACCAATCATCTTCTATGCATTTTTGTACGTTCAAACTTACTTATAAAAGGTTGAGGGGGAGTTTGTGATTCACATGTAAAACTATAAGTTTGAAAGCATGATGATGAAAACAATCTTCCATTGATTATAATACAAAATTTTCTATTTCCGCTGCAAATTCACTCTTTTTTACCTTCTTCCATTTACCATCTTTAAAACAATTACAATCAATTCATACTCAGATCCTAACAATTGGTATCAGAGCTTGGTCAATCAAAATTTGTTTAAACTATCAATTTGATTTGAAAGATCAGCTCTCCCTGCTAATTAGTTTGATTGTTTTCATTGGAAAACAAAGTTTTATTACGTTTAAAGTTTTTAAACAAAGTCTGTTTAAAACAATTCAGAAATGTCTCAAAACACACCGGATTCCAATACTGGATCTATGTTTAAACCTCCGATGCTGGTCAGAAATGAGTATTAAATATGGCAGCATCAGATGAGTCACATTTTAGCTCAGCAAAACACCGGTTGCTGGAGGTCTGTTGTATTTGGACCACATGTTCCATTGGTTCCAAGTACAGAGGACCCTGATAAACAAGTTCCAAACAATCCTAAAAACTACTCCGAGCAGGATTTCCAGAAAATAGAGTTAGATGCTAAGGCGTTTAGCATTGTTGCTTCTTCCTTACCTAACGAAATCTATGCTGGCCTGTTCCACTGTAATAGTGCAAAGGATTCGTGGGATGCCTTGACAGAGCAATTCGATGGAACTGAGGAAGTGATCGAAAACAATAGAGAAGTTCTGAATCAACAAAATGAAACTTTTGTCATGTCAAAGGTGAGTCTCTAACCCAGAAGTTCCAATGATTTAGCTGTCTTATAAGCGAGCTTAAACTGGTTAACGTGGAATTTCCTAATTCGACTGTCAATAGTCGTTTCTTAAGATCGTTACTAGATAAGTGGCACACCATAGCTTTCGTGACACGAACATCTGTCGGGTTTAAAGAAATGAAACTTACCCAATATCATGGTATATTCCTCACATATGAGAGAGAGTTAAACCAGAAAAAGAAGTTGCAAGAATCAGGCAAGGTTGCTGATGGTTATACTTTTGGTAACACATAACTTTTAGGCCAAGAAAAGGGTTCTGGCAGTGGAAAGGATCAGGTTATGGTCATTTTATTGACATAACTTCTGGAGGAAACTTTAACTCTGATTCTTACTCACCCAACTATGCATTTACTGCAAGTGGGGAAAGCCAAACCCCTGACAACCTTTCCTTTGAGTTGAATGATCTTCAACACTTTGAACCAACTGATATAGAAGAAATGGACATTTTGCACCAACTAGCTCTATTAAGTGTTAGAGCTAGTAAATTTTACAAGAGAACTGGTAGAAAATTTCCAGGGTTGCATAGGGGGTTGAAGGTTTGGCTGGATAAATAAAAAATCAAGTGTTATAAGTGTAACATGTTAGGACACTTTGGTAGGGACTGTCGATCTTAAAATTCTGGACCCATTGTTACACAGCCCTAGTTCCAGACCTCAATACACACAAAGCATTGCTCATTATTCCCAATATACCCCTGCTCCTCAAATGCAAAACACTGCTCATTTTGCACAGCCTGCTGCCGCTGTTCCACAAATTGAGTATGTTCAAGCACCACATCCTCAAGTGCATGTGCAACCTGCACCTCATGTCGCTCAAACTACTCAAACCACTGCTACGGCAGAGGTTAACCAACAGAGCTTTTTCACACAAGGCTTTTTTGACTGGAGTAGTTTGCCTGAGGAATTAACTGATGAAACCAAAAATGATTTGGAAAATGAATTTTGCTTAATAGCTTTAGAGACAATTGTTGAAGGTGATGAATCTGTGGAATTAGTGTCTAAATCCAATTAGTTTAAAGTTCATGATGAAATAGTGGTTTCAAAAGAAAATGTTGATGAAGAGAAGGACTCTCTATCTGATCCATGGGATACCAAGGTGTGTGAAGATGATTGTGACTGTGCTCTAATGGTTGCTTCCAAGGTATCACCTCAGATCCTCAAAGATCTATGTTCTGAAAAATGCATAATAGCTTTTGCAAACATAAAAAAAGTGAATGAAAATCTTAGAAACAAAATTTTAGAAGATGAACTAAATTTTGAAAAACTCACAAAAGAGTTGAAAACAAAGTTGGTTCACAAAGATTCTGAAATCAGCAGTCTAAAGCATGAGGCAAGCATAACCAAAGATCAACTCCAAACTATGATAGAGAAATATCAAGTTTGCAAAAAGGAGTTAGAATCTACCCAGATCACTTGTGAAAAATGGGTAGAATCTTGCAAAGGTTATGAATCATGTTAGAAAATCAGATCAAAAGTAACATAAAATTTGGCATTGGTTTCAAGAAAAATGACCAAGTTTCTGAAAATATTACTAAAATTGAATCTGAGATGGTTGAAATTGTCCCAAAAAATTTGGCTGGTGAAGAAATAAAAGTCACTAATAAAAATGAAAACAAAATCATTTTGGAAAAACATGAGGGATCCTCAACCTTTGAAGAAGTTGAGAAATATCAATTTAAACCCACATGGTCAGATGAGTGTGACATTTTAGAAAATTTCAAGCCAATGGACTTCTCAACCATTGATGGTGTCAAGGCACCAAAAGCAAGGATAATCCCTATAAAGGACTTCCAACAGATGTTACAACGTCTGTTGAAATGAAGTCTGAAAAAGGGAAGAAGAAAGAAAAGGTCAAAAACTTGTTTTGTAACTTTTGTGAGAAAAGAAATCATGTCACTTAAAACTATTTTCTGTTAAAAGCGTATGACATAAACAAAACTTGTGTAATCCCAAATTCTTCAAAGTGCATCATCTGTGGTAGAACAAACCACATAACCCAAGAGTGTGTTATCTTCAAACCTATAACACCAAGGTAAAAGAGATTAAATCAAAAGCTTTTGAAAGTCAAAGTTCAAGATCTACTAGAAATAAATCTAAGCAGACCTTTTAACCTGTTGAAACATCTGTTACTAACGCAATTAACAAAACCTTTGTTCCCAGAGAGGTACAAGTGACAGATGCACCACCTGCAAACATGTATCCAAGAGGATATGGCCAACCTATTATCAAAAGGTTCCTCTTAGTTATGAGGGTTACAAAAAACCCTCAAAGCCAAGAGTCATTAGGCATACTCATGGTTACCAACATCTGATAGGAAATGGTTCACAAAAGTGGTTACAAAGACCAAATCAAACCACTGTCCATATTCCTGATTTTGAGATCGGACAATCTGTGACTCCATCCAAAGCCATTTTGGCTTTCGAGACCCACCTAAACTAATTGTTTACTTATGTGCAGAGAGCTTCTACTTGCCATGATAGTTTATGGTATGTAGATAGTGGAGGCCGCAGGCACATGACAGGATGTAGAGCCCTTCTCAAAGACTTCATGGCTCATGGAGGGGGTGATATATCCTTTGGTAACAATTCAAAAGGGAAGATGTTGGGGCCAGGGTCTGTTCAAGCTGGGAAACTCAAATTTGAGCATGTTAATCTCATTGAAAATCTAAACTTCTACTAGCTAAGTATCTCACAAATGAGTGACAACGGATATGGATCCTTCTTTATAAAGAAAACATGTCAAATTGTAGGACCAGAGGTTGTTAAAAAGATTGATCAAATCATTGTTGAGAGCAAAGCACAACTTGTTGCTCATAGGAGTGGCAATATGTATGTATTTGATATGTTGAAAGATAATCCAATGTCTAATGCATGTCTGTTCTTGGTTGCATCTAGCAAAGAGACAGAGTTATGGCATAGAAGACTTGGACACACAAATCTGAAAACTATCACCACTCTCTCAAAACGAAATCTTGTCAGAGGTTTACCCTCAGAGCAATTTACTTGTGATGAACATTGGGTTTGCGGTTTAAAAGGTAAACAACATAAAAGCTCATATAAGTCAATTGAAGAGTCCAAAAGAAGTCATTGCTTACAATTGTTGCACATGGATCTCTTTGGCCCTGTAAAAATCATGAGTCTCACAAGGAAAAGATATTTTCTAGTCACTGTAGATGATTTTTCAAGGTTTGCATGGACATTTTTCATGCACTCTAAATATGAAACTGCTGGCATTTTGAAAAATTTTGTAAAACAAGTTGAAAAGCAATTTGAACTTCTAGTAAAAATTTTTAGAAGTGACAATGGGACAGAGTTTAGGAATTTGGAGTTGGATGCTTTCTGTGAGTCAAAAGGGATTGTTAGACAATATAGCATCCCAAGGAATCTAGAACAAAATGGGGTGGTTGAAAGGAAAAATAGAACTTTAATTGAATCAACAAGAAGTATGCTTGCAGACTCAGGTTTACCCTTGTCTTTTTGGGCAGAGGCTGTCAACACTGCTTGCTATGTTCAGAACAGAGTTTTGATTAACCCCAGGCATCAGAAGACTGCCTACGAAATTCTTTACAAAATCAAACCTCTGATCTCATATTTTAATGTCTTTGGCTGCCTATGCTTCATTTTAAACTTAAAAGACTCAATTTCAAAGTTTGCAGCCAAAGTTGATTGTCGTATTTTCTAGGAAACTCAACCACTGCTAAAGCCTACAGAGTTTTTAACTCTAGGACCAAGTATGTGGAAGAAAATTTGAATGTGAAGTTTAATGAACTCTCTTCATTGAAAATCCCAGCAAATCCTACTGAACTGTTTGATCTAGATAAATTTACATTTGAAGATGTGTCTATTAAGACTAATCATGCAGGTACATCACAATCTTCACATCAAGATCAAGGATATGATAGTGTGCTTCCACAATTCAAAGTCAGTCCATCCATCAGAGGAGCAGTTGTTAATAACAATTGTGAAAACTCTGCTACTATTGGCTCAATAGTTGTTGACCCTCAAACCTCTGCCAGCTCACAAAATCAAACCACTGTTGATAAAAGTCCACACACTGTGAACAAAAATCAACACAACCTCACATCCATTCCTCCTATCCCTCCACCTCCATTCCAAACAGATGTTGGCACTTCAAATTTGCCAACAGATGTTAGCTCAGATGATTCCCATCTGCAGCCTTCACCTCCAAATTCCATTGTCCCATACCAAGGAGATTTGATTTTCCTTAAAAGCCATCCATTGAATCAAGTTTTTGGCAACATCAATGATGTAGTGCTCATAAGAAGCCAATCCCAAAACATTTGTCTTTTTGCTGGTTTTCTATCACTCACACAACCTGTCAAGTATCAAGAGGCACTAAAAGACAATAGTTGGGTAGAAGCCTTGCAGGAGGAGCTCCTAAAATTCAAAAGACAACAAGTTTTGGAACTTGTACCACTGCCTAAGGATGTATGTCCAACTGGCACAAAGTGGGTCTTCAGAAACAAAACTGATGAAAGGGGTATTGTTATCAAGAACAAAGCAAGGCTTGAGGTTCAAGGCTACAGACAAGAAGAAGGCATTGACTATGATGAAACCTGTGCTCCTTTAGCAAGGTTAGAAGCCATCAGATTGTTCTTAGCCTTTGCTACCAACCACAACATCAAACCATTTAAAATGGACATCAAAAGAGCATTCTTGTATGGAAAGATCAAAGAAGAAGTGTATGTGTGTCAACCTCCTAGATTTGAAGATGCATTTCATCATGATCATGTATACAAGCTCAATAAAGCATTGTATGGTCTAAAACAAGCACCTAGAGCCTGGTATGAAACTCTATCCACTTTTCTCTTATCCCTTGGATTTTCAAGAGGTAAAATTGATAAAACTTTATTTTTGAAATGGAAAGGAAAAGATCTGATGCTTGTCCAAATTTATGTGGATGACATCATTTTTGGATCCACATGCACTGCCATGTGTGAAGAGTCTAGAAAACTCATGGCAGCAGTGTTTGAAATGAGTGCAACGGGTGAGTTACAATGTTTTCCTGGTCTTCAAGTTAAACAAATGCACAATGACACTTTCATTCATCAAAATAAGTATGTCAAAGAACTTCTTAACAAATTTGATATGAATGACTGTAAACCTTGTAGCACACCCATGGCAACCTCACAGCTTGTCACTGTTGATGACAAAGATGACTTCGTTAATCAAACTCTCTACAGAAGTATGATTGGGTCTTTATTGTACCTAACTGCTTCTAGGCCAGGCATCATGTTTGCTACATGTGTTTGTGCCAGATCCCAGTCAGCACCTAGAAAGTCAAATTTAATTGTTGTGAAAAGGATATTCAGATACATAAAAGGTGCTCCCACAGTTGGTATCTTGTATCCTGCTAATGGAAACATTGATCTTTCAGGTTACTCAGACAGTGATTTTGCTGGTTGCACACAACAAGGAAGTCCACATTAGGAGGAGTTTAGTTCCTAGGTGATTAGTGTCTTGGCAAAGTAAAAAGCAAGTTGCAGTATCCACATCCACTGCTGAGGCAGAATGCATTGCTGCTGCAAGTTTCACTTCTTAACTCTTGTGGCTTCAAAACCAACTGGTGGATTTTGGTGTAACTGCATTAAAGACTTCTCTCAAGATAGACACTTAAGCAGCTGAAAACATCATTAAAAATCTAGCTTCTCATTCCACAACAAAGCATATTGACATCAGACATCACTTTATGAGAGATTGCTATGAAAAAGTTTTGATTTCTTTAAAACATGTCCATACTAAAGATTAACTGACAGATGTTCTAACCAAAGCATTAGATACATCAACCTTTGAAAGTCTGATCTCTAGGATTGGAATGCTAAACATGAACTAAAAGCAAGGTGGTGTGTTCCACATTTAAATGGCAATCAAATGTTTTCAGAAAATAAAAAATCTATCCTTAAAAATAGTTCAAAATTTAAGTTTTCAATAAATCTCACAAGTCTGATACATCCACTATTCTCTTCAAACCACTGATGGGCTTGAAATTCTATCCACTATCAAAAGTGTATCCTCTGGTTGGTCAAACCACTGTGTTGACCTTATCCACTAATAAGCTCTCCACTGATAAGCTATCCACTGATAGTGTAAAATCAAAGCACTGTTCCCATCCACTATTGACACACAAAAGTGTTTCTCCATAACACATGTCTTCCATTCACTATCACAGGATACACGTGGACAGATGATAGCCGTCAGATCTTTGCCACGTCATCATCACTTTTTCACTTTATAAAACCCTGTTTATCCCAATCGGAGATTTTTACTCTGCCGTATCGAATTTAAAATTCCAAAAGCGGTTTTCTCTCAAATCTTCTTCTTCGCAATTGTTCTTCGTTTGACACATTCACCATGACGCTTATCATCAAAACACCCCACAATTACACAGCCATTTTTGAAGAAACTGACTCAAATAGACAATATCATGGTATGATCAAAGTCTTGAAAGAGTCGAAATTCAAAGAAATCATGGAAATCAAAGCCCCAATCTATCAAGATTCATTACGTCAATTCTGGGCAAATGCTGAGGTTCATTATACAAAGAAAAACCTTATGGCATTGTTTCCACTTTGGGAAAAACACTTCTTGAAGTAACCCATGCTTCCATTTTAGAGGTCTTTGGTTTCAATGACCTAAATCATGTTACTTCTTTTCCGATCACTGATCTACACAACGAATTCATTGAAAGAGGGTAAGAAGGTCAACTTACAAGTAAAACTGTCTATAAACCTAAATTTTCTGCTGAAATGAAAACTTTCTTTCACACATTGTTGACATGTTTGTCGGCCAAGTCTACTGCTTTTAATGAGATACCTCTAAACATGCAATATTTGGGATATGCAATCTTGACAAAATCTGATTTTAACTTCTCTCAAGTATTGTTCAATGACTTGGTGACAAACATTAACAACATCAAAAAGGGTCGTTCTACTTTCTTATGCACCCTAGATTTTTAAGTGTTTATCTTTAAAAGAAAGTTGGTGATGCAGTTAAACAAGGTGTTGTGACTTCTCATGGTAGCCTAACACATGAAACTTTTACTCGCATCACCAACCAATCAAATGTTTCAGAAACACAAGTAGATGGGGCTGAGCAAATTTTAGAACAAACATCACAAGCTCAACCCACTGCTACTGAGCCCACTGCTCCTGGTGATCAAAGTAATACAATCAGTGCTTTGAAACCCACACCAATCATCTCCAAAAAGAAACCAAAAAGAAAATCCAAAAAGACAACCAAACCTAAAACCAAAAAGGGACATCTGGAAGATGAGATCCCAGAGGTTAAGCCAGTGACAAAACAAAAGTCACCTGAAAACACAGCCGCTACTTCCTCACAACATATGTTAGAAAGATCTCAACCCATAAGCCAAACTCCTCTTGGTTCCTCATAAAAGGAACTAGTTGTAAGCACAGGGACACCTATATATGAAGTTCTAGACCCACTTGGCTCTATCTTCCGAGCCCCTCTCCCAGGGCAATGTCGCCTTTTACACCACAACCCTCACCATTAAATCTTCCACAAACTATCATACCTCTGTTGAAAGCAATAGATATGGATCAGACACAAATCAGTTCTTCTCACAACCTATCACTGAGAATATACTCCAACAAGGGACTGATTCTGATGCCTCTATCTTTGCTATCCCATCAACAGCTGAGGAAGCTACATCCCTTGGGTTAGATGTAACCCTTGGTGATAATTCAAGTGGAGCAATCACGACAATTGTAGAACTCCCAAGTTCTCAGTTGGATAGTGGTTACATCTATAAGACTCTCTTGAAGGCAACCACTGTTGAGGCTACCAAGGTAACCACTGTTCAAGTGGGAAGTCCCCAGTTCCAAGAAAAAGGCGCATCGGTGTCTGAAGCTATGAAGGTAACTTCTGCTAATGATAACAGAGATAAAACAACCACTGGTAGAAGTTCAGATGATCCTATTAAGTTAGCTGATGAGCTAAGATACAAAGAATTGACGGAGAGAGTATCCAATATTGAATTATCTGTTGCTGATATAAAAAATATGATGCAACAAATGTTACAATCTTGAAAGAGTCAATCTTCTGCTCCAACATAAACCGCTGTTGAGCTATGGCAACTCTTGTATCCTCTACTTCAACAACAAAGACAACATGCTTATCTTCAACATGAGCAACACATACAACAGTGTAGAAATATGGTTGATGCAAAATATCAAGACACACTTGCATACATTAAAGCCATCAAAGCTCCATTGCTTCAAACCACTGGCACTTCTCCTCCTACTGTTATACTTGTTGAAACAGCAGATGCTAAAAAGGGGGAGAAAGAAAAAGAAGGGATAAAGCTAAAGCCTGATCCTAAGGCCAAACTAGTTGTTGAAATCCCAAAGCCAGATGGGTCAAAGAAAATTGATGAGACCCTCAACTTCTTTGCTGAAGAAAAGCAAAAGAGAAAAGAGAGGTTGGAGACTTAAGGTACAGATAGATTTGAAAAAGAAAAGATTGCACAAATGGACAAGGAAGATATTGGTACTTCAAAGCAAAGGAGAAAGTATTCCAGAAAGGTTAGACAACCAATATCCACCCCTTCCAAAACCGTTGCTCAATCTGACAGCACATCAAAACCATCATCACCACCAAAAATTCCACAAACCCTGAACCATCAGATGTTATAACACCTGTTGTGTCAACAGTTGTTGATACAACAGTGGTTACTACCGATGATACCTCAACCACTGCCTTAATCACTTTTCCAACCACTACTTAACAAATACCCACTCCCACAAGAATTCCCAATCAACCACCATAACCCAAACTCATTTTCAAAAAATTAGGAAAACGACAAATGTTATAAATGATGAAAATATCACTCTTTCACCATTTCCATTATCCTTACAACCACTGACCACAACCTCTGTTACTCTTCAAATATGCACATCATCTCAAACCATTGTGAAACTAGTGCTTCCTCTTACCACTCAATTCCCACTGGATCTACCTGTTGTCAAGGAAGAGATCAAATCCTTCTATTCTAAAGAAGATCCAGAAAAGAGAAATTTCCTATCTCTGCAAGGTTATCCTAAACCCAAGAACATTGATGAATACCTTCAATTAATGGCCAAACAAGCAGAGGATATAACTAAAAGAGATACAAAGGGAAGAAGTGATAGAGATGTTTAGAACTACATGCAATATCAACTTAGCTAGGTCCAAAGACTTGAAGACTTCTCCAAAGACCTTTGCAAGAGACTATCTGAAAAAGATGATGATAGTCTGAGAAAAGATTACATAGATCACATCATGGAAAACAAACTGTATAAGGCAACAAGAGCACAGTTCAAAGACTGGTCTGTGAGTGATATGAAACAAGTGGTAGAAAGGATGCAAGAAATGATGAAAGATCATAGCAAAAAGGCCACTCCTCCAGACTGGAACAAATTCAAGAAGAATGTGCCTGACAAAGCCTTGAAACTCAAAAGAATGAAAGAAGAGTTAATTGCTGCAAATTATGGATAAAAGAATCAGATTAGAAGGTGGTCAGAGGTTAAGGTTGTGGAAGCTTATAAAGGTTTGGAAGAGCTGAGAAAAAGAGACCCAACAGTGCCAAATAAGCCAAACTACTCAGCATCATAGGTTATAGTTCATTAGACCCAACCTTCTCAAAAATCAACTTTAACATCTACCCCATCCATCCTTGCCTTATATCAAAGAAAAAGGCAAAGGGAGATGTCTGAGGAAGATAATAAAAGGTTTGAACATACCTTTATCAAAGAGGGCATCATGAATCAAGCCCAATTCCACACTGATGATGCAAGTGATATGCTGAGAGAGACCTTATCCAAAATTGCTCATCAAATTCAACCATCATTCTCAACAATAAAGAACCATCCTAGAAAGCTATCTGATCCAAAAATTCTAAAGTGGAAGGTTGATAAAAACACCAACGAATTGACTCTGCTCAAATCAAATGGCAATGCTACCAAGATAAGCAAGGATGATGCATATGGGCTCTGTGCAGAAGACCTCCAAGATCTTATGAATCTGGAGCTCGAAAAGGATGATGATAATATTGAATTGCATTCAAAGGCCAAATAAGAGAGTTCATGTTGAGAAATAAAGATCAACAATAAATATGAGTTTCGGCATCATCTGTTCCAGGGGGAGATTGTTGGGATTGCACCCTATCAAAGGAACAGATAATACAAAGCCAAAACTACATCAGATGTTTGATCCAAGTACAACAGAGTTTCTAAACTCTAATCCTACCCTCTGTTGAAGCTAAAGTCTGCTACACAAGTATTGTTGATGCCAAGGTCTGATGACACAAAGCTCTGATGAAGAATAAAGCTAAGGTCTGATGAAGACAAACAGAGTTTAGGGTTATCAGTGTTAATGTTTATCAGTGTTTTTAATGTAACAGTATGTGTAATAAGCAGATGATAGGTTAAACAGTGGTTAGGGTTAGTTATTTAGTTGTTAGCAGTCACCATCAACCCTGACGTCATCAAAGATGCTCAGAGGTTAGACATTTTGTATAAATAGAACAGTACATTGTACTGTTCCATCCATCTATTAAAAGATCGTTTACCAATAATCTTCTCTGCATTTCTATACGATCAAACTTAGTTATAAAAGGCTGAGGGGGAGTTTCTGATTCACATGCAAAACTATAAGTTTGGAAGCATGATGATGAAAACCATCTTCCATTAATTGTAATACAAAGTTTTCTATTTCTGCTGCAAATTCACTCTATTTTACCTTCTTCCATTTACCATCTTGAAAACAATTACAACCAATTCAAACTCACATATTCTCATAATCACATATCACATCATATTACACAAAGTTCACTTTTGAACAATCAATTTTCGTGTAAGTTGAAATAAGCGTATTTTGACGTTTTCGGTATCGTTTTTGGGCGTCGGAAGTCACGTACGACTAGACAAACACCAAGGATACTTAATATAAGTTAAAATACTTATATTATATAAAAAATACCAGTTCACTTACTTATCTAAAACAGTTTTATAAAAATCTCTTAAAAAACAGATTTTTTACCGTTTTTAACGCATAGTCTTGTACTGAACTTTACCATAAGCATCTCAAATCGTATCGTTTTGATATTTTAACATAATACACATTATTTACTGATTTAAATGATGCTTCTAACCAGGTTAGTGCATTTTTATGTAAACCACATAAATCATGCAAATTTCACATATTTTACCACTTTTTAAGCTACATGTATAACATGCAAAACTACCAAGCCTATGACAAAGTTTCATGCCATTATAACACACCAAATATTATCATTTCTAGTGTTTATAATCTGATTTAAAAGACTTTTGTCATATCATAACATATCATCATTTCAAGATCATTTAATCACCATGCATGCCTATGTACAAGCATCTAAAACACACTTATCATATCATCATCATTCTTCATTAACTTAAATAGTTAACTCATGTTCAAATAATACAAAACATATTCATCACATCATCATCTAATCATGTTAACATAAATGCAAGTTATACTTCTATTTATGAACATATGACAAAAACCTACATGCATGTGTACATATACATACATACCCGACATATATATGCACACATATAAACTTCCAAAATTTTACTTTTTCACATGTCCATTTCAAATCACAAAACACTTTTAGAACATTCTTTTGATCACACTTGCATTTTATTTTTCAAGAATCATGTCAAACAAAAATCCACCAAAAATCAAAACTCAGACTCTAACAAGCATACATACCTACGGCCATACTTACATATATATACACTTTCATTTTTTACTTTGTTTAAAAACCCATTTATTGTTAGTTTCAAGTTTGTGAAATATTCCAAGAATCAAGAGAAGCCGTCCAATATCATGAACATCACTATGAATCAAGTGTATTTTAAAGAAAATAATTTTATACCTTCAAGATTCAAGTAGATTTTGACAAAGTGTGATGATATGGAACTTGGTTCTTGCTTGAAACACCTTGGAATCACCTTTGCACCTTCAAAGTTACTTGAAAACACTTTGAAATGGATTTGAATCTTTAAGAATAAGTTCAAAATGCAAAAATGGTGGTGTGGGAGGAGTATTCGGCCGAGGTTATTTAGAGAGAGAGAGAAGGTGAGATGATTTTGTTTAGATATTGGTTATATAAAATGGAGTGTAGGTAATGTTTAAATGATTATGTGTAATCTACAAGGCCAACACTTGGCATTTGGAAGTAAAAGGTGGGCTTCCTAGCCGCCACCTATGTCCCCACACACACACACACATACATATGCATATCTTACATATTAGTTTAACACATGTATTTAACTAGTTACCGGGTATTTTATCTAGCGTTTCAATCCCGTATTAAGGCGTTTAAAATTATTTTTATCACTCTATAAAAATAAACCGGTCATAATATTGTTGAACAATTGTTTATTTGTCTGGACTGGCTGTTTTGCCTGTATTTGACAATATGCGCGCTGTATCGCGCAGTACCCGCTTAAATTCACAAAATAAGAATTTTAAGCGTTTTAAATAATTTTTCCTCACGAACATGATTAAAAATAGAATTTTAATCATAACGGACTATTTTTAGGATTTTAACATTAATCGGGTGGTCACCGACGTTTGAGGATTTCAACACTAGTACAGTACAGGTTCTAAATAGCTGGGTGTCACAACCAGAACTAGTGTTTCACAACCATGGTACTTAAAGTTTTGTATTATTAAAATAAATTGTTTATATTGTCTTATATTAAACGAAAAACATAACATAAATTAAACTGTCTTTCATGATTTTAAGTCACTAAGGCCCAAGTCTGCCTAAGTGTAGCATGCTCAACATCAAACATTTGCTCCTGAAACACTTGTGAAAGTAAATACTTCAGCGTAAAAATGCATGAGAGTAACATAGGTTTTGTGATGATGATTCATGGCTTTTAATGTTTAAGAAATGTTTGACTATTTCAAGATTAGCCATGAACTATTATAAAATGTTTCTTTTATAAAGTCATATGAAAATCAAATGATTTAATAGAAATGATGCATGGTTAATTTAATAACCAAAATATTTTATGCCTTGTATAAAATATGTCATGTCTTGTATAAAATATATCATGTCTTGTATATAATATGTCGTGTCTTGTATAAAATATATCGTGTCTTGTGTAAAATATGTCGTGTCTTGTATAAAATATGTCGTGTCTTGTATTTTGTTTGAAGTGGTTTAGATAACGTTACGATATGTAATATAATAAAAACACTTATATATAGGAAGTACCAACGGCGTATCCACCATGCTTTTATCGTATTACACACGTTTTGTTATTCAAATCACTCACCATAAACCAACCAATGAATGCCTTGTTTAAACAAATGTGATGTCCTGTATAAACCAATGTCATGTGTAAACCAATGTCATGTATAATCAGATGTCTTGTATAACCAAAATTTCATGTATAAACAATGTTTTGAATGAACAAAGGTTTTGTTTATTCAAATGTTTTGTTTTATAAAATCATTGGTTTCATTGTATAAACATATAAACATGAATTGTTGGTGAATACATTCAAGCCTTGTTGACTGTCGGATAAACCCTTATCAGGTCAAAGGTTTCTAAATATTCTTCGGATTCTGTCATTCCCTAAGGTCACTTCCAAATAAACCTAGGAAGCGGGAATCAGATTGACAATCCTATGGTACCATTACATACTACCGGTCGGCGTGATCAATGTTAATGAATGTATCGTTGTCGAGTTCAATGGACCAAAAATGTCTTGTACAATGTAAGCATGTCGTGAAAATGTTTTGAAATCATGTACTAGGTATGATAGGTCAACATACGAAGCAAAATTTCTTTGAAAACCATGTACTAGGAATGCTAGGTCAACATACGAAGCAAAATGTCTTTGAAAAACCATGTACTAGGTATGCTAGGTCAACATACGAAGCAAAAGTCTATTTGAAATCAATGTGCTAGGCATGCTAGGTCAACATACGATGCAAAAATGTCTTTTTTTAAATCATGTACTATATGTACTAGAAAAGCAAAACATGTATAATGTCATTAAAATGAGAAAGTAGTGATAGGCACATATGAATCACCCCAAAACATTTGAAAAACATAAAAGAGGGGACTATACTCATTTGGGATTACTTATAAGTCTTGTATGAAAGATCAAACAAAGCTTGAAGGATCAAGGATTTAAATGGCTCCTAATATCGGATAACTGTGTTGATAAGTCGAGACTTTAATCGGCTGATTGGATAGATGAAGTTTTATAAATCAAATGAGTGTTGGAACTCATATAGGATTATTTAACAAACTTAACATTTTGATTTGAAAGTGATTCTAAATGCTTTTGACCTGTTATGACTCGTTAAGGTAGTTTACGCTACTTTAAAGTATCATTTGCGTAAACGCGTGTTCGAATGGCTAAACATGTCCTATGATAAGTATTAAATGCCCAAACATGTTTGAAAATGTTATAACATCCGTTTATATGTCAAAAATTTGGTTACCATATGTTTAAAATGGATTTATGCGCAAAAAAGGTATTTTGGTCATTTATAAGGAACATAAGAACAACCTATCATATTACTAACCAAACGACGTGACCATAAGGTATAACCTTAGTAGGTTATTCATGCAACTATGGTCACATATATGTGTTTGGTCAGATCCTAAGATCGACCAAACGGGTCGGATTCATAAGTCAAAGCGGTGGTCAAGACCGCTCGACTTATGACTCTAAATAAGCACTAAACTAGAAGTGACGAGTTAGACATGTCAAAACATGTCTAACTAAGTTGCAAAAATTGATTTGGTATCAAAACTTAGTGTTTTGATGCCCGAAAATAGTTCCGTCATAAATGCACATAATGCGCATCTTTGACCGAAACTTTGACTCGTCACTTCGACTAGTAAACGTGGTAATCAGTAGGTGCAATCGCAAGGGATTATAACCTTCGTGATTATAATCACGTTGCAAAGTTCAATTGAACTTTGACTTGACCAATTATGGTCAGAACCGAAAGTCAAACGGAAAGTCAACTGTTTGACTTTTAGCTCAAAATAAGATAACTAATGAACAAGACTAAGGAAGAGTACTTACTCGTGTTGGGAACACTATAAGAACTCAGAGTTGGAGGCCTCCAAAAGCTGGAAGCATGCTCCAAGAGAGCGGGAGAAAGAAGATGGAAATGAGCAAGGAATTTTGGTGAAAACGGCTTGCTATTTATAGTGTTTAGAGGTCCATAAGATCATTACAAGTGTCCCATGTTTTTGCATAATCTTAGGGATGCTTAAACACTTGTCAATTGCAGGTTAGAAGCTGGAAATTTTGAGTTCTTGGGCTTCAAGGCTTTACACAAGGAGCTGCCAAGTTGCAGCCAAGAAACTACTATGCTGGGGGGTCCGTAGGCCCTTTAGCTGGCAAACAAGTTTGAAATGTTGACAACTTTGGCCCCTGGACTTGTTTTCGTCGTGTTTTGTCACGTTTAACCCCTTTTAACCTAATGTTTAGGCTTTATAAATGTTTTAAGGCATATGTAACTTGGAGTTTCCCCGAAAATGTTGTGGATGTCAGTTAGTTCGGTTGTATGGTTAAGCGTTTTCGCATAAACACGTAAAACGCTTTAACGAGCACGAAAACGAACCAAATTGCGTGACGATTGATATTTTTGCATTCTTATCAATAAATACAAGATATTAATGATAATAAAAATTGTTGGATGTGTAAATGTGGTTCGTATTAAAAAATACGAGAATCGGCAGACATTCGCAGTTTGTCGCAAATAGTCCCTAGACTCGAATAAGCATGTTTTTGTCATACCGAACCCTTCAAAACTTATTTCTAAGTATGTAAAGGGTATTTAGGGTATGTTTAGCTTATGTCATAGTTCCGGAGTGTATGTCGTGTTAAACTGATTAAGTTTGCGTACATGTTTACGATTTCACTTCTAGAAAAGGTTTGAAGGATCGAAATTGAATAAAGATTGAAAATGCACGAATGTCATAAATTTATGCAAATATTGGAAATAAAATACAAGGTTTCATTGTTTATCAAATTGTTCAGAGTTGTACAATGATTGAAAGACACAAATGTCACATTTCGTCCCCGAAATTCTTACACTACAGGTTTCGTTTTTGCACTAGACGGATAGAGATGCGGATATTTTTGTTGCATTTGGTTCTGCGCTCCCATGTGAACTCGGGTCCACGTTTGGAATTCCAGCGAACCTTGACCAGTTTAATCCGACTCCTCCAAAGCTTCTGAATCTTCCAATCCAGAATTTCTACAGGTTCTTCGATAAATCTCGGTTTATCGTCTACGTGAACCTCATCCGGGGTATGATCAGTGTCTCATCCGACAGACACTTTCTCAGGCTGGTAAACTCAAATTTGAGCATGTTAATCTTATTGAAAATCTAAATTTCAACTAGCTAAGTATCTCACAAATGAATGACAACGGATATGGATCCTTCTTTACAAAGAAAACATGTCAAATTGTAGGACCAGAGGTTGTTAAAAAGATTGATCAAATCATTGCTGAGAGCAAAGCACAACTTGTTGCTCATAGGAGTGGCAATGTGTATGTGTTTGATATGTTGAAAGATAATCCAATGTCTAATGCATGCCTGTTCTCAGTTGATTCTAGCAAAGAGACAGAGTTATGGCATAGAAGACTTGGACACATAAATCTGAAAACTATCACCACTCTCGAAACAAATTCGTCAGAGGTTTACCCTCAAAGCAATTTACTTGTGATGAACATTGTGTTTCCTGCTTAAAAGGCAAACAACATAAAAGCTCATAGAAGTTAATTGAAGAGTCCAAAATAAGTCAGTGCTTTCAATTGTTGCACATGGATCTGTTTGGCCTGTAAAAATCATGAGTCTCATAAAGAAAAGATATTTTCTAGTCATTGTAGATGATTTTTTCAAGGTTCGCATGGATATTTTTCATGCACTCTAAATATGAAACTACTGGCATTTTGAAAAATTTTGTAAAACAAGTTGAAAAGCAATTTGAACTTCCAGTAAAAATTTTTAGAAGTGACAATGGGACAGAGTTTAGGAATTTGGATATGCTTCTGTGAGTCAAAAGGGATTGTTAGACAATATAGCATCCCAAGGAATCTAGAACAAAATGGGGTGGTTGAAAGGAAAAATAGAACTTTAATTGAATCAGCAAGAACTATGCTTGTAGACTCAGGTTTACCCTTATCTTTTTGGGCAGAGGCTGTAAACACTGCTTGCTTTGTTCAGAACAGAGTTTTGATTAACCACAGGCATCAAAACACTGCCTACGAAATTCTTTACAAAATCAAACCTCTGATCTCATATTTTAATGTCTTTGGCTGCCTATGCTTCATTTTAAACTTAAAAGACTCAATTTCAAAGTTTGCAGCCAAAGTTGATTGTCGTTATTTTCTGGGAAACTCAACCACTACTAAAGCCTACAGAGTTTTTAACTCTAGGACCAAGTGTGTTGAAGAAAATTTGAATGTGAAGTTTAATGAACTCTCTTCATTGAAAATCCCAGCAAATCCTATTGATATGTTTGATCTAGATAAATTTACATTTGAAGATGTGTCTATCAAGACTAATCATGCAGGTACATCACAATCTTCACATCAAGATCAAGGATATTACAGTGTGCTTCCACAATTCAAAGTCAGTCCATCCATCAGAGGAGCAGTTGTTAATAACAATTGTGAAAACTCTGCTACTATTGGCTCAATAGTTGTTGACCCTCAAACCTCTGCCAGCTCACAAAATCAAACCACTGTTGATAAAAGTCCACACACTGTGAACAAAAATCAACACAACCTCACATCCATTCCTCCTATCCCTCCACCTCCATTCCAAACAGATGTTGGCACTTCAAATTTGCCAACAGATGTTAGCTCAGATGATTCCCATCTGCAGCCTTCACCTCCAAATTCCATTGTCCCATACCAAGGAGATTTGATTTTCCTTAAAAGCCATCCATTGAATCAAGTTTTTGGCAACATCAATGATGTAGTGCTCATAAGAAGCCAATCCCAAAACATTTGTCTTTTTGCTGGTTTTCTATCACTCACACAACCTGTCAAGTATCAAGAGGCACTAAAAGACAATAGTTGGGTAGAAGCCTTGCAGGAGGAGCTCCTAAAATTCAAAAGACAACAAGTTTTGGAACTTGTACCACTGCCTAAGGATGTATGTCCAACTGGCACAAAGTGGGTCTTCAGAAACAAAACTGATGAAAGGGGTATTGTTATCAAGAACAAAGCAAGGCTTGAGGTTCAAGGCTACAGACAAGAAGAAGGCATTGACTATGATGAAACCTGTGCTCCTTTAGCAAGGTTAGAAGCCATCAGATTGTTCTTAGCCTTTGCTACCAACCACAACATCAAACCATTTAAAATGGACATCAAAAGAGCATTCTTGTATGGAAAGATCAAAGAAGAAGTGTATGTGTGTCAACCTCCTAGATTTGAAGATGCATTTCATCATGATCATGTATACAAGCTCAATAAAGCATTGTATGGTCTAAAACAAGCACCTAGAGCCTGGTATGAAACTCTATCCACGTTTCTCTTATCCATTGGATTTTCAAGAGGTAAAATTGATAAAACCTTATTTTTGAAATGGAAAAGAAAAGATCTGATGCTTGTCCAAATTTATGTGGATGACATCATTTTTGGATCCACATGCACTTCCATGTGTGAAGAGTTTAGAAAACTCATGGCAGCAGAGTGTGAAATGAGTGCAATGGTTGAGTTACAATGTTTTCTTGGTCTTCAAGTTAAACAAATGCACAATGACATTTTCATTCATCAAAATAAGTATGTCAAATAACTGCTTAACAAATTTGATATGAATGACTGTAAACCTTGTAGCACACCCATGGCAACCTCACAGCTTGTCACTATTGATGACAAAGATGACTTGGTTGATCAAACTCTCTACAGAAGTATGATTGGGTCTTTATTGTACCTAATTGCTTCTAGGCCAGGCATCATTTTTGCTACATGTGTTTGTGCCAGATCCCAGTCAGCACCTAGAAAGTCAAATTTAATTGCTGTGAAAAGGATATTCAGATACATAAAAGGTGCTCCCACAGTTGGTATCTAGTATCCTGCTAATGGAAACATTGATCTTTCAGGTTACTCAGACAATGATTTTGCTGGTTGCCACACAACAAGGAAGTCCACATCAGGAGGAGTTTAGTTCCTAGGTGATTAGTGTCTTGGCAAAGTAAAAAGTAAGTTGCAGTATCCACATCCACTGCTGAGGCAGAATACATTGCTGCTGCAAGTTGCACTTCTTAACTCTTGTGGCTTCAAAACCAACTGCTGGATTTTGGTGTAACTGCATTAAAGACTCCTCTCAAGATAGACACTTAAGCAGCTGAAAACATCATTAAAAATCCAGTTTCTCACTCCACAACATAGTATATTGACATCAGACATCACTTTATGAGAGATTGCAATGAAAAAGTTTTGATTTCTTTAAAACATGTCGATACTAAAGATCAACTGACAGATGTTCTAACCAAAGCATTAGATACATCAACCTTTGAAAGTCTGATCTCTAGGATTGGAATGCTAAACATGAACTAAAAGCAAGGTGTTGTGTTCCACATTTAAATGGCAATCAAATGTTTTCAGAAAAAAAAAAATCTATCCTTAAAAATAGTTCAACATTGAAGTTTTCAATAAATCTCACAAGTCTGATACATCCACTGTTCTCTTCAAACCACTGATGGGCTTGAAATTCTATCCACTATCAAAAGTGTATCCTCTGGTTGGTCAAACCACTGTGTTGACCTTATCCACTGATAAGCTCTCCACTGATAAGCTATCCACTGATAGTGTAAAATCATAGCACTGTTCCATCCACTATTGACACACAACAGTGTTTCTCCATAACACCTGTCTTCCATTCACTATCAGAGGATACACGTGGACAGATGATAGCCGTCCGATCTTTGCCACGTTATCATCACTTTTTCACTTTATAAAAGCCTGTTTTATCCCAATCGGAGATTTTTACTCTGCCGTATCGAATTTAAAATTCCAAAAGCGGTTTTCTCTCAAATCTTCTTCTTCGCAATTGTTCTTCGTTTGACACATTCACCATGACGCTTATCATCAAAACACCCCACAATTACACAACCATTTTTGAAGAAACTGACTCAAATAGACAATATCATGGTATGATCAAAGTCTTGAAAGAGTCAAAATTCAAAGAAATCATGGAAATCAAAGCCCCAATCTATAAAGATTCATTACGTCAGTTCTGGGCAAATGCTGAGGTTCATTATACAAAGAAAAACCTTATGGCATTGTTTCCACTTTGGGAAAAACACTTCTTGAAGTAACCCATGCTTCCATTTTAGAGGTCTTTGCTTTCAATGACCTAAATCATGTTACTTCTTTTCCGATCACTGATCTACACAACGAATTCATTGAAAGAGGGTATGAAGGTCAACTTACAAGTCAAACCATCTATAAACCTAAATTTCCTGCTGAAATGAAATTTTTCTTTCACACATTGTTGACATGTTTGTCGGCCAAGTCTACTGCTTTTAATGAGATACCTCTAAACATGCAATATTTGGGATATGCAATCTTGACAAAATCTTATTTTAACTTCTCTCAAGTATTGTTCAATGACTTGGTGACAAACATTGACAACATCAAAAAGGGCCGTTCTACTTTTCTTATGCACCCTAGATTTTTAAGTGTTTATCTTCAAAAGAAAGTTGGTGATGCTTTAAAACAAGGTGTTGTGACTTCTCATGGTAGCCTAATACATGAAACCTTTACTTGCATCACCAACCAATCAAATGTTTCAGAAACACAACTAGATGGCGCTGAGCAAATTTTAGAACAAACATCACAAGGTCAACCCATTGCTACTGAGCCCACTGCTCCTGGTAATCAAAGTAATACAATCAGTGCTTTGAAACCCACACCAGTCATCTCCAAAAAGAAACCAACAAGAAAATCCAAAAAGCCAACCAAACCTAAAACCAAAAAGGGTCCTCTGGAAGATGAGATCCCAAAGGTTAAGCCAGTGACAACACAAAAGGCACCTGAAAACACAGCTGCTACTTCCTCACAGCATATGTTCGAAATATCTCAACCCATAATCCAAACTCCTCTTGATTCCTCACAAAAGGAACAAGTTGTAAGCACAGGGACCCCTATATATGAAGCTCTAGATGCACTTGGCTTTATCTTCCGTAGCCCCTCTCCCAGGGCAATGTCGCTTTCTACACCACAACCCTCACCATCAAATCTTCCACAAACTATCATACCTCTGTTGAAAGCAATAGATATGGATCAGACACAAATCAGTTCTTCTCACCAACCTATCACTGAGAATATACTCCAACAAGGGACTGAGTCTGATGCCTCCATCTTTGCTATCCCATCAACAGCTGAGGAAGCTACATTCCTTGAGTTAGATGTAACCCCTTGGTGATAATTCAAGTGGAGCAATCACAACAATTGTAGAACTCCCAAGTTCTCAGTTGGATAGTGGTTACATCTATAAGACTCTCTTGAAGGCAACCACTGTTGAGGCTACCAAGGTAACCACTGTTCAAGTGGGAAGTCCCCAGCTCCAAGTAAAAGGCGCATCGGTGTCTGAAGCTATGAAGGTAACTTCTGCTAATGATAATAGAGATAAAACAACCACTAGTAGGAGTTCAGATGATCCTATTAAGTTAGGTGATGAGCTAAGACACAAAGAATTGACGGAGAGAGTATCCAATATTGAATTATCTGTTGCTGATATAAAAAATATGATGCAACAAATGTTACAATCTTCAAAGAGTCAATCCTCTGCTCCAGCACAAACCACTATTGAGCTAGGCAACTATTGTATCCTCTACTTCAACAACAAAGACAACATGCTGATCTTCAACATGAGCAGCACATGCAACAATTTAGAAATATGGTTGATGCAAAATATCAAGACACACTTGCAGACATTAAAGCCATCAAAGCTCAATTGCTTCAAACCACTGGCACTTCTCCTCCTACTGTTATACTTGTTGAAACAGCTGATGCCAAAAAGGGGGGAAAAGAAAACGAAGGGATAAAGCTAAAGCCTGATCCTAAGGCCAAACTAGTTGTTGAAATCCCAATGCCAGATGGGTCAAAGAAAATTGATGAGACCCTCAACTTCATTGCTGAAGAAAAGCAAAAGAGAAAAGAGAGGTTGGAGACTAAAGGTGAAGATAGATTTGAAAAAGAAAAGATTGCACAAATGGAAAAGGAAGACATTGGTACTTCAAAGCAAAGGAGAAAGTCTTCCAGAAAGGTTAGACAACCAATATCCACCCCTTCCAAAACCATTGCTCAATCTGACAGCACATCAAAACCATAATCACCACAAAAAATTCCACAAACCCTGAACCATCAGATGTTATAACACCTGTTGTGTCAACAATTGTTGATACAACAGTGGTTACTACCGATGATACCTCAACCACTGCCTTAATCACTTTTCCAACCACTACTTAACAAATACCTACTCCCACAAGAATTCCCAATCAACCACCATAACCCAAACTCATTTTCAAAAAATTAGGAAAACGACAAATGTTATAAATGATGAAAATATCATTCTTTGACCATTTCCATTATCCTCACAACCACTGACCATAACATCTGTTACTCTTCAAATATCCACATCATCTCAAACCATTGTGAAACTAGTGCTTCCCCTTACCACTCAATTCCCACTTGATCTACCTGTTGTCAAGGAAGAGATCAAATCCTTCTATTCTGAAGAAGATCCAGAAAAGAGAAATTTCCTATCTCTGCAAGGTTATCCTAAACCTTAGAACATTGATGAATACCTTCAATTGAAGGCCAAACAAGCAGAGGATATAGCTAAAAGAGATACAAAGGGAAGAAGTGATAGAGATGTTTAGAACTACACGTAATATCCACTTAGCAAGGCCAGAAGACTTGAAGACTTCTCCAAAGACCTTTGCAAGAGACTATCTGAAAAAGATGATGATTGTCTCAGAAAAGACTACATAGATCACATCATGGAAAACAAACTGTATAAGGCAACAAGAGCACAATTCAAGACTGGTCTGTGAGTGATCTGAAACAAGTGGTAGAAAGGATGCAAGAAATGATAAAAGATCCTAGCAAAAAGCCCACTCCTCCAGACTAGAACAAATTCAAGAAGAATGTGTCTGACAAACCCTTGAAACTCAGAAGGATGAAAAAAGAGTTAATTGCTGCAAATTATGGAACAAAGAATCAAATTACAAGGTGGTCAGAGGTTAAGGTTGTGGAAGCATATAAAGGTTTGGAAGAGCTGAGAAAAAGAGACCCAACAGTAAATAACTCAGCATCAGAGGTTATAGTTCATTAGACCCAACCTTATCAAAAATCAACTTCAATATCTACCCCATCCATCCTTGCCTTATATCAAAGAAAAAGGCAAAGGGAGATGTGTGAGGAAGATAAGAAAAGGTTTGAACATACCTTTATCAAAGAGGGCATCATGAATCAAGCCCAATTCCACACTGATGATGCAAGTGATATGCTGAGAGAGACCTTATCCAAAATTGCTCATCAAATTCAACCATCATTCTCAACAATAAAGAACCATCCTAGAAAGCCATCTGATCCAAAAATTCTAAAGTTGAAGGTTGATAAAAACACCCACGAATTGACTCTACTCAAATCAAATGGCGATGCTACCAAGATAAGCAAGGAGGATGCATATGGGCTTTGTGAAGAAGACCTCCAAGATCTTATGATCTGGAGCTCGAAAAGGATGATGATGATATTGAATCTCTTAACTTTGAATTGCAGTTCAAAGGCCAAATAAGAGAGTTCATTTTGAGAAATAAAGATCAATAATAAATATGAATTTCGGCATCATCTGTTCCAAGGGGAGATTGTTGGGATTGCACCCTATCAAAGGAACAGAAAATACAAAGCCAAAACTACATCAGATGTTTGATCCAAGTACAACAGATTTTCTAAACTCTGATCCAACCCTCTGTTGAAGCTAAAGTCTGCTACACAAGTATTGTTGATGCCAAGGTCAGATGACACAAAGCTTTGATGAAGAATAAAGCTAAGGTCTGATGAAGACAAACAGAGTTTAGGGTTATCAGTGTTTATGTTTATCAGTGTTTTTAATGTAACAATATGTGTATTAAGCATATGATAGGTTAAACAGTGGTTAGGTTTAGTTATTTAGTTGTTAGCAGTCACCATCAACCCTGACGTCATCAAAGATGCTCAGAGGTTAGACATTTTTTATAAATAGAACAGTACATTGTACTGTTCCATCCATCTATTAAAAGATCGTTTACCAATAATCTTCTCTGCATTTCTGTACGATCAAACTTAGTTATAAAAGGCTGAGGGGGAGTTTGTGATTCACATGCAAAACTATAAGTTTGAAAGCATGATGATGAAAACCATCTTCCATTAATTGTAATACAAAGTTTTCTATTTCCGTTGCAAATTCACTCTATTTTACCTTCTTCCATTTACCATCTTTAAAACAATTACAACCAATTCAAACTCAGATCCTAACACATATTCTCATAATCACATATCACATCATATTACACAAAGTTCACTCTTGAACAATCAATTTTTGTGTACGTTGAAATATGCGTATTTTGACGTTTTGGGTATCGTTTTTGGACTTCGGAAGTCACGTACGACTAGACAAACACCAAGGATACTTAATATAAGTTAAATACTTATATTTATATAAAAAATATCAGTTTACTTACTTATCTAAAACAATTTTATAAAAAATCTCTTAAAAAACAGATTTTTTACCGTTTTTAACGCATAGTCTTGTACCGAACTTTACCATAAGCATCTCAAATCGTACAACTTGATATTTTAACATAATACATGTTATTTACTGATTTAAATGATGCTTCTAACCAGGTTAGTGCAGTTTTATGTAAACCACATAAATCATGCAAATTTCACATATTTTACCACTTTTTAAGCTACATGTATAACATGCAAAACTACCAAGCCTATGACAAAGTTTCATGCCATTATAACACACCGAATATTATCATTTCTAGGGTTTATAATCTGATTTAAAAGAAGTTTGTCATATCATAACATATCATCATTTCAAGGTCATTTAATCACCATGCATGCCTATGTACAAGCATCTAAAACACACTTCTCATATCATCATCATTCCTCATGAACTTAAATATTTAACTCATGTTCAAATAATACAAAACATATTCGTCACATCATCATCTAATCATGTTAACATGAATGCAAGTTATACTTCTATTTATGAACATATGACAAAAACCCACATGCATGTGTACATATACATACATACACGACATATATATGCACACATATAAACTTCCAAAATTTTACTTTTTCACATGTCCATTTCAAATCACAAAACCCTTTAGAACAT
The DNA here is from genome assembly GCA_947069175.1 of Scalesia atractyloides. Classification (NCBI taxonomy): domain Eukaryota; kingdom Viridiplantae; phylum Streptophyta; class Magnoliopsida; order Asterales; family Asteraceae; genus Scalesia; species Scalesia atractyloides. Next base: position 43,085,619 of record CAMTDV010000010.1, read on the forward strand.
TCTTTTGATCCCACATGCATTTTATTTTCAAGAATCATGTCAAACAAAAATCCATCAAAAATCAAAACTCAGACTGTAACAAGCAAACATACATACCTACGGCCATACTTACATATATATATACATTTTCATTTTTTACTTTGTTTAAAAACCCATTTATTGTTAGTTTCAAGTTTGTGAAATATTCCAAGAATCAAGAGAAGCCTTCCAACATCATGAACATCACTATGAATCAAGTGTATGCTTTAAAGAAATAATTTTATACCTTCAAGATTCAAGTAGGTTTTGACAAAGTGTGATGATATGGAACTTGGTTCTTGCTTGAAACACCTTGGAATCACCTTTGGACCTTCAAAGTTACTTGAAAATACCTTGAAATGGCTTTGAATCTTTAAGAACAAGTTCAAAATTCAAAAATGATGGTGTGGGAGGAGTGTTCGGCCAAGGTTATTTAGATAGAGAGAAAGTGAGATGATTTTGTTTAGATATTGGTTATATAAAATGGAGTGTAGGTAATGTTTAAATGATTATGTGCAATCTCCAAGACCAACACATGGCATTTGGAAGTAAAAGGTGGGCTTCCTAGCCGCCACCTATGTCCCTATATATATATTACATATTACATATTAGTTAAACACAGGTATTTAACTAGTTGCCGTGCATTTTATCTAGCGTTTCAATCCCGTATTAAGGCGTTTAAAATTATTTTTATCACTCTATAAAAATAAACCCATCATAATATTATTGAACAATAGTTTATTTGCCTGGACTGGCTGCGTTACCTGTATTTGGCAATATGCGCGCTGTATCGCGCAGTACCCGCTTAAATTCGCAAAATAAGAATTTTAAGCGTTTTAAATAATTTTTCCTCATGAACATGATTAAAATAGAATTTTAATCATAACGGACTATTTTTATGATTTCAACATTAATCGGGCGGTCACCGACGTTTGAGGATTTCAACACTAGTACAGTACAGGTTCTAAATAGCCGGGTGTCACAGTCTCCCCCTGTTTAAGGAATTTCGTGTCACACCCCGACCGCGTAAAACAGAAAAACCGCTGCAGAAACGTCAGGGAGTCACGAAACAGAACTAGTGTTTCACAACCATGGTACTTAAAGTTTTGTATTATTAAAATAAATTGTTTACATTGTCTTATATTAAATGAAAAACATAACATAAATTAAACTGTCTTTCAGGATTTTAAGTCACTAAGGCCCAAGTCTGCCTAAGTGTAGCATGCTCAACATCAAACATTTGCTCCTGAAATACTTGTGAAAGTAAATACGTCAGCATAAAAATGCCTGTGAGTAACATAGGTTTTGTGATGATGATTCATGGCTTTTAATGTTTAAGAAATGTTTGCCTATTTCAAAATTAGCCATGAACTATTATAAAATGTTTCTTTTATAAAGTTATATGAAAATCAAATGATTTAAAAAAATGATGCATGGTTAATTTAATAACCAAAATATGTTATGCCTTGTATAAAATATGTCATGTCTTGTATAAAATATGTCATGTCTTGTATATAATATGTCGTGTCTTGTATAAAATATGTCGTGTCTTGTGTAAAATATGTCGTGTCTTGTATAAAATATGTCATGTCTTGTAGTTTGTTTGAAGTGGTTAAGATAATGCTATGATATGTAATATAATAAAAGCACTTATATATAGGAAGTACCAACGGCGTATCCACCATGCTTTTATCGTATTACACACGTTTCATTATTCAAATCACTCACCTCAAACCAACCAATGAATGACTTGTTTAAACCAATGTGATGTCTTGTGTAAACCATGTCATGTGTAAACCAATGTCGTGTATAATCAGATGTCTTGTATAACCAAAATGTCATGTATAAAACAATGTTTTTGAATGAACAAAGGTTTTGTTTAATCAAAGATTTTGTTTTATAAAATCACTGGTTTCATTGTATAAACATATAAACATGAATTGTTGGCGAATACATTCAAGCCTTGTTGACTGTCGGATAAACCCTTATCAGGTCAAAGGTTCTAAATATTCTTCGGATTCTGTCATTCCCTAAGGTCACTTTCAAACAAATCTAGGAAGTGGGAATCGGATTGACAATCCTATGGTACCATTACATACTACCGGTCGGCGTGATCAATGTTAATGAATGTATCGTTGTCAAGTTCAATGGACCAAAAATGTCTTGTACAATGTAAGCATGTCGTGAAATGTTTTGAAACCATGTACTAGGTATGATAGGTCAACATACGAAGCAAAATTTCTTTGAAAACCATGTACTAGGAATGCTAGGTCAACATACGAAGCAAAATGTCTTTGAAAAACCATGTACTAGGTATGCTAGGTCAACATACGAAGCAAAAGTCTATTTGAAATCAATGTGCTTGGCATGCTAGGTCAACATACGAAGCAAAAATGTCTTTTTTTTAAATCATGTACTATATGTACTAGAAAAGCAAAACATGTATAATGTCATGAAAATGAGAAAGTAGTGATAGGCACATATGAATCACCCCAAAACATTTGAAAAACGTAAAAGAGGGGACCATGTACTCATTTGGGATTGCGTATAAGTCTTGTATGAAAGATCAAACAAAGCTTGAAGGATCAAAGATTTAAATGGCTCCTAATATTAGATAACTATGTTGATAAGTCGAGACTTTAATCGGCGGATTGGATAGATGAAGTTATATAAATCAAATGAGTGTTGGAACTCATATGACATTATTTAATAAACTTAACATTTTGATTTTAAAGTGATTCTAAATGCTTTTGACTTGTTATGACTCGTTAAGGTAGTTTACGCTACTTTAAAGTGTCATTTGCGTAAACGCATGTTCGAATGGCTAAACATGTCCTATGATAAGTATTAAATGCCCAAACATGATTGAAATTGTTATAACATCAGTTTATATGTCAAAAATTTGGTTACATATGTTTAAAATGGATTTATGCACAAAAACGGAATTTTGGTCATTTCTAAGGAACATAAGAACAACCAATCATAGTACCAACCAAACGACGTGACCATAAGGTATAACCTTAGTAGGTTATTCCCTATGCAACTATGGTCACATATATGTGTTTGGTCAGATCCTAAGATCGACCAAACGGTCAGATTCAGAAGTCAAAGCAGTGGTCAAGACCGCTCGACTTACGACCCCAAATAAGCACTAAACTAGAAGTGACGAGTTAGACATGTCAAAACATGTCTGACTAAGTTGCAAAAACTGATTTGGTATCAAAACTTAGTGTTTTGATACCCGAAAATAGTTTCGTCATAAAATGCACATAATGCGCATCTTTGACCGAAACTTTGACTCGTCACTTCGACTAGTAAACGTGGTAATCAGTAGGTGCAATCGCAAGGGATTATAACCTTCGTGATTATAATCACGTTGCAAAGTTCAATTGAACTTTGACTTGACCAATTATGGTCAGAACCGAAAGTCAAACGGAAAGTCAACTGTTTGACTTTTAGCTCAAAATAAGATAACTAATGAACAAGACTAAGGAAGAGTACTTACTCGTGTTGGGAACACTATAAGAACTCAGAGTTGGAGGCCTCCAAAAGCTGGAAGCATGCTCCAAGAGAGCGGGAGAAAGAAGATGGAAATGAGCAAGGAATTTTGGTGAAAACGGCTTGCTATTTATAGTGTTTAGAGGTCCATAAGATCATTACAAGTGTCCCATGTTTTTGCATAATCTTAGGGATGCTTAAACACTTGTCAATTGCAGGTTAGAAGCTGGCAATTTCGAGTTCTTGGGCTTCAAGGCTTTGCACAAGAAGCTGCCAAGTTGCAGCCAAGAAACTACTGTGCTGGGGGGTCCGTACGGACCGTATGGCCATATGCTTACGGTCCGTAAGCCCTTTAGCTGGCAAACAAGTTTGAAATGTTGACAGCTTTGGCCCCTGGACTTGTTTTCATCGTGTTTTGTCATGTTTAACCCCTTTTAACCTAATTTTTAGGCTTTATAAAGGTGTTAAGGCATATGTAACTTGGATTTTCCCCGAAAATGTCATGGATGTCAGTTAGTTCGGTTGTACGATTATGGGTTTTCGCATAAACACGTAAAACGCTTTAACGAGCATGAAAACGAACAAAATTGTGCGACGATTGAAATTTTGCATTCTTATCAATAAAATACAAGATATTATTGATTAGTAAAAATTTTTGGATGTGTAAATGTGGTTCGTATTAAAAAAACGAGAATTGGCAGACTTTCGCAGTTTGTCGCAAATAGTCCATGGACTCGAATAAGCATGTTTTTGTCATACCGAACCTTTCAAAACTTATTTCTAAGTATGTAAAGGGTATTTAGGGTATGTTTAGCTTATGTCCTTGTTCCAGAGTGTATGTCGCGTTAAACTGATTAAGTTTGCGTATAAGTTTACGATTTCACTTACAGAAAAGGTTTGAAGAATCGAAATTGAACAAACATTGAAAATGCACGAATGTCATAAATTTATACAAATCTTGGAAATAAATTACAAGTTTTCATTGTTTATGAAATTTTTCAGAGTTGTACAATTATTGAAAGACACAAATGTCACATTTCATCCCCGAAATTCTTACAGTACAAGTTTGGTTTTGCACTAAACGGATAGAGATGCGGATATTTTTGTGGCATTTGGTCCTGTCGCTGCCAGGTGAACTCGGGTCCACGTTTGGAATTCCAGGGAACCTTGACCAGCTTAATCGACTCCTCCTAAGCATCTGAATCTTCCAATCCAGAACTTCTACAGGTTCTTCGATAAATCTCAGTTTATCATCTACGTGAACCTCATCCGGGGGTATGATCAGTGTCTCATCCGACAGACACTTTCTCAGGCTGGGAAAATCAAATTTAAGCATGTTAATTTCATTGAAAATCTAAATTTCAACTAGCTAAGTATCTCACAAATGAGTGACAACGGATATGGATCCTTCTTTACAAAGAAAACATGTCAAATTGTAGGACCAGAGGTTGTTAAAAAGATTGATCAAATCATTGCGAGAGCAAAGCACAACTTGTTGCTCATAGGAGTGGCAATGTGTATGTATTTGATATGTTGAAAGATAATCCAATGTCTAATGCATGCCTGTTCTCAGTTGCTTCTAGAAAAGAGACAGAGTTATGGCATAGAAGACTTGGACACACAAATCTGAAAACTATCACCACTCTCTCAAAACAAAATCTTGTCAGAGGTTTACCCTGAAAGCAATTTACTTATGATAAACATTGTGTTTCTTGTTTAAAAGACAAACAACATAAAAGCTCATAGAAGTCAATTGAAGAGTCCAAAACAAGTCAGTGCTTACAATTGCTGCACATGGATCTATTTGGCCCTGTAAAAATCATGAGTCTCACAAAGAAAAGATATTTTCTAGTCATTGTAGATGATTTTTCAAGGTTTGCATGGGCATTTTTCATGCACTTTAAATATGAAACTGCTGGCATTTTGAAAAATTTTGTAAAAAAAGTTGAAAAGCAATTTGAACTTCCAGTAAAAATTTTTAGAAGTGACAATGAGACAGAGTTTAGGAATTTGGAGTTGGATGCTTTCTATGAGTCAAAAGGGATTGTTAGGCAGTATAGCATCCCAAGGAATCTAGAACAAAATGGGGTGGTTGAAAGGAAAAATAGAACTTTAATTGAATCAGCAAGAACTATGCTTGCACACTCAGGTTTAACCTTGTCTTTTTGGGCAGAGGCTGTAAACACTGCTTGCTATGTTCAGAACAGAGTTTTGATTAACCCCAGGCATCAAAAGACTGCCTATGAAATTCTTTACAAAATCAAACCTCTGATCTCATATTTTAATGTCTTTGGCTGCCTATGCTTCATTTTAAACTTAAAAGACTCAATTTCAAAGTTTGCAGCCAAAGTTGATTGTCGTTATATTCTGGGATACTCAACCACTGCTAAAGCCTACAGAGTTTTTAACTCTAGGACCAAGTGTGTTGAAGAAAATTTGAATGGTGAAGTTTAATAAACTCTCTTCATTGAAAATCCCCGCAAATCCTACTGAACTGTTTGATCTAGATAAATTTACATTTGAAGATGTGTCTATCAAGACTAATCATGCAGGTACATCACAATCTTCACATCAAGATCAAGGATATGACAGTGTGCTTCCACAATTCAAAGTTAGTCCATCCATCAGAGGAGCAGTTGTTAATAACAATTGTGAAAACTCTGCTACTATTGGCTCAACAGTTGTTGACCCTCAAACCTCTGCCAGCTCACAAAATCATACCACTATTGATAAAAGTCCACACACTGTGAACAAAAATCAACACAACCTCACATCTATTCCTCCTATCCCTCCACCTCCATTCTAAACAGATGTTGGCACTTCAAATTTGCCAGCAGATGTTAGCTCAGATGATTCCCATCTGCAGCCTTCACCTCAAAATTCCATTGTCCCATACCAAGGAGATTTGATTTTCCTTAAAAGCCATCAATTGGATCAAGTTTTTGGCAACATCAATGATGTAGTGCTCACAAGAAGCCAATCCAAAACCTTTGTCTTTTAGCTGGTTTTCTATCACTCACACAACCTATCAAGTATCAAGAGGCACTAAAAGACAATAGTTGGGTAGAAGCCTTGCAAGAGGAGCTCCTACAATTCAAAAGACAACAAGTTTGGGAACTTGTACCACTGCCTAAGGATGTATGTCCAAATGGCACAAAGTGGGTCTTCAGAAACAAACTGATGATAGGGGTATTGTTGTCAAGAACAAAGCAAGGCTTGAGCTTCAAAGCTACAGACAAGAAGAAGGCATTGACTATGATCAAACCTTTGCTCCTTTAGCAAGGTTAGAAGCCATCAGATTGTTCTTACCCTTTGCTACCAACCACAACATCAAACCGTTTAAAATGGACATCAAAAGTGCATTCTTGTATGGAAAGATCAAAGAAGAAGTGTATGTGTGTCAACCTCCTAGATTTGAAGATGCATTTCATCATGATCATGTATACAAGCTCAATAAAGCATTGTATGGTCTAAAGCAAGCACCTAGAGCCTGGTATGAAACTCTATCCACTTTTCACTTATCCATTGGATTTTCAAGAGGTAAAATTGATAAAATTTTTTGAAATGGAAAAGAAAAGATCTAATGCCATTCCAAATTTATATGGATGACATCATTTTGGATCCACATGCACTGCCATGTGTGAAGAGTTTAGAAAACTCATAGCAGCAGAGTTTGAAATGGGTGCAATGGGTGAGTTACAATGTTTTCTTGGTCTTCAAGTTAAACAAATGCACAATGGCACTTTCATTCATCAAAATAAGTATGTCAAAGAACTGCTTAACAAATTTGATATGAATGACTGTAAACCTTGTAGCACACCCATGGCAACCTCAAAGCTTGTCACTGTTGATGACAAAGATGACTTGGTTGATCAAACTCTCTACAGAAGTATGATTGGGTCTTTATTGTACCTAACTGCTTCTAGGTCAGACATCATGTTTGCTACATGTGTTTGTGCCAGATCCCAGTCAGCACCTAGAAAGTCAAATTTAATTGTTGTGAAAAGGATATTCAGATACATAAAAGGTGCTCCCACAGTTGGTATCTGGTATCCTGCTAATGGAAACATAGAGCTTTCAGGTTACTCAGACGGTGATTTTGCTGGTTGCCACACAACAAGGAAGTCCACATCCGGAGGAGTTTAGTTCCTAGGAGATTAGTGTCTTGGCAAAGTAAAAAGCAAGTTGCAGTATCCACATCCATTGCTGAGGCAGAATACATTGCTGCTGCAAGTTGCACTTCTCAACTCTTGTAGCTTCAAAACCAACTGCTAGATTTTGGTGTAACTGCATTAAAGACTCCTATCAAGATAGACACTTAAGCAGCTGAAAACATCATTAAAAATCCAGTTTCTCACTCCACAATAAAGCATATTGACATCAGACATTACTTTGTGAAAGATTGCTATGAAAAAGGTTTGATTTTTTTAAAACATGTCCATACTAAAGATCAACTGACAGATGTTCTAACCAAAGCATTAGATATATCAACCTTTGAAAGTCTGATCTCTAGGATTGGAATGCTGAACACGGATTAAAAGCAAGGTGTTGTGTTCCACATTTAAATAGCAATCAAGTGTTTTCAGAAAATCAAAAATCTATCCTTAAAAATAGTTCAAAATTGAAGTTTTCAATAAATCTCACAAGTCTGATACATCCACTGTTCTCTTCAAACCACTGAGGGGCTTGAAAATCTATCCACTATCAAAAGTGTATCCTCTGGTTGGTTAAACCAGTGTGTTGACCTTATCCACTGATAACCTATCCACTGATAGTGTAAAATCAAAGCACTATTCCCATCCAATATTGACACACAACAGTGTTTCTCTATAACACCTATCTTCCATTTACTATTAGAGGATACACGTGGACAGATGATAGCCGTCAGATCTTTGCCACGTCATCATCACTTTTTCACTTTATAAAACCCTGTTTTATCCCAATCAGAGATTTTTACTCTGCCGTATTGAATTTAAAATTCCAAAAGCGGTTTTCTCTCAAATCTTCTTCTTCTTCGCAACTGTTCTTCGTTTGATACATTCACCATGACGCTTATCATCAAAAAACCCCACAATTACGCAACCATTTTTGAAGAAACTAACTCAAATAGACAATATCATGGTATGATCAAAGTCTTGAAAGAGTCGAAATACAAAGAAATCATGGAAATCAAAGCCCTAATCTATCAAGATTCATTACGTCAGTTTTGGGCAAATGCTGAGGTTCATTATACAAAGAAAAAACCTTATGGCATTGTTTCAACTTTGGGAGAAACACTTCTTGAAGAAATCCCTGCTTCCATTTTAGAGGTCTTTGGTTTGAATGACCTAAATCATGTTACTTCTTTTCCGATCCCTGATCTACACAATGAGTTCATTGAAAGAGGGTATGAAGGTCAACTTACAAGTAAAACCATCTATAAACCTAAATTTCCTGCTGAAATGAAAATTTTCTTTCACACATTGTTGACATGTTTGTCGGCCAAGTCAACTGCTTTTAATGAGATACCTTTAAACATGCAATATTTGGGATATGCAATCTTGACAAAATCTTATTTTAACTTCTCTCAAGTATTGTTCAATAACTTGGTGACAAACATTGACAACATCAAAAAGGGTCGTTTTACTTTTCTTATGCACCCTAGATTTTTAAGTGTTTATCTTCAAAAGAAAGTTGGTGATGCTTTTAAACAAGGTGTTGTGACTTCTCATGGTAGCCTAATACATGAAACCTTTACTCGCATCACCAACCAATCAAATGTTTCAGAAACACAAGTAGATGGCGCTGAGCAAATTTTAGAACAAACATCACAAGCTCAACCCACTGCTACTGAGCCCACTGCTCCTGGTGATCAAAGTAATACAACCAATGCTTTGAAACCCACACCAGTCATTTCCAAAAAGAAACAAAAAAGAAAATCCAAAAAGCAAACCAAACCTAAAACCAAAAAGGGTCCTCTTGAAGATGAGATCCCAGAGGTTAAGCCAGTGACAACACAAAAGTCACCTGAAAACATAGCTGCTACTTCCTCACAACATATGTTAGAAAGATCTCAACCCATAAGCCAAACTCCTCTTGATTCCTCACAAAAGGAACAAGTTGTAAGCACAGGGCACCTATATATGAAGCTCTAGATCCACTTGGCTCTATCTTCCGCAGCCCCTCTCCCAGGGCAATGTCGCTTTCTACACCACAACCCTCACCATCAAATCTTCCACAAACTATCATACCTCTATTGAAAGCAATAGATATGGATCAGACACAAATCAGTTCTTCTCACCAACCTATCACTGAGAATATACTCCAACAAGGGACTGAGTCTGATGCCTCTATCTTTGCTATCCCATCAACAGCTGAGGAAGCTACATCCCTTGGGTTAGATGTAACCCTTGGTGATAATTCAAGTGGAGCAATCACGACAATTGTAGAACTCCCAAGTTCTCAGTTGGATAGTGGTTACATCTATAAGACTCTCTTGAAGGCAACCACTGTTGAGGCTACCAAGGTAACCAGTGTTCAAGTGGGAAGTCCCCAGTTCCAAGAAAAAGGCGCATCGGTGTCTGAAGCTATGAAGGTAACTTTTGCTAATGATAACAGAGATAAAACAACCACTAGTAGGAGTTCAGATGATCCTATTAAGTTAGGTGATGAGCTAAGACACAAAGAATTGACGGAGAGAGTATCCAATATTGAATTATCTGTTACTGATATCAAAAATATGATGCAACAAATGTTACAATCTTCAAAGAGTCAATCCTCTGCTCCAACACAAACCACTGCTGAGCTAGGCAACGATTGTATCCTCTACTTCAACAACAAAGACAACATGCTGATCTTCAACATGAGCAGCACATGCAACAATTTAGAAATATGGTTGATGCAAAATATCAAGACACACTTGCAGACATTAAAGCCATCAAAGCTCCATTGTTTCAAACCACTGGCACTTCTCCTCCTACTATTATACTTGTTGAAACATCTGATGCCAAAAAGGGAGGGAAAGGAAAAGAAGGGATAAAGCTAAAGCCTAATCCTAAGGCCAAACTAGTTGTTGAAATCCCAAAGCCAGATGGGTCAAAGAAAATTGATGAGACCCTCAACTTCATTGCTGAAGAAAAGCAAAAGAGAAAAGAGAGGTTGGAGACTAAAGGTGAAGATAGATTTGAAAAAGAAAAGATTGCACAAATGGAAAAGGAAGACATTGGTACTTTAAAGCAAAGGAGAAAGTCTTCCAGAAAGGTTAGACAACCCAATATCCACCCCTTCCAAAACCATTGCTCAATCTGACAGCACATCAAAACCATAATCACCACCAAAAATTCCACAAACCCTGAACCATCAGATGTTATAACACCTGTTGTGTCAACAATTGTTGATACAACAGTGGTTACAATAGATGATACCTCAACCACTGCCTTAATCACTTTTCCAACCACTACTTACCAAATACCTACTCCCACAAGAATTCCCAATCAACCACCATCACCCAAACTCATTTTCAAAAGAAGGAAAACGACAAACGTTATAAATGATGAAAATATCATTCTTTGAGCATTTCCATTATCCTCACAACCACTAACCATAACCTCTATTACTCTTCAAATATCCACATCATCTAAAACCATTGTGAAACTAGTGCTTCCTCTTACCACTCAATTCCCACTGGATCTACCTATTGTCAAGGAAGAGATCAAATCCTTCTATTATGAAGAAGATCCAGAAAAGAGAAATTTCCTATCTCTGCAAGGTTATCCTAAACCTTAGAACATTGATGAATGCCTTTAATTGAAGGCCAAACAAGCAGAGGATATAGCTAAAAGAGATACAAAAGGGAATAAGTGATAGAGATGTTTAGAACTACACATAATATCCACTTAGCAAGGCCATAAGACTTGAAGACTTCTCCAAAGACCTTTGCAAGAGACTATCTGAAAAAGATGATGATAGTCTGAAAAAAGACTACATAGATCACATCATGGAAAACAAACCGTATAAGGCAACAAGAGCACAATTCAAAGACTGGTCTGTGAGTGATCTGAAACAAGTGGTAGAAAGGATGCAAGAAATGATAAAAGATCCTAGCAAAAAGCCCACTCCTCCAGACTGGAACAAATTCAAGAAGAATGTGCCTGACAAACCCTTGAAACTCAGAAGGATGAAATAAGAGTTAATTGCTGCAAATTACGGAACAAAGAATCAAATTACAAGGTGGTCAGAGGTCAAGGTTGTGGAAGCTTATAAAGGTTTGGAAGAGCTGAGAAAAAGAGACCCAACAGCGCCAAAGAAGCCAAACGACTCAGCATCAGAGGTTATAGTTCATTAGACCCAACCTTATCAAAAATCAACTTCAACATCTACCCCATCCATCCTTGCCTTATATCAAAGAAAAAGGCAAAGGGAGATGTCTGAGAAAGATAAGAAAATGTTTGAACACACCTTTATCAAAGAGGGCATCATGAATCAAGCCCAATTCCACACTGATGATGCAAGTGATATGCTGAGAGAGACCTTATCCAAAATTGCTCATCAAATTCAACCATCATTCTCAACAATAAAGAACCATCCTAGAAAGCTATCTGATCCAAAAATTCTAAAGTGGAAGGTTGATAAAAACACCCACGAATTGACTCTACTCAAATCAAATGGCGATGCTACCAAGATAAGCAAGGAGGATGCATATGGGCTTTGTGCAGAAGACCTCCAAGATCTTATGATCTGGAGCTCGAAAAGGATGATGATGATATTGAATCTCTTAACTTTGAATTGCAGTTCAAAGGCCAAATAAGAGAGTTCATGTTGAGAAATAAAGATCAATAATAAATATGAGTTTCGACATCATCTGTTCCAGGGGGAGATTGTTGGGATTGCACCCTATCAAAGGAACAGATAATACAAAGCCAAAACTACATCAGATGTTTAATCCAAGTATAACAGAGTTTCTAAACTCTGATCCAACCCTCTGTTGAAGCTAAAGTCTGCTACACAAGTATTGTTAATGCCAAGGTCTGATGACACAAAACTCTGATGAAGAATAAAGCTAAGGTCTGATGAAGACCAACAGAGTTTAGGGTTATCAGTGTTTATGCTTATCAGTGCTTTTAATGTAACAGTATTTGTAATAAGCAGATGATAGGTTAAACAATGGTTAGGGTTAGTTATTTAGTTGTTAGCAGTCACCATCAACCCTGACATCATCAAAGATGCTAAGAGGTTAGACATTTTTTATAAATAGAAGAATACATTGTACTGTTCCATCCATCTATTAAAAGATCGTTTACCAATAATCTTCTCTGCATTTCTGTACGATCAAACTTAGTTATAAAAGGCTGAGGGGGAGTTTGTGATTCACATGCAAAACTATAAGTTTGAAAGCATGATGATGAAAACCATCTTCCATTAATTGTAATACAAATTTTTCTATTTCCGCTGCAAATTCACGCTATTTTCCTTCTTCCATTTAACATCTTTAAAACAATTACAATCAATTCAAACGCAGATCCTAACACATATTCTCATAATCACATATCACATCATATTACACAAAGTTCACTCTTGAACAATCAATTTTTGTGTACGTTGAAATATACGTATTTTGACGTTTTCGGTATCATTTTTTTGGTGCAGAATGTCTATATCTTAGTCTTATATCGAGTCTGTATAGATTAGATGTGAATAGGCTAGCAAAATCACGTATTTATGTATTTGGATAGCAAGTTCGCTTGAGAAGTTATTGTGAAGTCAAGTTCGGCCGAACTTGACTATGTCAAGTTCGCCCGAACTCATGCCCCTCTCTAGCGAACTTACAATCTTATAAATAGCTAGCTTGTCTTGTCATTTGTAACTTTTTGCTCTAAAGTAGCGAAGCTCTGTCAAATTGGAGACTTGAAGTTTATCAATAAAATTGACGTTTAATTGACTAGTTCTTGTTAATTGGTAATCATGTCAAAATATTTCCGCTATTATGGACATTAGATATCAAATCTAGGTTCCTATGCTATCAGGATCGGACTTACAAGTGGTATCAGAGCTAGAATAGCCTGATTTGATTGATATCAAGACAAGAACATCTCTAATTCTACTCCATTCTTCTTATTTTCTTAACTTTTACACTAAAATGAAGAATTCACGGGCAAATTCTGTCCAAATTTGAATATGTCATGTTAAATACATCATAGATAAACCCCTAAGAGTTTGGAGATTAAAATCAAACGAATTGATACCAAATTGTTGCAAAAACCATGTTTGAAAAAGTCAATTTGATCGAACTTGTTAACCAAGTTCGGCCGAACTTGTCTTAGAAACTCACTTTTTGAGTGATTTTCTATCAAGTTCGCTCGAACTTGAGAGTTTTTAAGGAAGTTTTTGGGAAGTCTGGCCGAACTTGTGACATTTTTCTTTGATTTTCCTCAAGTTCGCTCGAACTTGAGCAATTTCATTGATTAAGATATCAAGTTCGACCGAACTTGAAAGTTTCTTATAAAACTAAATTGTAAGTTCGATCGTGGTTGTCTCAGGGACATTTTCAAAACAAAAGACATAAGTTCGACCGAACTTGTGTGTATATCTGATATTCTTCATTAATAGCTGGAAGTTCGACCGAACTTGTAGTAAGTCTAATCATTTTCAAAGTTTGAATGTGTTTTCAGCGTACGTGTGTCGATATTCCCGATGGATGATCTTCGGAGAGCGTTTATATCAGGAGTGGGTACGTCCAATGCCAATGTGATAAACCAAGTCAACCTTGACAACGAAATGGGCACATCCGTTAAACCTCCGAAATTAATGAGTATGGACGAGTATGAGGGATGGAAGGAGAAGTTCAGTTATTGGGTTCAAGCCATGCATTTCCAAAGCTGGGTAGTTATTGAGAGAGGATATACTGTTCCGTTAGACGAAAATCAACAAGTTCTGGAGAAGTACAAGTACTCCATAATTCAAAAGGATGAGTACATTGCTGAGAAAAAGATGATTAGTCTCATTCAACAATCTGTCAAAGAGGATATTCTGATCTTGTTGCCCGAATACATGACTGTGAGAGAACTATGGTTATCACTTCAAAAGAAATACCAAGGAAGCGCAGAGATGATCAAGAGTAAGAAAGTTCTTATCATGAAGGAGTTCGACATTTTACCATGTTGAAGGGCAAGACAATGAAACATATGATTGAGCGTTTCTATCATTTGAAAGTCCAAATGAGGAGACACGGCCTTGAGAAGATAGAACCAAAGTACATCGATAAGCTTGCAGATGCGTTACTGGACGGAGAGTGGACTACATATTTTATGGTTTTAAAAGAAAGTCCGAATTGGGAATTCTTTACGCTGGCCACATTCATCATCAAACTTGAAGGTCATGAGATGGAACTTCTAAAGATCGCAAAGTTGAAGAATGCTAACATTGTTCAAGATGTTGGTCTGTATTACAAGAATGGGATGCAAGACAACATTTCCAGCCCAAAGATTCAAACAGCATTCAGTGTGAACATGAATTCTTCGAATCATTCGCAACAGAATCAGAATCATCATATCCACAATATGATCAAAGTCCACATAGTTCTTCGTTTTCAAGCACTGGTTCAAATTCATAATATCAAAGTCAAGCAAATCAGAATCAACAAACGAATTCTGATCCAAATGTGTACAAGTGTAACATTGCTGTCAATCTAATGTTGTTTCTGAGCAAGTTGCTAAACAACACATGGCACTTCTCGCCACAGTTCTAGAATCGTATGAAAGTCTGGTGGCAGGGAAAATTGGCAATCCAGAAATGACCGCCGAAGACTACGATCAGGTGGACGAAGAAGAACTTGAGCTGATGGATATAAAGTGGTCTTTAGCTTCTATCACTCGAAGAGTGACAAAGTTTGTTGCACTCATAGGCCGAGATATCGGAAATTCAAGCAACAAGCTAGGGTTCGACAAATCAAAGGTCACTTGTTTCATATGCCGACAGAAAGGGCATTTCAAGAGAGAATGCAAAAATCCTGAAGCAACAGGAAATCAGAGTTCATTTGGAGGTGGCAACGAATACTACAAGAAGTCGCTACAATACAAACCATTTCCAAAGAAGACTCAAATTGAGATTCAAGAAAAATCATCTAACAATACCGAGAAGGCAATGGTTGCTACTAACGAAGATGATGGTTTTGATTGGAATTCTTACATTGGAAAGAAAACCGGAGTTGCATTGATGGCTGAAATAGTTGAAGATGCATCTGCGAAGACGCAGCAGCTATGGAGAATATTCTACTGGAACAGTATCTGCAACAACAGGAAGAAGAGGAGACTTATCTTCACATGAAGACACATGGCATTTTAACCTCTAACTCAACTTCTAGTTTTGCAAGTAACTTTGACGGAAATTCTCAGGAGCAAGTGGTCAAGGAGAAATCGAATGATGAAGAAATCATTGATGTTACTCAAGAAGTGAATGCTGAAAACCTCAAGGACATTGCCAATAAAGCAATGATGGCAAATCTTACCAAGGTAGGTCCAGAGGTAAAGGAAGTTGTCAAAGTGCAAGTTGTGGAGGTTGAGAAACCTTGCACAAAATGCACCGAGCCATGTGCTAAATGCGCCAAAAAATCACAAATCATCGCTGAACTCAATGTACATAATGAACATTTCAAATACGATTATCGTACAATGAAGGAAGCGTATGACTAAATGAAAGATGATTATGGCAGGCTCGATCGAAACAATGTCGAACAACACGACACTGTGAGGATGTTAAAAGGGACAGTAATGGATAAACAAAAAGCAATTAATATCTACATTAACACCATTGCTGAAACCAAACAACAACTCCAGGACATGAAAATTGAAACAGAACGTGTTCAACAACTTTTAAGAAGTTATACAACTAACAATTATGTCATCGATCATATTCTTCCCACGATCTCGTCGGAAGGAAATGATAAAAAGTCTAAAAAGAAAATTGGTAAAGAATATAGCAATATTCCTCCACCGCTATGCGAGAAATATTATTGTAAAACTGTTGATGGGATGGATAAGGCACTCAACATTGAGTTGTTATCTGAAAAGAAAAATGAGTTGCCGGAGAACATTGATGTAATCTATACTAAATTAGATGATGACAATGTGGTGGTTAAAAATGTGGTTGAAAACGTTCTGAATGATTCTTATGATGGCAGCTTTGCGAGCACCACCTCAAGCTTGAACAGTTCTGACACAAAATCCGAAGATGACGATACATCATCGGAAGATGATCATATGTGATGATCATAACGTTGTCATGTACAAGGTTAAGGAATCTGATAGATTATATTTGATGACAATTTTCCGATTCGGAATGTCAAAGAAGATCAATTGGATAAACTGTTCAAACTGGTTGAAGATACATCAGAGGACCTGGAGAAGAATGAAAAGAAATTCTATTCTAAACCCAAAATAAATTACAATAACTACCGAAGAAATGATGGTGATCATCCGGAAAACCAGAGAGCTGGGTTGGGATTAGAGGAATCTGATGAACCTAAAGAGAAACGTCACCATTTCATGAGTACAAAGATAAAAACATGAAATTCGTTTATGGGACGAAGATGGTTCAAAAGGAGAGTTTGTCGGAAAAAAATCAAACGATGAACTTAAGAAACAAAAAGAACTTCGAGATAAGGCTAAAGCCACAAGTGGTGTAAAATCCACTAGTGGACATTCACATAATAATCGGACTTGCTTCAAGTGCAATGAAGTTAGTCATATTGCATGCAAGTGTCCGAAAGCAAAGCCGGCCTACCTTCAAAGAAAAGAAAGTTCAGATGTTGAAAAACCAAAGCAACCAGATTTTGTAAAACCTGTAACGATTTTGAAAAGAAATGAATCAAAACCTGAAGTTAAACCTAAAACAGAAAAGATTTGAAAACTCAACTTTCAAAAAAGGTGAAACTTCCACGGCAAACGAATCACGGTTTTACATCAAAAAGGCAAACATAAAATCACAAGCCTGGATTGATAAGAAAAAATCAACAACATCTAAGGTTATCAAGTCTGAGCTTGTTAAGACTGATAATAAGAAAGAATTAAAATCTGAGACCAAAACTGAAACTGTCAAATCTACAAATGGTAATAAATCATAAAAAGGTAAAAAGAAAGTGAATTTTGAAAATGTAACTGACAGTGGAGGCTCAGATGGAGATTATGAAGATGATTACGAAGCTTTCTATCCAAAAACCCAAGACTAAAAAGGCTTGGGTCGCGCTGTTTAACTAGATTTTAATATGTGCAGGGGCTCCAGAGATCCGTGCTTTCAAAGTGGATTCTTGATAGTGGAGCATCCAGGCATATGACAGGAATGAAAGCTCTTTTGTTCGACATAAAAGCTATCAACGACGGATATGTTGGATTTGCTGGTAATCAGGGTGTAAGGATAGTCGCCGAAGAAAAACTTTCCAATGGCGTTGTTTCATTTGATCGCGTGAACTACATTGCAGAGCTGGAAAACAATCTTCTAAGCATATCGCAGATCTGTGACAAACAGTTCACGATGCATTTCAATGACAAAGAATGTATTATTCTGAAGCCGGATTTTAAGATTCCTGTTGAGTGGATTCTGATGTGAGCCCCTCGCGAGAATGATTTATATGTCTTAGATATGGGCGTTGCTACCACATCATCGAAATCAGCGCAATGTTTTGTGACGAAGGCTACTGAGAAAGATTCTATTATTTGGCATCGAAAGATGGGGCACATTCATTTGCGAAAAATGAATTTCTTGGTTCGTAATGATCTGGTAGAAGGTACGAATTTAAGAAGCTTTCACATGACAAACCATTGCTTAGAATGTAAAAAGGGGAAGCAGATCAAGAAGTCACATCCATAGAAAATTCTGAACTCAATCAAGTTGCCGCTCGAACGTCTTCACATGGATTTATTCGGTCCAGTGAAAGTACGAAGTATTTCAGGAGACTTATACTGCTTGGTCGTCACTGATGACTATTCTAGATATTCGTGGGTATTCTTTCAAGAATCAAAGGATGAAACGTTCGAAAACTTGGTGATTCTTTTCAAGAAACTCTAGAATCTTTATCATCTGCCTTTCAGACGCATTCGCAGTGACAACGGCACAGAATTCAAGAATAACAAAATGAGAGAATTCTGTAATGCTAAAGGGATTCTACACGAATTCAGTACACCGTATATTCCACATCAAAATGGCGTAGCTGAGAGGAAGAATAGAACCTTGATCGAAACAGCAAAAACCATGCTTGCGGATTTGAAACTTCCTGTCAGCTTCTAGAGTGAGGCGGTTGCAGCGGCTTGCTACACACTAAACAGAGTTCTAACTGTCAAACCATTTAAAAAGACATGTTTTGAAATGATCAACCAAAGGAAACCAAATTTGAAG
The DNA here is from genome assembly GCA_947069175.1 of Scalesia atractyloides. NCBI lineage: Eukaryota > Viridiplantae > Streptophyta > Magnoliopsida > Asterales > Asteraceae > Scalesia > Scalesia atractyloides. Next base: position 43,104,498 of record CAMTDV010000010.1, read on the forward strand.
TTCTTAGAGCCATTTGGTGCGCCATGTACTGTAATCGATCAAGATGGTAAATTTGGGGCCAAATCACTTGAAGGTTTCTTTGTCGGGTATGCGAGTCCGCTAAGACGAGTATATGTTCCCTTGTTGAGAAAAGTTATTGAAGCACATCACGTTGATTTCTTTAACTATGCGGATCCTATTCAAAGAAGAGGCGACGCTGGCTATTCAACTACCAAGATCTTTGGAAGTCATTCGACTTGTCGGAAGAACCGTCTGAAGAAGAAATTACAGCGTTATATTATCTTCAACAATCGGCGAATCAAGAACAAATCATCAGACCAATTGTGGTTAATCAACCCACGTTGGATACTTCGTCTTCTGAAGCAGGTCCGAGTAATAGCGGTGTTCAAGTTGAAAACGTTTCGAAAGCAGAGGTAACACCTGCTATAACTCCATTGAATGATTCTTCTGAACCAGGAAATGCAACAACAGTGCCAAGTATGCCTCAGAATCAGAATTCTGACTCTGTTAAAACGCCGACATTTGATACTTATGGTGAATCCTCGTCGGATGAAGAAGTTGAGCAGATATCCAACATGTTGAATCAATCTGTTAGCCCGAGCAATCAGAATGAAGCTTCATCTAGTGCTCCTAATGTTGAATAGAACGGTGATCTGAATGTCTCGAATCAGCAAAGCTCAGTTGATGTTCCTAGCAAAGAAATGCCGCGATCATATGCTTATCAACCTTCAACAAATATCATTGGTGAATTACAAACTGGTGTGCGTACACGAAGCCAAATCAATAAAGCACTTAGTTGTTTCTACACCCGAGTTGCTCCAACTCAAGACTACTACTACTATTCATGTTTCGTTTCTCAAATAGAGCCAAAAACAGTGAATGAAGCTCTAGGTGACGAGAACTGGGTGATAGCAATTCAAGAGGAACTGTTACAGTTCGAGAAATTAGGTGTTTGGAGGCTTGTAGACTTACCACCGAAGCAGAAAGCTATAGATACGAAGTGGGTCTTCAAGTGTAAAAGAGACGATCGGGGTGTAATAGTCATAAACAAAGCTCGGTTGGTGGTCAAAGGTTTCCCCCAGCAAGAAGGTATTGACTACACAGAAGTATATGCACCGGTTGCACGATTAGAGTCAATCCGTATTTTCCTCGCGTTCGCAGCTTGGAAAGGTTTTAAGGTGTACTAGTTGGATGTAAAATCTACATTTCTCTACGGTAAACTACGCGAACAAGTGTACGTCGGCCAACCACCAGGTTTTTTTCGATCCGCTAAACAAAAACAAAGCTTATCTCCTAGACAAAGCCTTATACGGATTACACCAAGCCCCTAGAGCTTGGTACGAGACGTTATCGCAACATCTCGTTGGAAACGGTTTTGCAAGAGGCACAGTGGACAGTACATTGTTTACCAGAGAAGTCGGATCTCATCTAAACATTGTACAAATCTATGTGGATGATATCATCTTTGGTTCAACGGATGATAGTCTTTATAAAGAGTTCAAAAAGATCATGAAGAAAAAATTCGATATGTCCTCCATGGGTGAAATGAAATTCTTCCTCGGATTACAGGTCAATCAGTTACCAGACGGCATATTCATTCATCAGACAAAGTATGTTCACGACATTCTCAAGAAATTTGAAATGGATAGCTTGAAGCCGCTTTCGACTCCGCTGGCACTGAATCATGGGATTTGCATTGACGAGACTGGAACCAAAGTTGATGACACACACTATCGATCGATGATAGGATCTCTGATGTATCTGACGGCATCTCGCCCAGACATCTTGTATCCTACCTGCCTATGTGCGAGATATTAGTCTAGTCTTCCAGTGTCACACATGTAGATAGTCAAGCGAATTTTTCGTTATGTAAAGGGATTTCCAAGCACCGGCTTGTGGTATCTAAAGAACGACAATTTTGATCTAACGGGATCGCTGACTCAGACTTTGGAGTGGACAAGCTGAACTCGAAATCTACAACGGAAGGATGCCAGTTCTTCGGAACACGTTTGGTAACGTGGTAGTGCAAGAAATAGACCACGGTCTCTCTCTCTACCTGTGAGGCAGAATACATTTCTGCTTCCAGCTGTTGTTCTCAAATCCTCTAGATTCAACAACAGATGAGGGATTATGGTCTGCAATTTCTTGATACGCCTTTATTCGTAGATAACAAGGCAGCTATCGATATAACCAAAAATCCGGTTCATCACTCACGTACTAAACATATTGAAATTCGTATCACTTCATTCGTGACTGCTACGAAAAGAAGTTGGTGCGAATAGAAAAAATCCACACCGATTAATAAAAGGCTGATTTTTATACCAAAGCATTTCCTTTAACAAGATTTAAATATCTAATGAGGCTTAACGGTATTAAAAATTTGCTGACAGGTGTGGAAGCTGAGGTTGAATATGGATCGGACGACGAGTTCACGTGATCCACATTGGTTTGTATATTTTTTCATAGATTAGTTATTTCTTAAAATCTAAAATCCAAAAATATGTTTTTAATTTTAGGGGGAGAAATATTTGAAAAAACACAAAAACATATGAAAATTTTCAAAAATGTACAAAAGCATTGAAAAAGACAAAAAGAATTCGGTGTCACAAAAAGGAAATAATTGTACATCAGTGGACTATCACAGTATGCTAAAGAAATGTAAAGTTTAAAAGTGATAAACAAGTCTTACTGTGGATATGTCAATAGGCTTAACACGTTCAGTAAATTGTTTCCGGGATATAAACTAAATTTTACAACTGCTTAATTTTGTGGATTAACACATTTTGAATATATGGACTTAGTACTCCGAAATTTCGTTTGAGATATTGCCCGATTCTGAGATACGAGGTCTTTATAGATAGTTGATATCTGGGGTATTATACAAGTTCTTTTGATTTTGCGGAAACAATAGCCTAGAACTTCTATAATACTTTTGCTATAAACCCCTAAACTGCATGCAATCTTGAAAAGTATCAAAAGATGTAATCATTTGCAGTGCTAAAAAGATTCCTTAATTGGAACACACCTAAAGTCGAGCATTCATCTCTTTGTCGATACGGTGGTATTAACCTGAGCTCTCAAGGCCTCGCACTATCCCAGGTACATATATCAATTACGCTATATTCACTTGTAAGATGAAATCTAGGGAATCTTGATATGGGAGTATATTCAAGAAGTGGGAACCTTAGATAAGTCAAGTTTCATAATTCATACCTAACATATCTTGGAACAATTGAGAAACGTGGTAAATTTAAGTAGACAAACATATCGACAATCTAGGTAAACGAGTTTAAAACTTAAAGCCATCTAAAGCTCAACGGTACTGATGATATGTCTCAATTAACTGATATGATCCTTAGACACGAATTCACAAACAATATGTCTGTAAATATGTTTGTACATAGTTTACATTGTTCTGTACATAGTTTATCTTCTTTACAGATTAAAACCAAAAAGATTTTCAGTGTGTTTTAGCATAAACTTATAGAAATACAAAAAGATTTGTTTCTACATTGCTTTCAGCAAACCAGTGTTGGAGAACGGATCTTCAATGTCTGGTAAGGTGCAACTGGTAGGAATCTAATTGACAACGGGTTGGGATCTAATCTGTAAAATCTGATAAGCAAAAACGATGAAAATTTCATTAATTTAAAACTTTATTTTTGAAAAAGTCAACAGTTTGTTCATAACGGGTCAAACCGGGGTCATTAACTTGGACTCTGCAGACAAATCGGTTAACCAAGGTCATTAACTTGGACTTGGTCAACTGAGTGGATTTTCAAGAACTGATAAAATATGAAAAGTTCAGGGACTAAAATTGCAAAGACTTGAAAGTTTGAAATTGAGTCTAGGCAAGTTCGGCCGAACTTGTTTAAAGTTTAAAAGTTTTGTGATTAAAACAAGTTCGACCGAACTTGTTTGGATCTGTTGAGTTTTGATGTAAGTTCGCCCGAACTTACTATGGGCCTTTGTAACTTGGGCTTGCAAGTTCGCCCGAACTTGCTAGTGTATAAATAGAAAGCAAGTTCGGCTGAACTTCAGTATATGTTCTTGATTTCTCTTTGAGCGAACTTAACGGTTGTGTGCGATATTTCAAAATTGTCAAAAATATGTTGTTGTGGTGCCAAAATTTCAATTGATTGTGGTGATTTGCACACCATTCTCAATGGCTGAGGTGAGAAATCATGCGTTGACCCGTGAATTGAATTTGAACGAGTAACATAGATCTGAAATTGCTAAAAAATGATAGATCTATGTGATTTTTGGGCAAATTGAACTTAAAATTGAAGTTAACAACATAAATCGACCATGAAATTGTATGAAATTGAACAGATTATCATGAATAGGACATGCATGTTATGGTGGAAAAGATAACGAGTTCGTCCGAACTTGTTATCAAGATCGCCCGAACTTGCTAATGAAAAACTTGAATAAATCTGATTTAATCACAAGTCCGAACGAACTTATAATAAAAATTGAAAATGTTAAATACATTAGTAAGTTCGACCGAACTTAGGATTTAGATGTTTGAAAGTTGTTAATCATAAGTTCGCCCGAACTTAAGATGATTTTGTTGAACATGTGTTGGACATGTTTGGGCGAACTTGACTTAACCTGTTTGTAATATCAACATCAAGTTCGCCCGAACTTGATGTAAAAGGTTGAAAAATTTTGTAACATTTTCTCAAAATGCGTGCTAAATGTTTTGCTTCGATTTTCAGGTTCAAGAACCAGCGCGGGTAATCACAATGGATTTCTCTAAGTTCCACAACACCTGTATTACTCTCGACAAGGCGTTGTGTCCATCATTGAAAGAATACGAAAGCATTTTGAAGTTTCTGAAGGATTGTCTGATTCATCGAGCTATTACTGAGCGAACAGTGTCTTATCGATCGCACACTTATCACTTCTGGATGAATGCAAGTCTCAGTGAAGACAAGAAGACTATTACGTCGTCAGTTCAAGTCGGAAACAAGAACAAAGAGATCATAGTCACTGAGGATGATATCCGCAGGATCTTACAATTCAACGACGACAAAGATGATCCTATTTTTCTAGATGAGAAGATGGTTCGAGGATGTTTCTATAGAATGGGTTATAAAGGAAGCGTAAACAAGCCGACACTGAAGAAAGGGGAAGTTCCAAACCCCTACAAGCTTCTCATGCATGCAATCATTCATACTTTTAGCCATCGGAAAGCGGGTCTCGATGATGTACAAGACTGTATGTCCTGCATGGCTACGACGTTGATTCTGAAAAAGCCGTATAACTATTCGAAGCTTGTCTTTACTCAAATGTCAAAGAATATGGAGGATACGAGATTGTGTTTATATTCGAGGTTTATGCAGATGCTCATCGATGAGAAGTTTACAGACGTTGCACGTGATCCAAACGACATTTTATACTTCAGTCACCTTGATGAAACCACTGTAAAGAAGTTGTTAAAATTCCAGAAGCAGGATTCAGCACCTGTTGCAAAACCAATATTTGGGGCGTTAATGAATGAAAATTATATTGCGCTAGCTGAAAATAAGTGGAGGAACGATGGTAGTGGTGATGAGAAAGATTTAAATGCAGAAAAAGAATGGTTTGCGACATTCAAGCCTAAAGCTAGAAGTGAATGGTTTCTAAAGGCAGAGATTGAAAAGAAAAAGAAACGGGCGTCCAAGAAAGCTGATACTATGCTAATAGATGAAGACGAACCTGTAAACGTGCAAACAGAAGCTGGATCTAGTGCAACAGTTGTTATTGAGAGTCAAGAAGCAGAAAAGATTACTTAAGAGGATGATGTGATTTCTGCAACTTCCGAGAACGACGATGGTAGTGATGATTCTCTCGAGAAGGAAACTAAGAAGGCCATAGCAGAAAAAGAAGATGAAAAGATGAAAGAAACTGATGCTGACTTTGATCCTGAGCAGGAAAAAGAGTCTGATGAGGAGAGACCAAAGAAAAGGGCTAAGCGTGTGAATTCTGCAGTAGCTTTAACAACAAAGACTGCAGGGTCACCAAGACTAAGGGTAAAAAGACAAAGAAAGCTCAACTCCAAAGAAATCTACACCAAAGGCTGCTACTCCTAAATCGACACCAAAAACTCCAAAGTTAAAGATATTTGGTGATATTCCGAATGTGCCAGTGGATCTTCAATATCTTGATGATTTCTTTCCTGAATCAGACGTAGATATTCTTGAAAAGCGTGTCAAGATTTTGGAAGATAAAGTAGCGAGGAATGAATCCGAAAAGGATGAGTTGGAAAAGCTGATGAAACAGAGTGAAGTAGAGAAGGAACTGTTATCTAAAAAGGTGAAATTTCTTGAAGGCGACATAGGTTATCTGAAAGCGCTAGTTGAAAGTCTGTAGGAAGCGAATGAAAGATTGGTCAAAGAGATTGCTGAGCTTCGTTCTGAAAAAGATATGAATGATAAGAGATTTGACAGACTTCAGAAGGTATTATCTAACAGTCTGGGGATTAATTTCAAAGTAGAATATGCTCGATTAGATATTCAAGAAGCAAAAGAGAAAGCTGAAAGAGAGCTAGCTGAACAGGGTAAGGGGAAGCATGTGATTGAAAGTATGCCGGAGATCACTGAACCTGTTAAAGAGATTGATTCTACGAAAGTTTTTGAGTCTGAGGTTTCTAAGGTTGACGAATCTGTCAAGCCTTCTGATACTACAAATGTTACTGAAGAAAAAGACGATGATGAAGTAGAAGATAAGGAAAAAGATGATGAACCACCAACAGATGATCCAAAAGACGATTCTGACATGATGGAGGTAATGATGATGATCCGAGTGGTACATGGATAAAGGTGGTTGATGCAACAGTGAATGAAAGCTTTGATTTCTCTAATCTGCTAAACGATGAGGCGAATGCTATGAATGATCAGAATGAGGGGGAGTCAGGGCAAACAGGGCCATCTGATGATATTGATATGTCTGATGCTATTACTACTGCAAATCCTGTTGCTGCGGTTCTGATAAAGCCATTGATACTCATGCTTGAACACAATGTTGAAGAGGGTGAATTCGTGCACAACTACTCCAAAGAAGATCTTGCAAAGTTGATCGATGTTGATGCAAAATCACTGGATTTTGATTTCGAAGAACAAGTCCCGAATGTGAATACGTTTGAGCCTACCGAGTATCATTATCAACGTAGATATGAGGCAGATCAGTATAACAGGGTTATAGTGGAATATTGGTCGTCTGATGATGAAAATGACGAAGCTGAGAAGTACATTGGTCCTAATACAGACAGTTTTCCTACTTTCAAGGAGATGTACAAGCAATTGAATGAAGATATGTTAAAGGAAAAGATTGAAGTATCAATTCGTGATGGTAAAGTTCTGAAGCAGATGACAAAGGAAGAAATCGCTCAAGCTATGAAATCCTGATTTAAAGAGATGCCATGTGAACGAAAGTTTCGACGTCCTCTAGCATTCTTTACCAGAGATAAAGATGTGTCATAGGTGATATCCTAAGTCGGGGATGGTTTAAGGAGCTGAATATGTATGCCATCAAAAGAAAATTTTGAGTTCAATACTTCAAATATCTTGCAGATTTCAAGACATTACTTTACTGGGATATGGAAGAACTTGTTCAAACAAGGAATGTCACGTACCATATGAAGTTAATTGATCAGTTGCTATGGAAAATGATCAAATTTGAAGCAACAAAGGGTTTTAGATATTGGAAGCCTTTCATACCAGGACGTCGTATTAAAATAAATAAGAATACAGGGGAGAAAGATATCACGTTGATCATGAAACGCCCAAGAACAATGGGAAACATGCCTTTGATGCCAATTGAACAGAACTTTTATCCTTTATTCAAGTGGTGGCAGATTGATCCTAATACATGTGAAGCTGTGATAGTATTACGATTTGAGGATCCTCTGGATATAACTAAGGAAAGGGTTGAGGTATTAGGGTTTCAAGGAATAAGAGGGCTTTGGAGAATGATCAGGATACTAGACCCGATGTGGCTAGTGAATTGTTCGAAAGAAGATATCAAGTGCTTGTTCTACAGTAAGATAGTGTTTGAGGAACGTGAAAAAGAACAAGCCATGCAATATCAAAGGGTCGTCAATGTATGTTATGCTCAAGAAATTAACTCTGGAAAGATGTGGGAAATGAGCTGGAGGGAACTAGAACGGGTTGAATTTCTGAAAGAAGAAAAGCGTCCCGAAGAGATAAATGAAAGAGGTAGGGCGGCAAGGCTCAGAAGGTTTCAATTTATGAATAAAGTGCCTCCTACTGATCAGACGCCAGATTCAAAGCAGGAAAGACGAAAGAAGCGTACAAGAACTTCTTTGGTCGTACGCATTAAAGTTTTCTTGAAGACAGAGTTTTGAAGACTGATAAAAGACTAAGACGATATCCAAGGGGGGGGGGGTCTGTTGGTGCAGAATGTCTTTGTCTTAGTCTTATATCGAGTCTGTATAGATTAGATGTGAATAGGCTAGCAAAATCAAGTATTTACGTATTTGGATAGCAAGTTCGCTTGAGAAGTTATTGTGAAGTCAAGTTCGGCCGAACTTGACTATGTCAAATTCGCCCGAACTCATGGCCCTCTCTAGCGAACTTACAATCCTATAAATAGCTAGCTTGTCTTGTCATTTGTAACTTTGTGCTCTGAAGTAGCGAAGCTCTGTCAAATAGGAGACTTGAAGTTTATCAATAAAATTGACGTTTAATTGACTAATTCTAGTTAATTGGTAATCATGTCATAATATTTCCGCTATTATGGACATTAGATATCAAATCTAGGTTCCTATGCTATCAGGATAGGTCCTACAAGTTTTTGGGCGTCGGAAGTCACGTACGACTAGACAAACACCAAGGATACTTAATATTAGTTAAAATACTTATATTTATATCAAAAATATCAGTTTACTTACTTATCAAAAACAATTTTATAAAAATCTCTTAAAAAACCGATTTTTTACCGTTTTTAACGCATATCTTGTACCGAACTTTACCATAAGCATCTCAAATCGTAACGACTTGATATTTTAACATAATACATGTTATTTACTGATTTAAATGATGCTTCTAACCAGGTTAGTGCAGTTTCATGTAAACCACATAAATCATGCAAATTTCACATATTTTAACCACTTTTTAAGCTACATGTATAACATGCAAAACTACCAAGCCTATGACAAAGTTTCATACCATTATAACACACCAAATATTATCATTTCTAGTGTTTATAATCTGATTTAAAAGACTTTTGTCATATCATAACATATCATCATTTCAAGATCATTTAATTACCATGCATGCCTATGTACAAGCATCTAAAACACACTTATCATATCATCATCATTCCTCATGAACTTAAATATTCAACTCATGTTCAAATAATACAAAACATATTCATCACATCATCATCTAATCATGTTAACATAAATGCAAGTTATAATTCTATTTATGAACATATGACAAAAACCCACATGCATGTGTACATATACATACATACACGACATATATATGCACACATATAAACTTCCAAAATTTTACTTTTTCACATGTCCATTTCAAATCACAAAACCCTTTTAGAATATTCTTTTGATCCCACATGCATTTTATTTTTCAAGAATCATGTCAAACAAAAATCCATCAAAAATCAAAACTCAGACTGTAACAAGCACACATACATACCTACGGCCATACTTACATATATATACACTGTCATTTTTTACTTTGTTTAAAAACCCATTTATTGTTAGTTTCAAGTTTGTGAAATATTCCAATAATCAAGAGAAGCCTTCCAACATCATGGACACCACGATGAATCAAGTGTATGCTTTAAAGAAAATAATTTTATACCTTCAAGATTCAAGTAGGTTTTGACAAAGTGTGATGATATGGAACTTGGTTCTTGCTTGAAACACCTTGGAATCACCATTAGTCCTTCAAAGTTACTTGAAAACACCTTGAAATAGCTTTGAATCTTTAAGAACAAGTTCAAAATTCAAAAATGTTGGTGTGGGAGGAGTGTTCGGCCGAGGTTATTTAGAGAGAGAGAAAGTGAGATGATTTTGTTTAGATATTGGTTATATAAAATGGAGTGTAGGTAATGTTTAAATGATTATGTGCAATCTCCAAGACCAACACATGGCATTTGGAAGTAAAAGGTGGGCTTCCTAGCCGCCACCTATGTCCCCACACACATACATATGCATATCTTACACATATATATTACATATTAGTTAAACACAGGTATTTAACTAGTTACCGGGCATTTTATCTAGCGTTTCAATCCCGTATTAAGGCATTTAGAATTATTTTTATCACTCTATAAAAATAAACCCGCCATAGTATTGTTGAACAATAGTTTATTTGCCTGGACTGGCTACGTTGCATGTATTTGGCAATATGCGCGCTGTATCGCGCAGTACCCGCTTAAATTCGCAAAATAAGAATTTTTAGCGTTTTAAATAATCTTTCCTCACGAACATGATTAAAAATAGAATCATAACGGACTATTTTTAGGATTTCAACATTAATCAGGCGGTCACCGACGTTTGTTTCACATGTTATCTGTTACGCGATAAGTGTTTATCTTATTATTGCTAACATAATTTTTACTAAAGTTTGGATTTACCAACACATCAAATACCATCAAATAACACTAAATTCAATAAAATATTGTCTTTATTTATTCATAACACGTGTCATACTAGTAAAGTAAAGGTTCTAAATAGCCGGGTGTCACAGTCTCCCCCTGTTTAAGGAATTTCGTGTCACACCCCGACCGCGTAAAACAAAAAACCGATGCGGAAACGTCAGGGAGTCACGTAACAGAACTAGTTTTCACAATCATGGTACTTAAACTTTTGTATTATTAAAATAAATTGTTTACATTGTCTTATATTAAACGAAAAACATAACATAAATTAAACTGTCTTTCATGATTTTAAGTCACTAAGGCCCAAGTCTGCCTAAGTGTAGCATGCTCAACATCAAACATTTGCTCCTGAAACACTTGTGAAAGTAAATACGTCAGCATAAAAATGCCTGTTAGTAACATAGGTTTTGTGATGATGATTCATGGCTTTTAATGTTTAAGAAATGTTTGACTATTTCAAAATTAGCCATGAACTATTATAAAATGTTTCTTTTATGAAGTCATATGAAAATTAAATGATTTAAAAAAATGATGCATGGTAAATTAATAACCAAAATATGTTATGTCTTGTATAGAATATGTCATGTCTTGTATAAAATATGTCATCTCTTGCATATAATATGTCATGTCTTGTATAAAATATGTCGTGTCGTGTGTAAAATATGTCGTGTCTTGTATAAAATATGTCGTGTCTTGTATTTTGTTTGAAGTGGTTTAGATAACACTATGATATGTAATATAATAAAATCATTTATATATAGGAAGTACCAATGGCGTATCCACCATGCTTTTATCGTATTACACACGTTTCGTTATTCAAATCACTCACCACAAACCAACCAATGAATGTCTTGTTCAAACCAATGTGATGTCATGTGTAAACCAATGTCATGTGTAAACCAATGTCGTGTATAATCAGATGTCTTGTATAACCAAAATGTCATGTATAAAACAATGTTTTTGAATGAACAAAGGTTTTGTTTAATCAAAGATTTTGTTTTATAAAATCACTGGTTTCATTGTATAAACATATAAACATGAATTGTTGGCGAATACATTCAAGCCTTGTTGACTGTCGGATAAACCCTTATCAGGTCAAAGGTTCTAAATATTCTTCGGATTCTGTCATTCCCTAAGGTCACTTCCAAACAAACCTAGGAAGTGGGAATCGGATTGACAATCCTATGGTACCATTACATACTACCGGTTGGCGCGATCAATGTTAATGAATGTATCGTTGTCGAGTTCAATGGAACAAAAATGTCTTGTACAATGTAAGAATGTCATGAAAATGTTTTGAAACCATGTACTAGGTATGATAGGTCAACATACGAAGCAAAATTTCTTTGAAAACCATGTACTAGGAATGCTAGGTCAACATACGAAGCAAAATGTATTTGAAAAACCATGTACTAGGTATGCTAGGTCAACATACGAAGCAAAAGTCTATTTGAAATCAATGTGCTAGGCATGCTAGGTCAACATACGAAGCAAAAATGTCTTTTTTTAAATCGTGTACTATATGTACTAGAAAAGCATAACATGTATAATGTCATGAAAATGAGAAAGTAGTGAAGGCACATATGAATCACCCCAAAACATTTGAAAAACATAAAAGAGGGGACTAAGTACTCATTTGGGATTGCGTATAAGTCTTGTATGAAAGATCAAACAAAGCTTGACGGATCAAGGATTTAAATGGCTCATAATATCGGATAACTATGTTGATAAGTCGAGACTTTAATCGGCGGATTGGATAGATGAAGTTTTATAAAACAAATGAGTGTTGGAACTCAGACATCATTTAATAAACTTAACATTTTGATTTGAAAGTGCTTCCAAATGCTTTTGACCTGTTATGACTCGTTAAGGTAGTTTACGCTTCTTTAAAGTGTCATATGCGTAAACGCGTGTTCGAATGGCTAACATGTCTGATGATAAGTATTAAAAGCCCAAACATGTTTGAAAATGTTATAACATCAGTTTATATGTCAAAAATTTGGTCACATATGTTTAAATGGATTTATGCGCAAAAAGGCCATTTTGGTCATTTCTAAGGAACATAAGAACAACCTATCATATTACTAACCAAACGACGTGACCATAAGGTATAACCTTAGTAGGTTATTCCTATGCAACTATGGTCACATATATGTGTTTGGTCAGATCCTACGGTTGACCAAACGAGTCGGATTCAGAAGTCAAAGCGGTGGTCAAGACCGCTCGACTTACGACCCTAAATAAGCACTAAACTAGAAGTGACGAGTTAGACATGTCAAAAACATGTCTAACTAAGTTGCAAAAACTGATTTGGTATCAAAACTTAGTGTTTTGATACCCGAAAATAGTTCCGTCGTAAAATGCACATAATGCACATCTTTGACCAAAACTTTGACTCGTCACTTCGACTAGTAATCAGTAGGTGCAACCGCAAGTTCGTGATTACAATCACGTTGCAAAGTTCAATTGAACTTTCACTTGACCAATTATGGTCAGAACTGAAAGTCAAACAGAAAGTCAATTGTTTGACTTTTAGCTCAAAATAAGCTAAATAATGAACAAGACTAAGGAAGAGTACTTACTTGTGTTGGGAACACTATAAGAACTCAGAGTTGGAGGCCTCCAAAAGCTGGAAGCAAGCTCCAAGAGAGTGGGAGAAAGAAGATGGAAATAAGCAAGGAATTTTGGTGAAAACGGCTTGCTATTTATAGTGTTTAGAGGTCCATAAGATCATTACAAGTGTCCCATGTGTTGGCATGATCTTAGGGATGCTTAAACACTTGTCAATTGCTGGTTAGAAGCTGGCAATTTCGAGTTCTTGTGCTTCAAGGCTTTGCACAAGAAGCTGCCAAGTTGCAGCCAAGAAACTACTATGCTGGGGGGTCCGTACGGACCGTATGGCCATATGCTTACGCTCCGTAAGCCCTTTAGCTGGCAAACAAGTTTGAAATGTTGACAACTTTGGCCCCTGAACTTGTTTCATCGTGTTTTGTCACGTTTAACCCCTTTTAACCTAATTTTTAGTCTTTATAAAGGTGTCAAGGCATACGTAACTTGGATTTTCCCCAAAAATGTCGTGGACGTCAGTTCGTTCGATTGTACGGTTACGTGTTTTCGCATAAACACGTAAAACGCTTTAACGAGCACGAAAACGAACGAAATTGCGCGACGATTGAAATTTTTGCATTCTTATCAATAAAATACAAGATATTATTGATAATAAAAATTTTTGGATGTGTAAATGTGGTTCGTATTAAAAAATACGAGAATTGGCAGACTTTTGCAGTTTGTCACAAATAGTCCCTGGACTCGAATAAGCATGTTTTTATCATACTGAACCCTTCAAAACTTATTTCTAAGTTATGTAAAGGGTATCTAGGGTATGTTTAGCTTATGTCCTTGTTCCGGAGTGTATGTTACGTTAAACTGATTAAGTTTGCGTACAAGTTTACGATTTCACTTCCAGAAAAGGTTTGAAGGATCGAAATTGAACAAAGATTGCAAATGCACGAATTTATACAAATCTTTGAAATAAAATACAAGGTTTCATTGTTTATGAAATTGTTCAGAGTTGTACAATGATTGAAAGACACAAATGTCACATTTCGTCCCCAAAATTCTTAAACTACAGGTTTCGTTTTTGCAATAGACGGATAGAGATGTGGATATTTTTGTTGCATTTGGTCCTGTCGCTCCCATGTGAACTCGGGTCCACGTTTGGAATTCCAGTGAACCTTGAACAGCTTAATTCGACTTCTCCTAAGCTTCTGAATCTTCCAATCCAAAACTTCTACAGGTTCTTTGATAAATCTCAGTTTATCGTCTACGTGAACCTCATCTGGGGGTATGACCAGTGCCTCATCCGATAGACACTTTCTCAGGTTGGAAACATGAAACACGTCATGAACTCCACTCAATTCCTGTGGCAGCTTAAGCCTATACGCGATTGATCTAACTCGAGAGAGGACTTGGAAAGGACCTATATAATACAGGCTTAGCTTTCCCCCTTTTCCAAATCTAACAACATCTTTCCAAGGTGATACCTTTAGCAAAACACGATCACCGACTTGAAACTCCAACGGCTTCCTTCGGTTGTCTGCATAACCCTTTTGTCGTTCAGCGACAGCTTTCAACCTTTCCTTAATCCGAGCAACCTTGTCAGTGGTCTCCTGAATAAGCTCGGGTCCGGTTAGTTGCCTTTCGCCAAGTTCAACCCAACAAAGGGGTGATCTACACTTCCTTCCATAAAGACTTCAAATGGAGCGGCTTTGATACTCGCGTGATAACTATTGTTGTAAGAAAACTAAGCTAACAGCAAATGAGTATCCCAACTTCCACCGAAATCAATCACACACGCTCTCAACATATCCTCTAACATCTGAATGGTTCTCTCACTCTGACCATCCGTT
This sequence comes from Scalesia atractyloides, assembly GCA_947069175.1. Classification (NCBI taxonomy): domain Eukaryota; kingdom Viridiplantae; phylum Streptophyta; class Magnoliopsida; order Asterales; family Asteraceae; genus Scalesia; species Scalesia atractyloides. Next base: position 43,119,539 of record CAMTDV010000010.1, read on the forward strand.
TGAGTATGATACGTAGTACTCATGTCCAATCGAGAACCCAACGACTCCTGAAGAGATCGCCAAAACCTGGAGTCAAATCGCCCATCTCTTTTAGATATAATTTACACTAGCACTCCATGTCGGGCTACAATCTTATCAAGGTACAACTGCGATATCTTCTCCATCTTATCTGTTTCCTTAATGGGTAGGAAATCCGCAGATTTCGTCAATCGATCTACAATTACCCAAATGGTATCATGACCAGGTGATGTACAGAGTAATTTGGTAATAAAGTTCATCGTAAGATGCTCCCATTTCCACATAGGAATCTCTTGTTGCTGCAAAGGCCTAGACGACTTCTGATGTCCAGCCTTAACCTTCGAGCATGTCAGACATTTACTCACATACACCGCAAGATCTCTCTTCATATTCGGCCACCAGTACAATTCCTTAATATCCTTATACATTTTGGTACAACCTAGGTGAATTGAATATATAGTTTTATGAGCTTCGTTCATAACCAGTTCACGTAGGTTACCTCTAAGCAAAACCAAAATCCGGTTCATGAAGTACATCACTTCATCCTATTTTGGTATCAGTTCGCATTCCAACCCTCTCAAATCTTCTCTTCTCAAATTCTCATCCCTCAAGGCTTCTCGCTGTGCATTGCGAGTTCGATCATCTAACTCGCCTGTATGGTTAAACCCAAAGCACGAACGCGAAGTGGCCTTTCCCGCTCTTTCCTACTAAGCGCATCAGCAACAATGTTTGCCTTACCCGGGTGATAACGAATATCAAACTCGTAATCATTGAGTAACACTAGCCAACGCTGTTGTCTCATGTTGAGTTCCTTTTGATCGAAGATATGTTGGAGGCTCTTATGGTCTGTGTAAAGCGTACACTTCGTGCCATACAGATAATGTCACCAAATCTTCATGGCAAACACAACATCTCCTAACTCCAAATCATGAGTTATGTAGTTCTTCTCGTGCACTTTCAGATGTCTGGACCATAGGCTATCACTTTGTCCTTCTACATACGCACGTAATCCAGACACAAACGTGACGCGTCGCAGTATACAACAAAACCGTCATTTCCCTCAGGCAGGGAAAGAATAAGTGCACCACACAACCTTTCCTTCATCAACCGAAAAGCTTTCTCCTGCTTCTCTGTCCAATCAAACTTCTTATCCTTCTGGATCAATAGCGTCAATGGCTGCGCTATTCTGGAAAAATTCTCAACGAATCTCTGATAATACCCAGCATGTAACACCCCAACCGCGTAAAAACAACAAACCAGCGGAAACGTCGGGGAGTCACGTTAACAGATTGTTTCAACAACACGTGGTAATTAAAGTTATGTTTTATTGAATATTGAAATTTCATAGTTACATTGTCTTGGAAACTAAACAAACTAAATAAACTATTGTCTTTCATATTTTAAGGCACTAAGTCCGCGTCCGATCCTAAGTGAGCATGCATCAATAATCAAGCATTTTTCCCTGAAACATATGTGAAAACGAGTCAGCAAAAATATGCCGGCGAGTACATAGGTTTTGTGAGTGTGTCAAATTCATGGCCTTGTATATGTATTACAATACCTTGACGACTACTAGAGTCGTTAATTGAAAACTTTGTTAACAAAAAGTAATTGGTATTGCAATGATAACTAACCAACTAAAACCAGTTAGTTATAGTTTATAAAAGACTTGTAGCCATGAATCTTGACCAAAAAATTTGTTTTGTAAATTCGAGTAGTAAATAGTCTTGAAGAAGCTTTGTATGGTTTATATCTTTAATTGAAAATCGTTGCGTGTCATTATTTCAAAAACTTTGTTCCAAGTGATGCAAATAACGCCACGAATGTAATATGATAAAAGCACTTATATATAGGAGGTACCAGCGGCGTATCCACCATGCTTTTATCACATTACACACGTACCGTTATCTAAATCACTTACCATAAACCAATCGTCCATTGTTTGTGTCATAAACCATTCATCCATGGTTCGTGTCATATACCAATTGTTCATCGTCCGTGTAAACAAATCGTCCTTGTTTTAATTGTGAAAACTTTGGTCGTTTTGGTGAATACATTCAAACCTGTGTTGACTCGTCTATACCATCAAAGGCTATCTTTAAATTGCAATAACAAACCACCAAAGGGTTGGTTAAAGTAAACAGTTTTGGTCGTTCCCCAAACTTCCCCACAAACACTGGGAACCTTGGTAACAGGATTGTCAGTCCTATGGTACCATAACTTACTATTGGTCGGCTTGGCCAAAGCTAATGAATGTTATTCGTGTCATGTATATAACGCACCAACAAGTTCGTTCACATTATTGAAATCGTCGTGTTTATATAAATCATAGCATTTGTTATTTGAAAACTTGAAAACAATTTAGCACATATGAATCACCCCAAAATATTGAAAACATAAAAGAGGGGAGCTATGTACTCACTTGGGATTGCAAAGTAACCTTGAATAAAAGATCAAACAAGCTCAAAAGTCCGAGAAATCAAACGTGTCCTAAAATTGGATAACTATGTAAATATCAGGACTTTAATTGGCGGATTGGATAGAATGAGGTCTTGTAAACCAAATGAGTGTTGGAACTCATATGAAATGGTTTAACAAAGTTAACATTCTGATTTGGAAAGATTCCTAAGTGCTTTTGACCCGTTATGACTCGTTAAGGTGGTTTACGCTACTTTAACTGATCATTTACGTGATTACGTGTTCGGATGGTTAGATATGTGTTATGATAAGTCTAATATGCCAAAATAAGTTTAAGATAGTTGCAACATCAGTTTATAAGTCAAAATATTGGTCACATATACTTCAAGTTGATTAATGCGCAAAAAGGGCATTTTGGTCATTTTGTGAAGTACCTAAGAGCGACTTATCATATAACTAACCAAACGAAATGACCATAAGGTATAACCACAGAGGGTTATTACTTATACAACTATGGTCACAAATATGTGTTTGGTCGGATATACGCGAATCGGCATAGTTTCGCAGAATTTGCAAAATAGCCCCTAAGCTTGAATAAACTTGTTTTTGCCATACCGAAGCCCTCAAAACTTATTTCTAAGTTATGTAAAGGGTAATTAGGGTATGTTTAGCTTATTTCATTGTGCTGGAGTGTACGTCGCGTTAAACTGATTATGTTTGCGTAATAGTTTGTGATTTCACTTCCAGAAGTTGTTTAAGAGTTCGGAATCGTGCAAGAATTGAATATGTGCAATTGTCATGATAAAAATTCAAATCTCGGAAATAAATAAAAAATTTCATTGATTGATAATTTGTTCGTAATCGTTACACGGTCGGATCACCACAAATCTCACACAGCAAGTCCTAAGAATTGTCGCACCTCTGAGGGAGTCCTTGGTGCTTCCCAATTCTTAATTTCCTTAATCTTTGACGGATCTACATGTATACTTTTCTCATTTATGACATGTAACTTCTCGAATCTAGAATTCGCACTTAGAGAACTTGGCATACAACTTCTCATTTCTCAGCAGCTCCAAAATTGTCTTCAGATGTTGCTCATGATCTTCTTTGGTTCATGAATAGATAAGTATATCATCAATGAATACTATCACGAATTTATCCAAATAGGGTTTGCATACCCTGTTCATGAGATCCATGAACACTGCAGGCGCATTAGTTAAGCCAAAGGGCATGACTAAGAATTCATAATGGCCATATCGTGTTCTGAAAGCAGTCTTCAAAACATCTTCATCAGCAATCTTCAAGTGATGATAATCTGAACGCAAATCAATCTTCGAGTAGTAGCTGGATCCTTGAAATTGATCAAGCATATCATCAATCCTTGGTAGTAGGTACTGATTCTTGATAGTTAGCTTGTTTAGCTCTTGGTAATCTATACACATCCTGAAGGAACCATCCTTCTTCTTCACGAACAAAACAGGTGCTCCCCAAGGCGAAAAGCTTGGGTGAATGAAACCTTTGTCTAGTAGCTCTTGTAGCTGATTCGACAATTCTTTCATTTCCGAAAGCACTAAACTATAAGGAGATTTTGCAATCTATTCAGCACCAGGAACAAGATCAATTCTAAACTCGATCTGTCTCGCAGGGGGCAATCCACGTAAGTCTTCAGGAAAGACTTCTGGATAATCATGAACTATAGGAATCTCCTCCATCTTCCAACCTTCAATCTTCGTATCAACCATGTTGACCAAGAATGCAGGATTACACTTACGCAACCTCTTGTGCATCCTCATAACGCAAACGATTCTCGATTTCCGACTTGATCGGTCTCCATGAATCACTATAGCTTCACCACCAGGGCGGGGTATACACACTAGTTTCTCTGAACAAACTATCTCACCTCCATTCTAGGAGAGCCAATCCATTCCAACGACTACATCGAAACTACCAAGCTCCACTAGTCACAAATTGATACTAAAACTACGATCGCATAACCGAATACTATAACCACGAATAACTTCGTTGGTTTCTATCAATTTACCATTTTCTAATTCTATCGAATACCTTTTATCTAGCTTACTTGCTTGAGAACAAAGAAATGGTTCAAAGTTTTTAGAAACAAAACTCAAGTCAGCTCCAGTATCAAATATTACGGACGTAGAATGGTTATTGATTAAGAACGTACCGGTAACAACTGCAGGATCATTTCTAGCTTTTCCAGCATTCAGCTCAAATGCTCTACCTCTAGCACCCTGATCCTTCAACAAAAGACAGTTCCGCTTGAAATGCCCATGCTCTCCACACTGAAGCATCCCTCAAGCTTGACTCCAACCGTTGTGCTTTTAGCATAGCACCCACGAGTCTTGTGCCCAGATCGACCACTTCTAGCACATTTCCCTTGCTCATCACCATGAGCTCTCTTCCCTAAACTACTCTTCCTATCCTTGATCACATCCTTTCCTGATCCACTGGTGTTAGCCACATATTCCTTTCCAGAACTATGCTTCTTCACGCGCCTATCATCCGAATCCTTCCTCGAACTTTCTGACTTTCGCTTCAGAGAATCCTCAGATCTACGCTCAGAACACTCACGACGGTCAGATCTCCTATGTGCATTGGCTTTCACTGATGACTTCCCAGTGTCATCCTTTTTGTTAAGGCTACTCTTGCGAACAGCATCATCAATTAATTATTTCGCCAAAGAGGTAGCTTCTAGATAGGTAGTGGGTTTCGCTGATGTAACCATACTGCGAAGCTGTGGCGCTAATCCCCAGATATACCTTTCTAATTTAACATACTCAGGAGTGATCTTCTGAGGAACCAACCTAGCCAGACCATTGATCCGAGAAATATAAGCTCTGAAATTCAAGCCTTCCATGGTCAGATTCCAGAAGTCAGTCTCAATCTTCTGTAGCTCGCTACGTCGGTAGTATTCCTTAAGAAGCATCTCTTTTAGTTCGTTCCAGGTAAGACGATAGGCAACGTCTTCTCCCAAAATCTAAACTGAGAGTTCAACCAGGATAAAGCTTCATCATGAAAAGAACATGAAGAATACCTAACTCTCTGATCAGTAGCACAACCGCTGATGGCCATTACAGACTCCATCTTCTTAATCTATCTAACGATATAAGGTGGTCATTCAGCACCAGTAAATGATCTCATGTTACAACCCTGGAATCTTTTGTACGTACATCCATGCACTGTTCACAAGTTAATGAAAAATCAAGATTACTCTTGGATTATATCATAACACCGGAACTACTACAATGTTTCCGATCCTCGTTCTACCTGGAGGGTTTCCAATTTGCGCTCCACCCATCGCATTCGCGTTAGTACCGCGTCCACGTCCTTGCCCCGTAGTCTGGTTAGCTTCACGCTGCTCCATGGCGACATTCACGTGTTGGGCGATTAGCTGCGCTAACTTCTCAGGTGTGGTAGGTAATGCAGCATCCCTAGTAGAAGGACCATGTCTCACTTATGGTGGCATATTGTCGTTTCTATTATTGCAATAATAATATCAACACAATATTTAAATAATCAATCATTACATATAGTGGACTTAACAATACACATGCATTCACATAATAATAAGAATAATTTAACCAAAAACCCATTGCATTGATATTTTACCTTAGAAATTACATGGCTTGTTTGTAGTACCAAAAACCAACAAAATTTGGTGTGATCTAAATCAAACACCATCAACAAGTCTTACTGAATTTCCTCCTAAAATATCTGAATTGGCATGCAAGCCTAAATAGGGTTACCAAAAGAAACAAACAAACAAACCAACAACGATCACTTCAAACCCAGGAAGTCCAAAAGCTTCCTAACAAGCTCCTCAAGCTCCACTATCCTCCAGTGCATCTGATCCATGACACTGTCATCCAAGTCTTGTACCTCATCGTACCAATCCATCTGACCCTCGAGATCCTTCACCTTGCCTTCAGTCGCCTCCAAATCTCCGCGTAAGGTTGCCATCTGGCGGTTGCAATGAGAACACCAGTCGACCCAAACTCCTTTCTGCTTCTTCAAAGCAGACCTTGTAGCTGCTCTAGAAGTTGATGTGATATCTCCAGTGGGTCGAGTACTCTTCCTACGTCATGTACAAAACCAGCAAAGGTGTAGTAGATGCTCGCGACTCAGGCTGCGGAATGGATGACTTTGATGTCACTGGCGGAGGGATCTCAGGTGTAGGCTCAATAGTGACAGTGGGCGGGACTACCACGGGCTCTAAAGGTCGAACTGTAACAGTAGTGGCGTCCATCAATGGAGCTATCCCGAAGGATCCTCCAATCAAGGGAGTACCTCTAGCTAGTTCATCGATAAAAGGCACAGTACCAGATGACTGTCCTATCTCAAATATCGAGGGAGGAACAGAGTCATCATCGTCAATCCAACTGTTACTAGTATGAGCGTAACTAGTGTCAACTTGACTGGCAAATGCAGCAGGGCCGACAAAGAATGACGAGGCAAATCCAGCCATGTCAATAGTCTGAGGGGTAGTGTGTGGGATCTCTGGCAGGACTGAGGTCGGTGAGATCTCGAATTTATGCTCGCTATCTGAGTCGGGAATCTCGATAGTCTCGTGCGTGCTCGACATCTGTGACACCATGTAACTGTACTAAGTAAGTGTGTGTTCAATGAAAAAATAAGACATAAGGCACAAATAACCATATTAACACGTATGCACATAAACTCAAATAGTTTTTCTACATGATCTAAATCCATGTTTATTTTATAATTGGCTTCGCGAATTTTGGGATTAATTCTCAAAATTCATTGGTTGAAGTCTAGAGTTTTCCCCGAAAACATCTAGTTCGCTACAACCATTGGCTCTGATACCAACTTCTGTAACACCCCAAAAATGTCACAGCGGAAATACAAACGTAATGGTGATGGAAGTTGGTACCCATAAATATCTTGGTGGATGATGCATCATAAATTATGGACATTTAACTTAACTAAAACAAAGTTTTAAGAGTAAACTTCTGTTTTGCTCCCTGTGGTTTGGTCATTTTAACGGTTTTGCCCCAATCCTTTAAAAATAGCCGTTTTACTCCCTGATCTATTAAGCTTATCTCTGTTTCACTCCCCGCCCCTAACGCCATCCAATTCCAACGTTAAAACACAGTCACGTGCATCTCACGTGAGGGGCAACTCTGTCATTTCCCATCCTCCCTTTTAAGACCTGGTACCTTGTTGCTTTTAAAAACCCTACTTCTCACTACCAACAATCACCACCACCTCCTGTCACTAGCACCAACAGTCGAGACTACCTGCCATCAACACTAACAACCAGCCAACACAAACGTGGTTCAACTACAATCACATATTTTAGAAACTAAACAAGTTAAATTGGTATATTACAAGTAAACTAACTAAAAATCAAAGTTGGTGCAAGAATCAATGGGTACATGTGCTCAAATCGGAAGACGGATGTGGAGAGATTTGGGTTTCAAACCAGATCCGGTTAAAATCAACTGATGTGGAGCGACTTCCACAAAGGGTTCCGGTGTTCAAATCGGTGGACTGATGCGGAACAATGTGAGGTTCCGCCCAGATCCACTCAAAATTGTCGACGATGTTCGTTCAGAAAGATGAAACTGACTGCCACAATGGTTTCATGTGTTCGAATCGGTGGAGCGATGTGGGGTTCAGCCCAGAGCCGCTCAAAATCGCATAACAAAGGTGAAATCCTTTTCTATAGTTGTCTCTGTGTTACCTCACAAAGAAAATCTGAGATGGGGGATGAAAATGGTTGACCGAGAGGTATAAGTGCTAAAAAACAAAGGTTTGATGGTTTTTTTACGCAAAGGTTAAAACCTTAGATCCTGTTCATCAATTTAATAATTCTCAAAATGGTTAAAGTGTTTGTTGGAATTTAGATCACAAATTCAGAAATCAAGAGAGGGATAAAATGGTGTTGACAGGTTGTTAGAGAGAGATAGAGTGATGGTGGAGGCAGGTGGTTGCGGGTGGTGGCACTAGGGTGGTGGGTGGCGGGCGGTGTCAGGTGGTGGGTGGTGGGCGGGGTAGGTGGTGGGTGGTATCTTGTATAGAGAGAGAGAGATTAAATATTGCATTTGTTATATGTGTGGTATGTATATATAAGAAAAGACTAAAATGCCCCTCATGTGAGGAGCATGTGATCAGGATTAACAGTTGAATTGGATGGCGTTAGGGGCGGGGAGTGAAACAGAGATAAGCTTCATCGATCAGGGAGTAAAATGACTATTTTAAAGGATTGGGGCAAAACCGTTAAAACGACCAAATCACAAGGAGGAAAACAGAAGTTTACTATAGTTTTAAAGTTTAGCGTTTAAACACACCCGCCACCATAACATAGTTAAGTTGTCTTGATTCTTATGGATCTTAATACAAACATGTTCCCAAAACAGTTTTAAAAGTTGCACAAATTATTATTAAACATAACATGCATCAACAACCACAAGATATGCCAAATTCCCGAAGCCGAACTCAAGTACCTGAAGAACACGTTAAAATCAAGTGACAACACAAAGGAGGGCGAGTTCACATATTCAAGTTACAAATAATTTGATCCAAGGAAAACTTTCTTATTACGTGTTTATTAATAAAACATCCATATAATCTTAAGAAAGTTCTTTTAATTTCCTTTACAAAATCCAAGGGTCAGCCAATCTCAGCGTTTCCAAAACCATCTTGATATCGCGACTTGTTCCCATGGTTTACATATTAAATTTCTAGCATCAAACATTTAGATTCGTAAGTTTGCAAGACGTTACGAGGTATATATTTACAATGAAGGTATAATCAAAGCTAGACAATACAGAATATAAATTCGTCGCTTGACTTGACACAGAGCTACCGGTCACGACGGGGTGTTCAACCCGATAGATCTATCAACAATTCCACTCATACAATATTAATGATTAAACGGTAAAATTTGCGCAAGTGCCCGCAATGGGCCACTTATAATGCCTGCCTCACGTACAATACATATATCCTACTAAAATGATAAATTTAATATAATGAGTTGTACGAATCCCCGACGTCCCCACCGAAACGTAACCCTAAACCCGATACTTATTCTCTTGAGACCGAGCCAATTATCCTTTCAAGGCGTAACTACGCATTCGGAGGGTTAGATACGTGTCATGCTAAGTTTTAAATGCTTAAACATTTTTAAAATGTTATTTGATCAGATTATATGTCAAAATTTATGTTACATATGTGTTTAATTGGTTTTCTTGCGAAAAGGGCATTTTGGTCATTTTTAAGGGATATTACCGTTGATTATCATAACACTAATGCGTAGTTACGCTAATGCCTCACGGTCGTTTTATCCCCAAAACAACGTAACAATACCCGTTTCTCCCCGAAACATATATTTATATCAAAACCCTTTGTCCCCGAAACACATATTTATATCAAAACCATGTTTTTCTCTAAAAACATATCACAAAAATATCCAAACCATATTTTCCAAGAAAATACATCAATGAATTGCTTAAAGGCATATTTTATACCAAAACGTATAATTATCCTTTCAAGGCGTGTTCTTCCCCCAAAACAGTTTATAAAATAGTTAAAAGAGGGGTCTACTGACACTCACATTTGGGTGTGTTTTTATATTCGCGCTATCCCACAATTTGATTCTACACGTCCTAATATATGTAGGAGCGATTTAACAATCAATATTCCACAAACTTCCTAAGTTTCTCCAATACTTCGAATTTTCACATAACTTTGAGATTTTCTCGAAAAGTCTTTATTTTCGATTATGTTGGCGTATTTATATATATGTTCATATATACATGTTTTTAGAATTTTGCGGCTTGAACGATTTTAGTGGTGACTGTTGATACATAATGTCTATTGTATAGGTCTTGGATCGAGTCTGTATGTTTAGGGCTTGATTTTTTTAGAACTTGAATGTATTTATGATGTTTTAGTCAAGTTCGGCCGAAGTTGTAGTAGGCTGATCAAGTTCGGCCGAACTTGATCTAGCCAAGTCTCACTTCGAGCGAACTTATGACTCTATATATAGGTTGTCATGGGTCATTCATTGTAAGAATTTTGCGACATTGACGGCGAAACTCTGTCTATTTGGAAACTCGATGTACTATTGATTTGACATTAATAAACAGACGATTAAACAGTAATTCTTGTGTATTCGATTAACATGTCATATAATTTCCGCTTATATTGGACATTAGATACAAATTAGGTTCCTTGACAGTGGAGGATCGGTCCTAACAAGTGGTATCAGAGCCATGGATACCTACTTTGCTGAGATCTACACAAGACATTCTCTATTTCTACCCATTTCTCTCATTTTTCTTAACTTTTTCACAAAATTGATGAATTCTTGGCTAAAAATGGCTAAAATTTGAATATGTCATACATAATCACCTAAATACAAACCTTGAAAGTTTGAGAATCAAATTCAATCGAATTCATGACAAAAATGTCAAAAAACCATGTTTGATAACCGAACTTCGCTCGAACTTATACCACAAGTTCGCTCTAACTTGACTTAAAATCATCAAATTTTGTTGATTTTAATCATCTTCGCCTAGATTGTTTCAGAAATTTTGACCAAGTTCGACCTAACTTGTCTAAATCCTGAAATTTCACATAAAGATCGCCTAAACTTGGAGAAAACTTGGAAAGTTTTCAAAATTAAACACAAGTTCGCCCGAACTTGCTTTCAAGTAAAAATTTTGAAAATTTCATAGAAGTTCGCCCGAACTTGTTGAAATTGAATTTGAAATCTGTTTTTTGCACAAGTTCGACCGAACTTGTCAGTTTGCTAATCTTTTTCAAGTGTTTCTGAACGTGTTTCGATTAAACCTTCAGTCTGTCGAGATGGATGATTGCCATAACGCCTTTGCATCAACAGTGGCTTCTACCTCAAACGCGAACTCTAATGCAAATGTGGTAAACCAAATGAATCTGGATAATGAGACGGGAACTTCGGTTAAACCGCCAAAGCTGATGAGTATGGACGAGTTTGAAGGATGGAAGGAAAAGTTTGTAAACTGGGTTCAAGCCAACCAATTCCATAGTTGGGTTGCGGTTGAAATTGGTTACAAATGGCCAAAAGATGAACGTGGTCAAGATCTGGCTTTAGTAAAGTTTACGCCTGAACACAAAGATGCTTATGTGGTAGAAAAAAAAATGATCAGTTTGATTCAGCAATCGGTAAAAGAAGACATCTTGTCTTGCTACCCGAATGTGAAACGTCACAATTGCTGTGGAATGCACGTTGTGCTAAATATTTGGGAAGTGACGAGATGATTAAGAGCAAGAAGGCTTTAATCAAGAAAGAGTTTGACATTTTCTCGATGATCAAAGATGAAACCATGAAGCAAATGATCAATAGATATTGTCATTTAATGGTTCAGATGCGAAGGCACAGTATTCATAAAACTGATGAAGAACAGATTGATAAATTGGCTGATGCACTTCCTGAGGGAGGTGGTCAACTTACTTGATGGTTTTGAAGAACAGTCTAAGTTGGCAACAATTCATGTTATCGTCTTTCATTGACAAGTTAGAAGGACATGAAATGGAGTTGCTAAAAATGGCCAAATCAAAGAATGATAATGTTGTGCAAGACGTGGGTTTGTATTACAAAAGTGGTGCTCAAGATATTTAGAGTCTGAAGATTCAAACGGCGTTCAGTGCGAATATGAATTCTTCAAATCATTCATACCAAAGTCAACAGAACACTCAGTCATACCCAAGTATGATCAGAGTCCTTCGAACACTGGATATTCGAGCACTGGTTCAAATTCACAGTTTCAGAGCCAAGCAAATCAGTCAAGTCAGACAAATCATTCTAGTTCTAATCCTAACGTATTCCAGTGCAACATTGCGGTTAATCTGAAGAATGTTTTCCCTGAACAAGCAGCCAAACAACATATAGTGCTACTTGCAACCATTCTTGAATCATACGAAAGCTTAGTTGTGGGGAAGATCGGAAATCTAGAGATGAAGGCAGAGGATTACGATCAGGTTGATGAAGAGGAACTGGAACTAATGGATATCAAGTGGAGCTTAGCTTCAATTATAAGAAGGGTTACAAAGTTTGTTGCACTCACTGGAAGAGACATTGGAAACTCGAGCAATAAGCTTGGATTTGATAAGTCGAAAGTAACATGCTTCAAATGCAGACAAAAGGGGCATTTCAAACGCGAATGCACGAATCAAGAAACAAGTGGTAACCAAAGTCCTTTCGGCAACAACAATGATTATTACAAGAAAGTGTTGCTATATAATCCATATCCAAAGAGAACTCAAGTTGAAGTTCAAGATAATCCCTCAAAGCCAACTGAACAAGCTCTAGTTGTGTCTAATGAAGAAGAAGGATTTGATTGGAATAAGTATATTGGAAAGAAAACTGGAGTTACTTTGATGGAAGAGACTGTGGATGATGCAAAGTCGATGGTTGATGATGCAGCTCTGGAGAATGGGATTTTAGAAGAATATCTGCAAAGGACAAAGGAAGAGGAAATGATTTATCACCAGACACAAATGAAGAACATTATCTCTCCTAAATTTGATTCTAGTTTTGCAGGTTGCTTTGGAAATACATCGCAAGAGCAAGTGACTGAAGAAAAGAAACTAGAGGTCGAGGAGGTCATTGACGTGACAAAGGAGATGAATGCAGAAAATATCACAAAGATTGCTGACAAAGCCATGATGGCAAATCTGAAACAGGTGGGTTTAGAGGTAAAGGTGATTGAGAAGGAAATTGTTAAAGTTGTGGAGGTTGAAAAACCTTTCACAAAGTGCACAAAACCTTGTGAGCAATGTGTTGAAAAATCTCAAATCATAATTGAATTGAACGTGCATAACGAAAACTTTAGATATGATTATCACACGATGAAAGAAGCTTATGATAAGATGAAAGGCACTTATTGCATTGTTGAAAAAGCTAATTTAGAACAAGGTGCCAATATAAGAAAGTTAAAAGCAACGGTAATTGAAAAAAAAGTAGCAATTAACATGTTTATAAACACCATTGCTGAAACAAGACAAGAGCTTCAAGATATGAAAATTGAAAAACCAAAAGGTATGAAGCATAAAGAGTACGACAATGTTCCACCTCCAGTACTTGCAAGTTATTGTCACAAGAAAGTGGATGGAATTGAAAAGGCAACTAACATAACACTTTTATCAGAAACAAATGATAAGTTGCCTGAGAACATTGATGTAGTCTATACGACTTCTAATGATGACAGTGAAGCAGTCGTGAAAAATGTGGTTGAAAATGTTTTGGGAAATGATTCTGATGATGGCAGCTTTCGGAGCGCCAAATCAAGTTTGAATAGTTCTGAATCGCAATCTGAAAATGACGACACATCTTCGGAAAATAGCCTAAGTGATGATCCTAACGTTGTGATGTACAAAGTTAAGGACTCTGATAGACTATATTTTGGCGATAGTTTTCCGATTTGGAATATGAAAGAAGATCAGATCGATAAACTTTTCAAACTTGTTGAAGTATCATCAAATGATCTTGCGAGAAATGAAAAGAAGTTTTATTCAAAACCCAAGAAAGTTTACAACAACTATCGAACGAATGGTGGTGACTTTCCTGAAAACAGGAGAGCGGGTTTGGGTTTGGAGGTAGAAGATGAACAGAAAAAGAAACAGAAGTCACCATTTCACGAATACAGGAATAAAAACATGAATTTCGTTTATGGGACAAACCGGTTCAGGAAGAGAATTTGATTGGAAAACAATAAAATGATGAGTTCAAGAAGGAAAAGGAACTTCGTGATAAGGCTAAATCCGCAAGTGAAGTAAAACCCACAAGTGGACATTCTGTTGATACTCGGACTTGCTTCAAATGCAATGAAGTTGGTCACATTGCTCGCAAGTGTCCGAAATCAAAGCCTATGTATCGCTGAAGAAAGACAGTTTCAGATGATGAGAAACTTAAGCAACCAGAGATCGTAAAGCCAATCACGATCTTAAAACGAAATAATGAATCAAACATTGAAGTGAAACCTAAAAGTGAATCTAAAATTGAGAAATCAACTTTTGAAAAAGGTGAAACTTCTGAATCAAATGAAACAAAGATTCAAAATTTTACATCAATAAGCTCGAATGAAATCTCAAGCTTGGGTTGCAAAGAAAACCTCATCATCATCTGAAAGTGCAAAGTTTGTTTCAAAAAAAATTGAAAATATCAAACCAACTGAGTCAGTCAATGTTAAAGAATCCAAAGAAACAAAGACTGATAAAGGGGTTATCAAAAATGATCTTCCAAAAGGGATTTTCTAAAACAAACAAAGGAAGATAAAATAGAAAAGTTTTCAAAGTTGACATTGGACGAGATGTTTGATGGCAATTTTGATTACGCAGATGAATGTGAATTTGATTACGAAGATGGTTATCCAATTCAACCCAAGACCAAAAGGGCTTGTGTTTTCCTCTTTAAATAAGTTCTTTACATGTGCAGGGGCTCCAAAGATCCATCTTGTCGAAGTGGATTATGGATAGTGGAGCTTCACGTCACATGACTAGGATGCGTGCCTTACTTTTCGATATTAAAGCAATCAATGGAGGGTACGTAGGATTCGCGGGTAATCAAGGAGGTAGAATTGTTGCAGAAGGAAAGTTATCGAATGGTGTGGTTTCATTTGATAAGGTCAATTATATCACCGAGCTGGAGAACAATCTTCGTATTTCTCAGATATGTGATAAGCAGTTTACCACCCATTTCAATGACAAGGAGTGCATGATCATTAAACCGGGCTTTAAGATTCCAGAAGAATGGATTCTCCTGCGAGCTCCTCGCGAGAATGATCTTTATGTGCTAGATATGAGTGTTGCTACAACTACTTCAAAGTCGGCTCAATGTTTCGTAACAAACCACAGAGAATGAGTCAATTCTTTGGCACAGAAAGATGGGTCATATACATCTCAGAAAGATGAATCACTTGGTACACAATGATTAGTTGAAGGAGTGAATCTTAGAAGTTTTCACATGAGTGATAGCTGTCTGGAATGCAAGAAAGGAAAGCAAACAAAAAAGTCACATCTAAGAAAGATTCTTAACTCCATCAAGCTGCCGTTCGAAAGACTGCATATGGATCTCTTTGGTCCAGTGAATGTTCATAGTATATCTGGAGATCTTTATTGTCTTGTCGTCACCGATGATTATTCAAGATTTTCATGGGTTGTTTTCCAAGAGAGCAAAGATGAAACGTTTGATAATCTCATGATTCTCTTCAGAAGGATTGAAAATTTGTACCATCTCCCTATTCGAAGAATCCAAAGCGATAATGGTACAAAATTCAAGAATGCCCAAATGAAAGAGTTTTGCAACGACAAAGTCATCTTACACGAATTCAGTGCTCCATACACTCCGCAACAAAATGGAGTAGCTGAGAGGAAGAACAGAACGTTAATTGAAACAGCAAGAACTATGCTTGCTGATTCAAAGCTTCCTGTTAGTTTTTGGAGTGAAGCAGTCACAGTAGCATGCTATACGTTGAACAGAGTCTTGACGGTCAAACCTACCAAGAAGACTTGCTTTGAAATGCTAAACCGAAGGAAACCCAATCTGAAGTATTTAGAACCGTTTGGCGCACTTTGTACTGTTATTGATTTAGACGGAAAGTTTGGTGCCAAATCGATAGATGGTTTCTTTGTCGGCTACGCAACTCCACTCAAGTGAGTCTATCATCCAAGTTTGAGAAGAGTAGTCGAAGCACAGCACGTCGATTGTTTTCGATATACAACTCCAATTCAGAGAGCAGGCGATGGTTGGTTGTTCAATTATAGTGAATTATGGAAATCTTTTGACTTGCCAGAAGAGCCTTCTGAAGAAGACATTGCAGTGTTATATTATCTACATCAGTCGGCTAATCAAGAGCAGATTATTAGACCAATAGTGGTTAATCAACCAACTGTTGGGTCATCTTCTTCTGGTGCAAGTCCAAGTACTAGTGGTGTTCAAGAAACTAATGTAGAACAAGAGACATCGGCTACAGAACCAGTGAATGCTACAGAGGAACCCAATGTTTCTCAAGCATATGATTCAGACTCTAATGAGGCTCCGGAGTTTGATGATGATGGAGAATCTTCTTCTAACGAAGAATCTGAGCAGATAAAAAGTATGTTGAATCAATCTGCTGGCCCGAGTAATCAAAATGAAGTGTCTTCTAGTGCTCCTATTGTTGAAGAAGTGGTAGATCAGAACATTACTAATCAGGAAAGTACAGTTGATGTTCTAAGTGAGGTGATGCCTAGATCTTATTTATACCACCCATCAAATTTTATAATTGGTGAGTTACAAGTTGGTGTACGAACAAGGAGCCAGATCAACAAAGCTTTGAGTTGTTTCTATACTCGAGTAGCACCGACTCAAGAGTATTGCTATTATTCTTGCTTCATATCCCAGATTGAACCAAAAATGTTACTGAATCTTTAGGTGATGAGAATTGGGTGCAGGCGATGCAAGAAGAATTGCTACAGTTCGAAAAGCTAGGAGTATGGAAGCTTGTTGACCTTCCAAAAAATCAAAAGGCGATAGATACCAAATGGGTCTTCAAGTGAAAGTGCGATGAGCGTGGAGTAATAGTGTGCAACAAAGCTCGGCTCATTGTCAAAGGATTCCATCAACAAGATGGAATTGATTACACAGAAGTGTATGCACCAATAGCACGATTGGAGTCAATATGAATTTTCCTTACATTTGCTGCTTGGAAAGGTTTTAAAGTATATCAATAAGATGTGAATTCAGCTTTTTTGTATAGTAAGCTACGAGAGCAAGTGTCCGTCGGCCAACCACCGGGGTTTGTCGATTCGCTGAACAAAAAGAAAGCCTATCTTCTGGATAAAGCATTATATGGTTTGCATCAGGCCCCGAGAGCTTGGTACGAGACGTTATCTAAACATCTCATTGGCAACGGTTTTATTAGAGGAACAGTGGATAGTACGCTCATAGAAGTTGGAAATCATCTGATTGTCGTACAAATATATGTGGACGACATCATATTTGGTTCAGCCAACGACGATCTTTGCAAAGAGTTTGAGAAAATCATGAAGAAGAAATTCTAGATGTCTTCTATGGGTGAAATGAAATTCTTCCTTGGATTGCAAGTTGATCAATTGCCAGACAGTATTTTCATTCATCAAAACAAGTATGTTCATGACATCTTGAAGAAGTTTGAAATGGAAAGCACGAAGCCGTTATCTACTCCTCTTGCACTCAATCACGGAATTTGCATCCATGAAACCGGAACCAAAGTTGATGATACTCTTTACAGGTCGATGATAGGATCACTTATGTATCTGATGGCATCTTGCCCGGATATAATGTATCCTACCTACCTCTGCGCTAGGTATCAGTCTAGTCCAAGAATTTCTCACATGCAGATCGTGAAACAAATTTTCAGATACTTGAAAGGATGTCCAAGCACCGGCTTGTGGTACCGAAGAATGACAATTTCGATCTGACGGGATATGCTGATTTTGATTTTGGTGTAGATAAGTTGAATTCAAAATCAACTACAACGGGCTGCCAGTTCTTCGGAACACGCTTGGTAACCTGATATTGTAAGAAACAGACTACAGTCGCTGTGAAGCTGAGTATATCTCGGCCTCCAGCTGTTGTTCACATATTATGTGGATCCAACAGCAGATGAGAGACTATGGTCTGCATTCTTGACACTCTGTTGTATGTTGATAATAAGGCAGTAATCGACATAACGAAAAATCCAGTTCATCACTCTCGAACTAAACACATCGAGATTCGTTACCATTTTATTCGTGATTGCTACGAAAAGAGATTGGTACGAATTGAGAAACTCCACATCGATGAACAAAAAGCTAATTTTTATACCAACCTTTTACTCTCTCACGGTTTAAATACTTAATGGGAATTAACGGTATGAAAAATCTGTTGACAGGTGCGGATGCAGAGGTTGAATATGGATCAGACGACGAGCTCTCGTGATCCTCATTGGTTTGTTACCTTTTAGGATTTGAATTTCTTAAAAACCAAAATACAAAAATATGTTTTTGATTTTAGGGGGAGAAATATTACGAGAAAATACAAAAACATATGAAAAACCAAAAAGTACAAAAACATGAAAAAAAGACAAAAAGAATTTTGTGTCAAAAAGGAAATGATAGTACATCAGTGGACTATCACAGTACGCTAAGGAATTGTAAAGTTAAAAGTGATAAACAAGTCTTACTGTGGATGTGTCGATAGGCTTTACACGTTCAGTAAATTGTTTCTGGGATATAAACTAAATTTTACAACTGCTTAAACTTGTGGATTAACATCTCTCGGATATATGGACTTAGTAGTCCGAAATTTCGTTTGAGAGTTTGCCTGATTCTGAGATACAAGGTCTTTATAGATGATTGATATCTTGGGTATTATACAAGTTCTTCTGATTTTGCGGAAACAGTAGCCTAGAACTTCTGTAATGCTTTTGCTAAAAACACCTAAACTGCAACAAAATTGAAAGAATCAAAAGATCTAATCAATTACAGTGCTTAAAAGATTCCTTAATTGGAACACACCTTAAAGTCAAGCCTTCATCTTTCTGTCTGTACGGTGGTACTAACCTGAGCTCTCAAGGCCTCGCATAACCCAGATACAGATATCATCTACGCTATACTCACCTGTAAGATGAAATCTAGGGAATCTTGATGCGAGAGTATATTCTGAGATGGGAACCATAGTTAAGTCAAGTTTTCATAATTCTAACTAACATATCTTGGAACAATTGAGAAATATGTCGAAGTTTAAGTGGACAAACATATCGACAATCTAGGTAAACAAGTTTAGAACTTAAAGTCATCAAAAGGTCAACGGTACTCTTGATACGTCTCATTAAACTGATATGATCCTTAGACACGAATTCACTAAAATATGTCTGTAAATATGTTTGTACTTGGGCTTATTTAATTTCAGATTTAAACCCAAAAAGATTTTCAGTGTGTTTTAGCATAAACTTTCGAAAATTCAAAAAGTATTTTTTCTACATTGTTTTCAACAGCCAATGATGGAAAGCGGAAATTCGGAGTTCGGAATGGTGCTAAGTTGTTGGAATCTTGATGACAACGTGTTGGGAGCTAATCTGTTAAAATCAAAATGCACGAAAAATGATAAAAAGTTCATTAATTTGAAACTTTAAATTGAAGAAGACATCTGTTTGTTCATAACGGGTCAAACCGGGGTCATTAACTTTGACTCGACAGACAAATTGGTTAACCAAGGTCATTAACTTGGACTTGGTCAACTGAGTGGATTTGCATAACTGGTAAACATGTGAAAGTTAAGGGTTTAAAATGAAAATTTTGAAAAGTTTGAAATTGGGTTTAACTAAGTTCGGCCGAAGTTGCAAGTATTAATTTGCAATATTGTATCATAACTTCGGGCGAAGTTAATCAATAAAGATTGAGGGTTGAAAGCCAAGTTCGCCCGAACTTGGTTACTATATATGTACAAGTTCGCTGAAAAATCATTTCACTTGATAATCATCCTCGAGCGAACTTGTTAGGTGATTTGTGAGAATTATAAAATTGCAAGATTTGTGCTGTTGTGCTGCCAAAATTTAGACCAGTAATAATTGATTGGCACACTTAGTGACATGGCCGAAGTATTAATCGTTCAAATCATTCGTGAATTGATCTGTTTTGAACGTCTTCGGACCGAAATTGTTAAAAATAGTAGATCTAGGTGCTAATTGAACAAATTGAACAATGAAAATGCTTAATAAACATGTTAAGATCATAAACATATCGAAAAGGTGACCATTGGACATGATAATTTGTTGCAGGTTTTGATGGAAGTGATGACAAGTTCGCCCGAATTTGTTGAAGTTGTTTTGAGACAACTTCGGGCAAAGTTGTCATCATAGTGTATGAATAACTGAAAGCTTTACAAGTTCGCCCGAACTTGTTTAACAAAATTCAAAAACCTGTAATAGATAAAAGTTTGCCCGAACTTGATAAAAATGTCAAGACTTGTTTCTGTTACATGTTCAACCGAAGGTGTTTTGTTTTTGTAGTGTTTGACATTCAAGTTCGCCAGAACTTGATAAATATGTGTTAAATTTTTTAAAATTGTCAAAATTGTGCTAAGTGTTTGTTTTTCTTTGTCCGCAGAATATCAAGCTTTCGTTTAACAAGTTCCATAACACTTGTATTTCGCTTGATGAGAAGATTTATCTGACGTTGTCAGCATTCTCAGAAATCTTAGAGTTTTTGGGCAGAATTCCGATCACTAAGGCGATAACGGATAAGCATGTTGTATATAGATCGCACGTCTCTTTCTTTTGGAATTCAACATCCTACGATGAAGCTAACAAAGTCATAAAGTCTGCAGTTCGTGTCGGAAATGAAGATAAAGAATGTTTGATCACATAAGCTGATATACAAAGGGTCTTAGCGTTCAACGATGGTGAAAGTGATCCTATTAGCTTCAAGGAAAGGATGGTCAAGGGATGTTTCTTTAGAATGGGTTACAAGGGTCACGCAAATGAGCCAACGATGAAAAAAGGCAATGTTCCACTACCATACAAGCTTCTAATTTATGCTGTTATTCATGCTTTCAGCCATAGGAAAGCTTGGCTCGACGACATTCAAGATTACATGGCCTGCATGGTTACTGCTTTAGTTCTTAACAAGAAATACAACTTCTCAAAAGTGATCTTCAATTTCATGGCGAAGAATATGGGAAGAGAAAGGTTGGTGTTGTATCCGAGATTCATACAGATGCTGATTGATGAAAAATTTCAAAATATAGTGAAAGATCCGAACGATATTCTATATTTGAGCCACATGGATGAAACTACATTGAAGAAGTTAAAGATCTTTCAGAAACAAGATTCAGCACCTATTCAAAGCCTATATTTGGTGCAATAGTTAAAGCAGACTATATCGCGCCACCTGAGAATAAATGGAGGAAAGATGTCAGCGGTGACGAAAACGAAGAGGCTGAACTGTTAAAGACATTTAAAGAAAATAGAGGCGATTGGTACATCAAAAGGGTGGTTGTAGTTGAGAAACCAAAGAGAAAAAGGGCGTCGAAGAAAGTTGAGACTATGTTGATCGACGAGCCTGATATTGATGAGAATATTCAGAATGTTGAAGGATCTAGCGCTGCGGCTAATGTTGAAAGTCAAGATAAAGACGATGATGTTATTCTGCAACTTCAGATAAAGATGAAGAATCTTCTGAGGATTCTGCTGACGTTAGACTAAAAGAAGAAGAAAAAGAAAAGGAAGAGGAACGACTGAAAAAATGTGGTGAAGATATTTATGTTCCTTCTGATGAGGCTTCCGATGAAGATCGCCCGAAAAAGAAGTCAAAGCGCTCGAAGTCAAAAGCTGGAGACACAAAGAAAGCAACGGGTTCTCCGAGTACTCGTGGAAGGAAGAAAACTCCAAGTTGCAGGTATTTGAGTCAAAAGAAACCAAAGAAAGGAGTTACACAAGAACCTCCTGTTTCTAGCTTACAAGAAATTCCGATCATTGAAGCTCAAGTTCCTCCAACAACTGTTACACAAGTTCCACCAACCACTGTCACACAAGAACCACCGTCAGTTACTATTGAAGTGCCTGTTCAAAGTACGCCTATTTCAATATCAAAGTCTGCAGCTAAGGGTACTTCGAAAGCTACTCCTCAGAAATCAAGACAATCAACTCCACAAAGTGCAAGAGCAAATGAGTTCAAAGATGCTTTCGGTGATATTCCAGATAACATTACTCAGAATGTCACAGCCGAAGATCTTTCCAATTGGTTTGAAGATACTCAAGTTGATATTTTAGAGAAAAGAATTAAAGCTCTGGAAGATAAGTTGAAACAGAATGAAAGTGCGAAAGCAGATCTGCAAAAGAAAGTAAAACAGAGTGATGTTGAAAAAGAGATTCTGCAAGACAATGTGAAATTTCTTGAAGATGATCGAGGCTACATGAAAGCTATGGTTGAAAGTTTGAGTGCTGCAAATACAAAGTTAGAGAAAGAGATAGCAGAATTGAGATCTGAAAGAGATATGAATGATAGAAGATTTGCCAGGTTGCAGAAAGTGTTAGCTAACAGCTTAGGCATTGATTTCAAGGCTAAATATGATCGACTTGATATGCAAGAAGCAAAAGAGAAAGCTGATAAGAGATGTTAGAACAGAGCAAAGGCAAATGGGTGATTGATGGTGTCCCTAAAACAACAGAGGAGCCGGTGACAGAAAATTCTATTGAAGCTGAAAAAGCTCCTGAATCAGAGGTTGTTACTGAAGTGATCCTAAAGTTGTATCTGTTGAAGAGAAAGAATCGGAAAAGAAGGATGATAACAAAGACGATGACCCTGTGGATGATTCTAAAGATGATTCAGATCATGATGGTGATGATAATAATGATCAGGGGGCGTTGGTTTAAAGATTGATTATGCAAAAGTACATTCAGAGTTTGATTTTTAAAGTTTGATCAACGATGATGCAAACATGGAGGATGAACAAAGTAAGGGGGAGAATACAGAGCAGACATGGCCTCAAGATGTTTGATAGTTCTGAAGCAATAGTTGCTATACCTGTTTCTGTTGTACATGAAAAGCCTCTGATGATAATGTTGGAACCGAGTATAGAGGAAGGGGAGTTTGTGCATGATTACACCAAGGAAGAATTGGCTAGAATGTTTGAAGTTGATGCTGATTCTTTCGAGTTCGATTTTGAAGAAGAATTGGTGAACATAAAGACGTTGGAACCAAAAGAGTATGTGTACAAACGTGTGGCAGAAGTTGATGACTACGATCTTGTGACATTTGAAGATTCTGATGATGATGAAATAGAGAAGTATTCTAATCTGAATACTGACAAATTTCCAACGATTGAAGAGCTGATGAGCCAGATTGATGTGGGTTTATTGAAACAGAAGATAGATGAAGTGGTGAAGGAAGGTAACATTCCGAAACGTTATACGAAAGAGCAGATAGCTGAGGCTAAGAGGTCATGGTTCAAAGAGATGCCAAAGGAAAGAAAGTTTAAACGACCACTGGCGGTTTTCACACGTGACAAAGATGTATCTCTGGGAGATATTCTGAGTTGGGGGTGGATTAGAGAACTTGACGTACATTCAATAAAAAGAGAGTTTGGGGTTCAATATTTCAGACATCTTGCAGATATAAAGACATTTCCATTCTGGGATGTTGAAGAGTTAGTAAAAACAAGAAATATCAGTCTGCAGATGAAATTTAACGAATAAAGACTCTGGAGGGTAATAAAGTTTGAAGCGTCAAGGAGTTTTGAGTTGTAGAAACCGTTCATTCCTAAACGTAGAGTAAAGATTAACAAAAAGACGGGAGGAAAGGATGTTACGCTTGTGATGAAACGTCCAAGAGCAATGAAGAATATGCCACTAAAGCCCATCGAACAGGATTTTCATCCTTACTTTTTGTGGTGGCAAATGGATCCAGAGACATGTGAAGCTGTGATTGTGTTACGTGCTGATGAGACATGGGATATTACGAAGGAAAAGGATCCAGAACCTATTGAACGAAGAAGGATTTGGGGGCTATGGAGAACGATATGAATACTAGCCCCGATGTGGCTAGCTAACTGTTCAAAAGAAGATGTGAAGGGCTTGTTCTTCAACAAAATATGTTTCGACAAACATGAAGAAGTCCAAGAAAAACAATACCAAGGTGTGATTAACGTTTGCTGTGCACATGGTATTAATTCAGGTCATGTGTGGGAATCCAGATGGAGAGAGTTGGAAAGAGAAAAGTTCTTAAAAGAGGAAAAGCGTCTTGAAAAGATACACGAAAGGGGTAGGGAGGCAAGAATCAGAAGATTCCAGTTCATAAAGTGGGCACCTTCTACTGACCAAACGCCTATTCCTAAGCAGGAACGTCGAATGAAGCCGTACAAGAACTTCTTCGGAAGATGTTGAAGGATGAAGACTGATCAAGATACTGCGACAATATCCAAGGGGGAGTTTGTTGATACATAATGTCTATTGTCTAGGTCTTGGATCGAGTCTGTATGTTTAGGGCTTGATTTTGTTAGAACTTGAATGTATTTATGATGTTTTAGTCAAGTTCGGCCTAAGTTGTAGTAGGCTGATCAAGTTCGGCCGAACTTGATCTAGCCAAGTCTCACTTCGAGCGAACTTATGACTCTATATATAGGTTGTCATGGGTCATTCATTGTAAGAACTTTGTGACATTGATGGCGAAGCTCTGTCTATTTGGAAACTCGATGTACTATTGATTTGACATTAATAAACAGACGATTAAACAGTAATTCTTGTGTATTCGATTAACATGTCATATAATTTCTGCTTATATTGGACATTAGATACAAATTAGGTTCCTTGACAGTGGAGGATCGGTCCTAACAGTGACCCTCGTTATGCTATATCCGTTATCATACCCGTTTATAAGCAATATATCTATGATTTACGCATCGTAATATATGTACATAAACGTGAACATAAAATCAAATATCGTAATACACGTGTCTCGTTAACTTATATATCTTATTATTTTAAATCATTGATACATGAAAGAACACATCAAGTTAACCTTTGTATCATTTTCATGCTCGACAAATAAGTTATCCATCTAACGCAATATTTACCGATATTACCGTTTTAAGAGCACAAGTGTATAGGCATAGTCTAAATCCCTACTATCATGTTATAACTTAGCATGTCACATAACATATTCTCATAATCACATATCACATCATATTACACAAAGTTCACTCTTGAACAATCAATTTTCGTGTACGTTGAAATATACGTATTTTGACGTTTTCAGTATCGTTTTCGGGCGTCGGAAGTCACGTACGACTAGCCAAACACCAAGGATACTTAATATAAGTTGAAATACTTATATTTATATAAAAAATAACAGTTTACTTACTGATCCAAAACTGTTTTATAAAAATCTCTTAAAAAACCGATTTTTACCGTTTTTAGCGCATTGTCTTGTACCGAACTTTACCATAAGCATCTCAAATCGTAACGACTTGATATTTTAACATAATACATTTTATTTACTGGTTTAAATGATTCTTATAACCGGGTTAGTGCAGTTTTTATGTAAACCACATAAATCATGCAAATTTCGCATATTTGCCACTTTTTAAGCTACATGTACAACATGCAAAGCTACCAAGCCTATGACAAAGTTTCATGCCATTATAACACACCAAATATTATAATTTCTAGTGTTTATAATCTGATTTAAAAGACTTTTGTCATATCATAACATATCATCATTTCAAGACCATTTAATCACCATGCATGCTTATTTACAAGCATCTAAAGCACACTTATCATATCATCATCATTCCTCATGAACTTAAATACATCTACATGTATTTAACTCATGTTCAAATAATACAAAACATATTCATCATATCATCATCTAATCATGTTAACATAAATGAAAGTTATACTTCTATTTATGAACATATGAAAAAAAAACCCACATGCATGTGTATATAAACGTACATACACGACATAGAGATGCACACAAATAAACTCCAAAATTTTACTTTTTCACATTCACAAAACCCTTTTAGAACATTCTTTTGATCACACATGCATTTCATTTTTCAAGAATCATATCAAACAAGAATCCATAAAAAATTAAAACTCAAACTCTAACATGCATTACATACCTACGGCCATACTTACATATTTATACACTTCCATTTTTATTTTGTTTAAAAACCCATTTATTGTTAGTTTCAAGTTTGTGAAATATTCCAAGAATCAAGAGAAGCCTTCCAACATCATGAACATCACTATGAATCCAGAGTATGTTTTAAAGAAAATAATTTTATACCTTCAAGATTCAAGTGGGTTTTGACAAAGTGTGATGATATGGAACTTGGTTCTTACTTGAAACACCTTGGAATCACCTTTGGACCTTCAAAGTTACTTGAAAACACCTTGAAATGGCTTTGAATCTTTAAGAACAAGTTCAAAATTCAAAAATGGTGGTGTGGGAGGAGTGTTCGGCCGAGGTTATTAAGAGAGAGAGTGAGATGAATTTGTTTAGATATTGGTTATATAAAATGGAGTGTAGGTAATGTTTAAATGATCTCCAAGGCCAACACTTGGCATTTGGAAGGAAAAGGTGGGCTTCCTAGCCGCCACCGATGTCTCCACACACACATACGTATGCATATCATATATATATATATATATATATATCTTACATATAAGTTAAAACAGGTATTTAACTCGTTATCGAGTATTTTATCTAGCGTTTCAATCCGGTTTTAAGGCGTTTAAAATTATTTTTATCACTCTATAAAAATAAACCCGTCATAATATTGTTGAACAATATTTTATTTTCCTGGACTGGCTGCGTTGCTTGTATTTGGTAGTATGCGTGCTGTATCGCGCAGTACGCGCTTAAATTCGCAAAATAAGAATTTTAAGCGTTTTAAATAATTTTTCCAGACGAACATGATTTAAAAAAGAATTTATAATCATAACGGACTATTTTTAGGATTTCAACATTAATCGGGCGGTCACCGACGTTCGTTTCGCATTTTATCCGTTACGCGATAAGCGTTTATCTTATTATTGCCAACATAATTTTTACTAAAGTTTGGATTTACCAACACATCAAATACCATCAAATAAAACCAAATTCAATAAAATATTATCTTTATTTATTCATAACACGTGTCACACTAGTAAAGTACAGGCTCTAAGGTTGTCAAAAAATACACATAAAAATGTGTTTTTTCCTAAAAATCAATGGACTAAAACACATAAAAACGCGTTTTTCTAACATGCAATGGACTAAAACACAATAAAAATGCGTTTTTTATTGTGTTATAAAACTCAATTAAAAAACGTAATAGAGTAAAACGCATTTTATTGTGTTTTTTCGTTGTTTTATTACACTACTTCAAAACAAATTATTCATATCCTATGCATAATTCACAAAAAAATACGAACTATCACCAGATTAAAGCTTGTGGAACACATGATACAAACAAAAACCTTTTTTTCTTTTGAAATACACAAGGATTAAAGGTAAACAAATCATTTGACTTTGTTTCGTTTTTTAAACACTGTACATCCATAATGAATATAAGGAAATTGACTTTATTATCCAAAAACCCAACAGAAAAGATGATATATATCCAAAATTGAAAAACGCAATACCCATTTGACTTTATTGCGTTTTATAAGTACGGAATATCCAAAATGAATAAAAGGAGTTTGACTTTATTATCCAAAAACCCAATCGAGAATGTGATACACATCCAAAACTGCAAAACGCAATACATGTTGATAAGTGATTCATCTCATCAGAAGCATAATATTTATATTCAACTCCAAAATCAATAAGAACTAGTCTAGGATTTGACTTTTACATCAGTTCAAGCTTCAAAAATGTTGGTTCAACTATCATTGCGTTTCGCTTAATATTTTACTCAGGATCGGCCCTGCAATCATGATTTAAAAAAATAAAATAGTATTTCCCAATCGTTCAAAAACTTACAAACATTATTTTGCTAGTATATTCTTCTATAACTATTTTAATGCGGTAATTTTTTTATTATTAAATTCAACAAAAAGTGTTTTGTTATTAATTCATAGAAGTCCCATTTTCATTATTCTTCCAAACACGAAAACAAAATTTGACTTGTGGCTTGAACCAAAATCAACAAAGAATATGAAGGCAAATCTCTTGCTTTAAAGAAAATGACTTAGACCGCGTCGCAAGAACATGTTAAGGATCGATCATAAAATCATGGTCAAGAAGAGAAGCGTGAAACTAGGCATTGAATATTTTGCATCACGAGCCATATATACGTGGAAGATCCAGTAAGGCATCAAGTTACAACCATAAAACGGGTGAGCATTAAGTCCTAATTGTTTGTAATTTCTTCAGATTCAATTGTTTTACCTATGTGGTCATTGACTCATTGGTTAATAATCAATCAAAAGAAACTCTATATGTTGTAATCCAATTTACCTTGTAGTAAACTATGTAAGACCTTTATGCATTGCATGTTACTAAGAAACTCTATATGTTGTAATCCAATTTACCTTGCCCTCATAGCTTATGAGAGCTAAATGAGTGTGTAAAGTGTCAAATTCTATGTTTGGTTCGTAGAATTTTACAAAATATGAAATTGAACTTCCATGACATTTTGTTTTATTTAGTAGAGATTTCAAATAATGAAATATAAGTGGGGGCATTAGAAATGAAAAAATTATATAAAATGTCCTTTACATTTCTATAACATCGCACTTTACGTAATTGACAAAAAAAAAATCCTTTACTTTTCTATAAAATTGCACCATACAAAATTACAGAGAACACCTCTACTAATGTACAAAACATCTGAGGGTAACTTGGTAATTTCACGCACTCCTTTATATGGACTATTCTTGTAATTAAGTGAGATATTAACAAATCTATACTATACTATATTTTACAATATCTCAATTTCTCCTCTAACATTTGTTACAATTTCTTAATTTTCTTATAATTTCTCGTATATAGATAATCATACTCCAATTGTTTAAAAAACACTCTATCACAAATTTTAATTTCTCTTATATAGATAATCGCATTTCGGTTGTTTAAAAAGTGTTCTATAACAAATTTTATGTATTTGATCATTAATTGTGTTCTCTGAACATGTCAGGTAGTAGGCCTAACTGAAGGATCAATGGCCTCCTTATTTCAAAAGGATATTACTTCAATTTTCAAAAGTTCATAAAAGCTTGTATGTTCAAAAGTTCACAAAAGCTTGTATAGTTAGTGTTAAAAAAATTTAGATCCGAAACTCTGAAATATTCGAAAATCCGTATCTGAAATTTTGGATATCCAAAACTCGGATAATCTGAATTTTCATATTCGGATTCGGATGTGGACATTAAAAAAATTCGGATAATCGAATTATCCAGTATCTAAAAACCAAAAAATAGTAACTAATCGGATCCGGATGTGGATTTATGAATGTTTCTTGTTTTAAAATATGGAAGTATAAAACCGAAAAATAGTTTAGTTGTAATCTATGTACGATTTTTTTATCTATGCATGATTTTTTGAAAAGTGGAAATTTGGAAACTTTTGAATTTTATTGTTTTTATAAATTCAGGTATAGGTTTAAATATCTGAATCCGTAATTGATATTCCGGATAGGGTTCGAACCCGAGGGGACGCGTCTCGCATATGAGGCGAGGTGGTTCAAGCGGCCCGATTGCACCATTTCAACGCTCACTCGGTTTTTCACCACACTATACCTGAACTTTTTTACTCCAAAGCTTCACAACCGACTTTTTACAACACGCAACCCCAACCAAAATATCCACCACAAGTATTTTCACACCCACACGGTCCAACAATGGTCGCACTCAGCCGGTACAATATTCCATGGAAACGCAAAACTCATTCGACGCGTTTGTGTTAGTACAGTATGTCTATGTCTTAGTCTTGTATCGAGTCTGTTTAGATTGGATTAAAATATGTTAGAAACGTGAAGTATTTATGTAAATAGATATCAAGTTCGCCCGGAAATGCATATGTGAACAAGTTCGCCCGAACTTATTCAAACAAGTTCTCCCGTATTTGTATCCTCCCCAGCAAACTTGTTCATCTATAAATATGCCTTAGGTTCTCTCATTTGTAACTTTTGCACACTTTGAGGCGAATCTCTGTCGGATCAGGATCTCGAATGTATATGAACTTTTGATTAATAAAACAGACTTTAATGAGTAATTCTTGCATATGTGATTAACTTGTCATATAAATTCCGCATATATGGACAATAGATACAAATCTAGGTTCCCTAGCTATTCAGGAGCGATCTAACAAGTGGTATCAGAGCCACGGATACCTGATTTGGTGAAATCATCACAAGAACTACTCTATTTCTACTCATTTCTACAATTTTTCTTAACTTTTTCATGAACAAACAATGAACCTACGGTTAAAATCTGCTAAATTTTGAATATGTCATGTAAAATCCACTAAAGATAAACCCCTGAAAGTTTCAAAGCCTAATTCAAACGATTGATGTCGAAAAGTTGAAAAAATCATGATTTGCAAAACTAGTTTGACCGAACTTGACATCAAGTCCGCTCGAACTTGACTGAAAAAATCACTTTTTGGGTGATTTTTCATCAAGTCCGCCCGAACTTGATTAGTTTTTCATAGTTTTAAACAAGTCCGCTCGAACTTATTGGATTTTTCTTCAAATTTTTTCAAATTCGCCCGAACTTGATCAAATTCTGTTGAAAATTCTTTACAAGTTTGCCCGAACTTGTTATTTCTCTTGAAATTTTTACAAGTTCGCTTGAACTTACTCAGGGTGAAAATGTTTCAAACATTTCAACACAAGTTCGCCCGAACTTTTCTGAAATTGAATCTAATCTGATTTGCTGCACAAGTTTGCCCGAACTTGTCAGTATACTAATCAATTTTTCAAGTTTGTGAAAGTGTTTTCAGGGATACTCGATTGTTTTCCGTGATGGAAGATATCCACAATGCGTATACGACAGCTGGGCTTCAACATCTAATGCCAACATGGTGAATCAAGTTAATCTGGATAATGAGATAGGTACGTCAGTGAAGCCACCAAAACTTATGAGCATGGATGAATACGAGGGTGGAAGGAAAAATTTACGAACTGGGTTCAGGCTACTTTCTTTCACAGTTGGGTTGCAGTTGAAACAGGTTACACATGGCCAAGAGATGAACATGAAAATCTTATTGAAATGAGCAAGTTTTCTACTCAACAGAAGGATGCGTATGTTGCTGAAAAAAGAAAATGATCAGTCTGATTCAGCAGTCCGTAAAGGAAGATATCTTGGTGTTATTACCAGAGTACAAAACTGCACAAGAGTTATGGAAATCTCTAAAGGCGAAATATCAGGGGAGTGCAGAGATGGTTAAGAGCAAAAAGGCTCTAATCATGAAAGAATTTGACATATTCACAATGATAAAAGGCGAGCCAATGAAACAAATGATAGAACGATTTTGTCATTTGAATGTGATAATGAGAAGGCATGGCCTTGAGAAGACTGAAGAAGAATATATTGAACAATTGGCTGATGCTTTTTTTTTAATTTAGTTTGTTACAAATTATTATGTATATCCTTTCGAAAAAACATTCCTATTTATTATTATTCGACATATTCTATAAATTCTTACATATAATGCATTGTTTATTGTTATGACTTAATTCGTTGTTTAAAAAAATAATTTATTTCGTTAAGGCTTAAAAATCCTGTTTTTTTGACTGAGTAGTATATTTGAATTCTCAGGATCGGCCCTGCAACCATGATTTAAGAAAATAAAATAGTATTTCCCAATAGTTCAAAAACTTACAAACATTATTTTGCTAGTATATTCTTCTATAACTATTTTAATGCGGTATTTTTTTATTATTAAATTCAACAAAAAGTGTTTGGTTATTAATTCACAGAAGTCTCATTTTCATTATTCTTCCAAACATGAAAACAAAATTTGACTTGTGGCTTGAACCAAAATCAACAAAGAATATGAAGGCAAATCTCTTGTTTAATGAAAATGACTTAGACCGCGTTGCAAGAACATGGTAAGGTTCGATCATAAAATCATGGTCACGAAGAGAAGCGTGAAACTAGGCATTGAATATTTTGCATCACGAGCCATATATATGTGGAAGATCCAGTAAGCCATCAAGTTACAACCATAAAACGGGTGAGTATTAAATCCTAATTGTTTGTAATTTCTTCAGATTCAATTGTTTTACCTATGTGGTCATTGACTCATTGGTTAATAATCAACCAAAAGAAACTCTATATGTTGTAATCCAATTTACCTTGTAGTAAACTATGTAAGACCTTTGTGCATTGCATGTTACTAAGAAACTCTATATGTTGTAATCCAATTTATCTTGCCCTATTAGCTTATGAGAGCTAAATGAGTGTGTAAAGTGTCAAATTCTATGTTTGGTTCGTAGAATTTAAAAAATATGAAATTGAACTTCCATGACATTTTTTTATCTAGTAGAGATTTCAAATAATGAAATATAAGTGGGGGCATTAGAAATGAAAAAATTACATAAAATGTCCTTTACATTTCTATAACGTCGTACTTTACGTAATTGACAAAAAAAATCCTTTACTTTTCTATAAAACTGCACCATACAAAATTACAGAGAACGCCTCTAGTAATGTACAAAACATCTGAGGGTAATTTGGTAATTTCACGCACTCCTTTATATGGACTATTCTTGTAATTAAGTGAGACATTAACAAATCTATACTATACTATATTTTACAATATCTCAATTTCTCCTATAATACTTGTTACAATTTCTTAATTTTCTTATAATTTCTCGTATATAGATAATCATACTCCAATTGTTTAAAAAACATTCTATCACAATTTTAATTTCCCTTATATAGATAATCCCACTTCGGTTGTTTAAAAAGTGTTCTATAACAAATTTTATGTATTTGATCATTACTTGTGTTCTCTGAACAGGTCAGGTAGCAGGCCTCTAACTGAAGGATCAATGGCCTCCTTCTTTCAAAAGGATATTACTTCAATTTTCAAAAGTTCATAAAAGCTTGTATTTTTAAAAGTTCATAAAAGCTCGTATAGTTAGTGTTAAAAAAATTTAGATCCGAAACTCTGAAATATTCGAAAATCCGTATCTGAAATTTTGGATATCCGAAACTCGGATAATCCGAATTTTCATATTCGGATTCGGATGTGGACATTAAAAAAATTCGGATAATCGAATTATCCAGTATCTAAAAACCAAAATAAAATAGTAACTAGTCGGATCCAGATGTGGATTTATGAATGTTTCTTGTTTTCAAATTTGGAAGTTTAAAACCGAATAATAGTTTAGTTGTAATCTATGTATGATTTTTTTATCTATGCATGATTTTTTGAAAAGTGGAAATTTGGAAACGGACTTTTAAAGTTTATTGTTTTTATAAATTCAGGTATAGGTTTAAATACCTGAACCCGTAACTGATATTCCGGATAGGGTTCGAACCCGAGGGGACACGTCTCGCATATGAGGCGAGGTGGTTCAAGCGGTCCGATTGCACCATTTCAACGCCCACTCGGTTTTTCACCACTCTTAACCTGAACTTTTTTACTCCAAAGCTTCACAACCGACTTTTTACTACACGCAACCCCAACCATAATATCCACCACAAGTATTTTCACACCAACACGGTCCAACAAATGGTCGCACTCAGCCGGTACAATATTCAATGGAAACGCAAAACTCATTCGACGCGTTTGTGTTAGTACAGTATGTCTATGTCTTAGTCTTGTATCGAGTCTGTTTAGATTGGATTAAAATATGTTAGAAACGTGAAGTATTTATGTAAATAGATGTCAAGTTCGCCCGGAAATGCATATCTGAACAAGTTCGGCCGAACTTGTTCAAACAAGTTCGCCCGAACTTGTTCAAAGAAGTTCGCCCGAATTTGTATCTTCCCCAGCGAACTTGTTCATCTATAAATATGCCTTAGGTTCTCTCATTTGTAACTTTTGCACACTTTGAGGCGAATCTCTGTCGGATCAGGATCTCGAATGTATATGAACTTTTGATTAATAAAACAGACTTTAATGAGTAATTCTTGCATATGTGAATAACTTGTCATATAAATTCCGAATATACGGGCAATAGATACAAATCTAGGTTCCCGAGCTATTCAGGAGCGATCTAAAAAGTGGTATCAGAGCCATGGATACCTGATTTTGTGAAATCATCAAAAGAACTACTCTATTTCTACTCATTTCTACCATTTTTCTTAACTTTTTCATGAAAAAACAATGAACCTACGGTTAAAATCTGCTAAATTTTGAATATGTCATGTAAAATCCACTAAAGATAAACCCTTGAAAGTTTCAAAGCCTAATTCAAACGAATTAATGTCGAAAAGTTGAAAAAATCATGATTTGCAAAACTAGTTTGACCGAACTTGACATCAAGTCCGCTCGAACTTGACTGAAAAATCACTTTTTGGGTGATTTTTCATCAAGTCCGCCCGAACTTGATTAGTTTTTCACAGTTTTAAACAAGTCCGCTCGAACTTATTGGATTTTTCTTCAAATTTTATCAAGTTCGCCCTAACTTAATCAAATTCTGTTGAAAATTCTTTACAAGTTCGCCCGAACTTGTTATTTCTCTTGAAATTTTTATAAGTTCGCTTGAACTTACTCAGGGTGAAAATTTTTCAAACATTTCAACACAAGTTCGCCCGAACTTGTCTGAAATTGAATCTAATCTGATTTGCTGCACAAGTTCGCCCGAACTTGTCAGTATACTAATCAATTTTTCAAGTTTTTGAACGTGTTTTCAGCGATACTCGTATGTTTTCCGCGATGAAAGATATCCACAATGCGTATATGACAGCTAGGCTTCAACATCTAATGCCAACATGGTGAATCAAGTTAATCTGGATAATGAGATGGGTACGTTAGTGAAGCCACCAAAACTTATGAGCATGGATGAATACGAGGGGTGGAAGGAAAAATTTACGAACTGGGTTTAGGCTACTTTCTTTCACAGTTGGGTTGCGGTTGAAACAGGTTACACATGGCCAAGAGATGAACATGAAAATCTTATTGAAATGAGCAAGTTTTCTACTCAACAGAAGGATGCGTATGTTGCTGAAAAGAAAATGATCAATCTGATTCAGCAGTCCGTAAAGGAAGATATCTTGGTGTTATTACCAGAGTATAAAACTGCACAAGAGATATAGAAATCTCTAAAGGCGAAATATCAGGGAGTGCGGTGATGGTTAACAGCAAAAAGGCTCTAACAATGAAAGAATTTGACATATTCACAATGATAAAAGGCGAGTCAATGAAACAAACGATAGAAGATTTTGTCATGTGAATGTGATAATGAGAAGGCATGGCCTTGAGAAGACTGAAGAAGAATATATTGACAAATTGGCTGATGTTTTTTTTTAATTTAGTTTGTTACAAATTCTTATGTATCTCTTTTGGAAAAACATTCCTATTTATTATTATTCGACATATTCTATAAATTCTTACATATAATGCATTGTTTATTGCTATGACTTAATTCGTTGTTTAAAAAAATAATTTATTTCGTTAAGGCTTAAAAATCCTTTTTTTTTACTGAGTAGTATATCTGAATTATCAGGATCGGCCCTGCAACCATGATTTAAAAAATAAAATAGTATTTCCCAATAGTTCAAAAACTTACAAACATTATTTTGCTAGTATATTCTTCTATAACTATTTTAATGCGGTATTTTTTTATTATTAAATTCAACAAAAAGTGTTTGCTTATTAATTCACAGAAGTCCATTTTCATTATTCTTCCAAGCACGAAACCAAAATTTGACTTGTGGCTTGAACCAAAATCAACAAAGAATATGAAGGCAAATCTCTTGCTTTAATGAAAATGACTTAGACCGCGTTGCAAGAACATGGTAAGGATCGATCATAAAATCATGGTCAAGAAGAGAAGCGTGAAACTAGGTATTGAATATTTTGCATCACAAGCCATATATACGTGGAAGATCCAGTAAGGCATCAAGTTACAACCATAAAACGGGTGAGTATTAAATCCTAATTGTTTGTAATTTCTTCAGATTCAATTGTTTTACCTATGTGGTCATTGACTCATTGGTTAATAATCAACCAAAAGAAACTCTATATGTTGTAATCCAATTTACCTTGTAGTAAACTATGTAAGACCTTTGTGCATTACATGTTACTAAGAAACTCTATATGTTGTAATCCAATTTACCTTGCCCTATTAGCTTATGAGAGCTAAATGGGTGTGTAAAGTGTCAAATTCTATGTTTGGTTCGTAGAATTTAAAAAATATGAAATTGAACTTCCATGACATTTTTTTTTATCTAGTAGAGATTTCAAATAATGAAATATAAGTGGGGGCATTAGAAATGAAAAAATTACATAAAATGTCCTTTACATTTCTATAACATCGCACTTTACGTAATTGACAAAAAAAATCCTTTACTTTTCTATAAAACTGCACCATACAAAATTACAGAGAACGCCTCTAGTAATGTAAAAAACATCTGAGGGTAATTTGGTAATTTCACGCACTCCTTTATATGGAATATTCTTGTAATTAAGTGAGACATTAACAAATCTATACTATACTATATTTTACAATATCTCAATTTCTCCTATAACATTTGTTACAATTTCTTAATTTTCTTATAATTTCTCGTATATAGATAATCATACTCCAATTGTTTAAAAAACATTCTATCACAATTTTAATTTTCCTTATATAGATAATCCCACTTCGGTTGTTTAAAAAGTGTTCTATAACAAATTTTATGTATTTGATCATTAATTGTGTTCTCTGAACAGGTCAGGTAGCAGGCCTCTAACTGAAGGATCAATGGCCTCCTTCTTTCAAAAGGATATTACTTCAATTTTCAAAAGTTCATAAAAGCTTGTATTTTCAAAAGTTCATAAAATCTTGTATAGTTAGTGTTAAAAAAATTTAGATCCGAAACTCTGAAATATTCGAAAATCCGTATCTGAAATTTTGGATATCCGAAACTCGGATAATCCGAATTTTCATATTCGGATTCGGATGTGGACATTAAAAAAATTCGGATAATCGAATTATCCAGTATCTAAAAACCAAAAAAAAAAAATAGTAACTAATCGGATCCAGATGTGGATTTAGGAATGTTTCTTGTTTTCAACTTTGGAAGTTTAAAACCGAATAATAGTTTAGTTGTAATCTATGTATGATTTTTTATCTATGCATGATTTTTTGAAAAGTGGAAATTTGGAAATGGACTTTTGAATTTTATTGTTTTTATAAATTCAGGTATAGGTTTAAATATCTGAATCCGTAATTGATATTCCGGATAGGGTTCGAACCCGAGGGGACACGTATCGCATATGACGCGAGGTGGTTCAAGCGGTCCGATTGCACCATTTCAACGCCCACTTGGTTTTTCACCACACTCTTAACCTGAACTTTTTTACTCCAAAGCTTCACAACTGACTTTTTACAACACGCAACCCCAACCAAAATATCCACCACAAGTATTTTCACACCCGCGCGGTCCAACAATGGTCGCACTAAGCCGTTACAATATTCCATGGAAACGCAAAACTCATTCGACGCGTTTGTGCTAGTACAGTATGTCTATGTCTTAGTCTTGTATCGAGTCTATTTAGATTGGATTAAAATATGTTAGAAACGTGAAGTATTTATGTAAATAGATGTCAACTTCGCCCAGAAATGCATATCTGAACAAGTTCGGCCGAACTTGTTCAAACAAGTTCGCCCGAATTTGTATCTTCCCCAGCGAAGTTGTTCATCTATAAATATGCCTTAGGTTCTCTCATTTGTAACTTTTGCACACTTTGAGGTGAATCTCTATCGGATCAGGATCTCGAATGTATATGAACTTTTGATTAATAAAACAGACTTTAATGAGTAATTCTTGCATATGTGATTAACTTGTCATATAAATTCCGCATATATGGACAATAGATACAAATCTAGGTTCCCGAGCTATTCAGGAGCGATCTAACAAGTGGTATCAGAGCTACGGATACCTGATTTGGTGAAATCATCACAAGAACTACTCTATTTCTACTAATTTCTACCATTTTTCTTAACTTTTTCATGAAAAAATAATGAACCTACGGTTAAAATCTGCTAAATTTTGAATATGTCACGTAAAATCCACTAAAGATAAACCCCTGAAAGTTTCAAAGCCTAATTCAAACGAATTGATGTCGAAAAGTTGAAAAAATCATGATTTGCAAAACTAGTTTGACCGAACTTGACATCAAGTCCGCTCGAACTTGACTGAAAAATCACTTTTTGAGTGATTTTTCATCAAGTCCGCCCGAACTTAATTAGTTTTTCATAGTTTTAACCAAGTCCACTCGAACTTATTGGATTTTTCTTCAAATTTTATCAAGTACGCCCTAACTTGATCAAATTCTGTTGAAAATTCTTTACAAGTTCGCCCGAACTTGCTATTTCTCTTGAAATTTTTATAAGTTCGCTTGAACTTACTCAGGGTGAAAATTTTCCAAACATTTCAACACAAGTTTGCCCGAAATTGTCTGAAATTGAATCTAATCTGATTTTCTGCATAAGTTCGCCCGAACTTGTCAGTATACTAATCAGTTTTTGAAGTTTGTGAACGTGTTTTCAGCGATACTCGTTTGTTTTCCGCAATGGAAGATATCCACAATGCGTATATGACAGCTGGGCTTCAACATCTAATGCCAACATGGTGAATCAAGTTAATCTTGATAATGAGATGGGTACGGCAGTGAAGCCACCAAAACTTATGAGCATGGATGAATACGAGGGGTGGAAGGAAAAATTTACGAACTGTGTTCAGGCCACTTTCTTTCACAGTTGGGTTGCGGTTGAAACAGGTTACACGTGGCCAAGAGATGAACATGAAAATCTTATTGAAGTGAGCAAGTTTTCTACTCAACAGAAGAATGCGCATGTTGCTGAAAAGAAAATGATCAGTCGGATTCAGCAGTCCGTAAAGGAAGATAATTTGGTGTTATTATCAGAGTACAAAACTGCACAAGAGTTATGGAAATCTCTAAAGGTGAAATATCAGGGGAGTGCAGAGATGGTTAATATCAAAAAGGCTCAAATCATGAAAGAATTTGACATATTCACAATGATAAAAGGCGAGTCAATGAAACAAATGATAGAACGATTTTGTCATTTGAATGTGATAATGAGAAGGCATAGCCTTGAGAAGACTGAAGAAGAATATATTGAACAATTGGCTCATGCTTTTTTTTTTAATTTAGTTTGTTACAAATTATTATATATATCCTTTGGAAAAAACATTCCTATTTATTATTATTCGACATATTCTATAAATTCTTACATATAATGCATTGTGTATTGTTATGACTTAATTCGTTGTTTTAAAAAATAATTTATTTCGTTAAGGCTTAAAAATCCTTTTTTTTTACTGAGAAGTATATTTGAATTCTCAAGATCGGCCCTGCAACCATGATTTAAAAAATAAAATAGTATTTCCCAATAGTTCAAAAACTTACAAACATTATTTTGCTAGTATATTCTTCTATAACTATTTTAATGCGGTATTTTTTTTATTATTAAATTCAACAAAAAGTGTTTGGTTATTAATTCACAGAAGTCCCATTTTCATTATTCTTCCAAACACGAAAACAAAATTTGACTTGTGGCTTGAACCAAAATCAAC
This sequence comes from Scalesia atractyloides, assembly GCA_947069175.1. Classification (NCBI taxonomy): domain Eukaryota; kingdom Viridiplantae; phylum Streptophyta; class Magnoliopsida; order Asterales; family Asteraceae; genus Scalesia; species Scalesia atractyloides. The sequence goes on from CAMTDV010000010.1 coordinate 43,159,189, forward strand.
AAAGAATATGAAGGCAAATCTCTTGCTTTAATGAAAATGACTTAGACCGCGTTGCAAGAACATGGTAAGGATCGATCATAAAATCATGGTCAAGAAGAGAAGCGTGAAACTAGGCATTGAATATTTTGCATCACGAGCCATATATATGTGGAAGATCCAGTAAGGCATCAAGTTACAACCATAAAACGGGTGAGTATTAAATCCTAATTGTTTGTAATTTCTTCAGATTCAATTGTTTTACCTATGTGGTCATTGACTCATTGGTTAATAATCAACCAAAAGAAACTCTATATGTTGTAATCCAATTTACCTTGTAGTAAACTATGTAAGACCTTTGTGCATTGCATGTTACTAAGAAACTCTATATGTTGTAATCCAATTTATCTTGCCCTATTAGCTTATGAGAGCTAAATGAGTGTGTAAAGTGTCAAATTCTATGTTTGGTTCGTAGAATTTAAAAAATATGAAATTGAACTTCCATGACATTTTTTTATCTAGTAGAGATTTCAAATAATGAAATATAAGTGGGGGCATTAGAAATGAAAAAATTACATAAAATGTCCTTTACATTTCTATAACGTCGTACTTTACGTAATTGACAAAAAAAATCCTTTACTTTTCTATAAAACTGCACCATACAAAATTACAGAGAACGCCTCTAGTAATGTACAAAACATCTGAGGGTAATTTGGTAATTTCACGCACTCCTTTATATGGACTATTCTTGTAATTAAGTGAGACATTAACAAATCTATACTATACTATATTTTACAATATCTCAATTTCTCCTATAATACTTGTTACAATTTCTTAATTTTCTTATAATTTCTCGTATATAGATAATCATACTCCAATTGTTTAAAAAACATTCTATCACAATTTTAATTTCCCTTATATAGATAATCCCACTTCGGTTGTTTAAAAAGTGTTCTATAACAAATTTTATGTATTTGATCATTAATTGTGTTCTCTGAACAGGTCAGGTAGCAGGCCTCTAACTGAAGGATCAATGGCCTCCTTCTTTCAAAAGGATATTACTTCAATTTTCAAAAGTTCATAAAAGCTTGTATTTTTAAAAGTTCATAAAAGCTTGTATAGTTAGTGTTAAAAAGATTTAGATCCGAAACTCTGAAATATTTGAAAATCCGTATCTGAAATTTTGGATATCCGAAACTCGGATAATCCGAATTTTCATATTCGGATTCGGATGTGGACATTAAAAAAATTCGGATAATCGAATTATCCAGTATCTAAAAACCAAAATAAAATAGTAACTAATCGGATCCAGATGTGGATTTATGAATGTTTCTTGTTTTCAAATTTGGAAGTTTAAAACCGAATAATAGTTTAGTTGTAATCTATGTATGATTTTTTTATCTATGCATGATTTTTTGAAAAGTGGAAATTTAGAAACGGACTTTTGAATTTTATTGTTTTTATAAATTCAGGTATAGGTTTAAAAAATCTGAATCCGTAATTGATATTCCGGATAGGGTTCGAACCCGAGGGGACGCGTATCGCATATGAGGCGAGGTGGTTCAAGCGGTCCGATTGCACCATTTGAACGCCCACTTGGTTTTTCACCACACTCTTAACCTGAACTTTTTTTACTCCAAAGCTTCACAACTGACTTTTTACAACACGCAACCCCAACCAAAATATCCACCACAAGTATTTTCACACCCGCGCGGTCCAACAATGGTCGCACTAAGCCGGTACAACATTCAATGGAAACGCAAAACTCATTCGACGCGTTTGTGCTAGTACAGTATGTCTATGTCTTAGTCTTGTATCGAGTCTATTTAGATTGGATTAAAATATGTTAGAAACGTGAAGTATTTATGTAAATAGATGTCAAGTTCGCCCAGAAATGCATATCTGAACAAGTTCGGCCGAACTTGTTCAAACAAGTTCGCCCGAATTTGTATCTTCCCCAGCGAAGTTGTTCATCTATAAATATGCCTTAGGTTCTCTCATTTGTAACTTTTGCACACTTTGAGGTGAATCTCTATCGGATCAGGATCTCGAATGTATATGAACTTTTGATTAATAAAACAGACTTTAATGAATAATTCTTGCATATGTGATTAACTTGTCATATAAATTCCGCATATATGGACAATAGATACAAATCTAGGTTCCCGAGCTATTCAGGAGCGATCTAACAAGTGGTATCAGAGCTACGGATACCTGATTTGGTGAAATCATCACAAGAACTACTCTATTTCTACTAATTTCTACCATTTTTCTTAACTTTTTCATGAAAAAATAATGAACCTACGGTTAAAATCTGCTAAATTTTGAATATGTCACGTAAAATCCACTAAAGATAAACCCCTGAAAGTTTCAAAGCCTAATTCAAACGAATTGATGTCGAAAAGTTGAAAAAATCATGATTTGCAAAACTAGTTTGATCGAACTTGACATCAAGTCCGCACGAACTTGACTGAAAAAATCACTTTTTGAGTGATTTTTCATCAAGTCCGCCCGAACTTGATTAGTTTTTCATAGTTTTAATTAAGTCCGCTCGAACTTATTGGATTTTTCTTCAAATTTTATCAAGTTCGCTCGAACTTGATCAAATTCTGTTGAAAATTCTTTACAAGTTCGCCCGAACTTGTTATTTCTCTTGAAATTTTTACAAGTTCGCTTGAACTTACTCAAGGTGAAAATTTTTCAAACATTTCAACATCGCCCGAACTTCTACGAATTTGAATCTAATCTGATTTGCTGCACAAGTTCGCCCGAACTTGTCAGTATACTAATAAATTTTCAAGTTTGTGAACGTGTTATCAACGATACTCGTTTGTTTTCCGCGATAGAAGATATCCATAATGCGTATATGACAGTTGGGCTTCAACATCTAATGCAACATGGTGAATCAAGTTAATCTGGATAATGAGATGGGTACGTCAGTGAAGCGACCAAAACTTATGAGCATGGATGAATACGAGGGGTTGAAGGAAAAATTTACGAACTGTGTTCAGGCTACTTTCTTTCACAGTTGGGTTGCGGTTGAAACAGGTTACACATGGCCAAGAGAAGAACATGAAAATCTTTTTGAAATGAGCAAGTTTTCTACTCCATAGAAGGATGCGTTGTTGTTGAAAAGAAAATGATCAGTCTGATTCAGCAGTCCGTAAAGGAAGTTATCTTGGTGTTATTACCATAGTACAAAACTGCACAAGAGTTGTGGAAATCTCTAAAGGCGAACTATCAGGGGAGTGCAGAGATGGTTAAGAGCAAAAAGGTTATAATCATGAAAGAATTTCACATTTTCACAATGATAAAAGGCGAGTCAATGAAACGATTTTGTCATTTGAAGGTGATAATGAGAAGGCATGGCCTTGAGAACACTGAAGAAGAATATATTGACAAATTGGCTGATGCTTTTTTTTTTAATTTTGTTTGTTACAAATTCTTATGTATATCCTTTGGAAAAAACATTCCTATTTATTATTATTCGGCATACTCTATAAATTCTTACATATAATGCATTGTTTATTGCTATGACTTAATTCGTTGTTTAAAAAAATAATTTATTTCGTTAAGGCTTAAAAATCTTGTTTTTCTTGACTGAGTAGTATATCTGAATTCTCAGGATCGTTCCTGCAACCATGATTTAAAAAAATAAATAGTATTTCCCAATAGTTTAAAAACTTACAAACATTATTTTGCTAGTATATTCTTCTATAACTATTTTAATGCGGTATTTTTTATTATTAAATTCAACAAAAAGTGTTTGGTTATTAAGTCACAGAAGTCCCATTTTCATTATTCTTCCAAACACGAAAACAAAATTTGACTTGTGGCTTGAACCAAAATCAACAAAGAATATGAAGGCAAATCTCTTGCTTTAATGAAAATGACTTAGACCGTGTTGTAAGAACATGGTAAGGATCGATCATAAAATCATGGTCAAGAAGAGAAGCGTGAAACTAGGCATTGAATATTTTGCATCACGAGCCATATATACGTGGAAGATCCAGTAAGGCATCAAGTTACAACCATAAAACGGGTGAGTATTAAATCCTAATTGTTTGTAATTTCTTCAGATTCAATTGTTTTACCTATGTGGTCATTGACTCATTGGTTAATAATTAACCAAAAGAAACTCTATATGTTGTAATCCAATTTACCTTGTAGTAAACTATGTAAGACCTTTGTGCATTGCATGTTACTAAGAAATTCTATATGTTGTAATCCAATTTACCTTGCCCTATTAGCTTATGAGAGCTAAATGAGTGTGTAAAGTGTCAAATTCTATGTTTGGTTCGTAGAATTTAAAAATATGAAATTGAACTTCCATGACATTTTTTTTATCTAGTAGAGATTTCAAATAATGAAATATAAGTGGGGGCATTAGAAATGAAAAAATTACATAAAATGTCCTTTACATTTCTATAACATCGCACTTTACGTAATTGACAAAAAAATCCTTTACTTTTCTATAAAACTGCACCATACAAAATTACAGAGAACGCCTCTAGTAATGTACAAAACATCTGAGGGTAATTTGGTAATTTCACGCACTCCTTTATATGGACTATTCTTGTAATTAAGTGAGACATTAACAAATCTATACTATACTATATTTTACAATATCTCAATTTCTCCTATAACATTTGTTACAATTTCTTAATTTTCTTATAATTTCTCGTATATAGATAATCATACTCCAGTTGTTAAAAAAACATTCTATCACAAATTTTAATTTCTCTTATACAGATAATCGCACTTCGGTTGTTTAAAAAGTGTTCTATAACAAATTTTATGTATTTGATCATTAATTGTGTTCGCCCGAACTTGTCAGTATACTAATCAATTTTTCAAGTTTGTGAACGGGTTTTCTGTGATACTCGTTTTGTTTTCCGCGATGGAAGATATCCACAATGCGTATATGACAGCTGGGCTTCAACATCTAATGCCAACATGGTGACACCAAAACTTATGAGCATGGATGAATACGAAGGGTGGAAGGAAAAATTTACGAACAGGGTTCAGGCTACTTTCTTTCACAGTTGGGTTGCGGTTGAAACAGGTTACACATGGCCAAGAGATGAACAAGAAAATACTTATTGAATTGAGCAAGTTTTCTACTCAGCAGAAGGATGCGTATGTTGCTGAAAAGAAAATGATCAGTCTGATTCAGTGGTCCGTAAAGGAAGATATCTTGGTGTTATTACCAGAGTACAAAACGGCACAAGAGTTATGGAAATCTCTAAAGGGGAAATATCAGGGGAGTGCAGAGATGGTTAAGAGCAAAAAGGCTCTAATCATGAAAGAATTTGACATATTCACAATGATAAAAGGCAAGTCAATGAAACAAATGATACAACGATTTTGTCATTTGAAGGTGATAATGAGAAGGCATGGCCTTGAGAAGACTGAAGAAGAATATATTGACAAATTGGTTGATTGTTTGCTGGAAGGTGAATGGACAACGTATATAATGGTGCTTAAAGAAAGTCTAAGCTGGGAATTTTTCAATTTATCCACTTTTATCGATAAGTTGGAGGGGCACCAGATGGAATTGTTGAGGATTGACAAGTCGAAGAATTTGAAATTGCTCAAGATGTAGGGCTTTATAACAAGAGTGGAGCTCAAGAGAATATTTCAAGCCCAAAGATCTAAACTGCTTTCAATACGAATATGAATTTCTCGAATCATTCGCCACAGAGCCAAACTCAATCATATTTTAACTATGATCAGAGTCCTCAGAATGCATCATATTCGAGCACGAGTTCTCACCATTTCAGAATCAGACAAATCAGAATAATCAATCAAATTCTGATCCGAATGCGTTTAGATGCAACATTGCAGTCAACCTAAACAAAGTTGTTTCTAAACAAGTGGCCAAACAACATATGGCACTACTTTCCACAGTGTTGGAATCTTATGAGAGTTTAGTGGCTGGGAAGATTGGTAATCTAGAAATGACTGCCGAGGATTATGACCAAGTGGATGAGGAGGATCTTGAGTTGATGGGCATCAAATGGTCTTTAGCTTTGATTATACGGAGAGTTACCAAATTTGTTGCTCTAACTGGAAGAGACATTGGAAACTCGAGCAACAAACTAGGATTCGACAAGACAAAAGTTACTTGTTTCGGATGTCGACAAAAAGGGCATTTCAAACGAGAGTGCAAAAATCCAGAAGCAAGTGGCAACCAAAGTCCTTTCAGAGGCGAAAATGATTACTACAAGAAGTCGTTGCAATATAAGCCATTTCCAAAGAAGACTTAAGTCGAAATTCAAGAGAAACCATCCAACACCGCAGAAAAAGCGATGGTTGTTTTTAATGAAGATGAGAGTTTTGATTGGAACTCATATATTGCTAAGAAGACAGGAGTTGCTCTAATGCCTGAAATTGTGGAAGAACAAGATACATCTGCTGAGGATGCAGCTCTAGAGAACGCAATGCTAGAAGAATACTTGCAACAAACAGAAGAAGAGGAGATATATCATCATACAAGGATGTAGAGTGTTCTTTCTCCTAACATTATTTCTAGTTTTGCAGGTTGCTTTGGTGAAGCATCTTCTGAGCATGTTGTTGAAGAAACAAAACCAGTGGATGAGGAAATCATTAATGTGACTAAAGAGGTGAATAAGGAAAATCTCATGGAGATCGCCAACAAAGCAATGATGACAAATTTGACAAAGGTAGGTCCGGAGGTAAAAGTTGTAGAAAAAGAGGTGGTAAAAGTGCAAATCGTTGAGGTTGAAAAACCATGTATGAAATGTACTAAGCCTTGTGTGCAATGTGCCGAAAAATCTCAAATCATAAGTGAACTCAATGTGCATAACAACAGTTTTAAATATGATTATCGCACAATGAAGGAAGCTTATGATAAAATGAAAGGCGATTACAGCAGGCTTGATAAAAACAACATTGAACAACATGACATTGTAAGAATGTTAAAAGCAACGGTAACGGAAAAACAAAAAGCAATTAATATTTACATAAAAACCATTGCTGAAACTAAACAAGAGCTTCAAGACATGAAAATTGAAACTGAAAGGGTAAGACAGCTTTTGAAAAGCTATACTACGAATGCTTATGTCATCGATCATATGCTTCCAACGATTCCCTCAGAAGAAAATGTTCAGAAATTAAAAGGTAAGAAACGTGGGGATTATAGCAATGTTCCACCTCCCTTGTGCAAAAAATATTGTCGCAAGAAAGTTGATGGGATGGAAAAGGCGCTTAATGTTGAACTTTTGACCGAAAAGAAAAATGAGCTGCCTGAGAACATTGACATAACCTACACAAACGATGATAGCGAAGCAGTGGTGAAAAATGTTGTTGAAAATGTGTTGAGTGAATCTGATGATGGCAGCTTTGAAAGCGCCAATGCGAGTTTGAACAGTTCTGAATCACAATCTGAAGATGACGATACATCATTGGAAGATAGCCTAAGTGATGATCCTAACGTTGTCATGTACAAAGTTAAGGAACCTGAAAGACTATATTTCGACGACAGTTTTCCGATTCGAAATATGTAAGAAGACCAAATTGATAAATTGTTCAAACTTGTCAAAATATCATCAGAATATCTGGAGAGAAATGAGAAAAAGTTTTACTCAAAACCCAAAAGAAATTATAACAACTACCGGAGGAATGGTGGTGACTTTCCTGAAAACAGGAGAGTGGGTTCGGGTTTGGAGGTGGAAGATGAACCAAATAAGAAACCAAAGTCACCATTTCACGAATACAAGAATAAAAACATGGCATTCGTGTATGGGACTAGTACGGTTCAAGAAGAGAATTTGATTGGGAAGCAATCAAATGATGAGTTTAAAAAGGAAAAAGAACTTAGGGATAAGGCTAAATCTACAAGTGGAGTAAAACCCACTAGTGGACATTCTCATGATACTCGGACTTGCTTCAAATGCAATGAAGTTGGTCACATTGCTCGCAAGTGTCCGAAATCAAAGCCTGTGTATCACCGAAGAAAGACAGTTTCAGATGTTGAGAAACTTAAGCAACCGGAGATTGTAAAACCATTCACAATCTTAAAACAAAACAATGAATCTAAAATCAAAATAAAACCTAAAACTGAATCAAATTTTGAAAATTCAACTTTTAAGAAAGGTGAAACTTCCAAATCGAACGAAAACAAAGATTCAAGATTCTACATTAAGAAAGCAAGAATTAAATCACAATCTTGGGTTGCAAAGAAGAAAACAACATCATATGAAGTTGCAAAGTCTGAGTCAGTCAAGATTGGTAATGACAAATTGTCTGAATTAAAGGGTAAAACTAAAATTGAAAAGTTTTTCCTAAACTTTCAAAAGAAAAGAAGGAAGTCAAGTTTGAAAAGTTAAATATCAATGAAGTCTCAGATGATGATTTTGAATATCAGAGGGCTTATGAGGATGTTTATGAAGATTATTATCCCACACCCAAGACCAAAAAGGCTTGGGTTGCACTTTTTCATTGAGTTGTTACGTGTGCAGGGGCTCCAAAGATACATTTTATCAAAGTGGATTCTGCATAGCGGAGCTTCACGACACATGTCCGGGATGAAAGCACTATTCTTTGATATTAAAGCTATTAACGGAGGTTATGTAGGCTTCGCTGGAAATCAAGGAGGTCGGATTTTAGCAGAAGGAAAGCTTTCGAATGGTGTGGTGTCTTTTGATCGTGTTAACTATATCGCCGAGCTGGAGAAAAATCTTCTCAGTATCTCTCAGATTTGCGATAAGCAGTTCACTGTTCATTTCAACGATAAGGAGTGCATGATTCTTAAGCTGGGCTTCAAGATTCCGGATGAGTGGATTCTAACGCATGCTCCATGTGAAAATGATCTTTACGTGCTAGACATGAGTGTTGCTACCACATCATCAAAGTCGGATCAATGTTTTGTAACAAAAGCCACAGAGAAGGATTTGATTCTATGGCACAGAAAGATAGGGCATATACATCTAAGGAAAATGAGTTTTCTGGTTCACAATGACTTGGTCGAAGGAGTAAATCTTCAAAGCTTTTATATGACGGATCATTGTCTTGAATGCAAGAAAGGGAAGCAGATTAAGAAGTCACATCCTAAGAAGATTCTTAACTCCATAAAGCTGCCGCTTGAACGACTACATATGGATCTTTTCGGTCCGGTGAACGTCCGTAGTATATCCGAAGATTTGTATTGTATAGTCGTCACAAATGATTATTCTCGATATTCATGGGTTTTCTTTCGAGAGTCCAAAGATGAAACGTTCGATAATCTTGTGATTCTCTTCAAGAAACTTGAAATCTATATCATCTCCCTGTTAGACGGATTGGAAGTGATAATTGTACGGAGTTCAAAAATACCAAGATGAAAGATTTTTGCAACGCCAAAGGAATTCTGCACGAATTCAGTGCACCTTACACTTCGCAACAAAATGCAGTAGCTGAGAGGAAGACATAACATTAATCGAAACAGCAAGAACTATGCTTGCAGATTCCAAACTTCCTGTTAGCTTCCGGAGTGAGGCAGTTGCAGCGGCATCCAAGAAGACTTGCTTCAAGATGATTAAACGAAGGAAACCAAATCTAAAGTATCTAGAACCATTTGGCGCACCTTGCACAATGATTGATTCGGATGGAAAGTTCGGTGCCAAAACGTTGGAAGGTTTCTTTGTCGGATATGCTAGTCCGCTCAGAAGAGTTTACATTCCTACTTTGAGAAGAGTGGTCGAAGCATAACACGTTGATTGCTTTCGGTACACAACTCCTGTTCAAAGAAAAGGCGATGCATGGTTGTTCAATTATCAAGATTTGTGGAAGTCATTCGACTTGCCAAAAGAGCCGTCTGAAGAAGATCTTGCAGCTCTTTATTATGTACAACAGTCGGCTAATCAAGAACAGATTTTAAGGCAATAGTGGTTGTCTTCTGGTGCAGGTCCGAGTAATAGTGGTATTCCAGTTGAACAAGTTTCTGAAGCAGAAGTAGCACCTACTACAACTCCAGCAAATGTTTCCACTGAACTGGGAAATGCTACTACAGAGCCCATTCTTTCTCAAAATCAGAATTCCGACTCTGTGAAGCTCCGACTTTTGATGATGATGGAGAATCTTCCTCTGATGAAGAATCCGAGCAGATATCCAATATGTTAAATTAATCTACCGGCCCTAGCAATCAAAATGAAGCAACATCTAGTACTCCTGAAGTTGATTTGATAGTTGATCTGAATATTTCAAATCAGAATAGTACAGTTGATGTTCCTAGCGAGGAGATTCCACGATCTTATTCATATCACCCTTTGAATAACATGATTGGAGAATTACAGACTGGTGTGAGAACGAAAATCCAGATCAACAAAGTTTTAAGTTGTTTCTATACTTGAGTGGCTCCGACTCAAGATTGTTGCTATTATTCATGTATCATATCTCAAATCGAGCCGAAGACTGTGAATGAAGCTTTGGGTGATGAGAATTGGGTAATTGCGATGCAGGAAGAGTTGTTACAATTTGAGAAACTTGGGGTTTGGAGACTTGTCGACTTAGCACCAAAGCAAAAAGCGATAGATACGAAGTGGGTCTTCAAGTGCAAGAGGGATGATCGAGGTGTGATCGTTAGAAAGAAAGCTCGGTTGGTTGTCAAAGGTTTCCACCAGCAAGAAGGAATTGACTATACGGAAGTCTATGCACCGGCTGCACGTTTAGAGTCAATGCGCATTTTCCTTGCATTCGCTGCTTGGAAAGGTTTTAAAGTGTACCAGTTAGATGTGAAATCCGCATTTCTTTATGGTAAGCTACGCGAACAAGTGTACGTCGGCCAACCACCGGGGTTTGTTGATCCGCTGAACAAGAACAAAGCTTATCTCCTAGACAAAACCTTATACGGATTACACCAAGCCCCGAGAGCTTGGTATGAGACGTTATCTTAACATCTCGTTGGTAACAGCTTTACTAGACGCACAGTGGATAGTACATTGTTTACCAAAGGGGTCGGAAGTCATCTAATCATCGTACAAATCTATGTGGATGATATCCTTCTTTGGTTCAACAGATGATAGTCTTTGCAAAGAATTCGAGAAGATAATGAAGAAGAAATTTGAGATGTCTTCTATGGGCGAAATGAAGTTCTTCCTCGGGTTACAAGTTGATCAGTTACCAGGCGGCATATTCATTAATCAAACAAAATATGTTCATGATATTATGAAGAAGTTTGAAAAGGATTGCTCGAAGCCGCTTTCGACTCCTCTGGCGCTGAATCACGGAATTTGCATCGACGAAATAGGAACCAAAGTGGATGATACGCTCTATAGGTTGATGATAGGATCACTTATGTATCTAACGGCATCTCGCCCAGATATCATGTATCCTACTTGTCTTTGCGCAAGATATCAATCCAGTCCCAGAGTGTCTCACATGCAGATTGTGAAAAGAATATTCCGCTACCTAAAGGGATGTCCAAGCACCGGCTTGTGGTATCCAACGAACGACAATTTTGATCTGACGGGATACGCTGATTCTTGCTTTGGGTTGGACAAGCTGAATTCAAAGTCTACGACGGCTGGTTGCGAGTTCTTCGGAACTCGATTAGTAACGTGGCAATGCAAGAAACAAACCACGGTCTCTCTCTCTACTTGTGAGGCAGAATACATTTCTGCTTCCAGCTGTTATTCACAAATCCTATGGATTCAACAACAGATGAGCGACTTTGGATTGCAATTTCTTGATACGCCTTTATATGTAGACAATAAGGCAGCTATCGACATTACTAAAAATCCAGTTCATCACTCTCGAACTAAACACATAGAAATTCGTTACCACTTCATTCGTGATTGTTACGAAAAGAAGTTGGTGCGAATAGAAAAATCCACATCGATGAACAAAAACCTAATTTTTATACCAAATCTTTTCTTTTAACAAGATTTAAATATCTAATGAGGCTTAACGGTATTAAAAATTTGTTGACAGGTGCGGGGGCAGAGGTTGAATATCGATCGGACGACGAGTTCACGTGATCCACATTGGTTTGTTTATCTTTTAGATTAGAATTTCATAAAAACTAAAATACAAAATATGTTTTTGATTTTAGGGGGAGAAATATTATGAGAAAATACAAAAACATATGAAAAATCAAAAAGTACAAAAACATAAAAAAGACAAAAAGAATTTTGTTTCACAAAGGAAATGATAGTACATCAGTGGACTATCACAATACGCTAAAGAATTGTAAAGTTTAAAAAGTGATAAAAAAAGTCTTACTAAGGATGTGTCAATATGCTTTACACGTTCAGTAAATTGTTTCTTGGATATAAACTAAATTTTACAACTACTTAAACTTGTGGATTAACATCTCTCGGATATATGGACTTAGTACTCGAAATTTCGTCTGAGAGATTGCCTGATTATGATATACGAGGTCTTTATAAATGATTGATATCTGGGGTATTATACAAGTTCTTCTGATTTTGTGGAAGCAATAGCCTAGAACTTCTATAATGCTTTTGCTAAAACCCAAAGTTGCATGCAAAATTGAAAGAATCGAAAGATCTAATCATTTGGTGCTTAAAAGATTCCTTAATTGGAACACACCTTAAAGTCAAGCCTTCATCTCTTTGTCGATATGGTGGTATTAACCTGAGCTCTCAAGGCTTCACATTAACCCAGATACAAATATCAATTACGCTATACTCACCTCTAAGATGAAATCTAGGGAATCCTGATACGGGAGTATATTCTGTGATGGGAACCATAGTTGAGTCAAGTTTCATAATTCTACCTAAGATATCTTGGAACAATTGAAAAATGTGTCGAAGTTTAAGTGGACAAACATATCGACAATCTAGGTAAACGAGTTTAAAACTTAAAGTCATCATAAGGTCAACGACACTGGTGATACGTCTCAATCAACTGATATGATCCTTAGACACGAATTCACAAAAATATGTCTGTAAATATGTTTGTACATAGTTTATTTGCTTCACAGATTAAAAACCAAAAAGATTTTCAGTATGTTTTAGCATAAATTTTCAAAAATACAAAAAGATTTTGTTTCTACATTAGTTTCAACAAGCCAATGATAGAGAACGGATCTTCGAAGTCTGGTAAGGTGCTAAACTGGTGGAAATCTAATTGAAAACGGGCTGGGAGTTAATCTGTAAAATCTGATAAGCAAAAACGATTAAAAAGTTCATTAATTTGAAACTTGAATTTGAAAAAAAAAAACGAACAGTTTGTTCATAACGGGTCGAACAGAGGTCATTAATTTGGAGTCGCAGACAAATCAGTTAACTAGGGTCATTAACTTGGACTTGGTTAACTGAGTGGATTTTTAAAACTGGTAAAAGTTGAAAAGTTCAGGGTTAAAATTGAAAAATCTGTAAATGTTGGTTTTGGGATTTGATCAAGTTTGCCCGAACTTGATCAGGGTAAAAGGTTTTTGATTTGTTAACAAGTTCGCCTGGACATGTTCTGTTTTAATGATTTGATTACAAGTTCGCCCGGACTTGTACTAGTCTTTGTTATTGAGTGTGTACAAGTTCGCCCGGACTTGTTACACTATATATGAAACAATTCCGCCCGAACTTCATTTCACTTGTTTCTTAAACTATCAGAGCAAACTTGAGCGATTTTTGAGAGAAATCAAAATTGTCACATTTGTAACGAAGTGCTGCCAAATTTACATCGATTCTTAGTGATTTGCACACTACGTATCATGGCAGAGGTGAGAATTTAAAGATCGGACCATAAATTGACTGAATTTGAACAATATGAATCTGAACATGTTAAAAGGACTTAGTTTAGGGTGTTTAAGAACAAATTGAACAATGAAAACTGTACATAACAATAACCGATCATAAACATGTCTTTAAATCTGTCGCTTTGAACTGATAGTTGCAGGTTTTTGATTGAAAGAGAAGACAAGTTCGCCCGAACTTGTTATTTGGTTCTTTGAACCAAGTTCGGCCGAACTTGTTCTCAAAAGTGAATAATGTTGAACAACTTACAAGTTCGACCGAACTTGTTTAGGTTTTCAATCAAACCTTGTTAATATTAAGTTCGCCCGAACTTAATGATTCTGATGTGTAATTGTTTATCAAATTCGCCCAAACTTGATGTGGATATTTGTGAAAATTGTGAAATTTTTCTAAGCGTTTGTCTCGATTTTTGTGTTTGCAGAATATTCAGCTTTCTTTCTCAAAGTTTCATAACACGTGTGTTACGCTCGACAAGACGATCTGTCCATCTCTAGCTGCTTATGACAGTATTCTGGACTTCATGGCACGAATACCGATACACAAAGTGATTACAGAGAAGAGTGTGGTTTAGATGATGTTCAAGACTACATGGCGTGTATGGCTACAGCGTTGGTTATAAATAAGAAGTTCAATTTCTCAAAGCTCGTGTTACACACATGAAGAACAATATAGGAACGAACAGACTTGTGATGTATCCGAGATTTGTACAGATGCTTATTGACGACAAGTTTGAGAAGGTTGTGAAAGATCCGAATGACATTCTATATCTTAGCAACATGGATGATACAACTGTTAAGAAGCTTATTACATTTTAGAAGCAAGCTTCAGCGCCAGTTGCAAAACCACTATTTGGTGCCATTATGTCTGCAGATTACATTGCACCACCTGAATACAAGTGGAGAAAGGCAGGTAGTGGTGATGAAAAAGAAGTTAAAGCTGAAGAAGAAATGATGGCAACTTTCAAAGAAAAGCGTAGCGATTGGTTTCAGAAGAAAATCTTTGAAGAGAAAAAGAAACAATCCAGAAAGTCAAAGAAAGTTGATACGATGCTTATCAATGAAGAAGAACCAGAGAATGTTCAAGCTTAAGTTGGTTCTAGTGCTGCAATCAACATTCAAAATCAAGAGATAGAAAAAGATACTCAAGAGGATGATGTAATATCTGCAACTTCTGACAAGAATGAAGATATTGATGATTCGCTTGAGAAAGAGACAAAGAAGGCTATTACAGAGAAAGAAAGAGAAAAGTTAGAGGAAGGCGATGCTGTTTATGAACCAGGTTCTGATGAAAAAAGACCAAAGAAAAAGGCTAAGCGTGTAAAGTCTTCAGCGAAAGATGCTACTTTGAAGACTACATGTGCTCCGAGTACCAAGGGGAGAAAAGCAATAGAGAAGCCGCAAAGCCATCACTACATAAGCCAAAAGAAGCGCAAAGAAGTTACACAAGAACCTTCTGGTACTAAAGAAATAGGAGTTACACAAGAACCTCCTATAGCTGAAGCGATTCATATCATTTTAGTTCAAGAGACTACTGAGCAACCAGGAGTCACATAAGAACCTCTTGCGTCTGATTTGCTAGATATACCAATCATTGAGTCTCAAGAACCTCTGACAATATCACAGCCTGAAAGTTCTATTCTGAAAGTGGTTCCAGTTCATACTTCACTGCAAACACCAAAGAGTACACCAAAGTCTACACCAAAAACAACTCCAAGGTCAAAGATGTTTGGAATCATTTCCAATGAACCGGTTACTTTTGAAGATCTGAATGATTTCTTTCCGGATACCAATGTCGATGAATTAGAGAAAAGAGTCAAAATTCTAGAAGAAAGATTGTCAAAGAATGAAGCTGAAAGGTTGCTCTAGAACAGAAAGTGAATCAAAGCGAAGTTGAGAAAGAAATTCTGAGCGACAAAGTGAAGTTTTTAGAAGGAGATCGTGGGTATTTGAAAGCTCTGATTGAAAGTCTGCAAGATGCAAATGAAAGATTGCTGAAAGAAGTTGCCGAGCTAAGATCTGAACAAGAATTGAATGATAGAAGGTTTACAAGACTTCAGAAAGTAATATCAAATAGTTTGGGGATTAATTTCAAAGAAGAATATGAACGATTAGATGCGTAAGAAACGAAAGAAAAGGCTGAGAAAGAACTTGCAGCACAGGGTAAGGGTAAGCATGTGATTGATGGTATGCCCAAGACTATGAAGATATTGCATCTGAAACTGTTGATATTCCAAAAGCTTCTTAGTCTGAAATTATTCCAGAAAAAGAAACTGAACAGAAGGACGATGATGAAGCTGAGGATGAAGATAAAGATGATGAGCCTGTAGATGATCCAAAAGATGATTCTGACAATGATGATGGTAATGATGATGGTTAGGGTGGTGTTGGATTGAAGGTTGTTGATGCGAAAGTGACTGATGAATTTGATTTTTCTTCGTTACTAAACGATGATGTGAATATGATGGAAGATCAAAGTAAGGGGGAGCCATCAGGGCAAGCAGGGCAAACAGATGAAGAATTGACTGATACGATTGTTGCAATGCCTGCAAAACCGTTGGTACTTATGTTAGAACACAATATTGAAGATGGAGAGTTTGTACACAACATGACAAAAGAAGATCTTGCAAAGCTGTTGAATGTTGATGTTGAATCGTTTGATTTTGATTTTGAAGAAGAAATTGTGAACATCGACACGTTTGAACCAAACAAGTACTGCTACAAACGAAGATCTAATGCTGATGATTATGACAGAGGTGTTGTCAAAGATAGATCGGACGATGAAAAGGATGATACAGAGAAGTATGTTGGATCAAACACTGATAGTTTTCCTACGTTCAAAGAAATGTATGAACAACTAAACGAAGATCTGTTGAAAGGAATAATTGCAAAGTCTGTTTGTGAAGGCAAAGTTCCAAAGCCGATGAAGAAAGCTGAAATTGCAGAAGCAAAGAAATCTTGGTTTAAAGAAATGCCAAAAGAAAGAAAGTTTCGACGACCATTAGCATTCTTTACAAGAGATGCCGACAAGTTATTAGGTGATATCCTAAGTTGGGGTTGGTTAAAGGAGTTGAACGTCTACGCCATCAAACGCGAATTTGGCATACAATACTTTCGATACATGGCAGATTTCAGTATGTTACCATACTGGGATGTGGAGGAATTGGTGCAAACGAGGAATATAAGTTACCAAATGAAATTTATTGATCAGTTGCTATAGAAGATGATAAAGTTTGAAGCAACTCAAGGGTTCAAATACTGGAAACCGTTTATACCTAAACTCCGAATAAAGACTAACAAACAAACGGGTGAGAAAGACATTACGCTGATAATGAAGCGCCCACGTGCAATGAAGAACATGCCACTAATGCCGATAGAACAAGATTTTTATCCTTTGTTCAAATGGTGGCAAGTTGATCCAACGACGTGTGAAGCAGTGATAGTCTTGAGGTTTGAAGATCAGTTGAATATTACGAAAGAAAGTTCAGCTGAAGTGCTACAAAAAGAAGGTTTGTGGGGAATCTGGAGAACGATACGCTTACTAGACCAGATGTGGCTAGTGAATTGTTCAAAGGAGGATGTTCGATGTTTATTCTTTAACAAGATTTGTTATGAGAAGCGAGAAGAGGTACAGGAGAAGGAGTATCAAGGGATCATTAATGTTTTCTACGCTCACGGCGTAAATTCTGGAAAGATGTGGGAATCAAGTTGGCGAGAGCTAGAACGTGAAGAGTTTTTGAAAGAAGAAAGCCGTCTTGAACTTTTACATGAAAAGGGTAGGGCGGCGAGACTTAGACGTTTTCAGTTTATGACAAAGGTGCCACCTACTGATCAAATGCCAATTCCGAAACAAGAAAGAAGAAAGAAACCGTATAAGAACTTCTTTGGGCGTTGCAGATAGAAGATTTGAAGATAGAGATTTTGAAGACTGATCACAAGACGAAGACGATATCCAAGGGGGAGTATGTTAGTACAGTATGTCTATGTCTTAGTCTTGTATCGTGTCTATTTAGATTGGATTAAAATATGTTAGAAACGTGAAGTATTTATGTAAATAGATATCAAGTTCGCCCGGAAATTCATATGTGAACAAGTTCGACCGAACTTGTTCAAACAAGTTCGCCCGAATTTGTATCCTCCCCAGCAATTCAAGAGCCCACCAATTCAATAACCAAGAGAGAATGTCGAACGTTCGCTTCCGATCTACGATGACAATGAAGAAGATATTGTACCTGAAACACAAAATTTGGATGAAGATCTTGGCGAAGACGAAGAAGAATATGAAAATGAAGACGATGATTTTGGTGAACCAAGAAGCAAGGGAGGAAAGATGGAGCGTCAAACTTGAATGAAGAAACATGAATAGGCATTAGCCAAGGAATGCGTTCATTGTTCAATAAACAAGAAAAAAAGGCAAACAACAAACCCGCGATGGATTTTGGAGAAAAATTCTCGAGCATTACATCGAGATGTTGACGGGAGTACCCGAACTGTTCATCAAGTACGCTCAAAATAAAAACCTATGTTGTCTAAATTGAACTACCTCAACGGCCTTTGGCAACAAGCGAGGTATATATATTTTTTAACTTTATATATTTGTTATATCATTAACTTTATATTCTTTATCACTTTTTTTTGTTTTTATCTTTAAGTTTACATTTGTTATAATATATATGATTGTATACGTGGTAGCAGGCGTGACGATGTTGACTCATGAAAGAGACCTTAAAAGATTACCAATAAAATATCCGGGTGGTTTTTAATCATGTTGAGGCGTGGGGTTGGTTAGAAAACATGACAAATGAGCCCCAATAGTATTGTTGAGTGAAGAAAGTAGTAGTTCGGGCCAGAAAAGAAAGTTATCGGATTGGGGTAACTACAACAAGAATACACCTGGAACTGAATTTAATAGTTTTATACCCAACATAACGAAGACACCTCTCCAAGCAGACTACAACGGAAAGATAAGAGAGCCGCGACAACGTCCGAAAGCTCAAATGTGTTGTCCGAGAAGCTCGAATAGTACACCCTTATGAAATAAGCAAAACAAGTAAAAGCGTTGGAGTTGGTGGAAATAAAAAAGAAACGAGAGGAAGACACTATAGCGTTAGTTGCAGAACAAAGCGAGGCTGTGAGACAATTTAGGTATGATCGGGATATGGAGATGCATACTAAGTCACACGACAATGTTCCACCAGAGATATTGCCATTTATGCTAGATCGAAAACACGAGATCGCGAAAAAATATAATTGGTCATGCAATTTATAATTTTTAGTTTAATGGTTTATGTTTGTATTTTCGTAGTTTTAAATTAATGTATGTCGTTTTTCCAAATTTAATGAAATTTTATTTAGTTTAATTTAATGTGATGTCTTTATTTAATTTAATGTGATTTTATTTTGTTTAAAATATGTTTTAATTATTAATTCTTAATCTTTAGAAATAAATAAATAAAAAAAGAAATAAACTATTCCCATCAAGAGGAGCACCCCTTATGTTTGAGGGAAAATAAAAACCTCATAGTAGAATATGATTAGGTAAGGTAAAGAATTGACTACTCCTCTCGAAAGGACCACCTCTTACACCCTTATATCTATAATTCACAGCGGCGGACCTATTTGTAGTGTTATTCGTGTGTGAAAATCGAGAGCGCACCCCCATGAAATTGTGTAATCGCTCCCCTTGATACGGAAGAAAAGAGAGTAAAGAAAAGGTATAGGATGAAAAAGAAGTCATAATTTACTGGCCAGCAATAGTTGCAGCGGCGATGTAAGGTTTTCTGACGATCAAAGGTATGAGTGGAGAATTGAATTGTCACACCCCAACTGATGGCGGAATCATCGGGGCGTGGCACTAGGCGAATCAGATTGTTTAAGAGAATCCATAACACTATTAATATGACAATATTTAAAAGTCCAATTTCCCATACAATTAAACAAAAATATTTCAAATAGTCATTACAGATTTCATGTTTTCTCAAACAAAACTAATTCAACAACCTAGATTTCTAGATGGGTTTCTAGGAGTCCTATCCGTTTGCAGCTCAAGATAATCATCAACCTGTCACATACGTTAAAATAAAAGTCAATACAATAATTAAAGGTGAGTACATAGGTTTAATAGCATAATAATAGCGATAAAGTGTTTACTGTAACACCCCCACCTCGTAAAAAAACAACAAATCGTGGCGGAAACATCGGGAGTCACGTTAATAGATTGTTTCAACAACACATGGTAATTAAAGTTATATTTTATTGAATATTGAAATTTCATAGTTACATTGTCTTGGAATTAAAACAAACTAAACAAACAATTGTCTTTCATATTTTAAGGCACTAAAGTCCGCGTCAGATCCTACGTGAGCATGCTCGACATAAAACTTGGTTTCCTGAAACATATGTGAAAATAAGAGTCAGCAAAAATATGCGGGTGCGTACATAGGTTTTGTTAGTATGTCAAATTCATGGCCTTGTATACATATTGCAATACCTCAGCGAACTACTAGAGTCGTTATACAAAAACTTTGTATCAAAGTGTTTGATATTGCAATATAGTTAACCAACCAAATGTTAGGACCATCCTCCTCAGCTCGAGAACCTAAATTTGTATCTAATGTCCATATAAGCGGAAATTATATGACAAATTAACCAAATACACAAGAATTATTGTTTAATCGTATGTTTATTAAGTCCAAAAGTGTTACAATTGAGTTTCCAAACAGACAGAGCTTCCCCGTCAATGTCGCAAAGTTCTTACAAAGCTAGACCTATGACATCCTATATATAGACTTCCAAGTTCGCTCGAGTAGTGTCCTGGCTAGATCAAGTTCGACCGAACTTGATTAGCCAACACTAACTTCAGCCAAACTTGTACATACATGTTTAATAAACTTTGAAATCTAACAAATACAAGCTCTAAACATACAGACTCGATCCAAGACCTAGACAATAGACATTATGCATCAACAGACTCCCCCTTGGATATTGTCGCAGCGTCTTGATCAGTCTTCAATCTTTAACACCTTCCGAAGAAGTTCTTGTACGGCTTTTTACGGCGTTCTTGCTTAGGAATCAGCGTTTGGTCAGTAGGAGGTGCCCACTTCATGAATTGAAACCTTCTGATTCTTTCCTCCCTACCCCTTTCGTGTATCTTTTCTAAACGTTTTTCTTCCTTTAAGCACTCTTCTCTTTCTTGCTCTCTCCATCTCGATTCCCACATGTGACCTGAATTAATACCATGTGCATAGCAAACGTTAATCACACCTTGGTATTGCTTCGCTTGGACTTCTTCACGCTTATTGAAACAAATCTTGTTGAAGAACAAGCATTTCACATCTTCCTTTGAACAGTTAACTAGCCACATCGGGTCTAGTATTCGTATCGTTCTCCACAAACCCCAAATCGTTCATAATATCCCAATTCTCATCAGCTCGCAACAGAATCACTACTTCGCTAGTCTCTGGATCCGTTTGCCACCACAAGAAGTAAGAATGAAAATCCCGTTCGATGGGTTTCAGTGGCATATTCTTCATAGCTCGTGGACGCTTCATCACAAGTGTAATATCTTTTTTACCCGTCTTTTTGTTAACTTTGATTCTTCGTTTAGGAATAAACGGCTTCCACATCTCGAAACCTCTCGATGCTTCAAATTTTATCACTCTCCAGAGCCTTTGTTCATTGAATTTCATCTGCAGACTAATATTACGTGTTTGAACCAACTCTTCAACATCCCAGTATTGCAATGTTTTAATGTCTGCAAGATGTGGGAAGTACTGAACCCCGAATTCTCTCTTTATGGCATGAACATCAAGTTCTCGAATCCATCCCCAACTCAAAATATCACCCAGAGAAACATCTTTATCTCGTGTAAAGAACGCTAGTGGCCTTTTGAACTTTCTTTCCTTCGGCATTTCTTTAAACCACAATCTCTTAGCTTCGGCAATTTGCTCTTGAGTATAACGTTTCAGAATGTTGCATGTCTTCACAACTTCATCTATCTTTTGTTTCAACAAATCAACATCTATCTGACTCATCAACTCATCAATCGTAGTAAACTTGTCAGTGTTGAGATTAGAATACTTTTCAGCTTCGTCATCGTTAGAATCTTCATATATGACACGATCATAATCATCAGCATCAACTACACACTTATACACATACACTTTTGGTTCAGATGTCTTCATATTCACTAATTCTTCTTCAAAATCAAACTCGAATGAATCAGTGTCAACTTCAAACATTCTTGCCAACTCTTCTTTGGTGTAACTGTGAGCAATCTCCCCTCCCTCTAAATTCTGATCTAACATTATCATCAATGGCTTTTCATGCACAGCAGTAACAGGCATATCAATAACAACATCAGAGATATCAACATCTTGTTGCCCTGTCTGCTCTGTAGACCCCCTTATTTTGTGCATCTTCCATGATAGTATCATCGTTGATTAGGGATTCGAAATCAAATTCTAAATGTACTTTTGCAGAATCAACCTTCAAACCAACGCCCCCTTGATCATCATTATCATCACCATCATGATCTGAATCATCTTTAGTATCGTCTCCTTCAGGGTCATCGTCATTTTCATCTTTATCTTCCTCGTCTTTGTTATCTTTTTGTTCTGCTTCAGAGGCTTTGATTTGTTCAATATTCTGCTTAGGAACAGCTTCAGTAATAATCTCTGTTTCAGGAACTTTCTCAGATTCAACAACTTTTTCTATAATAGGCTCCTCTGAAGATTTAGGGATATCATCAATCACCCCTTTGCCTTTGCCCTGCTCTGCTAATTCTTTTGCAGCTTTATCTTTTGCTTCCTGAACATCAAGCCTTTCATATTCTGCTATAAAGTCAATGCCAAGGCTATTAGTTAAAACTTTTTGCAGCCTTGCGAACCTTCTGTCATTCATATCACGTTCAGCTCTCAAATCAGCTATCTCTTTCTCTAGCTTTCATTAGCAGCACCCAAGCTTTCGACCATAGCTTTCATGTAACCTCGATCATCTTCCAGAAACTTGACTTTATCTTAAAGTATCTCTTTTTCAACTTCACTCTGCTTTAGTTTCTTTTCAAGAGCTGCTTTATCGTCTTCGTTCTGTTTGGCTTTATCTTCCAAATCTTTGAGTCTTTTCTCTAGCTTATCAATTGGAATATCTTCAAACCAGCCTGAAAGATCATCGGTAGTGACAGGATGTGGAACATTGTTTGGAATATCACCGAAAGCATCTTTAAATTCTCTAGCTCTTACACTTTGAGGAGTTGATTGCTTTGGCTTTGGCGTAGCTTTTGCAGCAGATTTTTGTGTTGATTGAGGTGTAACTTAAACAGGAACTTCAATAGTAACTGACGGTGGTTCTTTTGTGACACTCGTTGGTGGAACTTGTGTTTCAAAGATCAGAATATCTTTCAGATTAGAAACATGAGGTTCTTGTAACTCGTTTTCTCTGCTTTTGACTCGCATATCTTCGACTTGGAGTTTTCTTCCTTCCACGAGTACTTGGAGACCCTGTTGTTTTCTTTGATCCTTCTGCCTTCGACTTTGAACGTTTTGACTTTTTCTTTGGACGTTCAGTATCAAAAGCCTCTTCAGAACCCATTCATATAAATCCTCACCGAGCTTTTTCAATCTTTCTTGCTTTTTTCCCTTTTTTGCTTCTTT
Organism: Scalesia atractyloides; assembly: GCA_947069175.1. NCBI lineage: Eukaryota > Viridiplantae > Streptophyta > Magnoliopsida > Asterales > Asteraceae > Scalesia > Scalesia atractyloides. The sequence continues at coordinate 43,182,529 of CAMTDV010000010.1, forward strand.
TCCCCTCACATCAATTGGATCTTCAGATGATTCATCATCTTTATCAGACGTAGCAGAAATAACATCGTCACGTTCTTGGCTTTCGACATTAGCAGCTGCGCTAGAACCTTCAACGTTCTGAATATTCTCTTCAATCTCAGGTTCATCGATCAACATCGTATCAGCTTTCTTTGACGCCCTTTTGTGCTTTTTCTTTTCAACAACAACGACACGCTTGATATACCAATCATCTCGTTTCTCTTTGAAGTTTGTTAACAAAGCAACTTCCTCATTCTCGTCACCACTGCCATCCTTTCGCCATTTGTTTCTGGTGGTGCGACATAATGTTCATCAGATATAGCTCCAAAAACTGGTTTTGCAACAGGAGCAGAGTCTTGCTTCTGATATATCTTTAACTTTTTCAGCGTCGTTTCATCCATATGACTCAAATATAGAATATCGTTCTGATCTTTCAGGATATCTTTGAAATTCTCGTCAATTAGCATTTGAACGAACCTCGGATAAAATACAAATCTGTCTGTTCCCATGTTCTTCGACATAAACTTGAAGAGCACTCTTGAGAAGTTGAACTTCTTGTTCAGAATCAAAGCTGTAACCATACAAGCCTGCAATCTTGGATGTCATTGAGCCCTGCTTTTCTATGACTAAAAGCATGAACAATGGCGTGAATTAGAAGCTTGTACGGTAGAGGCACACTTCCTTTCTTCATTGTTGGCTCGTTCGCATGACCTTTGTAGCCCATACGGAAGAAGCAACCCTTGACCATTCTCTCCTCGAAGCTTATTGGATTACTTTCATCGTCGTTAAATTCTAACACCCTTCGAATGTCAGCTTCGGTGACCAATTATTCTTTATCTTCAATCCCAACACGCACTGGAGACTTTATTACTTTGTTCGCTTCATCGTACCATGCTGAGTTCCAAAAGAAGTAGACATGCGATCTACACACAACGTGCTTATCCGTGATCACCTTTGTAATCGGAATACGCCCTAAAAATTTCAAGATTTCCGAAAATGCAGACAGCGTCAGATAGATCTTCTCGTCAAGTGATATACAAGTATTATGAAACTTGTTGAATGAAAGCTTGATATTCTGCGGACAGAGAAAAAACAAATTAGCACAAATGACAATTTTCAAACAATTAATCAGCAAGTTCGGGCGAACTTGGTGATTAACACATAACAGCACAAATAAACAACAACTTCGGCCGAACATGTGACCAAATCAGGTTTTTGACATTTTTATACAAGTTCGGACGAACTTGAGTTATTAACAGATTTTTTCAAATTGTAAGCAAGTTCGGGCGAACTTGTTACAATTTCAAGTTTCAATCAGGATCAGAACAACTTCGCCCGAAGTTGATGTAAAACCAACTCAACAAGTTCGGGCGAACTTGTTGTCATCTCCAAATAACCTGCAATCAACCAGACATGTTCATTTGATCGATTTTAAGGTTTGTTAAGCATGTTTACATGTTTATTAGCTCATTTCATAGATCAATTTGTCCATTAACCTCCTAGATCTCTAAGATTTTAAGTTTTCGGTCCAAGGTTAATCACACAAGTTCAATCCATGGCTGATTTATACAATTAATACCTCGGCCATGACGATAAGTGTTCCAATCACTTATAATCACGTACAAATCGGGCAGAGTAACGGCTTATTTTATGCAATTTCACTTTTCTCTTAAATCGGCAGTTAAGTTCTTTCGAAGATAGAATAAACAGATAACGAATGTTTGAGCAAACTTGGGTATATATATTGAATCAAGTTCGGACGAACTTGACTCTAAAAAATTTCATACCGGTAACTAACTTCGCCCGAAGTTCATCGATAATGAAACACTGTATTCCTAATAACTTCGGCCGAACTTAGTAAAAACCCAATTTCAATATTTTTCAAATTTTCAATTTTAACCTTGAACTTTCACATGTTTATCAGTTATGAAAATCCACTCAGTTGACCAAGTCCAAGTTAATGACCTTGGTTAACCGATTTGTCCTGCGAGTCCAAGTTAATGACCTCGGTTTGACCCGTTATGATAAAACTGATTTTTTCCTTCAAAATTAAGTTTCAAATTAATGAGCTTTTCATCGTTTTTCGTGCATTTTTTATTTTACATATTAGCTCCCAACCCGTTGCCATCAAGATTCCAACAACTTAGCACCATTCCGAACTCCGAAGATCCGCTTTCCATCATTGGCTGTTGAAATTTTTTATCAATCTAAAATGATTTTGAAATGATGTTTTTCAATTTTAGAGGAATTTTTTTGATATTGACTATTTTAAAATTTTTCTCCCCCTAAAATTGAAAACGTTTCTTCGAAATTGAAAATAAGAATCTTCCATTTTAACCATTTAACGACTTTTTATGAATGTGAACGCGAGACTACCATTTTGTGTGGAATATCAAACCTATCTCTTGTCTCCTGTCTCTCTGCATGAACAAGCACTTCAAGCCAAAGGTCATTTCAAAAGCAGTGGTTGTTCATGCAGAGAGACAGGAGACAAGAGATAGGTTTGATATTCCACACAAACAAAATGGTAGTCTCACGTTCACATTCGTAAAAAGTCGTTAAATGGTTAAAATGGAAGATTCTTATTTTCGATTTCGAAAAAATGTTTTCAATTTTAGGGGGAGAAAAATTTTAAAATTGTCAAAATCAAAAAAAAATCTTGTAAAATTGAAAAACATCATTTCAAAATCATTTTAGATAGATAAAAATTTTCAAAAAGCCAAAAACAATAGAAAATCTCAAAATGTCAAAAACATTGAAAAACGAAAAATGAAATTATTTGTGCGAATGGAGGAAATGATAGTACATCAGTGGACTATCAGTGTATGCTAAAGATAGGTATTGTTTAAAATGGTTAAGCAATCTCACTAAAGATGTGTCGGTAGGCTCAGCTAGACTAGTAGTTTTGCGAAAATTATGCAAACCTAAATAGAAAAGCCTAGTTCTAGTGGGAAACGCGGTTGAAAGCATAGTACTTGGTTTTGTCCTTTGTGACTATGTACCTACTTGGTAATCGCTGAATGCTGGAAAGCATAAAAACCGGTTAATTTGTGAATTTTCAAAACTTACTGAAAAAGTCACTGTGATTGTGTGTTTCAGTTTTCAAAGATTTAAACTTGTTTTATTTCTTTATTTTGTTTAAGCATTGGACGTCCTCTGCGTATGCGAAAGTATCGAACTGATGTTTGTGCCTAAACGTTTCTTCTTTATTTTACTTGGTGTTTCGTTTAAATCTTGGATCACCTCTACGTATATGTGAATATCGAACTGATGATTAAGATCTAAACAATTTCAACTTGTTTTTCATTTCTTGTATTGTTTAAACATTGGACTTTCTCAGCGTATCAAAAGATTGACCTGATTGTTAATGTTTAAACATTCTGCGTTATTTTCACACAAGTCACAGTTGATAAAAGTTTAAAAGCATTACTTGAGTTAGTGTATTACATGATGAGGGGATATGCTGAGATCGTGGGGTTCATAAGACTTAGTGCAAATTAATGTACCTTAACGTATCAGTAAGCATTGCGATAGTTTCTAGATTTAGTTTAAGTGGACAACAATACCGACAATCCATGTGAATTGTTTAAACTGAGTGTTTCATAAAGATCAACGTTGCAGTTGATATATCTCATTTAAACTGATGTGATCCTCTAGCACGTATTCCCAAAAAAATATAAACTTTAAATATTACATTTCAGATTGTTTACATTTGTGCATTCAATATTAAAAATCCAAAAAGATTTTCTTTCAAAATCTTCCATGGTAACCTGATAATGTTGAATGTGAGCCGGACCAACGAGACTGTTAAGAAATTGTTTGTGTGTGGATACGTGTGATTGTTCTTAATCGTCAAATCTTAGAGATTCAGAGCTACATTTAAGGGGGAGCTAGATAAACTTGTTTATCGAAGATAACAGAAAGCTCAAAGTAAGGGGGAGAATGGTGATTAAAGTTAAATTGAAGAATGATGACTACAGCAACATCCAAGGGGGAGTCTGTTGATGTATATGTATGTTGCCTACGTCATGGTATAACGTCAAGTCTATGTTTAAGAGCGAAATGATGAGTTTATGTATGTTGAGAAACAAGTTCACCCGAACTTGTCCTGTGAAGGACAAGTTCGCCGGAACTTGTCCGTGACACAGTTCAAGCTAACTTGTTCACCTATAAATATGTGTCTTGTCATTTCATTTGTAAGATTCAAAGAACTTTACGACATTGATGGTGAAGCTCTGTCTGTTTGGAAACTCAATTGTAAAACTTTTGAACTTAATTAACAGACGATTAAACAGTAATTCTTGTGTATTTGGTTAACGTGTCATATAAATCCCGCATATATGGACATTAGATACAAATTTAGGTTCCCGAGCTGAGGAGGACGGTCCTAACACCAAAACAAGTTGGTTATGGTTTGTGAAAATCTCGTAGCCATGAATCTTAACTAAAATATTTCTTTTGCAAAACCGAGTAGTAAATCGATTTAAAAGAAAACTTGGTATGGTTTATATCTTTAATTGAAAATCGTTGCGTGTCATCGTTCAAAAAATTGTCCAAGTGATTAAGATAAGGCCACGGTATGCAATACAATAAAAGCACTTATATATAGGAAGTACCATTGGTGTATCCACCATGCTTTTATTATATTACACCCGTCGCATTATCTAAATCACCTATTGTAAACCAATCGTTCAATCGTCCTTGTTATAAACCAATAGTTCAATCATTCTTGTTATAATTGTGAAAACTTTTGGTCATTTTGGTGAATACATTCCAACCTGTGTAGACTCGTCTATACCACCAAAGGGTATCGTTAAACTGCAATAACAAACCACCAAAGGGTTTATTAAAGTAAACATTTTCAGTCGTTCCCCAAATTTTCCTCACAAACACCGGGAACCTTGGTAACGGGATTGTCAGTCCTATGGTACCATAACTTACTACTGGACGGCTTGGCCAAAGCTAATGCATGTCATTCGTGTCATGTATCTAACGCACCAACAAGTTTGTCGTAGGAACGTCCACGATTAGCACGGGAACCTAAATTTGTTATCTATTGTCCGATTAGGCGGAAACTAATGACAAGTTAACCAAATAACAAGAATTACTCATTTAAACATTGTTTTCATTGATCTAAAGATCAATACATCGAGAACCGGATCCGACAGAGCTTCGCCATCTTTGTGCCAAAATCTCTGAAGTTACAAATGAAATAACCAAGGCACCTATTTATAGATGAGGAAGTTCGTTAGAGAGCATGGAAGTTCGGGCGAACTTGACCTAGTTAAGTTCGGCCGAACATGACTTCTCAATACCTTTCTCAAGCGAACTTGACCTCCTAAACACTCAAATATGCCTAGATTCTAACAGATTAAACCCTATTCACTCAGACTCGATACATAATGATGTAGGAAATAGAGATTTGCACCAACTGACTCCCCCTTGGATGTTGCCATAGTCATTGACTTTTAAAATCTTCTGAGTCTTCTGGTCTTTAGTTCTTGAATAAACTTTAACGTCTTGATCTTCTTATGCTCTTTTTCCTTTCTTGAGCTTTGTCTTGATAAAACTTTTAAACAACATGCTCCCCCTTGTTTTAAGCTTTGCTCCCCCTAGCTTTCCGGTATCTTCAATCTTTGCTTTATCAATTCCCCCTCAATCTTTAATTACTGTTTAAATAATTTCTGGCATTCAAATAAACATTTCAGATTCAAATTTTAACATTTTATACTTCCAATATTTCAAACTTTAATCGTCAATTCAAACCTTTCAAAACTTCAGATGTTTCAAGTTCAACTTAATGACCTTGAATACATTTTACATTTTAACAAACTTAAATTTTCACTTTTTATCATTTGTGAAAAACCACTTAGTTGATCAAGTTCAAGTTAATGACCTTGACTAACCAAATATATCAACCGAGTCCAAATTAATGACCTCAGTTTGAAAAACCGTTATGAACATTCTGATTTTAAAGTTTCAAATTAGTGAACTTTTAAACATTCATCAGATTTTCTTACCAGACTTCGAAGATCCGCTCTCCATCATTGGCTCGTTGAAACTAATTATGAAATAAAAACTTTTTGTATTTTAGAAAGTTTATGCTAAAACACACTGAAAATCTTTTTGGTTTTAACTGAAAAGCAAGTGAAGTATTTACAGAATTTTTAACAAGTAAAGTAAACTATGTACAAACATATTTACAAACATATTTTTGTGAATTCGTGTCTAAGGATCCTATCAGTTGTTTGAGACATATCACCAGTCCTGTTGACCTTTTGAGACTTTAAATTTTAAACTCGTTTACCTAGATTGTTGATATGTTTGTCCATTTAAACATCATCATGTTTCTCAATTATTCCAAGATATCTTAGGATATGAATTATGAAACTTGACTTATCTATGGTTCCCACCTCTTGATATACTCCTGAATCCAGATTCCCTAGATTTCATCTTACAGGTTAGTATAGCGTAATTGATATATGTATCTGAGTTATGCGAGGCCTTTAGAGCTCAGGTTAGTACTACCATACCGACAAAGAGATGAAGGCTCGACTTAAAGGTGTGTTCCATTTAAGGAATCTTTTAAGCACTGCAAATGATTAGATCTTTTGATACTTTTCAAGTTTTGCATGCAGTTTAGGGATTTATAACAAAAGCATTATAGAAGTTCTAGGCTATTGCTTCCGCAAAATCAGAAGAACTTGTATAATACCCCAGATAACAACTATCTATAAAGACCTCGTATCTCAGAATCAGGCAACCCTTCAATCAAAATTTCGGAGTACTAAGTCCATATATCCAAGATGTGTTAATCAATAAGATTAAGCAGTTGTAAAATTTAGTTTATATCCTAGAAACAATCTACTGAACGTGTAAAGCCTATCGACACATCCACTTATGTACTATCATTTCTTTACAATTCTTTAGCATATTGTGAGACTTGTTTATAACTTTTAAACTTTACAATTCTTTAGCATACTGTGATAATCCACTTATGTACTATCATTTCCTTTTTGACAACAAAATTCTTTGTCTTTTTTAATGTTTTTGAATTTTCAACTTTTTTCATATGTTTTTTATTTCTCTGCTTTCCTTACTCCCCCTAAAATCAAAAACATATTTTTGGATTTTTGATTTTTAAGAGAAATTCTTTCTAAAAATATAACAAACCAATGTGGATCACAAGAATTCGTCGTCCGACCCTTTTTCAATCTTCTGCATCAACACCTGTCAGCAGAACAAACCATTAAACTTTGTTAACGTGAATTTATAAATGGTTTTGATATAACAATCAGTGTTCTGTTTAATGGTGTGGATTTTCTCAAATATTCAAGCATTCTTTTTTAACCACTTGTAATTTCAAAAATGATTAAGAATTTGACTTTCTGAATAAGTTAAGTACTCATGGAGCTCCGCTATCTAGATTTTACTCTGTCAAAGTAGATCTTTGGAACTCCTGCACAACAAACAACTATTTGAATAAGGAAACCCAAACCCTTTTGGTTTTGGGTTTGACATGATAAGCATCATAAACACTTTCAAAAACCTCATCGTATTCAAAATCATCATCAAACATTTCATCCAATGTCGATTCTGAAAACATTTTGACTTTTTCTTTCTTTGTCTGTTTGATTACTGACTCAGTTGATTTGACATTTTCAGTTTTATCAGTAGCGGACTTTGGTTTTTCAGATGATGAAAACGTTTTCTTAGCAACCCAGGATAGTAGCTTGCTTCTGGCTTTCTTGATATAGAATCTAGAATCTTTGTTTTCATTTAAGTTTGAAGTTTCACCTTTTTCAAATGTTGAGTTTTCAAATTTTGAACTAGTTTTAGGTTTCATTTCGTCTTTAGATTCATAGTTTCTGTTTGACTCTGTGATAGATTTTACAATCTCTGGTTGTTTTTGTTTTCATCTTTTGAAACATTTTTCCTTCATGGAAACACCGGCTTAAGATTCAGACATTTGCGTGCAATATGACCAACAGTATTGCATTTAGAGCAAGTCTGATTATCATGAGCATGTCCACTAGTGGGTTTTATTCCACTTGTGGACTTGGACTCAGCCTTGTCCCGAAGTTCTTTCTCTTTCTAGAATTCATCATTTGATTGCTTACTGATCATACTCTCTTCTTCAACTGTGCTCGTTCCGTACACAAATTTTATGTTTTTACCTTTGTATTCCTGGAAAGCTGGTTTCTGCTTCTTCTTCGGTTCTTCTTCTTCAACCTCCAAACCTAATCCTGCTCTCCTGTGCTCAGGAAAATCACCACCATTCCTTCGGTAGTTGTTAAAATTCCATTTCGGATTAGAGTAAAACTTCTTTTCATTTTTCTCGAGATCATCTGATGAAACTTCCACAAGTTTAAACAGTTTATGGATTTGATCTTCTTTCACGTTCCGAATCGGAAAGCTATCATCAAAATATAATCTATCAGAATCCTTAACCTTGTACATGACAACATTAGGATCATCACTTAGATCACTTTCTGAAGATGTATCGTCATTTTCGGATGGGTATCAGAATTGTTTGAACTTGAGTTGGCGCTTTAAAAGCTGCCGTCATCAGAATCATTTCCCAACACATTCTTTACCACATTTTTTACCACTACTTCATTGTCATCATTTTGTTTTGTAAAATCTACGTCAATGTTCTCAGGCAATTTATTTCTCTTTTCTGACAAAAGAAGTATGTTAAATGCCTTTTCATCTCATCATCTTTCTTGCATGAGTAACTTGCAAGAAGTGGTGGAGGAACACTTCTGTAATCTTTACGCTTTGATTTATCACCATTTTCCTCCGACTTAATCGTAGGAAGAATGTGATCAATGACATAAGCATTAGTGGTGTAACCTTTTAGCAATTGTCTTACCCGTTCCGTTTCTATTTTTATGTCGTGAAGCTCATGCTTTGTCTCAGCAATAGTGTTAATGTACATGTTAATTGCTTTTTGTTTTTCAATTACTGTTGCATTTAACATTTTTACATTTGCACTGAGTTCACGATTAGATTTTTGAACATTTTTATATGTGCCTTTTATTTTGTCATACGCTTCTTTCATGGTTCTGTAGTCATAACGAAGGTTTTCGTTATGTTCAGTTAAATCTCTTATGAATTTGACTTTTTCAAGACAAGGTTCATAAGGATTTACGCACTTTGTGCAAGGTTTTTCAACCTCCACAACTTTCACAACATCCTTTTCAGACATACTTACCTTAGCTTTTACCTTTTCTGCCTCTAATTTCAATGCTTCTTGTTTCTGCATCTCAAGATAAGCTATCCCTTCTTCCTCAACTCTCTGTCTATATCCTTCCAGAATGGCATTCTCTAGAGCAGCATCAATATACGATGTATCATATTCATCCACTAACTCTGCTATCATGGCAAAACCAGTTTTCTTTCCGATATATCTGTTCCAATCAAAATCATCCTCTTCATGAGTGACAACAAGAGCTTGTTCGCTTTTCTTTGCAGATTTATCTTCTACTTCGACTTGTGTTCTTTTTGGATATGGCTTGTATTGAAGAGCTTTCTTGTAGTACTCATTGTTGTTGCCGAAAGGATTTTGATTTCCACTTGCTTCTTGATTATTGCATTCTCGTTTGAAGTGTCCTTTTTGTCGACACCTGAAAGCATGTGACTTTAGTCTTGTCAAAACTAAGCTTATTACTTGAATTACCAATATCCCTTCCAGTGAGTGCCACAAACTTAGAAACTCTTCTGATGATGGATGCAAGACTCCATTTGATATCCATCAGCTCCAATTCTTCTTCGTCCACCTGATCATATTCTTGGGCAGTCATCTCTAGATTACCAATCTTTCCAGCAACAAGACTTTCATATGATTCAAGAACGGTAGCAGGCAATGCTATGTGTTGGTTGGCCACCTTTTCAGGGAATACATTCTTTAAATCGACTGCTATGCTGCACTAGAAAACATTTGAATCAGAACTGGCTTGGCTTGTCTGATTTTGAAATGAAGATCTTGAACTAGCACTAGTATAACCAGCATATGGAGAACTCTGATTTGGAGAAGAATTTGTATTTGCACTAAATGTCGTTTGGGTTTTCGGGCTTTGAATTGGAGTATCTTGAACACCTCCTTTGTAATAGACACCGACATCTTGAACAACATTAGCATTCTTAGATTTTGCAATTTTCATCAACTCCATTTCATGACCTTCAAGTTTTCTCGATGAAAGATGATAGCTTGAAATGTCTCCAAGATGGACTATTCTTCAGGATCATCAGATATGTTGTCCATTCTCCTTCTGGAAGTGCATCGGCCAACTTCTCGATTTGCTCTTCATTAGAACGTTTGATATCATGTCTCCGCATTTGAACCATGAGGTGACAGTATCTATCAATCATCTGCTTCATTGTTTCACCTTTAATCATTGTGAAGATCTCGAACTCTTTCTTGATCAAGGCCTTTTTGCTTTTGATCATTTCATCACTTCCTTTGAATTTGTCACACAGAGAGTGCCATAATTCTTGTGATGTTTCATATTCTGGCAAGAGAATCAAGAGGTCTTACTTTACTGATTGTTGAATTAAGCTTATCATTTTCTTCTCAGCGACATAGTTATCTTTGTCGGTTGGTGAGAACTTGTTTAGCGGAAGATCTTAATCATGCTCATCCTTTGGCCATTTATAACCATCCTCAACTACAACCCAACTGTTGAATTGATTCGCTTATATCCAATTCACAAACTTTTCCTTCCATCCTTCAAACTCATCCATGCTCATTAGCTTTGGCGGTTTCGATGTAGTACCCATTTCGTTGTCATTGTTCATCTGATTCGCCGCAAGAATGTTAGCATTTGATGAGGAAGCCACTTGTGGAACGAACACGTTGTGAAAATCTTCCATTTCAACGACTTGAAGACTTGTCTGAAAATACGATAAAAAAACACTCGAAAATTGATTAGAAACAAACAAGTTCGGTCGAACTTGTGTGAAAATTAGATTTTGATTTTAGTTTTTCACAAGTTCGGTCAAACTTAAATGAGATTATTCAAATTTTATCACACAACCCTCAAGTCCGGTCGAACTTGATGTGTGTTAAGAGAAAATTCCACTATGAGCGGACTTGTGAGAAAGTTTAAAAAAAACACTAAGTTCGGTCTAACTTATGAGATCTATCAAGACGATTCTCAAGTTCGGGCGAACTTGTGTTGGAAATTCAACAAAATTTATTCAAGTTCGGTCGAACTTGATGTGTGTTAAGAGAAAATTCCACTATGAGCGGACTTGTGAGAAAGTTTAAAAAAAACACTAAGTTCGGTCTAACTTATGAGATCTATCAAGACGATTCTCAAGTTCGGGCGAACTTGTGTTGGAAATTCAACAAAATTTATTCAAGTTCGGTCGAACTTGCTTAAAAATGTTGGATTTTCTCTCAAGTTTGAGCGAACATCAATAAAACTCTTGAAAAATCTATCAAGTTCGGCCGAACTTGATTAAAGTCAATGATATTTTAATCAAGTTCGGTCGAACTTGATGTTAAGTTCGGCTGAAACTTGTTTCCAAACCATGGTTTTTCCAACTTTTTGATATCAAATCGATTGAATTTGATGTCCAAACTCTCAGGTGTTTTCCACAAGTGTATTTTACATGATATGTTCAAATTTTAGCCAATTTTGTCCATGAAATCTTCAAATATGTGAAAATGTTATGAAAAATGATAGAATGGAGATGAAATAGAGTGATTCTTGACTTGATTCCAGCAAATTTAGGTATCCAGGCTCTCATACCACTTGTAGGAACGTCCACGATTAGCACGGGAACCTAAATTTGTTATCTATTGTCTGATTAGGCGGAAACTAATGACAAGTTATCCAAATAACAAGAACCGGATCCGACGGAGCTTCGCCGTCTCTGTGCCAAAATGTCTGAAGTTACAAATGAAATAACCAAGGCACCTATTTATAGATGAGGAAGTTCGCTAGAGAGCATGGAAATTCGGGCGAACTTGACCTAGTCAAGTTCGGCCGAACTTGACTTCTCAATACATTTCTCAAGCGAACTTGACCTCCTAAACACTTAAATACCCCTAGATTCTAACAGATTAAACCCTATTCACTCAGACTCAATACATAATGACGTAGGCAACAGACATATGCACTAACATTTGTTCACATTATTGAAATCGTCATGTTTATAAAGCTTTATAAACCAAATGAATGTTGGAATTCATATGAGATGGTTTAAATAAGTTTACATTCTGATTTGGAAAGGTTCCTAAGTGCTTTTGACACGTTATGACCCGTTAAGGTAGTTTAAGCCACTTTAACGTGCCATTTGCGTAAATACGTGTTCGGATGGCTAGATATGTGTTATGATAAGTCTAAATTGCCAAAACATGTTTAATAATGTTGCCACATCAGATTACATGTCAAAATTTATGTTACATATGCTTAAACTTGATTTATTCGTAAAAAGGGCGTTTTGGTCATATTTAAAGAGCATAACAACGACTTATCAAACACTAACCAAATAATGTGACCATAAGGTATAACCTCAGAGAATTATTCCTTATACAATTATGGTCACAAATATGTGTTTGGTCGGATCCTAAGATCAACCAAACGGGTCGAATTCGATAGTCACTAGAAGTGACGAGTTAGACATGTTAAAACATGCCTAACTAAGTTGCAAAACTAATTTGGTATCAAAACTTAGTGTTTTGATACCCAAAAATAGTTCCATCGTAAAATGCCCATAATGCGCATTTTTTACCGAAACTTTGACTCGTCACTTCGACTAGTAAACGTGGTAATCAGAAGGTGAAATCGCTAGGGATTATAACCTTCGTGATTACGATCACGTTGCAAAGTTCAATTGAACTTTGACTTGACCAATTATGGTCATAACCGAAAGTTAAACAGAAAGTCAAATGTTTGACTTTTAGTTCAAAATAACTAAAAGAAATGAAATAGGCTAAGGAAGAACACTTACTTGTGTCCTAGGAAGCCAAGAATACTCAGTAGGAGGCCTCCAAAAGATGGAAGCAAGCTCCAAGAGAGTGGGAGAAAGAAATGAGAAATGAGCAAGTTGAAATGGATGAAGATCATGGGTATTTATAGTGTTTTTGGAGCCATAAGATCATCACAAGTGTCCAAGGAGGTGTCATGATCTTAGGATAGGTTTAACACATGTCAAATGGTGGCAAGAAGTTGGAAAATTCGAGTTCTTGGGCTCCAACGATTGGAACAAGAAGCTGCCAAGTTTCAACTGAAAATGCACTCCCTCATGCCACGCGCCAAGACAAGGTTGCCCTCTCGCGTGGCGCGAGGAACCACAAAAAGTAAGAAACTTTCAAATGTTGACAACTTTGGCCCTAGACTTGTTTTGACGCATTTTGATACCTTTAACCCCTTTTAACCTAATTTTCAAGCTCCATAAAAGTTTTAAGGCATATGTGACTTGGATTTTGCCCTAAAATGTCGTGGATGTCGGTTCGTTCGGTTGTATGGTTGCGTTTTTTGCTTAATTACGACGAACGCTTTAATTAACGCGTAAACGACCGTAATTGCGTAATGAATGATATTTTTGCATTCCAATCATTAAAATACAAGATTTTAATGATTACGAAAATTTTTGGATGCACGTATGTGTTCCGTATTAAGAAATACGCAAAACGGCGTACTTTCGTAGAATTTGCAAAATAGTCCCTGGAGTTGCATAAGCATGTTTTTGCCATACCGAACCCTTCAAAACTTATTTCTAAGTTATGTAAAGGTTATTTAAGGTATGTTAAGCTTGTGTCATTGTTCCGGAGTGTATGTGAAATGAAGAATAATAAATTTACTACATCCATAGGATGTCTTGGGCTTTGCTCGTAATTGGGCCTTGCATGCCGCCATACTTCACCTTCGTAATTATGTTGGCCCCCATGATTACGGGTCTTTCATATGGTCCGCATGTGTTAGCCTGATAACGTACACTAAAACCCAGAGAAAATCGAGAAATATGAATGTAACGTATGAAATTCGGAGTGCATCCAGGTGTGGACACGGTGACACCTCAAAGTGGGGTTAGTTCGAACGACGTTTGGTGTGGCATGCTTTGGCCTAATAGGTCCTTTGTACCCTCATCGTTAGTCCCCAGGTAGGCAAACTGGTCTGTTATATTTGGATTTATACGAATGCCAACCTAGACAGGACGTTCCAACTACCGGTACTTGTACCCTTACAGTTACTACATGCCCGTCGTAGAACTCACTTTGATGAGATTGAAAAACGAAAATTGCGACAAAATCTTGAATAAAGGAAATATGAGGATGATTTGAATATGTGAACATTGAAATATGCGTGATGAATGTATATGTAAGCATGTTAAGTTGACAATAAGTATAACTCATTAAGTATCACACAAAATGATTGGGAAGTGTTTGCATGCATTTGTGTGTGTAATAAATACGAAACAAATAAACATCATGAGTTTGCATGTAACCACATAAACAATTAAAATCTAATTAACTATAGTATAGGCTCTAAGGGTCTAATAACCTATTCTATATCCCTATAGTCAAAAGCTCTGATACCAATCTGTCACACCCTGACCCGTAGCGGAAGTGGTAGTCGGGGCATGATTGGGTTTTCATAAAAGCTCATGACATTTACTATAAAGTTTCATATTTATATTTCTCTTTAAAGAAGAAGTTACAATAAACATACAAACACAACATGTTCAAATACTTTTTTTTATTCAAATTACAAACTAAAGTACAATTACAAAGGAAAACAAAACTAAACGTTCATTCCAAGGCATTAACTTGTTTATTCTTCTAGGCCATCCTATGTGTTTCTTTTCTCAACCGGATCACCTGTATCATGTGTAAAATAGGGTTTTGGGTCAACAAAAGTTGGCGAGTGAATCTTATTTAAATATTTGAAAGGATTAGTTATGTTGGTTATTTGAATAAAATTGTGCATAACCAAATATGAATAAATGTAAATGTAAATTAAATCACAAAACACATAATATCAAACAATGCAGAAGCACACACACCAAATGATGAACAATGAGATCAAGGCTCAATCAAACGGAGCCGATCAAATGAGGCACCTGATGCACAACTCGTCTCCCATGAGGAACTGATGGGCCTAATGAATGATTTGCACACAACTTGACAAGAATGTAAACATGTATCACAACAAACAATATTTACATCATAAGTTTAGGTCATATAATGGTAATAGCACAAATTTGAATAAACGAAATAATTAAAGCGACACATGATACACCCCAAAACATGAATAAAAAGGGGAATTTGTAAGGATTCACTCACAGTGGGTGCGTTCCTTGATAATAATGAATGCGTACGAATTTGATTCAGCCGACGAGGGAAAAGTAACCTAATAATCACGTGATAATTCGATAAATACATAAATTCTATTTGAAATTAATATTTCTCACTAATGCATTTTTATTAGATTTTTAAGGTTTATTTTATGGTAATTTATATATATTTTTTTTTACTTAAAATCTTACTTTTTAGCATTTTTAAATGCTTTTCCTTTTAAATATAATAATAAAATCGTAATAATGAAAAATAAAAAGAAGGTTGACTTTGACTGGTCTGACCGGGTCAACCGGTCGGATTTAATGGAAATTTGGCTGCGTGTGAGGTTCAAACTCGTGACCTCCCGTATGCGTGCACGCAGCTCTACCAACTGAGCTACGTGTCTAACCCGAAATAATATCAATTTTAATTATATATATATTAGTTAGGTTAATACAGAATTCATTTATTTTAAAAAGACTTATAATCCTTCAAATCCGGTTGAGATTTCACGGTTCGAACTCGAGACCTTTAGTTCTCGTGCACACAGCCCAACCAGTTGGGCTGTGTGTCTGACCCGTATAAATCCCTATTTGTATTAACTTTAAACACTTGTTCCCGAGCGATCTAAGTGAGTTAAAAAGCTTGGTTTTTATTTACAGAATTTCGGTACCGTATACGAGTCGAACCCAGGCATGTGTTGTATAATTGCACACAGTCCACCACTGGACTGTGTGTCTAACCCGATTAAGAATCTGATTTTAATTACCTAAATTGCTTATCCCTACTTCGTCTTCTTCATTTTAAATCCATACCAGAAACATTTACCCGCCCAATTAACCATAAATTCAGAAGTGTGATTTCTGATTCGATAAGGAATCTAAACATGAATTAAGACAGTTAGGTGGAGGGTTATTACCAACGGTGGCGTTTCCTTTTGTTCTCCGGCGAGGAGGGCGAGTTCCGGTGAAACAGTCGGAAAGGTTTGAGCAGAGTAAGCTTATGGTTTGAAGGGGAAGAATTGAGCGAGTTCGGATTGAGGGACAGTTGATCAGTATTTATAGGGATGTTTGAGGCTTCGGTTGTTATGATTTCGAGTCAAATTGCCAGCGATTTCGAGTCAATTGACAGCGATCAATCAAGGAGTTTACCAAATATAGATCCGGACAGTTGTGATCCTAAAGGTAAAACGCGTTGATTGCCGAGATTTCCGGCGATCTACACAACTTGAATCTTCAGAGAATTTAGGTTTCTTTGAGTGAGCGAGTGTGATGATGAAAAGATTTGTGAGGTATTTATAATGTTTTAAGAGTAATCATCTGATTCAGTTTCGAATTTGGATTTCAATACCAATGATTTCTTTTCAGTTACAGTCATAGAATTAAGTTTTCCGGTACTAAAACGGAAATAACAGTAACACTTTTTATTGGGCGCAAAAATCTCGATTTAAACTGTCCGGCGGTTACAGATGTGAAGCTTAAGTTTGCAGGTTTTAGCCGTGGGTCTTAAATAAAAGTTAATGGTTTCGGATTTATAGCACATAAGAGTGTGTAGAGCAGTGGTGTGTTAGTGTGTGCGGTTGCGGTTGACCCGGGTTCGAGTCCGGGCGCTGCCCGTTTTTGATTCTTTTTGCTGAGTTCGAATTTTCTTTTGAAAATAGCATAAAAGCCCCTGAACTTAGTTTAGTAGAAATACATATTTAGTCCCTCGAATTTAACTAAGTTAAAATTCATTTATTTATTAAATCTAAATTACTTGGTTAATTATTATTGTTCTTATTATTATTTTAATTATTATTATTATTATTATTATTATTATTATTTTCGCTTTAATTAATACAAATAAATATGCGACGAACTTCGAATAAATATTTGGGTTTTAAACGGAGCGGGTTTTGAAACCCGTTTTTCGACGAATGTTACAAGTAGTATGCATCATATACTAAGCACGGATTGTCATAAACAATGTAAGTATGTGATGACAATATTTTTAAATCATGTGCTAGGTATGTTAGGTCAACATACTTAGTGAAAGTGTATTTGTAAATCATGTACTAAGTATGTTAGGTCAACATACGAAACAAAAAAAAGTATTTGTAATCATGTACTATACATGATAGATAAACAACCATGTATGTAATGTCATGAAAACAAAAATAGTGGTGATAAGCACATAGTATATGTAGAGATCGTTTTGCTGAGATTGTATGTATGCACTAATTTGCAATCATAATATACTAAACTGCAAGATTTAGTTTTTAATAATGAAGAACAGAATCCTCGAAGTCGGTATGCAGTTGTATATTACACAAAGTGTAATCACATTCGAATAACAAGAATGAAGAAAAACTTCTTGAAATTTATATTGTTATTACAAATATTACTGAAATATTGTTCATAGTTTTTGGATGACAAAAGAACACGTAAATGTTCAAATAATCATGAGTGCTTGATCATCAGCTTGAACCTCATTGACATTGTATATTCGTCCATTAGCATTAGCAAGCTTAGGGCAATTTTGCTTGAAATGATTTAAATCACCACAATTGAAACATTCTCCAGCTGGATAGCGAGGACGTGCTTGAGTAGGGCAGCTTGGATGCGACAGGTTGCAGCTAGATGTCCAAAAAGACCACAGATGGTACACTGGAGGCATGGAGAATTTGCTGGGTGATGATAGTTGCAACAATTTCACAAAGGTTGTTTCCCACGATAAAAGCCCCTAACAGGTACTGAGCTAAGTGGGATTGGTGTAGCAATCATATAATTCTTTGAAATCTTATGCTTCTTAGAATTTTTGGAAGGTTCACCCTTTGTTTCTTGTGTAGTTCATTTCGTGTCTCCCTTTCGAAATAGTTTTCCTTTTGTAACTTGGGAGTCAGTTAGGGTAGCGGCTAATTCCTTAGCCTCCCTAAGCGTTGCAGGTTTGCTGCCAGTGACAATATCTTGAACTGGTCAGGTAGGCCATCAATGTATTTCTCCATGACCCGATCCAAAGGTGTGACCATAGTGGGGCAGAGTAGGCTCAACTCTTCAAATCGATCCTTGTAAGCATGGTTTTCACCACTATCTTGTTTTAGGTAATAGAACTCAGTTTCAAGTGCCCTTATTTCTCTTCGTGACAGAATTCTTTCATCATAAGATTCCTGAATTCTTCCCATGTTTGAGCCATAGCTACTTCTGCACCTCTATCTCTCATGACCCCGTTCCACCAAGCGAGTGCCCTCTTTTGGAAAACACTCGAGGCGAACTCTACCTTGCGTTCATTAGAACACTGAACATAGCGGAATGTGATTTCTATACTCTCAAACCATTGTAGGAGCCCAGTTGCTCCTTCAGACCCATCAAACTTGAGTGGTTTAGCTGAGTTGAATTGTTTGTAGTTACATGGCATAGGAACATTTTTGTTGTTGTTGTAGTTTTGATTAACTTGGGTCACAATGTCTGGGAGTACATCATCCAGATGCTGAGCGCTCATTGCTACCATTTCAGCGTTCCAAGTGACGTCATGGTGAGGAGGCATCTTGAAGAAGTAGCTACAATGAAATAAAAAATAAGTGATATCTCATAGATTTGTTTTAAGTTAAACACATCACAGTGAATTGAAAATCTTAACTTGGTACCCATTCAAAAATCTTGTTCTTATATTTAGGAAAAAAAATAGTGTTGTGGATTTTATTTTGAAGATTGCTTGAAAATAAACTTTTGTTGTATTTTTGGATGAGAAAATACAAACCAAGTTAATGGTTTGTATTAAAAAAATTCTTTATTGTTGGTGCATATGTCTGTTGCCTTCGTTATTAAAGTCTTTATGTATCGAGTCTGAGCGAATAAGGCTTAATATGTTAGAAACAAGGCGTATTTATGTAATGTTTAGAACAAGTTCGCCCATGAGAGTATGAGAGAAGGCAAGTTCGGCCGAACTTGACTAGGTCAAGTTCGGGCGAACTTAATCCAAGTTCAACCCGAAGTTCGGGCGAACTTACTCCTCCCATATATCCATTTCTAGCGAACTTGCATCCCTATATATAGGTGCCTTGGGATTTCATTTGTAATAGTTAGAGTTTTTGGCACAGAGACGAAGAAGCCCTGTTAGATCCGGTTCTAGAATGTATTGAACTTTAGATCAATGAACACAACCTTTAAATGAGTAATTCTTGTTATTTGATTAACTTGTCATTAGTTTCCGCCTAATCGGACAATAGATAACAAATTTAGGTTCCCGTGCTAATCGTGGACGTTCCTACAAGTGGTATCAGAGCCTGGATACCTAATTTGCTGGAATCAAGACAAGAATCTCTCTTATTCATCTCCATTCTATCATTTTTCTTAACATTTTCACTTATATGATGATTTCATGGTCAAAAATGGGTGATTTTTGAATATGTCATGTAAAATACAGTTGTGATAAACCCCTAAGCGTTTGGACATCAAATTCAATCAAATAGATATCAATTGAAAAAAAGCCATGTTTTTGGAACAAGCTATGGCCGAAATTAACATCAAGTTCGACCGAACTTGATAGGTTTTTCAAGATTTTGGTGAGAAGTTCGCTCGAAACTGAAGGATATTTCAATAGTTTTGGTTAAGTTCGACCGAACTTGATCGAATCTCATTGAACTTTATTCACAAGTTCGCCCGAACATGACAAACGCATTGAAATATTACCTAAGTTCGACCGAACTTAAGTGTTTGTTTTGAAACTATTCATAAGTCCGCTCGAAGTTTGATTTCTTCCAAAAAAATTCACCTCAAGTTTGACCGAACTTGAGTGTATTTGATAAAATTTGAAAATTTTTACCTAAGTTCAACCGAACTTGTGAAAATTTGAAATCAACAGTTGTTTTCACACAAATTCGACCCAACTTGTCTGTTTCTAATCAATTGTCAAGTGTTTTTGATCGGTTTATCAGATAAGTCTTCAGGAGGTCAAAATGGAAGATTTCCACAACATGTTCGTTTCTCAAATGGCTTCTTCATCAAATGCTAATACTCTTGCGGCGAACCAGATGAATATCGACAATGAAATGGGTACTACTCAGAAACCGCCGAAGCTAATGAGTATAGATGAGTTTGAAGGATGGAAGGAAAAGTTTGTGAACTAGATACAAGCAAATCAGTTCGACAGCTGGATTGCAGTTGAGGATGGTTACAAATGGCCAAAGAATGAGTGTGATCAAGATCTTCCGTTGAACAAGTTCTCACCAACCGACAAAGCAAATTATGTCCCAGAGAAGAAAATTATTAGCTTGATTCAACAATCAGTAATGGAAGATATTTTGATATTGTTGCCAGAATTTAACACTTCACAAGAATTATGGCAATCTCTTTGTGACAAATTCAAAGGAAGTGATGAAATGATCAAGAGCAAGAAGGCCTTAATTAAAAAAGAATTTGAAATCTTCACGATGATCAAAGGTGAAACTATGAAGAAAATGATCGATAGATACTGTCACCTTATGGTCCAGATGCGAAGACATGATATCAAAAGATCTAGTGAAGAACAAATCGAGAAGTTGGCCGATGCACTTCCAGAAGGAGAATGGACAACATATCTGACAATTCTGAAGAATAGTCCATCTGGGAGACATTTCAAGTTATCATCTTTCATTGATAAATTAGAAGATCATGAAATGGAGTTGATGAAGATTGCAAAATCAAAGATTGCAAATGTTGTTCAAGATGTTGGTGTCTATTACAAAGGAGGTATTCAAGATGCTCCGATTCAAAGCTCAAAAATTCAAACAGCATTTAATGCAACTACAAATTCTTCTCCAAATCAAAGTTCTCCATATGCTAGATATACAAGTGATAGTTCAAGCTCCTCATTCCAAAATCAGACAAGTCAAGCAAGTTCTGATTCAAATGTTTTCCAGTGTAACATAGAAGTTAACTTGAAGAATGTATTTCCAGAAAAGGTGCCAAACAGCACATAGCACTTCTCGCTACCATTCTCGAATCATATGAAAGTCTTGTTGCTGGAAAGATCGGTAATCCAGAAATGACAGTAGAAGATTATGATCAGGTAGACGAAGAAGAATTGGAGCTAATGGATATCAAATGGAGCCTTGCGTCCATCATCAGAAGAGTTACTAAATTTGTGGCACTCACTGGAAGAGATATTGGTAATTCAAGTAATAAGCTTGGATTCGACAAGTCTAAAGTCACATGCTTCAGGTGTCGACAAAAATGACACTTTAAATGTGAATGCAGTAATCACGAAGCTTATGGAAGTCAAAATCCTTTCGGAAGTAATAATGATTACTACAAGAAAGCTCTTCAATACAAGCCATATCCAAAGAAAACACAAATTGAAGTAGAAGACAAATCTGCAAAGAAATCCGAACAAGCTCTTGTTGCTAATCATGAAGAAGATGGTTTTGACTAGAACAGATACATCGGAAAGAAAACCGGAGTTGCTGTGATGGCAGAGGTTGTGAATGAATCAGAGACACCGAATGTTGATGCTGCTTTGGAAAATGCAATTCTGGAAGCATACATGCGGAGAACTGAAGAAGAAGAGATAGCTTATGCTGAGATGCAAAGACAAGAAGTTTTGAAATTAGAAGTAGAAAAGGTAAAAGCTGAGGTAAGTATGATTGAAAAGGAAGTTGTGAAAGTTGTGGAGGTTGAAAAACCTTGCACAAAGTGTGCAAGTTTGTGAATTGTAGGACCAATCCTCAATGCTTAGGAACCTAAATTTGATATCTAACATCTATAATAGCGGAAATATTACGTCGTGTTTATCAATAGACAAGATTTAATCAGTTAAACGTCAGTTTTATAGATCAAACATTCTGGTTACAAACTGATAGAGCTTCGCCTCTGAAATGCCAAAGTTACAAATGAAGTAGGCCAGCTAGGTATTTATACTAAAGCAAGTTCGCCCCTGGGGAACATAAGTTCGCCCGAACTTGCCTATGCAAGTTCGGCCGAACATACCTATACATGATCTTCATGAGCGAACTTGGCTAAAAAAAACATAAATACTTCTTATACCTAGCCTATTCAGCTCTATACTATACAGACTCGATATAAGACTAAGACATAGACATTATGCACCAACACACTCCCCCTTGGATATAGTCTTCGTCTTGTATCAGTCTTCAAAAACTCTGTCTTCATATAAAAGTTAACGCACACGACCGAAGAAGTTCTTGAACGGCTTCCTTCGACCTTCTTGCTTTGAATCAGGCGTTTGATCAGTTGTCGGTGGTCTTTTAAAGTTAGCCATTCTTAGCGAACTTTGCCTTACCGCTTTTTCCATTTTTTTTTGTAATCGCCTCATTTCTGATAGTTTCTTTTAGAAACTCTACTCTCTCCAGATCCCTCCACTTCATCTGCCACATCTTTCCAGAATTGACTTTTGGTGCATAGCAAATGTTAACAACTTTCTGATACTGCATCGCCTGTACCTTTTCTCTTTCTTCAAAAACAATCTTGCTGTAGAAAAGGCATTTTTTATCTTCTCTCGAGCAGTTAACCAACCATATAGGATCTAGAATCCTTATCGTCCTCCACAAACCTCTCATACCCTGATGACCCATCATTTCAACTTGTTCCTTAGCAATATCCAGATGATCTTCAAATTTTAACACAATCGCCGCTTCGCAAGTAGCTGGATCTATCTGCCACCACTTGAATAAAGGATAGAAGTTCTGTTCGATCGGCATAAGTGGCATATTCCTCATGGCTCTAGGACGTTTCATAATTAACGTTATGTCCGTTTCCCCTGTAACCTTATTGATCTTAACTCTTCATCTTGGAATAAACAGTTTCCAGTGATTCCAACCTTTAACAGCTTCGTACTTAATCATCTTCCACAACAACTGATCTACTGTCTTCATATGATAAGTAACATTCACTGTTTGTGCTAACTCTTCCATATCACAATACGGCAATGTCTTGAAATCAGCAAGATATTTGAAGTATTGCACTCCAAATTCTCTTTTGATTGCATATACGTTGAGCTCTTTAAACCATCCCCAACTCAGTATATCTCCCAAAGAAACATCTTTATTTCTGGTGAAGAATGCTAGTGGACGTCGAAACTTACGTTCACGTGGCATCTCCTTGAACCAGGACTATTTCGCTTCAGCTATCTCTTCTTTGGTCATCGGTTTAGGAATCTTTCCTTCCCGTAACGCTTCAGCAATCTTATCTTTCAACATATCTTCATTAAGTTTTTTGTACATCTCTTCAAAAGTAGGAAAACTTTCTGCATTTTGACCGACGTATTTAGCTTTCTGATCTGATTCATCGTCTGAGGACCAATCATCAACTATCACTCGATTGTACTCATCAGCTTCAAACCTTCTCTCATACTGATACTCTTTCGGTTCAAATGTGTTAACATTCATAACTTCCTCAAAATCAAACTTTAAGTTCTCAGCTTCAACTTCAACTAGTTTCGCCAAATCTTCTTTTGAGTAATTATGTACAAATTCACCTTCTTCCACATTGTGTTCCAACATTAGCATCAAAGGCTTCGTGGGTACTGCAGTCACAGGCTTCGCAGAACGATCAATATCTAACAAATCAATATCATCATCAGTTGGCCCTTTCTGCCCTGACTCCCCCTGGCTTTTGTCTTCCATCCTATTCGACTCATCGTTCATAAGATCAAAAAAATCAAACTCATCAGATACTTTGGCTTCATTGATCTTTAAACCTGTACCTCCCTGATCTAAATCATCACCACCTTGATCAAAATCATCGTCATCATCCCCAACATTCAAAACCTCGTAACCTTCTTCCTCTTCATTATCTTTTTCAGCTTCTTCATTGCCTTTTTCTTTCGAAACAATAATAGGATCAGAACGCTTGACAGATTCGTCAACCTTTTGGATATCAGACTCAGAAGCTTTCGAAATATCTTCAATTGGTTTTTCTGGAACATCAGAAGATTTCGCAACAGTCTCAGAAGTTTTAGGGGCTTCACCCTCAACCTGGTTTCCTTTACCACTTTCAGCTAACTCTTTCTCAGCACGTTCTTTTTCTTCTTGACGATCGAGACGATTGTATTCAGCAATGAAATCAATATTCAGATTGTTTGCTAACACTTTCTGCAATCTGTTGAATCTTCGATCGTTCAATGCTTGAATAGTCTTTAGATCAGCTATTTCAGTTTGCAACTTCTCATTTGCGTCTTGCAAACTCGCAATTAGTGCTTTGAAATACTCACGTTCATTTTCTAACACCTTCACTTTGTCGTCTAACATTTCTTTCTCAACAGCACTTTGATTTATCTTCTGAATAAGCTTAGCTTTCTCGACTTCATTCTATGCCACTTTTTTCTTCTAACACCTTTACACGTTTCTCTAGCATTTCAACATTAGATTCTGGGTAAAATTCATCCATGTCTTCGAGACTGATTGGACCATGTGGCATATCACCAAACAGATTTCCCCTTGGTGTCTTTGGCGTTGAATCTTTAGGTGTTGCAGTTTTCGGTGTTGACTTCTTAGGAGTAGAACTTTCAGGAACAGAAGTCTTTGGAGCAATAGGAGATTCAGCGATAGGAATTTCAAAAAATCCAGACACAGGAGGTTCTTGTGTAACTCCTGGCCTTTCAGTTTCAGCATGAACAATAACAGGAGGTTCTTATGGAGGAGGTTCTTGTTGTGGCTCCTTTCTCCTAAGCACCAGAAGGTTCTTATGTGGCTTCTGTGCCTTTCGACTTGCTTTTGTACCTCTTACTTACAGCCTTCTGAACTTTCTTTGCTTTTCTTTTCCCTTTGGTATGAGGTGACCTTGTAGTCTTCTTAGAGATTTCGATTGCTGGAGACTTTTTACGCTTAGACTTTTTCTTCGGTCTCTCTTCGTCAGATTCTTTTTCAGTGTTAGGATCAAAATCCGCATCCAATTTTCTTTTCTTTTCTGCTCTAATCTCTGCCTCAGTCTTTTCTGGCTCTTTGGCAGGAACTTCTTCATCAGATTCTTCATTCTCAGAAGTAGCAGAAATCACATCATCTTGAGTCGTTTCACAGTTTCTTGACTCTCAATAACCACTGCGCTTGATCCAGCAAATGCTTCAACATTTTCAGGTTCATCCTCATCGACAAACACTGTTTTGACTTTCTTCCAGCACGTTTCTTTTTAGGCTTATCAGCTTCTGCCTTTAAAAACCATTCGCTCCTTACCTTTGGTTTGAATTCCTTAAACCATTCTTGCTCAGCTTTAAGCTCTTTCTCGTCATCACTACCATCCTTTCTCCACTTGTTATTAGGTGGCGAGATATAATTTGAATCTTTTATAGCTCCAAACACTGGTTTCGCAACAGGAGCTGAAGCTTGCTTTTGGGACTTGATAAGCTTCTTCACAGTCGTTTCGTCAAGATGAACTAGATAAAGTACATCATTTGGATCTCGTGCAATGTTGGGATACTTTTCGTCAATCAACATCTGAACAAATCTTGGATATAGGCATAGCCTTGAATCTTACATGTTCTTCGACATGTGAGTAAAAACCATCTTAGAAACATTGAACGGCTTCTTCAGAATAAGCGTCGTTGCCATGCTAGCCAAATAGTCTTGAACATCATCTAATCCGGCTTTACGATGGCTGAATGTATGAATTAGAGCATGCATCAAAAGCTTGTAGGGGTTTGGCACTTCCCCTTTCTTCAACGTCGGTTTGTTCACACTCCCCTTATAACCCATACGGAAGAAACAACCACGTACCATCTTCTCGTATAAATGAATCGGATCGTCTTCATTATCTTTGAACTGTAGAATCCGTCGAATATCATCTTCGGTAACTGTAATCGGTTTAACTTCACTGCCGACTTGCACAGATGAAGTGATCGTCTTCTCATCTTCGCTTAAACTTGCGTTCATCCAGAAGTGAACGATATGCGATCGATATGATACGGTGCGCTCTGTAATAGCTTGGCGAATATGACTTTCCTCGAGAAACTTCAATATACTATCTTACTCCTTCAGTGACGGACAGATAGATTTGTCAAGAGTAATGCTCGTATTGTGAGTTTTGGAGTACTCAACAGAAATTACACGCGCTGGTACTTTTGCCTGAAAATGACGCAAAACAATTAGCACGAATTTCGAGAAAAAGTCACAAAAATTTTCTAACATTTATATCAAGTTCGGGCGAACTTGATATATATGTTCAACATTCTACCTAAGTTCGCCCGAACATGTAATAAACACATGTTCATCATTGAATGATAAGTTCGGGCGAACTTATGTTAACAGTATACAGTTTTTCATGATCCAAGTTCGGGCGAACTTCCACATGATATTCAAAATCAAATACATGAAATTCGGTCGAACATATTTGGATTTTCTTTAATTTTTTGGACAAGTCCGGTCGAACTTGACAACAAGTTCGGTCGAACTTGTCATCTTCTCCAAACTTACAAATCTGTTCAAACATTCAAATGACCATTTCAGTTCAATCAAAAATGTTTATACGGTCGATTTTATGTGTAGATTAAGGATCTATGTTCAATTTTAACCAACACCTCCTAGATCTATCAGATTTTTAAGTTTTTTTATCAAGTTTCGTTCATTAATGGTCCAAACACACTCCAATTGTCAATTCTCACCTCAGCCATGATAATTGGTGTGCTAATCACCAAAAACCGACTCAATTTGGACAGCGTAACGGTGTGAAAATGGCAAAATTGTTCAAATTCTCTCAAAGCTCAAGTTCGCTCAGAGAGTGTGTTTGCTAATAAGTGAGTTCGGCCGAACTTGATTGGTATTTACACCAAGTCAAGTTCGGGCGAACTTGCTACGCCCATTCTTGAAAGCCCAGTTACGTTCGGACAAACTTATCTATAAACCAACACAGCCATCTGCAAGTTCGGTCGAACTTGTTGTTTGTTAAACTTGATTTGTTTAGCAAGTTCGGCCGAACTTGTCAAACCACAATTTTGAACCTTTTCAATTTTCAATTTTAACCCCTGAACTTTCCAACTTTTTATCAGTTATGAAAATCCACTCAGTTGACCAAGTCCAAGCTAATGACCTTGGTTAACCGATTTGTCTGCCGAGTCCAACTTAATGACCCCAGTTTGACCCAATACGAACAAACTGTTGATATTTTCAAAATCAAAGTTTCAAGTTAATGAACTTTTCATCGTTTTGACTTTTTAGATTAACAGATTAGCTCCCAGCCCGTTGTCAAAGAGATTCCCACCAGTTCTAGCACCTTACCAGATTTCGAAGATCCGTTCTCCAACATAGGTTTGCTGAAAACAATGTAGAAATAAAATCTTTTTTTATTTTGTAAGTTTATGCTAAAACTCACCGAAAATCTTTTTGATTTTAATCTGTAAAGCTGAAATACAATGTAATAAGCAATATAACTATGTACAAACATATTTACAGACATATTTTTGTGAATTCGTGTCTAAGGATCATATCAGTTGATTGAGACATATCACCAGTAACGTTGACCTTTAGCAGACTTTAAGTTTTAAACTTCTTTACTTAGATTGTCGATATGCTTGTCCACTTAAGCTTTACCATATTTTTCAACTGTTTCAAGATATGTTTAGGTAGAATTCATGAAACTTGACATATCTGTGGTTCCCACTTCTTGAATATACTCCCGTATCTAGATTCCCTAGATTTCATCTTACAGGTGAATATAGCGTAACTGATATCTGCATCAGGGTTATGCGAGACCTTGAGAGCTCAAGTTAGTACTACCGTACAGAAAAAGAGATGAAGGCTCGTCTTTAAGGTGTGTTCCACTTAAGGAATCTTTTTAGCAATGCAAATGATTAGATCTTTTGATTCTTTTCAATATTGCATGTAGTTTGGAGGTTTACAGCGAAAGCATTATAGAAGTTCTAGGCCATTGCTTCCGCAAAATCAGAAGAACTTATATAATACCCCAGATATCAACTATCTATAAAGACCTCATATCTCAGAATCAGGTAATCTTTCAAATGAAATTTCGGAGTACTAAGTCCATATATCCAAGATGTGTTAATCCACAAGATTAAGCAGTTGTAAAATTTAGTTTATATCTCGAAAACAATTTACTAAACGTGTTAAGCCTATCGACACATCCACGGTAAGACTCGTTTATCACTTTTAAAACTTTACATTTCTTTAGCATACTGTGATAGCCCACTGATGTACTATCATTTCCTTTTATGACACTAAACTCTTTTTGTCTTTTCAATGTTTTTGTATATTATGTATTTTATATGTTTTTTTGGATTTTTAAATTTTTGAATGTTTTTGTATATTCTCTAACATTTCTCACCCTAAAATCAAAAACATCTTTTTTGGATTTTAGTTTTTAACAAAATTCTAAAGCAGAAAACTATTTACAAACCAATGTGGATCACGCGAACTCGTCGTCCGATCCGTTCTTCAACCTCAGCGTCCACACTGTTAGCAAATTTTTCATACCGTTAATTCTCAGCAAGTATTTAAACCGTGACAACGAAAATGGTTTGGTATAAAAATCAGCCTTTTGTTCATCGGTGTGGATTTTTTCTATTCGTACCAATTTCTTTTCGTAGCAATCACAAATGTAATGATAACGAACTTCAATGTGTTTTGTGCATGAGGGATGAACCGGATTTTTAGTTATATCTATGGCTGCCTTGTTATCAACATACAGCGGAGTGTCTAGAAATTTCAGACCATAGTCTCTCATCTATTGTTGAATCCACAGAACCTGTGAATAACAGCTGGAGGCCGAGATATACTCAGGTTCACAGGTAGAGAGAGCGACCGTAGTCTGTTTCTTACACTTCCAGGTTATCATTCTTGTTCCGAAGAACTGGCACCCCGCTGTAGTTGATTTTGAGTTCAACTTATCTACACCAAAATCGGAATCAGCATAGCCTGTGAGGTCGAAATTGTCGTTCTTCGGGTACCACAAGCCGGTGCTTGGGCATCCTTTCAGATATCTGAAGATACGCTTCACGATCTGCATGTGTAAGATCCTCAAGCTTGACTGATATCTGGCGCATAGGCTAGTTGGATACATAATATCTGGGTGCGATGCCGTCAGATACATTAGCGATCCAGTCATCGATCTGTATAACATCTCGTCAACTTTGGCTCCAGTCTCATCAACGCATATGCCGTGATTTAGAGCAAGAGGCGTAGATAAAGGCTTCAAGCTTTCCATTCCAAACTTCTTCAAGATGTCATGAACATACTTAGTCTGATGAATGAAAATACCATCCGGAAGCTGATCTACTTGCAAACCAAGAAAGAACTTCGTTTCGCCCATCGAGGACATTTCGAATTTCATTTTCATGATTCCCTCAAACTCCTTGCAGAGACTATCGTTTGTAGATCCAAAGATGATGTCGTCAACGTAGATTTGAACTATAATCAGATGGCCATCAACTTCTCTGGTGAAAAGAATACTATCCACAGTTCCTCTGATAAAGCCGTTTCCGACGAGATGTTGCGATAACGTCTCGTACCAAGCTGTCGGGGCTTGGTGTAGTCCATAAAGAGCTTTATCTAGTAGGTACGCTTTCTTCTTGTTAAGTGGATCGACAAACCCCGGTGGTTGTCCAACGTACACCTTTTCGCGTAATTTCCCATACAGAAAAGTTGATTTGACATCCAATTGATAGACCTTAAATCCTTTCCATGATGCGAAAGCTAGAAAAATTCGAATAGATTCCAATTGAGCTACTGGTGCATAAACTTCCGTGTAGTCTATCCCTTCCTGCTGGTGAAATCCCTTGACAACAAGCCTAGCTTTGTTACGAACAATAACCCTTCTATCATCTCGTTTACACTTAAAGACCCATTTTGTATCAATTGCTTTCTGATTTCTGGTAGGTCTTCAAGCTTCCACACACCCAACTTCTCAAACTGTAATAATTCTGCTTGCATTGCTTGTACCCAGTTTTCATCGGCTAAGCTTCATTAACTGTCTTTGGCTCAATCTGAGAGATGAAACATGAACAGAAACAATAGTTCTGGGTTGTAGCAACGCGTGTGTAGAAACAACTGAGTGCTTTATTAATTTGCCCTCGAGTTCTAACACCAGTTTGAAGTTCTCCGATAATATTTGTTGACTGATGATAGGAATATGATCGTAGCAATTCTTCACTTGGAACATCTACTGAGTTTTGCTGATTTGTGATGTTGAGATCAACAACCAATTCAACGTTTGGAGAGCTTGATGAAGCTTCATTTCTGTTGTTCGGGACTGTAGATTAATAAAGAAGACTTGTTATCTGCTCCACTTCTTCATCTGAAGAAGATGATTCCCCATCAGCATCAAATGTTGGTGCTTCATCTGAATCAGAATTTTGATTCTAAGGCATCCTGGGCTCCATTGTTGTATTCACTGGTTCAGTAGAGGCATTCGTTGGAGGAGTAGCAGGTGTTGATAATGATTCAGAAACATTTTCAGCCGGAACACCACTATTGCTTGAACTTGCACCAGAAGAAGATGGATCCAACGTGGGTTGATTAACCACAATTGGTCGAACAATTTGTTCTTGATTCGCTGACTGGTAAAGGTAATATAATGCTGCCACTTCTTCGTCAGTTGGTTCTTCGGGCAAGTCAAATGACTTCCAAAGGTCTTCATAGTTAAACAGCCACGCGTCACCTTTCCTTTGAATAGGATCCGTGTAGTTGAAACAATCCACGTGTTGTGCTTCAATAACCTTTCTCAATGAAGGAATATATACTCTTCTCAACGGACTCGCATATCCAACAAAGAAACCTTCAAGAGATTTAGCTCTGAATTTGCCATCTTGGTCTATTACGGTACATGATGCACCGAATGGTTCTAAGAACTTCAAATTTGGCTTCCATCGGTTTATCATCTCAAAACATGTTTTCTTTTTGGTTTGACAGTGAGAACCATGTATAGCGTGTAGCAAGCCGCAGCAACTGCTTCACTCCAGAAGCTGATAGGAAGTTTAGAATCTGCAAGCATGGTTCTCGCAGTTTCAATCAAAGTTTTGTTTTTTCGTTCAGCTACTCTGTTTTGTTGTGGAGTATAGGGAGCACTAAACTCGTGCAGAATCCCTTTTGCGTAGCAGAATTCCTTTATTTTGTTATTCTTAAACTCTGTGTTGTTGTCACTTCTAATGCGTCTGACCGGCAGATGATAAAGATTCTCGAGTTTCTTAAATAGAATAACCAAGTTCTTGAACGTTTTGTCTTTTGATTCTTGAAAGAATACCCACGAATATCTCGAATAGTCATCTGTCACGACAATATAAGTCTCCTGAGATGCTTCGAACATTTACAGGACCAAATAAATCCAAGTGGAGACGTTCTAATGGCAACTTGATTGAGTTTAGAATTTTCTTTGGATGAGGTTTCTTGATCTGTTTTCCCTTCTTGCATTCCAAGCAATGATCAGACATTTGAAAACTTTGAAGATTTACGCCTTCTACAAGATCATTATGAACCAAGAAATTCATTTTTCGCAAATGAATATGCCCCATCTTACGATGCCAAAGAATAGAATCTTTTTCAGTAGCCTTTGACACAAAACATTGTGCTGATGTTGATGAAGTGGTAGCAACACCCATATCAAGAACATATAAATCATTCTCTCGCAATGCTCGCATCAGAATCCACTCATCTGGTATTTTGAATCCCGGCTTCAAGATAATACACTCTTTTTCGTTGAAATGGACTGTAAATTTCTTGTCACAAATCTGCGATATACTCAGAAGATTGTTCTCAAATTATGCAATATAGTTCACGCGATCAAATGAAACTACGTCATTGGAGAGTTTCCCCTTGGCGACTATCCTTCCACCTTGATTTCCTGCAAATCCAACATATCCACCATTGATAGTTTTAATGTCGAATAGCAACGCCTTCATTCCCGTCATATGCCTGAACGCTCCACTATCCAAAATCCACTTAGAAAGTACGGATCTCTGGAGTCCCTGCACATTTTAACAATCTATTTAAAAAGCGAGACCCAAGCCTTTTTGGTCTTGGGTTGAATTGGATAACCATCATCAAAATCAAATTCACATTCATTAGCATAATCGAATCTACGCTTATCTACAGAATAAACTTCTCATTCTTCATCTGAATTTTCTATGATGTTTATGTTTGAAAACTTTACCGTCTTTTTATCTTTTGAATTGTTACCACTTGTATTTTTGACAGTTTCAGATGTGGTTTCAATTAAGATTTCAGATTTTGATTCTTTCTTGCTATCACTAGTCTTAACAGGCTCAGACTTAGTGATTTCACGTTTAGATTTCGTGTTATCAGTCTTTACCAGCTCAAACTTAATAACTCCAGATGTTGTTGACCTTTTCTTGGTAATCCAGGCTTGAGATTTGATATTAGCCTTCTTGATATAAAATTTGTTTTCGTTTGCCCTAGAAGTTTCTTCTTTTTCGAAAGAAGAATTCTCAAACTTCTTTTCTATTTTAGGTTTAACTTCTGGCAAAGATTCATTTCTTTTCAAAATCTTGATTGGTTTTTCAAACTCTGGATACCTTGGTTTTACAACATTTGATTATCTTCTTCGAGGATAAGCCGGTTTTGATTTCAGACATTGTCATGCAATATGACCCATTTCATTGCACTTGAAACATGTCCTATTATCAAGTGGATGTCCTTTAGTGGGTGGTTTTTTCCCACTTGATGTTTTGGCAACACTTGTAACCTTGGCTTTATCTCGAATTTCTTTCTCCTTTTTAAACTCATCATTTGATTGTTTACCAATCAAATTCTCTTCGTGAACCGTGTTTGTCCCATATACAAAATTCATGTTTTTGTTTTTATATTCATGAAATGGTGACACTTTCTTTACTGGTTCATCTGATTCTTCTAGACCCAACCCTACTCTCCTGTTTTCTGGATGATCACCACCATTCCTTTGGTAGTTGTTTCTTTTAGGTTTGGAATAGAATTTTCGTTTGTTAATTTCCAATTCCTCTGATGTGACTTCCACAAGTTTAAAGAATTTATCAAGCAATTCTTCCTTCACATTCTGAATCGGGAAGCTATCATCAAAGTATAGTCTATTCGAATCCTTAATTTTGTACATTACAATATTAGGATCGTCACTTAGACCATCCTCTGACGACTTATCATCATTTTCAGACTGTGAATCGGAATTCTTTGAACTCAAGTCAGCGCTTTTGAAGCTGCCGTCATCAGAATCACTTAGAACATTTTCAACCATTTTGTTAACCACAGCATTGTTATCATCATCAGATTTAGCATAGATTATATCAATATTCTCTGGCAACTCATCTTTTTTCTCAGAAAGTAACTCAACCTTGAGTGCCTTATCCATCCCGTCTGCGGTTTTGCGATAGTACTTCTCGCAAAGGGGTGGAGGAACATTGCTATATTCTTTGCCAGTTTTCTTTTTAGGTTTTTCTTCCGTTGAGATTGTCGGAAGAATGTGATCAATAACATATGCATTTGTGGTATAACTTCTCAACAACTATTGAACTCTTTCAGTTTCGATTGTCATGTCTTGAAGTTTTTGTTTGGTTTCAGCAATGGTGTTAATATAAATGTTAATTCCCTTTGTTTATCCATTACTATTCCACTCAACATCCTTATATTATCATGTTGTTCGATGTTATTTCTGTCGAGTCTGCCATAATCCTTTTTCATTTTATCATACGTTTCTTTCATTGTGCGATAATCATATTTCAACAATTCATTATGCACATTGTTTTCAGCAATGATCTTTGATTTTTCGGCACATTCGACACAAGGTTCAGTACATTTTGTACAAGGTTTCTCAACCTCAACAACTTGTACTTTGACAACTTCTTTCTCGACAATTTTTACCTCTTGACCTACCTTGGTTAGATCCGTCATTAAAGCTTTATCTGCCATGTCCTTGAGGTCTTCGACTTTCACTTCTTGAGTGACATCAATGATCACTTCATCAATCTTTTTCTCCTTGACCACTTGTTCTTTCGAGCTTCCATCAATATGACCTGCAAAACTGTCACAAGAATTAGAGCTTGTCTCTGCATATGAATAGATTCCTCTTCTTCCTGTTGTTGATGCAAGTATTGTTCCAGAAGAGCTTGTTCGAAAGTTGCTGCTTCTGCTGCTGCCACTGCTTCCTCTGCAGAATTATCTTCAACTATCTCCGCCATCAAAGCAACTCCGGTCTTTTTCCCAATGTAAGAATTCCAATCAAAACCATCATCTTCACTGGATGCCACCATAGCTTTCTCAATGGTGCTATTGTCAGGTTTTTCTTGAATTTCAACCTGAGTTTTCTTAGGAAATGGTTTATATTGAAGTGCCTTTTTGTAATATTCATTTCCTCCTCTGAAAGGACTTTGATTTTCAGTTGCTTCGGTGTTCTTACACTCCCTTTTAAAATGCCCCTTTTGACGGCATCTAAAGCACATGACTTTGGTTTTGTCAAAACCTAATTTGTTGCTGGAATTTCCTATGTCACGGCCTATGAGTGCAACGAACTTTTTCACTCTCCTAATGATCGAAGCTAAGGACCATTTAATATCCATTAGTTCGAGTTCTTCCTCGTCTACCTGGTCATAATCTTCTGCGGTCATCTCAGGGTTTCCGATCTTACCGGCAACAAGACATTCATAAGATTCTAATACGGTAGCGAGTAGTGACATATGTTGTTTTGCAACTTGTTCTGAAACAGCATTGTTCAAATTCATGCAATGTTGCATTTATATACATTCTGATCAGAACTTTGTTGTTGATTCTGGTTCGCTTGGCTTTGATAAGTTGAATTTGAACCAGTGTTTGAGTAAGAACTTTGAGGACTCTGATCATACTGAGGCTGTGATTGATCCTGATTCTGTGGAGAAGCATTTATGTTTGCACTAAAAGCCGTCTGAATTTTAGGACTCGAAACACTATCTAGCATTCCGGCTTTGTAATACAGACCGAAGTCTTGAACAACATTAGCGTTTTTTGACTTCGCCATCTTCAGAAGTTCCATTTCGTGGCCTTCGATTTTATCGATAAACGTCGACAACTTGAAAAATTCCCACTTTTCACTGTTCTTCAGAACTATCAAATATGTAGTCCATTCACCCTATGGTAGTGCGTCAGCAAGTTTGTCGATGTATTCTTGTTCTGCCTTTTCGAGACCGTGTCTTCGCATTTGCACTTTAAGATGACAGAAATGCTCGATCATTTGCTTTATGGTCTCATTTTTTAGCATGGTGAAGATATCGAACTCTTTCAGGATAAGTGCCTTCTTGCTTTTGATCATTTCGGCGCTGCCTAGATACTTCTTCTGTAATGACAACCAAAGATCTCTTGCAGTAGTATACTCTGGTATCAAAATCAGGATATCTTCTTTGACAGACTGTTGGATGAGACTGGTCATCTTTTTCTCAGCAACGTATTCGTCTCTCTGTACTGTCAAATAGTTGTACTTTTCAAGGACTTGCTGATGTTCATCTACCGAAACAGTGTAGCCTCTTTCAAATGACACCCAGCCAGCAAAGTGCATGTCTTGAACCCAATAAGTAAATTTCTCTTTCCATGCTTCGTACTCGTCCATGCTCATCAGCTTGGGCGGTTTGACAGTCATTCCCAATTCATTATCAAGATTGACTTGATTGATCACATCGGCATTTGACGAACTACCTCTGGAGATAAAAGCTCTTAGTTGATCCTCCATTGTGAATAACCAATCGTGTACTCTGAAAATTTTTCAAAAACTTTGAAAACAATTAGTCCTACTACAAGTTCGATCGAACTTGTAGCAACAAATGAAGAATTTTCTGATTTTCTAACAAGTTCGGTCGAACTTGTTAGATTTGTTTTAAAAACTTGGCTTATAAGTTCGGTCAAACTTATCTTCAAGAATTTGATAAAATCTAGTAAGTTCGGGCGAACTTACTTAAATTTTCTTTGAAATTTACACAAGTTCGGTCGAACTTGATGTAAAATCAATGAAAAATTGTGTAACTTCAAGCGAACTTAGCTGAAATTTCATCAAAAACTACTCAAGTTCGGACGAACGTGCTAAAAATCACTTGAAAAGTGATGTTTTAGTATAAGTTCGGCCGAACATGGCCAATAAGTTCGATCATGGGGGTTTTCAAAACATGGTTTTTAAAAATTTCTACATGAATTCGGTTGAATTTGGTCTCCAATCTTTCAAGGGTTTATCTTTGTTGTATTTTACATGATATATTCAAAATTCAAAAGATTTTGACTGTGAATTCTTCATTTTATGTTCAAAGTTAAGAAAAAGAGAAGAATGGAGTAGAAATAGAAGTGTTCTTGTCTTGATACTATCAAATCAGGCTGTTCTAGCTCTGATACCACTTGTAGGACCGATCCTCAATGCTTAGGAACCTAAATTTGATATCTAACGTCCATAATAGCGGAAATATTACGTCATGTTTACCAATAGACAAGATTTAATCAGTTAAACGTCAGTTTTATAGATCAAACGTTCTGGTTACAAACTGACAGAGCTTCGCCTCTGAAATGCCAAAGTTACAAATGAAGTAGGCTAGCTAGGTATTTATACTAAAGCAAGTTCGCCCCTGGGGAACACAAGTTCGCCCGAACTTGCCTATGCAAGTTCGGCGGAACATGCCTATACATGAT
This sequence comes from Scalesia atractyloides, assembly GCA_947069175.1. Classification (NCBI taxonomy): domain Eukaryota; kingdom Viridiplantae; phylum Streptophyta; class Magnoliopsida; order Asterales; family Asteraceae; genus Scalesia; species Scalesia atractyloides. Next base: position 43,219,371 of record CAMTDV010000010.1, read on the forward strand.
CTTCATGAGCGAACTTGGCTAAAACAAACATGAATACTTCGTATACCTAGCCTATTCAGCTCAATACTATACAGACTCGATATAAGACTAAGACATAGACATTATGCACCAACATGAATCATGCCTTGATAAAGTCAAAGTCATAAGAGAATTAACTGAACATAATGAAACTTTTCGTTATGATTACAGAAACATGAAAGAAGCTTATGACAAAATACAAGGAAAATATAAATATGTTGAAAAAGCTAATCTTGATCTTGGTGCTAATGAAAAAATGTTAAAACCAACAGTGATTGATAAACAAAACGCAATTAACATGTACATTAACACTATTGCTTATGCAAAGCGATAGCTTCATGACATAAAAATTGAAACAGAACGGGTAAGACAGCTTTTGAAAAGCTACACCACTAATGCTTATGTCATTGATTACATTCTTCCTACGATTAAATGGGAGGAAAATGATGATAAACCAAAGCGTAAAGAATATGGAAGTGTTCCTCCACCACTTCTTGCAAATTACTCCTGCAAGAAAGATGATGAAGTTGAAAAGGCATTTAATATTCTTCTCTTGTCAGAAATGAAAGATAAATTGCCTGAGAACATTGACGTAGACTTTACCGAAATCAAATGATGACATTAAAGCGGTGGTAAATGATGTAGTTAAAAATGTTCTAGGAAATGATTCTGACGATAAAAGTTCTGATTCACAGTCCGAAAGTGGCGATATAGCATCAGAAAATGATCTAAGTGATGATCCTAACATTGTCATGTAAAAAGTCAAGGATTCTGATAGATTATTTTTCGATGATAGCTTTCCGATTCGGAATGTGAAAGAAGATCAAATTGACAAATTGTTCAAACTTGTGGTAGTTTCGTCAGATGATCTCGTGAAAAATCAAAAGAAATTTTATTCTAAACCCAAAAGGAACTTTAACAACTACCGTAGGAATGGTGGTGGATTTCCTGAGAACAGGAGAGTAGGATTGGGTTTGGAAGATGAAGAAGAAGAACCGACTAAGAAACCAAAGACGACGTTCTGTGAATACAAAGGTAAAAACATGAAGTTTGTGTACGGAACGAATACGGTTCAAGAAGAAGGTAAGATTGGTAAGCAATCTAATGATGAATTCAAGAAAGAGAAAGAACTTCGGGACAAGGCTAAGACCAAGTCCACAAGTGGAGTAAAATCCACTAGTGGAAATGCTTCAGATACACGAACATGTTTTAAATGCAACATTGTTGGTCATATTGCTCGAAAGTGTCTGAATCTAAAGCCTGTGTTTCCACGAAGGAAAGATGTTTCAAAAGATGAAAGGCAAAAACAACCAGAGGTTGTGAAACCCGAAAATGAATCTGTTTCTGAAATAAAACCTAAAAATGAATCAAAGTTTGAAAATTCCGTTTTTGAGAAAGATGAAACTTCAAAGATAAACAAAAACGATGATTCACGGTTTTATATCAAGAAAGCAAGATTTATGTCACAATCCTGGGTTGCGAAAAAGAAATCCTCTGAGAAAGGAAAGTCTGTTGTTGCTAAAACTGAAAATGTCAAATCAAATGAAGCAGTTATTAACAATGATCTTTCAAAGATGAAAAATGATTTTCTAAAACAGACATATAAAGAAAAGGTCGAAAAAGTTTCAAAATTAACACTGGACGAAATGTTTGATGAAAATTTTGATTATAATGATGGTTATGAATTTGATTACGTTGATTATCAAGTTCAACCCAAGACCAAAAAGGCTTGGGTTTCTCTATTCAAGTTCATGTACAGGAGTTCCTAGATCCACTTCATCAAAGTTTGATTCAGGATTAAGGAAGCTCCAGTTCGTTTTAACTTATCTAGAACGTCTTAATCATTGTCGTTTTCAATTTTACAAGTGGCTAAGAAAGAAGAAGTTGGAAAAGAAAATTTGTCAAAAAGTCAAATTTTGCAAATCCACACCGTTGAACAGAACACTGATTGTTATACTGAAAAATCACTTAAAATTGATTTCCTACAAGAGGTTTTTACAAGTGGTTTCTACAAGTTGGTGTTATCAAAGTTTAATATTTTGTTCCGCTGTCAGGTGATGATGCAGACATTGAAAAAGGGATCGAACGACGAGGTCTCGTGATCCACATTGGTTTGTTATATTTTTAGAAAGAATATTTCTTAAAATCTAAAATCAAAATATGTTTTTGGTTTTAAGGGGAGTAATCAAACTCCAGAAAAATCAAAAACATATGAAAAAGTTGAAAATTCAAAAACAACTGAAAAATCAAAAAGTACAAAAACATTGAAAAGACAAAAAGAATTTTGTTGTCAAATAGGAAATGATAGTACATCAGCGGACTATCACAGTATGCTAAAGAAATGTAAAGTTTAAAAGTGATAAACAAGTCTTACTGTGGATGTGTCGATAGGCTTTACACGTTCAGTAGATTGTCTCAGGGATATAAACTAAATTTTACAACTGCTTAATCTTGTGGATTAACACATCTTGGATATATGGACTTAGTACTCCAAAATTTCGATTGAAGGGTTGCCTGATTTTGAGATACAAGGTCTTTATAGATGATTGATATCTGGGGTATTATACAAGTTCTTCTGAATTTGCGGAAGCAATAGCCTAGAACTTCTATAATGCTTTTGCTATAAACCTCTAAACTGCATACAAAACTTGAAAAGTATCACAAAATCTAATCATTTGCAGTGCTTAAAAGATTCCTTAAATGGAACACACCTTTAAGTCGAGCCTTCATCTCTTTGTCGATACAGTAGTACTAACCTGAGCTCTCAAGGTTGCGCATTAACCCAGATACAGATATCAATTACACTATACTCACCTGTAAGATGAAATCTAGGTAATCTGGATTCGGGGGTATTTTCAAGAAGTGGGAAACATAGTTAAGTCAAGTTTCATAAATCATATCTTAACATATCTTGGAACAATTGAGAAACGTGATGAAGTTTAAGTGGACAAACATATCGACAATCTAGGTAAACGAGTTTAAAACTTAAAGTCGTCTAAAGGTCAACGGTACTGGTGATATGTCTCAATCAACTGATATGATCCTTAGACACGAATTCACAAAAATATGTCTGTAAATACGTTTGTACATAGTTTATCTGCTTTACATTTGATAAAATCAAAAAGATTTTTGGAGTGTTTTAGCATAAACTTTCCAAAATTCAAAAAGATTTTGTTTCTATTAGTTTTTCAATAAGCTAATGTTGGAGAACAGATCATCGAAGTCTGATAAAGTACTGAAAAAATGTTCATAGAAAGTTCATTAAATTGAAACTTTAAAATTTGAAGAAAACATCAGTTTGTTCATTACGGGTCAAATTGAGGTCATTAATTTGGATTCAATTGACATAGTTGAATAAAGTCATTAATTTGGATTTGATCAACTAAGTTGATTTCTATATTTGAAAATCATGAGAATGGTCAAGGTTTTTAAAATTTAAATGTATTCAAGGTCATTAAATTGAACTTGAATATCTAAGAAGTTTTAAAAAAAAGGAGACAAGTGAATCTGAAAAGTTTTCTGGTATGCTCAAGAACTTTGAAATAGGAAGCAATGTTTTAGGGGGAGCAGGATGAAACGTGATTAAAGTAAAGCTCAAAGCTAGGGGGAGCATAGCTCACAATAAGGAGGAACTTGGAAGTTAAAGTTTTATGAAGAAAAAGTTGAAGATAAGGATGAAAATTGACGATCAAAAAGTTTAATGCTTATTCAAGGAAAAAGATAAAGACTCGAGAGCTTATTTGAAGTCTAATGGCTAAGAGGCATTCAAGGAAGACTATGTCACTTGAAGATGACGAGGATGTTATCCAAGAAGAAGATGTCAAGGAGAGTCTGTTGGTACACATGTCAAAAAGATTGCAAGATGTCTACGGCAACTTCTAAGGGCAAGACGACTACGACAACATCCAAGGGGGAGTCTGTTGATGCATATGTCTGTTGCCTTCATCATTAAAGTCTTTATGTATCGAGTCTGAGCGAATAAGGCTTAATCTGTTAGAAACAAGGCGTATTTATGTAATGTTTAGGACAAGTTTGCCCATGAGAGTATGAGAGAAGGCAAGTTCGGCCGAACTTGACTAGGTCAAGTTTGGGCGAACTTAATCCAAGTTCAACCCCAAGTTCGGGCGAACTTACTCCTTCCCATATGTCCATTTCTAGCGAACTTGTATCCCTATATATAGGTGCCTTGGGATTTCATTTGTAATAGTTAGAGTTTTTGGCACATAGACTGCGAAGCTCTGTCGGATCCGGTTCTCGAATGTATTGAACTTTAGATCAATGAAAACAACCTTTAAATGAGTAATTCTTGTTATTTGATTAACTTGTCATTAGTTTCCGCCTAATCGGACAAAAGATAACAAATTTAGGTTCCCGTGCTAATCGTGAACGTTCCTACATTTATCCTTTAAAATTTTATTGTTTTTAAGATAAAAATATTTTTAACTGAATCTTTTAAAATAAAGAAATTTTTATGGATTAAATTTGAAATTCTCATCCAAATGATAAAAATTTTGAAAATTTGAAAGACGGAAAATAGTATTTGAAATTGAGGTAGGATTGTAAAGTGTCGTGGAATGGAATTTGTTTCAAATGCATTGAATATAGTGGTAACATATTACCGAAGGTAATATGATAGAGTAGTGTTACGAAGGAAAATTTGTTTCGATCGTTTGAAATAAAAACATATTACCGAAGGTAATATGATGGATTAGTGTTACAAAGGTAGTGGTGTTTAGGAATTGTCCGACATGGTCAAAGTGGATGGATTTTCATAATGTTTCAGGAAGATATGCTTTAGCCTATAAGTGAACACTCACCCTAAGAGTTCCCAGGTAAGAGTGACTGCTCCGATAATGCGGATTTGTATGAACACTCTAGCCTTTGATAGAAAACTCAAGGTACAAGCATTCACCCTTCCAGATTACATGTGCTCACATTATTAAAACCCAAGATTTCGATGAAAACGTTTAGTAAAACATTTTGAGAAATCTTTTTGATAAAATGTTTGAGATAAATAAGTCGAGAAACATCTTAATGAAAACGTTTGAGAAAAGATTTTGAGAAGTATTCCAATGAAATTTTGAGGAATACGTTAAGGCATAAAGCCTAAGGATTTAGGATAATCATCTAAGGTTAGATGATTTGTAAATCATAGAGTAGTTGTAGCACGAGTAAAGATGAGGATTAGGATAGAGATCCTAAGTCTACTCATGTTCGGGATCCATAGGAAGGTTATAGACAAGGTTAAAGGCATTCTAATAACCTAATTCCCTATAACCAGTGCTTTGATACCAATATGTAACACCCCAATTGAGTAATACAATAGGACGCGATGGAAATATCGGGGAGTCGCGTTACAAACTGCTCGATCGTTTTGAAATAAAAACATACTACCGAAGGTAATATGCTTTAGCCTATAAGTGAACACTCATCCTAAGAGTTCCCAGGTAAGAGTCACTGGTCCGATAATGCAGATTTGTATGAACATTCTAGCCTTAGATAGAAAACTCAGGGTACAAGCATTCACCCTTCCTGATTGCATGTGTTCACATTATTAAAACCCAAAATTTCGATGAAAACGTTTGAGAGTAAAACATTTTGAGAAATCTTTTTGATAAAATTTTTGAGATAAATAGGTCGAGAAACATCTTAATGAAAAAGTTTGAGAAAACATTTTGATAAAACATTTTGAGAAGTATTCCAATGAAAATGTTTTGAGAAACATATTTTGAGGAATACTTTAAGGCATAAAGCCTAAGGATTTAGGATAATCATCTAAGGTTAGATGATTTGTAAATCATAGAGTAGTTGTAGCACGAGTAAAGATAAGGATTAGGATAGAGATCCTAAGTCTACTCATGTTCGGGATCCTTAGGAAGGTTATAGACAAGGTTAAAGACATTCTAATAACCTAATTCCCTATAACCAGTGCTTTGATACCAATCTGTAACACCCCAATTGAGTAATACAACAGGACGCGACGGAAATATCGGGGAGTCGCGTTACAAATTGCTCGATCGTTTTGAAATAAAAAAAATTACCGAAGGTAATATGCTTTAGCCTATAAGTGAACACTCACCCTAAGAGTTCCCAGGTAAGAGTGACTGGTCCGATAATGCGGATTTGTATGAACACTCTAGCCTTAGATAGAAAACTCAGGGTACAAGCATTCACCCTTCCAGATTGCAGTTCACATTATTAAAACCCAAGATTTCGATGAAAACGTTTGAGAGTAAAACATTTTGAGAAATCTTTTTGATAAAATGTTTGAGATAAATAAGTCGAGAAACATCTTAATGAAAACGTTTGAGAAAACATTTTGAGAAGTATTCCAATGAAAATGTATTGAGAAAAATATTTTGAGGAATACTTTAAGGCATAAAGCCTAAAGATTTAGGATAATCATCTAAGGTTAGATGATTTGTAAATCATAGAGTAGTTGTAGCACGAGTAAAGATGAGGATTAGGATAGAGATCCTAAGTCTACTCATGTTCGGGATCCTTAGGAAGGTTATAGACAAGGTTAAAGGCATTCTAATAATCTAATTCCCTATAACCAGTGCTTTGATACCAATCTGTAACACCCCAATTGAGTAATACAACAGGACGCGGCGGAAATATCGGGGAGTCGCGTTACAAATTGCTCACAACTACTGGTACTAAAGTGTTTCATTATTGTTAAATGTTGTTTTACAAAGCAATTAATACATGTAATTATCTTTTGTTTAAAGCAATCTAAAGCCCGGATGCGTTCCTATGTGTAGCATGCTTGAATAATCGATACCTGAAACATATGTAAAAGAAAGACATCAACAAACAATGTTGGCGAGTACATAGTTTTGTTGGCCAAGTTAATGGTAAAAAGTTAGTGTTGCAATACTTCGACAACTACGAGAATCGTCTAATGAAAATGGACTCTTTGAAGCCAAGGAATGGCAAAAAGATTTAGTATTGCAATACATTAACTGGATTATGAAACTTGTAACAAAAAGAGTTTTGTATATGGCAACATGATTAATACTAAGTAATTTTTATGCCATTGAAAATTGTACTTTATTCATTGTAATCGCATTGAATTCGGTCATAAAACTTGTGAATATGTTATTAGAAATCCAATCAATGATTAATAATAATAATATTGAAATTGGTCATAACTCGCGTGAGCATTATTAGAAATCAAATCAATGATTTATAATAATACTTTGGATATCCTTCTAAGAATCTAACATATAAAAATATGAAAGAGTTCTACAAGGATTTGGATATTGTACTTTGAAACAATCGAACACAAAATCCTAATGTGATTCGGATAGCCTACAAGGGTAATACAATAAGAACACTTATATATAGGAAGTACCAGCGGTGTATCCACCATGTTCTTATGGTATTACACTCGCTTCGTTATCTAAATCACAACTTATCACAATAACCACATAATCATCGTCTCGTCACATCGTCTTGTCGCATACGCATGAAAGTACACAAAGAATCCGAATAAGGGACTACCATGTAGTACTTTGAACATCCTACAAGAATCTAACTATAAAGATAGATAGATACTTTACGGATTTAGTTTAGTCACTTGTCTTGTCTCATACGCATTAAAGTACACAAAGAATCCAAATAAAGGACTACCATATAGTACTTTAAACATCCTACAAGAATCTAATTATATAGATAAATAGATACTTTATGGATTTAGTTTAGTCACTTATCTTGTCACATTCGCATTAAAGTACACAAAGAATCCAAATAAAGGACTACCATTTAGTACTTTAAACACCCTACAAGAATCTAACTATAAAGATAGATAGATACTTTAATGATTTGGTTTGGTCACATCGCCTTGTCTCATTGAATCACAAAATCCTAAATCCCACTGGTGATTCGGATAAGGCTATGAAAGGTAATACAACAAGCACACTTATATATAGGAAGTACCAGCGGCGTATCCACCATGTCCTTATTGTATTACTCAAGTTTTGTTATCTAAATCACCAAGCACATCTTAGAAATCCCACTAAGAAGATAGGAAGATTTAAGAATGTACTTCAGATATTCTACGAAAATCTGACTATGAAGATAGAAAGATCCTACAAGGATTTGGTTCGTGTCATCAATCATCGTATTTGCATAATAGGAATTTATACACAAAAAGTACTTAGTAAACACATACATACCATACATTTGAGAAAATTCGGTTACTCATATGAATCACCCCAAAAATTTTGAAAAACATAAAAGAGGAGAGCTATGTACTCACTTGGTATTGCGTATAGGTCTTGTTCAAATGATATAACAAAGCTCAAAGGATCAAGAGTTCAATGTTGAAGTGGTTCCTAGTGTATCAGATACTATGTATTAGTGTTGAAACTTGAAAACAAGAGATCGGCTAGAATGAAGTCCTATAAACCAAACGAGTGTTGGAACTCATATCAAATGGTTTACTAAACTTAACATTCTGATTTGGAATGATTCCTAAGTTTTTTTTTTGACCGGTTATGACCCGTTACGCTACTTTAACGTGCCATTTGCGTAAAAACGCATTCGGATGGTCAAACTAGTCTTATGATAAGTCTTATATGCCAAAATAAGTTTAATAAAGTTGCAACATCAGTTTATATGTCAAAAAAGTTGGTTACATATGCTTAATATGGATTTATGCGCAAAAAGGGCATTTTGGTCATTATTAAGGGCATAATATGCGACTTATCATAACACTAACCAAACGACGTGACCATAAGGTATAACCTCAAAGGTTTATTCCCTATACAACTATGGTCACTAATATGTGTTTGGTCGGACCCTGAGATCGACCAAACGGGTCGGATTCGAAAGTCAAAGCGATGGTCAAGACCGCTCGGCTTACGACCCAAAATAAGCACTAAACTAGAAGTGACGGGTTAGACATGTCAAAACATGTCTAACTAAGTTATAAAAATGTTTTGATATCAAAACTTGGTGTTTTGATACCCGAAAATAGTTTCGTCGTAAAATGCACGTAATGCGCACTTTTGGCTGAAACTTTGACTCGTCACTTCGACTAGTAAACGTGGTAATCAGTAGGCATGATCGCTATGGATCATAACCATCATGATTACGATCACGTTGCAAAGTTCAATTGAACTTTGCTTTGACCAATTATGGTCAGAACTGAAAGTCAAACAGAAAGTCAAAATGTTTGACTTTTAGCTCAAAATAAGCTAAAAGAAATGAATAAGGCTAGTTAGAACACTTACTTGTGCTCAAGGCAGCCAAGGATGCACAGATGGTAGCACTCCAACTTAGAGCAAGGAGATGAAAAAAAGAATTGAGCAAAGAACAAGTGAAACTTGATGGCTATTTATAGTTGTAGAGGATGAACAAGATCAAGACAAGTGTTATGAGGTTTTGTAGGATCAAAACATGTGTCTAGTAAGGTGTTGCAACCAGAGGGAGTGTGGCAAATTCGAGTTCTAGGCGTCCAAGAAGTGAATCAAGAAGCTGCCAAGTAGCTGCAACAATCTGCTGAGCTGGGGACCCCTTACGGACCGTAAGGGGTTCTGTCATACGGTCCGTAAGCCTAGGTCTGGGGGCTGAAGTTTGCTTTTTGGCAGCTTTGGCCCCTGGAGTTGTATTGTCGCGTTTTGTCGTTTCTAACACCCGTTAAACTAATTTCTAAGCTTTATAGGGATGAATAAACTTAGGGAACTTGAAATATGTCCAAAAATGTTATGGATGCCGGTTCCTTCGGTTGTACGGTTACGCGGTTCACTTAATTACGACGAACGCCATAATTAACGCGAAAATGACCGTAACTGCGTAACGTTTGATGTTATTTCATTCCAATCATTATAATACAAGATTTTAATGATTGAAAAAATTTTTGGATGTACGTATGTGTTCCGTATTAAGAAATACACGAATTGGCGTACTTTTGCAGATTTTGCAAATAGTCCCTGGAGTTAGAATGGCGTGTTTTTGTCATACCGAAGCCCTTAAAAGTTATTTATAAGTTATGTAAGGTATTTAAGGTATGTTAAGCTTATGTCCTCATCCCGGTGTGTACGTTATGTTAAACGGGTTACGTTTAAGTATCAGTTATCGGAATGCCTTCAAAGAAAAAGTTTTTGTTTTTCTTAAAGCCCGAAATTTTGGCATAAGGATTACAATTCATATGTGTCTATCACTATTTTCATGATTTCAAAACACTATACATGGTTTAATACCTTGTATACATAGTACATGGTTTATATACACAACACGCTTACATTCTACTAAACTTGATGGTGCGTTGAATATGACAATGATACATTCATTAACATTGATCACGTCGAACGGTAGTATGTTATGGTACCATAGGATTGACAACCCCATTCCCGCTTCCAAGGTCTGTTTGGAAGTTACCTCTAGGAATGACAGAAACCGAGTGACATAATTAATAAACCTATATTTTTATAAAGGTTTATCCGACAGTCAACAAGGCATGAATGTATTCGCCAACATAATATACTTGTTTTATACAATAAGGCAATTGTTTTATACAAGACAAAACTCTTTGGTTTAAACAAGACATTTTGTTTACCAATGACATCAGGTTTATACAAGATAAGTTATTTGTTTGGTTTATACAAGACAAGTCATATGTTTGGTTATATAAAACAAATCCTTTTGATGGCCTATACAAGACAAGACATTTTAATTGGTTATTACAAAGACAAAATTGGTTATTAAGTTCACCATTTACTATTTCCTTTAAAATCGAATGTTTTCTCAAATTGTTCTACAAAAGAAACACTTTTTGTCAAAGATTCATGGCTACTCTTGAAATTGCTTCAACATTTTCTTTTAACTCTCAAAGCCATGGGTTTTGACCACAAAGCCTATGTTACTTACCAGCATTCAATGTTAACATTATTTTCGCATATGTTTGAGGTACTAATGTATGATTGCTAAAGCATGCTACACGTAGGATGGACACGGGCCTTAGTTTTATACAATAAGGCAATTGTTTTATACAAGACAAAACTCTTTGGTTTAAACAAGACATTTTGTTTACCAAATACATTAGGTTTATACAAGACAAGTCATCTGTTTGTTTTATGCAAGACAAGTCATATGTTTGGTTATACAAAACAAATCCTTTTGGTGGTCTATACAAGACAAGACATTTTGATTGGTTATTACAAAGACAAAATTGGTTATTAAGTTCACCATTCACTATTTCCTTTAAATTCGAATGTTTTCTCATACGGTTTTACAAAAGAAACACTATTTGTCAAAGATTCATGGCTACTCTTGAAATTGCTGTAACTTTTTCTTTTAACTCTCAAAGCCATGGGTTTTGACCACAAAGCCTATGTTACTTACCAGCATTCAATGTTAATATTATTTTCGCATATGTTTCGGGTACTAATGTATGATTGCTAAAGCATGCTACACGTAGGATGGAGACGGGCCTTAGTTTTATACAATAAGGCAATTGTTTTATACAAGACAAAACTCTTTGGTTTAAACAAGACATTTTGTTTACCAAAGACATTAGGTTTATACAAGAAAAGTCATCTGTTTGGTTTATACAAGACAAGTCATATGTTTGGTTATACAAAACAAATCCTTTTGATGGTCTATACAAGACAAGACATTTTGATTGGTTATTACAAAGACATAATTGGGTATTAAGTTAACCATTCACTATTTCCTTTAAAATCGAATGTTTTCTCAATACGGTTTTACAAAAGAAACACTTTTTTGTCAAATATTCATGGCTATTCTTGAAATTTCTTAAACATTTTCTTTTAACACTCAAAGCCATGAGTTTTGACCACAAAACCTATGTTACATACCAACATTCAATGTTGACATTATTTTCACATATGTTTCAGGTACTAATTTATGATTAGTAAAGCATGCTACACATAGGATGGACTCGGGCCTTAGTTTACTTTAAACTTAAAGACAATTGATTGTATTTTGTTTTTTGTTATCCAAAGACAATGTAAATTATTAACTAAATAAAACAAAACCTCGAATACCATGTGTTTGAAACAATTTATGTAACGTGATTCACTGAAGTTTCCGCCACAGTTTGTTGTTTTACGCGGTCGGGGTGATACAGAGATTGGTATCAGAGCCATGGTCATAGGGAATTAGTTTATTAGTAATGTTGTTGACCTATACTGTAACCTTCCTAGAACACAAGTGTTCCCTCTAATCCTTTTCATTATTTTGGCTAGTAATGAGCCAAAAGTCAAGCAGTTTGTTTTTCTATTTGACTTTAGGTTATGAACATTTTGGTCAAGTCAAAGTTCAAATTAAACATTGCAACGTGAGCGTAATAATAAAGGCGTTAATCCCTTGTGATTACACTCTTTGATCATCACGTTTGGTAGACGAAATGACGAGTCAAATATTTACGAGATAAAAGTAAAAAATACTTAAAATTTGCATTTTACAATGAGAGTGTTTTCGGGTATTAGAACTTTAAGTTTTAACACCAAATAAGTATTATAACATTATTAGACATGTTCTAACATATCTAACTCGTCATTTCTAGTTTACCGCTTTTTCCCTAGTCGAAAGTCGAGCGATTTGACTTTCGCTTTGACTTTTCGAATCTGCCTTTGATCGAATTCTCCTACAACAACAGTTATAACTCTAGCATCAACATGGCTCCATCGAAGCTCCCTATGGTCGAAAATGTCGTTCACCTGTCTGTTGAAATGAAGTTGGTGAAACTCAATTCACCGAGCCTGAACTCATTCTAGAAACAACAGATAAAATTAAGAAAAATTGCGATAACATTTTGACACCTAGAAGTCGTCCAAAGAGTTATGCTGACAAACGACACAAGCCTTTGGAATTCCAAATTAGCGATCGTGTCCTCCTCAAGGTATTCCCTTGGAAAGGTGTCGTTAGATTTGGAAAAAGAGGAAAACTTTCACCTCGATATGTGGGAGCTTTTAAGATCATTGAAAGGATCGGTAAGGTAGCCTACAAACTCAAACTACCTCCTGAACTCGGGAACGTTCATCCAACTTTCTAGGTGTCTAACTTGAAAAAGTGTTTAACTGATGAAAACCTCCACATTCCTCTTGATGAAATCCACATTGATGACACTATGCATCAAGAAACCTGTGGAGATTATGGATCGTGAAGTCAAGAAACTTAAGCGTTGACGAATACGGATTGTTAAAGTTTGCTTGGAATCCAAACGTGGCCTAGAGTTTACCTGGGAGTGAAAGGATCAAATGAAAGCGAAATACTAGCATCTTTTATTCCTCCAAGTCTACTATGATTAAATTTCAAGAAGGAATTTTCTAAAGTAGGGAAGACTGTGACATTTACAATTTTTGAACATTATACAATTTCGATCATTTTCTTATTCAATAAAATGTTATATTTATTTACGAAATACGTAATCGTATGATCGAGCGAAACGATATTCAGAACAAGATCCAAGTTTCATATGCCTTAATATCGATCGTGTAGCTTAAATATTAGGTTAGAGGGTTAGAAATGACAAAAATGCAATAATACAAGTCCAGGGGCCAAAACTGTCAAAAGTAAAGGTTCAAATTTTTTTTCTTAGCCTCCAAGTTCTGCCATCCATCTCCTTATTCTGTCACCTAGCACGTATTTGCCACGTTTCTCCTGGTTCAAACACCTCATTAGACACTTGTTATCATCTAAAGATCATTGCAAACACGTGGCATCATCTTGTGAGCTTAAAACAAGTATAAATAGACGGCAAGAACCTCATTTCAACTTGCTCATTTCTAAATCCTTTTTCTCTATTCTCTTCTGGAGTTTGCTTCTTCATAGAGACTTCCTACTGAGTTCATAATCTTCCTAGAACACAAATAAGTGTTCTCTCTAGTTCTTTTCATTATTTTGGCTAGTTATGAGCCAAAAGTCATGTAGTTTGAATTTCTATTTGACTTTCGGTTCTGACCATTTTGTTAAGTCAAATTTTAAATTGAACTTTGCGACGTGACCGTAATAATAAAGGTGTTAATCCCTTATGATTACACCCTCTGATCATCACGTTTATTTGGCGAAATGACGAGTCAAACTTATACGAAATAAAAGTAAAAAATGCTTAAAATTTGCATTTTACGACAAAAGTGTTTTTAGGTATTAAAACTTAAAGTTTTAACACCAAATAAGTTTTATAACATTATTAGACATGTTCTAACATATCTAACTCGTCATTTCTAGTTTAGCGCTTTTTCCGAATCTGACCCGTTTGGTCGACCTTAGGATCCGATCAAGCCCACTTATATGACCATTATAATATATACCTTATGGTCATGTCATTTGCTTAGTCAAATGACGAGTGAATTATATATGCTTTTAAATTGTCGAAAATGCCCTTTTGGAACAAAATTAGTTTTAAACACATAAAATCATTGTTTTTGACATCTAAACTAATCATAAAACATTATTAAACATGTTTTGACATATCGGACTCGTCATATAAGTCATTCGACCATCCGAACCCGTATTTACACTTACGACCAATTAAAGTGGCATAAACCACTTTAACAAGTCATAAGGACTCAAAACACCTAGAAACCCTTTCCAAATCAGAATGTAGGGATAATAAACCATATTATATGCTCGTTTAATTAATGAACCACATTCTATCCAAACTTTCGTTTAATTCTCGATACACACTAACCAAAATTATCCGACATATTAGGAAACACTTGAAACATTGAGCTTTGCTTAATCATTTGAAAAAGCCATATACGCAATCCATGTAAGTAGATAGTTCCCTTCTTTTACATTTTTCAAATGTTTTGGGGTGATTCATATGTGCCTATCACTATTTTCCTATGATTTCAAAACACTATACATGGTTTAAACATCTAGTATACATAGTACATGGTGTATATACACAACACACTTACATTGTACTAAACTTGATGGTGCGTTGAATATGACAATGACACATTCATTAACATTGATCATGCCGACCGGTAGTATGTTATGGTACCATGGGATTCACAACCTCATTCCCGCTTCCTAGGTCTGTTTGGAAGTTACCTCTAGGAATGATAGAAACTGAGTGTCATAATTAATAAAATTTTACTTTTATAAAGGTTTGTCCGTTAGTCAACAAGGCTTGAATGTATTCGCTAACATATTATACTTGTTTTATATAATAAGGCAATTGTTTTATACAAGATAAAACTCTTTGGTTTAAACAAGACACAAGCCTTTGGAATTCCAAATTAGCGATCGCGTCCTTCTCAAGGTATCCCTTGGAAAGGTGTGGTTAGATTTAGAAAGAAAGGAAAACTTTTACCTTGATATGTGGGAGCTTTTAATATCATTGAAAGGATCGGAAAGGTAGCCTACAAACTCGAACTCCCTCCTGAACTTGGGAATGTTCATCCAACTTTCTAGGTGTCAAAGGTGTTTAACTAATGAAAACCTTCACATTCCTCTTGATGAAATCCACATTGATGACAATATGCACTTTGTCAAGAAACCTGTGGAGATTATGGACCGTGAAGTCAAGAAACTCAAGCGTTGACGAACACCGATTGTTAAAGTTCGCTGGAAATACAAACGTGGCCCAGAGTTTACCTGGGAACGAGAGGATCAAATGAAAGCGAAATACCAACATCGTTTATTCTCACAAGTCTACTATGATTAAATTTCAAGAAGGAATTTTCTAAAGTAGGGGAGACTGTGACATTTACAATTTTTGAACATTATACAATTTCGATCATTTTCTTATTCAATAAAATGTTATATTTTATTTACGAAATACGTAACGGTATGATCGAGCAAAATGATATTCAGAACAAGATTCAAGTTTCATATGCCTTAATACCCATCAGTAGCTTAAATATTAGGTTAGAAATGACAAAAATGCGATAATACAAGTCCAGGGGCCAAAACTGTCAAAAGTAAAAGTTCATAATTTTTGTTTAGCCTCCAAGTTCTGCCATCCATCTCCTTATTCTGCCACCTAGCAAGTATTTGCCACCTTTCTCCTGGTTCAAACACCTTATTAGACACTTGTTATCATCTAAAGATCATTGCAAACACATGGCATGATATTGTGAGCTTGAAACAAGTATAATAGATGGCAAGAACCTCATTTCAACTTGCTCATTTCTAAATCCTTTTTCTCTATTCTCTTCTGGAGTTTGCTTCTTCATAGAGGCCTCATACTGAGTTCATAATCTTCCAAATAAGTGTTCTCTCTAGTTCTTTTCATTATTTTGGCTAGTTATGATCCAAAAGTCAAGTAGTTTGAATTTCTGTTTGACTTTCGGTTCTAACCATTTTGGTCAAGTCAAAGTTCAAATTGAACTTTGCTACGTGACCGTAATAATAAAGGTGTTAACCCCTTGTGATTACACCATCTGATCATCACAGTTGGGGTCGTGGTCCTAGAAATGATGGAGATCAAGTTATTGAGGTAAAGAGTTCTATACTAGAACAATTTAACACAAACAATATTAATCGTAATTTTTTTTCCTTATTGGATTTCTAAATCTAATCTTCCATGTCTCATCAGATAACATTCGATAAGGAATAAGAAGTTAATGGCTTTAGTGGCACGGTTGCATTATCAGGGGGGGATAAGCCTGGTTTCATAATAATATCATCAATATCATTTGTGACTAATAAAAAAACCCATGGGCCATTTGGGACAATAAGAGGTGACCCTTTTACAGTATCATGGGAGGATACTACATGTGGATTTTACGGCCTTTGTGGGGGTTATCTTGATAGCAATGGTTGTCTATTTAAAGGCTATTAGACAGTGGAGGAAGTCTGGTTCAAGTCGTGTGAGTAATCTGGGATTGCGAGTGTGTAGTCACTAGTCACAAATCAATATACCTTATTAAGCAAACTTGATTTTTACCCTTTTGGTAATTTTATCATACGTATACATTTTTATGCATTATGTACAAGAGAGATAGCCATTTTAGAGGGGACAAACTTGAACATTATTCAAAATTTTAAGACACTCTGAGTATAATCTAGAGATTTCATCTATGTAATCCACGCCCCATCAATTAAACCTGAATTCAATCCCCCCACTTGTGGCCTAGTGGTAGAAGACTTGGATTTTTCGATGGAGACTAAAGTTCAAATCCCACTTTTGTCATATTGGGGTGGATATTGGGCAATGATGGTGACAAACCCACCGGGGGGGTTCGATCCTGAGCCACACCCCAGTTTTTCATCCGGCTGTTACTTTAGCGAGGCAACTCGTGTGGAGGCAGTACGGTTTCCAGTGGAACGCCATAACCAAGTCTAGTTAACCTAATGCGGACCTGATTAAGACGACGTAGTCTGGATAAATCTTAATTATGCTCACCGTTTAGACGGTGTGACGTTGGGTAGCTCAAAATGTAATTCACCGTTCAAACAAATTAAACCTGAATTCAATCTGCAATCAATTTCACCTGTTGCATTCCCATCAACAGCCATCCATCTTCAATAAAAAACCTTGAATCGTTTGCCTCTTCCCATCTCTTTCTTCACTCCTCAAAACCCACCCACTCATCTTCGGATTCTTCAGATACTATGGTGGTACATTACATCTTCACTGAATCGATAAAGATTGAGAAACCGGTGTCTGCGGCGGTGGTGATTGTGCTGCCGTTCAGTGATTCAAGGTAAGTAGCAATCAATTATTACAATAGATTTGATGTTTAGAAATGATTTGATGTTGCGATTTCAATTAACTTCTGAAATGTACTGCCTAAGAGCTATATGAACAAGTCCTTGTCGATCAGGCAAGACGAGTACAAACTGGGATCAGATCCGATTACTCTTGATCATGTACATGATCCATGACTTCAATTTGCCAAATTTTAAGGTTTTTTTTTTCATTTAACTAATGAGAAATTAACAGCAGTTGATTAAGGCTTTTTATTTGCACATACACTGGTATTACTTATGCCGTAAATGGTCGGTTTGAACATGTGATGCAACCTAACGTAATACAAAACGATTGATACACTGACGAAAACAAGTACAAAGGTGTAATTGCCGACCCTGCCGCAACGCACAGCCTCCACAATGGCAATGGTAAATTCTCTCTCATTACGTTATTTTATGGAACAGTGTTTTTGTTGAGATGATGGTGATTTAGTTGAATGATTTATTTAGGTTTTTTAAGTTTGCAGTTGTGGAAAGAAGCAATGAATTCTCCAAACATCTACAAGCACATTTTATTAACAGTAGGTATATGAAGGTCTGTAGTTTATGTTAATTAAGTGGTAAAATAGTTGATTAAAGAGGTTATTACATCATTGAATTTACACATATGTGCTTTTGTTTTGATGTAGATTGTTTTTGTCATATTTTTCTCATATTAGATGGCTTAACAAATTATATGTATTTCTTTGTGTACTTAGTAGTTATTTCTTTTAGTTTGATTATATTGGACCTTTATATGCATTTCTTTGTGTTGTTAATAGTTTGATTATATTGGACCTTTATATGCATTTCTTTATGTCGTTAATAGTCATACTTAAAAGTTGTTGCAGCGATTACAATTGCAAAGGTAAATGTTGCCTCTTTTTGTAGTCTTAAGTTTCAAGTTTCAGTTATTAACGGTTCATAGTTCAGGCTAACGGGTTGGGTTTTACACAGGGGTAGTTAAGTTGTTGATTTGATAAGGATGGTTTCCTGGTAAATAGATCATTACGGGTCAATTTAGAAACATTGGACACTTTGACTTTCTAAAGTCAAACACCACATTAGGTGCAGATTAAAACAAAATTATTTCACGGGGCGAATTAGCATGTCAGGTGTGCCACTACTCATACACATAGCATATAAGGTTTATATCTTAAATTAACTAATAATCCTATTTCATTAATATACACATAGCAAGGTATGTTTTGTTGCTTTCACTATTAGATGGCTGAATTTGTATGTTACAAATATGTCCATCCTTTTAATATTCAATGATGCAATTTATTAACAGGGGCAGGGCAAGTGAATTGGATGAGCACTTGCATAAGACAGATACATATTATGATGGTGTAATTACAAAGAAAACCAAACCCACCTCGGTCCCTCTCCATTCCTGTCGCTACTCGGCAGCCACTGAAAACACCGCATCACCCCCCACCGTCGTTGCACACGTTTGTTTTTCCAGGCCACGTGACAAAACCTCCTACCCTATCCTATTATACAGTAGAAGCAAAACCAACACCACCACTAATCATCTCATCCGTGTGCCACCGTCACCGACCACAAAGCACTATAGAAAGTTTCAACCGACGATCTTTCTGGGACAACCTTTTTCAAGATATGTGAGTTTAGCAATTATTGACGAATGCACTCCTAGAAACTGTTTTTACATATTATTACATATATGTATTTATACATAGTTAATTTCAACACTATGGGGCCACATTTGGTATGAAGATGAAGACATAATTATGAGGTTATATTTGCCTACACTGTTTTCTCTTCATCCTCATTCGTGGGACGCTATAGCCACACTTCATAAGGGTATCGTTTTTTTTTTCAGTTCTCGTCTTACTAAATTAAGTCCAGTTGTTCTATAGTTACCCAGTTTTTTCTTACTTTTTTCATCCTGCTGTTTGATATTTTGGTTGCCATTATTACTCACCTGCCTTTTATTTATTTAATAAATATGTTCTTTTACATGCTTGAAGTGTTATTTATTTTTCTTCAGCTAGGCATCTCATGAATTTTTAAGGGATAATAAAGAGCTCATCAATGTGTCAGGTATTGGTGGAATGCTATTAGAAATGTTCATCAGGACTTTGAAGAATTGGGTGCTAATGCTGTGTTATTGCATTATATTTATGGGTAATTCAAGATATAATGTGAAATTGTAAGTTGTTTGGATCTTTCAGTGCCTTATATGTAAGAAAATATTAAGAGTTACAATTGAAAGCAAAAATTGAGTCATAATGATTTATTGTATATTTTATGAAATAGAGTTTCCCTATTTATCTGATCTATAATTTGAACAAGAACATTTAGGAAGAAATGTGGAAGAGGAAGAAGCAAAGCAAATTGAACTTACAGAAACATAAAGGTTTTGTTTTTTTTTCTCTGTAAAGTTTCGGGCATGCTAATGTTTTTGGCGGCGCAACGCTCGCGGGCTTTCCACTATATAAATAATGTTTGTTGTGTTTTTTTTTTCTGTTTAGCAATATGTTGCGCTTTATTGTTGCATATTTAAACTTTGTAATGTGATGAATAAAGATTCGACTTCTTCCATCATTTAGCAAATGTATGTGAACAAAAACCTTGAATGCTATTTTTAGTATATTTAAGTTGTTCATTGCTTTCTTTGGTTGTTAAAAGCTCAATATATTACATCACGATGTCCAAGGTACTCTCATGTTGTTTAACGATATGGATACATAGTTCTTGGTCATGTGGAAGTACTTCCATTAGGGATGTCTACATGTTTATATCAAGTTAGTTTTATTACTTTTTGTTTTGTTTTTCTTTAAAATATTGTAGCTTAAACTAGGTTTAGACTACTAATTAACCTCATGGTTTGTTGGTTCTTCAATGGGCATCAGGGATTTCTATGTTTATGAATTAGATGGGTTGAGACTTTCATCTTTTGATTCCCAAAACAAATCAGAAATATCTAAAACTAAGTATAATTCCACTTTATCTAAATTATAAATACTTCATGTATGTATTTAAACTATTGCAGAAATTTAGTGAATGAGTTCATTCCATTTTTAGCAACTAAACACAAAAATCGAAATATCATACATTACTGCTTAATTAATTGTTTGTGATCGGCAATATACTTGGAAACCGGTCTTTAAAGCCAACGTGTAAGCGTTTGCAAATCATATCATCACCAATGTGCAGCAATATGCCCATTTCGGCCAATTTTAGCCATCCAAGCATCAATCAGTATATTTTCTACATCTTTTTTTACCGGAACCATTTACTACTATGTTTGGTTTTTGTTGTGAATTTGTTATGTATAGCCATTTGTTAAAAAAAAATTAAAGAAAGAGGATTTCCATTTTTATCCGATTAAACATATTCAAATTTACAAAATACAAATACAAATCAAAACAGAAGTTTTAGACGTGGCAATTGCAAGGAAAGTTTCAGATAGCCACTAAAAGTAATATGTGGAATGTAATATATTCCTCTTCATCATATCGTTGAACCCCTTGTCTTGGCTTTTCCTCAGGAAAAGACGGTGTTTAGCTTTTCTTTTCTTTTTTTCCTAAAACAACAGTATGTGCTACTAGCACATTTACCATCTTTCAATTCAAGTTGCCGAACTTGCGTTTTGTACTCTAGATGTTCATCGTGCTTAGCTTCTGTGATACCCATGACGAACCAGGTACGCCTTAGTTGGTCCTAAACTTTAAGTCATGCTTACAACAATAATTGCACGTAAACTTGTAAACTTGCATGACTTGTGTGCGATGCTAAACAATATCGGTAATGTCTCGGAGGAATCCGAGAACACGTCATGGTTAACATGACACTATTAAAGACCCACGATGTGAGGTTGGTGTCCCTAGCCTTTAACAAAATGTTAAACGGGGACTTAACGTTTAACAGTGCATTAAACATTCGATCATGATTATTAGGCCAATGGTAGGGCCCTTTATGATTCTGAGTTCACGAAACATCTTCATTATGTGCCATAGACTATCACATAAGATTAGAAGTAAAGCGGAGCTCGGGCACGCAAAACGAGGCGGTACCCGGTTAGGGAAACGCTTTGTTTTAAGAGTGACGAAAGGCAAACCAAACATGCAATGAACGGTCGATCAAACCTAAAAACACTTAAACCAACGAAATACGAGGTTTTTATGATTAAAACGTAACCGTGCTCGGGTTTCAAAACGGTTATGCTCAGTTTTTAAAATCGAGTATCTGACACTAAGAAAGCGAAAAACGGAGCCGAAAACGAACCTAAACGCAACACCGAAGATAAACATCATCTTTTAACACGTTTTACAAAGCACGCGGTGGCCCAAAGTGGGGTAGGGGCACCCCACATGTGAACCGGCCCCCATATATATATATATATATATATATATATATATATATATATATATATATATATATATATATATTTTTTTTTTCTTCTTTTAATTCTTCCATTTTTCTCCAAATTTCCAATGAAACCTGCCATAAATACTTTGAAATCAGCTGATCATTCCTAAATCCTTCACTAAATCAAGGTAATTTCACAAGTTTTAAGTGGTTTTGATTGTTATTTCTTGATTAAACGCGATTTATAACCAAAAAACTCATTTTAATCCATGAATTTGGATGGTTTAAACAAGTTCTTGGCTGAATAAGAACACCTTCTGAATCCCCAGGTGTTATATGATAGCCAAGAACATGAAACTTCAGGTTTTGATACCCTAAACACCTATTCGACCAAAAACGCGTAACAAAGTTCTAGACCGAAAAGCCATGAAACAAGGCTAAATTGATCTAAGTTCTAGCATATTTAGATTGTACTTGATGTTTAGTTACTGAATATAGAATCCACACACTTCTAGACTCACAAGGAACGCTTGGAAACAAAGCCTGCGCTAGGTATAACGTCCGAAAACCGAATATAGCATAGGCAGAAAATTGTTTGCTTATAACTTGGTCTGTGATTCTTGGATTGAGCTGAAATTTGGTATGGTGATGTAGGTATGGACAGGAGTGTCCACGTAAAATTTTAGAATTTTAGAATTTTCTACGATTTTTAGTGAATTTTTTATTGTTTTACCAAAACAATTCCAGAAAAAAAATACAAAACAGAGTCAATAAATCACCAAAATTTACCTGAACACTAAGCAACATATAAAAAAAGTTTTGGGAAATTCGTAGTCTATTGCTTGAGTTTTGATTCGGATTAAAAATCCGTGTTTTCGGGTTTTCTGTAGCCGGAAACGCACCAAAACCAAATCGGAAAAATCTCAATTTTTTATGAGAAGTTCTTGGACATGTAAGGGATGTTCTGGAATGTTTTGGGAATTTTTGGACCACAGATGATAATTAATGATAATTATTTGGCTGAATATTGTTTTACAAAAAAAAATATTTAAATAGTTAAAATGATTAAATAAATTCCCAAATTATTTTTCCCATAATCTACATATTTTTACTGACTTGTACAAAAATTTACAAATTTTTATTCAAAATATGAATTAAACGGGAATTTACGGAATTAAAAACGGGTCATTTAAATTAATTTCGGCAGTTTAACGGATAACGAACCTGTCGGAACCGGGAACTGAGCAAACCCGACTAGTACTATAATTGGAACACCGGAGTATTCCGGGAGGTTCCAGGGCAGATTGGACACTAGGGGTGTGTCCTAGGCCAGTTCGGGAGAATCCCTGGCAGCGGGAATGGAAACTCAAATTTGAGCAACCTAGACTCCCTAAACACCCAAACTCCCTTAATGAAAAGTTAATCATTCTTAAATAACATCGCATTGGCACTATTGGTATTCCCATACCATTATCTGAACATGTTAAACAACCGACTTTTGCTGGCACACGAAACGATGCCCGAAAGCCAAACTGAAAACTAATACTACCCTGACCTCCATCACCATACCAGTGTCCTATAGACCCAATCGGGGTAAAAACTCCTGACCGAATCCAAGTTATAACCATTACCAACCTAGATACTGATTTGAGTCCATACTTGCATACTTGCTATTAAAGTTGATCCAGTTGCTTTATCACTCTTTGTTGAGACTACTACTCGCACTGTGAGTTTTCACTTCTCCACTTTTGAATTGTTTTACTGTTTTCTGTGGACTTGCATGTTACAAACTGTGTTAATTACACCAACTTGTGGGTGAGTTTTCACTTCCCCACTTTTGAATTGTTTTATTTTTTCTGGGGACTTGCATGTTACAAACTGTGTTAATTACACCAACTTGTGGGTGAGTTCTCACTTCCCCACTTTTAAACTGTTTTACTGTTTTCTGGGGTGACTTGCATGTTACCAACTTTGTTAATTGCACCAACTTATGATGTGAATTACCTAACACACGAATAATCCCCAACTAGTGCACGTGATTACCGTAAGCCGTGGGCAGTGGATAGTACTATTGGTCTGACAAACCCAGTTGCTGCGACCGGACTGTATCCTGGCAACAGGCAACTGCACGCGTCCTAAACTCGGTTATGTTGTTAGCATAACTACATCTGGGGCGTTGGACTGCACGTGACGCAGTGAATGGGCTGAGGTGTCGAACGTGACACGACCTGGTGTGTTGAGGTGTCGAACGTTACACAGCACAGTTATAATAGTCAAGGTTTCATGGGTGCATACTCGTGTAATTCCATCTGTGATCTGTGACCTATGACCAGTGCAATTAAACTTGTTAAAACATATTGTTCCACAACAACAAAACCAGTGGAACTCTCCAGCAGCGTTTAGTTGACCCTTTTTAAAACTAACATACATTTCAGGTAAAACTAAGCAGCGTTTAGAACCGTATCCCTTCCTCGACATTCAATAGTTTTCACAAGTGGAATTGAATAAAGTAGGAACAAAATGTTATAAAATTATAGAAAATAACATTTTTTTTATTTAATGGCAACAGTTGCTCCTACCCAATTACACCAATAATCGTAAATTAATCTCCTATGCTCAGGTTTAAACCTAGAATCTCTCCTCTAAGACGTAATGCCTCTACCATGTGGGCTAACCTCACTTTTCCAAAAAAGAAAATAACTAGTATTTTGCATCAAAGTATATATTGCACAAAATGTGTAAACGAAAATAAAATGGTATTGAACATGTGACCTAAAAGAGCTCACTTATTGATTGTTCGTGGACTAGTGGGGAGTGATGAAGATATCCTTTGTCACTCCCATGTTATCTTTACGTAAATTACTGATTAAAAGAAGACCGGATACGAGTGTTTCCATATAAATCCACGAGACACTATTCCTTTTAACCACATTCAATTGCGAGAGGTTAGACGTGAGAAGGTGTGAAGAGACGAAAGCTTGGAAGGTATGAACCATTTAAATGTTAGACATATTCAATTTATATTTTAGTTAAGCAACAATTCTCTCTCTTTGTTTCACTATGGAA
This sequence comes from Scalesia atractyloides, assembly GCA_947069175.1. Lineage (NCBI taxonomy): Eukaryota > Viridiplantae > Streptophyta > Magnoliopsida > Asterales > Asteraceae > Scalesia > Scalesia atractyloides. The sequence continues at coordinate 43,244,448 of CAMTDV010000010.1, forward strand.
GGAGAACCACAAAACACGAACAATCCACCTATCGAGACAAACACAAAACAAGCGGGAATTATTGGTCGTCATCTGGGAAGTCTCCATAATAAATGGTCTTTCCAACTTGAGAAAAATCATCATCAAAAGAATATAAGAATTAATCATGGTGATCTCATTTACTCTCTAATATTCACTGCAGAGAATCTGTTTCAAATCTTAGTGAGAATAGGGTTTTGACTAAATATTTTGGACATCAATATTTATATTTATACATGTGTTATGTAAATAATTATTCCCGGGATTGTGGTCTACGTTGTTAAAGCTTCATAACTAACCAAACTATGTCCAACATGGAGCTGAGATGAATGAGATGTGGGCGCTTGAAGTTGTATGTTTTGAACAAACAAAGATGAAAAAATATTGGATTGAGCTTTGTCAATTTGTTCCACATAGGTGGGATGACAAAACATGAAATGGTTTATGGCATACACTAGTGGGACCTTATGGGGTGAAAAAGGCAAGAATGAAATCTCAATCATGGATTCCGAAAAAGAGTTCATCTTCATCAGAAACTGTCAAACCAACTAGTTTAGTCAAAACCAAAGATTATAATCAAACAAATACTGACCAGTGGGTTCCAAAGAAAGATTTGAAAATTCCTACTTTTGATATCTCAAATCCACCAAAGACCGAAAAGGCTTGGGTTTCCCTTTTTAAGTAATCGCTTTTAGTGGAGCTTCTTAGCACATGACGGGGATGCGTGCCTTATTATATGACATTAAAGCTATCAATGGAGGCTACGTTGGATTTTCTAGAAATCAAGGTGGAAGAATCATCAGTGAAGGAAAATTATCTAATGGTTTGGTATCTTTCGATAAGGTCAACTACATTGCTGAATTGGAGAATAATCTTCTGAGTATCTCCTAGATTTGTGATAAGAAGTTCACCACTCATTTCAAGGACAAGGAATGCATGATAATAAAGTCGGGTTTCAAGCCTCCAGAAGAAGAAGAATGGATTCTTATGCGCGCCCCGCGAGAGAATGATTTGTACGTGCTTGATATGGGTATTGCCACAACTACATCAAAGTCGGCACAATGCTTTGTCTTGAAGGCCACAGAAAAAGAGTCGATTTTATGGCATAGAAAGATGGGTCACATTCACTTAAGAAAGATGAATCTCCTAGTTCACAACAATTTGGTGGAAGGAGTTAAACTGAAGAGCTTTCACATGAACGACAATTTCTTAAGCTGCAAGAAAGGAAAGCAGATCAAAAAGATCCGAAAAGGCTTCTGAACTCCATAAAGCTTCCACTAGAATGACTACATATGGATCTTTTTGGACCAGTAAATGTAAAAAGCATTTCAGGAGATCTATATTGTCTAGTTGTTACAGATGATTACTCGATATTTTCATGGGTATTCTTTCAAGAAAGAAAAGATGAAACATTTCAGAATCTGATGATACTTTTCTGAAAGCTTAAAAATCTGTATCACTTACCAATCAGAAGGATTCGAAGTGACAATGGTACAGAATTCAAGAATAACCGCATGACTGAGTTTTGCAACGAGAATGAAATTCTTCGTGAATTCAGAGCTCCTTATACTCCACAACAAAACGGAGTGGTTGAGAGGAAGAACCGAGCGCTCATTGAGACAACAAGAACTAGCTTGCTGATTCTAAACTTCCTGTCAGTTTCTAGAGTGAAGATGTTGCATCAGCTTGATATACGTTGAACAGAGTCTTAACTGTTAAACCTACCAAGAAGACATGTTTCGAACTGCTAAACCAAAGGAAACCTACCAAGAACCATTCAGATCTCCCTGTACAATCATTGATCCTGATGGGAAATTTGGTGAAGATCATTAGAAGGTTTCTTTGTTGGTTATGCAAGTTCACTCAGGCGAGTTTATCTTCCTAGCATGAATCAAGTGATTCTCGCACAGCATGTCGACTGCTGCATATATACAATACCAACTCAAAAGGCAGGTGATGCTTGGTTGTTCAACTATGACAGCTTATGGAAATCTTTCGATCTTCCAGAAGAGACAACTGAAGAAGAAGTTTCTATTCTATATCATCTACATCAGTCAGCTAACGAAGAACAAGTTACAAGGCCAATATGTAACACCCTGATCGCGTAATACAACAACAAGCGGTGGAAATATCGAGGAGTCCCGTTACAAATTGCTCAGCCACAACTGATACTAAATTGTTTCACTATTATTAACATTGTTTTACAATACAAAGAATACATGAAGTTGTCTTTTGATTAAAGAAGTCTAAAGCCCGGATGCATTCCTATGTGCAGCAAGCTTGAATAATCGAAACCTGAAACATATGTGAAAATGAGACATCAACAAACAATGTTGATGAGTACATAGTTTTGTTGGCCAAGTTAATGGCAAAAAGTTTGGTGTTGCAATACTTAGACAACTACGAGAGTTGTCTATTAAAAATGGACTCTTTTAATGCCAAGGAATGCCAAAAATATTTAGTATTGCAATACATTAACTTGATTATAAAACTTGTGACAAAATAGTTTTTTATGGCATCATGGTTAAAACTAAGTAATTTTTATGCCATTGAAAATTGTACTTTGTTCATTGTAATCGCCTTGAATTTAGTCATAAAAATTGAGAGTATGTTACTAGAAATCCAATCAAGGATAAATAATAACAAATATTGAAATTTGTCATAACTCGCGTGAGTATTATTAGAAATCAAATCAATGATTTAATATAATACTTTGGTTATCCTTCTAAGAATCTAACATATAAAAATATGTAAGAGTTCTACAAGGATTTGGATATTCTACTTTGAATCAACGGAACACAAAATCCTAATGTTATTCGGATAACTCTACAAGAGTAATACAATAAGAACACTTATATATAGGAAGTGCAAGCGGCGTATCTACCATGTTCTTATGGTATTACACTCGTTTCGTTATCTAAATCACAACTAATCACAATACCACAAAATCATCGTCAACTTGTCACATTGTCTTGTCACATACGCATTAATGTACACAGAATCCAATAAAGGACTACCAATTAGTACATTAAACATCCCACGAGTATCTGACTATAAAGATAGATAGATGCATTAGGGATTTTGGTTTAGTCACTTATCTTGTCACATACGCATTAATGTACACAGAATCCAATAAAGGACTACCAATTAGTACATTAAACATCCTACAAGAATCTAACTATGAAGATAGATAGATGCTTTAAGGATTTAGTTTAGTTACTTGTCTTGTCCCATTGTATCACAATATCCTAAATCCTAATGGTGATTCGGATAAGGCTACGAAGGATAATACAATAAGCACACTTATATATAGGAAGTACCAACGGCGTGTCTACCATGTTCTTATTATATTACTCTAGTTTTGTTATCTAAATCACCAACAAATCTCTACACATAAACATAACATCGTCTTGTAAAGTACTTCTTACAAATCTCACTATGAAGATAGGAAGACTTAAGACTGTACTTCAAGTATCCTACAAGAATCAATCTATGAAAATAGAAAGATACTATAAGGATTTGTTTCGTGTCCCAATTGTCATGTCTTGCACAAAGGAATATTACACAAAAATACACCTAGTAAACCCATAATTGCCAAACATTGTGAAAAATTGATTACACATATGAATCACCCCAAAAACATTTGAAAAACGTAAAAGAGGGGAGCTAAGTACTCGCATGGGATTGCGTATAGTTCTTCTTCAAATGATATAACAAAGCTCAAAGGATCAAGAGTTCAAGTGTCGAAGTGGTTCCTAGTGTATCGGATAACTACAAGTTAGTGTGTCGAACTTGAAAACGAGAGATTAGATAGAATGAGGTATATAAACCAAACAAGAGTTGGATTTTGTATATTATGGTTTATAATATCAAACATTATGAATTGGAAGCATTTCAAAGTGTTTTGACTCGTTACGGCTTGCTAAAGTGGTTTACGCCACTTTAACGGATCATAAACGTAACTATGGGTTCAACTGGTTAAATATGTCCTATGACAAGTCTAATATGCCAAAATTAACTTTGAATCGTCACTTCGACTAGTAAACGTGGTAATCAGAAGGTGCAATCGCAAGGGATTATAACCTTGGTGATTACGATCACGTTGCAAAGTTCAATTGAACTTTGACTTGACCAATTTTGGTCAGAACCGAAAGTCAAACAGAAAGTCAAACTATTTAACTTTTAGCTCAAAATAAGCTAAAATGAATGAACTAGACTAGGATGACAACTTACTTGTGTTTAGGAACACCTAAGATCTCAGATGGAGGTCTCCAAAAGCTGGACACAAGCTCCAAGAAGATAGGAGGAAGAAAATGAGAAATGAGCAAGGTAATGTGGATGAACTTGGTTGGTATTTATACTTGAAGAGGTGTAAGGAGATCATGCTAAGTGTTGGGGATGATTCTAGGATTAATACAAGTGTTTAGTGAGGTGTTACAACCAGAAGAAATGTGGCAATTTCAACTTCTTGGGCTCCAAGGAATGCAACAAGAAGCTGCCAGGTTGCTGTCCAAAATTTGCAGTCTGGCACCTGGATGCGGACCTCAACCATATATGGATGCGGTCCGCATCCACCTTCTAGGGGCAGAAGTTTGAATAATGACAGAAATGGCCCCTGAACTTGTTTCGTCGCGTTTTGGCATTTCTAACACCCGTTAACCTGATTTTTAAGCTTTATAAGGAAGATAAAGCTTAGGGAACGTGAAATATGCTCGGAAATGTCACGGATGTCGGTTCGTTCGGTTGTACAGTTGCGGTTTTCAGTTAATTACGACCAAAGTCGTAACGGACGTGCAAATGACCGTAAATGCGTGACGAATGATATTTTTGCATTCCAATCATTAATATACAAGATTTTAATGATCGAAAAAATATTTGGATGTCTGTACATGTTCCGGATAGCGAAATACGCGAATTGGCATAGTTTCGCAGAATTTGCAAAATAGTCCCTAGAGTTAAAATAGAGTGTTTTTGCCATACCGAAACCCTCAAAACTTATATCTAAGTTATGTAAAGGGTATTTAGGGTGTGTTAAGCTTATTTCCTCATCCCGGTGCATACGTTACATTACACGGGTTACGTTTAAGTATCAGTTATCGGAAAGCCTTCAAAGAAAAAGTTTTTTGAAAGCACGAAATTTTGGCACAAGGGTTACAGTCTCCCCTACTTTAGGAAATTTCGTCCCGAAATTTATTCAAAGGAGACTGTAGAGTGTGTTTGGAATAATTGAAAGATAACAAAGCTCGAGATTTCAAAGATGCGGAGCATCATTTGGTGTTGGGAATGTTTGGGGGATTCAAAGCGTAAACAAGGATATTCAAAGTATCTTAAGGTATTCAACCTTTAGAATTTATGAATCTTTAAAATGTCATCGAGTGTATAAAAATTGTTTTGTACGGCACTATGTTATACTTAGGCACTTAGTGTAAATCCATAGCAAACAAAAGGGGTGTACATTCAAGCCTAGCCATACGTACATGGTTTCTAACGTCCCACGAGGTACATCCCACGTACCATGAGCATCTCATGCATAGGAGACGGGTCAACATACCTATGGCATCAAGGTCGTCACCTTTAACACCATAATATACTCCCGGTCGGCTCGATTGGAGTTAATGAATGTACTCATCTTATCCATTGCATTCAATAAACAGGTAACAATAATCACACAATGGTGTGAAAAGACAGTTGAAGCAAACTCTACCATTGCATTCAAAAGCGCTCGTTTCACACCATTCCACCATGTAAGCGCTCTCTTTTGAAAGACAGTTGAAGCAAACTCTACCTTGCGTTCATTAGGACACTGCACATAACGAAAAGTGTTTTCGATACTTTCGAACCATTGTAGGAGCCCAGTAGCTCCCTCAGACCTAGAAAACTTTAGTGGTTTAGCTGAACAGAATTGTTTATAGTTGCACTGAGTAGGTGCATTTTTGTTGTTATTGTTATTGTAAGCTTGGTTTAGTTGGGTCACAAGGTTCGGGAGTATAGCGGGGCCGTCTTGAGCAGTATTGCGACGAGGAGGCATTCTAAAAGAAAGGAAGCATGAGAGAAATGTGTGAGATTGACATTGAATAAACAGAAGGGATATTAAAAATATCGACCAGGTATAAGGATTGCGACCATTTGTTTGTTACTTAAAACTAACAAATGACACAGTGACTAATAAAAGTAAATGGGTTTTTGTAATGTATCGCGAAGACATGCTTTAGCCTATAAGTGGACACTCACCCCAAGAGTCCCCAGGTAAGAGTGACTGGTCCGATAATGCGGATTTGTACGAACACTCAGGGTACAGGCACCCACTCTTCCAGATTGCACGTGTTCACATAAATAAAACCCAAACTTTGACGAGATTTTGAAAACTTTGAGGGCATATAGCCAAAAACAAATCATATAGGGATAGATGATTGATTTTCAAAACGAACTTGTAATTTGTGAAATGGTTTTGGTAATCACCTAAGAATAAGTGAATCTATTGTTTTAAAATCAAACGCAAGTAAACTCGCGTTAGGGTCCTAGGAAGGTTATATTCTAGGTCAAAGCATTACTAATAACCTAATTTCCTATAACCATTGGCTCTGATACCAATATGTAACTCCTCAAACCGCGTAATACATCACACGCGGCGAAAACACTTGGGGAGTCACATTACAAATTGTTTCACAACAAATGGTATTTAAAGATTTGTTTTATTGGATTATCGAATAACATTGTCTCTGAATATTGGAAATTAAATACAATCAAATTGTCTTTCGTATTTTAAAGTCACTAAAGCCAAGTTCGTCTTATGTGAAGCATGCTCAAATCAAACAGAAGCACCTTAAACATATGTAAAAATAGGTACGTCAAGATAAAAATGCATGTGAGTGACATAGGTTTTTGTTGATGAGGATTCATGGCTTTGATTTGTTAAAAGAAATGTTTAACTAAAACTAGCCAATGAACCTTTATAAAAACGTTTTCTTTTGTAAAATCAAATGATTTAAAAGAATGATGCATGGTTAACTTAATAACCAAATTATGTCTTTTGTAAAAGTGGTCATGTCCTTGTATGAAATGTGTCGTGTCTTTGTATAAAAAGTATCATGTCCTTGTATAAAATATGATATACGTAAAACAATACCTTGTGAAAAATATGTCATGTCTTTGTATAAACCAAGTGTCATGTATAAATCAATGTCTAGTGTAAACCAAGTGTTATGTATAAAGTATTGTCATGTGTATCAATGTCAAGTAATATCCAATGTCTTGTTTGGCAAGTAAAAAGTCTTTACTCAAACCACATATAATAGTGTGACAACTGTGAAAAAAAAATCCCGGTAAACTTTGATTGGTACAAGTTCGTGGCAACCGGACGGGATATGTGTATCATGATATTGTTATGATTATGTGCGATATCCATGACGAAACAGGTCCACCTTAATTGGTCCTAAACATTAAGCATGATTAAAACAATAATCGTGCATAAACTTTGCAAATTACATGACTTGTGTGCTATGCTAAATAATCTATGTTATGTCTCGGAGGAATCCGAGAGCACGTCATGGTTAACATGACACTATTAAGGACCAACGATTCGAGGTTGAGGTCCTTAGCCTTGAACAACGTGTTAAACGGAGACTTGACGTTTAACAGCGCATTAAACCTTTGACGTTGATTATTAGGGTATCGGTAGCATCATTTAAGATTCAGAGTTCCAGGAACAACTTAGTTTTGTGCCATAGACGGTGACATAAGGTTTGAAAATAATCAAAGCCCGGGCACGCAAAACGAAGCAGCTCCCGGTTAGGGAAACGCCTAACATAAGGCAACCAAATGTGCAAGGAACGATCGATCAAGCTAAAAAAAAACTTAAACGAACGTCATACAAGACTTTTATGATTACAACGTAACCATGATCGGATTTCGAGACGGTTATGCTTAGTTTTTAAAATCGAGTCTTTTGACAGTAAGAACGCGAAAAACAGAGCCCGTTGCGTAAATCGAGAACGCGTCCGGGACCCGAAAACAAACCTAAACGCAAACGGAAGATAAACATCATCTTTTAACACGCATAACGGAGCACGAGGTGTACCCTTGGACTTGATGTGTAGGTACTAAATATAGCACCCACCCACTTCTAGACTCACAAGAAGTGCTTGGAATCGAAGCTTTCGCTAGGTATAGCATCCGAAAACCGAAACTAGGATATGCAGAATTTTGTTTTGGCTATAACTTGGTCCGTGAAACTTTTATTGAGCTGAAATTTGGTATGGAGATGAAGGGTATTAACAGGAGTGTCCACGTAAAATTTTAGAATTTTTGGAATTTTCTACGAGTTTTGGTGAATTTTTGACTGGTTTACCAAAAGAATTTTAGAAAAATTACCAAACAAATTCAATAAATCACCAAATTTTACAGAACCACTAAGAAACATATGGGAAATATTCTAGGAAAATTCAGTCCATTGGTTGAGTTTTGATTTGGTTAAAAATTCTCGTTTTTGCGAGTTTTCGGTAGCATGGAACGCACCGAAACGAAATCGGAAAAATTCCAAAATTTTTTGAGAAGTTCCTGGACATGTAAAAGGTGTTCTGGAATGTTTTTAGAATGTTTGGACCACTGATGCTAATTAATACTACTTATTTGATTAAATATTATTTTATAAATAATTTGTTTAAATAGTTACAATGCCAAAATAAATTCCCAAAAATTTTCCCAAAATCTACAGAATTTTACTGAGTTATATAAAAATTTACAGAATTTTATACAAAATATAGATTAAATGGGAATTTATTAAATTAAAAATAGATTATTTTAAATCATTTCAGCAGATTACCGTATAACGAACCTGCCGGAACCGGGAACTGACCTAACCCAACAAATACTATAATTGGAACACCGGGAGTATTCTGGGAGATTCCTGGGCAAATTGGCACTATGGGTGTGTCCTAAGACAGTTCGGGAGAATTCCTGATGGTGAAAATGGAAACTCAAATTTGGGCAACTTAGACCCCCAAACACTCAAACTCCCTTGATGGAAAGTTAATCATTCTTGAATAACCACGTGTTGGCATTACTGGTATTCCCGTACCATTATCCGGACACGTTAAACTATTGACTTTGGCTGGCACGCGAAACGGTGCCCGGAAGCCAAACTGAAAACTAATACTACCCTGACGCCCATCACTATACAAGTGTCCTATGAACTCAATCCGGAGTAAAAACTCCTGATCAGATCCAAACTATAACCATTACCAATTTAGACTCTGATTTGAGGCCATACTTGCGTGTGGGTTATTAAAGTTGATCCAGTTGCATGATCATTCTTGTGTTGAGATCACTACTCGCATTATGAGTTTCACTTCTCCACTTTTGTATGATTTTTCTATTTTCTGGGGACTTGCATGTTAAAAACCGTGTTGATTACACCAAGTTCATAGTGAGTTTCACTCCACCACTTTTAAACTGTGTTGCTGTTTTCTAAGATGATTTGCATGTTAAAAAACTGTGTTAATTGCACCAACTCGTGATGATGTAAATTTTATAACACACGGTCCGGCAAGCTGCAGGTGTCTGTTATGACACGGTTCGGCGAGCCGCAGGTGCTTGTTGTAACACGGTCCGGCAAGCTGCGGGTGTCTGTTATGACACGGTTTAGCGAGCCGCAGGTGCTTGTTGTGACACGGTCCGACAAGCTGTAGGTGTCTGTTATGACACAGTTCGGCGAGCCGCAAGTGCTTGATGTAACATGGTCCTGCTAGCTGAAGGTGTTTGTGTTGATAAACCCGTGAACTGTGACTTGTGCAATTAAACTTGTTAACACATATGGTTACACAACAACTAAACTAGTGGAACTCACGCAACGTTTAGCTGACCCTTTTTAAAACTAACATGCATTTCAGGTAACTTGAGACTGGTGTGATCCATGTATGTTGTTCAAGACATGTTTGTAGGCAAACCCTGATATAGACGCATGTGGCTTAGAAGACTTATGTGGTTCATGGGTACACGCAGTTGTAACATATATGTAGTATGTAATCAACATTTCGTGAGCAATATAATGTAGTGTCTTTATAAACAATGTGCTTGTACCAGAGGTGTCTTTGGCATCCCGTATTTTTTCTTCCGCTGCAAGTCGGGGTGTGACAGAAGATGGTAACAGAGCCATTGGTTATAGAGAATTAGGTGCCTTTAAAGAAACCTAGACTAAAACTACAGGCTCGGACTTTAGTGGACATCCTTGGGAAATTAACCTCCACTAAAGGTAGTCAGTGAACATCGCAAAGTATCCTATTGGCAAGTACCAGGATGGCCTGGTGGGGCAAGTGGGTTATTATGGTCCGGAACGTAATAACAGACTTGCTCATACGAGGCAGTGCAGGGAAAGTCGCGGTAATAACACACTTAAATACGTGAAGTGATACATACGTGCACCAAGGTGACAGTGTGTGAATGTTTGTGCGTGAATTGATACATGAATGGGATTGGTGAATAATGCGTTACTACTTATGCCTTCGGGAGAGGCAGAAAACTGGTGTTACAGTCCATTCCACATTCCTACTGACCACATATTTCATATCCACTAGAGTTGGATTCCTATCTGTTACTTATACTTTATAATTTGAGAACTTAAGCCTTTATTACGATACGATCTCACCAACTCTAACCTTATAATTATTATAACAACGATTGCATATAAGAATGGTACTTCAAAATGAACATAGATACACAAAGAACGCGCAGCTAGTTTTGCTAGACTGGGAGGACGTGTACGGATCCTCACTTCACTTCTCGTTGCTTCACATTCGATTGTTATACAATCGCAGAGTCAAACATCTTACGGAACTTTTTCGTCCTTAAATCCGCGATTCATTTGATGGTCCGCGGGATTCCTCTTCTGCTTATAATTTTGGCACTAGATTTCACGTCGTGTGATACTATAATACTTAGTGGTATTCCTTAGCACGTGTTTCGATATATGTTATATTTGAACATGATGCTCTCTGGGTTATGGAGATGGCATGGGGTGCGTGAATAAGTTACCCTTCCCGTTGTCATTCGATGCCATGGGCTATTGAGTTTGTGATGATACAGATTCCTTTGAAACGCTTTGCGATGTGGAATATCGTTTCGTGTGACTGTTGGTTACACTGTGTTTTTTTACGATTAACGACTGTTTTGAATTTCAGTTGGTTATTTGCAAAAAATAATATGAGGCCCGAATATCGTGGTGAACAGAACATTGATCATGTATATGGGTGTGGTGGATACGCTGCGGTACTTCCTATATATAAACACCCTGCTACATTATCAAGGTACCGCTACTCAGGGCAGACGGGCATCATGTTACGATTTGTGCAGTTATGTTTTAGGCAATGCGGTATTGAGACTTCGACCCTGTTTGAGGCGATAGATGACGCCATAGTTGTCGTAACCACGATGTCTATACACGGTTGTAGTAATTTTACATGAAAGGTAGTTTGGGTCGACATGTAAACGAACACGGGATTAATCCTGGGAAAGTTTTTTTTTCTCAAATACGTGACACGATTTCTAAGGGCACTACACCCTGGTAGTACTCTGTACTGAACTATTTGGGTATAGCCGGTGATAGCTTACCCACATCGATTTACCCAATGCTTGATTCATGATAAGTAACCATGTTTCTATCTTGATAAGACAATTCAGCGTAAGTTATTCCTTTTGGCGGGATCTGCTGGAACGTATAGTCATATCTTCGAAATCATTACGTTACGGCGAACAAACTATACTCATGTCGCCGACTGTCGTCTATGAAACTATTCGGTTGAATTATATATTTCCTTTACTAACCGTCGTCCGTTAGTGATACAACCTCTAAGTCTTAGTAAGAACACGTAATTATCATCGGTATTGATAACCCAAGAGGAGTTGGGGGTAACACATAAATGGAGAAACTCATCCGTTGTAATCAAAGATCGGCAAGAGGTTTTGTGGATGCGGATATGATTGTAATAAGACTCGTGGAGACGAAAACATTTTGTCCATAGTCCTCGTAACCGTTAATACTTCGTATTAACCAGACACTTATATGTATACGTGTATTTATAAATACAACATTATCCGCAGTTCAACCCAAGGGTCAATTTGGTAAATTCCGGGTAGGGGTGACGTAACCCCTGTACGAAGTAAGAAAACTATAATCAGAAAGTAATCTGATTCATTGCTTCAAATCACTTCAACTCTCCTTACTAACACTGTTGGAAAGTGTTGAGGTCCGATACATATAAATTACTAAAGTGATACACCCTATTTTATAATCAATGTTCAACTATGTTGCGGTACGTTAGCTTCCTACGGAACTACAACAGGTGTCTCAGTGATAGAACCAAGTGACTTACAACCTTGAATCCTATTGATTTAGTTCGAACTACTACAAGATAAATCCCCAGTAACTCGAAGAAGTAGTGAATGAACGGTACGAAGGACCGTAACGAAGCTACCTCTTAATGAATATTTAATAAACAAATGGTACAAAGCGAATTTTCCGTTGAACGATTATTTCTTTATTTATGTATATACATGTATCAAATTCGATGGACGGTATTTAAAAGAATCGTATAAAATTTGTATATACCAAACGATCCCTTGTTTTCAGCCTCGCATAACTTAGTGAAAATATGTTCTAATGAAAGACGAGATCGCCTTCGAGTAGTATTCGAGTATTGTAATACGATGTTTAACCTATGACAACTCTTAATTACCTCTACAACTCTAGACTACACTGGGTCCTGACCTAAATTCTCTTGGAAACCCTGAGATACTAGGTCTTGAATCTATATCATCCGTAGGAGGGCGGTGCATCCATGCTAGAAATCGCATAAGGGGATACATGGTTCTTGGATTCCTTTCGATTAAGGCTTTTCATGACACGATAACTACTACGGCCGTGCGAGTGGTCCTGGGTAGGGACAAACTCAGATACTTGTATGCTTATAAGACATATTGACTCCCCGACGCTATGATAATAATACCTGGAGAACACCATACGTCTCCTCCTCCTCCTTGAAACATTTGAGGAGTCCAAATATTTATACCCGATGTTATTCACAATTCCTAAGGGATGTTTGAAATTCCCTTCGGACCTTTGTAAAGGTGTTATTTGGTAAGGTCTCCTACATGTGTAGGAGGATGATACATGAGATACACTGACTTTCATCCGTCGATTGGACACAAAGTGAACGATACCTTACTCTGGTGAGTAACCTAAAGTTATTCGGTAGACAGTGTTGCTAGTCCTCATGGGTATACGAGGACTAAATTCTCTAGATCAGGGAAATATTGTTGAAACACCCCTCGTCTCTGTTCAACTAGTTGGTACCTTCAATTGATTTTCAGTTTGATCGATTCAAATGAGTATTCGTGAGATACAACGTTACCGAGCAACCCGATTCTTCGTTATTTTTGAGTGACGAAAATTCTTGTGTTACTTAAGGAAGCGAGAACGGGAGAAATCTCAAGTATAATGCTGTATACATACATATATACCGGGGTATTCGTACCGCGAGTGAAATTCATGATCGGGGGATGATTGTCTGAAGCTGTTACGCTGTCATTTGAGAAATTTCCGCCTTGGTCATAGTGGTGAGCGTTTCAGGGCCATTCTATTATAAACAATACTTATATACATGTATTAATGTCACATATTCAATCATCCCATATCACACAATTTCATCGCACGCATGAGCCCACAACCTGTATAACCAACATCATTATCATGTATGTAATAATATCCGAGATTATGCAACTATTAAAATTGCGCTTAGACTTAACCCAAAGAGGGCTAGTGCTTAAGTGTGCGGTCAGATCATGTCACCAGGGTCATGTACATACGCCATACTACGAAAAGCACGAACTACCCTGCATGAAGGAACACGGTCAAAACTAAACTCTCTTTGAAATGAAAGTAGTCATGAGTCGTCTGAATATCGTAATTTTTGTCTTTTGTGTGCCGGACCCACCTGGGGAAAGCTAACCCGTAAATCTAGTAGTCACGATCACTCCAGATGAAGGGACTAGTGAATCTTCCGAATACGTCCCTCGGATATCATGTCCGTCCAGAGGGAAATTCCCTTAGTAAGCACGTTATATACGCTTAAAAGAGGAATAAAACTTTGACGCGACAACTAATTCTCTTCAAATTTGGAGAGTTACGTAACACACGCTACGAATTGTAACTACCTCGATGTGAGATATTAAGTCAAACTAAATGACTACAGTGTAGATCGGTGCTTGGTGGGATACAGCGACTGGATGTGAAATGGCATTCATAACCTTTATTCGTATCCTATCTGTCAGAGTGCTAGGCTTACCTCGATTGATTACGGTTTTCATTCAGCCTTCTTGAAGCTGCTTTTGTAATTTCAAGAGGTTGTCGAATGATTGTGGACCTATGTTACTACATTTGTGCAGCACGTATTCCTTCCGTGCCCTATTGGGAAACAGAACAGACTAATCCTACGACAAAGGGTCGAGGAACTCAACGACCCTAGTCTCGGCCAACCCGGGGGGCCGGATCTTCATTCCTTGTTTACATTATTATAAATATGAGACTAGCAGGAAAAAAATCGGATTCAGTGGCCAACTGTCCCGATCGGACTAGGGTGACTATGGATTTAGGCTTTAGCCCATAGGTTCATAAAACCACACAAATTTCCCAATCTAAACCAAGATGGTTTGGCATGAACGAACTCGACGAAACCCTTATGTTCAATCGGTGATTTAAATGGCAGAGGTGCCAAGTTGGGAAAGCATTATATCTTTCTATACTCATATACAGTCAGATCATACCAAGTCGAATTTGACTCGAATAACCACGAGACCGAGATGGTCAAGTGGTGATCAACTATCTGGTGACTAGTGTGAGCAAGATTCGCCTATGCATTAAGTAATCTTTCGAGAACACGATTACTTGTCGTTGTTTCAATTAATGATATCCTTATGAAACGTTAAGACGAGCGTGGCCATGGTTCTACCCTGCGAGGGGTACTCTGTTGATGGGGAATCTTGACTCGATGACTCGTTACTTAGTCATCATTTACAGAATTACCTGTACGTCTACAACAAATACTGGTCCCCTGTGTAGGGGCATCCTGGTGATACTTACGATCATTAGACACTCGTCACACCTTAAATAATTCCACGTGATATAGTAGCGTTCTAGACGTGGTGTTATTGGAATTAAAACAGCTTTGGATACACACTTTACCATTCCCGGTATATGAGAATTTTTATACGATGACCTCTCGGAGACTCACATCGATGTTATCAAGCTGCCAAGTTATTTCCTTCTGGTAAAGACATAAACAATATACAAAAGCTGGAGCCAAGCTCCCGACACTCAACGCAAACTGGAAGTATTATTGTGGAACTTTCGTATCCTTGCGATGTAATCAGACTACTGGTGAGTAGCGCGCGCATACCATTGATGTAAGTGTGCAAATTCGTTGTTACTCGTGTATATGCTCGCCTTATGGCAGCCGTAGGCTCTTAAAAGCCTTTCTTTTTCTCACTCTCTACCATAGAGTAGGGACTCTCGTGGTCGGTTAGCATTAACCGAAGATACCCACATACAGGACAGCAAGGGAAGACTTTCACTCACAACCCGGTGAACCAAATTATTCCCTTTACACAAACATGCGAAGCATGGTACTCACCATTGCGATGTTCGCGACGAACCCTGGGGGAGTACCCATACCCCTCCTTTATAGGAGGTGTGCTAGAACTAATGTACAAATGCGTAAACGAAACTTATGGTGTCTGAATGGTGAAAATAATGAATGTGAAGAAAACATCATAATTGCATTATCTGCAAGCTGTATACATGACTCTTGTTCTACTATGAGTCCAACAACACTCTCACTTTCAAATTGGAAGTGATGACAAACGTTACTCTTAACAATATGTAGGAATTGTGGACGGACAAATTACACAGCTACTATGTAGCACAATTATCATCTCCGTACGATGATGATACTAAACGAAAAGCGAATACATACTTGTTGGTCAGATGACTGACACGAATATAAATACTGAGCTTTCCAGTGGATTACTAAATGAAATTTCGAGGACGAAATTCTTTTAACCGGGGGAGACAGTGACAACTGTGAAAAGAAAATCCCGGTAAACTATGATTGGTACAAGTCCGTGGCAACCGGACGGGATATGTGTATCATGATATTGTTATGATTATGTGCGATATCCATGACGAAATAGGTCCACCTTAATTGGTCCGAAACATTAAGCATGATTAAAACAATAATCACGCATAAACTTTGCAAATTACATGACTTGTGTGCTATGCTAAACAATCTCTGTTATGTCTCGGAGGAATCCGAGAGCACGTCATGGTTAACATGACACTATTAAGGACCAACGATGCGAGGTTGGTGTCCTTAGCCTTGAACAACGTGTTAAACGGAGACTTGACGTTTAACAGCGCATTAAACCTTTGACATTGATTATTAGGGTATCGGTAGCATCGTTTAAGATTCCGAGTTCCAGGAACAACTTAGTTTTGTGCCATAGACGGTGACATAAAGTTTGAAAATAATCAAAGCCCGGGCACGCAAAACGAAGCAGCTCCCGGTTAGGGAAACGCCTTCGTTACGGGCATAACATAAGGCAAACAAATGTGCAAGGAACGATCGATCAAGATTAAAAACACTTAAACGGACGTCATACGAGACTTTTATGATTACAACATAACCATGCTCGGATTTTTAGACGGTTATGCTCAGTTTTTAAAACTGAGTCTTTTGACAGTAAGAACGCGAAAAACTGAGCCCGTTGCGCAAATCGAGAACGCGTCCAGGACCCGAAAACAAACCTAAACGTAAATGGAAGATAAACATCAACTTTTAACACGTATAACGGGGCACGAGGTGTCCCCTTGGGACCCCCCATATATATATCTCTTTTATTTTTAATTTTCCATTTTATTTTCATTAAATTCAAGAAAAATTCACCAAGCTCTCCAAAAATCTGACATAACACAAGGAGCTTCAGCTGATTATCATCTTAACAACTTCAAATCAAAGGTATAAATCTTGGGTTTTATGGTTTTGATCATGTTTTCTTGATTAAACGCGATTTCTAACCGGAAAACTCATTTTAATCCAAGATTTTTGAAAGTTTAAACATGTTTATGGGCTGAATAAGAACACCCTGGTATTCCCCTGGTGTTATATGGCAGCCATGGTCACAAATCTTTGGGGTTTGATACCCTAATCAACACATATTCGACAAAAATCGCTTAACTATTCGATTAACCGAAAAACAATGAAATAAGCTTGATTGATCTAAGTTCTAGCATATTTGGGTTGTACTTGATGTGTAGGTACTGAATATAGCACCCACCCACTTCTGGACTCACAAGAAGTGCTTGGAATCGAAGCTTTCGCTAGGTATAGCATCCGAAAAACGAAACTAGGATAGGCAGAATTTTGTTTTGGCTATAACTTGGTCCGTGAAACTTGGATTGAGCTGAAATTTGGTATGGTGATAAAGGGTAATAACAGGAGTGTCCATGTATAATTTTAGAATTTTTGGAATTTTCTAAGCTTTTTAGTGAAGTTTTGACTGTTTTAGCGAAAGAATTTCAGAAAAATTACCAAACCAATTCAATAAATCACCAAATTTTACAGAGACACTAAGGAACATATGGGTAATATTCTGGGAAAATTCGGAGTCGACTGGTTGAGTTTTGATTTGGGTTAAAAATTCGCGTTTTTGCGAGTTTTCGGTAGCTGGGAATGCACCACAAAATTTTGCGAAAAGTTCCTGGACATGTAAAAGGTGTTCTGGAATGTTTTTGCAATTTTTGGACCACTGATGCTAATTAATACTACTTATTTGATTAAATATTGTTTTATTAAATAATTTATTTAAATAGTTGAAATGCCAAAATAAATTCCCAAAACATTTTCCCAAAATCTATAGATTTTTACTGAGTTATATAAAAATCTATAGATTTGTATACAAAATATAGATTAAATGGGAATTTATGAAATTAAAAATAGATTATCTTAAATCAATTTCGGCAGATTACCGTATAACGAACCTACCGGAACCCAGAACTGACCCAACCCAATAAATACTATAATTGGAACACCGGGAGTATTCCGGAAGATTCCTGGGCAAATTGGCACTATGGGTGTGTTCTAAGACAGTTTGGGAGAATTCCCGACGGTGAAAATGGAAACTCAAATTTGGGCAACTTAGACCCCCCCAAACACTCAAACTCCCTTGACGGAAGGTTAATCATTCTTGAATAACCACGTGTTGGCACTACTGGTATTCCCGTACCATTATCCGGACACGTTAAACTATTGACTTTGGCTGGCACGCGAAACGGTGCCCGGAAGCCAAACTGAAAACTAATACTACCCTGACGCCCATCACCATACCAGTGTCCTATGGACTCAATCCGGAATAAAAACTCCTGACCAGATCCAAGTTATAACCATTACCAATTTAGATACTGATTTGAGGCCATACTTGCATGTGGGTTATTAAAGTTGATCCAGTTGCTTAATCACTCTTGTGTTGAGATCACTACTCGCACTACGAGTTTCACTTCCCCACTTTTGTATGATTTTACTGTTTTCTGGGGACTTGCATGTTAAAAACCGTGTTGATTACACCAAGTTCATAGTGAGTTTCACTCCACCACTTTTAAACTGTGTTGCTGTTTTCTGAGATGATTTGCATGTTACAAAAATGTGTTAATTGCACCAACTTGTGATGATGTAAATTTTATAACACACGGTCCGGCAAGCTGCAGATATTATGACACGGTTCGGCGAGCCGCAGGTGCTTGTTGTAACACGGTCCGGCAAGCTGCGAGTGTCTGTTATGACACAGTTTGGCGAGTCGCAGGTGCTTGTTGTGACACGGTCCGGCAAGCTGCAGGTGTCTGTTATGACACGGTTCGGCGAGACGTATGTGCTTGATGTAACATGGTCCTGCTAGCTGAAGTTGTTTGTGTTGGTAAATCCGTGAACTGTGACTTGTGTAATTAAACTTGTTAACACATATGGTTACACAACAACTAAACCCGTGGAACTCGCGCAGCGTTTAGCTGACCCTTTTTAAAACTAACATGCATTTCAGGTAACTTGAGACTGGTGTGATCCGTGTATGTTGTTCAAGACATGTTTGTAGGCGAACCCTGATATAGACGCATGTGGTTTAGAAGACTTATGTGGTTCATGGGAACACGCAGTTGTAACATACATGTAGTATGTAATCAACATTTCGTGAGCAATATAATGTAGTGTCATTATAAACAATGTGCTTGTACCAGAGGTGTCTGTGGCATCCCGTATTTTTTCTTCCGCTGCAAGTCGGGGTGTGACAAATAGTGTCATGTTTAACCAAATGTCTTGTGTAACCAAATGTCATGTACAAAACAATGTCTTTAAATAAACAAATGTCTAAATCAAAAGTTATGTTTTGAAAAACCATTGCTTTTATTGATATAAACATTTATGTGGTTGTTATTCGAATACATTCAAGTTTTGTCATCTGTCGGATAAACCCTTATTAAGACAAAGGTTTATCAGTTGTTCATCGGATTCTTGTCATTCCCCAATGGATACTTCCAAACAAACTAGGAAGCGGGAATGAGGTTATGAAACCTATGGTACCATGACATACTACGGTCGGCGGGGTAATGTTTATGAATGTATTTTGTTTCGTTCAACATACCAAAATGTCATAATCAATATAAGCATGTCATGTAAATTGTCTTTGTAAACTATGTACTAGAAAAGTGTTCATGAAATCAAGGTGCTAGATATGCTAAGTCAACATATGAAGCAAAAAGGATCCTTGAAATCAGTGTGTTAAGCATGCTAAGTCAGGATACGAAGCAAAATGCAATGGAAATTATGTACTATATGTACTATGTAATCAAAGTATGTATAATGTCAGGAAAACAAGAAAGTAGTTATATGCACATGTGTATCACCCAAAACATTTGAAAATGTAAAAGAGGGAACTATTTACTCACTTGGGATTGCTTAAGTCTTGTAGTATAGATCAAACAATGCTTGAAGGAACAAGGAATCAAGTGGCACCTAGAATTGGATACTATGTTTATAAGTCGGGACTTTAATCGGCGGATCGGATAGAATGAGATGTTGTAAACCAAATGAGTGTTGGAACTAATATTAAATGGTTTATTATAGTTAAGATTCTGATTTGGAAAGATTCCTAAGTGCTTTTGACCCGTTATGACTCGTTAAGGTAGTTTATGCTACTTTAACGGATCATTTACGTAAATATGAGTTTGGATGGTTAGATATGTGTTATGATAAGTCTTATAAGCCAAAACATGTTTAATAATGTTACAACATCAGTGTATATGGTAAAACATTGGTTACATAGGCTAAAATCAATTTATGCGCAAAAAGGGCATTTTGGTCATTCATAAAGGCGTAATAGCGACTTAACATAACACTAACCAAAAAACGTGACCATAAGGTATAGCCTCAGAGGGTTATTCCCTATACAACTATGGTCACAAATATGTGTTTTTTCGGATCCTAAGATCGACCAAACGGGTCGGATTCGAAAGTCAAATCGGTGGTGAAGACCGCTCGACTTACGACCCTAATAAAGCACTAAACTAAAAGTGACGAGTTAGACATGCCAAAACATGTCTAACTAAGGTTAGTATCAAAACTTAGTGTTTTGATACCCGAAAATTGTTCTGTCGCAAAATGCACATAATGTGCATTTTGACGAAACTTTGACTCGTCACTTCGACTAGTAAACGTGGTAATCAGTAGGCATGATAGCTAAGGATCATAACCATCGTGATTACGAACACGTTGTAAAGTCCAATTGGACTTTACTTTGACCAATTCATGTTCAGAATTGAAAGTCGAACTTTTTGACTTTTAGCTCAAACAAGCTAAAAGAAATAAACAAGACTAGGAGAGAGCACTTACTTGTGTTAAAGAACACTTGAAGAGCTCAAGGAAGAATAATGCTCAGATGGGAGGCCTCGACAAAGGTGGTAGCACTCCAACTTAGAGAAAGAGAAGAAGAAGAGAAATGAGCAAGGAAAATGGTGAATTTGGTTGCTATTTATAGATGTTCAAGTGCCACAAGATCATCCCAAGTGTCCCATGTGTTGGCATGATCCTAGGGTGGTCATAACACTTGTTCCAAGCAGAAGAAATGGTGCCAATTTCGCGTACTTGGTCATCAAGCAAAGAAACAAGAAGCTGCCAAGTTTCTGCTGGAGCTGGGGGGTCCTTATGGACCGTAAGGCACAGTTGTCACAGTCTCCCTTACTTTAGGAAATTTCCTCCTGAAATTTATTCGTAGGAATCCGTTTGCATAAGTTGTGTCAAGCAATCGTTTTGAGCGGAATCTAGGGTTCATCTATCTACATAGAATAACCCATCAAGGATCTCCACATAAGGCATAACTTTATCATTCCCTAGTGGATACTTCCTCAGATAATGTAGGAAGTGGGAATGGGCTGTTATACCTGTGATGCTCATCTCCTAATAGATACTTCCTTGTTTAATGCAAAAAGTGGAGATGAGGGATTTGATTTATGGTAAAACAAAATCGACCAATAGTACTGTGAGTATCCTTTAAGTGTCTAACTATTAAAATAGAAAGATCTTGTAAGGATTTTGGTCTTTGTTTCAGTGTCTTGTTAAGCATTATTAGAAATCCAATCAAGGATTTAAAAGTAATACTTCAAGTGTCCCTTTAAGAATCTAATTATTAAGATAGGAAGATTCTATAAGGATTTGTGTTTCATTTCCGAAGTGGATATTCTTCAGAAGCGAAAATGAATGGATGATTCATTTTCCTCAATGGATTCTTCATCAGAAGTGGAAATGAATGATTATGAATGGAATATTCATTTCCCGATGGATATTACTTCGAAAGCAAAAATGAATGGATAATTCATTTTCCTCAATGGGTACTTCGTCAGAAACAGAAATGAAAGATTTCGAATGGATAATTCATTTCCCCGATATATTTCTTCGGAAGCGAAAATGATTGGATGATTCATTTTCCTCATGGATACTTCGTCAGAAGTGGAAATGAAGGATTACGAATGGAATATTCATTTCCTAATGGATATTTCTTCGAAAGCGAAAATGAATGGATAATTCATTTCCTCAATGGATACTTCGTCAGAAACAGAAATGAATGATTTCGAATGGATTATTCATTTCCCCGATGGATATTTCTTCGGAAGCGAAAATGAATGGATGATTCATTTTCCGCAATGGATACTTCGTCAGAAGTGGAAATAAAGGATTATTGAATAGATTATTCATTTCCCCGATGGATATTTCTTTGGTAGTTTGCATGAATAAGGCGCTGAGCTTCCTAGATTTGGTCGAATGGTTCTTTTATGACCCATGTATCTCCTTTAATGTAAACTATACATAAGTTGAATGAATGGATAATTCATTTTCCTCAATGGATACTTCGTCAGAAGTGGAAATTAAGGATTATTGAATAGATTACTCATTTCCCCGATCGATATTTCTTCGGAAGCGAAAATGAATGGATAATTCATTTTCCTCGATGGATGCTTCATTAGAAACGAAAATGAATGTAGATTTTGAATGGATTATTCATTTCCCAATGGATATCTCTTCAGAAGCGAAAAATGAGTAGCTAGTTCATTTTTTCTCAATGGATACTTCATCAGAAACGAAAATGAATATAGATGGCTTTTGATTCTTGTTTAAGTTAACACATATGGGTCTGGAATAACATAAAATCCTCAAGTGATTTGGATAACGCTACGACAAATAATACAATAAGAACACTTATATATAGGAAGTACAAGCGGCGTATCCACCATGTTCTTATGATATTACAATCGCCTCGTCATCTAATCACTCTAGATTTTATGCCATCAGACTTAACAGAACTCACTATGGTTTCCATGCATCGAATCTCATAATTATGTGTGCACCCATAATTACATAACTCGTTGCATAGTCTGCATAGCTTATCTTGCCAAGTGATAAATTATGGACATGGTCAAAGAAAGATGCTTTGTTTCAGCAATGGAAATAATGCGTGCGTCTCACGTGTCTCACACCAGCCAATAAGACTGTACGTTTTCCATGGATAGACGAGTTTATAGGTTTGGTAAAGAATGTGCGATCATATTCAGATGTATTGAGAGTTTGTTCAATTTCGTAAAGAATGAGAGTTTAGTAATTTGATATCTTGACACACATTACACATACAAGCACGTTAGTTTATAGTTGAAATGTCACTACATAATAACTAAAAAGAGTTTTGGATAACAATAGAAATCAAAATGTAAACTTCTAGTTGTTTATAACTGCATTATTGTTGGCACGAGGCTCGTTAACTCCAGCGTTAGGAGCATGTCCCTGAGCAGAGTTGTTAACAACTTGGTTTTGTGTAGCAGCAACTCGGCAAACGTTAGTTGTATGACCAAATTTGCGGCATTGTACATTGGCATGATGATGAAGGTTACATTGGTTGCACAGAGGTGCAGTTCCATTGTATGGTTTTCTAGCAGGGGGTTGTGCTGGTTGGTTGGGAGTAGCTTGGTTAGGTCAAGTAACCACAGTAAGGTTTTGTGAAGCCTTACACTTCTTTGACCTTTTTGAGGGTTCAACTTTTGTTTCTTTGAGTTTCTCTTGTGTGGTTTTAGCAGCTTGTTCCTTGTCGCCTTTGCGAAACAATTTCCCTTTTTTGATTTGAGACTCAGTCAGGGTAGCAGATAGTTCGATAGCCTGTCGAACGGTGGTAGGGTTCCTACCAGTAACAATGTCCTGAACGGGGTCAGGCAGGCCATCAATGTACTTTTCGATTGCCTTGTCCAAAGGCGTAACCATCGCATGACACAACAAGCTTAGTTCCTCATATCGGTCAGTGTAGGCACAATGTTCTCCACTATCTTGTTTAAGATCATGGAATTCATCTTCAAGTGCCCTTTGCTCATGACGTGGGCAGAATTATTTCATCATGAGAGCTCGAAGCTCTTCCCATGTTTGAGCCATCGCTACCTCGGCACCCCTGTCTCTTTACACACCATTCCATCATGTAAGCGCTCTCTTTTGAAAGACAGTTGAAGCAAACTCTACCTTGCATTCATTAGGACACTGCACATAACGAAAAGTGCTTTCGATACTTTCGAACCATTGTAGGAGCCCAGTAGCTCCCTCAGACCCAAAAAACTTTAGTGGTTTAGCTGAACAGAATTGTTTATAGCTGCACTGAGCAGGTGCATTGTTGTTGTTTGTAACACCCCGATCACGTAATACAACAACACGCGGCGGAAATATCGAGGAGTCACGTTACAAATTGCTCAGCCACAACTGATACTAAATTATTTCACTATTATTTACATTGTTTTACAATACAAAGAATAAAAGAAATTTGTCTTTTGTTTAAAGAAGTCTAAAGCCCGAATGCATTCCTATGTGTAGCATACTTGAATGATCAACAACCTGAAACATATGTGAAAAAGAGACATCAACAAACAATGTTGGCGAGTACATAGTTTTGTCAGCCAAGTTAATGGCAAAAGTTTAGTGTTGCAATACTTTGACAACTACAAGAGTTGTCTATTGAAAATGGACTCTTTAAAGCCAAGGAATGGCAAAAAGATTTAGTATTGCAATACATTAACTTGAAATTTGTGACAAAATAGTTTTGTATATGGAAACATGATTAATACTAAGTAATTTTTATGCCATTGAAAATTGTACTTTGTTCATTGTAATCGCCTTGAATTTGATCATAAAACTTTGAGTATGTCATTAGGAATCCAATCAAGGATTAATAACAACAATATTGAAAATTTCTCATAACTTGCGTGAATAATATTAGAAATCAAATCAATGATTTAAAAAAATACTTTAGTTATCCTTCTAAGAATCTATCATATAAAAATATTTACGAGTTCTACAAGGATTTGGATAATGTACTTTGAATCGACCGAACACAAAATCCTAATGTGATTCAGATAACGCTACAAGAGTAACAATAAGAACACTTATATAGGAAGTACCAACAGCGTACAAACCATGTTCTTATGGTATTACACTCGTTTCGTTATGTAATTCACAACCAATCACAATAACCACATAATCATCGTCAACTTGTCACATTGTCTTGTCACGTACACACTAATGTACACAGAATCCACTAAAGGACTACCAATTAGTACATTAAACATCCCACGAATATCTAACTATAAATATAGATAGATGCATTAGGGATTTTAGTTTAGTCACATGTCTTGTCACATACGCATTAATGTACACAGAATCCAATAAAGGATTACCAATTAGTACATTAAACATCCTACAAGAATCTAACTATGATGATAGTTAGATGCTTTAAGGATTTAGTTTAGTCACTTGTCTTGTCTCATTGTATCCCAAAATCCTAAATCCTAAAGGTGATTCGGATAAGGCTACGAAGGGTAATACAATAAGCACACTTATATATAGAAAGTACCAGCAGCGTCTCCACCATGTCCTTATTATATTACTCTAGTTTGGTTATCTAAATCACCAACAATTCTACACATAAACCATAACCATCGTCGTGTAAAGTACTTCTTAGAAATCCCACTATAAAGATAGGAAGATTTAAGGTTGTCCTTTAGGTATCCTACAAGAATCAATCTATGAAGATAGAAAGATACTATAGGGATTTGTTTGGTGTCCCCAATTGTCATGTATTGCATAAAAGGAATATTACACAAAAATGCACTTAGTAAACACATAATTGCCATATATTGTGAAAAAAAAATTGATTACACATATGAATACCCCCAAAAACATTTGAAAAACGTAAAAGAGGGAGCTAAGTACTCACTTGGGATTGCGTATAGATCTTGTTCAAATGATATAACAAAGCTCAAAGGATCAAGAGTTCAGGTGTCGAAGTGGTTCTTGTGTTTGAGAAAAACGAAAGACTCAGATAGGAGGCTTCCTTGAATCAGGAAACACTCCAAGAGAGAATAGAGGAAGAATGTTTTGAATGAGCAGGTAAAATGAAACTTTGATGGGTATTTATAGTTGAAGAGGATGAACATGATAAAGACAAGTGTTGGGAGGTGTTGTGTGGTGTTAACAAGTGTCTAGTGAGGTGTCAAGACCAGAAAGAAAGTGGCAAGTTCGAATTATAGGTGTCAAAGCAAGATAACATGAAGCTGCCAAGTATCTGCTGTGCTAGGGACCTCTTATGGACCGTAAGAGGTTTGCCTTTCGGTCCGTAAGGCCTTGCAAGGGCTGAAGTTTCCAAAAATGGCAGTTTTGGCCCCTGGACTTGTTTTGTCGCGTTTCGTCATTTCTAACACCCGTCAACCTAATTCCTAAGCTTTATAAGGTTGAATAAGCATAGGGAACTTGAAATATGTCCAAAAATATTTCGGGTGTCGGTTCGTTTGGTCGTACGGTTGCGGTTTTCGGCTAATACGACGAAAGTCGTAACGGACGCGCAAATGACCATAAATGCATGACGAATGATATTTTTGCATTCCAATCATTAAAATACAAGATTTTAATGATGGAAAAAATATTTTGATGTCCGTACATGTTCTAGATAGTGAAATACGCGAATTAGCATAGTTTCGCAGAATTTGCAAAATAGTCCCTAGAGTTAAAATAGAGTGTTTTTGCCATACCAAAGCTCTCAAAACTTATATCTAAGTTATGTAAAGGGTATCTAGGGTTTTTAAGCTTATTTCATTGTTCCGGAGTGTGCGTCGCTACGAGAATCGGCAGACTTTCGTAATTTGTCATAAATAGTCCCTGTGATTGAATAGGCTTGTTTTTGACATACTAAACCTTTCAAAACTTATTTCTAAGTTATATAAAGGATATTTAGGGTATGTTTAGCTTATGTCCTCATCCCGGTGCGTACGTTACGTTAAACAGGTTACGTTAAGTATCAGTTATCAGAAAGCCTTCAAAGAAAAAGTTTTTGAAAGCCCGAAATTTTGGCACAAGGGGTACAGTCTCCCCTACTTTAGGAAATTTCGTCCCGAAATTTATTCGAAGAAGACCATAGAGTGTGTTTAGAATAATTGAAAGATACCAAAGCTCGAGATTTCAAAGATGCGGAGTATCATTTGGTGTTGGGAATGTTTGGGGGATTCAAAGCGTAAACAAGGATATTCAAAGCATCTTAAGGTATTCAACCTTTAGAATTTATGAATCTTTAAAATGTCATCGAGTGTATAAAAAAATTTTTGTACGGAACTATGTTATACTTTCGGCACTTAGTGTAAATCCATAGCAAACAAAAGGGGTGTACATTCAAGCCTAGCCATACGTACAAGGTTTCTAACGTCCCACGAGGTACATCCCATGTACCATGAGCATCTCATGCATAGGAGACAGGTCAACATACCTATGGCATCAAGGTCGTCACCTTTAACACCATAATATACTCCCGGTCGGCTCGAATAGAGTTAATGAATGTACTCGTCTCGTCCATTGCATTCAATAAACAGATAACAATAATCACACAATCACATAATGGTCCAAGATAACATAAAACCCTCAACTGACTCTAGTAATGTTCTGAAGAATAACACAATAAGAACACTTATATATATGAAGTACCAGCGGCGTATCCACCGTGGTCTTACTGCGTCATACCCTTCCCGTTACCTAATCACTCTAGATTTTATGCCACCATCTTAACAAGGCTTATTATGATTCTCATGTGTCGATTCCCGTAATTAAGTGTGCACCCATAAT
This sequence comes from Scalesia atractyloides, assembly GCA_947069175.1. Classification (NCBI taxonomy): domain Eukaryota; kingdom Viridiplantae; phylum Streptophyta; class Magnoliopsida; order Asterales; family Asteraceae; genus Scalesia; species Scalesia atractyloides. The sequence continues at coordinate 43,272,242 of CAMTDV010000010.1, forward strand.
TACGTGTTTCATCACATGGTCCACATAGCTCCTCTTGTTAAGTAAAGGGAAACAGACAATAAGGTCGAAGTAACATCTAAAATTAAATATACATCGTCATAACATAACATCTAGTGAATCGATCGTGTTTCATACTAGAAATGTTAACACTACTTGTTTTGCATCTAACAAAATCAGTAGCAGGTATTTCATCCTAGTACAATATTAATATATGTTTCACATTAGTCATACAGATAGCGTGCATCATATACTAAGCATAGATTGTCACAACAATGTAAGTACGTCGTGAAAATGTTTTGAAATCATGTGCTAGGTATGCTAAGTCAACATAGTAAGCAATAGTGTATTTGTAACCATGTACAATACATAATAGATTAACAATCCATGTATGTAAATAACATGAAGAACAAAAGAAGTAGTGATAGGCACATAGTATTTGTAGTGTTTGTTTTGCAGTGATTGTATGAATGCACTAATGTGCAAATCATAATATGTTATTCTTTGCCAGATTTAGTTCCTAATAATAAAGAACAGAATCCTCGAAATTGGTATGTAGTTGTAATTACACACAGTGTAATCATATTGGAATTATAACTGAAATACGAATAACAAGAATGAAGAAAAACTTCTTGAAATTTATATTGTCATTACAAATATTATTGAAATATTGTTCATAGTTCTTGGATAAAAAAAGAAAACGTAGAGGTTCAAATGATCATCAGTGCTTGATCATCAGCTTGAACCTCATTAACATTGTACATTCATCCATTAGCATTAGCAATCTTAGGGCAGTTTCGCTTGAAATGATTTAAATCACCTCAATTGAAACATGCTCCAGCTGGATAGCGAGGGCATGTTTGAGTAGGGGCTGTTTGGTTTTGGAAGCGATAGGTCACAGCTAGATGTCCAAAAAGACCACAAATTGTACACTGGCGGCACGGAGAATTTGCTGGTGGTGATAGTTGCAATGATTGCACCGAGGATGTTTCCCACGATAAGACCCCCTAACGGGTACTGAGTTAAGTGGGATTGGTGCAGCGATCATATAATTCTTTGAAGTCTTACACTTCTTAGAATTTTTAGAAGGTTCACCCTTTGATTCTTGTGTAGTTCGTTTCTTGTCTCCCTTTCGAAAAAGTTTCCCTTTTCTAACTTGGGAGTCAGTTAGGGTAGCGGCTAATTCCTTAGCCTCCTTAAGCGTTGCGGGTTTGCTGCCAGTGACAATATCTTGAATTGGATCAGGTAAGCCATCAATGTATTTCTCAATGGCCCGATCCAAAGGGGTGATCATAATGGGGCAGAGTAGGCTTAACTGTTCAAACCGGTCAGTGTAGGCACCGTTTTCCCCACTATTTTGTTTAAGGTGATAGAATTCGGTTTCAAGTAGCCTTATTTCGTGTCGTTGACAGAATTCTTTCATCATAAGATTCCTAAATTCTTCCCACGTTTGTGCCATAGTTACTTCTGCACCTCTGTCTCTCATGACTCCGTTCCACCAAGTGAGTGCTCTCTTTTGGGAAACACTCGAGGCAAACTCTACCTTGCACTCACTAGGACACTGAACATGGCAGAATGTGCTTTCTATACTCTCAAACCATTGTAGGAGCCCAGTTGCTCCTTCAGACCCATTAAACTCGAGTGGTTTAGCTGAGTTGAATTGTTTGTCGTTACATGGCGTAGGAACCTTGTTGTTGTTGTTATTGTAGTAGATCTGATTGAGTTGGGCCACAAGGTTTGGCAGTACAGCAGCTATTTGCTGAGTTATCATTGCCGCCATCTCAGCGTTCCTCGTGACGTCACGATGAGGAGGCATCTCGAAGAAGTAGCTATAACGAAATAAGTTAGATTTTGTAAAATTGTTATAAATCTAAACACCATAGTGAATTGAAAATCTCAACTTGGTATTCGTTCAAAAATCGTGTTCTTGTACTTAGAAAAATAGTGTTTGTGAATTTTGTTTCGAAATTTGTTTGAAAATAAACTTTGTTATACTTTTGAATGAGAAAATACAAACCAAATTAATGGTTTGTGTTAAAAATTCTTTACCTTTGAAAATTAATTTTTTTAAGATAAAAATATTTTTAATTGAATTTTTAAAATAAAGAAACTTCTTGTATAAAATTTGAAAACTCTCATCCAAATAAATAAAATTTTGAAAATTTGGAAGGCTAATAGTATTTGAAAATGAAGTAGAAATATAAAGTGTCATGAGATAAAAATGAAATTTGTTTCGGATGATTTGAATATTGTCGTAACATATTACCGAAGGTAACATGTCAGAGTAGTGTCATACGAGTAGTAGTGTTTAGGAATCGCTCGAATGATCAAGGTAGATGGGTTTTCATAATGTTTTCGAGAAGGCATGCTTTAGCTTATAAGTGAACACTCACCCTAAGAGTTCCCAGGTAAGAGTGACGGCTCTGATAATGCGGATTTGTACGAACACTCTAACCTTAGACAGAAAACTCAGGGTACAGGCATTCACCCTTCCAGATTGCATGTGTTCACATTATTAAAACCCAAGATTTCGATGAAATTGTTTGAGAGTAAAACATTTTGAGAAATCTTTTTGAGATAAATAAATTGAGAAACATTTTGACGAAAACCTTTGAGCAAGAATTTCGAGAAACCTTTTGATAAAATGTTTGAGATAAATAGGTTGAGAAACATTTTGTTGAGAGCGTTTGGGAAAACATTTTGAGAAGTATTCCAATGAAAATTTTTTGAGAAAAAAAAATTTGAGGAATACTTTGAGGCAATAAGCCTAAGGATTTAAGATAAATCATCTAAGGATAGATGATTTGTAACTCAAAGAATAATTGTGGCACGAGTAAGGATGAGGATTAGGATGGAGATCCTAAGTCTACTCATGTTCGGGCCCCTAGGAAGGTTATAGACTAGGTTAAAGGCATTCTAATAACCTAATTCCCTATAATAAGTACTCTGATACCAATCTGTAACACCCCGATCGTGTAATACAACAACACGCGGGGAAATATCGAGGAGTCACGTTACAAATTGCTCAGCCACAACTGATACAAAATTGTTTCACTATTATTTACATTGTTTTACAATACAAAGAATACAAGAAATATGTCTTTTGTTTAAAGAAGTCTAAAGCCCTAATGCATTCCTATGTGTAGCATACTTGAATGATCAACAACCTGAAACATATGTGAAAAAGAGACATCAACAAACAATGTTGGCGAGTACACAGTTTTGTCGGCCAAGTTAATGGCAAAAGTTTAGTGTTGCAATACTTTGACAACTACAAGAGTCGTCTATTGAAAATGGACTCTTTAAAACCAAGGAATGGCAAAAAGATTTAGTATACATTAACTTGATTATGAAACTTGTGACAAAATAGTTTTGTATATGGCAACATGATTAATACTAAGTAATTTTTATGCCACTGAAAATTGTACTTTGTTCATTGTAATCGCCTTGAATTTGATCATATCCAATCAAGGATTAATAACAACAATATTGAAAATTTGTCATAACTTGCGTGAGTATTATTAGAAATCAAATCAATGATTTAAAATAATACTTTAGTTATCCTTCTAAGAATCTAACATATAAAAATATGTAAGAGTTCTACAAGGATTTGGATAACGTACTTTGTATCGATCGAACACAAAATCCTAATGTGATTCAGATAACGCTACAAGAGTAATAAAATAAGAACACTTATATATAGGAAGTACCAGCGGCGTATCCACCATGTTCTTATGGTATTACACTCGTTTCGTTATGTAATTCACAACTAATCACAATAACTACATAATCATCGTCAACTTGTCACATTGTCTTGTCACATACGCATTAATGTACACAGAATCCAATAAAGGACTACCAATTAGTACATTAAACATCCCACGAGTATCTAACTATAAAGATAGATATATGCATTAGGGATTTTAGTTTAGTCACATGATCTGTCACATTGTCTTGTCACATACGCATTAATGTACACAGTTTCCAATAAAGGATTACCAATAGTACATTAAACATCCTACAAGAATCTAACTATGAAGATAGATAGATGCTTTAAGATTTAGTATAGTCACTTGTCTTGTCTCATTGTATCGCGAAATCCTAAATCCTAATGGTGATTCGGATAAGGCTACGAAGGGTAATACAATAAGCACACTTATATATAGAAAGTACCAGCGGCGTATCCACCATGTCCTTATTATATTACTCTAGTTTCGTTATCTAAATCACCAACAATTCTACACATAAACCATAACCATCGTCGTGTAAAGTACTTCTTAGAAATCCCACTACAAAGACAAGAAGATTTAAGACTGTACTTCAGGTATCCTACAAGAATCAATCTATGAAGATAGAAAGATACTATAAGGATTTGTTTGGTGTCCCCAATTGTCATGTCTTGCATAAAAGGAATATTACACAAAAATGCACTTAGTAAACACATAATTGCCATACATTGTGAAAAAAATTGATTACACATATGAATACCCCCAAAAACATTTGAAAAACGTAAAAGAGTGAGCTAAGTACTCGCCTAGGATTGCGTATAAATCTTGTTCAAATGATATAACAACGCTCAAAGGATCAAGAGTTCAAGTGTCGAAGTGGTTCTTGTGTTTGAGAAACACTTAAGACTCAGATAGGAGGCTTCCTTGAATCAGGAAACACTCCAAGACAGAATAGAGGAAGAATGTTGTGAATGAGCAAGTAAAAAATGAAACTTTGATGGGTATTTAGTTGAAGAGGATGAACATGATCATGACAAGTGTTGGGAGGTGTTGTGTGGTGTTAACAAGTGTCTAGTGAGGTGTCAAGACGAGAAAGATGGTGGCAAGTTCGAATTATAGGTGTCAAAGCAAGATAACATGAAGCTGCCAAGTATCTGCTGTGCTGGGGACCTCTTACAGACCGTAAGAGGTTTTGCCTTACGTTCCGTAAGGCCTTGCAGGGGTAAAGTTTCCAAAAATGGCAGTTTTGGCCCCTGGACTTGTTTTGTCGTGTTTCGTCGTTTCTAACACACGTCAACCTAATTTCAAAGCTTTATAGGGTTGAATAAGCATAGGGAACTTGAAATATGTCTAAAAATATTTCGGGTGTTGGTTCGTATGGTCGTATGGTTGCGGTTTTCGGTTAATTACGACGAAAGTCGTAACGGACGCGCATATGACCGTAAATGCGTGACGAATGATATTTTTGCATTCCAATCATTATAATACAAGATTTTAATGACGGAAAAAATATTTGGATGTCCGTACATGTTCTGGATAGCGAAATACGCGAATTGGCAATTTGCAAAATAGTCCCTGGAGTTAAAATAGAGTGTTTTTGCCATACCGAAGCCCTCAAAACTATATCTAAGTTATGTAAAGGGTATTTTAAGCTTATGTAATTGTTCCGGAGTGTGCGTCGCTACGAGAATCGGCAGACTTTTGTAGTTTGTCATAAATAGTCCCTGTGATTGAATAGGCTTGTTTTTGACATACCAAACCTATCAAAACTTATTTCTAAGTTATATAAAGGATATTTAGGGTATGTTTAGCTTATGTCCTCGTCCCAGTGCGTACGTTACGTTAAACGGGTTATGTTTGAGTATTAGTTATCGGAAAGCCTTCAAAGAAAAAGTTTTTGAAAGCGCGAAATTTTTGGTACAAGGGTTACATTGTTATTGTTATTGTTATTGTAAGCTTGATTTAGTTGGATCACAAGGTACGGGAGTATAGCGGCCATTTGTTGCGCAATTAAAGCTGCCATTTCGGCGTCTTGAGCAGTATTGCAATGAGGAGGCATTCTAAAAGAAAGGAAGCATGAGAGAAATGTGTGAGATTGACATTGAATAAACAGAAGGGATATTAAAAATATCGATGAGGTATAAGGATTGCGACCATTTTTTGTTACTTAAAACTAAAAAATGACACAGTGACTAATCAAAGTAAATGGGTTTTTATAATGTATCGCGAAGACATGCTTTAGCCTATAGTGGACACTCACCCTAGAGTCCCCAGGTAAGAGTGACTGGTCCGATAATGCGGATTTATACGAACACTCTAAGCCTTAGACAGAAAACTCAGGGTACATGCACCCACTCTTCCAGATTGCATGTGTTCACATAAATAAAACCCAAACTTTAACAAGATTTTGAAAACTTTGAGGGCATACAGCCAAAAACAAATCATATAGGGATAGATGATTTCAAAATGAATTTGTAATTTGTGAAATTGTTTTGGTAAGAACCTAAGAATAGGTGAATGTATTGTTTTAAAATCTAAACGCAAGTAAATCGCGTTAGGGTCCTAGGAAGGTTATAGTCTAGGTCAAAGCATTACTAATAACCTAATTCCCTATAACCATTGGCTCTGATACCAATCTGTAACACCCCAAACCGCGTAATACATCACACGCGGCGGAAACACTTAGGGAGTCACGTTACAAATTGTTTCACAACAAATGGTATTTAAAGATTTGTTTTATTGGATTATCGAATAACATTGTCTCTGAATATTGGAAATGAAATACAATCAAATTGTCTTTCGTATTTTAACGTCACTAAATCCAAGTCCGTCTTATGTGAATCATGCTCAAATTAAACAGAAGCACCTTAAGCACATGTGAAAATAGGTACGTCAGCATAAAAATGCCTGTGAGTAACATAGGTTTTTGTTGATGAGGATTCATGGCTTTGATTTGTTAAAAGAAATGTTTAACTAAAAGTAGCCAATGAAACTTTGTAAAAATGTTTTCTTTCGTAAAATCACATGAAAATAAAATGTTATTAAAAGAATGATGCATGGTTAACTTAATAACCAAAATATGTCTTTTGTAAAAGTAGTCATGTCCATGTATGAAATGTGTCGTGTCTTTGTATAAAAAGTATCATGACCTTGTATAAAATATGATATATATGTAAAGCAATACCTTGTGAAAAATATGTCATGTCCTTGTATAAACCAAGTGTCATGTATAAATCAATGTCTAGTGTAAACCAAGTGTTATGTATAAACTATTGTCATGTGTATCAATGTCAAGTAATATCCAATGTCTTGTATGGCAAGTAAAAAGTCTTTACTCAACCCACATGTAATAATGTCATGTGTAACCAAATATCTTGTTAACCGAATGTCGGGTACAAAACAATGTCTTTAAATAAACAAACGTTTAAATCAAAAGTTATGTTTTGAAAAACCATTGCTTTTATTGATATAAACATTTATGTGATTTGTTATTCAAATACATTCAAGTTTTGTCATATGTCGGATCAACCCTTATTAGGACAAATGTTTATCAATTGTTCATCGGATACTTGCATTCCCCAATGGATACTTCCAAACAAACTAGGAAGCGGGAATAAGGTTATGAAACCTATGGTACCATGACATACTACCGGTCGGAGGGGTAATGTTTATGAATGTATTTTGTTTCGTTCAACATACCAAAATGTCATAATCAATGTAAGCATGTCATGTAAATTGTTTTTGTAAACCATGTACTAGAAAAGTGTTCATGAAATCAAGGTGCTAGATATGCTAAGCCAACATATGAAGCAAAAAAGGATCCTTGAAATCAGTGTGCTAAGCATGCTAAGTCAACATACGAAGCAAAATGCAATTGAAATCATGTACTATATGTACTATATGTATAATGTCAGGAAAAGAAGAAAGTAGTTTTATGCACATGTGTATCACCCCAAAAATTTGAAAATGTAAAAGAGGGGACTATGTACTCATTTGGGATTGCTTAAGTCTTGTAGTATAGATCAAACAATGCTTGAAGGAACAAGGAATCAAGTGGCACCTAGTATTGATACTATGTTTATAAGTTGGGACTTTAAGCGGCAGATCGGATAGAATGAGGTGTTGTAAACCAAATGAGTGTTGGAACTCATATGAAATGGTTTATCATAGTTAAGATTCTGATTTGGAAAGATTTCTAAGTGCTTTTGACCCGTTATGACTCGTTAAGGTAGTTTACGCTACTTTAACGGATCATTTACGTAAATATGAGTTTGGATGGTTAGATATGTCTTATGATAAGTCTTATAAGCCAAAACATGTTTAATAATGTTATAACATCAGTGTATATGGTAAAACATTGGTTACATAGGCTTATAATCGATTTATGCGCGAAAAGGGCATTTTGGTCATTCATAAAGGCATAATAGGCGACTTAACATAACACTAACCAAACGATGTGACCATAAGGTACAGCCTCAGAGGGTTATTCCCTATACAACTATGGTCACAAATATGTGTTTGGTCGGATCCTAAGATCGACCAAACGGGTCGGATTCGAAAGTCAAAGCGGTGTTCAAGACCGCTCGACTTACGACCCTCATAAAGCACTAAACTAAAAGTGACGAGTTAGACATGCCAAAACAAATCTAACTAACTTATAACAATGTTTTGGTATCAAAACTTAGTGTTTTGATACCCGAAAATAGTTCCGTCGCAAAATGCACATAATGTGCATTTTGACCGAAACTTTGACTCGTCACTTCGACTAGTAAACGTGGTAATCTGTAGGTATGATCGCTAATGATCATAACCATCGTGATTTCGATCACGTTGCAAAGTCCAATTGGACTTTTCTTTGACCAATTCATGTTCAGAACTGAAAGTCAGACTTTTTGACTTTTAGCTCAAACAAGCTAAAAGAAATAAACAAGACTTGGAGAGAGCACTTACTTGTGTTGAAGAACACTTGAAGAGCTCAAGGAAGAAGAATGCTCAGATGGGAGGCCTCCACAAAGGTGGTAGCACTCCAACTTAGAGCAAGAGAAGAAGAAGAGAAATGAGCAAGGAAAAATGTTGAATTTGGTTGCTATTTATAGATGTTCAAGTGCCACAAGATCATCCCAAGTGTCCTATGTGTTGGCATGATCCTAAGGTGGTCATAACACTTGTTCCAAGGAGAAGAAATGGTGGCAATTTCATGTACTTGGCCATCAAGCAAAGAAACAAGAAGCTGCCAAGTTTCTGCTGAGCTGAGGGGTCCTTACGGACCGTAAGGGCTTTGAGCGTAAGCCCTTTAGCTGGCAGATAGTTTTGAAAAAGGCAAAACAGACCCCTAAACTTTGATTTGTCGTGTTTTGGCACTTTTAACACCCGTTAACCCCATTTTATAGCTTTATAAAGATGATAAAGCTTAGGAAACTTGAAATGTGTCCAAAATTATCCTGGGTGTCGGTTCGTTCGGTTGTAAGGTTACGCGTTTCGCTTAATTACGAGGAGCGCTTTAGTTAACGCGAAAACGACCGTAATTGCGTAACGAATAATATTTTTGTATTCTAATCATTAAAATAGAAGATTTTAATGGTTACAAAATTTTTGGATGTACGGATATGGTCTGAACACAGATTATACGCGAGTTTGCATACTTTCACAGTACGCTTTTAGTCCCTGTGACCAAATAAGCATATTTTCACACACCGAACCCTCCAAAACTTATTTCTAAGCTATGTTAAGGGTATTTGAGATATGTTTAGCTTATGACCTTGTTCTGGAGTGTGCGTCGCTACGAGAATCGGCCGACTTTCGTAGTTTGTCATGATCGAATAGGCTTGATTGACATACCAAACCCTTCAAAACTTATTTCTAATTTATGTAAAGGATATTTAGGGTATGTTTAGATTATGTCGCTATTCCAGAATATACGTTGCATTAAACTGATTATGTTTACGTATCAGTTTACGTATAACTTTCTAGAAATTGTTTAAGAGCTCGATTTTGAACAAGGATTGATATTGTGCAATTGTTATGGATAAATTTCTCTTGAACAAACCACAAGATTTTATTGCTTATGAAATTGTTCAGGATTTGATAATGACAACTGAAGGCATAGTTGTCACACCCAATATGGTTCATTTATCATGATGGTTAGCCAGTGAATTATTAGGCTTGATTGAAGTAGTATAAACAAACGTTAAGTGTTACATCTTATAAGTGTTGTAAAACTAAAACCATAAATCCTATACTTCTTACTACCCAATGTCAGCTCCAAACCTATTAGTTTTAGCATACTAAAGGGGTCATTTACATAATTAACTCATATATTTATTTACTTTTGTTAGTTTTATTATATGCTAATTTTATTCTTATTTTAAAATAATCTGCCTCCAGATGTGTTTTCTTATCTCATATTCCCCTTTACTAAATTATCACTGATGCTACTAACAGTGGCGAAGCTTGAGATTTCCGACCGGGGGTCGAAATGTATATACCTAAAAATTTCTATAAGATCGGGGGGTCGAAAACGTATATACCCAAAATTTTCTATACGAAAACAACATACTCTTCACTACTGAGCAAAAAGTTCAAGAGGTCGGCTGCCCCCTCCCGCCCTATAGAAGCCGCCCCTGGCTACTAACTCGAAAAATTTAATAAGAATAAAAAAGTCAATCATATGATTAACTTTTGTGAAATATTATATGAATAAGGAAACTAGCAGAAATACTATACAATATATCACAAGATGATTGATAAACTAACTGAAAACGAGTACGCATTGTAAATTGTCGTCGCCGCCGCCACATCGCGGATATATATATATATATATATATATATATATATATATATATATATATATATATATGGTGGGGTTATTGTAAAAAGGGGTTCTTTTGTGAAAGTGTTTTAAACCCTTAGATCTTGTAGTTAATGGTTGACGTCAGAAAGGGCTTAAAATGTAAATTATGTTTTAATAGTTTGACTATTTTTTCTAGATTATGCGTATTAGTGTCTTTTGTTTTAATAAAGAAATAGTCATGAACCTCAATGCACATGCAAGTTTCCTCGTCTTTTTAAACGTGAATAGCTTTTTATACGTAACGTTAAAAAAAATTACACCAGAGCGTTTTTTGTCTTTAATATGAGTAACATATTGCTATACTTAAATAGAAAAAAAAATATATTTCAAAAGGATGTTTTAGTCCATAGTGTTTTGTCTATGTTCGTACAATAGTGTTATAATTGTATTATGATCAAGGTGTGATATTTTAAACATCTATAAAAATTGTATTGTGATTCAAGTTAGGGTGTTTTAACATATGAAATCTAGAACATTGTATTATGATTCAAGTAATGGTGTTGAAACATCATGAATGATTATATTGCTATTCAGGTCATGTTGTTTTCAAAATCTTGAATTGCAATACAATCATCCCCGGATGGTGTTAAAACACCATGACTTGAATAGCAATACAATCGTTACAGATGTTAAAACATCATGACTGTATCAAGATTTAAGTCGTGGTGTTTATGGAATATGTATGGTGTTTTATTCCTATAAAATAACAAAAAAAACTTTTTAGATGTTAAAACACCATGATCAGTTATTGATACGTAAAAAAAGAATTATCTCCTAAAGCGGTTACAATCTCTTTTATAATTAAACTGGTTTTTGAAGTTAATTACCTTATTACCCTTAATCCATAAAATTAAATAATTTCTCGTGTCGTCTCCATCATATCTTACACTTCTCATAAACTACACAATTTTTACAGGAACCTAAACATATGTATGATGATGATAAGAAAACTAGATATAAATAAGAAAACTAAAAAACAACCCAAAAAGACTAAAAACACACCGAAAGATAAACAATAAGGCTAAAATCTAAACCCTAAAGATAAACAATAAGGCCAAAATCTAAGTTAAACTATAAAATCTATACTTTAAACCCTAAAATCTGAACCCTGAAGACTAAACCCTAAATACTAATGATTAACCCTAAAACTAACCCTAAAGCTAAACCTCAATAGAAGACCCTAAAAGCCAAACCCTAATATAGTTAGGGTTTAGGGGTTATGATTTAGGGTTTACGGGTTAGGACTTAGGGTTTAGGGTTAAGAGATCCTAGTTAGGATTCGACGAGCCGGTTCTAACACCTCTGGAATGAGCCTAATTAGAGTTAGTTTGAGTCGGTTACCCACTATTCCCCACATTTTTAGTGTTCCTCACTAAACCTCACACTGTAAGAAGAACATTTTTCGTAAGAAGTGTGAGAAGGTATAAAATTGACATGTATGCATTATGTTTTGGACTTAGGCATGATGTTTTGGGTTTTTATTTTATTTTATTTTATTTTTTATTTTTTTTTTTGCAATAAAACATCAAAAATATCAATTTAAAACACAATGAATTGTATTATATGCATTAAATTTAATAAACAACTAAAACAACACAATGCTTAACATTTTGACATGGTGTTTTAAGTTTTAAGCAGAAAACATGAGTTGTTTGGCAAAAAAATAACTTTGATGTTGAATTGGATTTTATGTGTTTTGACGGTAAGCCACAGTAGCATGTTACAATGACCTCTTCTTCACCCCATATTGCTTATCTAATGCTCTGCGATAAGAAATGTTGACTTATTTTACAAACGTAACACAACCTGTAATCTGATCTTTGCAACCTGTTCTGTTACCCTACCATATGCAAAAGCTTTGAAGATTTTTGTTTGCTAGGTTTAGCATGCGTGAACCTTTGTCAATTCTTCGGATGTTTCCTTAAATTAACCAGCACTTTAACAGGTCGTTTAACCTCTCCGGCGTACCAATTCGGATGCACGTTTTGTGCGAGACAAGTTTCATAAATGATCGACCTTCCTAACATATGTGATCCAATAACACAATTGAAGTGTGATTATTGTGTCAACTTTCAATGAAAAGATTCATTTTTTGTAATTAATCATTTGGCCTGAACTGGGTCGTCAACTTTTAGATGTCATTTTACTCTTCCTGCTAGAAAACATAGATAGCAGTTAATAAGCATTAATAAATCATACAATGAAAAGCTTCATTCTTTGTAATAAATCACTTGTACTTGAACTGGGTCGTCAACTTTTATTTTTGTATATGCGGATTTTTTTAGTGTACATACTGAACTTGTTATTTCTCTTTCTGATTTAAGAACTCCGAAAAAACTATATTTTTGGTACATTTGGTGGATCCCGTTCTTGGAGATGAACCATCATTTGATCTTTCTCTTACCGGTGACGACGGTCATGATGGAGCAATATAATTAACTTTTAACTAGGATCCCTGCAGTTTATTACCCAACTCCTTGTTAAGTTGTTACAATTTAAAAGTATAAGTTTTAATCAAAGGAGTGAATTAGCAGTTTAAACACATAGTAACTAAACAATAAATACATTTTAGTTTTATCCAGCATTTATGCAACATATGGCTGATACAAGATCTAAAACCTCAACTACATTCTACATAGGCATCAGATTGTACTTATGTTACATCCACCACCTCCAACTTGAAAGGATTTTTAGTGTTTTCATCCCCTTGCATGACCAACCTCCATATGTGGTTTAAGAAATTCCATAAATTGTAAAATATATCATATATATACAAATGAAAATACAAATAAAGAAATGGTAAACCTGCAGTAATACTGTCCAGCAAATAGCCGACACGCTTTTAAAATTCTGATGTTTAAAATTTGTACTTCTGGAAACAACTACCAGTTTGACCCGTTACCAAACCTGCCCGATCCGGTCATTTTGACACCTCTAGTACTAATATACTGATGCAGGAGCATCCTAGCCAATATCTTGAACCGGATTCGAACTCGTGGGCTTCTTTAGAAAGAATCAAAACTTATTTTTTATTATTTGAATTTTAATGCTTTTGTTTAGTTGCCTATTTTGTGGGGATTTGAAATTCCTGATTTATCTCTGTTTCATTTATTATAATCCAGGAGCTAGGGTTTATTGTTTAGACAGTTTTTGATTGAATTTTATCGAAAAGAACAGTTTTTTTGGAACCTTTGGTTCATATTATCGTCTTTGATTATCAATAGTTTCTTGAGCCATTTGATCGCACGCGAAACTGCATCAGTTGGTATCAGAGCTTTGGTTATCAAATGGCTCGACGTGAAGGTGGATACTTGTTTGCTCGTAGAGTCGCTGATATAGGCAACGACATCGGTGTTTTCTATTCACGTGCTCGTGGTGAAGATCGACAACTTACTCGTATATTCCCCGACCGAGGCAACGATGGAGTCTATCCTGATCCACGGGATCTGAAGATCAAATGGCTCCGACAACGAGTCCAAGATCTTGAAGAGATCAAACGACTTCGGCAACGAGTCCGAGATCTTGAAGAGATCAAACGGCTCCGCCAAAGAGTCCAAGATCTTGAGTTACGACGGGAGATCCGCGTTAAGGAAACCGAATCGGGAACTGTCGTCCGGGACGATGTGAACGAGGAAGAGGAGCATCCTTTATGCCATCCCCACCCCCGGGTTCTTCGAACCTATCTATCAAGAGTGTTTAACGGGATGACGAACCCGATTTAAGTACCGTAGTTTGGGACGAAAGTGATGACGGTGAGAACACAGAGAATGATGAATCCGGTAAGTCTTTCCTTCACGAGATGGTTAATGGGTTTGTTGTGGTTGAAAAAAAATCGCATAACTTATCCGATACTTGTGATGGTAATTCATGCGAAAAAGCCATTAATTTCAAAAATTCAATTGAAAGAAGATTTGACTAAACCTCCTCTTAATATGGAATTTCAAAATATAAAAGATAATCAAGAGGTAGAAAAATCTTGGAATACTTGCCATATAGATCTTTACGAAGGTGATTTGAACGTCATTAAAGATATGGATATTATTTCTAGTTGGGAAATTTTAGTCGAATATACGGATATTATTTATAGTGGGGGAATTTTAAATTCTGAAATTATAGTGGAGGGGCCTTTACAAAAAGATATGAAGCGTAACATTACACAAAATAGAAAGGAGGAATAAATCATGAATGATGACATGCATGCCATGCGTGATCAGTTAAATGAGATGGATGCAAAATATGTGGGTTTACAAAATAGTGATGGGCCAATTTCTAGTTCTCAGAATTCAAAATTAACTGGTGGGCCTGAGATGTGTAATCCAGCAAAGATTTATGGTAGTCAAATTGATGGAGATAATTGTGGGGTTGTTGAGTATAATAGTAATCCACGTGGAAAGCATAAGGAAATGAATAAACCAACTAATGTTGGTGGATCTGAAGTTGTGATACATGGCAAATCAGATTCAAATGGAGGGCTTTCTATCAATTTGGACATGATAATATGCTTAGAGAATAAAGGGCATGTTAATTTAGCTAACATTGGCGTTCATCATTTTCAATTCGTGAATAGGAGACGGCCCACTGCTACATTTGATCCAGGTGGTACATATCTAAAGTCGAAAGAGCCGACTTGTAAAGTTGGGTTGTTTAGATGGGTAGTGTTGATAATAACAAAGACGAATCGGGTTGATATTCCTTAGGATCCGGGTGGCTTTGGTCCAAAGGCAAAACTCGAGGACGAGTTTTTTTGAAGACGGGGAGTATGATGCAGGAGCATCCTGGCCAATATCATGAACCGGATTCAAACTCGTGGGCGACTTCTTTAGAAAGAATCAAAACTTATTTTTTATTATTTGAATTTAAATGTTTTTGTTTAGTTGCCTATTTTGTAGGGATTTATCTCTGTTTCATTTATTATAAATTATGAGCTATGGTTTATTGTTTAGACAGTTTTTGATTGAATTTTATTGAAAAGAGCATTGTTCTTGGAACCTTTGGTTCATATTATCGTCTTTGATTATCAATAGCTTCTTGAGCCATTTGATCACACGCGAAACTACATCATATACTACAAACAGAGGTTCACACATGGGCTAAAGCCCAAAAACGCGTAGGCCAAAGCCTGGTCTAGTCTGGTAGTCCTGAACATGCCCAATATTAGCAAATCAGAGCCCGGTCCTGCCAAAGAAATGATAAACCTGAAAAGGCCTAATTCCTGGAAGCCGAAACACTGTATTTTTCAGTTAGTTACTAAATCCATTCCCTGGTTTCAAACCTACCTAGTCTATAATTGTCGTCACAAAATAGAAAATACCAAAAGCCACTTAAATAGCATGTACATGCATGATGAATACCTTGGTTGGGTTCAAAGACCATCTTGCAACATGACCATCCTAAACTCGGTAAGAGGTTGCGTTGGTTGTAACAGGAGTAATGGTCGGTAACTCTGCCACCACACCAGTACCAAAGGCAAACCTATGTACAATGGAAGAAAGTCATATATACTTATACTTAAGTACCATCAAACCATAGCAAAATACCCTTATGAAGACAACCAAGATAATGTATGAAATGAACACATATTGTTCATCCAAATGACACAACTTTTCCATCTTGTATGCCCATAAAAAAGAGAAATAAAGTTGATTGATTACCAGCAGTAGCAACAGATTGTTTGGTGTCACCCCTTCTACAAGAACAATAGAAATCAATTAAAGGCAAACCAAACAACAGTTAAAATATACAACATACAAACATTACTATAGTTGCCTACGTACAAATTACTTTCACAAACACAAGACACATACAAAACAATTAACAAATATTTGCATCTTACCATCTACAGGGACCCTTGGCCTCCATAGCCACATCTTCCTCAAAGTTCGTGTATTGTTAGAAAACCCTCAAAAACATAAAAAATTAAACCGTAAAACAAGATCCGGAAGGCGACAGGTTTAGGAAGAAGTAGAATAACAATGAAAAGAAGATGATAAGGTGGGATTTGGGCAGTGGAAGGAAGCTTTTTGTGGAGCTATTTTTTTTTTTCACCCGAAGTGAAATTTGATGAGAGAGGATCAGGGAAAAGTTTTCTGATGAGCGGAAAGTTTTGAAAATTTTGAAGGTTTTGGAGAAGATGAAGCTAATGAGTTAGAGGCATTGGATAGGATTTTAGTCGGAGGGTTGTAAATGTTGCAACTCTATGATCCTTGTGATTTTTTGACAAATAAGATAGCAATACACTGAATAGAAGAAGACAAACATATCAAGTTAATGATTTTTGAAGTTGTACATTGTGCGTATTGAGTTGTAAAACTCTTATGGATTCAATATACATATCAATATATACTTAACTATACTATCTATACAATACTATACTATATATATAATGCATATTAGAGGGGCAATAATGGTCATTTGCCACTTTTTCAACATGTACAAATTTCAAAGCATAACGTCTAATGCTTTAAAGCACATAATAAAAGAGTGGCTATGCAGGTACTATTTGGCTGGAGTTTTGAATTTTGAAATTCACATTTGGCTCCTCCCCGCCTCATTTTTCATATTCACCTCTTCTATTCTTTAATATCATATCTCTCTCTCATTTCTTTCAAATTATGGGAAGAACCAACTTTTGACAGCCTCATATGAACGAACGAGCGGCGGTGTAGGTTCAGGAGCATGGTTACAGACCTCGGGTGCATTATTGGTGTCTAGGGTTGGTGAATCGCTTTTTTGGCGAAGTCGGCTAGGGTTCAGGCCCAGATTCCGGCCACACATGTAAGTCCAACACGAAATTTTCATTTTTGAATGCTTTGATTTCGTTAAGATCGTTGGTGTGTGACACCTTTTTAAGTTAGATATGTTGTTGATGCTGATGTCTTTTTAGATTCCGACCAGACCTAGGGTAGATCTGTTAATATTTGGTAAGATTTGTTGTTTTAGTGTGTAGCCCCAAGATTTAGTTGCTTCGTTCACATCTTTATCAACAATTACATGTTTAGATGTTGATTTCAACATTTTTTTTCTTAAAGCAATTACTTTTTTCTAAACAGGCTAACAACTAACGAAGTAACCATGATTTATTGGTACTTACAAATGTGTTTTCTAAACATATACCAACATACCAGTACACAACTGTAAGCTTGTCAATTGTGTTCATGTGCCTTATTAATTTACGATATTGTAATTAATAGTGTTCTGAAATAAAAATTTCAATGCCACAATATTGCCTTAATTTTTTTATGTAAAAGAAATACGAAGATATGGTCTACCATGGTCAACTATTAGCATGTCTTAAAAAGTCATCTTTGTTTACATACTAATAAAGTTGTTCATAGACTATGGCATAGCTGAGATTGTTGTATCATAATGATTTCTTTGGTTATGCAGACTGGAACTGAGAAGAATTTGTATGCTTATGATCCAGTTTCACTGACAGTCATGCATATTTCTTCTGAGCCTTTGGTAACAAGAGATGATATGGTAAATTTAATGAATTGTAGATGCGGTTAGTGTACAGGGTGGTGCGACTAATTCAGCAGGTCAGGGTGGTGGTCTTTGCGTGGGGTGGGGGGCTGAATCTTGGGGTTGGGACTAGTTGTGTCATGGTGTGGGCGGATTTTGGTGTTTAGCTGGTTCACCGCTTGGGGAGAGGCTTCTACATAGTGTGTGTTTGAGAGCAACTTTCTGGGTGGGTGTTGTTTTGTGGCTCATCTGGTAGTGTGGCGGTGTGCTGGTTGATTCTATTAGGGTTTTGTTTAGTGGGGTGTGAGTGTTTTTGTTCTGGAGTGAGTCAGGTTATAAGCTAATTTCTTTTTTGTGGCATGGTGTTCCTCTGTAGGAGGGAGTACGGTCCCTTATCTGATTTGCTTTAGGAATGAGCATGGTACCTTTGGACTGGTACTAATCCCAGGTGGAACAACTATGAGCAGAGTACTCGGTTTTGTCATGATGGTTATGCACCAATATAAAGATGCTTCAACCATTAATTGAGTGCTCAAGTCAGATGTGGAAGTCGTGAGATGTGAGATCTGAGGTATTTTCTTTCCGTAACCATGAAGATAACAAGTTTGGTTCAATATACATAACATAATCAAACACAAGTATTTGCGCATGCTTAGATTGATAAATTCTTGTAAATTTTCGAATAAATAAAACTCAAATTCTAGAAAATCTCAGAAACGCTGGGTAACAAGTTGAGTAAAAAGGGTGATCTAAATACTCAACGAGTTGATCGAATTTCAAATAAGTCAAACTGGTTGAAAGTTACCAAAGTCAATACTCGGGTATAGACCTGTAACGTATCTGATAAAACATTCTTACTCTTGATCTGTGTTAGTTTTGGAAACTGGAATTGTGTCTGATATCGTGTAATTTGACACCAAGTATTTTAGGTATCTTGAAAATCTAGAAACTAGGTAATTGAGAGTAAATCTATATTCGATTTGCTAGCCTCCAATATTGGAATCATTTGTAAGGCCACTGGTTGTCGATTTAGCAAAGAGGTGTCTGTTTGGAGAAATGAAAGATCTGGTTGATGATTGTGGCAGGGAGACCCATGAGTTCTGGTATAATCATACGCCCTTTGCAGGTATTTGCTATGAATATTTTAACTACTTTGGTTTCAGTTGATTATTAATTGCTAATTGCTGGTTTTTATAATCACAGGAGGACAATGCTGAAAAAGCAGCACCACCTAAGGCTGGTGAGTAATGATTCAGCGAGCACAACCCCAGCAAGCCCGGCGCAACGCCGCAGCCAGCGCAACCGCAAGGATATCTAAAGATGACACGGTTGTTCTTGATGGTGTTGGACTGCTGGTGATAAGAAGTTCAATTTAGAATGACCTGAATAGGTGCACTTCCACTAAAATGATTTCGTAAACTATATCTGCTCTCCTCCTCACTGCCTTAATCTTTCTTGCAGTAGGTAGAGAGAGGACACAACTTTGGTAAATCTTTGCATACAGTGGTGATGATGGTGGTCATGAGGAACCAAGTCAACACTCTCAATGGTTGAAAGGAGGAGGAAGACAATGACAGAAAACCCTAGCTGCCACCTCCAGCGATGGCGGTAGGGTTCTGGCGAAGACTCTGACGAAAGCTCCGGTAAGTTCTTCTTCATTTACATGTTCAATCGGTTGTTATATTGGTATGCGTAATGACTATTTTGACCATTTGTTACTATTTCAGAGTGAAATGGATATCGAAATTAGTTCTGGTTGGATGTTCTTCAAGATAGAGCGTTTGTCTCTACTGCACGACACTTAATCGCGAGACGTATGAGAGCCCTAACTATTACACGACGCTCCGGCAGACGGAACATTTAGCGGCTGGGTGGCTCTGAATGCACTCGCGAATCATGGTCCGTTGAATTCATTGGCTACTCAGATATTGGTGAGCTTTTCATGTTGTCTAGGGTGTCTATGTCTAAATATGTGGAAACTGGTGTTTTAACTTTTGATTTGTTTAAGTTATTTGTGTAAGGTAGTGTGTGCTGCTAAATTCATTGATTTTTAATGTAATTAGTGAATGTTTAGTGTTTTCTAGGTTTGTAAGTTTAATATCTAGAAACTGGTGTTTTAGTTTTTGATTTGTTAACTAGTGGTCTATTGCTTTTGCTTAAGGTAGAGACAAACGCTCTATATTTATCGGGTTTAATGCTGCATTGCGCGGGTAGAAAGCTAGTTTCATCAAAAGAAGGATTAGGTCCTTGGTTCGATTCTCACAACGAAGGTTTTCTATATTTATCGGGTTTATTTCTGAATTGGTGTATAGTTATGATTAGGTGTCCGCTGGTGGCACGATATACTCCAGTGGTCCGTCATTAATCCAAATTTGTCGTTCAAAAAAATATAAAGAACGATTTGCGTTATTATAGAACCAAAGTTTATTACTTCTAAAAAACAATATATTTACGTGATAAAATTTTGTAAATAATTTAAATGGGGTGAGTTCATTAGGGAACGAAAAAAATATGAACCAGAAAACTAGTAATTTTACATGTAGGGTATGTTTGGCAAAAGTAGCTGTTTTTGGTAGCTGGAAGTTGGTGGCTGGAGGCTGGAAGTTGGTAGCTGTAGTTGTAGCTTTTTAGATTTGTTTAGGTGTTTGGCAGAGTGGCTGGAGCTTTTAATAAAATGTATAAAATGACCAAAATGGACATTAGAAAGTTTATTATTTTTAGAGGTTAAAATAGTCATTTTTTTCCTAAAAGCTTGTAGCTCCTTCTAAACGCTACTAGAGTATGTTTGGCATGGAGCTTTTAGAAGCTTTTAGGAGCTTCAAGCTTTAAGCTTTTAAGAAAAAACTTCAACTTAATAAAAAGCCTTGTTTGATTGAAGGAGCTAGAAGCTTTTGGGTTAGGAGTTTGAAACTTTTGGTTAAACGCTCCTACTAGTAACGTTTAAAAGAAGCTACAAGCTTTTAGGAAGAAAAAAATGACTATTTTAACCTCTAAAAATAATAAACTTTCTAATGTACCAACTTTTTAATGTCCATTTTGGTCATTTTATACATTTTATTAAAAGCTCCAGCCACTCTGCCAAACACCTAAATATATCTAAAAAGCTACAACTACAACTATCAGCCTCCAGCCACCAGCTTCCAGCTACCAACAACAGCTACTTTTGCCAAACATACCCCTAGTAGGAGCGTTTAACAAAAAGTTTTATGCTCTTAACCTAAAAGCTTCTAGCTCCTTCAACCAAACAAGGCTTTTTATTAAGTTGGAGCTTTTTCTTAAAAGCTTGAAGCTTCTAAAAGCTCCATGCCAAATATACCCATAATAAAACCACTGAAAAATTAATTTTACGCAGAAATAAAAAATATCGATTTTACATGATTTCTTTGGATTTTTTTCATATAAACACAAGTAGAATCCGTCAAATAAAAAAATATAAATTTTTTATAATAAAATTTGTTTTTTAAACTTTTTATATTTTTTATTATTTAATTTTTTTTAACGGCGACTTCTACCTAAGTTTATTTACAAAAAAGCCAAAAAGGTTAGGTAAAATTAATTTTTAAATGTGAAGATGATTTTTTATGCGTTTCTTAACATCGTTCTTCAGTTTCTAACGTTTTTGTGGTTCCGCATTTAAGCTCACTCTAATTTAAATAACACAATACTTAAAATATTAGTAACCTAGAAAGACAGTTACATTGTAGAATATTAAAAGGTTTTATTTTCTAATTTTTGTAGGTAAAAGATTTAGTATACTCTTTTCCAAGTTGATTGGTATGCTTTAGAAAAAAGTGGAATAAATTTTACGAAATAATCAATATATATGAACTTGACCGTTTCTCGTACTAGCTTTCTTGGTCAACACGTGAAACGTCGCCCTCCACCATTCAAAAATATACAAAAATCTTGAAGTCAACATAAAACTCACCACCATCCAAGTCACACATTCTGTCTATACATAACTAGATTGATTGTCTGGTAACATATTCAGTCAAGCCATCACAGAAACGCCTTTCTAAATCATTAAAGTAACAAGCTGTATAAGCATCGATCTCAGTTTCTGTTTAATAATATTGTAAGATGGCTTTCAAGAATACATGCACCCTTTTGATTTTTCTTGTCATCTTGATTGCTGTTATAACCCCACATGTAGTTGAAGGTAGAGTCTTGTCTGACGACTTTTCTACGGCGAACCATCTTGCTACATACTCAACTGTTAGCCTGAACTGAGAATAACAGAGAAAAGAGAGGGAAAACCCAAATCAAGCCTACCGATAGCTTGGGGTTGTTATTCATTTATAACCAACTATAACTACCGTTTTCATATAGTTACACATGAGCCCCCCATCTTAAGACTATTACAAATGTATCCCAATGATTCCTAATACTAACAATACCCTCCCCTTTTGAAAACATTTTTGTCCTCAAAAATCAAAATCTGGGAAGCTCAATTGCAGATCTTCCAAGAACTCCCATGAAGCATCATTAACAGATAATCCTTCCCAATGAATCAAAACCATCATAGAAGCCTTCGATCCTCTTTTAACCAATTTCCAATCTAATACAGCTCTTGGTTGCAACACAAATCTCGAACCCTTGGGTAATTGGCCAATGAAGACATGCGAACCTTGTGCCTTCTTCAGTAAAGATACATGAAAGGTATGATGAATCTGTGCTGAATCAGGTAAATCCAACTTATACGCCACCTTACCTATTTTTTGCACAATTAAGAAAGGACCAAAGTATCTAGGAGACAACTTCCTGTTACGGTGAGATTTGAGGGATTGCTGAGTAAATGGATGAAGTTAAACATACACCCATTCACCAAGCTGGAATTCCCTGTCAGTCCTGTGACCATCACAAATTTGCTTCATCATGTTTCTTGCTACCTCCAAATTAGCTTTTAATTTCCTTATCACCCTTCCCTGTCTCTATTATACTCCACAACTGCTGCTATAGAATTGTCACCAGGAATATATGGAATGTGGATGTTTGGTTTGACGCCAAACAAGGCCTCATAAGGTGACATTTTAATGGCAGAGTGCCAGGTGGTATTGTACCACCATTGGGCTAAAGGTATCCACTTTACCCAAGTTAGAGGTGCATCCATACACATGGCCCTCAAATAAGATTCCAAACATCTGTTTAATACCTCTGTTTGTCCATCAGATTGAGGGTGGTAGGAAGAAGACATGGCCAACTGAATACCCTGAAGTTTCATAAATTCCTGCCAAAAAGTACTGAGGAAAATAGGGTCTCTGTCAGACACAATTGTTGCAGGGCATCCATGAATTTTGAAGATATTATCCATAAAACATTAGCTACTGTAGCTGCAGTGTAAGTATGACTTAGGAGCAGGAAGTGACCATACTTAGTTAACCTGTCTACTATGACCAAAATGGTATCTTTTCCCAGAACCCTAGGTAACCCCGAAATAAAATCCATGGCAATATCACTGAAAATAGAATTAGGAATAGGTAATGGCTGTAAAACTCCAGGGTAGGCAACTGTCTCATATTTAGCTCTTTGACAAATACCACACTCTTTAACAAATCTATGCACCTCTTTAGTACAACCCTTCCAATAAAACAACTCCTTGATTCTTTTCACAGTAGGAAAGACTCCAGAATGTCCCCCAATAGGAGAAGAATGGTATAGACAAATGATATCTTTTCGAAGAACTGGATCATTTGCTATAAAAATCTTATTCTTTCTTTTAAGTACTTATCCATTCCAACTTTTGTTTGGAATCACTTCCCCCTGTTGTAACTTGGTGATGAGATCTTGAGTTTTAGGATCTTGTTGCCAAGAATCCTCAATTCTTTCCATAAAGCAGCATTCATAGTACTCAAATTCATCTGTAATAAGGCCATACCTGGAACTCTAGAAAGGGCATCTGCTGCAACATTTTCCACTCCTTTTTTATAATAAGTTTCATAGTCATACCCTAACAATTTAGATAGCCATTTCTGTTGAATAGGAGTCACAATCTTTTGCTCTAATAAGTGCTTTAGGCTTTGATGATCAGTATTAATCAAGAAATGTTTAGTTACCAAATAATGGTGCCACTGTTTTACTGCCATGAGGATGGCTAAGAGTTCTTTCTCATAAACAGACAAGGACTGCTGTTTAATAGAAAGAGCTTTGCTAAAAAATGCCAATGGATGGCCCTCTTGCCTTAGAACAGCACCCATTCCCTTGGCAGAAGCATCTATCTCAATGACAAATGTTTTTGAAAAATCAGGGAGTTAAGAACAGGAGGAGTGCTCAGTGCATGTTTTAAGGTCACAAAAGCTTGTTAAGCTACCTCATTCCATTTAAAACTGTCTTTCTTCAATAACTCTGTTAATGGCTTAGCCAAAACTCCAAAATTCTTTATAAATCGCCTATAATACCCTGCCAACCCTAAAAAACCTCTTAATTGTTTAATAGTGGTAGGTGAAGGCCAATCTTGTATTGCAATCAGTTTTGTTGGATCAGTAGAAACACCCTCTTTAGTTATAACATAGCCTAAATACTCCACTTTATCTCCTGCAAAAGAGCATTTGGACCTCTTTGCATTGAGAGAATTATCCCTCATTAGTTGCAATACAGCTTGTAGGTCCATTAAGTGCTGATGCCAGCTACTACTGTACACCAAAATATCATCAAAGAAAACTAAAGCACATTTCCGAAGAACACTTTTAAAAGTAGAGTTCATCAGAGATTGGAAAGTAGCTGGTGCATTAGTTAGGCCAAAAGGAAGAACTAAAAATTCATAATGCCCCTGATGAGTTTTGAAAGCAGTTTTGTATATATCAAGTTCGTACATCCTGACCTGATGATAACCAGACCTTAGGTCCAATTTAGAAAATATGTTGGTCCCATGTAGCTCATCTAACAGCTCTTCAATTAAAGGAATTGGAAAAACATCTTTCACAGTTGCTTCATTAACCTCATGTAGTCTACACACATTCTCCATGACCCATCCTTCTTTTTAACTAAAACCACAGATGCAACAAAAGAACTGTTATTGGGCCTAATGACCCCTGAATCCAACAATTCTTGGGTCATTTGTTCAATGATGTCTTTTTGAACACTAGGATATCTATAGGGTTTAAGATTTAAGGTCACCTTATCATTTTTAAGTTTAATTCTGTGGTCAATGAGTCTAGCAGGAGGTAGACCCTTTGGTACTTCAAATATATCTTCATACTCTTGTAACAATGTCTCTAGTCCTTGTTGTTCCTTTTGTTTTCCAATCACAGGTTGATACATACAATGATTATCAGCCGAATCTTGAATTGTAAACAATTGTACTTGAACCACACTATCTTGCCCTTGAATTAGACTTGTAATTTTTTCCATGGAAGAGAGCTTGACCCCTGTTTCTTAGTACCTTTCAATTCAAAGTCCTAACCAGCTATATTGAATTTCATGGTTAAGTTTTTGAAATTCCAGACAATATCATTCAAAGTTTCCAACCATTGAATTCCAAGAACTATATCATAGTTATTCAAATCTATTACTAACATATCAGCAGTGAACCAGTTAGTTACCCTGCATGACCCATTGGAAATCTTTGCAAACATTTACACATTCCACCTTATTACCATCTGTTACTGTAATTTGCACATGTTGAATCTGTTTGATTGGACATTTCAATTTTTGAGCCAATGCCTTGCTCATAAAATTGTGAGTAGATCCACTATCCAATAGGATGTACAAATTTTTAGTACCTATTTTCCCTATAACTTGCATGGTTGAGTAGGAAGGGATGCCCATGATGGCATTCAAAGAGATCTGTGGATCTCCTTGGACAGATAGTTCCTCCTCCACCCCTTCTAATTCAACATCTTCAGGGTACTCATCTACTTCAACCAAAAACAGTTGTTTCTTACCCTTACAAATCCTACTATGGCCCGGAACATACTTCTCATTACAGTAAAAACATTCCCCTTTTGCTCTCTTATCATCCATGTACTTGTTTGTGACCTTTTTAGGTATTATTGCATTTGATGCAACTGAATTGACATGTGTTGCTAGCAAAGGTTGCTTAGCAATACTGGTCAAATTGTTAGTTCTTGTAGAGTTATATTTGTAACACATAGAACCATTGTTACTCATATGTTCCCAACCCAATCTCTTATTTGTCTGATCTTGTAATCTAGCCAAAGAATAAGTTTCTCTTAATGTTTTTGGTTTGAACATTTTAACATGACATTTAATCTCTGGCTTCAGACCCTCAATGAAAAGACTAATTGTATACTCATCAGGCAAAGTTACCTCGTTTAAAAGTAAATCAAATTCATCACAATAATCATCTAACTCCCCTGTTTGTGTTAATGCCTTGAGTGCTCCCATAGCATCTTCAATCAAAGTTGCAATAAATCTTGAGGCTACTGATCTTGTATATTCTTCCCAAGTTATATCACTCATCTGTTTTCCACTAGATTTCATAAAACCCTGGTGCCATTGTAAAGCTCTCCCTTCCAAATGAACTGCAACATATCTCACCTTATACCTTTCTGACGTATCATCAATTGAAAAGAAGTGTTCACACTTGTATAACCAGCCTTCGACATCATCACCATTAAACTTTGGGAACTCCACTTTTGTTAAACGATTATTGCATATTCTTTCATTATCAGTTCTTGATGTCATTGTTCCTAGTTGTTCTAATCTTGAAAAAGCTGCTTGCAACTGATCAAAGGCTGCTTTCAAACTCATTAACCCTTCTTGAGTTTGTGTTGTAAATTCATCTAACCTGCTAACATCCGTTGCAATACGATCAACTTCTTGAGTCCTCGTTGTCATTTGTAAGAAGAATTGAATTGAAACTGGAATAGAATTGAATCGAAAATTTGATTGATTATTACGGAATGGAATGATCACAAATTGATCAATCCACAGAATTGGACGGGAATTGAACGATTTGAACGAATTGGAATGAGAAAAGACGATCGGAGAAGATGATCGGAATTTGCTGATAGTGATCGGAAACAATGGTGGTCGCCGGAATCTTGAGCTCCGATGAGAATCGGTTAGCTCTGATACCAACTGTTAGCCTGAACTGAGAATAACAGAGAAAAAAGAGGGAAAACCCAAATCAAGCCTACTGATAGCTTGGGGTTGTTATTCATTTATAACCAACTATAACTACCGTTTTCCTATAGTTACACATTAGCCCCCCCATCTTAAGACTATTACAAATGTATCCCAATGATTCCTAATACTAACATCAACGGTGTACGAGAAGGCAAGAACCGGTGTGTCGTTTTGGCTCCAACGTCTTGCGTCTGGTCCAAGCCCGAGAGGACCTGGTCATTAGCTTAAATGTATCGTTGATCTATGATCATGTTGGTCATTTGATGCAACCAAAAGAACATATTCATTAATTCTTTTTTTAGTCGCGTATTCACTAATTGCTTGAAAGAAAGAAAAAATTCATCTATTTAGTGTAAACAGTATTCCTGTTATATGCATATCTTTCTTTTCATATTTGTTAATAGCATCTCTATTAATCTGCTAATACTAGTTTTTTTTAAACCAAACTTATCTGTTTTATCGCCTGGTAATTTCTCTAAGTAAGGGTGAAGAGACAATTTGTAGTGTACCCTGAAATAATGATGTAAGAAAAGATAATGAAGGGAAATAACATTACAAACTCTTTCCTCAATGTTCAAACTGCGTTTTAAACCAAACTTCTCCTTAAGAGGACATATGGGGTGATTCAGATAAGATCCAATGTAGATCCAACTTTCCATTCACTCGTGGGATCCGGGCGTCAACAAAGACAAAGTGTTCGAGCTTTGAATAGGAAAAGTAGTAGATTTGCAGGGTCTCAATTGGCTTATTCGAAAAAGACCTTGTTCTTTGAAATATCTATCTTGCTTTTTAGACTATTAATCATATTGTATGAAAATATCTTTCTTTCTTTTTCCAATCTTAGTTACAGATCACCATAACTCAAGCTTACCCATGCAGCTGATTTGTTTTCGTTTTGCTTAAGAACATCGTTTTCATTCAATTGTATGCATGAACTATCCTGCTTTTTAGACTATTAAGTTTAGTAGTTTTAAACGTTGCATTGCATTATATGATCTCTAATAGCTTGAAAAAAATTGTTTAACAGTGCCTACCAAACATCATTTCTATGAACTATGCTTTTCGCTTTTTGAGATGAATCTTCCATCTTGCTCATACCAAGATCAGCCAAAGATTTAATGGTCATAGCTACATGTCATAAAAAATATCGAAGTGTATTTTTTGGCCCCTTAGAGCAGTTGTAAAAAGCTGGTGACATAGGCATGATATCACTTTTACAGCATTTACGGCTGTTGTAAATTAAAAAAAAAACTTTTTTTTTGGAAAAGTTTATTTTTTAGGATTTTTGGTAAAAAAAGAAATTAAAAAACCTTTTGTAAGGCTGGTTTCTCTAAGTTCTCACCACTCGTATGAGTTTTATTTTACCCTAACCTTATATATATAGGAGAAAGATCCGTTAAGAACCATCCTTTATTGCGAGAACCGCGAAAACCAGTGTGAACACAACCAAAAATACCTAAAAATTTTAAAAAACCCCCAATTTTTTTAACATTAAAAAAACACTATATTTTGTCACTAAAAAAACCAAAAAAAAAATCTTTCGAGTAACAATTATCCATGCATATGTGCATCTGTATCATTTATTTGATAAATTCCGTAATACATCACCAATATTAGACAATTACTTACACTTACACTCCCATCAATAATACACTACATTTTACATTAACAATATTAGAAATGCATATGTACATCTACATGTATGAACATGATATAACGTGTTTTGGTACACTACTTTGAATATACTTTCTCTTTCATCTATCATACCTTCCATAATACACTACCATTACCTCCTACCATCCATAATACAATACTATTACCAATATTTTCGAACATCAACACCTTTTATACCATCCAAATAACATATTACATCATAAAGTGACAAATATAACCAAAACATCAACCACTAGATATAACTAACCAAAAAAATGTATATGGGTCTACTTCATCATTCAAAATCACAAACTTTTTGTATCAAAACACCTTATATCGATGTTATACATAATGATGCACATGTGCATTTTTAATATTGGTAATGTAAAAGTAGTGCATTACGAATGGTAATGTAAATGAAAGTGCATTTGTCTATTATTGTTACTGTATTACGGAATTTGTCCAAGAAATGATACACATGCACACGTGCATGGATAATTGTTACTCGGATTTTTTTTTGTATAAAACTATAGCGATTTTTTTAAATATATATATAAATTTGTGTGTTTTTTAGGTATTTTTTTTGTGTTCACATAGGCTCTTGCGGTTCTCGCAATAAAGGTGGTTCTCGCATGAACCCTACCATATATATATATATATATATATATATATATATATATCTAGGGTAATTATAGGAAGAAAACCCATATTAGTTAAGAAAACTAAAAAACTCAAATGAATGGACATTCTTTCACCACGTGTTACACCTTTTTTGCAGACGTGTTACGTGTAACAACCAGAGGCTGCCACATGTTACGTAACAAGTTTTACTTTTTTCAGAAAAGGCTGAAAATCTGCAAAAACTGTTACACGTAACACAATTTGTAAAAATGTGTAACATGTGGCAAAAGATGGTCCATCCATTTGAGTTTCTTAGTTTTCTTAACCAGTATGAGTTTTCTTTCTATCCCTCCCCTATATCTATACTATATATAATGCATATTAGAAGGGCAAGAATCATCGTTTGCCACTTTTCAACATGCATAAGTCTTGAAAGCATCTTGTACAATGCTGCAAAGGACAAATTTATTTCAACAAATTTCAAACATCCGGAAATCTCTTGTGCGAGATTTAGATGGGCGGGCATTTAAAATTCAAAATCAAAATATTTCAGATCTAAATTCCCTTTTGCAAACCCTAGATTCACATACTCTTTTCTTTTCCCCCTTTCATACACACACACCTTACAGAGAGAGAGAGAGAGATACGACTACTGCCACTTTTCCACCATCCGGGGTGGATGGTGAACGGTGACAACAACAAATGTGTTGTCTGGTGGATAGAACGAACGCGTGATGGTGGCGGCAATGGAGTTTTAGGGTTTCGTGTGATGACAGAAGGGTGGTGATTGGCAATGGTGTTGAGCTCCAGTAACAGCTGCGGCCACAATGGTTCAGGTGGCGGCGGCAGAATGACTAATGGAGATGAAATCGTTTTCTCACCAAGAGTCATGACCGATTGGGTCAACATGTAGCCCAGATCTGTGACGGTGTCGGGTGGTTCGAATTTCATTTTGAGCTATTAATAACGGATTCTGGAAAAGGTCCGGCGGCTGGTGCCTCGGGTAGCGGCAGTGAACTGTTGTGGTGCTGGTCATAGGTCACTAATAGCCACTGGGCATTAATCATTTGAGGCATCAAATACTCTGTCTGGATACAAGGTGCATGTTTTATTAAAAAGTTTGAACCTTATTTATTAAAAATATTATATGATATTTACATGTGCTTCATGTTCTATGGATCAGACTCAGATATCTAGCTCTTAGACTATTGTTAATACTAGCTCAGTTAACTGTATGAGTATGTAGGAAATTTCTCTCTTGGTCATGCTTTGCATTATGAAGCATACATGCCTTTATCTTGGGGCACGTGTCTCAAAAGTTCTCTTGGAATAGCCCGAGGTTTAAAGTAAGCATGTCATCTTTACTTGATTCACTAATTGATATGTGTTTGTGGTTGTTGCTAATTTGAATTTGATGTGATCACATAGGACCAGCAAGTTATGGAGCTCTATTTGTCCTGCGATATCTTTCTAGATAATATGAGTAAGTTCTGCGATTTGACATCTAGAAGCCTTCTCCAAGTAGTTATTATGCTTGTTTTATAATTTTGATGTACTGAATCTTTTTATTGTAGTATTTTTTTTAGCTTTCATCAATTTCTTTATCTAAAGTGTGCTATTTATAGGTTCAAGTCAGATGAGGAGAGCCAGGTTGCCTACTTAACTTGAGCGAGCCAATGAGCAAGTTGCCATAATTCTCAAAATTATACTATAAGTATAGATGCAGTGAGAGAAGCCCTTTTATACAGGCAGGCCTTTTACTTTTTATAACAGTGGTTTGTTGGGGCCTCCCAAAACACACACTCAAAACTCACGTAATATGAAAGATGTAAACCTATCGATGTGAAGTAAGGAAACAAGTGCTCAACTTAACTTGTTCTAGCCTGTTTAAACCGGCCTTACCAGAATCTGCGGATACAGTTTGACCCGTTCATTATTTTATAGTGTACCAAAATAGACTGGGTCAGGTTGGGTTTTTTTAATTACAACGAACTTAGTCGGTTGGCCCTTTTACATATTTATGAAACGCCTTCAAATATCTATTACTTCCTGTGTAATGAAACCACACTAATGTTAAATTAACATAAAAAACTTTAAGAAAATAAACAAAAAATATTATAAACTTTTGTATAATATTAAACAAATAAGAAAAGTACTAGAGGTATTATTCTGTATATCAAAAGATAATTGATAAACTAATAGAAACGAGTATTACGTTTTAAATTGTTGTCACCGCAACATCCCTGATATGAATAAAAAAAACTAACGGACTTACTATACAATATATCATTAGAAGATTGATGAACTAACATAAAATGAGTTCCCCACTGTAAATTTTCATCGCCGCTGCATCGCGCGGGTATAAAGCTAGTGTGTGTGTGTGTATATATGTAGGGATTGGGTAAAATGAGAACCACCTTGAGTTGTGAGAATTGTAGGAACCAATATTAATCATGATCAAATATGTTTTGACGGATGAGAATAAAAGACAAAAAAACAGAGTAATGATTGTGGTTTAATTAATGAGATTTTGTTTTTAGTGAGATCAAGGCTAATTAGTCTTTTTACTACGATCATTAATGGTTGGTCTTATTAATGATTGTGATTTAATTTATAAGGTTGTTCTTTAATAGAAAATTTTTAAAAAATTGAGGTAAATGTTTACATTGCAAATAAATCATAGAATATGAAAAAAATAAACTAAAATAAATAGAGCGAAGTCGTCGTTAGTAAATAATAGTTTGTACTTCCATCGTCTGAGATCAGCACACCACACAAAACATGTAAAAATCTCAAATTATCATTCTTTCAAACAAATTAAATATATTTACTTCAAAATATAGCGTTTACATTCCATAAAGTGACGTTTAGAGGAGCTCGAGCGGGCATTCCGGGGTGTAAAAAACATTGTTCTGCCGCATGTAAAAAAATTACTTTAGACACCGTGCGCAATTTTTTTTTACATTCGGCAACGAATGTAAAAACTGCAAATTTACGAATGAGAATTTAGAACACATTTTATATAATTGTTTAACTTTTTTACGCCTCAGTTGTAAAAATTTTTTACACCCCCAGTCGATTGTTTGGCTAGGGGTTTTGTAAACTTTTTACGGGGGGCGAAAAAAATTTTGAGAATAAAAAACTTTTTTTTTTCATTCGATACCGTGCGCAAAAAAAGTTATTTTACATTCGACAACTTACGTAAAAACATTATTTAAACGTACGCAAAAACTATTTTACGCCTTCCGTTTTTACATACGTTTGAAATTTAGATTTACGCACGACGTTTAGAGGAGTTCGGGTCGACGATCAGGGGCGTAAAAAAAAGTTTTTTACGCACGTTGTCAAAACTTTTATTTATTTATTTTTTTACATAATAGTGTTTTCATACTCAGTTCGTGTAAATGTTTACGCACGTTGTCAAACTTTTTACGCACGTTTTTAAAACTTTTTTTACGCTCGTTGTCGAATGTTTTTTTTAAAACTTGTAGTGCAAAGTCCTCAAACGTTAACGAATGAAATAGAAATTCTCAATAAACATATAAGACAAATATAGCTTGTATTTTATAAAGAACATTATGTCATAATTAGAGAAAATATAGCAAAAAGAAATAGATATCATTTTCCATAATTTTGTATTTTCTAATAAATATAAGACAAATATAAATTGTATTTTATAAAGAACATTATGTCATAATTAGTGATAATAAAGCAAATAGAAATAGATATCATTTTTGATATTTTTGTGTTTTCTAAATTGTTGGTGCATAATGTCTATGTCTTAATCTTATATCGAGTTTGTATTGTATAGAGCTGAATAAGCTAGGTATATGAAGTATTTATGTATAGTTTAGCCAAGTTCGCTCATAGTGTGTTACATGTATACAAGTTCGCCCGAACTTAGGGGCGAACTTGCAATAGTATAAATACCTAGCTAGCCTACTTCATTTGTAATTTTGGCATTTTAGAGGCGAAACTCTGTCAGTTTGTAACCAGAACGTTTGATCTATAAAACTGGCGTTTAACTGATTAAATCTTGTCTATTGGTAAACACGACGTAATATTTCCGCTATTATGGACATTAGATATCAAATTTAGGTTCCTAAGCATCGAGGATCGGTCCTACAAGTGGTATCAGAGCTAGAACAGTCTGATTTGATAGTATGAAGACAAGAACACTTCTATTTCTACTCCATTCTTCTCTTTTTCTTAACTTTTGAACATAAAATGAAGAATTCACGGTCAAAATCTTTTGAATTTTGAATATATCATGTAAAATACAACAAAGATAAACCCTTGAAAAATTGGAGACCATATTCAACCGAATTCATGTCGAAATTTTGAAAAACCATGTTCTTGAAAACCCCCATGATCGAACTTGTTGGTTATGTTCGGCCGAACTTGTCCTATAACATCACTTTTCAAGTGATTTTTAGCAAGTTCGCTCGGACATGAGGTATTTTTGAAAGAATCTAGACTAAGTTCGCTCGAAGTTACTATTTTTTCATTAATTTTACACCAAGTTCGACCGAACTTGTGTAAAATCAAGAAAAGTTTAAGTAAGTTCGCCCGAACTTACGTTTTTATCAAATTCTTAATACAAGTTTGCTCGAAGATCTGTGTTTGGTTTTTGACATAAGTTCGCTCGAAGTTTAATAAAATTTTTCAAAAACAAATCTAACAAGTTCGACCGAACTTGTTAGAAAATCTGAGAATTCTTCATTTGATACTACAAGTTCGACCGAACTTTAGTAGGACTAATTGTTTTCAAAGTTTTTGAATATTTTCAGAGTACACGTTTCGTTATTCACAATGGAGGATCAACTAAGAGCTTTTATGTCCGGAGCTAGTTCGTCAAATGCCAATGTGATCAATCAAGTCAATCTTGATAATGAAATGGGAACGACTATCAAACCGCCCAAGCTGAGGAGCATGGACGAGTACGAAACATGGAAAGAGAATTTTACATACTGGGTTCAAGCCATGCACTTCGCTGGCTGGGTGTCAATTGAAAGAGGCTACACTGTTCCGGTAGATGAACATCAACGAGTTCTTGAAAAGTACAACTACTCGACGGTTCAGAAAGAAGAATATATCGCCGAGAAAAAGATGATCAGATCATCCAACAGTCTGTCAAAGAAGATATCCTGATTTTGCTACCAGAGTATGCTACTGCAAGAGATCTTTGGTTGTCATTACAGAAGAAGTATCTATGCAGCGCCGAAATGATAAAAAGCAAAAAGGCACTTATCCTGAAAGAGTTCGATATCTTCACTATGCTAAAGAATGAGACCATAAAGCAAATGGTCGAGCGTTTCTGTCCTCTTAAAGTGCAAATGCGAAGACACGGTCTAGAAAAGACAGAACAAGAATACATCGACAAACTTGCTGACGCAATACCAGAAGGTGAATGGACTACGTATTTGATGGTTCTAAAGAACAGTGATAAGTGGGAAATTTTCAAGTTGTCGACGTTTATCGATAAACTCGAAGGCCACGAAATGGAACTTCTGAAGATGGCAAAGTCAAAAAACGCTAATGTTGTTCAAGACGTCGGTCTGTATTACAAAGCCGGAATGCTAGATAGTATTTCGAGTCCTAAAATTCAGACGGCTTTTAGTGCAAACATGAATGCTTCTCGATAGAATCAGAATCAATCACAGCCTCAGTATGACCAGAGTCCTCAAAGTTCTTACTCAAGCACTGGTTCAAATTCAACTTATCAAAGCCAAGCGAATCAGAATCAATAACAAAGTTCTGATCCAAATGTATATAAATGCAACATCGCAGTGAATTTGAACAATGTTGTTTCAGAACAAGTTGCAAAACAACATATGTCACTACTCGCTACCGTATTAGAATCTTATGAATGTCTTGTTGCCGGTAAGATCGGAAACCCCGAGATGACCGCAGAAGATTATGATCAGGTAGACGAGGAAGAACTCGAACTAATGGACATTAAATGGTCCTTAGCTTCGATCATCAGGAGAGTGACAAAGTTCGTTGCACTCACAGGCCGTGACATAGGAAATTCCAGCAACAAATTGGGTTTTGACAAAACCAAAGTCACGTGCTTTAAATGCCGTCAAAAGGGGCATTTTAAAAGAGAGTGTAAGAACACCGAAGCAACCAAATCAAAGTCCTTTCGGAGGAGGAAATGAATATTACAAAAGGGCACTTCAATATAAACCATTTCCGAAGAAAACTCAGGTTGAAATCCAAGAAAAGCCTGACAATAGCACCACTGAGAAAGCTATGGTGGTTGAAGATGATGGTTTTGATTGGAATTCTTACATTGGGAAAAAGACCGGAGTTGCTTTGATGGCGGAGATAGTTGAAGATAATTCTGGAGAGGAAGCAGCGGCAGCAGCAGCACCAGCTGAAGCAGTAGTAGAAGCAGCAGCTATCGAACAAGCTCTTCTGGAACAATACTTGCATCAATAGCAGGAAGAAGAGGAATATATCCACATGCAGAGACAAGGAATTTTATTCTCTAATTCTTGTGACAGTTTTGCAGGTCATTTTGATGGCAACTCGAAAGAACAAGTGGTTGAGGAGAAAAAGATTGATGAAGTGATCATTGATGTCACTCAAGAAGTGAAAGTCGAAGACCTCAAGGACATGGCAGATAAAACTTTAATGGCGAATCTAACCAAGGTAGGTCCAGAGGTAAAAATTGTCGAGAAAGAAGTTGTCAAAGTACAAGTTGTTGAGGTTGAGAAACCTTGTACAAAATGTACTGAACCTTGTGTCGAATGTGCCAAAAAATCAAATATCATCGCTGAAAACAATGTGCATAACGAATAGTTGAAATACGATTATCGCACAATGAAAGAAGCGTATGACAAAATGAAAAATGATTATGGCAGACTCGACAGAAATAACATTGAACAACATGATAATATAAGGATGTTGAGTGGAACAGTAATGGATAAACAAAGGGCAATTAACACCTATATTAACACCATTGCTGAAACCAAACAACAACTTCAAGACAAGACAATCGAAACTGAAAGAGTTCAACAGTTGTTGAGAAGTTATACCACAAATGCATATGTTATTGATCACATTCTTCCGACAATCTCAACGGAAGAAAAACCTAAAAAGAAAACTGGCAAAGAATATAGCAATGTTCCTCCACCCCTTTGCGAGAAGTACTGCACAAAACCGCATACGGGATGGATAAGGCACTCAACGTTGAGTTACTTTCTGAGAAAAAAAGATGAGTTGCCAGAGAATATTGATATAATCTATGCTAAATCTGATGATGATAACAACGATGTGGTTAACAAAGTGGTTGAAAATGTTCTAAGGGATTCTGATGACGGCAGCTTCAAAAGCATCGACTCGAGTTTAAAGAATTCCGATTCACAGTCTGAAAATGACGATAAGTCGTCAGAGGATGGTTTAAGTGACGATCCTAATGTTGTAATGTACAAAATTAAGGATTCGGATAGACTATACTTTGATGATAGCTTCCCGATTCAGAATGTGAAGGAAGAATTGCTTGATAAATTCTTTAAACTTGTGGAAGTCACATCAGAGGAATTGGAAATTAACAAACGAAAATTCTATTCCAAACCTAAAAGAAACAACTACTGAAGGAATGGTGGTGATCATTCGGAAAACCGGAGAGCAGGGTTGGGTCTAGAAGAATCAGATGAACCAGTAAAGAAAGTGTCACCATTTCATGATATAAAAACAAAACATGAATTTTGTATATAGGACAAACACGATTCACGAAGAGAGTTTGATTGGTAAACAATCAAATGATGAGTTTAAAAAGGAGAAAGAAATTCGAGATAAAGCCAAGGTTACAAGGGTTTCCAAACATCAAGTGGGTAAAACCACCCACTAAAGGACATCCACTTGATAATCGGACATGTTTCAAGTGCAATGAAATGGGTCATATTGCACGAAAATGTCTGTAATCAAAACCGGCTTATCCTCGAAGAAGAGAATCAAATGTTGTAAAACTAAGGTATCCAGAGTTTGAAAAACCAATCAGATTTTGAAAAGAAATGAATCTTTGCCAGAAGTTAAACTAAAATAGAAAAGAATTTGAGAATTCTTCTTTCGAAAAAGAAGAAAACTTCTAGGGCAAAACGAAAACAAATTTTATATC
Organism: Scalesia atractyloides; assembly: GCA_947069175.1. Lineage (NCBI taxonomy): Eukaryota > Viridiplantae > Streptophyta > Magnoliopsida > Asterales > Asteraceae > Scalesia > Scalesia atractyloides. The sequence continues at coordinate 43,309,764 of CAMTDV010000010.1, forward strand.
AAGAAAGCTAATATCAAATCTCAAGCCTGGATTTACCAAGAAAAGGTCAACAACATCTGGTGTTATTAAGTCTGAGCTGGTAAAGACTGATAACACGAAAGAATCTAAACGTGAAATCACTAAGTCTGAGCTTGTTAAGACTAGTGATAGCAAGAAAGAATCAAAATCTGAAATCATAATTGAAACCACATCTGAAAATGTCAAAAATACAAGTGGTAACAATTCAAAAGATAAAAAGACGGTAAAGTTTTCAAACATAAACATCATAGAAAATTCAGATGAAGAATGAGAAGTTTATTCTGTAGATAAGCGTAGATTCGATTATGCTAATGAATGTGAATTTGATTTTGATGATGGTTATCCAATTCAACCCAAGACCAAAAAGGCTTGGGTCTCGCTTTTTAAATAGATTGTTAAAATGTGCAGGGACTCCAGAGATCCGTACTTTCTAAGTGGATTTTGGATAGTGGAGCGTCCAGGCATATGACGGGAATGAAGGCGTTGCTATTCGACATTAAAGCTATCAATGGTGGATATGTTGGATTTGCAGGAAATCAAGGTGGAAGGATAGTCGCCGAGGGAAAACTCTCCAATGGCGTAGTTTCATTTGATCGCGTGAACTATATTGCAGAACTTGAGAACAATCTTCTGAGTATATCGCAGATTTGTGACAAGAATTTCACAGTCCATTTCAATGACAAAGAGTGTATTATCTTGAAGCCGGGATTCAAAATACCAGATGAGTGGATTCTGATGCGAGCACCTCGAGAGAATGATTTATATGTTCTTGATATGGGTTTCCCTACCACTTCATCAAAATCAGCACAACGTTTTGTGTCAAAGGCTACTGAAAAAGATTCTATTCTTTGGCATTGTAAAATGGGGCATATTCATTTGCCAAAAATGAATTTCTTGGTTCATAATGATCTTGTAGAAGGCGTAAATCTTCGAAGTTTTCAGATGTCTGATCATTGCTTGGAATGCAAAAAGGGAAAGCAGATCAAGAAATCTCATCCAAAGAAAATTCTAAACTCAATCAAGTTGCCATTAGAACATGTCCACATGGACTTATTTGGTCCTGTAAATGTTCGAAGCATCTTAGGAGACTATATTGCTTGGTCGTGACAGATGACTATTCGAGATATTCATGGTTATTCTTTCAAGAATCAAAAGACGAAACGTTCGAGAACTTGGTTATTCTATTCAAGAAACTCAAGAACCTTTATCATCTGCTTGTCAGACGCATTAGAAGTGACAACGGCACAGAGTTTAAGAATAACAAAATGAAGAAATTCTGCAACGCAAAAGGGATTCTGCACGAGTTTAGTGCTCCCTATACTCCACAGCAAAACGGAGTAGCTGAACGGAAAAACAGAACTTTGATTGAAACTGCGAGAACCATGCTTGCAGATTCTAAACTTCCTATCAGCTTCTGGAGTGAAGCGGTTGCTGCGGCTTGCTACATGCTAAACAGGGTTCTCACTGTCAAACCAACAAAGAAAACATGTTTTGAGATGACAAACCGACGGAAGCCAAATTTGAAGTTCTTAGAACCATTCGGTGCACCATGTACTGTAATAGACAAAGATGGCAAATTCGGAGCTAAATGTCTTGAAGGTTTCTTTGTCGGATATGCGAGTCCGTTGAGAAGAGTATATGTTCCTTCATTGAGAAAGGTTATTGAAGCACAACACGTGGATTGTTTCAACTACACAGATCCTATTCAAAGGAAAGGTGACGCATGGCTGTTTAACTATCAAGACCTTTGGAAGTCATTTGACTTGCCCGAAGAACCGACTGACGAAGAAGTTGCAGCGTTATACTACCTTCACCTGTCAGCGAATCAAGGATAAATTGTTCGACCAATTATGGTTAATCAACTCACGTTGGATCCATCTTCTTCTGGCGCAAGTTCAAGCAATAGTGGTGTTCCGGCTGAAAATGTTTCTGAAACATTAATAACACCTGCTACTCCTCCAACAAATGCCTCTACTGAACTAGTGAATACAACAACGGAGCCCAGTATGCCTCAGAATCAAAATTCTGACTCACATGAAGCACCAACATTTGATGCTGATGGGAATCATCTTCTTCAGATGAAGAAGTGGAGCAGATAACAAGTCTTCTTTATCAATTTGCAGTCCTGAACAACAGAAATGAAGCTTCATCAAGCTCTCCAAACATTGAATTGGTCGTTGATCTCAACATCACGAGTCAGCAAACTCAGTAGATGTTCCAAGTGAAGAATTTCCGCGATCATATTCCTATCATCCGTCAACAAATATTATCAGAGAACTTCAAACTGGTGTTAGAACTCGAGGTCAAATTAATAAAGCACTCAGTTGTTTCTACACACGCGTTGCTACAACCCAGAACTATTGCTTCTATTCATGTTTCATTTCTCAGATTGAGCTAAAGACAGTTAATGAAGCTTTAGCCGATGAAAATTGGGTACAAGCAATGCAAGAAGAATTATTGCAGTTTGAGAAGTTGGGTGTGTGGAAGCTTGAAGACCTAGCAATTGATACAAAATGGGTCTTTAAGTGTAAACGTGATGATAGAGGGGTTATTGTTCGTAACAAAGCTAGGCTTGTTGTCAAGGGATTTTACCAGCAGGAAGGGATAGACTACACGGAAGTCTATGCACCAGTAGTGTAACGCCTCGTATTTCCAAGATTTATTATTTTATAAAAATTCACGCTCATTTTCTATTTCCTGAGTCGCAACTTCAATCGGATCAAAAAACGGTTTAAAACCGGAAAACTACGCGTTTTTAAGCGTTTTAACGAAACGACAACTGAACGCAATCAATTTCGAGCGCCGACGTTTAAATCGCGTGTTTAAACCTAAAAATATATTATACCCTGTTATGTCACGTTCGGGTTCGAAAACGGGTTTCAGAACCATAACGGGCCGCGTAAAACACATGAACCGGGCCTTAGGCCCAACACACTCAAAACCCTAGCCTATATAAACCTAACCCTCTCCTTCTTCATCATTTAGAAACCCTAGCCCCCTTTCTCTCTGAATTTCCGGCGACCAGAATCGATCTCCGGCGAGCTCCAGCGTTGGTCCGGCGACGACGGTTCACGCCGGCGAACCACCACCTCCCTCGCTCACACTCACCCCCCTCAACCACCTCACTCTCCGCTCTCCCTCTCTGCAGTAGTGTCGCTGGCCACCAATCGGGTGGCGGCGCAGCAGGGGCGGCATAGCAGCGGCGGCAGCAATGGTTCAGCAACGGCGGTGTAGCAGCGGCGGCGGTGGCTTAGCGGTGGTGTTTTAACAGCGCCCGTGATCTCAGACCTGGTTCAGGCTCGGTTTCAGCTGGTTCGGGTCTTGAGTTTCCAGGCAGTAGCACCACTCGTGGCGGCGGCAGGCTTGATGACAGCAGCGGCGGCAGCAGGCTCGACGGCAGCAACACCGGCGTCAACCAACAACATGTTCGTCTCCGAAACCTCCGGCGATGTTAATTCAAGTTCAGGTCAGTGTCGCTTTGGGTCGGATGTTCAACGATTCCGATATTGGTTCAGGCTGAGTTTGTCCGATTCTGTTTTGGCTTGGGCTCTTGTCGGGTCATGAGCGGTTCAACACGGCTCCGCACAGTTGGTCCGGGTCTCGGTCAAAGCAGGTTAGCGAGCAGATTCGGGTCAGCTTGGTCCATACACGTTTCAGTTCAAGTCGAACCTGGTCAAACAATCAACACCAGTCAACAGCCGGCTCAGGTTCAACCTCGATTCAGTTCAGGTAGTCACATTTCAAGTGTTAAATTGGTTAAGATTCGATTCATGTTCGATTGTTGTTATTCCAGTTTTCAGCTCAGTTTGGCGTTCGGTCAAACCTGGTCAACTGTGGTCAAATAGTCGCGGGTTCGAGACAACATCAGCAAACAACAGTTTCAGTTCGGGTCATACTCCTGTTCAATTCAAATTCTGTTCGGGTCAGCACGGTTCAAGTCTCGGGTCAAACAGTCAACTGTCGGGTCAATGCATGTTGTGGTATATTTTATCGACTCGAAACTTTGTAATGACGTTTTCATAACTAATTATTGTTTTAATCACGTAGCCAAACGTTATATAATTTGTAACACAAATAGATTATGTAAAAAAAATATTTATATTGTATCGTCGATTCTTGCAGTGTTTATCGTTGTGTTTTGACAATGTATCGACAACTCGCGTTGTCGGGATCGTTCTAAAACAGGGGAAACTCTGCCCGATTTTTGACTAATATATATATTTATTTATTATATCTATTGACGAGATATACTTATTCGTTACATCTTTCGACAAAATATATATTGATTTATTATACTTCCGGCAATATATATGTTTACACCTTTCTGCTTTTCGACAAAATCCATTTAATTATTATATTGTTCGACAACATATTTAATTATTATTCTTTTCGACGAATATATATCTATTTAACGACAAGATATAAACAGTATTCCTTCCGACAAAATAAATATATGTTATATACTTTTCGAAAATGATACTTCTCTAACGACAATGTATGTTCCGACGAACAATATATATATTTAGCTACTATTCTTTTCGTTAACATGCATATATATCTAGTAATCTTTTTCGCCAAAATATATAAGTACACATCTATTATTCTCGTCGACAAAACATAATAACTTAACGAAGGAATATATTTATCCAACTGCGAATATCTGTATATCTTTTTTACTTTTCGCCAAAAAAATATATATATATTTATTGTATTATTTTGATAACACTTTTTGACGAATTTAACTTTAGAGTCGTTACATAAATTCCGTGCTAAACGTACACGTATCTTCAACTCCGATTCGATTATTCATCCATGTTCGTTGTCATTTAAGGTGGCATTGGTGTCCCCTTTCTCCCACTCATCAACTCGTCGTGGAATTTTCAAAGAAGACTTAGCAATTTTGTGAGTACACTCGACCCACATTTGTTTATATCACTTTTTGGGTGTAACATGTTTCCATATACAAAAATCACAAACACTTAAACTTTATGAAACGCACAAACAATCCTATACACATGACTACTTGAATCGTATACTTGTTGCTTGTCTAGGGATAAACGTTGTGCTGTGCTTTAGTCATTAACTATTTTTAGCCTTTGTTTGACATGCTTAGCGCTATAGGAATTCACGCATCCACCTCCATCGTGTTATTCGTGAGGTCATGTTAAAACATCGTGATTGCGTTACGGGTTTGATTATTAGCATTGCATGCCTTGATATTGCTCTTGTATAGATTTAGTTGCCATGAGGATTGTTAAAACTTTATTCGTATACGTATGCTATGCTTAAACTTGTGTACTCGCCTTTGCTTTTGCATTGACTTTATTTTAAAACATGTTATAGGTTGAAGGAGATGACGCTATGAAAACAATATAGCAAGGACTAGATACACACAAATTAGACGTTAGGTTTAATGTCGACGTATCAATTTTGTTATGACTTTGCAAATGTTAGATTGTTCTTTGTTTTGTTACATTGATGTATTTGACAATTCTTATGAAATGAAATATGGTTTAATTAATTATTGTCACTTAATAATGTTTGTGAGCAATGAGCAATCTCGTTTTCGTCTCATCCCGATGTTTCCGCCATCGGTTGGGGTGTTACAAGTAGCTCGCTTGGAATCTATTCGAATTTTTCTAGCTTTCGCATCATGGAAAGGATTTAAGGTCTATCAATTGGATGTCAAATCGGCTTTTCTGTACGACAAATTATGCGAGAAGGTGTACGTTGGACAACCACCGGGGTTTGTCGATCCACTTAACAAAAAGAAAGCGTACCTACTGGATAAAGCTCTTTATGGACTACACCAAGCCCCGAGAGCTTGGTACGAGACGTTATCGCAACATCTCGTCGGAAACGGCTTTATCAGAGGAACTGTGGATAGTACTCTTTTCACCAGAGAAGTTGATGGCCATCTGATTATAGTTCAAATCTACGTTGACGACGTCATCTTTGGATCTACAAACAATAGTCTCTGCAAGGAGTTTGAGGGAATCATGAAAAAGAAATTCGAAATGTCCTCGATGGGCGAAATGAAGTTCTTTCTTGGTTTGCAAGAGATCAGCTTCCGGATGGTATTTTCATTCATTAGACTAAGTATGTTCACGACATCTTGAAGAAGTTTGGAATGGAAAGCTTGAAGCCTTAATCTACACCTCTTGCTCTAAATCACGGCATTTGCGTTGACGAGACTGGAGCTAAAGTTGACGAGACGTTATACAGATCGATGATTGGATCGCTGATGTATCTGACGGCATCGCGCCCAGATATTATGTATCCAACCTGCCTATGCGCCAGATATCAGTCAAGCCCGAGGATCTTACACATGCAGATTGTGAAGCGAATCTTCAGATACCTGAAAGGATACCCAAGCACCGGCTTTTGGTACTCGAAGAACGACAATTTCGACCTCACAGGCTATGCTGATTCTGATTTTAGTGTAGATAAGTTGAACTCAAAATCAACTACAGCGGGATGCCAGTTCTTCGGAACAAGAATGGTAACCTGGCAGTGTAAGAAACAGACTACGGTCGCTCTCTCTACCTGTGAAGCTGAGTATATCTCAGCCTCCAGCTGTTGTTCCCAGATTCTGTTGATTCAACAGCAGATGAGAGACTATGGTCTGCAATTTCTAGACACTCTGCTGTATGTTGATAACAAGGCAGCCATAGATATAACTAAAAATCCGGTTCATCACTCACACACAAAACACATTGAAATTAGTTATCATTTCATTCGTGATTGCTACGAAAAGAAACTGGTGCGAATAGAAAAAATCCACACCGACGAACAAAAGGCTGATTTTTATACCAAACCATTTTCTTTGTCACGGTTTAAATACTTGCTGAGAATTAACGGTATGAAAAATTTGCTGACAGATGCGGACGCTGAGGTTGAATACGGATCGGATGACGAGTTCGCGTGATCCACATTGGTTTGTAAATACCTTTCTAGTTTAGAATTTTGTTAAAAAGTAAAATCCAAAAAGATGTTTTTGATTTTAGGGGGAGAAATGTTAGAGAAAATGCAAAAACATTCGAAAAATTTTAAAATCCAAAAACATATGATTAATTTCAAAATGTGCAAAAACATTGAAAAAGATAAAAATAGTTCAGTGTCTTAAAAGGAAATGATATTACATCAGTGGACTATCACAGCATGCTAAAGAAATGAAAAGTTTAAAAGTGATAAACGAGTCTTACTGTGGATGTGTCGATAGGATTAACACGTTCAGTAAACTGTTTTCGAGATATAAACTAAATTTTACATTTGCTTAATCTTGTGGATTAACACATCTTGGATATATGGACTTAGTACTCCGAAATTTCGTTTGAAAGATTGCCTGATTCTGAGATACGAGGTCTTTATAGATAGTTGATATCTGGGGTATTATACAAGTTTTTTTGATTTTGTGAAAGCAATGGCCTAGAACTTCTATAATACTTTCGCTATAAACCTTCAAACTGCATGCAATATTGAAAAGAATCGAAAGATCTAATCATTTGCAGTGCTAAAAAGATTCCTTAAATGGAACACACCTTAAAGACGAGCCTTCATCTCTTTGTCTGTACGGTAGTACTAACCTGAGCTCTCAATGTCTCGCACAACCCAGATACAGATATCAATTACGCTATATTCACCTATAAGATGAAATCTAGGGAGTCTGTATACGGGAGTATATTCAAGAAGTGGGAACCACAGATAAGTCAAGTTTCATGAATTCTACCTTAACATATCTTGAAACAGTTGAAAAATGTGGTAAAGCTTAAGTGGACAAACATATCGACAATCTAGGTAAACGAGTTTAAAACTAAAAGTCTGCTAAAGGTCAACGGTACTAGTGATATGTCTCAATCTCGAAGTCTGGTAAGATGCTAGAACTGGTGGGAATCTCTTTGACAACGGGCTGGGAGCTAATCTGTTAATCTGAAAAGTCAAAACAATGAAAAGTTCATTAATTTGAAACTTTGATTTTGAAAATATCCACAGTTTGTTCGTAACGAGTCAAACCGGGGTCATTAACTTGGACTCGGCAGACAAATCGGTTAACCAAGGTCATTAGCTTGGACTTGGTCAACTGAGTGGATTTTCATAACTGATAAAAATTGGAAAGTTCAGTGGTGAAAAATGAAAATTTGGAAAAAGTTAAAAATTGTGGTTTGGCAAGTTCGGCTGAACTTGCTAACAAATCAGATTTATCAAACAAGTAAGTTCGATCGAACTTGCTATAAAATGGCTGTGTTTGTTTTTAAGTAATAAGTTCGCTCGAACTTACGATGGGTTATGTTAATGGGCTTATAAGTTCGCCGGAACTTACCTAGGTATAAATACCTGAGTAAGTTCGGCCGAACTAATTTTCTTGTTATCAGATTCTCTTGAGCGAACTTGAGCTTTGAGTGATCTTGAGTGAAATTGACAAAATCATAACGTTACGCTGCCTAAATTTAGTTGTTTTTGGTGATTTACACACCATCTACAATGGTCGAGGTATAATATTGAACTTTGAATCGTGTATTGATCTTAAACGAACTAAATAGATCTGAAAAGTTAATATCTGATAAATCTAGGAGCTGTTGGGTAAAATTGAACATAGATCCTTAATCTACACACAAAATCGACCGTATAACATGTTTTGATTGAAGTGAAACGGTTGTTTAATTGTTTTGAACAAGTTGGTCTTTGGAGAAGACGACAAGTTCGGCGAACTTGTTGTCAAGTTCGACCGGACTTGTCTAAAAAAACATGAATAAATGATCTTAAAACATCTTCGACTGAACTTAGGTTTGAAAGTCTGATTTGTTGTTTTGTGTATAAGTTCGCCCGAACTTATATAATGTACATGTTTGATATAGCATGTTCGGGCGAACTTGGGTAAAACAGAATGTTGAACACATATATCAAGTTCGCCCGAACTTGATATAAGTGTTAGAAAATTTTGTGAATTTTTTTTTCTCGAAAAGCATGCTAATTGTTTTGCGTCATGTTTTTCAGGTACAAGCTCCAGCACGTGTAATTTCTATTGAGTTCTCCAAAACTCACAATACGTGCATTACGCTTGACAAATCTATCTGTCCGTCACTGAAGGAGTACGACAGTATATTGAAGTTTCTCAAGTAAAGCCATATTCGCCGAGCTATTACAGAGCGCACAGTATCATATCGATCACACATCGTTCACTTTTGGATGAATGCAAGCCTTAGTGCTGACGAGAAGACAATCACTTCAACGTACAAGTTGGAAATGAAGTTAAACCAATTTTTGTGACTGAAGAAGATATTCGACGGATTCTGGAATTCAAAGAAAATAAAGATGGTCCGATTCATTTAGACGAGAAGATGGTGCGTGGTTGTTTCTTTCGTATGGTTATAAGGGGAGCGTGAACAAACCGACGTTGAAGAAAGGGGAAGTGCCAAACCCCTACAAGCTCTTGATGCATGCTTTAATTCACACATTCAGCCATCCCAAAGCTGGTTTAGATGATGTTCAAGACTATTTAGCTTGCATGGCAACGGCACTTATTCTGAATAAGCCGTTTAACTTCTCAAAGTTAGTTTTCACTCACATGTCGAAAAGCATGGAAGATTCAAGACTGTGCTTATATCCGAGATTTGTTCAAATGTTGATAGACGAGAAGTATTCTAATATTGCACGAGATCCGAACGATGTTTTATACTTAGTTCATCTTGATGAGACCACAGTAAAGAAGCTAATCAAGTTTCAGAAGCAAGCTTCAGCTCCTGTTGCAAAGCCTGTATTCGGAGCGATTAAAGATTCTAATTATATTGCGCCGCCAAACAACAAAGGAGAAAAGATGGCAGTGACGATGAGAAAGAGCTTAACGGTGAGAAGGAGTGGTTTAAGGAAATCAAACCAAAGGCAAGGAGCGAATGGTTTTTAAAGGCAGAAGCTGATAAGCCTAAAAAGAAACGTGCTGCGAAGAAAGTCGAAACTATGCTTGTCGACGAGGATGAACCTGAAAATATTGAAGCAGTTGCTGGTTCAAGTGCTGCAGTTGTTATTGAGAGTCAAGAAACTGTGAAAACGACTCAAGAAGATGTTATATCTGCTACTTCTGAAAATGAAGATGATTCTGATAAAGAAATTCCTGCTAAATTGCCAGAAAAGACTGAGGTAGAGATTAGAGCAGAAAAGGAAAGAGAGTTGGATGCAGATTTTGATCCTAACACTGAAAAAGAGTCTGATGAAAAGAGACCGAAGAAAAAGTCTAAGCGTATAAAGTCTCCAGCAATCGAAATCTCAAAGAAGACTACAGGATCACCTCAGACCAAAGGTAAAAGAAAAGAGAAGAAAGCTCAGAAAGCTGTAAGTAAGAGGTACAAAAGCAAGTTGAAAAGCACAGAAGCCCCACAAGAACCTTCTGGTGCTCAGGAGAAAGGAGTCACACAAGAACCTTCTCCACATGAACCTCCTGTTATTGTTCATGCTGAAATTGAAAGGCCAGGAGTTACACAAGAACCTCATGTGTTTGATTTTGTTGAAGTTCCTGTATCCAATCACCTGTTGCTCCGACGACTACAAATATTGAAAGTTCTACTCCTAAGAAGTCAACATCAAAAGCTACAACACCTAAAGATTCAACGCCAAAGACACCAAGGGGAAATCTGTTTGGTGATATGCCACACGGTCCAATCAGTCTCGAAGACTTGGATGAGTTTTTCCCAGAATCCAATGTTGAGATGCTAGAGAAACATGTGAAGGCATTGGAAGAGAAAGTTGCACAGAATGAGATTGAAAAGGTTGAGCTTGTTAAGAAGGTGAATCAAAGCTAGGTCGAAAAAGAGTTGCTTGATGATAAAGTAAAGGTGATGGAAAATGAGCAAGAGTACTTCAAGGCGTTGATAGAAAGTCTGCAGGATGCTAATGAGAAATTGTAGACAGAGATTGCAAAGTTAAAAAAAATTCAAGCACTGAACGATAGAAGATTCAACAGATTGCAGAAAGTGTTAGCAAACAATCAGAACATTGATTTCATTGCTGAATACGATCGTCTGGATCGTCAGGAAGCAAAAGAGCATGCTGAGAAAGAATTAGCTGAAAGTGGTAAAGGAAAGCATGTTGAGGGTGAAGCCCTAAATCTTCTGAGACTGCTGAGAAGTCTTCTGGTGTTCCTGAGAAACCAGTTGAAGATATTTCAATAGCTTCTGAGTCTGATATTCAAAAGGTTGATGAATCTGTCAAGCCTTCCGATTCTATCATTGTTACTGAAGAAAAAGACGATGATGAAGCCGAAAAGGAATATAAGAATGAAGACGAAGAGGAAGAAGGTATAGAGGATTGGAATGCACCTGATGATGATGATTTTGACGATCAGGGTGATATTGGTTTAAAATTAAATGAAGCAAAGATTGCAGATGATTTTGACTTCACTTCCCTCATGGACGATGAGTCAAACAGGATGGAAGATAAAAGCCAGGGGAGTCAGGGGAGAAGGTCCGTCAGATGATATTGATTTGTTAGATATCGACCGATTTGCGAAGCCTGTTTCTGCATTATCTACAAAGCCTTTAATGCTAATGTTGGAACACAATGTGGAAGAAGGTGAGTTTGTACATAATTACTCGAAAGAAGATTTGGCGAGACTAGTTGAAGTTGAAGCTGAGAACTTAGACTTTGATTTTGAGGAAGTTATGAATGTTAACACATTTGAACCAAAAGAGTATCAGTATGAGAGAAGGTTTGAAGCTGATGAGTACAATCGAGTGATAGTCGAAGATTGGTCCTCAGATAATGAATCAGATCAGAAAGCTAAGTACGTCGGTCAAAATTCAGAAAGTTTTCCTACGTTTGAAGAGATGTACAAACAACTTGATGAAGATATGATTAAAGATAAGATTGCTGAAGCATTACAAGAAGGAAAGATTCCTAAGCCGATGACCAAAGAAGAGATAGCTTAAGCGAAAAAGTCCTGGTTCAGGGAGATGCCACGTGAACGTAAGTTTCGACGTACACTAGCATTCTTCACCAGAGATAAAGATGTTTCTTTGGGAGATATACTGAGTTGGGGATGGTTTAAGGAGCTCAACGTATATTCAATCAAAAGGGAATTTGGAGTGCAATACTTCAAATATCTTGCTGATTTCAAAACATTGCCGTACTGGGATATGGAAGAGTTAGTACAAACAGTGAATGTTACTTATCATATGAAGACAATAGATCAGTTGTTGTGGAAGATGATTAAGTACGAAGCTGTTAAAGGTTGGAATTACTGGAAGCCGTTTATTCCAGGACGAAGGGTTAAGATCAATAAGGTTTCAGGGGAAAAGGACATAACGTTAATTATGAAACGTCCTAGAGCCATGAGGAATATGCCACTTATGCCGATCGAACAGAACTTCTATCCTTTATTCAAGTGGTGGCAGATAGATCCAGCTACTTGTGAAGCGGTGATCGTGTTAAAATTTGAAGATCATCTGGATATTACTAAGGAACGGGTTGAAGTGATGGGTCATCAGGGTATGAGAGGTTTGTGGAGGACGATAAGGATTCTAGACCCTATGTGGTTGGTTAACTGCTCGAGAGAAGATATAAAATGTCTTTTCGACAGCAAGATTGTTTTTGAAGAAAGAGAAAAGGTACAGGCGATGCAGTATCAGAAAGTTGTTAACGTTTGCTATGCACGCGAAGTCAATTCTGGAAAGATGTGGCAGACAAGCTGGAGGAATCTAGAGAGAGTCGAATTTTTAAAGGAGGAGAAGCTAGAAGCAATTCATGAAAGAACAAGGAAGGCAAGTATCAAGAGGTTTCAACGTATGAACAAAGTGCCTCCTATAGACCAGATGACGGATCCGAAACAAGAAAGACAAAGAAAGCCGTTTAAGAACTTCTTCGGACGGGTACGTTAATGTTTATAAGAAGACAGAGTTTTGAAGACTGATACAAGACGAAGACGATATCCAAGGGGGAGTCTGTTGGTGCATAATGTCTATGTCTTAGTCTTATATCGAGTCTGTATTGTATAGAGCTGAATACGCTAGGTATATGAAGTATTTATGTATAGTTTAGCCAAGTTCGCCCATAGTGTGTTACATGTATACATGTTCGGGCGAACTTGCAGTAGCAAGTTCGGGCGAACTTGTTAGGGGCGAACTTGCAATAGTATAAATACCTAGATAGCCTACTTCATTTGTAACTTTGGCATTTCAGAGGCGAAGCTCTGTCAGTTTGTAACCAGAACGTTCGATCTATAAAACTGGCGTTTAACTGATTAAATCTTGTCTATTGGTAAACACGACGTAATATTTCTGCTATTATAGACGTTAGATATCAAATTTAGGTTCCTAAGCATTGAGGATCGGTCCTACATAAATTACATAATATTTTGGTGTTTTAATTTGAAACCTAAGATATTGTTTCTCAATTTTAAATATAAAAAATATATAAAAGAGATTAAAGATGAGAGATATTATTATATATGTTAATGATGATGTGATGTGATGTGTTTTAGATATAAGAGAGAGGTGATATGACATTGAGAGAAAAAGACTAAAATACCCTTTTGAATTAAATTGATTATAGGTGATGTGTTAAAATTTTATTTGATGAGAGGAGTTCTCATGGTTCTCGCAACTGGTAGTGGTTCCTGCTTAAACCGAATCCTATATATGTATGTATGTATATATATATGTATGTATGTATATATATATATATATGTATATGTATATGTATGTATTTATGTGACTTTAAAACAAACAACAAAAAAAAGCTAAGTGTTGGTTTAACATTTTCTGTCACCAACCTTTACAAATTCTCATTTAAATAAAAAAACTACTTCTAGCAGATAAAAAAATACCATGATCAGTTTAGATATTTATTTGTTACCTAAACTTATCAATATAGTAGCAGTAGCCAGTAAGCAGTGTTGTTAGTTTAGATCAGAGACCAGAACCACAAATATACTAGTTTCGTTCAGATACCAGAACCACACATATACCACAAACCAAAAAATAAACAATTAAAAAACATTAATATTTATCACAAAAGTGTGTTATCCACAACCAAAGTTAGCATTGATCTTCCTTTAGCAAATGCATGCAGAGTGCCAGACCTTGTCCCTATTAATTTCAACAAAGTGCATGAGCTCTACCAGTTTTACTAATAATAATATAACAGGAACAAAAAAGACTAAAGAGCTGCATGTAGAGTTTTAGACGCTAACTTCAGTTTGTCAATTCTCGGACACTAAAGTTTATAAAAAGTTATACCTTTTTGGTTGAATTGAATGTGCCGGGGTGAAAATCGGAGCCGCCGTTCACTGTATAAATTCCGGAGAGGTGTGTGAAAGTGTGGAATTGAGTTTGGAAACCCCAAAACAAAAAAGTGATGGATTGATTCGTTGATCTGTACAAGTCTGAGCTACATAGTATATATATGTTGTCCAAGTTGTGGTGGATATAGCAGACTCATATACATAATTACCGCCGTAGGTAATAGGTTGAGAAGCTTGATGAATCTGTTGATAGTATTTTATCAAACACCATGCATTACATAAAAGAGAAAAAAAAAACAGTAGATCTTATTGTATACCTTGAAACTGAATCCGTAATCACCAGCGGAACAAGTTCAGACAAAAAAATCATATCCTTAATTCCCCGCAGCAATCATCTGTTGATGATCAACGTTCACCATAACCGGCAACACAACGACACTAAACCAAACCAAAGCCTCAACAAAGTTGTATAAATTTGTATATAGTGACAATAAGGAGAGTTGATCACCGGTGGACCACCATGGTGCCAGAAGGTGTCGACTTTCATCCTGTTCCATTGCTATACTCAAGCTATGCTGAAGTTTGATTCGCATTACAGCCATTTCCCTCCCATTGACGTCTTTAAGAGCCCATCTAAAACAAAGTTTTGGTGAATTTAACAAAGTAATGAGCCTATCTAAAAAATATTAATATCTCTGTAGCTTTAACATTATAAAATTCAACAAAGTTATGGTGAAGAAGCTCTTCCGAAACAAAAACAAACTTCAGGAAGTGTATGGCCCATCTATCAATCAATCAATTGTACCCGGTAAATCTCACAAATTTTCTGGGGAGGGTGGGATATAGGTAAACCTTACTTCTATCGGTAGGATAGACAAGCTGCTTCAAGAGAGACCCTTGACTCAACTCCAACAACAGCTAAAACAAACGAACAATCAAACAATAAAGTACAAAAACAGTAAAAGTAGCAAGAACACGAACACAGCAAGAGTGATGAAAGTAACATAGATAAACGTATGACCTAATGGGACCACACATAGGCATAAATACAAGAATACAACATGTATGGCCCATCTATGCATACTAATTTTTATAAACCAAAAAAGAACCAAGATCGACACACATCAAACTTACCTTCTTTCACTTGCCTTACCTTTTCGACTTTGAGTCTAAACTGTCTAATAGCAGCCCGAAATGCAGCATCATGGTTAAAAAAGATCGCCATGCCAATGCAATGATGAAGCTGGGAACCCATTCACCCCATGGACGTGATGCTGATTGGAGCACATTCTTAATGTCATTGATGGTGTCATTAATGTATCTACAATTTTATACGTCTTTGGTGCTAACGTTTTTGTAGAAGTGGTAATTTTGACCCGTTTGACAATGTAGGGTCTAAAACGTGTAGTCTAATGTTATCAACAGATCAAGTCAACAAAGTCAACGCCCAAGTCGACACGACAAGATCGAAGATAGAATTGGCGTGTGAAAGATCGAGATTTGATTGTTATATTGCTTCAGTTAATTAAATATATTTTGTTTAGACAAAATATATTTATTATCTTAGCAAATTAGTTTTTCATGTTTAGTGATAGTTTTAGTAAGTTATTATCTTTAGGGTTCCAAATAAAATTAGCATAAGTGTATCTAGGCTATAAATAGAATGAGATATTAGTGTTTTAGGGAACACATTCTAGAGAGATTTGGAGGCAAATTGTATCATTATTGTGCAAATCAATCTAGTGGGTTTTAAAGATTATTTTGTGTGTGTTCATCTTTGATTCTTATACAATATCAAATTTTGGCTCGATTTGATCCTACAATTTAGTATCAGGGCTTGGTACCTGAATTTGAGATTTAACAATCTTCAAATTCATCATCAAAATTCTGATTTTGAGGATTTTTTTTAAGTTTTTGGGTTTTTTGCAAGTTCAATTTTTTCATAAAATCTGACTTGGAAATCGTTTGACTTGATGCTTAGGAATTATTAGTAAGTGTTTTGAAAAAGTTTGTGTGGGTTTACAAATCATTTAGAGGTTTTGATTCAGATTAGTAGACTTTTGTGCAAGCTTTTCGGGTTTCATTCAAGATCTGGGTGTCTTTATTAAAGATCTAGCGTTTTTTTTTCCTTTCTGGCGTACTTGTACTTTTCCGGCGTACTGTTACTTTTTCCGGTGACTTTGCTTTTTCCGGCGTGTTTAAATCATGAACGAGAGTTCAAGTATCCAGCGTATTTGGGAAATACGCCGGGTCAGTTAATTTGTCCGTACCGTTATTCTTCCGGTTTTATTCCGACCGGCGTTTTTAAGTTATAAAGAAAGAGTAGAAAGTGATTTTTTTTAAGTTTTAGTTCTGGCCTTTGTTCTTTCATCCCGAACAACAACCCTCACCAACAATCGGAACCACCACAGACCGTAGCACCTAACATTCGGTACACCACTAACCACCGCACCATACCACCCTCGACACTTGCAAGCACCAACTGTACAGCACCGAACCATCACAACCCTAATCGCTGCAACCCTCCAACAACTTCCCTATTTCCGAACGAAACAAAGATCGCAACCACATCTACCGTATACTCAACACCACCACCTACGTCTAATTTTAAAGAAGGAGCCAATTGGTTGTTAGGGTTGATATTTAAGAACGAGTAGAAGAGAGAGAGAGAGCGTTTGGAGCGGCTGCCTTATTTGCCTTAAAATTGTAGGGTTTATGAGTTTGGTGTGCATAAGATAGAAATGTGTGAACGGCTGGATTTGCTATTTCATTGATCTAGGGCTTCCATTTATTAAAAAAATGAAATAATAATGAAAAATAGTAAGGTTTCAAATGTGAATGTCAGGGAGTGGTTATCGAAAAGGAAAAATTATAATTCTGTTATAGTTTGAATTCATTTGTCAAGTGTGGGAGGAGAATATAGTTGTTGCTAGCTCTTGTTCTCTATATATTAAAAAAAATGCACATTAAAAATTAAGGTGGAGAACTATATCAATGGCAATAGACAAGTCTGAAACTATTTAGAGTATTTTTGAGAGTCTATCAAAAGAAAATTAACTTAATTCAATTCTAGTGTGAAAGCATTTAATGCTTCTTTGAAATTCACGTAAAATATTAAAGAAAAACATTTTTCTATTTTTTTTCTTTGAATTTCTTTGTTTTGGTTTGTTCCATTTAGCATCCAGGATCTATCTACTATACTAAAAGAATACATTTTTGCCATATCACTTGCTGCTGATGTGGCATAGCTACTTAGGCTGATAATTGTGCTTTGAGCGGCAAAATGAATTTACTTTCTTCTCCTTCACTTGTGATGAGCGGCAAAAGGTTTTTCCTTCATTATCATTTGTGAAACCATCGTATGTGTTCATATGGAAACTTCAATCAATCATCTCTCTCTTCTTCCACACAAATACTCTCTCTTTGCAAACCCTAATTTGTTCCACGCCACTTGCAAATCTCGCCTTAACTTTTTATTAACAATTTTAATCTCCAATCATCATCTACGGCGATTCTCTTTCACTCAAGCATCTAAACCCTAATTCTTCCATACCACTATGTTCTTTCTCCATTGTATAAAGTTCTCCCCAATCCAGAATTGGCAAGTTGTTGGAAAGACGGTATTGATTGTCACACCCTTGTCGTAGCGGAAGCGCAAACGTTTGACTTAAAGGTAATCATTGCAATCAATCGTGTAAACAATAATAATTAACAACGATGCCATGTTATACATAAGTTTTGAAATCCAAGTTTACATGTTCCAAAAGTGAAATCCCATGTTTCAACAAGTTCATATTGTTATCCAAATCAACATTCAAGTTTAAGTTACAACACAAAATAAGTTTGTTATCATCATGAATTATGTCAAGGTTTTGACTCCTATATACCCATACGAAGTCGGGATATAAGAGGCAACCCTTCAAAAGTGGCATCCGTTGCTATATCTTTTCCAATCTCCCGAGGTCTATCACCAAGTCATGCCTTGTTTCCTGAAATACATGTAATTTGAAAAATCAACAAAAGTTGAGCGAGTTCATGTAGTTATTGTTTTCGTATAAATGTCATATATGAAATCCATTATTGAAGTTCGAGTATGTTATTGTCATCAGTGGGGTTTAAGGATCTATCAGTGGGTAGCGAGCCCCCGATATTATGTACCATAAGTAAATAACCAAACCGAGACACTTCGTTCTCAATTGGGATCACAAAAGCACCCCATGGTTAACAACTAGGAGTGGAGCGTGCCTCAAGCTTAATAGATCTATACCTTTTACACCTGGGTCACTAAGTGATTAATGGTTACTAATGTTATAATTGTTATCAATCCTACTTACGCACATTGATCATTGTCATCATCTAAACCCGTAGCTAACATACGATTTGTCATAAACATGTATTTCCCCTCGAGTGTTATAAAATGGAAAACGTTTAAAAGAAAAGGGGGACAAGAACTCACGGATTTGCGTTCCTCGTGTTTCGTGTAAACTCACAAATGTTCTCTTGGTCTCGAACCGAAACCTACAAGTGTTCTAAATTTCATTAGACACTTATGTCTATGCTTGTTCTATGCACAAGTTCCTATCTTGTGTTAATTGTTCTTAGTTGTGTTCTTGATCAATTATTTCTTGACTTGTTAGTATATATTTTGTTGTCGAGTCGTGAGTTGTGGATGAACGGCATCGCCTGTTCCTTGTCCTCGTGCCTAGCACGCATGTCATTGGGCCTAGCCCATGTCTTTGTGTACTTGGGCCTAGCCCATGTCTTTGTGTCATTGGGCCTAGCCCATGTTTTTGTGTTATTGGGCCTAGCCCATGCATGTTATTGTGTCTTTGGGCCTAGCCCATGCATATTATTTTGTCTTTGGGCTTTTCCCATTTTATATTTATTCTCAAATAAATATATATTTTCCAATTAAGATGGGTTGTTAAAAATAATATGATTTTTAACTTACACTTGTATTTGTATACTTATACTTTTCTAAGTATTCTCATGTTATACTTCTTTGATCAAGTCAAAGCATGTGTCTAGTTATATTTATTTCCCAAAATAAATATGTATACTTTGTAAAATAATATTTCCAATATTAATTTTAGTATAAGTATATTTATTATTCACCAAATGTATACTTAGGCAAGTATCCGTGTATTTATGTATTAATGTTCATGTATTTCTCATCAAGTGACAAAAATCCTTTCTAGTGATTTTTATATCTTCCGGAATTTAGTTTTCTTAAAAATAATATATTTTTAACGCTTGTGTGTAATATATATATTTCTACCAACTTGTTAAATATATATATTTTGTGTATAAGTTCATCCAATTGTCCAAGTCCACATTAATCAAGGTATATATATAAGTTTTTATATATATATATATATATATTGTTGTAATTGTCCATGCACCCAAGTATGGGTATTTTTGTGTGTATTCCCCTTGAGTATTTTTCTTGGTATTATGGATCTTTGTATGTACACTCCATTGGGAGTATTTATTGTTTTGAATCCCCTAATTTGTCTACTACCATATAATACACATAGTATACACATATCACGCAAATACTTGGTGACCTCTAAATATATATTTTCCTAAATATATATTTATACTTGTTTTTATACTTTAAGAAATCTTTATTTTCTTAACTTGTATTTTTTTATAAAAATAGGGTATGGCCATGTTTAATTTATTTAAACATCTTAAAATCAAAAGTTTAGTAGTAAAAATTATATTTTTCTAAGTGTTGAATTTTTATAAAAAATTGGCCATAGTTTCCACTAGATTTAGGAGTTTTCCCATGTTTAAAAACATGTTTTAATTCTTCCAAAACTCACAAAATCAACTACAACAATGTTCACAAGTTTAAGCAACTTCATACAAGCTCTTTTCATATGATGATGAACTCATAATTTTGTAAAAACATGTAGTCTTTTAAATCTAGGTTTAACATGTTTGTTTAACTTTAAAAACACTAATTATCCACTAATTACACAACTTTAGTAGAAAATCATGTTTAACATATTGTTCATATATTTTCAAGAGTAGCTTTAAATCCATGTTCATGTCTTGTAAACCATTTTAACTAGTTCATTAGTGAAATGTATCAAGCTCATCAACTTTGTTCTTCATGGATCTTTCAAGATCCATGTATACACTTGTTAGATCTCTACATCTAACAAGTCTACATATGATGAGCATCAAGCCAAGCACAAAATAATCATACACAATATTATTACACTTCATGATTATGTTGGTTTTCTTTAGATCTTTAGTGTTTTTCATGTGTTCATCATTTTAAAGTTTATGTTTCTCAATGGTTTAACTTGTACATCATACTACTACCAATAACATGAATCAAAACAAGGTTCAAGAAGCTTACAACTAGCTCTAGTGGCTAGGGAAGTGGCAAATGATACTAGATGATGAAGATGAAGTAATGTAGATGGATAAAAGCACTCCAAAGAGGTCCTTTAGCTTCTTCCACTTGAAACCTTCCTAAGTATGCTTGATACACCTTAGATGAACCTTGGAATGGCTTGGAGATGGCTTGAAGATGATGGTGAAGTGGGTGTAGGTGTGTCCGTGGGTATGGAGGAGCAAGGAGAAGATGATCTTTCAATTTTTGATGTTTGGAAAGTTGTGAGGATAAGTGATCATCTTGTCCCCTTATATCTTCATGTATATTGTCCTCCAACAAACAATTCATTTGTCCATCAAACCTTCACTGAACAACTCTAGACAACATGTGGGCTAGGGGGTCCCGCATGTTGACCGTCAAAATGGGGGGGGGGGGGTATCTAGTTGTGTTTCAATTATTAGTTAAGCAATTAGTTAAGAGTTAAGGTGTTTAGTTAGGGGCTAACTTGTATTAGTGATTTTAAGATGAAACAAGGTGTCGGATGATCTTAACTAGTCGTATGATGTCAAAATATGATTAACTAGTTCATAGGATGCTTCTAGTTGTGTTCGGGTGGTCGTTTCGTTACCGGATCGTTAAATTGTCAAGTTGTGCACTTTGTATGTTATTATGTGTTTTTGTGACACCATTGAGTTTCCAATACTTTTGTAAGTATTTGTGATGTTTGATCTTATTTCTGGACATTAGGTTAGCTAATTAAAAACTGAAATGCTGAATTGTTGTTGAAACAATTATTTATTGTCCGTTTCGGACACTTTTAGGTACTTTTGTTATTCCTGGAAGGTGTTAACCTAAATCCTTGTTTTTACCTCATAGGATTTAATGTGTTATTGCTGTTGAACTTCTATCTAAGTCCTAGGACTGTCGTTAAGCTGAGTACCGGACTAGTGCTGACACAGCTAGTCTAACCGGCAAGTTTACTAATTGTTTTAATGCATTGCCTACATTGTTTTCAGATGTGATGATCAAAATAAATAACGTGCACTATTTAAATGTAATTCATGACTGTTTCAGATATGTAATATGTAATCTAGCCGAACATGGCGTTTTAACATATAATTGCATGATTAACTAGTGATTTAATTGTACGAAAATTACCCAGAAGTTTCCAGTTGTCACATACTCCCCTTGTTAAAAGGAATTTCATCCCGAAATTCAAGCTGAGTTATCCGTTGCATGAGTCTTCTCAAACAGGTGAGGGTATTTGACCTTGAGTTGATCTTCACGTTCCCAAGTATACTCGGGTCCGTGTCGAGAGTTCCAACGGACTTTGACTAACTTGATACGACTCCTCCGTGTTTTCTGGACTTTCCAGTCCAGAACCTCAACACAGTAAATTGGAGTTTGTCGTCTATATGAATCTCATCCGCAGGGATGATAACTGTCTCTTTAGTTGGATTTTTTTGAGGTTAGACACATGGAATGTGTCGTGTACATTATTGAGTTCTTTGGGTAATTTTAGCTTGTAAGCAACAGTACCGACCTTTGCCCGAATTTTGAAGGGTCCAATGTATCATGGGTTAAGCTTTCCACGGTTACCAAATCTTGCTACACCCTTCCAAGGCGAGACTTTCAACAAAACATTGTCTCCGACCTCGAATGACAATGGTTTACGTCTTCTGTCTGCGTAGTTCTTTTGTCGATCACGAGCCGTCTTAATACGCTCGCAGAATTTGAATATCTTGTCTGTGGTTTGTTGGACAAGTTCGGGACCAATGTGTTGTTTGTCACCAACTTCCGCCCAGCATAGCGAAGATCGGCACTTGCGTCCATAAAGTGCTTCGAACGGTGCGGCCTTAATGCTAGTGTGATAGCTGCTATTGTAGGAAAACTCGACCAATGGTAAATGAGTATCCCAGTTTCTGCCTAGGTCCATCACACAAGCGCGAAACATGTCTTCTAACGTTTGGATGGTTCGCTCGCTTTGGCCATCAGTATGCGGATGAAACGCTGTGCTTATATCTAGACGAGATCCAAACGAAGCTTGAAATGACTGCCATATCCGGGACACAAAGTAACCATCTCAGTCTGAAATTATGGAGACTGGCACTCCGTCACGTGCCACAATTTCCTTAAGGTAGAGCTCAGCTAGTTTCTCAGTACTGTCTTTCTCTCGAATCGGTAAGAAGTGAG
This sequence comes from Scalesia atractyloides, assembly GCA_947069175.1. Classification (NCBI taxonomy): domain Eukaryota; kingdom Viridiplantae; phylum Streptophyta; class Magnoliopsida; order Asterales; family Asteraceae; genus Scalesia; species Scalesia atractyloides. The sequence goes on from CAMTDV010000010.1 coordinate 43,332,557, forward strand.
CTGACTTGGTTAACCGATCTATGATAACCCAAATCATCATGTCCTCGAGAGGTCCGTGGGAGTTTTGTTATGAAATCCATTGATATCTGTTCCCACTTCCAAACAAGAATTTCGGGTTGTTGTAATAATCCAGATGGTTTCTGGTATTCGGCATTGACTTTTGCACAAGTCAGGCATTTCCCAACATAGGTTGCAATGTCTGCCTTGAGATTAGGCCACCAGTAATACTCTTTCAAGTCTTGATACATCTTATCCGATCTTGGATGAATTGAGTACTTTGACTTGTGTGCTTTGTCCAGTACCAAGTCTCGTAAATCTCCAAAATAGGGAATCCAGATTCTTCCCATGAAATATAAAGTTCCATCTTTGTTCGGTTCCACTTGCTTTTCCATTCCTTGTAAGGATTCTGCTGGAATGTTTCCGGCTTTAAAGCTTCTTGTTGTGCCTCATGCACACGAGTCGTAAAGTTTGTCCAAATTTTCATCTCCAAGGCTCGTACTCTTAATGTCTCGACTCGTTCCTTGCGGCTCAAGGCGTCTGCTACAATGTTCACCTTGCCCGGATGATACTTGATCGTGCAATCGTAGTCATTCAACCCAACATTGTTGACGCATATTTAATTCTTTCTGATTAAATATATGTTGAAGACTTTTGTGATCCGTGAATATAGTACATTGAGTACCATATAGATAATGTCGCCAAATCTTCAAAGAGAATACCACGGCACCTAACTCGAGGTCATGCGTGGTATAGTTTTTTTTCTCACGAATCTTCAATTGACGTGCCGCATACGCGATGAGTTTTTCTCGTTGCATAAGCACGCAACCTAAACCTTGATGCGAAGCATCACAGTACACTACGAAGTCATCGGTACCGTCGGGAAGTGATAAGATTGGCGCGTCACATAGTTTATCCTTTAAAACTTGAAATGCCTCTTCTTGTTTTTCATTCCAAACAAACTTCTTGTCTTTTAGAGTGAGAGTCGTTAGCGGTTGAGCAACTTTAGAAAAGTTCTCAATAAATCTCCGGTATAGCCCGATAATCCTAGAAATTGTCGAACTTCAGTTGGATTCTTGGGCGCTTCCCAATTCTTAATCGCTTCAATTTTCGACGGATCTACATGAATACCTTTCTCGTTCACCACGTGTCCGAGAAATTGTACTTCGCGAATCCAGAATTCACACTTTGAAAATTTCGCGTGAAGTTTCTCCTTCTTTAGAAGCTCCAATATGGTTCTCAGGTGTTGCTCGTGTTCTTCCTTCGACCGTGAATATATTAATATATCGTCAATAAATACTATCATGAATTTGTCGAGATACGGCTTGCACACGCGATTCATTAAGTCCATAAAGACCGCCGGTGCATTTGTTAGACTGAAGGGCATAACAAGAAACTCGTAATGACCATAACGAGTCCTAAACGCCGTCTTTGGTATGCTCTCTTCTTGTATCCGCAACTGGTGATATCCAGACCTTAAGTCTATCTTGGAATAGAAGCTCGAACCTTGTAGTCGGTCGAACAAGTCATCAATTCTCGTAGTGTATACCGATTCTTGATAGTAAGCTTATTCAACTGTCGAAAATCAATGCACATTCTAAACGTTGCGTCCTTCTTATTCACAAATAAGACCGGAGCTCCCCAAGGCGAAAAGCTCGGTCTAATGAATCCCTTATCAGCAACTCTTGGAGTTGTGTAGATAACTCTTGCATCTCATAAGGTGCTAGTCGATATGGAGGTTTGACTACAGGTGCGGCTCCCGGTACCAAGTCTATGCAAAACTCGACTTATCGTTGAGGTGGCAATCCCGGTAAGTCTTCAGGAAAGACTTCAGGGGAATTCCTTCACAATTGGGATCTCCTCAAGTTTGCGCCATTCGACTTCCTTGTCGATTACAAGTGCAAGGAACGCAATGAAACCTTTCCTTAGACAATTCTGAGCCTACATACAGTTAATGATCCGTAGTGGTGTGTTGTGTTTCTCTCAATGCACCAAAAGATGTTCTCCTTTAGGCAGAGGGATGCAGAGGGTTTCTTCATGACAAACCACTTCTGCCCGGTTGTCAGACAACCAATCCATGCCAAAAACTATGTCAAGGCTACCCAAATAATGGGCAAAAGATTGACATTGAATTTATGCGCTCCAAGTTCAAGTGTAGAGCCTCTAATGACTTATCATGACTTAACTAGCTTATTGTCGGTTGATTCTATAGGACGAGGGGACGTCTAGCTTACTTGACCCCAGGCCAAGTATATTTGAATTTATGGAGATGAAGCTGAAATCGGCGCCGGTATCAAACAAAGTGGATGTGACGTGTCGTTGATAAGAAACATATCGGTGAAACTTAATGACATCATATGAACCAACTAATTTCTCATTAGCTAACTTGATGGGGTATGGTATGTCTAACGTACATGCTTAATACCTAATGGTACTAAGTTAAGCTCGACGTTGGTATCAAACGAATTAACACCTAACGATCGCAGAGTAGAATGTACTGATGACCAAATTGGGGTCTTGTGAAGTATCCATAGTTCTAATCACTCACACACTGGTTCACAGGCTTGAATCATTCTTAGGACATTCATCCTGGAAGTGGCCTATGCGCCACAATTTAACCTCGATATTCTATCTTGCTTATTACTAACATATTAGTTTCTGTTTTGTGCCCGGCCTCACCACACTTCTACTCTTGGTACTTTTGCAAGTTCCCTCATGAAGAAAGTTTTTCGCTTATCACATTTAGGATTTTGGCAAGTCACATACTTATTGATTCCAGTTTCGTTTATGGAAGTAGTTGCCTTGTTCTGCTTTTCACATCACTTTCCTCTCATTTGTTACTCAATCTCGGTCTTTTTCTTAAGGTTTGAGAACTAATTGTGAGAGTTACCACTTGAGTGATCGTGGGAAGGTGGGACGGAGTGATCTTGCTTCCGCTCCCAGGGGCTAAATCCCAGATGTAGAGCTTAATGCATTTGAATTCAGGTGTTACATAATATGGAACAATCCTTGAGGGATCGCGAAAAAAAAATCGAGTGTAATCAATAACATTGGCTCCAATCATGGTCCAACTCTAGAATTCCGTTTCCATCCTTTGGATTCCAGTCAGCAAGCAATGCTCATCTCGCATAAGATCTTTAAGTTCTTCCTGCGATAACCTCTTTGACTTATCACTCCCTAAAGTTCGTACTTGGAGATTCCACCAAGTTAATGTTGCATTCAACATGGGTCTCTTTGTTCACCTAATCGTCTATTCGGGAATACATTTATTAGTATAGCTAGCCGACTTCATTATCTTTATTTAACAGGCATAACCTACCGCACCTCTCGTATCTATGAGGTCTTGCGACTTACTGTTTAGGAAAGCCTTAGAATTATAACCTTGTGTGATTACATCTTCAAGTGTGGTATTGCCACTCGTTCCCGATCCATCGGGTTGTGAACCACTTGAACTACCGGTACCATTAGTACTGTCACTAGTGCCGACTCATTAACTTCATGTTGTGTAATTTCCACAACCTCATGTTGTTCCTTAAAAACTCTAGTTCGACTCTAATAGTAGGGTGTGGATTCTGCTTTCGGCGCCATGTTTATTCTGACACATAATATCAAATGGTCTAGACTCATATTTAAACATATATAGTCCACCAAGCGCCTAAGAATTTAGAAGGTAACTGGTCATGGAAACCTCAAGATTTGCATTGTTCATTCATGTTTGAAACAATGATAACATGAATAACCGCAATCCAGAATGCGTAGTACTTCTTGCGTGTATCGACCATATGTCTGAGTGGAAAAGAATTAATTCATCGAGGAGGAAACCAAACAGTCTCCAACCTTACAGCTTGTATTCCATACTTCATGGACCTTGATAGTCCAAAATAGTAAAATCCTTCGTCGCACTAACCCGTGTGACGAATACGTTGATATCCATTGGCTCAACGAGCTCCAACAAGATTGTTATGATTTCCATAGATGTCGAAAAGAATGCAATGAGGGAGTTGCAGCATGGCTCATGCCATACTATCCCTTGGGGTAAGACAATTGTCAAATGACGGAATTTAATGTACTCTTTTCCAATAAATACAAAGAGGGGCCATAGACACCAAGGAGCCAATCCCATGTACAAGAACTCTAGAATGTTGAGGAAATATCCTCCCTGGGTGGCTAATAAGTTTTGTTGTTTAGATGGCTAGTCTCAACGACTCGTGATGTAGATCGAAGGTTAGATGCGAACAAATACGTGTGATCTTTCTGCATCGTATGGTGTTATAGTAACCACCCCAGTTAGAGTCCTACTAGATTAAAACTTGAACAACCTAAGAATTTCGAATGGGTAGTGATCATTAGCTTGACCCACAGAGCCCGCCAGGATTTCCATGCAGTACATGTTGTTATTACGTGGGCCCCCGTAATAATAAATTGCCTTACATGGTCACCCTAGCATTCCCTTGTTCAAAGCAGATGATCAGTCAGTGAGAGGATACTACTGTCTACATACCTTCAACATAGAAGGAACCTTCATGATGACCACGTGCTAACGTCCATTGTCATTACTCGCTAAGGGCACGACATTAGATGAGATAGGGATAGAGAGAATCCGTAAAAATAACTACTGGAGGGGCACCTTTAAGATGAGTACTTCATCTTCCTTTTTTGGACAAGAATGTCATCAATTATGATTAGTATGAGCCACAGGGACCTCGTCCCACTACGAGTGTTGCTGTACAAGGCTACCACCTCTGCTTCGTCGTCGCTATCGAAGCTAGGCCTCTCCGCACCTACTGGAAAAGTAACCATCTTATATGGAATCCAGCTTAAGGTCTCACTTAGGAACCACGTCCGGCATAAGCTCCGCAATAGACGCGAGGTCGACACCCTCATTGTGCGGGTTGTGGATAATAATAGTATTCGAAGTCGAAGGTATTTCGTTCTTGGCAAAATATTCCGTACCACACGTATATAAATAAATTATATATATAATCACTATATCTCATGCCATGTTATCATATTTGTTCTCATGTGGATAGACTTAATGTTTCGTGTCTATCCCTTGTAGACTAAGCATGAATAATTCTTTGCTCATTACCTACGATTGAGCTCGTGTGATAGATCCTCATGTTATCGTGACATTTTGAAATACTTTTTGTCATAATCTCGAAAACAATTTTTGCAATGTTATAGACTTTGTTTTTATGTGAGAGCCCTTGGTGATTGTAGACCAAACTTACTAAAAGTTTGTCCCCGGTTCACTACAATCGAAGCTCTGATACCAATCTGTCACACCCTGGTCGTAGCGGAAGCGCAAATGTGTGACTTAAAGGTAATCATTGCAATCAATCGTGTAAACAATAATAATTAACAATGTTGCCATGTTATACATAAGTTTTGAAATCCAAGTTTACATGTTCCAAAAGTGAAATCCCATGTTTCAACAAGTTCATATTGTTATCCAAATCAACATTCAAGTTTAAGTTACAACACAAAATAAGTTTGTTATCATCATGAATTATGTCAAGGTTTTGACTCCTATATACCCATACGAAGGCGGGATATAAGAGGCAACCCTTCAAAAGTGGAATCCGTTACGATATCTTTTCCAATCTCCCGAGGTCTATCACCAAGTCATGCCTTGTTTCCTGAAATACAAGTAATTTGAAAAATCAACAAAAGTTGAGCGAGTTCATGTAGTAATTGTTTTCGTATAAATGTGATATTTGAAATCCATTATTGAAGTTCGAGTATGTTATTGTCATCAGTGGGGTTTAAGGATCTATCAGTGGGTAGCGAGCCCCCGATATTATGTACCATAAGTAAATAACCAAACCGAGACACTTTGTTCTCAATTGGGATCACAAAAGCACTCCATGGTTAACAACTAGGAGTGGAGCGTGCCTCAAGCTTAATAGATCTACACCTTTTACACCTTGGTCACTAAGTGATTAATGGTTACTAATATTATAATTGTTATCAATCCTACTTACGCACATTGATCATTGTCATCATCTAAACCCGTAGCTAACATACGACTTGTCATTATAAAATGGAAAACGTTTAAAAGAAAAGGGGGACAAGAACTCACGGATTTGCGTTCCTCGTGTTTCGTGTAAACTTACAAATGTTCTCTTGGTCTCGAACCGAGACCTACAAGTGTTCTAAATTTCACTAGACACTTATGTCTATGCTTGTTCTATGCACAAGTTCCTATCTTGTGTTAATTGTTCTTAGTTGTGTTCTTGATCAATTATTTCTTGACTTGTTAATATATATTTTGTTGTCGAGTCGTGAGTTGTGGATGAACGGCATCGCCTGTTCCTTGTCCTCGTGCCTAGCACGCATGTCATTGGGCCTAGCCCATGTCTTTGTGTACTTGGGCCTAGCCCATTTCTTTGTGTCATTGGGCCTAGCCCATGTCTTTGTGTTATTGGGCCTAGCCCATGTCATTTTGTCTTTGGGCCTAGCCCATGCATGTTATTGTGTCTTTGGGCTTTGCCCATGTTATATTTATTCTCAAATAAATATTTATATTTTCCAATTAAGATGGGTTGTTAAAAATAATATGATTTTTAACTTACACTTGTATTTGTATACTTATACTTTTCTAAGTATTCTCATGTTATACTTCTTTGATCAAGTCAAAGCATGTGTCTAGTTATATTTATTTCCCAAAATAAATATGTATACTTTGTAAAATAATATTTCCAATATTATTTTTAGTATAAGTATATTTATTATTCACCAAATGTATACTTAGGCAACTATACGTGTATTTATGTATTAATATTCATGTATTTCTCATTAAGTGACAAAAATCCTTTCTAGTGATTTTTATATCTTCCGGAATTTAGTTTTATTAAAAATAATATATTTTTAACGCTTGTGTGTAATATATATATTTCTACCAACTTGTTAAATATATATATTTTATGTATAAGTTCATCCAATTGTCCAAGTCCACATTAATCAAGGTATATATATAAGTTTATATATATATATATATATATTGTTGTTATTGTCCATGCACCCAAGTATGGGTATTTTTGTGTGTATTCCCCTTGAGTATTTTTCTTGGTATTATGGGATCTTTGTATGTACACTCCATTGGGAGTATTTATTGTTTTGAATCCCCTAATTTGTCTACTACCATATAATACACATAGTATATACATAGCACACAAATACTTGGTGACCTCTAATTATATATTTTCCTAAATATATATTTATACTTGTTTTTATACTTTAAGAAATCTTTATTTTCTTAACTTGTATTTTTTTTATAAAAATAGGGTATGGCCATGTTTAATTTATTTAAACATCTTAAAATCAAAAGTTTAGTAGCAAAAATTATATTTTTCTAAGTGTTGAATTTTTATAAAAATTTGGCCATAGTTTCCCCTAGATTTAGGAGTTTTCCCATGTTTAAAAACATGTTTTAATTCTTCCAAAACTCACAAAATCAACTACAACAATGTTCACAAGTTTAAGCAACTTCATACAAGCTCTTTTCACATGACGATGAACTCATAATTTTGTAAAAACATGTAGTCTTTTAAGTCTAGGTTTAACATGTTTGTTTAACTTCAAAAACACTAATTATCCACTAATTACACAACTTTTGTAGAAAATCATGTTTAACATCTTGTTCATATATTTTCAAGAGTAGCTTTAAATCCATGTTCATGTCTTGTAAACCATTTTAACTAGTTCATTAGTGAAATATATCAAGTTCATCAACTTTGTTTTTCATGGATCTTTCAAGATCCATGTATACACTTGTTAGATCTCTACATCTAACAAGTCTACATATGATGAGCATCAAGCCAAGCACAAAATAATCATACACAATATTATTACACTTCATGATTATGTTGGTTTTCTTTAGATCTTTAGTGTTTTTCATGTGTTCATCATTTTAAAGTTTATGTTTCTCGATGGTTTAACTTGTACATCATACTACTACTAATAACATGAATCAAAACAAGGTTCAAGAAGCTTACAACTAGCTCTAGTGGCTAGGGAAGTGGCAAATGATACTAGATGATGAAGATGAAGTAATGTAGGTGGATAAAAGCACTCCAAAGAGGTCCTTTAGCTTCTTCCACTTGCAACCTTCCTAAGTATGCTTATACACCTTAGATGAACCTTGGAATGGCTTGGAGATGGCTTGAAGATGATGGTGAAGTGGGTGTCGGTGTGTCCGTGGGTATGGAGGAGCAAGGAGAAGATGATCTTTCAATTTTTGATGTTTGGAAAGTTGTGAGGATAAGTGATCATCTTGTCCCCTTATATCTTCATGTATATTGTTCCTCCAACAAACAATTCATTTGTCCATCAAACCTTCACCGAACAACTCTAGACAACATGTGGGCTAGGGGGTCCCGCATGTTGACCGTCAAAATGGGGGGGGGGGGGTATCTAGTTGTGTTTCAATTATTAGTTAAGCAATTAGTTAAGAGTTAAGGTGTTTAGTTAGGGGCTAACTTGTATTAGTGATTTTAAGATGAAACAAGGTGTCGGATGATTTTAACTAGTCGTATGATGTCAAAATATGCTTAACTAGTTCATAGGATGCTTCTAGTTGTGTTCGGGTGGTCGTTTCGTTACCGGATCGTTAAATTGTCAAGTTGTGCACTTTGTATGTTATTATGTGTTTTTGTGACACCATTGAGTTTCCAATACTTTTGTAAGTATTTTGTGATGTTTGATCTTATTTCTGGACATTACGTTAGCTAATTCAAAACTGAAATGCTGAATTGTTGCTGAAACAATTATTTATTGTCCGTTTCGACACTTTTAGGTACTTATGTTATTCCCGGAAGGTGTTAACCTGAATCCTTGTTTTTACCTCATAGGATTTAATGTGTTATTGCTGTTGGACTTCTATCTAAGTCCTAGGACTGTCGTTAAGCTGAGTACCCGACTAGTGCTGACACAGCTAGTCTAACCGGCAAGTTTACTAATTGTTTTAATGCATTGCCTACATTGTTTTCAGATGTGATGATCAAAATAAATAACGTGCACTATTTAAATGTAATTCATGACTGTTTTAGATTTATAAGATGTAATCTAGCCGAACATGGCGTTTTAACATATAATTGCATGATTAACTAGTGATTTAATTGTACGGAAATTACCCAGAAGTTTCCGGTTGTCACATTGATGAATTGGGGTTCTGGTAAAGTGAACTGGTAAAGTTTTTCCTGTGTGTCTTTTGGATGTTTGTATAATCCCATTATTTCTTCACTTTCCTCCTTTACCCATTTGAATTTTTGTTCCTTTGTCTTTCATCTTTTCGTTTATGCATCCGTTGGGTTGTGTTAAGGGTTTGATTTTATGCTTAAAATTGAAATTACAAGATTATTGTTTGAGAATTTTCAGGTTTTGAAATTTCAGGATCTTAAAGAGATTGGAAGCAAGGCGATGTAAAGGTATTCTTGACCAACGATTAGATAATAACATAGCTTTATTTTAGGTTCTTTTGTCAAATTTATTTGTTCTAACGTCTAATTTTAGCTATAATATAGCATATGTTTATTGTGGTCACATGTAACTTTCAACTGATCTATTTTGGTAAGGTTTCCCTTCAGCTTTTGAAAGCATTTTGTATCCGCATATAAGAACAAAATACAAACTTGAAAGCATTCAGTATAATTATTTAGGATGTTTTTGAAGTTGAAATAATGAACTGGGAGTTTTGAGGTATTCAGAAAAAAATTATGTTAAAACTTGTTGTTTGAAAGCACCCTTTGGTCTAGACGTGGATGTAAAAAACATTTGTTTAATGACATTTCAGTAATTTGTTGCCACTGATCTGGAAACGGATGTAATGCACTTGTGTATATAACAGTTTAGTTTGTAGCAGTAGCCAATAACGTGAGCTTCTAGAACGCTTCTCATGACATTAGGTATATAAACCTTTTAATTAAGTCGTAAATTGAAGGAATGAAAATTTTATAAATTGAATTATTTATTTCCAATACCAAAATGTTAGATCGTCTCCCGTTTAGCTTAGGAACCTAAATTGTTTCTATTTTCCATACAAGCAGAAATTATATGACAAGATTAACCAAATAGACAAGATTTACTGTTTAAACGTTGTTTTATTGATCATAATAGTTCAATACATTCAGATCCAGATCCAACAGAGCTTTGCCGTCTGTGTGCCAAAGTTGCAGAAGTTACAAGTGAAATCACCAAGGCACCTATTTATAGAGTTACAAGTTCGCTGGGTGGTGATCAAGTTCGGGCGAACTTGACTTGATCAAGTTCGGCCGAACTTGACCTTACAATGTTATTCCGGGCGAACTTGTAACATATTTACATAAATAACCTTCAATTTCTAGTCTAATCTAGCCAAAACTATACAGACTCGATCCAAGACTAAGACATAGACATTATGCACTAACAGACTCCCCCTTGGATATTGTCTTCGTCTTGATCAGTCTTCAAAGATCTATCTCTGCCTTACGCGTCCAAAGAAGTTCTTGATTGGCTTTTTACGGCGTTCTTGTTCTGGAATCGGCGTTTGATCTGTAGGTGGCACTTTCGTCATGAACTGAAACCTTCTAAGTCTCGCCTCCCTACCCATTTCATGTATACGTTCAATACGCGCTTCTTCCTTCAAAAACTCTTTGCGTTCAAGTTCCCTCCAGCTCGATTCCACATCCTACCAGAGGTAACTTTTTGTGCATAACAGACATTTACAACCCTCTGATATTGCATCGCTTGCTCTTTTTCACGTTCTTCAAAACGTATCTTGCTGAAAATTAGACATTTTATATCCTCCTTTGAGCAGTTTACTAGCCACATCGGGTCTAGTATCTGAACCATTCTCCACAGCCCTCTCAATCCTTCAGCTCCAAACATTTCAACCCTTTCTTTCGTAATATCCAGATGATCTTCAAATCGTAAAACAATCATCGCTTCACAAGTATTAGGATCCACCTGCCACCACTTAAACAAAGGATATAAATTTAGTTCGATCGGCATCAGGGGCATATTTCTCATTGCACGAGGACGCTTCATGATCAATGTGATATCTTTAATCCCAGTTTTCTTGTCTGTTTTGATTCGACGCTTAGGAATAAATGGCTTCCAATATCTGAACCCTTTTGTTGCTTCGAACTTGATCATTTTCCACAACAACTGATCAATAAACATCATATGGCATGCGACATTTCTCGTCTGCACCAGCTCCTCAACATCCCAATATGGAAGTGTCTTGAAATCTGCCAGATATCTGAAGTATTGAATCCCAGACTCCCTTATGATGGCATACACGTTCAACTCTTTGAACCACCCCCAGCTTAGTATATCTCCCAATGACACATCTTTATCTCTGGTAAAGAATGCTAATGGACTTCGAAACTTTCGTTCACGTGGCATCTCTTTAAATCAGGACTTATTTGCTTGCGCAATCTCCTCTTTTGTCATCGGTTTAGGGATTTTTCCTTATCATACAGACTCTTCAATCGTTTCTTTCAACATGTCTTCATTTAACTGTTCGTACATCTCTTCGAAAGTTGGAAAACTATCAGTGTTTAACCCTGTGTACTTCTCAGCTTCATCTTTTTCATCATCAGAAGACCAATCCTCTACAATAACCTTGTTGTACTCATCAGCTTCATATCTACGTTTGTAGTGATACTCATTCGGCTCACATTCAGAACTTGTTCTTCAAAATCAAAATCGAATGATTCAGCGTCAACATCAATCAGCTTCGCCAAATCATCCTTAGAATAGTTATGCACAAATTCTCCTTCCTCAACATTATGTTTTAGCATCAAGATCAAAGGCTTTGTAGGAACCGCAGCCATAGGCATAACTGTAATAGTATTTGACATAACAACATCATCTTTTTGTTCCCCTGTTCGCTCCCCCTGAGTTTGATCTTCCATTTGATTTGATTCATCATTCAACAACGAAGTAAAATCAAACTCTTCATTCACTTTTGCATCAACAATTTTCATACTGACTCCACCCTGATCATCATCATCATTACCACCATCATTGTCAGAGACGTCTTTTGTATTGTCTGCTTGATCATCATCGTCATCTTTATCTTCAGCATCATCATTGTCTTTCTTTTCAGTTTCAGTTTCAGGAATAACTACAGACTCCGAAGCTTTAGCAGACTCTTTCACATGTTCTGTAATCTCTAGCATGCTTTCAATAACATTCTTTCCTTTGCCCTGTTCTGCCAGTTCTTTATCAGCTTTCTCTTTGGCTTCTTGCAGATCTATGCGTGCGTATTCAACATCAAAATCAATACCAAGAATATTCGTTAGAACTTTCTGCAGTCTGGAGAATCTTCGATCATTCAACTCTTTTTCCGATCGTAATTCTACTAATTCTTTCATCAATCTTTCGTTTGCTTCTTGCAAGCTTTCAATTAGGTTTTAGACACCCTCGATCGCCTTCTAAGAATTTGACTTTATCAGACATAATCTCTTTCTCTACTTCACTCTGCTTCACCATCTTTTCCAATTCAGCTTTTTCTAACTCATTCTTTGCTACTTTATCTTCCAAAATCTTTACACGCTTTTCGAGCTCGTCAACATCTGATTCTGGGAAAAAATCATTCAGATCTTAAATATCCACTGGCTCATTCAGTATATCACCAAATAACTTCGATTTTGGAGTAACCTTTGGCATCAATTTAGGAGTACTTTTTGGTGTAGACGCTTTGGGAGTTGAGCTTTCATATTGAGTAGCAGTTGGAGGATCTTGCGATTTAATAATCGGAATCTCGAGCAATTCAGACTCAGGAAGTTCTTGTGTAACTCCTGTCTGTAATAAAGTTTCTTCAATAGTAGCAGTTTGAACTTTTTCAGCCGTAGGAGGTCCTTGTGTAACTCCTAAAGATTTTGCACCAGAAGGTTCTTGTGGGACTTCTGTGCTCTTCGGCTTTCTAACATAACGCCTGCTTTTAGCTTTTTGAGCTTTCCTTCCTTTGGTTTTCGGAGAACCAATAGTCTTCGTAGATACATCAGTTGCTAAAGACTTTACTCATTTCGCTTTCTTTTTTGGTCTCTCCTCATCAGATTCTTTTTCATGCTCAGGCTCATAGTCTTCGTCTGTTTCTTTGATCTTTTTAGCAGATGTTTCAGCGATTGATTTCTTTGTAGCCTTTTCGAGAAAATCATCACTATCTTATCATTCTCAGAAGTTGCAGATATTACATCATCTTCCTGCGTTGTCTTTTCAGCCTCTTGACTTTCTATAACCACAGCAGCACTAGAACCAACTTCTTGTTGAATATTTTCAGGCTCATCTTCATCAACTAACATCGTATCAACTTTCTTGATCTTTCGCGAAGCTTTCTTCTTCTCTTGAACTACCACCTTCTTCAAGAACCAATCACTACGCTTCTCTTTGAATGTAGATAGCATTCCAATTCAGCGTTTCGTTCTTTTTCGTCACCGCTGTCGTCTTTCCTCCACTTGTATTCCGGTGGTGCGACATAATTCTCAGAGGCCGTAGCACCAAATAAAGGCTTAGCAACAGGTGCTGAAGATTGTTTCTGGAAAGTGATAAGTTTCTTCACTGTAGTATCATCTAGAAGGCTCAAGTACACAATGTCATTCAGATCTTTCGCAATCTTCTTGAACTTTTCATCTATCAACATCTGTACGAACCTCGGATACATTACGAGTCTTTTCGATCCCATGTTATTCTTCATGTGAGTGAAAACTAACTTCGAATAATTGAACCTCTTGTTCAGAATGAGCGTTGTCGCCATGCAGGCCATATAATTTTGAACGTCATCTAAACCGGCCTTTCTATGACTGAAGGCATGGATAATCGCATGCATCAAGAACTTGTACGGATTAGGGACTGATCCTTTCTTCAATGTAGACTCATTCACGTGTCCCTTATATCCCATGCGACAAAAGCAACCTCTCACCATTCGTTCATCTAGCATCATGGGATCATCTTTGTTGTCGTTGAAGTTCAGAACCTTTCGAATATCTGCTTCGGTCACTGTGATTTCTTTATCTTCTTCGCCAACACGAACCACAAATGTAATTGCTGTATCATCCTCATTCATTGCTACGGACATCCAAATCTATTGACGTGTGATCTATACACCACAGACTTTTCCATGATAACTTTGTGTATTGGAATCCGTTCCATAAACGCAAGAATATCATCATATGCTCCGAGCAATGGACAGATAGCTTTATCCAGCGTGATGCATGTGTTGTGAAATTTATTAAACGAAAGCTCAATATTCTACAAACACGTAAATCGAGATGAAATTAGTCGAAGTTTTACAATTTTCACAAACTTCCATCAAGTTGGGGAGAACTTGATTGGTAATTTTACATTTTTAACTAAGTTCAGGCGGACTTGTATCACATTATACAAACTTCACAACTCATAAGTCCGGGCGAACTTGCCATACCAATTTTTCACATTTTCACACAAGTTCGGGCGAACTTGTTTAAGGATTTTATATTTCAATCATACAAGTCCGGGCGAACTTGTTATGAAATCTTTTTCACAGATTGTAAATAAGTTCGGGCGAACTTATTGTTTATCAATTAAGACTCCTGAGGACAAGTTCGGCCGAACTTATAGACAAGTTCGGGCGAACTTGTCGTCATGTTCACCAAACCTGCAACATGTTATACGAGTATTACTGATCAAATTAATGACATGTACATGGTCGGTTTTGATTGATTATCATGTTTTAAGTTCCAATTAGTTCATTAAAGTTCTTAAACATGTCCAACAAACAATTTCAGATCTAAACCGTTCAAACTTGTTCAATTCATGGTCCAAATCATGATTATTCACCAATGCCAAGACGAGTGATGTGTAAATCACCACTAATCAAGGAACAATCGGGCAACACTTCGTCTACAAGTGTCAATTTTACAAATCGCCTGTTTTCGCTCTCAAGTTCGCTCTAAGATTGAAGAAGACTATAATGAAGTTCGGGCGAACTTGATTTGTACTTATAGTCGACAAGTTCGGGTGAACTTATGTAACCAATCAATTAAGATCAGTAATAAGTTCGAGCGAACTTGTTAACTGATAACATTTCAAAGCATGTACAAGTTCGGTCGGACTTGATTACAAGTCCGGCGAACTTGATTGATTTTAAACTTTAATTTTTCAAAATTTTCAATTTAGACCCTGAAGTTTCCAGATTTTATCAGTTTAACAATCCACTTAGTTGACCAAGTCCAACCTAATGACCTTGGTTAACCAATTTGTCTGCCGAGTTCAAGTTAATGACCTCGGTTTGACCCGTTATGAACAAACTGTAAATTTTTTCAAAATCAAGTTTCAGATTAATGAACTTTTAATCGTTTCGGCTTATCAGATTTTACAGATTAGCTCCCAGCCCGTTGTCAGTTAGATTCCCACCATTTTAGCACCTTACTAGACTTCGAAGATCCGTTCTCCAACATTGGTTTGCTGAAAACAAAGTAGAAACAAAATCTTTTTGAATTTTTGTAAATTTATGCTAAAACACTCTGAAAATCTTTTTGGTTTTTATCTGTAAAGTAGATAAACTATGTACAGAACAAAGTAAACTATGTACAAACATATTTACAGACATATTTTTGTGAATTCGTATCTTAAGGATCATATCAGTTGTTTGAGACATATCATCAGTACCGTTGACCTTTAGATGACATTAAGTTTTAAACTCGTTTACCTAGATTGTTGATATGTTTGTCCACTTAAACTTCGACACATTTCTCAATTGTTCCAAGATATGTTAGGTATGAATTATGAAACTTGACTTAGGTATGGTTCCCATCTCAGATTATACTCCCGTATCAAGATTCCTTAGATTTCATCTTACATGTGAACATAGCGTAATTGATATCTGTATTTGGGTTAATGTGAAGCCTTGAGAGCTCAGGTTAATACCACCGTATCGACAAAGAGATGAAGGCTCGACTTATAGGTGTGTTACAATTAAGGAATCTTTTCAGCACTGCAACTAATTAGATCTTTCGATTCTTTTCAAGTTTTGCATGCATTTTGGGGTTTATAGCATAAAGTATTATAGAAGTTCTAGGCTATTGCTTCCGCAAAATCAGAAGAACATGTATAATACCCCATATATCAACTGTCTATAAAGACTTCGTATATACGAATCAGGCAATCTCTCAAACGAAATTTCGGAGTACTAAGTCCATATATCCGAGAGATGTTAATCCACAAGATTAAGCAGTTATAAAATTTAGTTTATATCTCAGAAACAATTTACTGAACGTGTAAAGCCTATCGACACATCCACAATAAGACTTGTTTATCACTTTTAAACTTTACAATTCTTTAGCATACTGTGATAGTCCAATGATGTACTATAATTTCCTTTGTGACGACAAATTCTTTTTGTCTTTTTCAATGTTTTTGTACTTTTTGAAAATTTTCATATGTTTTTGTATTTTCTCAAATATTTCTCCCCCTAAAATCAAATACGTATTTTTGTATTTTGATTTTTAAGAAATACTAATCTAAAAGATATAACAAACCAATGTGGATCACGTGAACTTGTCGTCCGATCCGTATTCAACCTCTGCTTCCGTACATGTAAGCAAATTTTTAATACAGTTAAGCCTCATGATATATTTAAATCTTGTTAAAGGAAATGCTTTGGTATAAAAATCAGCCTTTTGTTTATCGGTGTGGATTTTTTCTATTCGCACCAACTTCTTTTCGTAGCAGTCATGAATGAAGTGATAACGAATTTCAATGTGTTTAGTACGAGAGTGATGAACAGGATTTTTGGTGATGTCGATTGCTGCCTTGCTATCTACATATAAAGGCGTATCAAGAAATTGCAATCCAAAGTCCCTAATCTGTTGTTGAATCCAAAGGATTTGAGAACAACAACTGGAAGCAGAAATGTATTCTGCCTCACAGGTAGAAAGAGAGACCGTGGTTTGTTTCTTGCATTACCACGTTACCAAACGAGTTCCGAAGAACTGGCACCAATTCAACTTGACCCCGAAGTCCGAGTCAGCGTATCCCGTGAGATCAAAGTTATCGTTCTTTGGATACCACAAGCCGGTGCTTGGACATCCCTTCAAGTAGCGAAATATTCTTTTGACTATCTACGTGTGTGACACTCGAGGACTGGACTGATATCTTGCGCAAAGGCAGGTAGGATACATGATATCTGGGTGAGATGCCGTCAGATACATCAGAGATCCTATCATCGACCGATAGTGTGTATCGTCCACTTTGGTTCCGGTCTCGTCAATGCAAATCCCATGATTCAGTGCCAGCGGAGTCGAAAGCGGCTTCAAGCTATCCATTTCAAACTTCTTGAGAATATCGTGAACATACTTCGTTTGATGAATGAATATACCATCTGGTAACTGATCGACCTGTAATCCGAGGAAGAATTTCATTTTGCCCATAGAAGACATTTCGAATTTCTTCTTCATGATCTTTTCGAACTCTTTGCAAAGACTATCATCCGTTGAACCAAAGATGATATCGTTCACATAGATTTGTACGATGATTAGATGATTTTCGACTTCTCTGGTAAACAATGTACTGTCCATTGTGCCTCTTGTAAAGCCGTTTCCAACGAGATGTTGCTATAACGTCTCGTACCAAGCTCTCAGGGCTTGGTGTAAACCGTATAAGGCTTTATCTAGGAGATAAGCTTTGTTCTTGTTCAGCGGATCGACGAACCCCGGTGGTTGGCCGACGTACACTTGTTCGCGTAGCTTACCGTAGAGAAATGCAGATTTCACATCTAACTGGTAAACCTTAAATCCTTTCCAAGCTGCGAATGTAAGGAAAATGCGGATTGACTCTAATCGTGCAACCGGTGCATAAACTTCCGTATAGTCAATTCCTTCTTGCTGGTGAAAACCTTTAACAACCAACCGAGCTTTGTTTCTAACGATCACACCCCAATCATCCCTTTTGCACTTGAAGACCCACTTTGTGCCTATAGCTTTCTGCTTCGGTGGTAAGTCGACAAGCCTCCAGACTCCCAATTTCTCGAACTGTAACAGTTCCTCTTGCATTGCTATCACCCAGTTCTCGTCACCAAAAGCTTCATTCACAGTCTTTGGCTCTATTAGAGATATGGAAACAAGAGTAATAGTAGTAGTCTTGAGTTGGAGCAACTCGGGTATAGAAACAACTTAACGCTTTGTTGATTTGACTTCTTGTTCGCACACCAGCCTGTAATTCACCAATAATATTCGTCGAAGGATGATATGAGTAAGATCGTGGCATTTCTTCACTAGGAACATCAACCGAGCTTTGCTGATTTGTAACATTCAGATCAATGATCAATTCAACATTAGGAGCACTAGATGTAGCTTCGTTTTGATTGCTCGGGCCAGAAGATTGATTCAACATGTTGGATATCTGCTGAGATTCCTCATTGGAAGAGGATTCTTCTCCATCATCATCGAAAGTCGTGCCTCATCAGAGTCGGAATTCTGATTCTGAGAAATATTGGGCTCTATAGTTGTATTTCCTGGTTCAGTGGAAACATTTGTTGGAGTTATAGTAGGTTCTGCTTCAGAAACTTGTTCAACCGGAACACCACTATTACTCGGACCTGCACCAGAAGACGAAGTATCCAACGTAGGTTGATTAACCACAATTGGCCTAATAATTTGTTCCTGGTTTGCCGACTGTTGAAGATAATAAAGAGCTGCAAGTTCTTCATCAGACGGTTCTTCTGGCAAGTCGAATGACTTCCACAAATCTTGGTAGTTGAACAACCACACGTCACCTTTTCTCTGAATAGGGGCTGTGTACTTAAAACAATCAACGTGTTGTGCTTCAATCACTTTTCTTAACGCGGGAACATAAACTCTTCTTAGCGGATTAGCATACCCGACAAAGAAACCTTCAAGCGATTTAGCACCATATTTACCATCTTGATCAATCACTGTATATGGTGCACCAAATGGCTCTAGATATTTCAAATTTGGTTTCCTTCGGTTGATCGTTTCAAAACATGTCTTTTTAGTCGGTTTGACAGTTAAGACTCTTTTAAAGTGTAGCAAGCCGCTGCAACCACCTCACTCCAGAAGCTAACAGGAAGTTTCGAGTCTGCAAGCATGGTTCTTGCTGTTTCGATCAAAGTTCTATTCTTCCTCTCAGCTACACCATTTTGTTGTGGAGTATAAGGTGCACTGAATTCGTGTAGAATCCCTTTGGCGTTGCAAAACCCTTTCATCTTGTTGTTCTTGAACTCCGTGCCGTTGTCACTGCGAATACGTCTGACAGGGAGATGATATAGATTTTCGAGCTTCTTGAAGAGAATCACCAGATTATCGAACGATTCATCCTTTGACTCTTGAGAGAAAACCCACGAATATCGAGAATAATCATATGTGAAGACCAAGCCGTATAAATCTCCTGAAATACTTCGAACGTTCACCGGACCGAAAAGATCCATATGAAGACGTTCAAGCGGCAACTTTATAGAATTCAGAATCTTCTTAGGATGCGACTTTTTGATCTGCTTCCCCTTTTTACATTCAAGACAATGATCGGTCATGTGGAAGCTTCGAAGATTCACACCTTCAACCAAGTCGTTATGAACCAGAAAATTCATTTTTCTAAGATTAATGTGCCCCATTTTTCGATGACATAGAATAGAATCTTTCTCCGTGGCTTTAGTAACAAAACATTGAGCCGATTTCGATGATGTGGTAGCGACGCCCATATCTAATAAATAGAGATCGTTTTCGCGCGAGGCTCGCATCAGAATCCAATCTTCAGGTATTTTGAAACCCGGCTTTAATATCATGCACTCTTTGTCATTGAAATGCACCGTGAACTGTTTATCACAAATCTGCGAGATGCTTAGAAGATTGTTCTCTAGCTCAGCAATGTAGTTCACACGATCAAACGATACTACGCCATTGGAAAGTTTTCCTTCAGCGAAGATCCTTCCTCCTTGATTACCGGCAAAACCAACAAATCCGCCGTTTATAGCTTTAATGTCGAATAAAAGAGCTTTCATCCCTGTCATATGCCTTGACGCTCCACTATCCAGAATCCATTTTAAAAGAACGGATCTCTAGAGCCCCTGTACATATTAAAATTCAGCTAAAAAGCGCGACCCAAGCCGTCTTGGTCTTGGATTTGGGATAAAAAGCTTCGTAATCATCCACAAAATCTCCCTCCACTGTCATTTACATTTTCAAAGTTAACTTTCTTTTTACCTTTTGATGATTTGATACCAATTGAGGATTTAGTTTCAGTTTTGGTCTCAGATTTTGATTCTTTATTGTTACCAGTCTTAACAGGCTCAGACTTGGTAACTTCAGATGTTGTTGACTTCTTTTTAGCAATCCAGGATTGTGATTTTATGTTTGCCTTTTTTATGTAAAACCTTGATTCATTAGCCTTGGAAGTTTCACCTTTTTCGAAAATTGAGTTTTCAAATTTCGGTTTTGGTTTAACTTCAAGTTTAGAATCATTTCTTTTCAAAATTGTGATAGGTTTTACAAACTCTGGTTGCTTAGGCTTTACAACATTTGAACTTGTTTTCCTTCGAGGATAGATCGGCTTAGATTTCGGACACTTGCGTGCAATGTGACCAACTTCATTGCACTTGAAGCAAGTCCGATCATCATGAGAATGTTCACTAGTGGGTTTTACACCACTTGTGGCTTTGGCCTTATCTCGAAGTTATTTTTCTTTCTTAAACTCATCTTTTGATTGCTTCCCAATCAAACTTTCCTCCTGAACCGTGCTCGTGCCATAAACGAATTTCATGTTTTTATCTTTGTATTCATGAAATGGTGACTTTTTCTTAACCGGTTTTTCTTCCACATCCAAACCCAACCCAGCTCTCCTATGTTCAGGAAAATCACCACCATTCCTTCGGTAGTTATTTCTTTTAGGTTTGAATTAAAACTTCTTTTCATTGATTTCCAAATCATCTCATGAAACTTCTACGAGTTTGAAGAATTTATCAAGCTGATCTTCCTTCACATTCTGAATCGGAAAGCCATCGTCGAAGTATAGTCTATCAGATTCCTTAACTTTGTACATGACAATGTTAGGATCATCACTTAGGCTATCGTCCGATGATTTATCGTCATCTTCAGATTGTGAATCAGAAATATTCGAACTCCAGTTGGCGCTTTCATGGCTGCCATCATCAGATTCACTCAAGACATTGTCAACAATTTGCTTAACCACTGCTTCGCCATCATCACTCGTGTAGGTTATATCAATGTTCTCAGGCAGCTCATTTTTCTTTTCAGTTAAAAGTTCAATGTTGAGTGCCTTTTCCATCCCCTCAGCCTTTTTGCGACAATACTTTTCACATAAGGGTGGTGGAACATTGGTATAATCTCCACGTTTCTTACCTTTGGCTTTCTGAACATTTTCTTCCGACTGAATAGTTGAAAGAATGTGATTGATGACATAGGCATTCGTGGTATAGCTCTTTAGAAGTTGTCGAACCCTTTCGGTTTCGATTTTCATGTCTTGAAGTTCTTGTTTTACTTTAGCAATGTTATTAATGTAAACGTTAATAGCGTTTTGTTTTTCCATTAAAGTAGCTTTTAACATTCTGATAGTATCATCTTGTTAAATGTTATTTCTATCTAACCTGTTGTAATCATCTTTCATTTTGTCATATCCCTCCTTCATTGTGCGATAATCGTATTTGAAATTATTATTATGCACATTGATTTCGGCTATGATCTGAGATTTTCAGCACATTGAATACATGGTTCAGCATATTTTTTACATGGTTTTTCTACCTCAACAATCTTTACCTGAACTTCTGAACCTACCTTCGTCAGATTTGCCATCATAGCCGTGTTGGCAATCTCTGTAACATTTCTTCATTCATTTCTTTGGTTACATTGATAACATCTTCAATCACAGGCTTCTCCTCAGCAACTTTCTCTGAAAATGTTGTATCTCCAAAACAACCTGCAAAACTAGTAGACCTGTTAGGGGAAAGGATACCCTGCATCTTTGTATGCTGATAAATTTCCTCCATTTCTGCTTGTTGCATATATTCTTCTAGTAATGCACTCTCCATGGTTGCATCATCAGCAGATGTGTCTTCTACAATCTCGACCATAAGAGCAACACCGGTCTTCTTGGCAATGTATGAATTCCAGTCAAAACCTTCATCTTCATTTGAAGCGACCATTGCCTTCTCAGTGTTGTTGTTGTTTGGTTTCTCCTGGATTTCGACCTGAGTCTTTTTTGAAAAAGGCTTGTATTGTAGCGATTTCTTGTAGTACTCGTTGCCACCTCCAAATGGACTTTGATTGCCAGTTGCTTCCGGATTCTTGCATTCTCTCTTGAAATGCCCTTTCTGTCGGCATCTGAAGCAAGTGACTTTCGTTTTGTCAAACCCTAATTTGTTGATTGAGTTTCCGATGTCTCTATCGGTAAGAGCAACAAACTTTGTAACCCTCCGAATAATTTAAGCTAAGGACCATTTGATGTCCATCAGTTCAAGTTCTTCTTCATCTACTTGATCGTAGTCTTCGGCAGTCATTTCCGGATTTCCAATCTTTCTAGCCACCAAGCTTTCATATGATTCTAACACTGTGGCGAGAAGTGTTATGTGTTGTTTTGCAACTTGCTCAGAAACAACATTGTTTAAATTGACAGCAATGTTGCATTTGTACACATTGGGATCAGAATTCTGTTGACTATTCTGATTTGATTGATTCTGATATGAAGAATTTGAACCAGTTCTTGAAAACGAAGAACTCTGCGGACTTTGATCATAATTATGCTTGACTCTGCGGCGAATGATTCGAAGAATTCAGATTCGCGCTGAAAGCGGTTTGGATTTTCGGGCCAGTAATATTATCTTGAGTTCCAGACTTGTAGTACAGCCATACATCTTGAGTCACGTTAGCATTCTTCGATTTTGCTATCTTCAACAACTCCATTTCATGACCCTGCAGTTTGTCGATGAATGTGGATAGTTTAAAGAACTGCCAGCTCGGACTTTCTTTTAGAACCATAAGATATGTCGTCCATTCACCTTCAGGTAACGTGTCAGCCAACTTATCACTATATTCCTCTTCCTTCTTCTCAAGCCCGTGTTTCCTCATAATCACTTTCAGATGACAAAATCTTTCGATCATCTGTTTCATTGTTTCACCCTTTAGCATCGTGAATATATCGAATTCTTTCATGATCAGTGCTTTCTTGCTTTTGACCATTTCTACACTTCCCAGATATTTCTTCTGCAAGAATGTCCATAATTCCTGTGAATTCTTGGCTTCTGGTAGCAGCACGAGAATATTTCTTTCACCGATTGTTGGATCAAGCTTATCATTCGTTTCTCGGCAACATAAGCATCTTTCTACAGAGTAGAGAACTTGCTGATATCGATCTGATTGTTATTCTCATCAATAGGCCATGTGTAACCCGTCTGAACTGCGACCCAGCTATGGAAATACGTAGCTTGCACCCAGTTAGAAAACTTCTCCTTCCAACCCTCATATTCATCCATATTCATGAGTTTTGGCGGTTTCACGGATGTGCCCATATCATTGTCGATGTTTACTTGGTTCACCATCTGAGTGTTTGACGTTGTTGCAGTCATGAATGCACTATGCAAATCTTCCATCTTGAAAAATGATGAATTTTACTAAAAAACACACGTTCACAAACTTCGAAAAACGATTAGATTACTAACAAGTTCGGGCGAATTTGTAGTATTGAATAAATCAGATTTTGATTATCACAAGTTCGGGCGAACTTGTGATTGACTTTTGAAAATTTCTCCCTGAGTTCGGGCGAACTTATGTTGAGTTTCAAGTGAAATTATAAGTTCGGGCGAACTTATGCTAAGATTTCAACAATTCTAATCAAGTTCGGGCAAACTTGATAAATTGAAGAAAATTCAGATAAGTTCGAGCGGACTTGGTATAAAAACCTTGAAATAACAGTCAATTTCGGGCGAACTTGATTAAAATCCAAAGAATTTTAATCAAGTCCGGGCGAACTTGATGTCAAGTTCGGCCAGAATGAGTTTGTAAAACATGGTTTTTTGAACTTTTTGATACCAATTCGTTTAAATTTGATGTCCAAACTCTCAGGGGTTTACCACAAGTGTATTTTACATGATATATTCAAAAATCAGCAACTTTCATTCGTGAATTCATTGTTTTCTTTGAAAAATGATGAAAAAATGGTAGAAAGAGGTAGAATAAGAGTAGATCTTGCTATGATTTCACCAATTTAGGTATCGTGGCTCTGATACCACTTGTTAGATCGTCTCCCGTTTAGCTTAGGAACCTAAATTGTTTCTATTGTCCATACAAGCGGAAATTATATGACAAGATTAACCAAATAGACAAGATTTATTGTTTAAACGTTGTTTTATTGATCATAATAGTTCAATACATTCAGATCCAGATCCAACAGAGCTTCGCCATTTATATGCCAAAGTTGTAGAAGTTACAAATGAAATCACTAAGGTACCTATTTATAGAGTTACAAGTTCGCTGGGTGGTGATCAAGTTCGGCCGAACTTGATCTTACAATGTTATTCCGGGCGAACTTGTAACCTATTTACATAAATAACCTTCATTTTCTAGTCTAATCTAGCAAAAACTATAGAGACTCAATCCAAGACTAAGACATAGACATTATGCACTAACACAGAAAGAAAGTATTAGATATATGGCATTCTAGAATAATTATATCAGATTTGTGAAATCAAAAGTTGAAGATCAAAATCAAAAGGGGATTGCTTGCGGTGTTCACTCTCAGTTTGGTTTGATGGGTTTAAAAAGGGCACACTAGATGGTCTGGTTGATTGGGTAGCCCTAGCCGGCCAAACGGATTTGGTTTTGTGGTTTGGACGGTTTAATTTGGCTATCTGAATTAACTTTAAAATCTACGCAAAGGTAGAAAAAACTAAATGATAACGGTGAAGGGGCTTAAACGGTTGGTTTCAAGTTTTAAACTATGATCCGAATGTCAGTTTGATCAATTTACTTTACGGTTCAATCTGTTTTAGTGTTTAGAATGCTTATTTAGTTACCGTTTTGTCCTTTTGTCATTACCAAAGTTTGATCAAAATTGATAGAAGTAAGTTTATTATTTTTGCAACTCATTTTTTTTTATAATTGTTCCTTTTTGCGAGAGGAGCTGAGCTTTGAGTCAGCATCTACACTGGTTTATAGGGCTGATAAAAATTAAATTTTTTTGCTTCTGCCTGACTGTAGTCAAGTAAACGCTCACATTCTGTTTACATCCAAATTAGGCTTCCTCCCTTTGTTATTTGGTATGGTACTCATTTGAAGTCCCACTTTCAATGAGGTTGTTTTAGTCGTATATTTGATTAATGGCTGATTAGGTGGTGTGTCATCAACATGGGTAGATGTTGTACAACACGCCATTTAGTTGATATGCTCATCAGGTGTGAAATATATTTGGTTTGAGGTTTGAATTGTTGAAGCTTGGTCAAGCTGGCGAAGACGTTATTCAAGGAATAAAGAATGGTATTTCAGCAGTCTCATGATATTATGTTTTTTTTCTGATTATTTTATCTGTTTAGTTAATATCTTTGCAAACTTGATGATTACAATACGATTTAGTAGTTCACTATCACGTTGAGCAGTTGATCATATTAAGAAAAAAAATCATGATTTGGTGCACGAATGTTTGCCTTTACAAATTTATTTACAGCAGTATGCAACAGCGCACGAGTTATATAACTTGAGTTGCATGATGATGTATCGAATTTTCCGAAGTTGAGTGGAACCCCGTTCGGCTTTCTTACGGTGAAGACTTTGGCATCAAAAGATAGAGAAATTACATTGGTGTATGTACTCGTTTTTGTGTATAGTGTAACTGATTATGTGTTTAGCATCATCATCAGAACTGCCAAAAGACTTTATTCCACACGAGCCTAGGATATTTAACCGATGGGGGCGAAATTGGTTCTAAGGTTCCGGGGACATCAGGTAAGCTCCAGCGAGGTTGTTGTTAATGTTGTTTTTTTTACGATTCATTCAATTGTTTGGTGTTACAGCATCATCGCAACATGGGTTCTGGTGGAGACAAGAGCAATCCCCAATTGAAACAAGTATATTTTAAAACCTCTTCAGTTTTGTTCTGTTCTGCTATGGTTTTAGGGATTTTGTTGCTTTGATTATGATGTTTAACTAGTTAGTGGATGAGGTTCAAATTTTGATGATATATTTGTGTAAGATCAAATTAGTGTGTTTTAATTTAAAAAATGATATGAATTGATTTAATTGTTTATTTTTAGGGGAAATTAAGTATACTGGCACGTAAAGAAGAGTAGAACTGGATATTATGTAGTTATGTAGGTCCATAAAATTAGCATGGATAATATGTGGCTATGTAGGTCCATATAATTAGTTTATTTATTTTTTACAAACTGAATGTTCTTTATTTTTTCATTTTTTCATATATTAACTGACTCGATTTTTTATTGTTGGATTGGTTCTTCTCTAGCCAAAAATAAAATCAATAGGAATGAGTTCTTTGCTCTTGCAAAGAAGCACTTTGATTTCAGCTGTGAGGAAGAACAAGCAGAATCGATGTACAAAAAACTAAAACACGTGAAAGAAACATTTTTAGAGTGCACCAAGTTCTTCCTGCTATAAAAGATTGTATTCTTGCACCAGAAGGGGTTAAACTAGAGGTTGAAAAGAGTCAGCATATCACAATTGTTGATGTATCTAATGTAAATGTTCCAGAAAGGGCGTATACGCGTTTGAGAAGATTAACAGAAAATGGGATGAAAAGAGGGTGAGTCTAGAGAATGAATACAAAGTGGATAAGGCGATAATCCATGGACTTCACAGTAATCCCTCGCTGAGCTCTGAATAACTTGAAATAAAAGAGAGAATTTGCCAACAAATTTAAAGAGCATGATCTACAGAAAAGATCGTGGGAGGTTCAATTCGCCTTGAAGAATTAAAGGCAACAATGCTGGCGTCGGAGGCACCAGTGGGATAATAATTTTTCTTTGCAGCAGTTGCAACATGAGACTTAATTGGTGCATTCTAAAAACCCTGAGGTGGCCCCCACTTTGCAGCAGTTCCAACTAAGAGCTTTGTTGATTTGATTTCTTGTTTTAACTCCTGCACGCAGTTCGCAATGATTTATTAGAGGGATGATAAGATAGTTTCTAGGCATCACTTCATCCACTTCGTTCTCCAGATTAGTGATGTTTTGTTTAGCCACTAAATCAACAATGGTATTGCTTGTAGATGCTTCATTTTTATTACTAGGACCTGCAGATTGATTTAACAAATTTGTTATCTGCTCAGATTCATCATCGGAACTGGATTCACCATCTTGATCATAAGTCGGTGTATCTTCAGAATCAGAATCATTTGTTTGAGAAGGATTGGGCTCTGTTGAATTTAACACTGGTTCAACAACTGGTTCATTTTACGAATTACTTGGACCTTCTCTAGAATTGTTTGTTCCAATAGATGATTGTGTTATCTCTATCGACCTTGGAACTTGTTCTTGATTTGCAGTTTGATGTAAATAATACAGCACTTCAAGTTCTTCTTCGTTTGGCTCCTCTCTTCATTTAGCTCCTCTGGTAGGTCAAAAGAATTCCACAATCTTTCATAATTGAACATCCAAGAATCACCTGCCTTCTGTGTTGGTATTGTATATCTTCGACAGTGAACGTGTTGTGCTAGAAGCACTTGATTCAAACTTGGTAAGAACATACGTCGAAGTTGACTAGCGTAACCAACAAAGAATCCTTCTAAAGATCTTCCACCAAATTTTCCATCAGGATCAATAATCGTGCATGGAGATCCAAAAGGTTCAAGGAATTCCAAGTTCGGCTTTCGTTGATTGAGAAGTTCAAAACATGTCTTATTATGACGTTTGACAGTTAATACCCTGTTTAGAGTATAACATGCAGACGCAACAGCCTCACTCCAGAAACTTACAGGTAACTTTGAATCCGCAAGCATTGTTCTAGCAGTCTCAATAAGTGTGCGATTCTTTCGTTCAGCTACTCCGTTTTGTTGAGGAGTATAGGGGGCGCTGAATTCGTGAAGAATGCCTTTATCGTTACAAAATTCGAGCATGCGGTTGTTCTTGAATTTCGTTTCGTTATCACTTTTGATTCTTCGTATTGGTAAATGATACAAATTCTCAAGCTTTTGAAAGAGTATCATCAGATTCTGAAAAGTTTCATCCTTACTCTCTTGAAAGAATACCCACGAAAATCTTGAAAAATCATCAGTAACAACCAGGCAGTATAGATCTCCAAAAATGCTTTTAACATTGACAGTTCCAAAGAGATCCATGTGAAGTCTTTCTAACGGTAACTTGATTGAATTCAATAACTTCTTCAGTGAGATTTCTTGTGCTTCTTTCCTTTCTTGCAACTCAGACAATCATCATTCAAATGGAAACTTTTCAAATTAACACCCTCCACTAGGTTGTTATGAACCAGAAAATTCATTTTTCTCAAATGTATATGACCCATCTTCCTATGCCATAACACAAATTCTTTCTCTGTAGCTTTAGTAACAAAACATTATGCCGAGTTTGATGTTGTGGAAGCTATGCCCATGTCTAACACATAAAGATCGTTCTCTCTTGGAGCGCGCATAAGAATCCATTCCTCAGGAATCTTAAATCTTGGCTTCAAAATCATGCATTCTTTGTCATTAAAATGAGTGGTGAAATTTTTGTCACATATCTGGGAGATACTAAGCAAATTGTTTTCCAATTCCGCGATGTAGTTCACTCTATCAAATGATACAACTCTGTTTGATAACTTTCCTTCTCCGATTATCCGACCTCCTTGATTCCCTGCAAAGCCTACATAACCTTCTCTGATAGATTTGACGTCATAAAGCAAAGCCAGCATCCCTATCATATACCTGGAAGCTCCACTGTCCATGATCCGCTTAGATATGATAAACCTTGGAAGCCCCTGCACATGCAAATAAGAAATTACTTAAACAGGGAGACCCAAGCCCTCTCGGTCTTGGGTGGGATAGGAATGTCAAATGTCGGAACTTTCTCTTCCTTTGTAACAGGAAGCCACTTTTCAGTTTTTATTTCCATGTTTTCTTTGGTTTTACTATCACAGTTGATTTTGGAATCCCAGAAGATGTTTTTGTCTTTGGAATCCAGTTTTGTGATTTCGAATGTACCTTTTGACAGAAAAATTTGAATCTTTTTGTTAAATTCTTTTCGAAGATTCTCCTTTCTCATATGTTGAAAAATTTACAAGTTGTGGTTTTTCATGATTTCGTTTCAAGATGAACTTGGGCACACAATCCGGTTTCTTTGACTTAACATCCTTTGTTTTCCTTTGTCTTGATGAACAGACTTAGATTTAGGACACTTCCGTGCAATATGACCAATTTCATTGCACTTAAAACAAGTCCTATTGTCAGCAAATTTTGATGTTCTTAGTCTGTTCACGAAGCTCTTCTTCCTTCTTGAACTCATCATTGGATTTTTTACCAATGTTTTTCTCTTCACTTACTGTGTTGGTTCCAAAAACAAACTCAACCTTTTTTCTCTTAAAATTTTGCTTTGGAAATTTTCTTTCATTCTTGTTTTGTTCAAAACCCAAACCACCACTCCTGTCCTCCAGATAATCTCCACCCTTTTTTCGGTAATTGTTGAAAGTCTTTTTAGGTTTTGAATAAAACTTCTTCACATTTTTATCAAGATCAGTTGTGTTAACTCAACTAGTTTGAACAATTTATCAATATGATCTTCCTTCACATTCTGAATCGGAAATGTCTCACCAAAATACAATTTATCAGAATCCTTAACTTTTTAAAGAACAACGTTAGGATCATCACTTAAATTGTCTTCTGACGATTCAAAAGAATTTTTGTGAACACTGTCTTCACTTTCAGATTGTGAGTTTGAATCAGAACTATTCAAACTTGATTCGGCACTTTCAAAAGTTGAATCATCTTAATCACTTTCCAACACTTTTTCAACAACATTTTTTATCAATTCAGTTTCATTGTCATTTTCAGATTTATTGTATACTATATCTATGTTCTCAGGTAGCTCATCAATCATCTCAGATTTGAGTTTTAGATTAAGCACCTTTTCCATCCCATCTTGTGTCTTATTCGAATAACTTTGCCACATGGGTGGTGGAACACGTCTATAGTCTCCACTTTTATTTTCATTTTGATCATTTTTCCACCTTTTTAGTTTTAGGTAGAATGTGATCAATGACATATGAACTGCTCGAGAAACTGATCAAGAGTTTATTTACCCTTTCAGTTTTAATTTTCATCTTTTCTAATTCACGTTTAAGTTCAGCAATTGTGTTTAGATGTATGTTAATTGCCATTTATTTTTCCATTACAATTGCTTTCAACATATCTATCGTTTAACTATTTTCCAAATTTGTTAGCTCAACCATCTTATAAGTTCTTTTTATCTTATCATAAGCTTCTTTCATTGTTCGATAATCATATTTGAAATGTTCTGAATGCTTATTAATTTCCTTAATGATTTTATCTTTTTCAGCACAGTTTTCACATGCCTTAGTGCACTTTGTACAAGGTTTTTCAACCTCGACAATTTGCACCTTCACCACTTCCTTTACCAATTCTTTCTCATTTTTTGATTTCTTTATCTCTGAATCAGAATCTACCTCTTTCAAATTTGCCATCATCGCCTTATCTGCAATCTCTGTCAAATTTTCAACTTTCCTTTCTTTCTCAATGTTGATCAATTCTTCAACCTCTAGTTTCATTGTTTCTACTGACTCATTTTGGAATCCAGTACCGAAGAATCCTGCAAAATAAGAAATCATATCAGGTGGAATTAAATTCTTGAAAGCATTATGTAAAATGTTTCCTTCCTCTAATCGTTTTTGAAGATATTCCTCCAATATACTTTCTTCCTGTGCTTCTTCATCAAGACAACATTCTCTGAACATTCTTCCATTTCCAGTTCTGGCTCCTCAATGATTTCTGCCAGTAATGCCAAGCTTTCGTTTTTGGAGATATACTTATTCTAGTTAAATCCTTCATCCTCTTGTGCTATGACCAAGTCTTTTTCTCTTGGAGTTGATGAACCATCTTTGATTTGAATAGCCCTTGTATTTGAAGGAGATGGTTGATAATAGATTGCCTTCTTGTAATAGTCATTGCCAAAAGGGTTCTGATTACCATGCACTTCCAGGTTGGTGCACTCTCTCTTAAAATGTCCCTTTTCTCGACATCTAAAACACGTGGCCTTCAACTTGTCGAACCCAATTTTACCATCCATAGTGCCCAAATCCTTTCTTCCCGGGATTTCAATAAATCTTTATGCTCATCGTACGATAGATTCCATACACCACTTTATATCCATCAGTTCCAGCTCTTTAGAATCAATTTGATCATAGTCTTCATTTGTCATCTCTGGATTTCCTATTCTTCCGGCGACCAAACTCTCATAAGACTCGAGAACTGAAGCAAGTAATGCAATGTGTTGCTTGGCTGTCTGTTCGGTGAAATTTTGAACATTGTTCAGATTTACCGCTATGTTGCACTGTAAAACATTTGTATTTGAACTTGCTTGACTTGATTGATTTGTTTGGCTTTGAAACGAGTTTGAGCTTTGATGTGTTAGAGGAGTGTTGGGATTGTAGTTTGGAAATGATTAAGGACTTGATTGGTTTGAAAATGAATTTCCATAAGTATTAGCACTAAATGTTGTTTGTATTTTTGGCTTTGTGTCTCAGGTGATCCGGTTTTGAAATACAAACCAACATCTTGGACTATCTGTGCACTCTTAGATCTTGCTATTTTCTGTAACTCCATCTCATGACCTTCAAGTTTCTCGATAAACGTTGGTAGATTATATCCACTGTATTCAATTCCGTTCTTTAACATAATCAAATATGTGGACCATTCTCCCTCAGGCAAAGCATCTTCCAGTTTATCTACAAGCTCCTCATCAGTCTTCAGAATACCATGTCTCTTTAACTGAACAACTAAATGATAATATCGTTCGATCAGTTGTTTCATGGATTCACCCTTAATAAGATTGAAAATGTCAAACTCTTTCCTCAACAACGCCTTCTTACTCTTCCTCATTTCAGTTCTTCCATGATACTTCATTCGCAATGCATTCCACAGAGTTTGAGAATGACTGTCATGTTGTAATAACATCAGAATGTCTTCTTTGACAGATTGCAGTAATAAACTCATCAACTTCTTTTCGTTAACAAATTTGTCTCTTTCTTCAGAGTGTAATTTGTAATCATTTTCTCTAGACCATTTTCATCTCTTGGCGGAGCCCACTGTGTTGTAATTGCAAGCCAACTGTTGAAGTGATTGGCCTGAACCCAGTTTTTGAACTTTTCTCTCCAGCTCTCATAATATTCGACATTCATGAGCTTCGGTGGTTTAACAGTAGTTCCCATCTCGTCTTCAAGATTCTTCTGAGCAACAACATTCGTGCTTTGACTACATTCATGGCAAACGCATTGTAAAACTCCGTGTTATCCATCGTATCAGACAAAATTTCCCTGAAATCAGTCAAAACCTGAAAACAATTAAACACACTACCACTTCGTACGAATTGAACAAGTCAGTTCGTATGACCTGGCAACTGATTTTAATCTGAATTAAGATGTTAATTCGTACGAATTGAAATAGTCACTTTGTACGAAGTGCCTTTTTAAGTCCGTGCGAATTATGTTTCACAATTTGATGATTTTTGCAATTTTCGTCATGAATTCGTTTATTTTTAGATCTGAAACTTTCAAGGGTTTATCATTATGTGATTTTACATGACATATTCGAAAATTAGCCCATTTTAACCGTAAATTCGTTTTAAAGATGAAAAATGAAAAGAATGGAGTAGAAGTAGTAGTAATCTTGTGTCAAAGTCTTCAAATCAGGCTCCCTGAGCTCTGATACCACTTGTAGGACTGAGTTCCTCCTTAGCAAAGGTTCCTAATTTGATATCTAATCCATATCTGTGGAATCTATATGAATTAGTGACAATTACACAAGAATTACATTTTAAGAGTTGATTTCATTGATTAGTTAAACGTGTACAATCTGTATGAAATCCGACAGAGCTTCGCCGTCAACTTTGCAAAAAACTGTTACATGAAATGACCCAAGCAACCAATATATAGACTCACCAGTTCGTACGAAGGCTACACAATTCGTACGAAGTTGCCACTTCGTACGAAGTGCATACAATACAAGCATAACTTTAACGTAATAGCAATTCTAGCCCTATACATTCAAACTAGACCTAAGACGCAGACAATAGACGTCGTGCATCAACATGGTCCAATGCAAGTTCCCAGCCTTGGTGGTAGCTATTATTATGTACTATTTATTGATGATTACACCAAGATGTGTTAGGATGTATTCCATATCTGACAAGTCAGAAGTGTTCTCCAAGTTCAAAACTTTCAAGCTCATGGTAGAGAAAGAAAGTGAGAGCATTATTAAGGTGCTAAGGCCAGACAAAGGTGGAAAGTATACATCCATGAAATTTACCAGATTATGTGAATCCCATGGAATCAAAAGGGAACTTGCAATTCCCTACACTCCTGAACATAATGGAGTTGTAAAGAGAAAGAACAAAACTGTAATGGGAATGACAAGAAGCATGCTTGAAAATATGGATATGCCTAATTATTTTTGGGTTGAGCGAGTGGCCACGGCTGTGTACTTGATTAACTTGTCATAACTAAATTTGTCCGCAACCAAACACCCTTTGAGGCTTGGTCTAACATAATGTCAAGTTCTCAGAAAATGAATTGTGGAAATGAAACAAAGAGGAAGCACCCTTTGAATTAAACTATATTGATCCCTTTTCCAGCTGATGAACCCACCCACACACAACCTACCCAAACTGACAACACCACTCAATCACCACTACCAACCATCAATTATTAATCAATTACAATCATAACTAATCTCCTACTTCCAGCCTTAAATCCAACCAAAACCAATCAACAACCACTTCACCTTTATCAACCTCACACTATGACAACACTTACACTCCCTCACATCCTCCCAGAACCAAGGGGTTGCCAAATGAGTATCACAAACCCAAGTAGATAGACGTTGATGCTGATTTTTACAACTGTCAATTTGTACTAAATGTTATAGATCCTCTTCACATTGATGATCCAGTTGTTAAACAAGAATGGGTTGATTCCATGTTGGAAGATTTGGATGCCATTAATGTAAGGATCGAGTACCGATTGTTTGATTAACGTATTCAATGTGCGGAATCCAACGAACACGATGTGCTAAACTCACACTCTAATCTAAATAAAATCAATCTTGTATTAGATGAATATTATTTATATGTCAAACCCCCACTTTCTCTCTCTAGAATGTGATCAATCAAACCCTAGAAAGTGTCTAGAAAATCTTACTAATACAAGCTTAATCACCTTATTTCTTGCCCCTTGACTTAAAATCACTAATACATGAATATTACAATGATAGCCCTAATGACCTTAAAGTTAATTGATCTATTGTTGCATTGTAAAAGCCCAGCGTAACCGCACCAGGATATTGTCCGCTCTGGCAACCAGCACGCCCTTAGCGTCCGCCCCTCACGGCTTTAAAACGCGTCATAATGGTGAAGGTATCCAGACTTTTATAAGGAAGACTTTGTTCCCCTTCACAATCGGTGTGGGATATCACTATCCACCCCCCTTAAGGGGCCCACGTCCTCGCTGGCACACCAGTCCGGTCCCTGGCTCTGATACCATCTGTCACACCCCAACCGATGGCGGAAACATCAAGGCGGGACGAAATAGATTGCTCATTGCTCATAAAACTAATTGTGACAATAATTAATTAAACCGTATTTCATTTCATACATAAATTGTCATACAATACAAGAGAAATTCAAATACAACAACATAGATATAACATAGTTTGATACAACAATTTTAAACCTAAACGTCTAAATCTGTATCTATCGTCCTTGCTACTTTGAATTCAATTGTTTTAAAATAACAATTCAATGCAAAAGCAAAGGCGAGTACACTAGTTTAAGCATAGCATACGTATATGAATAAAGTTTAAACAAATCCTCATGGCAACTATGATTACAAGAGCATATACAAGGCATGCAATACTACTAGTCAAACCCTTAACGCAAACACGATATTTTAACATGGCCTCTAGATTTCATGAGGAGGGGGATGCGTTACTTCCGATAGCGCTATACATGTCAAACGAAGGCTAAAATAGTTAATGACTAAGGTATTACATAAAGAATGTCCAAGATCTAAGCATCAATGTAACGATTCAAGTATTCATGGATATAGGATTGTTAGTGCATTTCATAAAATTTAAGTGTTGTGATTTTTGTATATGGAAACATGTTACACCCAAAAGTGTTATAAACGAAAAGTGGGTCGAGTGTACTCACGGTTTTGCTAAGTCTTCTTAACTTGACAAGTCCGTGAAGGTAGTTGTTTTGATGGGATGAACGTCGAGTTATCCTACAAGAGGAAACAAAGGCGTATGAGTATTTTGGGGGATCGAACATTCGGATTTAAGATTCAAAATGTGACAAAGTATACAATACGAAAATAGTCACTAGGGTATTAGCACTTGTCTTTGACACTATAATAATCCGTAAGGATTTAATATGGTTTCATAGGTTCAAGACCTATTAGAATCGTGACAAGGAACTATACACCTTAGTGATAAACTTATTAACTTGATAGGTGATTACTTAGTCACCATCAAGGGTTCGGTTTTAAGGATTTATATTATGGTCCATATAGATAGATAGATAATCATGTAGGAGGTGGGAGAATGAACCATCCACTTTGGAACCTCTTGGTGTCATGTAAGTCAAGTAGGAGGTGGGAGGATTAACCATCCATTTTAGAACCTCGTATGATGTTCACCACTACACATGTTACCATAGGTAACAAGGAGGGTCTTAGAACAATAATATGTACAAGAATGTAAATGACAAGAATGTAAAGTGTGTCACCATGATACCAAGTAGCCAAGTGGAATACAACCCGGTGAGCACACTTTGACACACGTCAAAGGCTAGACGGGGTTGTGATACTTTCAATCTAGCAAACAACTCGGGATAATGATGAAAATCATCAAGTGATGTGTGGTCTAAAAGTTAGGATAGCCCAAGCTAACCAAGGTGGACACACATGAACATGTTCATGGACTTGCATCACTTGTGAGCTTCAAGCTCTATGGAAAAAGAATATTTGTGTGGATAAATCCTCTACTTTGAATGTCTTACCCTTGTTTTTAAGCCTAACCAACCGCAAGTAGTGTTGTCAGCATTAGGACATAGATTTGAGATGAGTTAGACTCAAGTTTGATAAGATTAAACAAAGTTTGAAAAGATTTTAAACACAACAGAAAGTTTGTACACTTTGGGAGCATTTTCAGGTCTGGATTCTCCATGGAAAACCCTTGGATTCAATCCAAATCTTTATCCAAGTATTTAGAAAGAAGAACCAAGCAAAAAGAACAAGATTTGAGCAAGTGATGCTTAATTTTGTGAGGGAGGTGCAATCTGCCCGAAAATTCTGATGTTGCAAGTTCTTGAGAGTGTTAAGATGAAGATTGGAAAGTGTTAAAAGCTTGGAGAAGCTTGGTTTATATAGGGGAGAAGTTAGGAGGTAGTTTGGAGTGTTTTAATTAGGGTTTAAGGCCATTGGGTGAGACAAATGTGTGTGGATTCGTGTTATTCCCACGGCTGCTTAAACCTGCTGCCCGCCCAGACCTCATGCGAACCGTATGGGGTCTCCCAAGCGGTCCGTAAGGCCGGAGCTGGGCAAAATAGTTTTATTTTTTGTTTTTAGATAATAGGGACGGGTTTAGGAGTCTAGTAATGATATTTTAAGATGTATTAAGGTATGATAAGCATAAGTAACATGTTATAATGTATGTGCATGTATAAAATGAATACAAATGAGTACGAATCTCACGTTTAAGTCTCGAATAAGTATAATCATCACGTTTTGCAAGTTTGTCACACGATTACGAGTATCACCAATATGTTCCAAGTGTATCCATATGTATAAGTATAAAATGGTTATGAATAAGCATTACATGAATAAAATACGAGTTTTCATTATGATCCAAGCCTCAAAATACAACAATTACAACGATAATTCAAATACGAGATACAATGCTTTCCGAAAATAGAAATACAATACGAGCTAGCTATAAATAGAAAGTATGGAAACACGAGGCGTTACAGTCTCCCCTCCTTTAGGAAATTTCGTCCCAAAATTTAGGAAGATGCTACGAAGAGGTGCGGATACTTAGCCTTCATATCATTCTCGAGTTCCCAAGTATACTCGGCGCCACGTTTTCCTTCCCATCAAACTTTGACGATAGGGATTCGACTGCGCCTTAGTTGCTTGACTCCTCGGTCCATGATTTCGACCAGCTTTTCCACAAAGTGCAAAGTATCATTGATTTGAAGATCTTCGAGCGTAACTTGAAGTCCTTCTTCATCTAGACACCTCTTTCGATTTGAAACCTTGCCAATCCTCTGGAGAATCTTGAAAGGACCTACGTAGCGAGGAGCGAGTTTGCCTTTCTTACCAAAATGGACAACGCCTTTCTAAGGGGATACCTTGAGAGGTACATGATCACTTACATTAAACTCCAAAGGCTTGCGTCTTTTGTCAGCATAGCTCTTTTGTCGACTTCATGCTTTGGGAAGATTATCACGTATTTATAAGATCTTGTCCGTCGTCTCTTGTATTAATTCGGGACCGGTGATCTGAACATCTCCAATCTCGTGCCAACACATAGGCGAACGACACTTTCGACCATACAATGCTTTAAATGGAGCCATTTGAATACTAGCTTGATAACTATTGTTGTACGAGAATTCTACCAAGGGTAAGTGCGAATCCCAATTGCCGCCAAAATCTATTACGCATGACCGAAGCATATCCTCCAAAGTTTGGATAGTACGCTCGGTTTGACCATCAGACTGAGGATGAAAAGTGGTGCTAAGATTGAGCTGAGTGCCAAGGGTGGATTGAAAAGTTTGCCAAAGGCGAGACGTGAAACGAGCGTCGCGACCAAAGATAATATCAAGAGGTGTACCATGACGACTAATGATTTCACTCGTGTAGATACGAGCCAATTTCTCGACTTTGTCATCTTCATGAATAGCGAGGAAGTGCGCGGATTTGGTCAAACGATCGATGATAACCCAAATGCTGTCATGACCAGAGGGAGTACGAGGCAATTTTATGATGAAATCCATGGCTATGCTTTCCCATTTCCAGACAGGGATTTCTAGTTGTTCGAGCAAACAAGAGGGACATTAATGTTCTGCTTGACCTTGGACCACGTAAGGCATTTGGATACGTAAAGAGCGATATCACGTTTCATTCCAGGCCACCAATTGGATGCACGCAAATCATGGTACATCTTATCAGCTCCAGGATGAACAGAGTATCGGGATTTGTGCGCTTCATCCATCAAAGTAGTCCGAAGATTGAGACGATCGGGAATCCAAATGTGACTATGGTAGTAAAGAATACCATCAGGCTCAGATTCGAGTGGGTTTTTGACTCCACAATTTAATTTGCTATCGAGGTTACCCTCGTTAATGCCGGTAAATTGTGCTTCTCGAATCAACTCGTTGAGTTTTCCCAACGAACAGTCTTAACATGAGTCTTTCGACTGAGTACATCGGCCACGGCGTTCGCCTTGCCAGGGTGGTAGCGAATATCACAGTCGTAGTCGTTTAACAATTCTACCCAATGACGTTGACGCATGTTGAGTTCCTTTTGATCAAAGATATGTTGGAGGCTCTTATGGTCGGTGAAGACTGTACACTTTGTACCATAAAGGTAGTGTAGCCAAATCTTTAATGCAAAAACAACTGCACCAAGTTCAAGGTCGTGAGTAGTATAGTTTTCTCATGAATTTTGAGCTGTCTCGATGCGTAAGCGATCACTTTGTCTCGTTGCATGAGAACGCAACCAAGACCCTGGTTAGAGGCATCGCAATACACGACGAAATCGTCGTTCCCATCAGGGAGAGTGAGGATAGGAGCATTACAAAGCATGTCCTTGAGCGTTTGGAAAGATTCCTCTTGTTCGGGACCCCAAACAAAAGGTTTATCTTTTTGAGTCAACGAAGTCAAAGGAACGGCAATCTTTGACAAGTTCGAGATGAAACGACGATAATACCCGGATAGGCCAAGAAACGAACGAATTTCAGAGGGCGACTTAGGTGCGATCCAATCTTCACAGCTTCTATCTTTGCAGGGTTAACATGAATACCGAGTTCATTGACGGTGTGACCTAAGAATTGAACCTCTTTTAGCCAAAATTCACACTGTGAGAATTTGGCATAAAGACGTTCGGTTTGCAAAAGCTGAAGAATGAGACGCAAATGTCGTTCGTGTTCTTCTTTCGTCTTGGAGTAGATTAGGATATCATCGATGAATACAATGACGAAATGATCGAGAAAAGGCTTACACATACGGTTCATGAGATCCATGAACACTGCAAGTGCGTTGGTCAAACCAAAAGGCATGACTACGAACTCGTAGTGTCCATAGCGTGTGCGAAAAGCAGTTTTGGGTACATCTTCCTCGGAAAATCAAAGTTGATGATAGCCAGAATGAAGATCAATCTTTGAAAAGCACTTCGCGCCTTGCAATTGATCGAAGAGATCGTCAATATGAGGAAGTGGATAGCGGTTTTTGATTGTCAGCTTGTTGAGCTCACGATAGTCAATACACATGTGGAACGATCCATCTTTCTTTTTGACAAAGAACGGGAGCGCCCCAAGGAGAAGTGCTAGGGCGTATAAAGCCTTTATCAAGGAGTTCTTGAAACTGCTCGATAGTTCTTGCATCTCCGAGGGTGCTAATCGATAGGGAGCCTTTGCAACAGGAGTTGCGCTAGGAATAAGGTCAATGCAGAAATCGACAGCTCGAGGAGGCGGAGGACCAGGAAGATCCTCGGGGAAAACATAAGGAAACTCACAAACGACATGAACATCACTTATGCTAGGACCCTTGTCTTTTTTTTCCACAACATGGGTGAGAAAGGCAAAGTAGTCCTTACGCAAGTACTTGTTCGCTTTGATGCACGACATCAGCTTGAGACCTTTAGAAGGTTTCTCGCCGTAGATGTGTAGAGAATCACCTTGAGGAAGAGGGAGGCGAATGAATTTTTCGGAACAAACAACTTCGGCATGAACTCGCATAAGCCAATCTATGCCTACTATGATGTCGAAACTACCCATTTGCATGGGAATGAGATCGATGGAGAACGTATGATTGTAAGAATCAAAGAGCAACCAGAAAGAACGGAATCAATATAGATCGTTTTCCATTAGCGACTTCAACAACGAAAGGATTAGGCATTTTAGTTCGCTCGCACTTAAGCAAGGGTTCAAATTCTAAGGAAACAAAGCTTCTATCGGCACCAGTATCAAATAGACATGTAGCATAAATATGGTTCACAAGGAACATGCCAGTAATGACGTCGTTAGAACTTTGGGCTTGAGCGGAGGTAAGCATGAAAGCTCGTCCTTTAGCAGGCTCAGGCTGCTATTGCTGCTGCTGTTGTTGGCGTGGTTGGTTGAGAAGAGGGCAAACATTGGCGAGATGATTTAAATCGCCACATTTGAAACACACTCGCATAGGAGAATTTTGACATTGCGGTTGAGCTTGGTTCGGGTTAGGTTTAGGGTTTGGCATGATGGCTTGGGCTTGCTGGTTTTGGGGTGGAGGAAAGTTTCGGCAGCGGTTAGCAAAATGTCCTAACCTTTAACATTGGACACACTTGCGACACGGCGTGCCAAAGGGATGGTGGTAGGAGCAGTTAGTACATTGGGGATGAGGTCCAGTGTAGCCACGCTTGGGTTGTTCGGTGGTAGTGGGGGTGATGGCTGCAAGGGTTTGGAGAGGTTGAGGGTTCTGTGGAGTGACGACTGCATTATTTTGAACAGAAGCCTTCCGCTTCTTGTTCCGGTTGATGTTGTTTTTCTTTGTTTGGGAGGGATGAGATTCGGTAGTGGTGGTGTCGGTGATGGCTTGGTGTGCATGCTTCGCAGGAACCTTGTCGTAGACCCCTTGAAGGATGCAATTGTGGTTAAGCTCTATGACGGTGTTATAGGCTTCTTCGAGGGTTCTGGGGCGTGCGACGGCTACATGGTTCATACTCACAAGCGAGAGGCAACGGATGAGCTTTGCGATCGCCTTGGATGATCAATCCTTCGGCGTCGCTCCCTTGTTGCGTGAGATTCCAGAATTCTTTTTCGAGCTTCTGGGTCTCGTGGGGAGGACAGAACTGATCCCTCATGAGCTGCTTAAGCTCATCCCAAGGTAGAGCGTGGGCTGCTTCGTTGCCACGTTTGTTGCGCTTAGTAATCCACCACTCGAGGGCTCTCTGACAAAAGACCCCGGTAGCGTTGAGGGTTCGAAGTTCATCAGGGCACCCGCCCTAAAGAAAGGTAAGCTCCATCGTGTCGAACCAGTTTATCATGGTCGTGGCCCCGTCCATTCCAGTGAATTCGACAGGTTTACAAGCCATGAAGTGCTTAAACTGGTAAGACGTTTTGGGGTTGGGTGTTTCGGTATGGATGGTTTGAAGTTGGCTAACAATATCGGGGATGACAGGGGCCATTTGATCGGCCATGTGATCGGCCATTTGTTCGGCGACAAGACCAACGAGGTCTTGTTTGGAGATAGAGTCCTCATTGTTGTTGTTGTTGTTGGACCCCTTGTTGGACCTCTTGGACTTCTTGTTAGAGATTGGGGAGTTCATCTAGAGGTTCAACATAGAAGAAAAGGGTATGAGACTTGATCATAATAAAGAAAACAAGTTTTGCATGTATAATCATGTATAGTGTTCAAGTATGGTTCACATAAGATTGCATGGGTTCATCAAGCATGGTTCACAAAGTTTGCATGAACGTATCAAGTATAGCATGTATAATCACGTATGAATGCGAATAAGGAGTGTAAATTTAGTTTGTTCACGAGAATTAGTATTGTTCTTGATTGCGATAAACGTGCGAGATGTGTAACGGTTCGAAACGAATAAGGTAACAAGTATAAAATCACATAAAAATTGAGATAACATAAAAGATTGGCTCAATAAAACATGGGATTGTTTTGGGTAGAGAAACGTCGACTATTCCAAAGTGATTCGCCAGATCTTTCGAGTTAGGGAACATTCTTTGGCCTAATAGGTAAAACGCTCTTGACGAGAAGCGATTAACGACATTTTACCCTTCCAGTTACTACATGTCCCTAGTCGATCGAAAATTCAAGAATTTGGCGAGATTGAAAATCGAGGAACGGGACTTAATCGATAAGGTGCGGGTTTCACCCCTAACTTGACGATTTCGTACCCTAAATGTGGTTGTTTCTTACTAAACGAGGAGCATATTCCGACTCGTTTGTAAGATCCACTAGCGTATGAAATGGAAGTTTCCATCAAGATGTGGATATCACTCCTACCTTGGTGGTATAACTTCGTGAAAAATCGAATATGCGGAATGAGGGATTGTACCAAAAATGCCTCGTTTGCATCATGAGTGTCTTCAAGTCTTCAACTGTATTGTGTAAACATCTTAGAAAAGACGCTATGTAAAATTTTAAGACCATAAGATAAGGAAGAATCAATGAGGAAGAATAAAGTTTTAAGCATGAGACAAGAATGGTAAAAAATGGACACTTAAACTATAGACTAGGTCGAACATGGCAATTCTACCTAATTCCCTATAGTTATGGCTGTGATACCAATCTGTCATACCCCAACCGACGGCGGAAACATCAAGGCGGGACGAAATAGATTGCTCATTGCTCATAAAACTAATTGTGACAATAATTAATTAAACCGAATTTCATTTCGTACATAAATTTTCATACGATACA
The DNA here is from genome assembly GCA_947069175.1 of Scalesia atractyloides. Classification (NCBI taxonomy): domain Eukaryota; kingdom Viridiplantae; phylum Streptophyta; class Magnoliopsida; order Asterales; family Asteraceae; genus Scalesia; species Scalesia atractyloides. The sequence goes on from CAMTDV010000010.1 coordinate 43,375,403, forward strand.
AGAGAAATTCAAATATATTACATAGTTTGATACAACAATTTTAAACCTAAACGTCTAAATGTGTATCTATCGTCCTTGCTACTTTGAATTCATAGCATCATCTCCATCAACCTGTAACATGTTTTAAATAATAAGTCAATGCAAAAGAAAAGGCGAGTACACAAGTTTAAGCATAGCATACGTATATGAATAAATTTTAAACAAATCCTCATGGCAACTATGATTACAAGAGCATATACAAGGCATGCAATACTACTAGTCAAACCATTAACGCAAACACGATATTTTAACATGGCCTCTAGATTTCATGAGGAGGGGGATGCATTACGTCCTATAGCGCTATACATGTCAAACGCAGGCTAAATAGTTAATGACTAAGGTATTACATAAAGAATGTCCAAGATATAAGCATCAATGTAACGATTCAAGTATTCATGGATATAGGATTGTTTGTGCATTTCATAAAATTTAAGTGTTGTGATTTTTGTATATGGAAACATGTTACACCCAAAAGTGTTATAAATGAAAAGTGGGTCGAGTGTACTCACGGTTTTGCTAAGTCTTCTTAACTTGACAAGTCCGTGAAGGTAGTTGGTTTGATGGGATGAACGCCGAGTTATCCTACAAGAGGAAACAAAGGCGTATGAGTATTTTGGGGATGAAGATGGAACATTCGGATTTAAGATTCAAAATGTGACAAAGTATATAATACGAAAATAGTCACTAGGGTATTAGCACTTGTCTTTGACACTATAATAATCCGTAACGATTTAATATGGTTTCATAGGTTCAAGACCTATTAGAATCGTGACAAGGAACTATACACCTTAGTGATAAACTTATTAACTTGATAGGTGATTACTTAGTCACCATCAAGGGTTCGGTTTTAAGGATTTATATTATGGTCCATAGATTATACATATAGATAGATAGATAATCATGTAGGAGGTGGGAGGATGAACCATCCACTTTGAAACCTCTTGGTGTCATGTAAGTCAAGTAGGATATGGGAGGATTAACCATCCACTTTAGAACCTCGTATGATGTTCACCACTACACAAGTTACCATAGGTAACAAGGAGGGTCTTAGAAAAATAATATGTACAAGAATGTAAAGTGTGTCACCATGATACCAAGTAGCCAACTGAAATACAACCCGGTGAGCACACTTTGACACATGTCGAAGGCTAGACGGGGTTGTGACATTTTCAATCTAGCAAACTACTCGGGATAATGATGAAAATCATCAAGTGATGTGTGGTCTCAAAGTTAGGATAGCCCAAGCTAACCAAGATGGACACACATGAACAAGTTCATGGACTTGCATCACTTGTGATCTTTAAGCTCTATGAAAACAGAATATTTGTGAGGATAATTCCTCTACTTTGAGTGTCTCAACCTTGTTTTTAAGCCTAACCAACCACAAGTAGTGTTATAAGCATTAGAACATAGGTTTGAGATGATTTAGACTCAAGTTTGATAAGATTAAACAAAGTTTGAAAAGATTTTAAACACAACAGAAAGTTTTGGACACTTTGGGAGCATTTCCAGGTCTGATTCTCCATGGAGAACCCTTGGATTCAATCGCAATTTTTATCCAAGTATTTAGAAAGAAGAATCAAGCAAAAAGAACAAGATTCAAGCAAGTTATGCTCACTTTTGTGAGGGAGGTGCAATCTGCCTGAAAATTCTGATGTTGCAAGTTCTTGAGAGTGTTAAGATGAAGATTGGAAAATGTTAAAAGCTTGGAAGCTTGGTTTATATAGGGGAGAGGTTAGGAGGTAGTTTGGAGTGTTTTAATTAGGGTTTAAGGCCATTGGGTGAGACAAATGTGTGTGGATTCGTGTTATTCCCGCGACTGCTTAAACCTGCTGCCCACCCAGACCTCATGCGGATCGTATGGGTCTCCCATGCGGTCCGTAAGGGCTGGGGCTGGGCAAAATATTTTTATTTTTTGTTTTTAGATAAATGGAACGGGTTTAGGAGTCTAGTAATGATACTTTAAGATGTATTAAGATATCATTAGCATAAGTAACATGTTATAATGTATGTGCATGTATAAAATGAATACGATTGAGTACGAATATCACGTTTAAGTCTCGAATAAGTATAATCATCACGTTTTGCAAGTTTGTCACACGATTACGAGTATCACGAATATGTTCCAAGCGTATGCATATGTATAAGTATAAAATGGTTATGAATAAGCACTACATGAATAGAACACGAGTTTTCATTATGATCCAAGCCTCAGAATACAATGATTACAACGATAATTCGAATACGAGATACAATGCTTTCCGAAAATAGAAATACAATACGACCTAGCTATAAATAGAAAGTATGGAAACGCGAGGCGTTACATGCATGGTCACTACACTTACAGACTCCCCCTTAACAATAGCATCAATTTCTTGTTTCTTCGATGATTTCGTATCTTTGGAATGCATCAGCTTCATCTGCACTAACAGACTCCCCCTAAGTTGATGTATCTGATCTTTAATTCCTTTCAAGCACCATTATTCATCATGAAAAACTGATCTCACATACTTGACTTCAATTTCAGGACTTTTTCCAGCTCTAGTTTTGTTGAGTGCCTCAGAAGATGTAGCAAGACAGAAATTCAGCAACCTAGTAAACTAGATTCTAGCTCGGGAGAATTCAAGTATGTCTAATGTTCGGCCATCATGTCATCAAATCTACAGATCCTCATGTGAAAGGTTTACCATGTTTCTAGTTGCTGAGAGGTGTTGAAGCATCCCGTGATCTTCTTGAATTCTACACTCTGGTGAGTATCCAGAATTCTACACCTCATGCGTGTATTAGCACCAATCTATTCACAATCAATATTTTGAACGTCTCGTTAAACCAATTCACATTTTTTTATAAACTCTTGTTTATCTCTGATATGCCTCCGTGCATACAAAAGATTCAATTAACCAATTTTATATGGAAGGCTATCGAAAACAATTTGGAAAGAAAAACCCTTTTTGGATTTTACAAATTTTATGCTAAAACACACTTAAAATCTTTTTGGATTTTTCAATATCAAATATAGAAAGTACAACACGTATTTTTGCGAGTATCATGTGCAAGATGATCATATCAGTTTGATTGAGACTAGCCAGCCACATCGTTCTTTTTAAAAAAACACTAAGTTTAAACAATTCACGTAGATTGTCGGTATTGTTTGTCCACTTAAACTAAACGAATACTTTCATAATGCTTACCGATACGATTAAGGTACGCTAAATGCATAAAGTTCATATGGGCCCCACAATCTCAGCATAGGCTCTCATCAGGTAATACACAGATACGAGTAAATGCCTTTAAACATTATCGACTGTTATTTGTGTAAAAATAAAGTTGAACACTAAAACAGTAACAATCATGTCGATACTCACGTATACGCAGATATCATCCAATGTTTAAGCAAAATAAAGAAAATAAAAAGTTTAAGCAAATAAAGAAAATAAAAAAATTGAACGTCTTTAAATCTCTTTAAAACTTTAAGAACTTTAACATTCTTGTTCAGCAGATGACATCAATAATCTCCCCCTTATTTTGAGCTTCATGTTCATTGCTCAACGTGTCATTATCCTGCTCTCTCTTGAATTCAACTTCCTAGTTTATCTCATTATCATTCAAATTAAAATTTCAGATTCAAACTTTGAAATTTTTTAAATCAAACATTTATCAACATTTTCAAAATTTCAAATTTTAACCAATTTATCAGTTTATCAACCCTCTCAATTAACCAAGTCCAAGTTAATGACCCTAGTTATCTGATTTATCTATCAAGTTCAAATAAATGACCTTGATAGATCTCTTTGAACAAACTGATATTTTTTTTATCAATGTTAAGTATCAAATTAATGAACTTTTGAACATTTCAACCCAACTCATTATTCTTCAGATTTTGTTCATCAGCTTTAGATTTTGAATACTAGTTTTCCATCACCGGCAGTTGAAAAATAAAATGAAAATAACTTTTTTGATTTTCCAAAATTTTATGTACAAATATATTTACAAATTTTTTTTGTGATTTTGTGTTTAGAGGTAATATCAGTTTTTTAGACTTATCACTTGTACCGTTGATCTGATAAAACTTCAAGTCCTAATAGATTCACTTTGATTGTCAATATACTGGTCCACTTAAACCTCTACATATTTCTCTATTGTTTCAAGATACGTTAGTTAAATGTCTTAGAACTTGACTTAACCGTGCTTCCCACCTTAGAATATACTCTCGTATCAAGATTCCCTAGATTTCATCTTACTAGTGAATATATCTAACTGATATCTGTATATGGGTTGTGCGAGACCTTGAGAGCTCAGGTTAGTACCACCATACAGACAAAGAGATGAAGGCTCGACTTAAAAGTGGTGTTCCAAATTTGGAATCTTTTGTACTGCAATTGTCAGATCTTTCGATACTTTCAATTTGACGTAGTTTTTAGGTTTTAAAGCAAAAGTATTCTACCAATTCTAGGTTCTAGGCCATTGCTGACGCAAAATCAGAAGAACTTGTATAATATCCTAGATATCAATTATCTATAAAGACCTAGTATCTCATAATCTGGCGATCTCTCTAACGAAATTGGTGTACTAAGACCATATATCCAAGAGATGTTAAGCCACAGATTAAGAAGTTATTCTTTATGTTTATATCTCGAATACAATTTATTGAATGTGAGAAGTCTACTAACACATCATCAGTGAGACCTGTTTAAAAACCTTTTGACACTACATTTCTTTAGCATACTGTTATAGTCCACTGATGTACTATCATTTCTTCTTTTATATACGAAAACTCTTTTTGTCTTTTTCCTGTTTTGAACTTTAAGCATCTTTATATGTTTTTGTAATTTGTCCAACTTTTTCTCCAACTTTACTCCCCCTAAAATCCAAAACATATTTTTGAATTTTTGGTATATAAAGAATAATTGACCAACCAATGAGAATTACTTTAATTCGCCATCCATTACTGCTTCACATTCTTTGTTTATTTATTACCCCTTATGATGATAAAAACATTGATACTATTGATTTTAAAAACATTTTCAAATTTGTTTTATCATTTGTTTTGTTTGTTCAACAGTGAGGGTTCTATGAATAAAAATTTTCAATTTATTATCAGATAAATGTTCTAGTAAACCCATTATTTATAGCCTTAAAATTTTGTAATTTGATCAACCCGGCTACTTTCTCGTCATATGACAAGAAGCTTCATTATCCATGATTTACAATTTTAAAACATCGAATCTCAGAAGCCCCTATACACACAAATAAACAATTAGTTGAATAAGACACCCAAGTCTTTTCAGTCTTAGGTAACTTATCTGAAGATTCACCAATTTTATTATTTAAAACTTTGTTGTTAACTGGTTTCACTTTGTTTGCGGATTCTTTACTTCGTTTCCAAACCTGAGTTGGTACAAACATTTGTGACTTTTTTTTCAAATCTTCGAAATTTTCCTTGACATCATGAACAGGTTTAGAATTCTTTTGTGGACATTTTCTAGCAATGTGTCCAATCTGATTACATTTAAAGCACGTCCTACTGTCTGTTACAGCAAAGGATCCCTCAACTTGTTGACGTTGATGTTGTTGAACGAAAATTCTTCATTAGATTATTTGTAAATTTGACTTGCTTTTGCATTATCTGGACTTGTACTAGAGACAAAGTTCACATTTTTCAAAAATTTTGATTTTCCAAACTTGTTGTAATTCCTCTTACCATACCCTGACCCATTCCACCCATTATAATTTCTCTGGTGATTGTTTGAGTAAGAACTTTTGGACTTGGAATAGTAAGATTTGTTTCTTTTAAAGTTTGAAAATTCTTTTTCCTTTGTCAAACTTTCAATCTCAGAAATTTTGATTTCGACAAGTTTGAAAACCTTTTTGTCACATCCTGATTTCCACGTGTATTCTGGTGGGCCCGGTGAGGAGTATCGTGATGTACAGTTGATATCATCATAACCAATTACAACACAGAGCAACAAAGCGGAAGGCTTGGAGTAAATATAAACTATTACAAACCATAGAGTGTCTAAAGTTCGAAACATAAAAATATACAGACAAGGTTTGTAATATGATCCACAGGCGGATCGGATAATCATATAAAAATGAAAACAGACTCTACAGGCTCAACTCTAAGGTCGCAACTCCTTAATGTCAACACCCCGCAGCTTCCGGCCTATTGCGTACTTGTACCTGTATCTTTAATCTTTGAAAATACGTCAGTTTTCACTGGAAAATACAATCAACCGACTCATTATGAAAATCCTTTATAAAATGATTTTAAGTGCACGAGGCACATTTTCATAAATAACTTGGGACAGTTCAAAAGAACTTGTATACAGATTTACATGCCCGTCTTTTACATATGGGGCCCGGTACCGAAACCGAGACATGATCGACTGACACACCACTCTAAACTTTCACAAAGAAAGCAGTTAGCAATTACCCAGTGTATGCCTACACGCCATGCTTTAGTTGTGGCCACTAACACTTTAGTGAGCCAAGGATATCCCGGACACGGTCAAGCCACCCCCAATGTTTGAGTTTCACACAAAACATATTTAAACCGGGTTATGCAATTTTAGTTAATTATCACAACTGGATAAAACATAATTTCCATACCCGACCAAGCAATAATAATTTACCGTATCCCAAGCCCGTATAGGGAAAATAGGTTAAGAGTATTTACCTGAGGTTAAGTTTTCGTGAAGTCCAAAACTCAGTCGCAGGTCCAAGATAAGTACAGGCACAGTTTACCGGAAGGCGTTCAGTCTGGAGTGATGGTAATTATTAACCAATATTAGAATGCTAACAGGTCCTTAGTTAAGTCTTAGACTTGAACCGGTTAGTCTTACGCTAAAACAATATGGTACGATGCGCTAGATTAAGCGGTGATCGGAATAGGATGTTAGTTGGACCCGCCAAGTATATAAACTTGTCTAACATGGGTAAACCAACAACATTCTGGATTTTTATAGAGAAATGACAAAGTTAAACCCGTTGGGGTTTAAGTACGTAAATTAGCTACGTAAGCTTAACCGAACGCGAATAGGCGAAACTGGGTAACCGGAGGAGTCATATATAAGTTCTATATGAATATACGTTTTAAATATGTTATAAGATCAGTAGCTTTGCAAAAGATAGGCCCGAGGTATATTTAAAACCGAATTATGCCTTACAAGGGCATTTTGGTCATTTTACTGTTTATAAAAGATGTTTAAAATGAATCTGATGTCAAGGTCGTTAATATTCTATAAAAATATTCATTTTATGATGTTAGGATATCAAATATATGTTGGTTTGACAATTTTGAAATAATTTATGTCCCGTAAGGGCATTTTAGTAATTTCACACATACTTTGAAGCTAAAATTGAGATTCTGAGTTCGGGACTTGTACTGACTGTTAAGTGTTGAAAATAAGTTTATAAATCAGTAGGTATCAAGTCTTAGCTCATAGTTATGGTTTTAAACCATACTATGCGCCGAAAAGGCGTAAAAGTCGCTAAAACGCCATTTAATCGATGTTTAAGTTAAACAGAAGCTATGACCTTTTTATATACCGATAATATGTCATGTAACGTATTACATCATTAAATATAGCATCTTAGTCATAAAATCATGTTAAGTGTTTCTAAAATGTTGAAAAGGCCATTTTAGTCATTTTAATGCTATAAATGCATCTTTTGTGAAAACTCGGATTAGAATCAGATTCTTGACATCAATATAATCAAATCATGATTACGAATCAGTTTATGACATATTTATATGCATGTATGTTTAAAACCTTAATTTGTATGAAAAGGACCTTTTTGCAAAGTCTTAATAAATAATTATGGAACTTATATAGAAACTCAGATTTCTAATGAATCGAGTGACGAAACTTTAGGAGGTCTTCCTATACTTGAATATGGTTTTGAAGTGACCAAAAGTCAGTAGCCAAAATGGCTAAATCGGATCAGAACCGAAAAGTCAATGAAAAGTCAAATATAGCGACTTTCGGTTGCATATCGCTCTAGACCAAAACTTGAGGAGCCAAATCAGTTGGTTTAAGTTCTAATACTTATTTTTATGTTGTTAGTGCATCAAAACATATTTTATAACATCTAGATTGTTAGTTATGAATTTTAATAAAACTTGACAGTTTGACTTTCTTTGACTTTTAGTTTAACTCGTCAATTGATCAAGAATTAGTGGTAATCAGGAGGTACCTTTTAAGGGATTAACACCTAGATCATTACAATCACGTTGCCACTTTCGTTACGGTCAATGGCTAGGTTATCAAGGCCTTAGCTTAAAGTCAAGGTGTAATTATGACAAGACTTTAACTATAGCATAAAACTTAAAGAAAAGACTTAGCACGAATTTGGAACACTTACATAGTGTTTAGAGGTTGCTAGGAATAGAGTGAAATGCTTCAAGATGGCCTGGAGCTCCTCTAGATGAGTTTGGTGAGTTTAAGTGCAATAAAGGCGTGTTTCCAGCTGTTGAGGGATGTTTACAAGTGTTCCTAGACATGTCAAGCATGCAAGGAAGGCAACAAATGCGACAAGAGGTGGCAGTTCTGCCACATTTTTAGTCGCTGGCAGGTCCTTGCGAACCGTATGGGCTTTGCCTTGCGGTCCGTATGGACTTTAGGCGCCCACAGTTTTGAAGATGGTTACGGACCGTAACCTATATGGCTTGCGGTCCGTAACCGCCTCCCAAAGATGAAAATTTTGGCATTTTTCACATTTGCCCCTCAAGTTCACATACTAACACAAACAGATCATAATATTTTGTTTTGACAAGTTTGGTCCCTCTCGTTTAGCATACGGCTTACGAGTTTTAACAAGACACGTCTCGGAACTTAATTGGACGTAAAAAAACGTAGTGTTACATCCCCACCCCCTTAAAATAAATCTCGACCTCGAGATTTTAATCGAACAAGTGTGGGTATTTCTGCCGCATAACGGACTCAACTTCCAAAGTGTATTCGGGATCTCGACGAGCGTCCCATTTAACTTTAATGATCGGAACACGTTTCTTGTGAAGCTTCTTGACTTGTCGATCTTCAATCGCCACGGGCTTCTCAATAAACCGCATGTTTTTATCAATTTGCACATCTTCGTGTGGCATGGCAAATGATTCATCCGCCAGACATTTCTTCAAATTGGAGATGTGGAATACATCATGGATTCCACTGAGTTTCTCCGAAAGTTTCAACTTATACGCCACAGATCCAATAGGTTCGGTAATCTCGAACGGTCCGATGTATCTTGGGCTTAACTTGCCCTTCTTTCCAAAGCGCATAACGCCTTTCCAAGCCGATACCTTCAATAAAACTTTGTCCCCTACCTGGAACTGAAGAGGTTTACGCCTCTTATCCGCATAACTCTTCTGCTGATCCCTGGCAGCCTTGAGACGGTCACGAATTTGAAAAATCTTATCCGTCTCCAGGACAAACTCCGACCCTGTTAGTTGGGCTTCCACAACTTCTGCCCAGCAAACGAGCGTCCTACACTTTCTCCCATAAAGAGCTTCAAACGGGGCAGCTTGTATACTTGCATGACAGCTATTATTGTAGGAAAACTCGACTAGAGGCAAGTGTTTGTCCCAACTTCCTCCTAGATCGATTACACATGCGCGCAACATGTCTTCCAAAGTTTGTATAGTATGTTCACTTTGTCCATCCGTCTGCGGGTGATATGTCGTACTAAAGTTTAAACCTGTGCCCAAGGCTTGTTGGAAGCTTTTCCAAAAATGTGATGTATACCTTGTGTCTCTATCAGACACAATGGATACCGGTACGCCGTGTAACGACACGATATCATCCACATAAAGTTTTGCCAATGTATCAGAGCTGTAGGTTTCTTTAATGGGTAGAAAATGAGCTGGCTGGGTCAACCTATCCACAATAACCCATATCGTGTCATTTCCGTGATTTGTCTTTGGTAACTTGGTAATGAAATCATAGTTATGCATTCCCATTTCCACATGGGGATCTCTAGTGGCTGCAGTAGTCCCGGCGGTTTTTTATGTTCGGCCTTAACTTGCGAACACATTAAGCATTTAGCTACGTAAGTAGCTATAGATTTCTTCAAACCTGACCACCAGTAGTCGGACCTTAAACCCTTATACATTTTATCACTACCCGAGTGAACCGAGTATCTAGAACTGTGCGCTTCTTGGAGGATCAAGTCCCTAAGTCCTCCAAAGATTGGAATCCAAACTCGTCCACCGAATCTAAGGATTATGTCCTTTGCTAGTGTCAGTTGTTCCACATTTTCCCCAATTCTTCACTAGGAAGATTCGCCTCTAACAAGGCTTGCTTTTGGGCTTCAAGAATCTTTTCTTTCAAACTATTCTTTACTTCTATGCTCTTGGCGTTAACACGAATGGGTTTAACCCTTTCTTTGCGACTTAAGGCATTGGCAACCACATTTGCCTTGCCTGGGTGATAACGGATGTCACAATCATAATCGTTAAGCGTTTCCATCCATCACCGTTGTTACATGTTCAAATCTTTCTGGTTGAATAGATATTGGAGACTCTTATGATCGGTGTATATAATACACTTTGTCCCGTACAAATAGTGTCTCCATAGCTTGAGCGTAAAAACCACGGCACCTAATTCCAGGTCGTGCGTGGTGTAGTTCCTTTCATGAATTTTTAGTTGTCTTGAAGCATAAGCAATTACCTTTCCTCTTTACATGAGCACACATCCCATGCCGGTGTGCGATGCATCACAATAGACTACAAAGTCTTCAATTACTTCTGGTAAGGTTAGCACAGGAGCATTACTTAGCTTCCTGCTGTTTCGAACCCCAATTGAACTTAACATCCTTGCGGGTCAAAGTAGTCAGGGGCGTAGCAATTCTTGAGAAATTTTCGATAAATCTTCGGTAGTAAACTGCCAAACCCAAAAAGCTACGGATCTCTGACGGGGTTTTAGGGGCTTGTCAATTCAAAACGGCCTTGACCTTAGCGGGGTCTACTTGAATTCCACGTTCACTGACAACGTGTCCAAAGAACTGAACTTCACGCTACCAAAACTCACACTTCGAAAATTTTGTGTAGAGTTTCTTTTGTCCTAACAACTCCAGAATACACCTCAAATGTTTCTCGTGGTCAGCCTGACTGTGAGAATAGATAAGTATGTCGTCTATGAAGACAATGACAAACTTATCCAAGTACGGTTTGCAAACACTACTCATCAAATTCACGAATGCCGCAGGTGCATTCGTGAGCCCAAAAGGCATCACTAAAAACTCGTACTGTCCATACCTTGTTCTAAATGTCGTCTTCGGAACATCTTCCGTTCTAACCTTGAGTTGATGATAATCTGACCTCAAATCAATCTTTGAGAAATAGCTCGCTTCCTGAAGTTGATCGAATAGATCATCGATCCTGGGTAATGGGTAGCGATTCTTGATGGTTAGTTTGTTCAACTCACGGTAATCAATGCACATTCGCATTGATCCATCCTTCTTCTTTACAAACAATATTGGAGCTCCCCAAGGTGAATAACTAGGTTGAATAAAACCCTTTTTCAGTAGTTCATCCAGCTGGGTTCGTAATTCCTTCATTTCTGTAGGTGCCAATCTGTATGGAGCTCTTGCAACAGGATCGGCTCCCAGTATGATGTCAATTCTAAACTCCACTTGTCTGTCCGGGGGCAGACCAGGCAAGTCTTCAAGGAATACATCTATAAATTCAGAGATAACGGGAAGGTCTTCTATCTTTGACTTGGGCTCATCAATGGTCACTTGTACCATATAAATGACATTTCTTTAAACACTTAGATGCTTTAAGTAACGATGCTTTTTCCGACAATCCATAATGCCGGTCTCCTTGTATAGCAAGTGTATCTCCTTTTGGGGATTTGATCTCGATGAGTTTCTTGTTACAGGCTATATGGGCTTGGTTACTAGACAACCAATCCATACCAAGAACTACATCGAATCCCGCCAATTTCATTGGCAGAAGTGAAATAGGAATGAAATGATCCTTGATGGTTATGGAGCATCCATCTAGAATCATAGAAGCGGTCTCAATCGTTCCATCAGTGAGTTCTACGTCATAGGTTACGTCTAGAGTTCTACAGGTAAGTTTAATAAGGCACCAAACTTATGATCTAAAAATGATTTGTCAGTTCCTAAATCAAAGAGAACTCTAGCATAAACATCATTAATAAGGAACGTACCTGCTATCACGTTTTCGTCGTTCACAGCCTCCTTAGCTTTCATCTGGAAAGCACGAGCCTTTCCTTTCTTTGTTCCATCGTCCCTAGCAGTGTCATCTTTCTTGTACTTAGGGCAGTTGGGTTTGATGTGCCCCTTTTCACCACAACTATAACGAGTGGCTTCCTTCAAATCTTTACAATTTTGGGCCTTGTGCCCCATTTTCTTACAGATACCATAGGGTTTGGACTGGGAGTCATCCCGGCATGATCCAAAGTGTTGTCGGTTGCACTTTCTGCACTTAGGCCTATCATCCGACCTCTGCTGATTCCTGTTGAATCCAAACCTCTGATTCTTGTTTGACTGTTGGTTTCGGTCATCCTCTCTCTTTCTCTTTCCTTCTACTTCAGACTTGATGGACCGCTGCCTCTTCAAGTCCTGGGTGAGTGTCAAAGCCAACTCCGCTGTAGATCTGAAAGTCGCTGGCCTTGAAGCCCTGACATTCCCCTTAATCTCGAGTTCCAATCCACCAATGAAACGCGCGATGTGTTTAGATTCAGGGGTGATCAGGTAAGGCACCAATCTTGACAAGGAGTTGTAGTCAGACAAATACTTCCGACAGTCCAAATTTTTCATCTGTAATCCCAGAAAATCTGTTTCAATCTTTTCCACCTCGTGAGGTGGACAATAGGTTTTTTTTTATCAACTCAACAAATTTCTCCCAACTCAAATTATACAGATAAACTTTCCCGAATGATTGAATCATTGACTTCCACCATATCAAAGCATCACCTTTGAATGATTGTGCCGCGTACTTCACGACATCCTTCTCCGCACATCCACTAATTTCTACAATTGTCTCAATATCATCCAACCATCTCAAAGTTTCTATCGCTTCTTTTTCTCCTGTAAAGTCTCGCGGTTTGCAAGACACAAAGTACTTGTACGAGTAACCGTCCTTCGAAAACTTAGTCTTTTTCTGATATTCTCTCTCTCTCTCCTCACATTCGAGGAGTGTTCCGAGTGTTCCTTCTTTTCCGAAGAAGGTTTTGAGTGTTGTTTGGTGGTATGCTTGGAGGAGTGCTTGGACGAGTGTTTAGAATGTGAAGCACTTGATTCTAATAGCTTTTCAACGTGATTCTTTATTGCCTTATCGACTTCTGTGGCAATAAGTGCTTGGAGATCTCCTTTGGTTATAGCGATGTTCTCATTTGCGTCATCATCCTTCCTTTGGCTGTTCACTTCATTAGAATCTGCCATCTTGTCCGATGAAACAATAATAATAATAATATAAGCTTTAATTAGTCATACGCTTGATGACTTATATTATAATAAGGGGTATGGTATAATTGAACCATGTAGACTTGTAAAGTTTATGGGGGTGTTTAAGTATGGCACAAAGGCTTGTCACCAAGGACAAAAGAATAGCGTCAAGGGCTTGCCGTAATGTCTTGGTTTACAAAATGCCAAGATCACAAAAGAATCATGAAGCTTCAAGGTTCGAACGTAGTCTTACTACCTCGAGACAGGGAGTCGTAGACCACAACTATCGTTTGTCACTAATGGACATAATATGGCTCGTAAGCATTACACCACTAATGGGTGTTAAGTAGAATGATTATCGCACTTAAGATTAATCAGGATCAAAAATAGATCATGTAGGTTTGGATGTAGTCCATTACCTAGATGGCTCGTGTGGTTCCTCAAGTCACACGTACCAGGAGGTTAATATCTTGAATGTATAAACTTTTAGAACAAAACTCTTAAAATGATCTAAATAACTAGTCCAAATCAGGCAGACTAGGGGGCTTAGAACGTAGTTCACCACCCCTGGATAGAAGGGAAATCTCAACCTTTACTATCATGGTAGAAAACCATATAACTACCGTTTGCCAATTCATGTGACCTAATCACATGGCGGGCGTAAATCATCAAGAGGATCTTTTGAAAATCTTTCGCAGATCATAAATTTCGAATTAAAATCGAGACGATCGCTTGAACAACTGGTGCAGAGGAACACATAAATTAAAATTCCAAAAATTCCATTAATAATAAAAGTGTGATACAATGGTGTCCATAAATAGGACTTTAAATAAAGGAAAATTGTCCTCGCAGGGACTATACTGAAATAATTAAAATGTCCACGCAGGGACTACATTAAATGAAATGTCCTCACATTGACTTCTTTAAATGAAATTACATAATGATAAATATGAAAATTTAATCCTTCTTTCCCTTAATCGTTCTTATAAGCCCTTTTAATAGCTTACTGGTCTTCCTTCCGGATTTGGTCGTCTGCTGCTGTAGTTCCTCCATCCTTTTTGTTGCTTCGTTCACAACTTCCAGTACAGGTGGTTGTTGTGGCTGTGGTTGAGATTGGAGTGGAGGTTGTGGCTGCAGTGCACCCAGATGTTGGTATACATAAGGTGGAGGTGCACCAGAAGAATGGTACCCATGATAAGGCTATCCACTAGTTTGGTGAGATGGAAGCTGATAAGGGTTAGGATAAAGAGTGTTAAACACAGCTGCCAAGGTGCATTATGAATGTAATTGGGCCAGTTAGAGGTGTCAATATGATGGTAACCAGACGGATCTGGATAGATAGGAATTGGGTTTTCAAAACCCTTAGGCAATGGTAGTAGTCGGGTCGAAGGCCCAACAGTGGATTGCGGTGGTTGAGGCAAAGGCTCCACGGTTGGTTGTGGAAGGTGCTCCACAAAAGGTGAAGTATGAGAGGGTCCACCCATTTGTGGGTCCTCGGGAATAGTAGGATAAGGGTTTAGTGAGAGCGGACTCTTGGTCCTAGACGCACAGACATGCGCTCCCCACATCTTCTTGATGGTTGGGGTACAGGTGGTGGTTGAGGTTGCTCCACCTGTTGCATTGGTATCTCCTCAGGCGGAGGTAATTCCAATTGAGGAGTGTGGTATGAGGGTGTGCTGTGGTATGATGGGGTGTTATAGAAAACATATTGTCCCCATCTTTCTTGGAAATCATCGGGGTAGTGTTGTGGGGTTCCAGCGTATGAGTTTGATCCACTGGATATTTCAATCGGGTGCCCCATCGAACCTGTCTGAGGCATTTCTGGGTCAGAGTCTTCCGCTATTGGTTCAGGGGAGTCTTCTGGAGAGGTTTCTGAGAGTGATCGCAGGTAGAAGTGGGGGTTAGGTTCTCCTTGACATGATTAGGAGTGTTGAGAGTGAATAGAATATTGGAAATGGTGAGAATGTTAGGGTTGTTGGGTATGGTGCGAATCAGAAGGTGGTGAGTATTCATGAGGTAAGTTAGGGTAAGGTTCCCATGGTGACGAAGAGTCGTCCGATCCTTCGTAAGGGTTGTACACAGGGGCGTTGGAAGCCCTTGCTTTGAGGATCCACTCCTCATTAATCCCTTTCCTTTTGCTCCTCGTGAAAACTTAGGCGGCATTTTCCTGCTTCAAGAATAAGTTAAAACACAAAACAAGGCAAAATAATATCTAAATAAGGTAATGAATAATCCTAGGTCATAGCCTAGACTCGAGAGTCTAAGGAATGTGTTACTGTGTCGTTTGAGATCAAACACTAAAGACAAGTGTTGAATTCCCTCAAACGTTGGCTCTGATACCAACCTGTCACACCCCGATTTCCACGTGTATTCCGGTGGGCCCGGTGGGGAGTATCGTGACGTACAGTTGATATCATCATAACCAATTACTACACAGAGCAACATAGCGGAAGGCTTGGAGTAAATATAAACTATTACAAACCATAGAGTGTCAAAAGTTCGAAACATAAAAATATACAGACAAGGTTTGTAATATGATCCACAGGTGGATCGGATAATCATAAAAAAATGAAAACAGACTCTACAGGCTCAACTCTAAGGTCGCAACTCCTTTATGTCAACGCCCCGCAGCTTCCGGCCTATTACGTACTTGTACCTGTATCTTTAATCTTTGAAAATACATCAGTTTCACTGGTAAATAAAATCAACTGACTCATTTTGAAAATCCTTTATAAAATGATTTTAAGTGCACGAGACACATTTTCATAAATGACTTGGGACAGTTCAAAAGACCTTGTATATAGATTTACATGCCTGTCTTTTACATATGGGGCCCGGTACAGAAACCGAGACATTATCGACTGACACACCACTCTAAATTTTCACAAAGAAAGCAGTTAACAATTACCCAGTGTATGTCTACACGCCATGCTTTAGTTGTGGCCACTAACACTTTAGTGAGCCAAGGATATCCCGGACACGGTCAAGCCCACCCCCAATGTTTGAGTTTCAGTCAAAACATATTAAAACCGGGTTATGCAATTTTAGTTAATTATCACAACTGGATAAAACATAATTTTCATACCCGACCAAGCGGTAATAATTTACCGTATCCCAAGCCCGTATAGGGAAAATAGGTTAAGAGTATTTACCTGAGGTTAAGTCTTCGTGAAGTCCAAAACTCAGCCGCAGGTCCAAGATAAGTACAGGCACAGTTTACTGGAAGCCGTTCAGTCTGGGGTGATGGTAATTATTAACCAATATTAGAATGCTAACGGGTCCTTAGTTAAGTCTTAGACTTGAACCGGTTAATCTTACGCTAAAACAATACGGTACGATGCGCTAGATTAAGCGGTGATCAGAATAGGATGTTAGATAGACCCGACAAGTATATAAACTTGTCTAATATGGGTAAACCAACAACATTCTGGATTTTGATAGAGAAATGACAAAGTTAAACCCGTTTCGGTTTAAGTACGTATATTAGCTACGTAATCTTAACCGAACGCGCATAGGTGAAACCGGGTAACCGGAGGAGTCATATATAAGATCCATATGAATATATGTTTTAAATATGTTATAAGATCAGTAGCTTTGCAAAAGATAGGCCCGAGGTATATTTAAAACCGAATTATGCCTTATAAGGGTATTTTGGTCATTTTAGTGTTTATAAAAGATGTTTAAAATGAATCTGATGTCAAGGTCGTTAATATTCTGTAAAAATACTCATTTTATGATGTTATAACAGTAGTATATCAAATATATGTGTATTTGGCGATTTTGAAATAATGTATGTCCCGTAAGTGCATTTTATTAATTTCACACATAGCTTTGAAGCCAAAATTGGGATTCTGAGTTCGGGACTTGTACTTACTATTAAGATGTTTAAAATAAGTTTATAAATCAGTAGGTATCAAGTCTTAGCTCATAGTTATGGTTTTAAAACATACTATGCGCCGAAAAGGCGTAAAAGTCGCTAAAATGCCGTTTAATCGATGTTTAAGTTAAACAAAAGTTATGACCTGTTTTATATACCGATATTTTGTCATTTAACTTATTACAACGGTAAATATATCATCTTGGTCAAAAAATCATGTTAAGTGTTTCTAAAATGCCAAAAAGGCAATTTTAGTCATTTTAATGCTATAAACGCATCTTTTATGAAAACTCAGATTAGAATCAGATTCTTGACATCAATATGATCAAATTATGATTATGAATCAGTTTATGACATATTTTTATATGCATGTATGTTTAAAACCTTAATTTGTATGGAAAGGACCTTTTTGCAAAGTCTTAATAAATAATTATGGAACTTATATAGAAACTCAGATTTCTAATGAATCGAGTGACGAAACTTTAGGAGGTCTTCCTATACTTAATATGGTCTTTAAGTAACCAAAAGTCAGTAGCCAAAATGGCTAAATCAGGTCAGAACCGAAAAGTCAATGAAAAGTCAAATATAGCGACTTTCGGTTGCAAATCGACCCTAGACCAAAACTTGACGAGCCAAATCAGTTGGTATAAGTTCTAATACTTATTTTTATGCTGTTATTGCATCAAAACATATTTTATAACATCTAGATTGTTAGTTATGAATTTTTATAAAACTTGACAGTTTGACTTTCTTTGACTTTTAGTTTGACTCGTCAATTGATCAAGAATTTGTGGTAATCAGGCGGTGCTCTTTTAAGGGATTAACACCTACATCATTACAATCACGTAGCTACTTTATTTACGGTCATGGCTAGGTTATCAATGCCTTAGCTTAAAGTCAATGTGTAATTACGACAAGACTTTAACTATGGCATAAAACTTAAAGAAATGACTTAGCACGAATTTGGAACACTTACATAGTTTTAGAGGTTGCTAGGAATAGAGTGAAATGATTCAAGATGGCCAGGAGCTCCTCTGGATGAGTTTGGTGAGTTTAAGTGCAATAAAGGTGTGTTGCAACACCACCAATGCTCATTATACATAGGCAAGGAGGGTCCAGGAATGTTGCCAGCTGTTGAGGGATGTTTACAAGTGTTCCTAGACGTGTCAAGCATGCAAGGAAGGCAACAAATGCGACAAGAGGTGGCAGAACTGAGTTCTACCACATTTTAGTTGCTGGTAGGTCCTTCGGACCATATGGGCTTTGCCTTGCGGTCCGTAAGGACCTTAGGCGCCCACAATTTTGAAGATGGTTACGGACCGTAACCTATATGGCTTGCGGTCCATAACCGCCTCCCAGAGATGAAAATTTGGCATTTTTCATATTTGTCCCTCAAGTTCACATACTAACACAAAGTGATCATAATATTTTGTTTTGACAAGTTTGGTCCCTCTCGTTTAGCATACGGCTTACGAGTTTTAACGAGACACGTGTCGGAACTTAATTGGGCGTAATAAGACGTAGTGTTACACTTTTCAACTCTGTTCTAATTCATATTCTGAATCGGAAATTCAGAATTAGAATATAGTTGATCAGATCCACACATTTTGTACATCACAAAATTTGGATCATCATTTGAACTATGTTCTCATGTACTAAGATAAGCATCATGAAAACTTTCGTCACTTTTAGGTTGTTGACTTGAACTTTCTTTGTTAAAATTTGATTGAGTGTTTCCAAAACATTTTTATCTTTTCAGTTCCCAAAACATTCTCAACCACATTTTCAACCACTTCCGATTCAACATCTGCATCAGATTTTGAATAGGTCACATCAATATTGTCAGGCAACTGATCTTTCTGTTCAGTCTTTATAGTTTTTACTTTTAAGTTCAGTGCCTTTTCCACCACATCAGTTTTCTTCCTCGAATAACTATTACACATCGGAGGTGGAACTTGATGATAACCCAGACCTCTGTCTTGATAACCGTACATATCTTCCCCATTTTCATCTTTTCCCGTTGGTTTGGGAAGAATGTGATCTAAAAAATAAGACGCCATTGAATAACTAATCAACTTTTTTTCAACCCTTTCTGTCTCTATTTTCATCGCTTCTAGATCTTGTTTAATTTGGCAATTGTGTCAATGTGAATGTTTATTGCCATCTTTTTGTCCATGACCGTTTCTTTGAGCATAGAGAGCGTAGCATTGTCTTTTCTGCTTGTATCACGGTATTGGTTGATTGTTTTGCTTAGTTTATCATAAGCCTCTTTCGTGTCTTTGAAATCACTTGATAGATTATCAGTATTACATTTTAGCTCTCTATATTTTTCATCCTTTTCCAGACAAGACTTGCACGGTTCTAAACATTTGTGCACTGTCTTTCTATCTCAACTTTCTCAAATTTTCTTTCTTCTTTGACTTCTTCGACCATGAATTTCTGATCAACTTTAAAAATTTCACCTTCCTCGTTTAACTGATCTAACATTACTATCTCAACAATCATTTCTTCTTCGCATTGTGTGTTCCGGTTATCTCTTTGTTCACTGAAGAAACCTGCACCTACAAAAGAATTATAAACTTCAGGAGACATAAAAGATTGATAAAAGTTTTGTAAAATTTCTTCCTCCGTATAATAGCAATGATCAGAATCTTCTGGAACTTCATCATAAACAATCTTAGCACAGACTTCATCGTTTGCTTCTTCAACAATCACTTCTTCCTCAATGATTTTGGGTTCCTCGATAATTTCAGCCAAAAATGCATGATCTTCGGTTTTTGAAATATATTTATCCCAGTTAATACCTTCATCTTATTGTGTAGCGGTTAGAGCTTTATCTTTTGATCTAGCCGAACCCTCTTCTAATTGAAAAGTCTTGACTGATTCTGAGGTTGTTAAGAATTTCTGTGATATATTTCCTGTTTATAATTATCATCAAAAGGATTTTTATGATTTCCATGAATTTCTCGGTTCAGACATTCTCTTTTGAAGTGGCCCTTTTCCTTACACTTGAAGCAGGTCACTTTTGATTTATCAAATCCCAGTTTTGAATCAGAACCAATGAGACATTTCTTCCCAGTCATTTCAAAAAAGAAAATTATACACCATTTAATATGAATGAGTTCCAATTCCTCTGGATCGATCTGATCATAATCCTCCTTTGTCATTTCTGGATTCCCGATCCTTCCTGCAACTAAGCTCTCATAAGATTCCAACACTGAAGCAAGTAATCCCATGTGCTGTTTAGCGATATTTTCAGTGAAATCTTAAGCATTCTGAAGATTTACACCAAAGTTGCACTCCAGGATATGAGGATGGGGGTTGTTCTGGTTGTTATAGTCGTTTGAGCTTTGTGATGACTGAGGGCTCTATATTGGAGTATTTGGTTCAAAACTCGAATAAGATGAGAAACCACTTCCACTATTTGAAGTAACTGTTGAATAACCAGATGAACTTTTTGCATTGTAAGCGGTTTGAATCTTTGGGCCTTGAATGTTGGCTATTGGACTTCCTTTGTAGTATAGATTTACATATTTTTGAGTATTTGCGTTTTTTGTTTTAGCCATTTTTCGCATTTCAAGCTCATTCCCTTCAAGTTTTTCAATGAACTTACTCAGGCTCAAAGTATTATATTCTGAACTATTTTTCAAAATTTTTAAGTAAGTCGGCCATTCTCCCTAAGGCAATGTGTCGGCCAACTTGTCAACCCACTCTCCATCTTCTCTTCTTTACGTATACCCAAACGTTTCATTTCCACGACCAGATGAAAATATCTTTCAATAACTTGTTTCATCGTTTCTCCTCTATAAGTTGTGAAGATGTCAAACTCTTTCTTAAGTAGCGTCGTCTTACTTTTTATCATCTGTGTACTATCTTGAAATTTTACCTTTAAAGCGTTCTAGATTGACTGGGCATCTCCTTCTTGTTGTAACAGTCTGAAGGTGTCTTCTTTTATGGCCTGTTGCAAAAAAAATCATCTTCTTTTCTCTCCCAAACTTATCTTTCTCTCCTTGAGTAAGCTGAGTTAAAGTCTTTTCAAGCCCATTCTCACCAGTAGGTGCAATATACTTCTCCTCGATGGCATACCAGCAATCAAAATAATTTGTTTGAACCTAGTTCACAAACCGTTCCTGCCAACTTCCATAATCTTCTAGATTCATCAATTTAGGTGGCTTCTGCATTGTCTCCATTAGATTATCTAAGTTTAGATTTTTAGTAATCGAAGTAGAAGTTGATGTGGACGTTGTAGCAAAAGAATTATAAAATTCTTTCTCCATTTCAATGAAAATTTGTGAGGAAAACAGCTTGGTGCGAAGAAATCACTTCGTGCAAACTAAAAATTACAAACAACACTTATCAAGTTAAGTTCTTGCGAGGATAAAACAAATTTGAATTTTGAAATCTATCTTCGTGCGAAGGTAGATGTTATACTTTGACAAAATTTCACTTCGTACAAGGTAGATTTAACTTCGTGCGAAGTGGGTAGTTCGTGCGAAGAAAGATTCATGTTTTTTGTTGATTTTATCATGATTCTGGTTGATTTTAGGTCCAATTCTTTCAAGGGTTTTTTAGACGTAGATTTTACGAGTTCATTGAAAAAATAAGTCCCTTTCGACCGTTAAATCTTTGAAAGATGATTAAAAAAATGAGAACAATCAGAAGAAGAGAAGTCTTCAATGGTTAAATCTTGCTGAATTGTCTTCAAATCAGGCCTCCAAGCTCTGATACCACTTGTGAGGATTTGCTCATCCAATAAGCTCAGGTCCTCATTTGATTAACCTATTCCAAAATGCGCGGAATTCATTTTAAATTAGGCGAGAAGTTTAACAAGATTACAGTTTCTCAATTATCTGTTTTCATTCAATGATTAAACGCTTACACGATCCGGAAAACACTTGGACAGCGCTCTGCCGTCCAGTCTACACAAAACCAATACCTAACACTAAGTTCACTCACCTATATATAGATATCCAGCTTCGTGCATACTTAGGTGTTTACCTTCGTACAGAGTAAGCTTCACCTTCATACGAAGAGACCTATTCTACCTTAAGGTCCTATTACAGACTCGATATGGTTCGATGACGTAGGCAATAGACATGCATCAACACTCCTTTATTTGATCATTCAATCTCCACTCGTTACTTTACTTGATTCCTTCTTTTGTCGTTGGGTATTCTTTATCTCTATCTGACACTTCCTTGCTAAATGCCCCTTGTTTCCATATCTATGACAAACTTTATCCTTGAAATTAGGCTTAACTGACATACAATCAGAACCATTATCTTTAACCTATTTTTTTAAAAAACAAATCATTTGATTCTTCAATTTTTGAACTTTCTAATTTAATATTCCACTTTTGAAAAAAAAACTTTTTGAAATTTATTTAGATTTTTCTGAGCTATAGTTACCCTTACTTCAAAAACTGATTTGGACACCTTGGGTTTCTCACTAACCTGCTAAAAAAACCTATTCAATTTCTTGTTTTTCACATTCTCTAAATCATACATTGTTTTCACTTCTTCAAAAAAAATTATAATTTTCCCACCTATATAATGTAATAAAACACCCAACACATGAACGAAGTAGTTTTCATTCTTTCTTAAAAAATGTAACTAAAAACCCATGTTTTCACATTATAAATGTGGAATTTACAAAAGTTGATAAGGAAAATTCATGCCATTTTGAAGCAAAATCTACGGTCAATAATCAACAACATCACCAATATTAAAGGTTAACAAAGCAGCAAAAGAAATTAAACCATTGCCTAACTCCATGAACAATATAGAATACAAATCCCATAAAATCGTAACCCTAGCTCTGTAAACAATGCAGGAGAAAAAGCGTAAGCCTTGCAAGCAAAGAAAATGAGAACAAAAAAACAATAGCGGAAAATGAAAAAATTACCCGAAGCAGCACAACAACCGGTGGCAAGTGGTGCGTGTCGAGCGTGATATGATTTTATTAATATTTTAAGTCCGTTTTACCCATTAATAAAGTTTTAAATTTATAAAACACGATATTCACTAACATTAAACACACACTAGGGCAAGTTCACCCATCACGAGCGTAGTATAGTGTTGGTAAGATACCGAGGTCGTCCAAGTACACAAGAGCTTTTGATACCGGTTTAGCGTCAACGTCTAATCGATCCAAATTTTTTTTATAAAAGTTTGAGATATGAAAATAAACATAAAAATGAAAAGATAAATAAAATAAAATAAAATACAAATAGACAAGATAGTATCACTTGGATCCAACTCCTCTTTTATGTACCTTTTGATGATTTTCGCATTTTCGGACTTTTTAAGATATTATCTTAGTTATAGTAGTAGGCCCCTCTTTTGAAGGTGACGTTATCCTCGACCAAGTGGTTTAAGTCAGCAGGGATACAATCCCAAGAGGCCGGAATATTGAAAGACAATTAAGTAAGTTATTAATGCGAAAAGTGGTAGGCCCTTCTTTTGAAGGTGATGTTACCCTCGGCCAAGTGGTTTAAGTCAGCAAGGATACAATCCAAAGAGGCTGGTTCAATGTTTTAATAGTAGTTACTATGAGGGGTTCCCCCGCCATCCAATACCATAAGGTATTGAAGGAAGTAAGCTTGAACCAAGTCCTCGCAGGATCTATACATTGAACGAGACAAGAATTATACCAAACCACCCTTCTAACCCCCTTCCAAGTAGTTAACGCGCTTTATATAGACGGTAAAGACATGAATGAGCAAATCAATTGCATCATGAAGAAATGGTTAAGATAATTTACTGTCAACATAAGAAACTAGTAATTAAAGTCATTAATGCATACCTAATTAAAAAGTGCCGAAATATTAAAAATCAAAAGTAATACATTAAAGACTTATCTTCACTAAGTGATGTAAGAGATTAGCAAGCATGACCTTTGTTTGACAAGAACTCTTACGATCAATCTTAGATCCCGAGACTACTACACACTCTAAAGATGAAAGATGGATGATAGTGGTAGGTGTTGGTGTTGAAGTGGTGGTGGAGTGGTGACAAAGTGAGAGAGAAGTGGTTTGCCAAGGGATGCCTTTGAAGTGAACCAGGCACCCCTATTTATAGTCAGAACAATGCCCTGACCATGGCTCCATGTCCATTGGGCATGGCCCGTGGCCGGTTTCTTCTCTTCTTTCATTAATTGCAACTGTCAGCAGAGGGCCCCACACGCCCCCGTGGCTTCTGGACACGGCCCCGTGGTCAACTCTTCTCTTTACTATCAAGATTTTGCAAATATGAGAGTTGACCACGCCCCATGGTCATGTGGGCACGACCCCGTGGTGGGCGTAGAACCTTCTGCATGTCTTGTCTTTTTGTGTGAGGTTTGACCACGGCTCATGCCTGGCTGGGCATGACCCCGTGGTCAGCTTCTGTTTTTTTTGTTTTTATCTTTTCAGGGTGTTGTTGAGGGTTCGGGCACGTCATGTTATTCCTTCTTCGTGTATTGATGTTGGTATTTGCTGCTTATTTGCTTCTTTTGTTCTTTTAAGCGCATTTGGTCCTGTAAATTCAAAAGGAACAAAGAAACATGCTTTTTCCTACATTAGTACTGAAAAATGGTTGGTTTTACGCCTGATTTGATGTTATTTATATGTTGCATTTCGTATGCATCAAATATCCCCACACTTGAATCTTTGCTTGTCCTCGAGCAAAAATCTAAAATGTGGCTTACACACCCAAATGGAATAGGTAGAGAAGAAGTTTTGTGGCTTATCTTGAGTGTCGGGAATCCAAGATCTTTATTTTAATTTTGTTTTTATTTTGTTTACAATCCTATTCCTCATGATTTCTTTAGAACAATTTTTAAGAAAAAAAATACTTATTTAGGCATAACATGCCCTTTTTAAAATTCTATTTAGTTATATACAAGTCCACGTACCTCACAAGAGATTACTCAACACTTGGCCGAAGATGTATTTTTGTGATAACACTCGATTCCGGCATGGAACTTACTTCTACCATATGCTTGCAAAACGGTCAAACCTTCTCCTTTTTAACTAGGAACATTTGTAAATATCAAAAGGACTTTGGAAATGGTTAGGCTTGGGCTAAGGGTAGGTGGTTTTATGGTTAGAAGTTAGTAAAATGGTGAAAGGCGTAAAAAGCCTCTGTTGTTGTAAAACATTTGTTTTTGTGATAATTATTTAGAATAACGAATTTTCAAATAAGATTTTTAGAGGACTTGTTGGTTATTGCAAAAACTATAGCTTTTTTTATGTCACAAGTTTTGAAGGCGGACGAGCTTTTTACTAAAACAAATGGGTTTAAATTAAAAAGGTGGGTAGTGGGCAAAATATTTTGCGGGTTTTGAAACGAAAAGGTTTAGGCTCAAAAGGGTTAACTAGGAGATTTTTGGTAGAGGAGTAAAAAGATGAAAAATAATGGTTTTGAATAAAATTGGGTTAGTCCTAATACCTCCATCATTTACTTACTTGGGTTTAAGTCGGTGAGGACCGGGAATGTATCATCTTGGCAAGTTCTAGAGCCGTAAGAACCAAACGGCTATTCACACAAGAAACAAAAAAAATTGAGCATTTAGTTTAGAGATATATGCATGTATGCTCGGTAAAGGCTCAAAACTCACTTATTGTGGGAACGGGTTTATAGTGTAAACATGTATATATAATCAAATTTTAAAAAGAATTGTCATGCTTTTTTTATAATTTTCTTAATTGGCTCTTTTTATCACGACGCTATCAGTTATAAATTTGTAAAAACATAACTTTTTACAACTTGTTATTCCCAAATTAAACCAAGACAATAAAAAATAAAAAAAATTGAAAAGATTTGGGGTGATTAATGGTTCCAATGCAGGTTTTGTGTAAGACTTGTTTTTAGGATTTGCAAGATTCAAGGTTTTAGCTAACCCCCCCCCCCCCCCACACACACACTTAAATTACACATTGTCCTCAATGTGTCCAAAAATAGGTTTTTGGGTTGATTTGAATGTGTAAAAGCGGGTTAAAAACAAGATTTTATGTTACTAGGCATCTGACCACGACCCCGTGTTGTCCGGGCACAACCCCGTGGTCAGAGTGCCAGTAACAAAATTTAACAGAAGGCTGACCACGGGACGTGTCCGCTGGGCACAAGATCTTTTTTATGCAGAACTCCAGGCACGGAGCGTGTTGGGTTGGGCACGGTCCCGTGCTGCACATGCTGAAATGTTGGAAAAGTTGTCGGAAGGCACTGCATACGTGCATGAGGTGCGGTTTTTACGTCTCTTTGGCAATTTTCTTCTTTTCGAGCGTTATTTATTCCTGAAATGTAAAACTAGACTAGAAAACATGAAGGTTAAACTAAATTAATACTAAGGATAGTTCCGCGGAATGCCTTAGTGGTGCGCCACGTTTATAAGGGTCCTTGGCTAGACCCAAAGCCAATCATATGTTACCCGAGCGGGATGTCTCACATCCCGTGTTGCACCGGCGGATAGCGTCATCCAAGCTAGAGTCTATGACATTCATGTAATTGAGTGGGTCGTCCTCTACTCTCTTCCCCACCCCAAATTTCATCTCTTTGTCTCCTACCCTCAATGTTAATTTTCCGTCGCTCATATCTACCATGGTCAAGCGGTGGCGAGGAATGGTCTACCTAGAATGAGGGGGACTTCGGTGTCTTCTTCCATGTCAAGTATGTCAAAGTCGGCTGGAAATACAAATTCTCCAACTTTCACTAAGAGATTTTCGATGACACCTTAGGGTTATTTGACCGATCTATCGGCGAGTTCTATGCTCATCTTTGTGGGGCTCGGCTTTCCTAGCCCAAGTCGGTCAAACATTGATGCGGGCATGAGATTGATGCTAGCCCCAAGGTCGGTTAATGCATTTCGTATGGGCGATCCCCCAATGGAGCAAGCGATAATGAAGCTTCCGGGGTCGATTTTCTTTTAGGGAAGTTTGTTAAGGAGTACCGCTGAGCATTCTTCACTTAAGTTAACTTGTTGCAATGTTTCAATCTTCCTTTTGTGGGTGAAGAAATCTCTCATGAATTTTGAGTATTTTGGCATTTGAGTAAGGACTTCGACAAATGGAAGATTGATATGCAATTGTTTTAGTAGGTTATGAATTTGGTGAATTGATCATCGGTCTTTTAGCGAAGTAAACGACCAGGGTAAGGAACCGTATGATTTTTGGTAGGTTCGGGATGTTGTGGAGTGGTTGTGTCTTGATGGGTTGGAGGTGAGGTTGTGGTTTGTTCGGGTAGAATGTTGTTGTTAGGGGTAATGGTGTTTCCTCGGGACCTACTTTACGGTTTCTTAATGTTATGAAGTTTACTTGCGCCTTTGGATTGGTCTCGGTATTGCTAGGTAATGCGCCTTGTGGTCTCTTGGAGAAACTTTGTGCTAGTTAGCTTATTTGTTTTTCAATGTTTTGATGACAAGCCCGTTGGTTTCTAATGTCGGATTCCGTTTGTAGGAACTGATCCGAGTACCTTTTGTCGGTTTTGGAGATGAGGCGTGTGACGAGATCTTCAAGCCTCTCTCGGCCCCCTTGTTGTTGAGTGAAATTTTGTAACTCGTTTCTTGGTGGTTGTTGAAAGCTAGGTCTTTGATTTTGATTTTGTTAGTTACTACTATTCCCCGATTCCCTCCAACCAAGGTTAGGATGATTCTGCCATCCTTGGTTGTAGGTTCCTGTTGGGGGGCCCAGATGGTCTAGGTCGATTATCTATGTAGTTTACCATTTCCATTTGATTTTCCATTTCTTTCCTACAACTCCAATTTTCATGTGGCCCAACACACCCTTCACAAGCCATAGTCGAGGCAGTTTTTGATATTTCTGGTTTTTTAATTTTTGATGATAAGGCCTCGATTTGGGCTTGTAAGGAGGTGTTTTCGTCTACTTTGTGGGCACCCAGGGCAACGGATATTGAACCTCGGGGGGTGTGCCATTGAAAATTGTTTTGAGCAATTTCCTCAATTTGATTATAGATTTCAGTTGGGCGTCTATTACCTAGAAGACCCCCAGAGCTTGAGTCAAGTGTTTGTCTTGTGTGTGGCAACAACCCATTATAGAAAGTGGATACTTGTTGCCACACCTCTAGACAATGATGGGGGCATTTTCTCAAAAGCTCCCTGAACCTTTCCCAAGTTTCATATAAAGATTCCCCGTCCTCTTTCAAATAAGTGTTTATTTGTCATTAATTTAGCGGTTTTAGAGGGCGGAAAATATTTATATAGAAATTTTTGGGCAAGTTCGTCCCAAGTGTTTACCGATCCACTTGGGAGGGTGTTTAGCCAAGCTTTAGCTCGGTCCTTTAGTGAGAATGGTAACATGCGGAGTAGGATGGCATCGTTTGATGCTCTGTTGATCCGGAAAGTAGCACATATTTCCAAAAAGTTGGTAATATGTAAAAGGGGATCATCATCTGGCAGGTCGTGGAACGTGGCGGAATTTTGGAGCATATTTATCAAATGTGGCCGGAGTTCGAAGTTGTTAGCATCGACATTTGGCTGATTGATGGCGGCTCCGAGATTACCGACCGTGGGCCGTAAGTAATCCATTAGAGTACGTTGCTCCGCCATTGGAGTTTGCTGCCCCGAAGCTTTCTTTTGATTTTTGGCTTTCAGTCTCTTTCTTAGAAAGCATTTGGATCGTCTAGAGGTTCTTTTATGTCTTTATCGGAACTAGAGCTCATACACTGCATAGAGATTCTGGGCCCTGCAGTTGTGACCTGAGTCCTGCAATCAAAACAAAAAGAACTGTTGGTCAGATAGTTTACCACGGCCCCGTGGTCATAGTCACAACTTTATTTTTTTGGATCCCAGTTACTGGGGAGAAGACCACGGCCCCGTGGTGCACCACCACGGCCCGTGGTCACTCTTCTGTAACTCAAAAAAACTGCCAGTAATGAAGATGGGCATGGCCCCGTGTCTGACCGGGCACGGCCTGTGCTGAAGTCTGTTGGAAGTGCAGAATTGCTAAAAACAAGAAAAAATCCTAATAAAAAACAAAAAAAAATATGTTAAAATAATTAGGCCGCTGATTTAAAACTTTCTTAAAATTCTTGTATCCCCGGCAACGGCGCCAAAAACTTGGTGCGTGTCGAGCGTGATATGATTTTATTAATATTTTAATAATAAACTTGGTGCGTGTCGACCGTGGGCCGTAAGTAATCCATTAGAGTATGTTGATCCGCCATTGGGGTTTGCTGCCCCGAAGCTTTCTTTTGATTTTTGGCTTTAAGTCTCTTTCTTATAAAGCGTTCGGGCCGTCTAGAGGTTCTTTTATGTCTTAATCGGAACTGGAGCTCATACACTGCGTAGAGATTCCAGGCTCTTCGGTTGAGACCTGAGTCCTGCGATCAAAACAAAAAGAACTGTTGGTCAGATAGTTTACCACGGCCCCGTGGTCATTGGCCACGGCCCGTGGTCATAGTCACAACTTTATTTTTTTGGATCCCAGTTACTGGAGAGAAGATCACGGCCCCGTCGTGCACCTCCACGGCCCGTGGTCACTCTTCTGTGACTAAAAAAAAACTGCCATTAATTAAGATGGCATGGCCCCGTGTCTGACCGGGCACGGCCCGTGTTGAAGTCTGTAGGAAGTGTAGAATTTGCTAAAAACAAGAAAAAATCCTAATAAAAAAACAAAAAAATATGTTAAAATAAATAGGCCGCTGATTTAAAACTTTCTTAAAATCCTTATGTCCCCGGTAACGACGCCAAAAACTTGGTGCGTGTCGAGAGTGATATTATTCTATTAATATTTTAAGTCCGTTTTACGCATTAGTCAAGTTTTAAATTTGTAAAACACGATATTGTATTAACACTAAACACACACTAGGGAAACTGCACCCGTCGCGAGCGTAGTATAGTGTTGGTAAAATACCGAGGTCGTCTAAGGACACAAGAGCTTTTAATACCGGTTTAGTGTAAGTCTAATTGATCCAAAATTTTTTTATAAAAGTTTTGAGATATGAAAATAAACATAAAAATGAAAAGATAAATAAATAAAATACAAATAGACAAGATAAGATCACTTGGATCCAACTCCTCTTTTATGTACCCTTTGATGATTTTCGCACTTTCAGACTTTTTAAGAGATTGTCTTAGTTATAGTAGTAGGCCCCTCTTTTGAAGGTGACGTTACCCTCGGTCAAGTGGTTTGAGTCAGCAGGAATACAATCCCAAGAGGCCAGAATATTGAAAGACAATTAAGTAAGTTATTAATGCGAAAAGGGGTAGGACCTTCTTTTGAAGGTGACGTACCCTCGGCCAAGTGGTTTGAGTCAGCAAGGATCAATCCCAAGAGGCCGGTTTAATGTTTTAATAGTAGTTAACATATGAGGGGTTCAAACTATTCGCACCCCCGCCATTTTATGCCATAAGGTATTGAAGGTCGTCCCAGTAAGCTTGAACCAAGTCCTCGTAGGATCTATACACTGAACGAGACAAGAATTATACCAAACCACCCTTCTAACCCCCATCCAAGTAGTTAACACCCTTTATATAGACCGTAAAGACACGAATGAGCAAATCAATGACATCATGAAGAAATGGTTACGAAAATTCAATTTCAACATATGAAACTAGTGATTAAAGTCATTAATACATACCCAATTAAAAAGTGCCGAAAGATTAAAAATCAAAACTAAAACATTAAAGACTTGTCATCACCAAGTGATGTAAGAGATTAGCCAAGCATGACCTTTGTTTGACAAGAACTCTTACGATCAATCTTGGGTCTCGAGACTACTACACACTCTAAAGATGAAAGATGGATGATGGTGGTGGTATTGGGGTTGTAGTGGTGGTGGAGTGGTGGCAAAGTGAGAGAGAAGTGGTTTGCCAAGGGATGCCTTTGAAGTGAACCAAGCACCCCTATTAATATTCAGAATAGTGCCCCGGCCACGGCCCTGTGTCCATTGGGCATGGCCCTTGGCCGGCTTCTTCTCTTCCTTCATAATTGCAGCTGTCAGCAGAGGGCCCCACAGCCCCCGTGGCTTCTAGACACGGCCACGTAGTCAACTCTTCGCTGTATTATCAAGATTCTGCAAATCTGAGAGTTGATCACGCCCCATGGTCATGTGGGTACGGCCCCATGGTGGGCGTAGAAGCTTCTGCATGTCTTGTCTTTTTGTGTGAGGTCTGACCACGACCCATGCCTGGCTGGGCACGGTCCCGTGGTCAGCTTCTGTTTTCTTGTTTTTATCTTTTTGGGGTGTTGTTGAGGGGTCGGGCACGTCAAGTTATTCCTTCTTCTTGTATTTATGTTGGTTTTGGTTGCTTATTTGCTTCTTCTATTCTTTTAAGCGCATTTGGTCCTGTAAATTCAAAAGGAACAAAGAAACGTGCTTTTTCCAACATTAGTACTGAAAAGGGGTTGGTTTTACGCCTCATTTGATGTTATTTATATGTTACATTTCGTACACATCAGCAAGCAACCAGGATCGATAAGTGGGAACGTCGAAGATAAACCGACTAATAATCTTGAACGACTACGAAGCGAGCAACAGGTAGCAGTCAGTTATGGCAGAGGAGTTGTCACCAAAAGACAAAAAAAAGGAAAGACGGTGAGTATAAACAAATAAAGAAGAATACGGATGATATCCTATTCTCGATCTACATTATCCATCCCACCCAAAAACACACATAGGCAAAACTATGAAAACCATAAATCAAAGAAGAAGAAAGTAAATTGAGAAAGAACATAAAGCCTCGCATCATAGACAATTGATTTAACCAAATAACGAACATGCAAACAGAAAGGGCTTACCGGAAATGTGTCGGAAGTTGATCGGTACCCCTAGCTAGACTATCGTCACTAACAGAGTTATGGAAACCTCCGATCTAACATCCTCGTGCTCTCTAATCATGTTCCCAGCCTTAAAAATATGAGAGAGAACTGGTTGACGTCAACGATAGAAAGTTGATTAAGCAATGTTGCTACAATGGAGGTTGTGTAGGTTCAACGGAGAAAGTCTCCGGAAAACGACTGTCACCTCATGTCTCTCTCTCTAATGTTTGGTGGCACGTCGCCGACGCGTTGCGTTTAACAAGAACAACCAGTATGATAGGGCGTCGAAGGTAAAGAAGTTCAACACATCGCGTTGGCGACGCATGCTTTGCCCGAAGCTGAATTTCGTAAATTAGCTTATTTGACCGGGTTGTTGACCAACTTTTGGAGTATTAACAAGGCGTTATGGATAGCTCGGTGTCAAACCCTAACCATCACCTTCATCATTTCTCCAAGAATCAAGACCATGGCTCGGTGTTCATCCTCAACATCTGGTATTCTTGAACCGTCAACCATGAGCGGCTAGTCTTCTCGGATTTCACCCCGGTATAGGTTTTTGTAAGAATTTCTAGGGTTTCAACATTTGTATTTAATTTTATTTCCTGACAAGTTGTTTAAGTATTTGATTCTTTTGATAATTGTCTTGCGTTTCTATTGAATTCATGAATTGTCGTGTGAGTTATGAAATTTGACTTTGTAAAACGAATATTCGCGAATATGCCTTGTCATAGGATAGGATTTAGATGTTCTTTGTATAAAAGTGCACTGCGTCCGTTTTTGAACGTTAATAACTTTTGGCACCTAAGCCACGTGACACTAAATCGGTTAATCACCTAAACTAAATCAAGTTAAAACGTGTAGGAACCATAGGCTTTCTAATTACCAAACCGGGTGTGAACCTTGTCTATAATAATAATCTTAATCAAGTAATCATTTTTGCGATAGTTAAAGTAATCAATTTTCATGATTAATAGCAAACTTGTCGGTTTACTCCGATACCTTTTTCAACCAAACAAACAAACAATAATTCAATTTGCAAGCTTCATAATTGCACCACTTTTGATAATCGACCATGTCCAGACACAAACCATAGACTCTTCGTGGTTTGACCCCTTGCTACCACTAATTATTAGTTTGAGGTAAATTGGGAATACAAATATTATCTTTGACCGGAGTGCGACACTCCGATCAACAAGGGATAAAGATGAATGAAGTGGTTGTGCTCATCGGATAAGGGTGTTTGGGGAAGAGGTGTATGCGCCACGTACACATTTGGTGGACAGGATATTTTTCATTGGATGCATCAACCAATCTCAAGACTCACTAGTTGACGTCAACGCAGGAAAGTTGATCAAGAAATGTTGCTGCCATGGAGGCTGTGCTTGTTCGACGGAGAGAGTCGACGGCAAACTACCGGCACACCATGTACCAGGCTCTAGCGTTGGATTATTTATAGTGCATAAAGTTGAATGAAGCGGTTGTTCTCGTCGAATAAAGGCGTTTGGTGAAGAGGTGTATCCGCCACGTACACATTTGGTGGAAAATTTTCATTGGATCCATCAACCAATCACAAGATTCACTCTTTATTCAAATTAATATATAGTAATTAGAAAAAGGTGGCGGGTAGCGGCAACCCCAAAAATAGTTGTTTGACGATTAAAGGTTTGAAGCGGGGCGAAGGGCTAGAGATGATGAAATAACGTGAAAAAGGGGTGTGATTATACAATTGAATTGAAAGCTTGAAGCAGGATGAACTCTAAACTCAACACTTCTGTAAACTCGGATAGGGTGCAATTACGTTTTAGGGATCCATTTTTTGCTACCCGCTAAGTATCTTTAAATTCTTAAGGACAACCCTCGTTAGAACCTCAATGTTACAACTTGTTGAAAACTAAAATAATGATAACACAAGGACAAGTTGGTTTGATTCAGTGTCTTGCTAAGTTAAAATTAACATAAATAGCATATAATTTAAGAAAATCATTAAATTGGTATAATTCAATATATTTGTTATTTTTCGAATAATAGAAGTGGTTTTTAACTTGGTCTCTTAGGTTCAAAATATACGTGCTCTTAGATTGAAAATATAAGCACATCATCTGTTTAAGACGTACAAAATATTATATTTTATATTTTCACTAAAATATTCTTCTTTTTTAGTAAGTTCTTTGCTGATAATTTATATTTTACATGTTATCAACAATTCAAAAATTATTTATATTATATTATATTAATTACAATTCATTACTTATTAAATTTGTCTATAATAAAATATATTGTTTTTGTTTTAACTGTAGTTAAATTATTTGTCAGTAGCACGAGTTAAATGGTAAGTAATCGTCTACTTTTAAAATGTATGATGAATTTGTAATTCTGTGTTAATAGATTTTCCATAATTGGTATTACTTTCTCCAGATGTTACCTTTGTTTTCTTTTTTTTTTAACTGCAGCGATTTATAGCAAGCGATATGTAGTTAGTTACATAAACTATGTCGTCGACCTTAATTATAAATTATAATTATAAACTATAAATTGTTAAGATGACCAAATAATTGATTTTGGATGAAGATTTCTACTGAAAAAACGGAGCTTGATTTTACTGTTAGTGAAATATGGTGATTTTGAGCCCTAGATTAAATAAATAAAAGGAAAACGTTGAACCTGTAAAACTATGGTCAAGTTGGGCAACAAGTGTTTTGGAATTTGGATAGTTGTAAATGTATATTAAATTGCTTCTAACCATAGAATCCTAATGAAACTTTAATTGCATGTTCAAAGAGATCCTTAAATTTACAAGGATGACCCTCATTAGAACCTTACTGACACAACTCGTTGAAAACTAAAATGATGATAACACAACGACAAGTTAGTTTGATTCAGTCTCTTGCTAAGTTAAAATCAACATAAATAGGGATATTGGATTTAAATAATCCGAACTTTCACATATTGGCCGACAACACTCTGAACTTTGGACAGCACACTCCCAACTTTCAACTTATTGACCGATAACACTCCAAAATCAGTGTCATGTCAGCTGCCACGTCAGCATTTGGGAGTGCTATTGGCCAATAAGTTGAAAGTTAGGAGTGCTGCTGTCCAAATTGAAAGTTCAGAGTGTTATCGGCCAATATGTGAAAGTTCGAATTATTTAAACCCAATATCCCACATAAATAGCATATAATTTAACAAAAAAGTCATTAAATTAGTATAATTTAATATTTTTGTTGAATGCTCCACGACATTTTCAAATATTAGAAGCGGTTTTTAACTTGGTCTCTTAGGTTGAAAATATTCGTGCTCTTAGATTGAAAATATAAGCACATCATCCGTTCAAGACATACAAAATATTATATTTTGTAATTTCACTAAAATATTCTTCTTTTTAGAATAACTTCTTTGTTGATTTATAGTTTACATTTTTTTAACGGTTAACTTCATATATAAGACTACCATACAATCCAAATTAAAGAGCACCATATTACCCCATTTTAGCCAGACTATGTTGTCTTAACCAGGCTCACACTGATTTCAAAGTTTGGCTTTTTTTGAGCGTTCCCCCGGGAAACCATAACGTCGGCTTCCACTTGACAGTCTTTGTGTCACCACAAGAGCATAACTCTCTTGTGTAACACATAGTGGGACGAAAACCCGATTGGCTCGGGAATCGAACTAACAACCTCACACAAGGCTTAGCTCAAATCTTTCATTTGTCTATATTAAAATATTTATATTATATTATATTAATTACAATCATTACTTATTAAATTTGTCTATATTAAAATATGTTTTAGTTTTAACTGTATTTAAATTATTTATCACTAGCACGTGTTAAATGATAAGTAATCGTTTAATTTAGGGGTTGTTTGTTTACCTCTTAGTAAGGCTCTTGATTCAGACCTCTAACTGGTTCAGCAATTAATGGTTCAGACTATTTGTTTCGCGAGCAAATGTCTGAATGGTTCAGACCTCTAATCTGAATTTGTCAGACATTTGCCTCTAAATAGTTAAGAATTATACTGACTCTTAATGATTCAGACCTCTTACTGGTTCATGATTTAATGGTTCAGACCTCTTACTGATTCAGCAATTAATCATTCAGAAGTTGTCAAACAGCCCCTTAGTTATACAAATTAAGCAGATTTTGTTAGTCAACTAGTTGTACCTTAGAATAACTACCTTAGTCTAACATGTCTCTAGAGTTTACTTTTAAATTGTATGATGAATTTTTAATTCCGTGTTAAATTTTTTTCATAATAGGTATTAGTTTTTTCAGATATTACTTTTTTTAACTGCAGCGATTTATAGCTAGCGATATGCAGTTAGTTTAATATACATAAATTATGTATTATAAATTATAAATTGTTAAGATGAGCAAATAATTGATTTTGGATGAAGATTTCTACCGAAAAAAAACGTAGCTTGATTTTACTGTAAATGAAATATGGTGATTTTGAGCCCTAGATTAAATAAATAAAAGGAAAACGTTAAACCTGTAAAACTATGGTCAAGTTGGGCAACAAGTGTTTTGGATAGTTATCAACCATAGATTCCTAATGAAACTTTAGAGTTTGACTTCAAAGTTGACAAAACCATAAAAAAATTTAAAAATAATATTAATAAGAAAAATACCTCATTTTAAGCATGTATTTACGCTTAGGGGTGTCCGATAATAATAATAACAATAATAATAATAATAATAATAATAATAATAATAATAATAATAATCGATTTAGTGAAAATTGTCCTAAATATGTTGATATTGGAGTACTTGATAATGGAGGCTATTTAGTAATGGGGAATTGGCCTGTAATAATCCACCTAAACATTATTGGTCATTAATAATTTCACCTCAGAATATTCCCTCCATCAGTCCCATATTTCACCTATTTTTTCTATAATGGTCCCCTGTTAAAAAAACTTAACGGAGTTAAGCTTTTTTCCAAATTACAAACAGATTTATAGGGCTTTTGATCAGAACGATAATACGAGTCTATTGATGTAAAACTTACTTGGAAAATGGTGCTCCAAGTGAGTTGATTTTGGTTAATTGGAAATTTAAACACCCGAATTGAAGCGTCGTTTTCATCGTTTGGAGCACCGTTTCGAGGCAAGTTTTACATCAATGGACTCGTATCGTCGTTCTAATCAAAAGCCCTAAAAAATTTGTTTATAATTTGGAACGGGGGACCATCGTAGGAAAAATATGTGAAAGGTGGGACTAGTGAGGGGAATATTCTGAGATGGGATTATTAATGGCCAATAAGGTCTAGGTGAGATTATTACAGGGCAATTTCCCTTTAGCAATTAAAGGTGAATAGGTGATGTTTCTAAAACAAGAATCCACATCTAATTTGCACTTGATCAATATGAGAATTTTCCAATTAGATATTTGTTTAGTTTTGTGCCAATAGGACTATATGATTAACAATTTATATTTCGCTAATCTTATGAGCTTATAGTTGCTGATTTCTAGTTAGGATGTTTTGTTCATATACAAAATACTCTGTAATGATGACAGAGTAACTGGTAACTATAATATTAAGATGAAACCATGTGCCCAACATTGTATTATCTTTCAGAGTTGAGAAGCTAAGAACAGACGGTATGGGGCCGGCCCATGCCCGGTCATGCCCGGCGCCGGACACCGCCCCCTTGGCCCGGCCGTGACACACCCGGCCTTTCCCTGCCGCCCTTGCAGCTCCAATTTTTGGCACATTTTTCAAAAAAGGCCGTTACCCAACGGCTATTTTAATAAAAAAATTGTTTTTTTTTAATTTAAATACCATTCAACCTCCTATTTTTTATGCCACATTCATCCAAAATCCACCCACTCTTCTCATCCACTTTAAAATTTTCTTATTTTTTTATAAAAAAACATGAATCCTTTCAACCTGAACCCGAACCCGTTCAACCCGAACATTTTATTTTTAGGATTCGAAAATTTTATTTTTTAGGAATCGTAATTTTTATTTTTTAGGAATAACTATCTTGTTTCAAGTTTTATTTTTATTTAATACATGTAGTGTTTTTATAAAACTAAACTAATAAAAACTAAAAATTAATTTAATTTTAGGTGGGCCATGCCCATCCCTCCACCCTCCTCATTTTGCTAGGAGGGCCATCCTCCAAAGGATGGGGATGTGGCATCCTACATGGCGGCTCATCTCTTTGGGGATGACCCTCCCCATACCCTTTAGCCTAATCATTCACTCAGTGCGAGCGACTTGCATTGCAATACACGTTTTTTTATAGCTTTCTTATTCAAATAATATTTATTGTAACGTAATTGTGATAGATATACAAATCGAAGCCGAAACCAAAGTCATCGGTTAGTCTATTATTAACCAATCGGTTTTCGGTTAGTCACTTCGGCTTATTCGGTTAGATTGACGATTTTTTTTATTCATTTAATTTAAGTTTATAGAAAAAGCCAAACTTGGGCTTTAAAACTTTTGCTTATAAATATATGAAATTGAGATACAAATACATGAAATGAAAGTATAAATATATGAAATTGAGATATGAAATATAAAATATATGAACCGGAGGTATAAAAACTAGAAATATATGAAAATATAAATGATTCGGTTAAGCTACTTTTGGTTAAAAGAGAGTACAAAAAATTGATAACCGATATTTGGTTAATTTGGTTTTCAATTAAATCAGTTTTGGTTGATTTCGTTTTGGTTCCGTCTGTTTTTTGGTTTGGTTTAGGTTAACGATTTAGTTATTGCTCACCGATAACCCATTTTGGTTAATAACCAATAGCTATTGCTAAAAACCAAACTTGGGCTAAAACTTTTAATTAGAAATACATGAAATTTAGGTATAAATATATGAAATTGATGTATAGGTACATAAAATGGAGGTATAAGAGCATTCACATCTGTTAGGATCTGAGTTTGAAATACTTGTAGTTTTTGTTTCAAAATGGAAAATGATTGAATTAAAAGAGATTTGCAGCGGAATAAGATGGAAAACTTTTACTACAAGCAATGGTCGTTTGTTTTCATCATCATCATGCTTTCAAGTTAATTAACTTGCATGTGATTCACAAACTCCCCTCAGCCTTTGCAATTACAGTTTGGTAATGAGAAAATGCAAAGAAGATGATATGCGAAAGTTGATCTTTTAATAGACAAGTTTAAAGGTTACAAGAGTTATCTATTTATACTAAACTATCTAACCTCTGAGCATCTTTGATGACGTCAGGGTTGATAGTGACAGGAAACAATATGTAACTAACTCTAAACACTGCTAATACTAAACTATCAGTGCTTGGTACTATTACATGAATTAACTAAGCTAATAACTAAACTCTGATTCCTATCCTCTGTCCTTGTTAACTCTGGCAGACCTTGAAGCTTTGTGAAGGCAGATGATAGGATGAGCAGTCTTTATGGAAAGCAGTGTAAGTGCATCAGAGGATGTAACCTCTGATAGTTGAACCAAAGCTCGGATAGTGTTATTTGGCTTTATATCATCTGTTCCTTTCATAGGGTTCATTCCCAACAATCTCCCCCTAGAACAGATGATGCCAAAAACACTTTATTCTTGGTTTTTATTCCTCAGAAGGAATTCTCTTATTTGACCTTTGAATTGAAGTTCAAAGTTAAGAGATTCCATGTCATCAGCATCCTTCACCAGCTCTAAATATAGTAGTTCTTGGAAGTCTTCTACTGTAAGCTCATAAGCATCTTCCATGGATAGTTTAGTGGCTGCACCATCAGACTTGAGCAATGTCAATTCATGGGTGTCTTTGTTGACCTTCCATTTTAGAATTTTTGGGGCTGATGGTTTTCTTGAAGGAGCCTTTATTGCTGAGGTTTGTGAATGAGCCATCTTTGACAAGTCTTTAGCCAGCTTGGAACTTGTATCATCTGTGTGATAATTAATCATATTCTGAATCCCTTCTTTGATATGTATCCTCAAACTCTTTGTCAGTCTTTTCATTCATCTCCCCTTGCTTTTTCCTATGTTGCAGGGCAAGTGTGGAATGAGCAGATGTTGAGCTGGACTTTTTGGAGAGTTGAGCTCTGAGGATAACATCTT
Organism: Scalesia atractyloides; assembly: GCA_947069175.1. Lineage (NCBI taxonomy): Eukaryota > Viridiplantae > Streptophyta > Magnoliopsida > Asterales > Asteraceae > Scalesia > Scalesia atractyloides. The sequence continues at coordinate 43,415,536 of CAMTDV010000010.1, forward strand.
CTTTTGAGTAATCAGGCTTGGGAGGCATGGATGGATCCTTTTTCCTTCTCACTTCCAAACTTTTGTAGGTGTCTATCACCATCACCTCACCCCATCTCATCACTTGGTTTTTGGAACCATAATGATTTTGGATCAGTTCTTGCTTCATTCTCTTCAACTTCAAGACATTTTCAGAGATATCTTTCTTGTATAAATCCCAGTTGGGAGGAGTTGGCTTTTTGAGAGGGTCTTTCAACATTTCTTGCATTCTATTGATTTCTTCTCTCAGCTCATCTATGCTCCAATCCCTGAACTGAGGCATTGTTGCCTTATACATCTTCTTTTCCATGATATACTCAATGAGTTCACTCTTGAGCAACTTATCTTCCCTTACTAACAACTGGTTGCTCAGATCCTTGATAAAGTTTTGCAGAATGGTGACCTTACTCAGTTGAAAAGACATGATAATCTGTATTTCTTTATCATTTTTACCACCTGATTCTCTTTTGGCAATATCCTATGCTTGCTTCTTTTTCAAATCTAGATAGGCATCAACATTTGGTGGTCTTGGATAGCTATCAAGGATTGAATTGTTCTTTTGTCAAGGTCATCCTCTGAAAAGAAACTTGGGATCTCTTCCCTGACTGCTGGTAAATCAAGAGGATACACTTTTGATGCAGGAGTGACTGTAAGAGTTGAAGAAGTTGTAAGCACTGATTGGGGATCACTGGTGTTGATGATATTGGAAGAGGTGCAGAGATCTCATCATCATTTATCACTTTTGTGATTTTTCTCCTTTTAAACCTTAAGGTGGGTGATGGTGGTTGTGGGATTTTTGGTGGTGTGGATAATGGTTGAGTTGATGTGGGAAATGTGAGTATGGCAGTGGATAGAGATGCATTTGTTGCAACCTCTGTTGTATCAATAGATGTTGACACAACAGTTGTTGTAACATCTGCTTGTGTGGCTGTGGGTTGTGGTTTTGAAGATGTGATAGGTTTTTGAGAGGCAGATGTTTTAATGGTTGGATTGGTTTCAGGTTTAGTTTTAGGAGGTGTGGATGTTGGTTGCCTGGCTTTTCTAGCAGGAGCTCTTTTTGAAGAAGTACCAACCTCTCCTTTTTCTTTTTGTTGATCAATTTTTTTCTCAACCAACACTCTGCTCTCCTCAATCACATTCTTCTTGTGACTAGCCCTTCCTTGGCCACAAGTTCATCAGTCAAATCAATCTTCTTTGAACCATCAGGCCTTGGGATATTTACTGTTGGTCTGGACTTATCATCATCTATTGTTAACTTCTTTGGACCCAAAGGTTTCTCCCCCTTTTTGGTTTCATCTGTTGTAACAAATATAACCGTTGGAGGTGCATGGCCAGTGGTTGTGAGTAGATGTGCTTTGATGGCTTTAATGTCTGCTGCAGTGTCTTGATACCTTGATTCAAACAAGTTTCAAACATTATTCAGATGATGCTTGTGTTGTAAATCCAAATAATGTTGTTGATGTCGAAACAGAGGGTTAAGAGCTTCTTTAAGATCAGCATTGGATAGAACAGAGGGTTGACTTTTTGTAGCTATCATCTGCTTTATTAAATCTTTGATTTCACCAACAGAGTTTTCTATTCTGGTCACTCTCTCCGTCAAATCCTGGTATTTTAGATCATCACCTAATTTAATAGGATCATCTGAACTCCTACCAGTGGTGGTAGTTATATCTATGTTATCATGAGCAGTGGTTTTAGGACTAGCTTCAAACATAGATGCCCCTTTTTCTTGGTACTGGGACTTCCCACAATAGAGGTAACAGTTGTTGCCTCAGCAGTGGTTGTCGTCAACCAAGTCTTATTAATGAAACCACTGTCCATCTGAGAACTAGGGAGCTCAGCAATTGTAGTGGCTGCTTGTGTTGAAATATCACCAAGGGTTACATGTAACCCAAGGGATGTAGCCTCTTCAGTTGCTGATAGGCTAGCAATGAATAAAGAATCAGACCCAACCATTTGATGAAGTATATTCTCAGTAATAGGTTGTTGAGAAGTGCTGGTTTGTGTCTGAACTAATTCAATTGCATTCAGCAATGGTACAATTGTGGGTGGAAGTGAAGGTATTGGTGAAGGTGGTTGAGTAGAAAGCGACATTGCCCTGGGAGAGGGGCTGTGGAAGATAGACCCAAGTGGATCTAGAGCTTCATAAAGTGGTGTCCCTGTGTCTATAACCTTTTCCTTTTGTGAGGAAGAAGTAGGAGTTTCAAAGCCGGTGGGAGATCTTTGAACCAACTACTGTGAAGAAGTAGCAGCAGTGGTTTGGGACTTTGGTGCTGTCACAGGGTTAACCTCTGAGATCTCATCTTCCAGAGGATCCTTTTTGGGTTTGGTGGGCTTTTTGGAGATTGTTTTGGTTTTCTTTTTGGAAATTTTTTGTGTGGGTTTCAAGGCAGCGGTTGTGTTGCCGTGATCACCAAGAGCAGTGAGCTCAGTAGCAAGAGGTTGAGATTGAACATTTTTTTCTGGTAAAACTTGCTCAACCTCCTCTACTTGTGTTTCTCAACCTTATCTTGGTTTGTTATTCTGGTGAAAGTTTCATGATTTAGGCTGCCTGGATTAACCACAACGCCTTGTTTACTTTCAGGACCTTTGATTTGATTCTGCAAGTAAACACTCAAGAAACGTGGATACATCAAAAAAGCTTTTCTTTTTTCAATATTTATAAAATTATTTACAAGATCATTGAACAATATCTGGGAGTAGTTAAAATCTGTTTCAGTTAAAATTGCATACCCTAGATATTGCATGTTCAATGGGATTTCATTGAAAGCAGTGGATTTTGCTGAGAGACAAGTAAGAATGGTGTGAAAGAAAAATCTCATCTCAGCAGGAAAGTTCGGTTTAAAAATGGTCATACCTTTCATCTGGCCGATATAACCTCTTTCCAGAAATTCTGCTTGGATCTCATTTATTGGAAATAACACAGGGTGTTGTATGTCATTTAACTTGAAAACTTGAGAGATCGATTGGGGGCTAATTTGCATCAACGCCCCCTACTCTTGAAATTATTGCATAAGGAACACCTGCAGCAGATGAGTGAACCTTTGCATTTTTCCAGAAATCACGAAGAGCATCAATGTAAATGGGGGCTTTGACGGTTAACATGTGCAAGAACTTTGACTTTTGCAAAATTCGAATCATTGGATGATAGCGAGTATTTGCGTCGTTTTCTTCAAGTATGGCAGTGTAATTGTGTGGGGTTTTGATTATGAGAATGAAAGGTGGAGGTTCTTCTTGCAATTTAGCTTTGGATTTTGAAGATTTTGATTTGGGAGCCATGGTGTTTGAAAGAAAAACTGTTTTGAGATTTTGAAATCGACACAGTTTAGGGTAACCACTGATGAGATAAAACAGGAGTTTTATGAGGGTTTTGAAAAAGTGAACATGACGTGGCATCTGTTGCAAGATCTGATGGCTAACATCTGACCACGTGTAACCTCTGATGAGGAAAGTAACCGTTGATGTGGCAAACCACTGTTTTAGGACAGAGGTTTGGACAAAACTGATTTTTAACACTATCAGCGGATAGCTATCAGTGTTTTGAAAAATGGTAAAAAATGGAAATCAGATGATACAATTTAAAAGTGGATATGATTTTTAAGCCTATCAGAGGTTTTGAACAAACAGATGTTATGAACAGACTTTTAAAGATTTATTGAAAAACTTCAATTTTAACTATTTTTAAGGTATTTTTTATTTTCTGAAAACATTTTGATGCTATGTACACATGGATTTACAAGAAAACTTATTTTTAATCCATGTTTAGCATACCAAGCCTTGAGATCAATTTTTCAAAGGTAGATGTATCCAATGCCTTGGTTAAAACATCTGCCCATTGATCTGAAGTATGGACATGATGCAAAGAAATCAAACCTTTTTCATAGCAATATCTCACAAAGTGATGTCTGATGTCAATGTGCTTTGTAGTTGAATGAGAAACTGGATTTTTGATGATATTTTCAGCAGCTTGACTGTCCAATTTGAGTGGAGTCTTTAGTGCAATGATACCAAAATCCAACAACTGGTTCTGAAGCTACAAGAGTTGAGCAGTGCAGCTAGCAGCAGCAATATACTCTGCCTTAGCAGTGGATGTTGAAACTGCAACCTGCTTTTTGCTTTGCCAAGACACTAGACAATCACCTAGGAATTGACATCCTCCTGATGTGGACTTCCTTGTAGTTTTACAACCAGCAAAGTCACTATCTGAAAAACCTGAAAGCTCAATATTCCCATTAGCTGGATACCAGATACCAAGTGTGGGAGCACCTTTTATGTATCTGAATATCCTTTTTACAGCAATAAGGTCAGACTTTCTAGGTAATGCATGTGATCTGGCACAAACACATGTTGCAAACATGATGTCTGGCCTTGATGCAGTTAGGTACAATAAAGACCCAATCATGATTCTATAAAGAATTTGATCAACAAGGTCATCTTTACCATCAATGGTGACTAGCTTGGAAGTTGCCATGGGTGTGCTACATGGTTTACAATCATCCATATCAGACTTTTTAAGCAGTTCTTTCACATACTTGTTTTGATAGATAAATGTACCATTGTGCAATTATTTAACTTGAAGACCAAGAAAACATTGGAGCTCACCCATTGCACTCATCTCAAACTCTGCTGCCATGAGTTTTCAAAACTCTTCACACATAGCAGTGCTTGTGGATCCAAAAATGATGTCATCCACATAAATTTGGACAAGCATCAAATCTTTTCCTTTCCATTTTAAAAACAGGGTTTTATCAATTTTGCCTCTAGTAAACCCTATTGATAAGTGAAAAGTGGATAGAGTTTCATACCAGGCTCTTGGTGCTTGTTTCAGGCCATACAATGCTTTGTTGAGCCTGTAGACATAATCAGGATGGAATGCATCTTCAAAATCTGGAGCTTGACAGACATACACCTCTTCTTTGATTTTTCCATACAAAAATGCACTCTTTATATCCATTTGAAACACCTTGATGTTGTGGTTAGCAGCAAAAGCTAAGAACAGGCGAATAGCTTCCAACCTTGCTACTGGAGCAAAAGTCTCATCATAGTCTATACCTTCTTCCTGTCTGTAGCCTTGAACCACGAGCCTTGCTTTGTTTTTGACAACAATACCCCTTTCATCAGTTTTGCTCTTGAACACCCACTTTGTGCCAATTGGACTTACATCTTTTGGCAGTGGCACAAGCTCCCAAACTTATTGTCTTTTGAACTGAAGGAGTTCTTCTTGCATGGCCTCTACCCAGCTGTTGTCTTTCAGTGCCTCTTGGTACTTGACTGGCTGTATGAGTGATAGAAAACCAGCAAAAAGACAAATATTTTGGGATTGGCTTCATGTGAGCACCCCTGATTTGATGTTGCCAATAACTTGATCTGCTGGATGGCTTTTGAGATAAATCAAATCACCTTGGTATGGAACAATAGCATTTTGAGGTGATGGCTGCAAATGCATATCATGTGAGCTAACCTCTGCTTGTGAAATTGAAGTATCAGCCACGAATGAGAATGGTGGTGGTGGTATTGAGGGTATAGAGGTAACATTCTGAAGATTTTGGTGCCCAGATGTAGGACTTTTATCAACAGATGTTTGATTTTGTGAACTGGCAGAGGTTTGAGGATCAACCACTGTTGACCCAGAAGGGCAGAGTTTACACAAGAGCTTGTAGCACCTGATCCTCTGTTTGAAGAATAGACTTTTGTTTGTGGAAGCACACAGTCATATCCTTGATCTTGATCTTCTTCAGATGATTGTGGGTGTACCTGCATTGTCTAGCTTGATAGAAACATCAGCAAATGTGAATTTATCTAAATCAAAAAGCTCTGAAGGATTTGCTAGGATTTTCAGTGATAATAGTTCATTGAACTTCACATTCAAAGTTTCTTCAACACACTATTTTCCTAGAGTTAAAAACTTTGTAGGCTTTGATAGTGGTTGAGTATCCCAGAAAATAACCACAATCAATTTTGGCTGCAAACTTAGATATAGAATCTTTTAAGTGCAAAACGAAACATGGACAACCAAAAATTTTAAAATATGAAATCAGAGGTTTGATTTTATACAGAATCTCATAGGCAGTCTTTTGATGCATGGGGTTAATCAAAACTCTGTTTTGAACATAGCAAGCAATGTTTACAGCCTCTGCCCAAAAGACAGGGGTAAACCAGAATCTGCTAGCATAGTTCTTGCTGATTCAATTAAGGTCCTGTTTTTCCTTTCAACCACCCCATTTTGTTATGGAGTTATTGGAATGCTATATTGTCTAACAATTCCTTTTGACTCACAAAAAGCATCCAACTCCCTCTTTTTAAACTCTGTTCCATTGTCACTTCTAAATATTTTTACTGGAAGATCAAATTGCTTTTCTACTTGTTTGACAAAGTTTTGCAAAATGCTTGCAGTTTCATCCTTAGAATGAAGAAAGAAGGTCCATGTAAACCTAGAGAAATCATCAACTATCACTAGGCAATACCTTTTGTGTTTTAAGCTCATGATTTGCACTGGGCCAAACAAGTCCATGTGCAAAAGTTGTAAACACTGGCTTGTTTTGAACTCTTCAATTGATTTGAAAGAACTTTTATGTTGTTTGCCTTTTAAACAGGAAACACGATGTTCATCACAGGAAAATTTCTTGTGAGGCAAGCCTCTTACAAGACTTTGTTTTGAGAGTGTGGTGATAGTTTTAAGATTTGTGTGTCCAAGTCTTCTATGCCATAACTCAGTCTCTTTGCTAGAAGCAACTGAGAATAGGCACGTTCCAGACACAGGATTATCTTTTAACATATCTACCATATACACATTCCCACTTCTGTGTGTAGTGAGTTGTGCTTTGCTCTCAGCAATGATTTGATCAATCTTTTTGACAACCTCTGGTCCCACAATTTGACAAGTTTTCTTAGTGAAGAAGGATCCATATCCTCTGCCACTCATTTGTGAGACACTCAGCAGGTTAAACTTGATTGTCAATCAAATTCACATTTTCAAACTTGAGTTTACCAGCCAGAACCGACCCAGACCCTAAGACCTTTCCCTTTTAGTTATTACCAAAAGATATATCACCCCCCATGAGCCATGAAGTCCTTGAGAAGGGCTCTACATCCTGTCATGTGGCTGGAACCTCCACTATCTACATACCATAAGCTATCAAGGCAAGTAGAGGGTCCCTGCACATCAAGTAAATAGATCAGTTAAGGTTGGTCTCCAAAGCCAAAATGGCTTTGGATGGGGTCACAGATGGTCCAGTCTCTAGGACAATGGTCAATGGTTTTGAAATTTTCTTGTAACATCTGCTCTTGACCATTTCCTATCAGATGATTGCCTCCATAAGGGTGCCTGTTTACTCTTTGCTTTAAAGGCTTTTTGTAACCTTCATAAGCATGAGGAACCTTTTTGTAAGCAGGTTGGCCATACCCTCTTGGAAATGAGTTTGATGGTGGAGCATCTGTCACTTGCACCTCTCTTTGAATAGAGGTTTTGGTTAAGGCTTTTGTAACAGATGTTTCAATTGGTTCAAAGCTCTGCTTGGATTTATTTCCAACAGAACTTGAACTTTCTCTTTCAAGTGCTTTTGACTTGATCTCTTTTACCTTTTGTTCATAGTTTTTAGATAGGCACACTGTTGAGTTGAGTGATTTGTTTTGTTGTAGATGGTGCATTTGAAGAGTTTTTTTATAACACAAGTTTTGTTAATGTCATAGGCTTTTAAAAGAAAACAATCTGCAGCCACATGATTTCTTTTTTCACAAAATTCACAAAACAAGTTTTTAATCTTTACTCTTCTTTTCCTATCAGACTTTTTCTCAGCAGTGGTTGTAACCTCTGCTGGCACATCTTTGATAGGGATCACCAGTGCTTTTGGGGCTTTAATACCATCAGTGGTTGTGAAATCCATTGGCTTAAAGTTTCTAAGATATCACATTCATCTGACCAGGTTGGTTTAAACTGATATTTTTCAATTTCTTTATCTTTTGTTGAAACCTCTGGTTTTTCCAAAACAATTTTGTTTCCAGCTTTATCTGTGATTTTTATCTCTTCACCAGCCAAATTTGTAGGAACAACTTCATCCAACTCAGAATCAATTTCAACAACATTTTTCTCATTTTGGTCATAGGCTCTAAAACCTACACTAAACTTGATGTTGCTCTTGATCTGAGCATCAAGCATCATTTCATAACCTTTGCAGGACTCAACCCATTTTTCACAAGTGATTTGGGTTTCTTCCAACTCCTTTTTATAAACTTGGTATTTTTCTACCATAGTTTGGAGTTGGTCCTTGGTTATGCTTGATTCATGTCTTAGGCTACTCATTTTAGAATCTTTTTCACTTAACTTTGATTTTAACTCTTTAATCAGTTTTTCAGAATTAAGTTCATCTTCTAAAATTTTGTTTCTCAGGTTTTCATTCACCTTTTTGATGTTTGCAAAAGCAATGATGCATTTGTCAGAACATAGATCTTTAAGGATCTGAGGTGATACCTTTGTAGCAGCCATAAGAGCACATTCACACTCATCTTCACACACATCAATGTTCCATGGGTCAGTAGGAGAGTTCTTTTCCTTATCAGCAACATTTTCTCTTTCTTCACTTGAAACCACTGTTTCATCACAAACTTGAACTGGATCAGATTTTGACACTATCTCCACAGATTCAACACCTTCAACAATTGTCTCTAAGGCCATTAAACAAAATTCTTGTTTAACATCATTTTTGGCCATTAAAGCAAAGTTCTCATCAGTCAAATCCTCAGGCAAACTGCTCCAGTCAACATAACTTTGTGTGAAAAAGCTTCGTTGACCAACCTCTGCTGGACTAGCAGTGGTTTGAGCAGGTTGTGTAACAATGGGTTCTTGTTGAACAAGCACTTGAGGATGAGATGGTGCCTGAACATATTGAATTTGTGGAGCAGTGGATTGAACATAATGCACAAGAACAGTGGTAGCAGGATGTGCAAAGTGGGCAGTGTTTTGAACATGTTGAGCAGGGGCATATTGGGAATAATGAGCAGTGTTTTGTGTGTGCTGATGTCTAGGGCCAGGATGAGTCACTATTGGTCCAGAACTTTGAGACCTGCATTCTCTGGCAAAGTGTCCTAGCCTATTACACTTATAACACTTCACTTTTGATTTATCCAGCCCAACCTTCAACCCCCCATGCAAACCTGGGAATTTTCTACCAGTTTTCTTGTAAAACTTACTAGCCCTAACACTCAATAAGGCCAGTTGGTGCAAAATATCCATTTCTACAAGATCAGAAGGTTCAGTGTGTTGCAAATCATTCAGCTCAAAGGATAGATTGTCAGAGGTTTGGCTTTCCCCACAAGCAGCAAAAGCATAGTTGGGTGCATATGTTTCAGATCCAAAGTTCCCACCAGATGTAATATCTATATAGTGATCATAACTTTGGTCCTTACTGCTGCCAGTACCCTCTTCTTGGCCAAAAAGAGTTGTATTACCCAATGTGTAATCATCAGTCATTTTTCCAGAATCTTGCAACTTCTTTTTCTAGTTTAACTCTCTCTCATAAGTGAGGAGTATCCCATGAAGTTGTGTCAATGACATTTCTTTAAAACCAACAGATTTTCGCGTTACCTAAGCTACCGTCTCCCACTTATCTGGTAACGATATAAGGAAACGACTATTGACAGTCGAATTAGGAAAAACCACGTCAACCAGTCTAAGTTCACTGATGAGACAACTGTAACGTTCAAATTGTTATGTTAGAGACTCTCTTTTCAAGTGACAAAACGTTTCATACTGCTGATTTAGAACTTCTCTATTACTTTCTATCACTTCCTCAGTCCCACCGAATTGCTCCTTTAGTGCATCCCATAACTCCTTTGTACTATGGCAATGGGGTAGACCAGCATAAATTTCATTGGGTAAGGCCGAAGCAACTATACTAAATGCCTTAGCATCCAATTCAATTTTCTGGAAATCCTGCTTCGAAAAGTTTTCAGAATTTTTTGGCACCTGTTTGGTTGGATCTTCTGTGCTTGGAACCATTGGAATGTGAGGTCCATATGCAACAGATCTCCAGTAACCAGTGTTTTGCTGGGCAAGGATATGACCCATCCGTGTTGCCAAATGAAATATTCATTTCTTTTGAGCATCGGCGGTTTGAACAAGGAACCAGAATTGGCATCCTGTGTGTTTTGAGACATTTTTAGTTGATTTTTTTTTTCAGATTTTGGTTTTTAAAAACTTTGAACGTAGTAAACACTCTGAATATCAAACAAAAACAACCAAACTGATTAGCAAGAGAGCTGATCTGTTCGAACCAAATCGATTGTTAGATCGAATTTGATGAATCAAGCTTTGATACCAATTGTTAGGATCTGAGTTTGAAATACTTGTAGTTTTTGTTTCAAAAATGGAAAATGATTGAATTAAAAGAGATTTGCAGCGGAATAAGATGGAAAATTTTTACTACAAGCAATGGTCGTTTGTTTTCATCATCATGCTTTTAAGTTTATTAACTTGCATGTGATTCACAAACTCCCCCTAAGCCTTTGCAATTACAGTTTGGTAATGAGAAAATGCAAAGAAGATGATATGCGAAAGTTGATCTTTTAATAGACAAGTTTAAAGGTTACAAGAGTTGCCTATTTATACTAAACTATCTAACCTCTGAGCATCTTTGATGACGTCAGGGTTGATAGTGACATGAAACAATATGTATATTATAAATAGTATAAAAAGTGGTTGTGAGTGGAGGAGAGAGAAAATGTTACTGTTCATCTGTATATTTGGGGGGACACTGTTCACCCCCTATAGGTTTTTAATATATATTGAAAGTGGTTGTGAGTGAAGGAGAGAGAAAATGTATGATAAAGGTATAAAATATTATTTAATTGAAGAGGAGAGAGAAAAAGTATTTGTTTTTAGTGGAAGTATATTGATATAGGAATTGTTTTTTAGTGGAATGTATGTATATTTTTAAAGAGCTGGATGTGAATGCTCTAAATACATAAAATTAGGGGGTATAAATATGAAATACATGAACTAAAGGTATAAAAGTTAGAAAATATGAACGGTTCGGTTCACTTAATTTTGGTTAAATAAGGGTACAAAAAAATCGATAACCGTTTTTGGTTAATTCGTGTTTCGGTTAATCAGTTTTCAATTAATTCAGTTTTTAGTTGATTTTGGTTATTACTCACTCTTAGACACTGTTAAGCTCGCAACATATAATTTTTTTTAATTACAAAACTATACCAATTCTATACTCAAATTAAAGAGAATATAATACTCGTTTATATGGTGTAATTTAAAAAATATATACTAGCGTACAAAAAATGTCATGACCGTTTAAAAATTGTGGAGGGGAGTTAGTTTTTTATAAAGTGATAAAGTGTAACTAGTAACTAATTATCTATGATTTTGTTAAATATGAGTGATTAAAGTGCAACTAAATGAAAGGAACAAATTGACCGTATTTAATCACGTGACATTCTGTAGCTATTAAACATTCTGGGATAATGACTAAGTACGCTAGGCTTTAATCACCTGTACACTAAGGCATCATCTATTTTACATTTTAATTCACATATCAATACTGACTAAGACAACTATCAAAACATTGTCAAAAATGAGTAGGTCCTCATGGTACTTTTGAATTTTTTTTAATATATTATAGTTTATAAGATATGGTAAGAATACGCAAAAGAATTATAAGTTTGTAGTGGTCGGGTAAAAGTATAATTAATTACTCATAATTATGTTAAAACTTAGGGATTTAAATGTAATAAGATGAGGGATAAAATATAACTATTGCTTAAAAGACCAATTTACCCTCATTTTAGAGGTGTATTTATAAATTAAGAGGGAAAAAGTTTTATTTTTTTGGGTATCTTAATATGCCCTCCTCCATGCATTATAATGTTGTATAGATAGATTGATTTAGAAAATGTTTCACATAACTTTTACTTTGTTAAGCTGGTGGTAATGGTAATTAAATATTCTTTTACGGTGGTAATATCAAATAAAAAGTTAATATTTCCTAAGTATGATAGAAGGAATTTTACCATTTCATTTTTTCAAATCAATGGTTAATATGAAAATATAGGAAAAAAGAGGAGTGTAAGAGCATTCACATCCATTCCATCATATTTTTACCATATATTACCATAAAAAACACTACATGTTCTCTCTCTGTTTCAATTAAATAATATTTTTTTATAATTTTATCACTACCTTTTCTCTTTCCTCCACTCACAATCACTTTCAAAATATATTAAAAATTACAGGGGGTTAACAGTTTCCCCTGAATATAGAGATGAATAGTAACATTTTTCTCCTCCACCCACAACCACTTTTTATACTCTTTATATTATAAAAACTCCACTTACACGATGTGGTGGAATGGATGTTAATGCTCTAAGGATATTTTTGGAAAATCCTATTTATTGATTTTTTGTCTTCACATGCAAGACAGATGCATATTTGTTAGGATCTCAGTTTGATTTACTAGTAGTTTTTGTTTCAAAAATGGAATTATGATTGAGTTGTAAAGTAAATGAAGTGGAATAAGATGGAAAACTTTTACTACAAGTAAAGGTCATTTGTTTTCATCATCATCATGCTTTCAAGTTGATAAACTTTGCATGTGATTCACAAACTCCCCCTCAGTCAATTACAACAGTTTGATAGTATAGAAAACTCAGAGAAGATAATCGATGAATGATCTTTTTGATAGATAATCGGTGTGCATCTTTTGATGACGTCAGGGTTGATAGTGACATTTAACAAACAATTAACTAACTCAAACACTGATCACTAACATATGATAGTGCAAAGCACTGTTACATTGATTATTTAACTAATATAAGTAAAACTCTGATGACCATCCTCTGCTTCTCTTCTTCTGGCAGACCTTTGGCAATATTGTTGTGACAGATGATGTAAAGGTAGCAGATTTTAGGAAGACAGAGTTTAAGTGACCGTGGTTGTAAACTCTGATAGAAGGACCAAATCGCGGATAGTGTATTTGGCTTTATATCATCTGGTCCTTTGTATAGGGTTCAATCCCAACAATCTCCCCCTGGAACAGATGATGCCAAAACACTTATTTATTCTTGGTCTTTATTCCTCAACAGAAATTCTCTGATTTGTCCTTTAAATTTCAATTCAATGTTCAGAGATACTTCATCATCATCATCCTTTTCGAGTACTAGATCCATAAATTCTCGGAGGTCTTCTGCACACAGCTCATATGCATCCTCCATTCTCATCTTGGTAGCATCGCCATTAGACTTGAGCAAAGTCAATTCGTGGGAGTTTTTGTCAACTTTCCACTTTAGAATTTTTGGGTCTGATGGCTTTCTAGGATGGCTTTTTCTTGTTGAGGTTGGTGGAGTTGATTGATGAGCCAATTATGAAAGATCTTCTGCAAGCTTTTTACTGGCTTCATCAGTGTGGTAATCAATCATGCACTGGATTCCTTTTTTGATGTGTTCATACACTCTTTTGTCTTCTTCAGCCATCTCCTCTTGCCTTTTTAATTGATTTAAGGCAAGTGTGGAAGGGGCAGATGTTGAGACAGACTTTTTAGAGTGTTGAGCTTTATGAACTACATCCTCTGATGAATAATCAGGTTTAGGAGGCATGTTTGGATCTTTCTTCCTTCTTTCTTCCAACTTTTTGTAAGTTTCAAGCACTCTTATCTCTCCCCATCTAGTCACTTGATTTCTTGATCCATAATTGTTCTGTATCAATTCTTCCTTCATTCTTTTGAGCTTCAAAGCTTTGTCAGGTAGATTTTTCTTGTATTTCTTCCAGTCTGGAGGAGTTGGCTTTTTGTCACTGTGATATCCCGGGTTTTTCGGATAACTTACACGTGATAATTGTCGAATAATATATAGGCTAAGTATGCATGAATTAAATACGTATTGTGTGTTGTGTGGATTTCTAGTTATATATGTATGTATAATAAATATGTATACGAACCGAACCGAGATCAAACCTTAAACCCAAACATATCTCGGCTACAAGATCAAGCCGCAAACCCTTTGTGAACAACTCAAATCATTCTCGGTCGATATCAAGCCCAAGACCGCAAATATATTTTGTTCAAAACCAAACCAAAGCAGCCCAAACATGTTCGGCCAAAAGATCAAACCAAAACCTTAAATTAAAGCTACTCGGTCAAGACCAAACCAAACGTTTAAGGTGGTGTAGCGGATTGTGGCTCGTTTGTTGTTTGAGTTGGCCGCGAGATCACATCCGAACCAAACTAACTTACCCAACTTCCTCGGCCACAATACCTATCCCAAATCGAAATCCTTATCTCTTGCGCCTATATCTACAAAACTTATGCATGCTTCCTTCTAAAACACAAACTCTAAACCGCCTTCTCTTGCTCCATAAATCGCGAACAGCTTTCTTTTCTTTTCTTTCGGTCGCAGCAAACATCAGCCGAAGCCATCATCATCTTGGTCGCGAGATTAGTCTTGGCTCACCTCTAGTCGATCAAACAGCCTACTTTATCAACACCCTTTCGGTCGTGGATCAGCCTTACTCTTTTCTTTCTCTCGGCCGCAGCAAGCAGCAGCCGAGTCGCACTTGTCCACATCTCGGCTTGTTGACTAGTTATTCAAGGTTAGGACCATACTTGATTATAAGATCATGTTTCGGCTAATTATATGTATGCTTGAATGTTTAAGATGTTTCGGATTAATTATATGTTTGAATGATTAGATTGTATGGTTTTCGGATTATGGGTATGTTTGAATGCCTAGTTGTTTCGGGTTCTATGTGTTGGATAAGTAATAGGCTGTTGTGATCATGTGCTTGTGAATAATTGTTTGCGGAAACCCTAAGTGTTTGAATGAATTGATTATATTGTCTTCGGATCATGTATGCTTGCAAGTAATCGGCTGAATTGGTTATAAACATAATGATATTCGGATCTCATGAGGTTGCAAGTGTGTTTTGTTATAATAACTAGAAGTTATTGAGTAGGGTTTGCATGGATAGATTATTAGTATTAATCTATGATTAAAAATCGAATCTTGATCGCCTTGGCTAATAACATGAACGAGTTATACGAACTTATTATAAGGAGATGCTGAAACAGGATGCCGATTAAAAGAAACAGCCGACTTCATCAGGCTGTAACTTGGTCGTTAGTTGTCGAAAAACGGATTTTCTGATGTCTAGAACGTAGAGATTTGAATAAGGAATCTAAAGGCGCTGGATTCATAATTTTCTGAAATCGTTTGATATTTTTAAAGGGCTAAACAAGTTCAATAGGTAAAGCTGTTAAAATTCTGGAATTTTGTTGGTTGTTTATCAAACTAGATTTTAAAATCAGTAGAGAGTTGAGTCATGATTTTTGTACAGCAACTAGGTATAGAAATTTCCGGGCAACTCCAACTGGAATTTTGTTAATCGGACGATCAGTGATTTTTAAATAAATTCTTCCGTGGACTGCAGTCAGAAAGCGGTAAATCTGACCGCAGCTTAGTGAATTAATATTTATGGTTAATTGGTAAAGATTTAGGACTTGAGAAAATTATATAAATTTCTATGGTATAAATGTCACCTACTGTAAAATATGGGAATTTTTAGAATGCTGGAACTATTTTATAAAAATCCTAGAAAACAGCTGAATAATTGAGTGTTAAGCAGAAAGTTGTTAACTTGTGATTTTATGCATTAAAGTGTTGCTTGGATTTGGAATGTGTTCATGATAAGTTGTTTAATCACTATGATTATATGAGAATACTTGCATGCATGTTTGAGTGTTAGATATGTTGTTTGTGTGTATCAGTTGGTGAGTAAATTGCGTGTGGAATTTGTATTGGTGTGATTACACACTGACGTGGAATTAATTGGTTGTTAGGACGCAACTAGCGGTCCCATCTCTTATAACATCTTTGCCACACTAACCGAGCTAATAAAGGTGAGTTCACGGCCCCTAACTTTATACGGTTTTTAAACAACAGGGGGAGAAACATGTATACACTCTCAAACTCAAACTCTTTACGTTATACGAATGTAACGTCACATAACGATACGGTAACTAAGTTAATGTTAATGTAATGTTATGGTCACTATGCAGCTTTATCACTTAAGTCCTCGACAATCTCCTCGGATCGTTAGTATTTGGGTTAAGTAGCGGGGGAATTATAAGTAGTACTACTGGGTCTGACGAGCCCCATCCGAGCTAGTCGCGCTAGCCGACCGGGTATGGTCAACGGATGTATGATTGGCCTAACACCGCCATGGTCATGTGATAGGCCTGGCAAAACGGAGGCACACAGTCAGCTTCGATTGCGAACACTTAGTGACATGACTTTAGGCTAGCTACCTATATACATTAATATTGAACTTAATTACGGAACAACTTAATATTCCGGGTTTGGAATATTGGAACATCAACTTATTATCCCGGGTTGGGGATAATGGAAACACAACTTAATATTCCGGTTTGGGAATATTGGAAGCAACAGCTTATTATTCCGGGTTTGGAATAATGGAACTGATATGTTATCCCGGGTTGGGGATAACGGAGTAACAAACTAAAACCGAACAACAAATTTATGAAAACCTGTGAACTCACTCATCTTTAATGTTGACACTTGTTTCTTTACATGTTTCTCAGGACGCTAGGAGCTCTAGGTGCACGCACATGCATTGAACAAGACATCATTATCGAGTCTCATTTATTAATATTGTTTTGGGATTTTTCCTTTGTTTTGGCGTTTGTGTTGGCGCCCGCATCATTACTTATTATTGCTTCCGCTCAAACTTTAAAAACTGATACTTATGCTAAATATTGGTAATCTAAAATTTACAACAAATGATTTTGGAAAACGTATTATCAAATCATGTAGAGTCGTTCGATGTACTAGTGTCTTAGATTCTGGTTTGTTCACACGTCTCGCGGTAGAACTCCGCAAGTGGAAATTGAGGGTGTGACAGATTGGTATCAGAGCCACTAGCTATAGAGAACCAGGTTTGCATTAGAAGTAGACCTAAACTATAGCTGATATCACGACACTAGACTTAGTTTGGCACCGAATTATTATATCTTGTTATGCAATATGCTACAAACATGTTTGGTAGGTTATACCTTCATAATAAGAAATGAAACCAACTCATAACTAACTACACGACCTAACAGGCAATGTCATCATCCTCATCGTCATCATCGTCCGACAGACTTACGCCACCAAGAGCACCAGGAAAGGCACCAATGGTGGAACCCATACCACCTTATGGCGTGGAGACACGCTCAGCAGCAAGGAAAAGGCTCGCTCTGGGGGAGGAGTCGTCGTTGCGCCCAACTATTGCTGTACCGGTTGAACCGGTTAATCCTGTAGAAATAGGACTTGACATGCTTAGAATCCTGGTATATACACAACAAAAACAGTTAGAAAGAATGCAGGAAACCATCTTAGCACAAGGATGGATGATCCGACACCTTACGGGAAAGACCGACTCGCTCGAGGAAGATCATCGTACGAGTAAGATAGCTCGTAACACCATAGCCAGAGATCTGCGTGCTGAGCAGATAAGAGCTGGCTGGCTTGAGGACAGAGTCCTGGAAAATAGTTGGAACATTCAGGAACTGCAAAATCAAGCACTTGAACCAGCACCTGCCCCTCCAGTGCCGGTAGAGGAGGATCCAGAAGAGGATCCAGAGGAGGATCCTGAAGAGGATCCGGAGGAGGACCCAGCTGAGGAAGCTGGAAATGCCGCACAGGATGACGGCAACGACAGTGACTTAGGGGATGGAGACGTAGACGACTGACACGTCTCGTTTATATTATTTGTTTTCCTTCAGTTTATTATTTTCCACTTGTATTTAAACTTGAGACTTTATAGTGAATTCGTATGTTTGATTTGCACTTTGTAAGACGTTGAGATTTCAGTTAATCAAGTATTTCTTTTGACTATTTGACATATTGAGTTGACATAACTTAATAATTATTAAAGTACGAAGTAGGGTAACTCTATTGGGTATATAGACTTATCGGAGTGTGTTTATGTTGTGTTTCGAAGATCTAAATGGCGACTGGAAGACGTGGAAACCTTAACTTGACGCCCGAAGAGCTAGCTGCCATGATCCAGGAGCATGTGAACGCAGCATTAGCGGGTGTGCAGAACCAGCCGGCAGGTAACCATTATTAAGTTTTCGCGTGAAAATCTAATAGTGAGGTTAGTACAATTCCTTGCTGACTTCCTATTCTCTGTCAGCAGGAGGGGGCTTTAATCCCTATAAGATGTTCCTTGACGCAAAGCCAAGCAAGTTCTCGGGGGCGGAAGGACCCATTGGATTGGTCCGCTGGATCGAAAAGTCGGAATCTGTCTTTGAAATGTGCAACTGCTTAGAGGCCAACAAGGTCAAATACGCCGCCTCAACACTGGAAGAGGGGGCACTGACATGGTGGAATGCCCAAGTCCAAACACGTGGGCTGTTAGCTGCAAATGCAATGGCATGGACTGAGTTCAAGGCCCTGATTAAAGAGGAGTACTGTCCACGAGACAGAGTGCAACAGTTAGAGCAAGCTTTGTGGAACCACAAGATGGTGGGATCGGAAATTGAAGCTTACACTGCAAAACACCATGACTTGGTATTTCTGTGTCCTGATTTGGCAAACACGGTGGAGAAAAGACTCGAGTTCTATCTCGGGGGTCTGGTTCCGGAAATTCAGGGTATGGTGATGTCTAGTAACCCTGTAACAGAACATCAAGCTATCTGATTGGCTCACAAACTCACCGATAAAGCGGTGGAACAGAAGAAACTGCCAGCACGGGGTACCACTGAAGTTGCCTCAGATAACAAAAGAAAGTTTGAAGACTCCACCATTCGACAGTCTTCGTCATCACATCCACAGCAAGGGAACCAGAAACGGTTCAATCACTACCATAACCACCGGGGTCATCAAAATCGTTCCAACAACAACAACAGCAACTACAACAATAACTACAACAACAACAACAACCAGAATGCAGGCGGTTATGTAGGTCGAAAGCCGCAGTGCAACCGCTGTAATCTCCATCATAACGGCCCTTGTGCCGGAATTCGCTGCCAAAGATGTGGCAAGATGGGACATGCGGCAAAGGATTGTCGTGGGGAAATCATGTCCCGACAAAATCAGAATCAGCCTCAAGGTCAGCAGCAGGGTATAAACCGGGGATGCTATCAGTGTGGTAGCACCGCTCATTTCAGAAAAGACTGCCCACAGTTGCGCAACAACAACAATAATGGTGGAAACAACCACAACCACAACAACCACAACAATAATGGGAACGGTGGCACAGGAGGTGCCAAAGGTCGCGCATTTACATTGGGCCGCGGAGAGGCCAGAAACGACACGAACGTGGTCACCGGTAAGTTTCCCCTAAATGAACATTTTGCTTCTGTGCTTTTTGATACGGGTGCGGATAGGAGCTTTATATCTGAGCCTTTTAGGAAGAACCTAAAACTCACGCTTAAACCATTAGAGACCCCTTATGTGATAGAATTAGCCAATGGTAAATCAGTAAATGTGACCCAAATCGTATTCGGCTGTCAACTCAAACTCGCGGGCCACACTTTTACCATCGATCTGATGACAACTACCCTAGGTAGTTTTGACGTGGTAGTCGGAATGGACTGGCTATCCGACGTCCGGGCCGAAGTTCTCTGCTTCGAAAAGTCTATCCGTATTCCACTCACGAACGACGAAATCCTGACGGTACAAGGCGACAAGGCAAGCGCCGTCACCAACATCATCTCATACATGCAAGCGCAGAAGTATATTCGGAAAAAGAATTCCTTCGCTTTACTCGCACTAATTACCGAACAGCCTAAGGACGAGAAACGTATAGAAGACTTCCCTGTCGTCCGTGATTTTTCCGATGTATTCCCAGAAGAACTACCTGGTCTTCCACCACATCGACAATTGGAGTTTGAAATCGAATTGGCAAGCAATGCAACTCCCATCACCAAAGCTCCATACCGCCTAGCTCCAGCCGAGCTGCAGGAGCTGTCTACCCAACTTCAAGAGCTGCTAGAAAAAGGATTTAGCCGACCAAGCGTTTCGCCATGGGGAGCTCCAGTCCTGTTTGTCAGGAAGAAGGACGGGACTTTCCGCATGTGCATCGACTATAGGGAACTCAACAAGGTTACAGTCAAGAACCTATACCCGTTACCTCGCATCGACGATCTATTCGACCAACTGCAAGGGTCAAGTTACTACTCTAAGATTGATTTACGGTCTGGTTATCATCAGCTACGCGTCAGAGAGGAGGATGTCGCTAAGACAGCATTTCGCACTCGGTATGGCCATTACGAGTTCTTGGTCATGCTATTCGGTCTCACTAATGCACCTGCGGTATTCATGGACCTTATGAACCGCGTGTGTAAACCATACCTCGACAAATTTGTCATTGTGTTCATCGACGACATACTCATCTACTCCAAAAGTAAAGAAGAGCATGCTGAGCATCTACGATTACTGCTAGGATTACTTCAACAGGAAAAGCTATACGCCAAGCTCTCGAAGTGTGATTTCTGGATCCGAGAAGTTCAGTTTCTCAGGCACGTCGTGAATGAAAAGGGTATTCACGTAGACCCTGCCAAGATTGAAGCCATCAAAAACTGGGAAGCACCTAAGACACCGACGGAAATCCGCCAATTTTTAGGATTGGCTGGTTACTACAGACGCTTCATCGAGGGGTTTTCAAAGATTGCACAACCGCTTACTACCCTCACCCAGAAAGGTATCAAGTATAATTGGGGTGACAAGCAAGAAGCAGCATTTCAACTGCTGAAGCAGAAACTTTGCAGTGCACCCATTCTGTCCTTGCCGGAAGGGACAGATGACTTTGTAGTGTATTGTGATGCTTCCATTCAGGGATTGGGATGCGTACTCATGCAACGCGATAAGGTCATCGCGTATGCGTCGCGACAGCTGAAAGTTCACGAGAAGAACTACACGACGCATGACCTAGAATTGGGAGCAGTAGTGTTTGCACTTAAGATTTGGAGACACTACCTTTATGGAACGAAGTGCACAATCTTCACTGACCACAAAAGCCTCCAGCACATCTTTGATCAGAAGGAGTTGAACATGCGACAGCGTCGCTGGGTCGAACTCTTGAACGATTATGAGTGTGCCATTCGGTATCACCCGGGTAAAGCTAACGTGGTAGCCGATGCCCTCAGCAGGAAGGAACACTTGAAACCTCGTCGCGTACGAGCACTACGACTCACTATTCATTCGGGGCTACCCGATCAAATACGCGACGCCCAGTTAGAAGCAGTTAAGGAGGAAAACATCAAAGCCGAATCAGTGGGAAAAATGGAACGCGATTGGGAGGTAAAGCCCAATGGAGCCCGGTATTTCATGAATCGCATATGGGTACCTCTCTACGGAAACCTTAGAGAGCTAGTCATGGATGAAGCTCACAAATCTCGATACTCTGTCCATCCGGGTTCGGATAAGATGTATCAAGACCTTAAAACTGCGTATTGGTGGCCCAACATGAAAGCCGATATAGCCACCTACGTGGGTAAATGTTTGACTTGTGCAAAAATCAAGGTGGAGTATCAAAAGCCATCGGGGCTACTCCAACAACCTGAGATCCCAGTGTGGAAGTGGGATCAGATCTCAATGGATTTCATCACTAAACTTCCGCGAACCTTGGGTGGTTGCGACACCATCTGGGTGATTGTGGATCGTTTAACTAAGTCCGCACACTTCCTAGCTATCAAAGAAACGGATAAGATGGAGAAGTTGACTCGCATCTACATTAAGGAAGTAGTTTCTCGGCACGGAGTGCCAACGTCCATCATCTCAGATAGAGATGCTCGTTTCACGTCAAACTTCTGGCAGTCACTCCAGAAAGCGTTGGGAACACGCTTGGATATGAGCACAACTTATCACCCTCAGACTGATGGTCAAAGCGAAAGGACCATACAAACCTTGGAAGACATGCTTAGGGCATGCGTAGTGGACTTCGGAAATAATTGGGAAATTCACCTGCCCCTAGTGGAATTCTCATATAACAACAGCTATCACACGAGTATTTCGGCAGCACCGTTTGAAGCATTATACGGTCGTAAATGTAGATCACCGGTCTGCTGGGCGGAAGTCGGTGACAGTCAACTCACAGGCCCAGAGTTAATACTTGAGGCCACTGAAAAGATTGTACAAATCAGAAATCGCATGGCGGCGGCACGAGATCGACAGAAAAGCTACGCTGATCAACGACGCAAACCGCTCGAATTCCAAGTAGGCAATCGCGTCCTACTAAAGGTGTCACCCTGGAAGGGTGTAATCCGCTTCGGAAAACGGGGCAAACTTAACCCACGGTACGTAGGCCCGTTTGTAATCTTGAAACGAATTGGACCCGTAGCATACCAATTAGACCTTCCGACCGAACTCAGTGGAGTTCACAACGTATTTCACGTGTCATATCTGAAGAAGTGTCTATCAGAAGAAACTTTAGTTATTCCATTGGACGAGATCCAAGTGGATGAACAACTACACTTCGTAGAAAAGCCTATTGAGATCATGGATCGTGAGGTCAAGACTCGAAGGCACAGCAAGATTCCAATCGTTAAAGTTCGTTGGGACTCTAAGCGTGGACCGGAGTTCACGTGGGAAAGAGAGGATCAAATGAAAAGCAAATACCCACACCTCTTCACAACTGAGCAGCAAACTAACGATACCAGTAACTAAATTTTCGGGACGAAAATTCTTTCAACAAGGGGATGATGTGACAACCTGGAAATTTCTCATACTTTCGTGTACTATTATGGACTTCTCATACTTTCGTGTACTATTATTGACTAAATTCATGTGCATGGCACTTGGAAATCTTTGTGTATGACACTTGGGAACTTCTTGTAACGTTGCTTACCATCATAAACGAATTAACTCTTTGTGCGTGGCACTCTGAACATGTATGCTACATGCTAAACCGCGTTTACTCAATTTTCGGGACGAAAATTCTTTCAACATGGGGATAATGTGATATCCCGGGTTTTTCGGATAACTTACACGTGATAATTGTCGAATAATATATAGGCTAAGTATGCATGAATTAAATACGTATTGTGTGTTGTGTGGATTTCTAGTTATATATGTATGTATAATAAATATGTATACGAACGGAACCGAGATCAAACCTTAAACCCAAACTTATCTCGGCTACAAGATCAAGCCGCAAACCCTTTGTGAACAACTCAAATCATTCTCGGTCGATATCAAGCCCAAGACCGCAAATATATTTTGTTCAAAACCAAACCAAAGCAGCCCAAACATGTTCGGCCAAAAGATCAAACCAAAACCTTAAATTAAAGCTACTCGGTCAAGACCAAACCAAACGTTTAAGGTGGTGTAGCGGATTGTGGCTCGTTTGTTGTTTGAGTTGGCCGCGAGATCACATCCGAACCAAACTAACTTACCCAACTTCCTCGGCCACAATACCTATCCCAAATCGAAATCCTTATCTCTTGCGCCTATATCTACAAAACTTATGCATGCTTCCTTCTAAAACACAAACTCTAAACCGCCTTCTCTTGCTCCATAAATCGCGAACAGCTTTCTTTTCTTTTCTTTCGGTCGCAGCAAACATCAGCCGAAGCCATCATCATCTTGGTCGCGAGATTAGTCTTGGCTCACCTCTAGTCGATCAAACAGCCTACTTTATCAACACCCTTTCGGTCGCGGATCAGCCTTACTCTTTTCTTTCTCTCGGCCGCAGCAAGCAGCAGCCGAGTCGCACTTGTCCACATCTCGGCTTGTTGACTAGTTATTCAAGGTTAGGACCATACTTGATTATAAGATCATGTTTCGGCTAATTATATGTATGCTTGAATGTTTAAGATGTTTCGGATTAATTATATGTTTGAATGATTAGATTGTATGGTTTTCGGATTATGGGTATGTTTGAATGCCTAGTTGTTTCGGGTTCTATGTGTTGGATAAGTAATAGGCTGTTGTGATCATGTGCTTGTGAATAATTGTTTGCGGAAACCCTAAGTGTTTGAATGAATTGATTATATTGTCTTCGGATCATGTATGCTTGCAAGTAATCGGCTGAATTGGTTATAAACATAATGATATTCGGATCTCATGAGGTTGCAAGGGGTGTTTTGTTATAATAACTAGAAGTTATTGAGTAGGGTTTGCATGGATAGATTATTAGTATTAATCTATGATTAAAAATCGAATCTTGATCGCCTTGGCTAATAACATGAACGAGTTATACGAACTTATTATAAGGAGATGCTGAAACAGGATGCCGATTAAAAGAAACAGCCGACTTCATCAGGCTGTAACTTGGTCGTTAGTTGTCGAAAAACGGATTTTCTGATGTCTAGAACGTAGAGATTTGAATAAGGAATCCAAAGGCGCTGGATTCATAATTTTCTGAAATCGTTTGATATTTTTAAAGGGCTAAACAAGTTCAGTAGGTAAAGCTGTTAAAATTCTGGAATTTTGTTGGTTGTTTATCAAACTAGATTTTAAAATCAGTAGAGAGTTGAGTCATGATTTTTGTACAGCAACTAGGTATAGAAATTTCCGGGCAACTCCAACTGGAATTTTGTTAATCGGACGATCAGTGATTTTTAAATAAATTCTTCCGTGGACTGCAGTCAGAAAGCGGTAAATCTGACCGCAGCTTAGTGAATTAATATTTATGGTTAATTGGTAAAGATTTAGGACTTGAGAAAATTATATAAATTTCTATGGTATAAATGTCACCTACTGTAAAAATATGGGAATTTTTAGAATGCTGGAACTATTTTATAAAAATCCTAGAAAACAGCTGAATAATTGAGTGTTAAGCAGAAAGTTGTTAACTTGTGATTTTATGCATTAAAGTGTTGCTTGGATTTGGAATGTGTTCATGATAAGTTGTTTAATCACTATGATTATATGAGAATACTTGCATGCATGTTTGAGTGTTAGATATGTTGTTTGTGTGTATCACTTGGTGAGTAAATTGCGTGTGGAATTTGTATTGGTGTGATTACACACTGACGTGGAATTAATTGGTTGTTAGGACGCAACTAGCGGTCCCATCTCTTATAACATCTTTGCCACACTAACCGAGCTAATAAAGGTGAGTTCACGGCCCCTAACTTTATACGGTTTTTAAACAACAGGGGGAGAAACATGTATACACTCTCAAACTCAAACTCTTTACGTTATACGAATGTAACGTCACATAACGATACGGTAACTAAGTTAATGTTAATGTAATGTTATGGTCACTATGCAGCTTTATCACTTAAGTCCTCGACAATCTCCTCGGATCGTTAGTATTTGGGTTAAGTAGCGGGGGAATTATAAGTAGTACTACTGGGTCTGACGAGCCCCATCCGAGCTAGTCGCGCTAGCCGACCGGGTATGGTCAACGGATGTATGATTGGCCTAACACCGCCATGGTCATGTGATAGGCCTGGCAAAACGGAGGCACACAGTCAGCTTCGATCGCGAACACTTAGTGACATGACTTTAGGCTAGCTACCTATATACATTAATATTGAACTTAATTACGGAACAACTTAATATTCCGGGTTTGGAATATTGGAACATCAACTTATTATCCCGGGTTGGGGATAATGGAAACACAACTTAATATTCCGGTTTGGGAATATTGGAAGCAACAACTTATTATTCCGGGTTTGGAATAATGGAACTGATATGTTATCCCGGGTTGGGGATAACGGAGTAACAAACTAAAACCGAACAACAAATTTATGAAAACCTGTGAACTCACTCATCTTTAATGTTGACACTTGTTTCTTTACATGTTTCTCAGGACGCTAGGAGCTCTAGGTGCACGCACATGCATTGAACAAGACATCATTATCGAGTCTCATTTATTAATATTGTTTTGGGATTTTTCCTTTGTTTTGGCGTTTGTGTTGGCGCCCGCATCATTACTTATTATTGCTTCCGCTCAAACTTTAAAAACTGATACTTATGCTAAATATTGGTAATCTAAAATTTACAACAAATGATTTTGGAAAACGTATTATCAAATCATGTAGAGTCGTTCGATGTACTAGTGTCTTAGATTCTGGTTTGTTCACACGTCTCGCGGTAGAACTCCGCAAGTGGAAATTGAGGGTGTGACAGTCACACCCCAATTCCACGTGTAACCCGGTGGGCCCGGTGGGGAATATCGTGATGCAAATTGATATCATCATTACCAAACAATACAAAATAACACAGCGGAAGTCTGGATAATTACTATTACAAACATTTGAATGCTCAAAGTTCAAAATAAATACAACGCTTGTAATTAGATCCACAGGCGGATCGAAATGTGAATACAAAGGATGTTTAATAGACTAGTGCCTTCTAAGCAAAGGATTTAAAAATTTCCTCTTAAGCTCGCCAAGCACTTCCAGCCTATTTACGTACATTCGTCACCTGCGCTTAGTCTTTTGAAAATACGCCAGATAAATCTGGTAAATACAATTAACCGACTCATTTTGAAAATATTTAGTGTACACAATGGTACTTTTGTTTAATAAATAACTTGGGATAAATTACATTCATGTTATCAGCTTTACATGCTAATAAACATTTAGAGCCCGAAAACTATGTCGGGAACATGATTAATCGACACACCACTTTAATACCTTTGATAGGTACACCCCTAATGGGTTATAGTTTATTTTAGCATCTGTCGGGCGTATGCCTACACCCCGTGCTTAGGTCGTGGCCATTTGCAATTAAATGAGCTGTGGATATCCAGGACATGGTCGTTTTAACCCCCAAATGTTTAAGATTAAGCAATACAAATTAAAATGGATTACTTGAATTCCCGACTCATTGGTCTTTGATCCCATATCTAACCATGCGGCATTAATATACCGTATCCCAAGCCCGTATAAGGGAAATAAGTTAAAAGTATTGATCTGGCTAGCAAATATCTTTAAATTAAGAAAATAAGCAAAGCACAGTCGTATTCAAAATAACTAGCTCGGGAACGATCTAATGGAAGTCTCTAGTTTGGAATGGATGGTATTATTAACCGATTAGATAGCTAGCGGGTCTTAATTTAGTTATTTACTTAGACCGGCTAACTTAAAATAAAAATAACAGCACGATGCGCTGATTAAGCGATGACCGGATTAGAATGTATTTTGAACCCGACAAGTACTAGGACTTGTAAATATGGGTTAACATTTCACATTTTGGAATTTAGAAATGAAATGACATGGTTAAACCCGTTTCGGTTAAATTACGTAAACTAGTTACGTAGGCCGAACCGTACGCATATAAGGGAAACCGGGTGACCGGGTGAGTCCTGAGCAAGTTCCATATGCCATTATATTTAAAATTTGTTGTAACATCAGTAAGTTATCAACATATTGGCCAGTTATGGTTTTTAAATCAAACTACGCCTTAAAAGGGCAATTTGGTCATTTTACGCTTTTTAAAGAGGTTTGCAATTAAACTGATGTCAAGACCATAAACATTCTGCAAAAACATGTATTTTATGATGTTATATCAGTAAGATATCAAATATATGTGTGGTTGATAGTTTTGAATTAAACTATGTCACGTAAGGGCATTTTAGTCATTTCACACATAGCTTTGATATCATATTTGGGATACTGAGTTCTGGACTTGTTCCTACTGTAATAATATTCAAAATAAGTTTAGAATTCATTAGGTAATAAGTCTCGGTCCTTAAATATGGTTTTAAACCGTTCTATGCGCCGAAACGGCGTTAAATGCGCTAAATGACGATTTAAATGAAGTTTAAAGAAATCTGAGATTATGCTTAAGTTTATACACCCAAAATATGTTATTTAATATAATATAATAGTAGGTAAAAAATTTGGATGTCAAAAGTGTTGTTAAAACCATTTTATGCGCCGTAAGGGCGTTATCGTCATTTATCGACATTATACAAGGACTTGTAGGTAAACTCAGTTTATGTAGGACCGATCCTCGATGTTATGGAACCTAAATTTGATATCTAACGTCCATAATAGCGGAAATATTACGTCGTGTTTACCAATAGACAAGAATTAATCAGTTTAACATCAGTTTTATTGATCAAACGCCAAGAGTACAAACTGACAGAGCTTCGCCTTCAAAATGTCAAAGTTATAAATGAATGAGGCAAGCTAGGTATTTATGGAGTTTCAAGTTCACTCATAGGGGTTATAAGTTCGGGCGAACTTACCTTAGCAAGTTCGGCCGAACTTGACATCTCAAGCATAACATGGGCGAACTTGTCTCCATTTTACATAAATACTTCATACGACTAGCCTATTCAGCTCTATTCTATACAAACTCGATATAAGACTAAGACATATACATTATGCACCAATAGACTCCCCCTTGGATATCATCTTCGTCTTGTATCAGTCTTCAAAACTCTGTCTTCATAATATACTTTAACGCACACGAACGAAGAAGTTCTTAAACGGCTTCTTTCGTCGCTCTTGCTTAGGATCCGGCATCTGGTCTGTAGGAGGCACTTTGTTCATATGCTGAAACCTTTTAATACTTGCCTTCCTAGTTCTTTCATGAAAAGCTTCAAGACGCTTTTCCTCTTTTAGGAATTCAACTCTCTCTTGATCCCTCCACTTTGTCTGCCACATCTTCCCTGAATTAACTTCGCGCGCATAGCAAACATTCACCACTTTTTGATACTGCATCGCTTGTAACTTTTCACGTTCTTCAAATACAATCTTGCTATAGAACAAGGTTTTGATATCTTCTCTGGAATAGTTAACAAGCCACATTGGATCTAGAATCCTGATTGTCCTCCATAAACCCCTCATTCCCTGAAAACCAAGTATTTCAACTCGTTCCTTCGTGATATCCAACCGTTCTTCAAATTTCAATACAATAACTGCTTCACAAGTGGATGATCTATCTGCCACCACTTGAACAATGAATAGAAGTTCTGCTCAATCGGCGTCAATGGCATTTTTCTCATAGCCCTTGGTCGCTTCATTATCAATGTAATGTCTTTTTCCCCGTCTTTTTGTTAGTCTTGATTCGGCGACCTGGAATGAATGGTTTCCAATACCTGAATCCTTTCACCGCTTCGAACTTTATCAACTTCCATAACAACTGATCAATGAACTTCATCTGATATGTAACATTCACAGTCTGAACCAGCTCTTCCACATCCCAATATGGTAAGGTCTTGAAATCAGCAAGATACTTGAAGTATTGCACTCCAAATTCTCTTTTGATTGCATATACGTTAAGTTCCTTGAACCAACCCCAACTCAAGATATCTCCCAAAGAAACGTCTTTGTCTCTGGTAAAGAATGCTAGAGGACGTCGAAACTTACGTTCGCGCGACATCTCTTTAAACCAAGACTTTTTCGCTTGAGCTATTTCTTCTTTTGTCATAGGCTTTGGAACTTTTCCTTCTCTTAAAGATTCTTCAATCTTTTCTTTCAGCGTATCTTCGTCAAGTTGCTTGTACATCTCCTCGAACGTAGGAAAACTTTCAGAATTAGGACCGACGTACTTCGCAATTTGATCTGCTTCATCATCAGAAGACCAATGTTCCACAATCACTCTATTGTATTCATCAGCCTCAAATCTTCTAACATATTGATAACCATTCGGCTCGAAAGTGTTAACATTCAACACATCTTCTTCAAAATCAAACTCTAGATCTGCAGCATCGACTTCAACTAATTTTGCAAGATCTTCCTTAGTATAGTTATGCACATACTCACCTTCCTCCACGTTATGCTCTAACATCAACAATAAAGACTTAGAAGGCACTGCAACAACTGGCTTAACAAATCTTTCAACATTCAACAGATCAATATCATCAGATGGCCCTTTCTACCCTGACTCCCCCTCACTTTTATCATCCATTCTGTTTGATTCGTCATCCATAAGCGAAGAAAAATCAAACTCATCAGCAATCTTAGCTTCAGTAATCTTTATTCCAACACCACCTTGATCATCATCGTCATCATCAGCCACATTCCAATCTTCGTATTCTGAATCATCTTTCTCTTCATCATCTTTATCCTCCTTTTCTGCTTCTTCATCATCCTTATCTTCAGAAGCAACTATAGAATCAGAAGACTTGACAGATTCGTCAACCTTTGGAATATCGGACTCAGAAACAATAACCACATCATCAGACTTCTCTGCAACTTCAGAAGAAGTAGGAGCTTCACCTTCAACCCCTTTTCCTTTGCCACTCGCAGCTAATTCTTTTTCTGATCGTTCTTTAGCTTCTTGAAGATCCAGACGATCGTATTCAGCAATGAAATCAATATTCAGAGCATTTGACAATACTTTCTGCATCCTAATGAATCTTCCATCATTTAGGGCTTGAATTGACTTTAGATCAACAATTTCTGTCTGCAGCTTCTCATTTGCATCTTGAAGACTCTCGACCAAAGCTTTAAAGAACTCTCGCTCATTTTCCAAAGCTTTCACTTTGTCATCCAGCAATTCCTTTTCAACTGTGCTTTGATTCATCTTTCTGATCAGCTCAGCTTTCTCAACTTCATTTTGTGCCACTTTGTCTTCCAAGATCTTAACACACTTTTCGAGTAAATCAATATTCGTTTCTGGAAAGAAATCATTTAGATCTTGAAGGCTTATCGGATCATTATGCATATCTCCAAATATATTTGCCCTTGGTGTAGATTTTGGAGTAGCTTCTTTAGGTGTAGACTTCTTTGGTGTAGTACTTTCAAGATTTGAAGTCGTTGGAGCAACCGGTGATTGAATAACAGGAACTTCTAATAAACCAGACACAGGAGGTTCTCGTGTAGCTCCTGGCCTTTCAGCTTCACTTGAAACAACAACAGGAGGTTCTTGTGTAGAAGGTTCTTGTGTGACTTCTTTCTCCTATACGCCAGAAGGTTCTTGTGTAACTTCTGCGCTTTTCAACTTCCCTCTGTATCTTTTACTTACAGCTTTTTGAACTTTCTTTGTTTTGTTTCTACTCTTTGTCTGAGGAGACCTTGTAGTCTTCTTTGAAATTTCTGTTGCTGAAGACTTTGTACGCTTAACCTTTTTCTTTGGTCTTTCCTCATCAGACTCTTTTTCTTGATTTGGATTGAAATCAGCATCCATTTCTTTCTCTTTTTCTGCTGCTATTTCTGTTGCTGTCTTTTCAGGTTCTTTCACTGGTTCTTCATCAGGATCATCATCATGTTCTGATGTAGCAGATATGGCATCATCTTGCATAGCTTTCTCAGTTTCTTGACTTTCAATAATAATTGTTGCGCTTGAACCTGCTTCGGCTTGAACGTTCTCTGGTTCATCTTCATCAACGAGCATAGTATCAATTTTCTTTGCAGCTCGTTTCTTCTTAAGCTTTTCAACCTCAGCTTTTAAGAACCATTCGCTTCGAATCTTTGGTTTGAAATCTTTGAACCATTCTTTGTTAGCATTAAGCTCTTTTTCATCATCACTGCTGTCTTTTCTCCATTTGTTTTCTACCGGTGCCACATAATTCTCATCTTTAATCGCCCTGAATACCGGTTTAGCAACAGGTGCTGAAGCTTGCTTTTGGAACTATAAGAGCTTCTTCACTGTTGTCTCATCAAGATGACTTAGATATAACACATCGTTCGGATCTCGTGCAATATTCGTGTACTTTTCATCTATCAGCATCTATACAAATCTCGGATATAAACATAGCCTCGAATCCTCCATATTCTTCGACATGTGTGGAAATACAAGCTTCGAATAGTTGAACGGCTTCTTCAGAATCAGAGCCGTTGCTATACAGGCCAAACAATCTTGTACATCATCAAGGCCCGCCTTTCGATGACTAAAAGTACGAATGATCGCATGCATGAGGAGCTTGTAGGGGTTGGGCACTTCCCCTTTCTTAAACGTAGGCTTGTTCACGCTTCCCTTGTAACCCATTCGAAAGAAACAACCTCTAACCATCTTCTCGTCCAAGAATATCGGATCATCTTTATCATCACTGAACTGTAGGATCCGTCGAATATCATCTTCAGTCACAGAGATCTTCTTTACCTCATTTCCAACTTGCACCGATGAATTAATCGTCTTCTGATCATCACTAAGACTCGCATTCATCCAGAAATGATATGTGTGACTTCTATACGGTACTGTGCGCTCCGTTATAGCTCGATGAATAGGGCTTTCTTTCAAGAACTTCAAAATACTCTCGTATTCCTTCAAAAATGGACATATCATCTTATCGAGTGTAATACAAGTGTTGTGCGACATAGAAAACTCTATTGC
Source organism: Scalesia atractyloides (assembly GCA_947069175.1). Classification (NCBI taxonomy): domain Eukaryota; kingdom Viridiplantae; phylum Streptophyta; class Magnoliopsida; order Asterales; family Asteraceae; genus Scalesia; species Scalesia atractyloides. The sequence continues at coordinate 43,447,738 of CAMTDV010000010.1, forward strand.
AATCATTCTCGCTGGTTCTTGAGCCTGAAAAACAACGCAAAACAATTAGCACGCTTATCGAGAAAAGATTTCAAAAATTTTCTAACACATTCATCAAGTTCGGGCGAACTTGAGAAGTGCTAAAACATTCTGTTGTTATCAAGTTCGCCCGAACATGTATCAACCACATGTTCAATATAACTTTTCTAAGTTCGCGCGAACTTATATCTTATCACATCATTCAACATGCCTAAGGAACCTAAATTTGATATCTAACGTCCATAATAGCGGAAATATTACGTCGTGTTTACCAATAGACAAGAATTAATCAGAATAACATCAGTTATATTGATCAAACATCAAGAGTACAAATTGACAGAGCTTCGCCTTCAAAATGCCAAAGTTCGGTCGAACGTGCTATTTTATCAATTTTAAAAAGATTTTTGATGCAAGTCCGGTCGAACTTGATAACAAGTTCGGCCGAACTTGTCATCTCCTTCATACCAAACCTGTTCAACATGACTACAATCATTTTAATCAAATTCAAGACAGTTCCAAGGTCGGTTTTAAGTGTTAATCATGATTTTAAGTTTGATTTGGTCATTAAATCCCTAGATCTAACCGATTTTAACATCTTAGATCTGAAATTTCAAATTCGAGTTCAAAATATGGTCCAATGTTCAAATCTATACCTCAGCCATTGTAGTTGGTGTGATAATCACCAAAAACAACTGAAATTTGGCAGAGTAACGGTATGAAATTGCCAAAATCACAAGATCGCGCTATTCGCTAACAAGTTCGCTCAGAAACTGATTGCAGGTAAATGAGTTCGGCCGAACTTGCTTAGGTATTTATACCTAGGTAAGTTCGGGCGAACTTTCAAAGCCCAAGATGTGAGCCCACTAGAAGTCCGGGCGAACTTGATGTTTTAACCAAGTCATCCATCAGTTGCAAGTTCGGTCGAACTTGATGGAATGTTAAACATGATTCTGTTTAGCAAGTTCGGCTGAACTTGCCAAACAACAAATTCAAACTATTTTCATTTTTTACAATTTAACCCTTGAACTTTCCAACCTTTACCAGTTAAGAAAATCCACTCAGTTGACCAAGTCCAAGCTAATGACCTTGGTTAACCGATTTGTCTGCCGAGTCGAAGTTAATGACCCCGGTTTGACCCGTTACGAACAAACTGTTGATATTTTCAAAATCAAAGTTTCAAATTAATGAACTTTTTATCGATTTGACTTTTCAGATTTTACAGATTAGCTCCCAGCCCGTTGTCAAAGAGATTCCCACCAGTTCTAGCATCTTACCAAACTTTGAAGACCCGTTCTCCAACATTGGTTTGCTGAAAACAATGAAGAAATAAAATCTTTTTGAATTTTTGTAAGTTTATGCTAAAACACACTGAAAATCTTTTTGGTTTTAATCTGTAAAGCTGATAAACTATTTACAGGACTATGTAAACTATGTACAAATATATTTACAGACATATTTTTGTAAATTCGTGTCTAAAGGATCATATCAGTTGATTGAGACATATCACAGGTACCGTTGACCTTTTAGATAACTTTAAGCTTTAAACACGTTTACCTAGATTGTCGATATGTTTGTCCACTTAAACTTTACCACGTTTCTCAACTGTTTCATGATATGTTAAGGTATGAATTATGATACTTGACTTATCTGTGGTTCCCACTTCTTGAACATACTCCCGTATCAAGATTCTCTAGATTTCATCTTACAGGTGAATATAGCGTAATTGATATCTGTATCTGGGTAATGCGATTCCTTGAGAGCTCAGGTTAGTACTACCGTACAGACAAAGAGATGAAGGCTCGACTTTAAGGTGTGTTTCACTTAAGGAATCTTTTCAGCACTGCAAATGATTAGATCTTTCGATACTTATCAAGTTTGCAAGCAATTTGGGGGTTTATAGCGAAAGTATTATAGAAGTTCTAGGCTATTGCTTCCGCAAAATTAGAAGAACTTGTATACTACCCCATATATCAACTATCTATAAAGACCTCGTATCTCATAATCAGGCAATCTCTCAAACGAAATTTCGGAGTACTAAGTCCATATATCCAAGATGTGTTAATCCACAAGATTAAGCAGTTGTGAAATTTAGTTTATATCTCGAAAACAGTTTACTGAACGTGTTAAGCCTATCGACACATCCACAGTAAGACTCGTTTATCTCTTTTAGTCTTTCCATTTCTTTAGCATACTATGATAGTCCACTGATATACTATCATTTTCATTTTGGGATATCGAAATCTTTTTGTCTTTTTCAATGTTTTTGTACATTTTTGAAATTTTTCATATGTTTTTGTATTTTCCCAAATATTTCTCCTCCTAACATCAAAAATATATTTTTGCATTTTAAAATTTTAAATTTTTAAGAAATACTAAACTAGAATGATATTTACAAACCATACAAACCAATGCGGATTACGTGAATTCGTCATCCGATCCGTATTCAACCTCAGCTTCCGCACCTGTAAGCAAATTTTTAATACCATTAAGCCGCATTAGATATTTAAATCTTGTTAATGGAAATGCTTTGGTATAAAAATCAGCCCTTTGTTCGTCGATGTGGATTTTTTCTATTCGAACCAGTTTCTTTTTGTAACAGTCACGAATGAAATGGTAACGAATTTCAATGTGTTTTGTACGTGAGTGATGAACCGGATTTTTAGTTATATCGATGACTGCTTTGTTATCTACAAATAAAGGCGTGACAAGAAACTGCAAACCATAATCCCTCATCTGTTGCTGAATCTAGAGGATTTGAGAGCAACAGTTGGAAGCAGAAATGTATTCCGCATCACAGGTTGAGAGAGAGACCGTGGTCTGTTTCTTACACTGCCACGTTACCAAACTCGTTCCAAAGAACTAGCATCCTGCAGTTGTAGATTTCGAGTTCAGCTTGTGCACTCCGAAGTCGGAGTCAGCGTATCCAGTGAGATCAAAATTGTCGTTCTTGGGATACCACAAGCCGATGCTTGGGCAACCTTTCAAGTAACGGAAGATTCGCTTGACTATCTGCATGTGTAACATTCGAGGACTTGATGATATCTCGCACATAAGCAAGTAGGATACATGATGTCTGGGCGAGATGTCGTCAGATACATCAATGAACCTATCATCGATCGATAAAGTGTTTCATCAACTTTCTTTCCCGTCTCGTCTATGCAAATCCCATGGTTCAATGCCAGCGGTGTTGAAAGCGACTTCAAAGCATCCATTTCAAACTTTTTGATAATGTCGTGCACATACTTAGTGTGATGAATGAATATCCCGTCTGGAATCTGATCCACTTGAAGACCTAAGAAGATCTTCATTTCGCCCATCGAGGACATCTCAAATTTCTTCTTCATGATCTTTTCGAACTCTTTGCACAGACTGTTATCCGCAGAACCGAAAATCATGTCGTCCACATAGATTTGTACTATAATCAGATGCGATCCAACTTCTCTGGTAAACAAAGTGTTGTCCACTATGCCTCTCGTAAATCCATTTCCAACGAAATGTTGCGATAACGTCTCGTACCAAGCTCTCGGGGCTTGGTGTAAACCGTACAAGGCTTTATCCAGTAGTATGCTTTATTCTTGTTCAGTGGATCGACAAACCCCGGTGGTTGGCCGACGTACACTTGTTCACGAAGTTTACCGTAGAGAAATGCAGATTTTACATCCAACTGGTACACCTTAAATCCTTTCCAAGCTGCGAACGCTAGGAAAATGCGGATAGATTCTAATCGCGCAACCGGTGCGTATACCTCCGTGTAATCTATACCTTCCTGCTGGTGGAATCCCTTGACAACCAGCCGAGCTTTGTTTCTGACTATTACACCCCGATCGTCTCTTTTACACTTGAAGACCCACTTTGTATCAATAGCTTTCTGCTTCGGTGGCAAGTCTACAAATTTCCAAACACCCAACTTCTCAAACTGTAAAAGTTCCTCTTGCATTGCTATCACCCAATTCTCGTCAGCTAGAGCCTCATTAACTGTCTTTGGCTCTATTTGAGAAATGAAACATGAGTAGTAGCGTAGTTCTGAGTTGGTGCAACCCGGGTGTAGAAACAACTAAGTGCTTTATTGATTTGGCTTCGTGTACGCACACTAGTTTGTAGTTCTCCTATAATATTCGTTGAAGGATGATAAGAATATGATCGCGGCATTTCTTCTGTTGGAACATCAACTGAGCTTTGCTGATTTGAAACAATCAGATCACTGTTCACATCAACATTAGGAGTATTTGATGAAGCTTCGTTCTGATTTCTCAGACTAGCAGATTGATTTAACATGTTAGATATCTGCTCAACTTCTTTATCCGGTGAAGTTTCATTATCAGCATCGAATGTCGGTGCTTCATCTGAGTCAGAAATCTGATTCTGAGGCATGCTAGGACTTGATGTTGTAGTTCTAGGTTCATTAGAAGCATTCACTGGAGGTGTAGCAGGTGTTACTTCTGCTTCAGAAGTATTTTCAACTTGAACACCATTGTTATTGCTTGGACCTGCTCCGGAAGATGAAGTATCCAACGTGGGTTGATTAACCACAATTGGTCTAATGATTTGTTTTTGATTCGTCGACTGTTGAAGATAGTATAACTTTGCAATTTCTTCTTCAGACGGTTCTTCCGACAAGTCGAATGACTTCCAAAGATCTTTGTAGTTAAACAACCACGCGTCACCTCTCCTTTGAATAGGATCCGTATAGTTAAACAATCCACGTGTTGTGCTTCAATAACCTTTCTCAATGAAGGAACATATACTCTTCTTAGCGGACTCGCATATCCGACAATGAAACCTTCAAGTGATTTAGCTCCGAATTTGCCATCTTGATCAATTACAGTACATGGCGCACCAATGGTTCTAAGAACTTCAAATTTGGATTCCGTCAGTTTATCATCTCAAAACATGTCTTCTTTGTTGGTTTGACAGTGAGAACTCTGTTTAGGGTGTAGCAAGCCGCAGTAACTGCTTCACTCCAGAAGCTGACTGGAAGTTTAGAATCTGCAAGCATGGTTCTCGCAGTTTCAATTAAAGTTATGTTCTTCTGTTCAGCAACACCGTTTTGTTGTGGAGTATAGGGAGCACTAAACTCGTGCAGAATCCCTTTTGCGTTGCAGAATTCCTTCATTTTGTTATTCTTAACTCTGTGTCGTTGTCACTTCTAATGCGTCTGACCGACAGATGATAAAGGTTCTCGAGTTTCTTGAATAGAATCACCAAGTTCTCGAACGTTTCGTCTTTTGATTCCTGAAAGAATACCCATGAATATCTCGAATAGTCATCTGTCATGACCAAGCAATATAAGTCTCCTGAGATACTTCGAACATTGACAGGACCAAATAAATCCATGTGGAGACGTTCTAATGGCAACTTGATTGAGTTCAGAATTTTCTTCGGATGAGATATCTTGATCTGCTTTCCCCTTTTACATTCTAAGCAGTGATCAGACATATGAAACCTCCGAAGATTTACACCATCTACAAGATCATTATGAACCAAGAAATTCATTTTTCGCAAATGAATATGCCCCATCTTACGATGCCAAAGAATAGAATTTTTTTCAGTAGCCTTGTTATAAAACATTACGCTGATTTTGATGAAGTGGTAGCGACACCCATATCAAGAACATATAGATCATTCTCACGTGGTGCTCGCATCAGAATCCAATCATCTGGTATTTTGATTCCGGCTTCAAGATAATACATTCTTTGTCGTTGAAATGCACCGTGAACTTCTTGTCGCAAATCTGCGATATGCTCAGAAGATTATTCTCCAACTCTGCAATATAATTCACGCGATCGAATGAAACGACGCCATTGGAGATTTTCCCTCGGCGACTATCCTTCCACCCTGGTTACCCGCAAATCCAACATATACACCATTGATAGCTTTTATGTCGAATAGCAACACTTTCATTCCCGTCATATGCCTGGACGCTCCACTATCCAAAATCCACTTGGAGAGTACGGATCTTTGGAGCCCCTACACAATTCAACAATTAGTTAAACAGCGCGACCCAAGCCTTTTCGGTCTTGGGTTGAATTGGATAACCATCATTGTAATCAAACTCACATTCGTCAGCATAATCAAATTCATATTCATCTTCTGGATTTTCAACGATGTTTATATTTGAAAACTTTACTTTCTTTTTATCTTTTGAAACATTACCACTTGTGGATTTGATAGTGTTGGTTTCAATTTCAAATTTTGACTCTTTCGTGTTATCAGTCTTTACAGGCTCAGACTTAATAACATCGGATGTTGTTGAACGTTTCTTTGCAATCCAGGCTTGAGATTTTATGTTAGCCTTCTTGATGTAAAACTTGTTTTCATTAGCCTTTGAAGTTTCACCTTTTTTGAAAATTGAATTTTCAAACTTCTTTTCTGTTTTAGGTTTAACTTCAGATTTTAATTCGTTTCTTTTCAAAATCTTTACAGGTTTTACAAACTCTGGTTGCTTCGGTTTCAAAACATTTGAACTTACTTTCCTTCGAAGATAAGCCGACTTTGATTTCGTACAGTAACGTGCAATATGACCAATTTCATTGCACTTGAAACAAGTTCGAGAATCATGTGGATGTCCTTTAGTGGGTTTTACACTACTTGTTTTGGCACCACATGCAATTTTGGCTTTATCTCGAAGTTCTTTCTGTTTCTTAAACTCATCATTTGATTGTTTACCAATCAAACTTTCCTCATGAACCGTGCTCGTCCCTTATACAAAATTCATGTTTTTGTTCTTGTATTCGTGATACGGTGACTGTTTCTTTTTAGGTTCATCTGATTCTTCTAATCCCAACCCAGCTCTCCAGTTTTCCGGATGATCACCACGATTCCTTCGATAGTTGTTTCTTTTAGGTTTGGAATAGAATTTCCTTTCATTGATCTCCAGATCATCTGGTGTGACTTCCACGAGTTTAAAGAATTTGTCTAACAATTCTTACTTCACGTTCTGAATCGGAAAACTATCATCAAAGTACAATCTATCAGAATCCTTAACCTTGTACATAACAACGTTAGGATCATCACTTAGATCGTCATCCGATGATTTATCGTCATCTTCGGACTGTGAATCAGAATTATTTGAACTCGAGTCGGTGCTTTTAAAGCTGCCTTCATCAGAATCATTCAAAACATTTTCAACCACTTTCATAACCACAGCATTGTTATCATCTGTTTTAGTATAGATTACATCAATGTTCTCTGGCAACTCAGTTTTCTTTTCAGATAACAACTCAATGTTGAGTGCCTTATCCATCCCATCAGTGGATTTGCGACAATACTTCTCGCATAGGGGTGGAGGAACATTGTTGTATTCTTTACCAATTTTCTTTTTAGGTTTCTCTTCCGATAGAATTGTTGGGAGAATGTGATCAATGACATATGCGTTACAGGTGTAACTTCTCAAAAGTTGTTGAACACGCTCTGTTTCAATTTTCATGTCCTGGAGTTGTTGCTTAGTTTCAGCAATGGTGTTAATATAGATATTAATCGCTTTTTGCTTATCCATTACTGTTCCTTTTAACATCCGTACAGTGTCGTGTTGTTCGACATTGTTTCGATCGAGTCTGCCATAATCATCTTTCCTTTTGTCATACGCTTCTTTCATTGTGCGATAAATGTATTTTAAAAGTTCATTATGCACATTGATTTCAGCGATGATCTTTGATTTTTCGGCACATTCGATACATGGTTCAGTACATTTTGTACAAGGTTTCTCAACCTCTACAACTTGTACTTTGACACTATCATTTACCTCTGGACCTACCTTGGTTAGATTTGCCATTAACGCTTTTTCGGCAATGTCCTTGAGGTTTTCGGTATTCACTTCTTGAGTAACATCAATGACTACTTCATCAGATTTCTCCTCGACAGCTTGTTCCTGAGAACTTCCATCAAAGTGACCTGCAAAACTTTCACAAGAGTTAGGAGATAAAATTCCTTATTTCTGTATGTGGATATACTCCTCTTCTTCCTATTGTTGTTGCAGATACTGTTCCAGCAAAATATTCTCTAGAACTGTTGCGTCTTCGGCAGATGTATCTTCAAAAATTTGAGCCATCAATGCAACTCCGGTCTTTTTACTGATATAAGAATTCCAGTCGAAACCATCATCTTCGTTTGATGAAACCATAGCTTTCTCAGTGTTACTGCTATTTGGTTTCTCTTGGATTTCAACCTGAGTCTTCTTCGGGAAAGGCTTGTACTGAAGTGACTTCTTGTAATACTCGTTGCCTCCTCCGAATGGACTTTGATTGCCCGTTGCTTCAGGGTTTTTGCATTCTCTCTTGAAATGTCCCTTTTGGCGACATCTAAAGCACGTGACTTTTGTCTTGTCAAAACCTAGTTTGTTGCTCAAATTTCCGATATCTCGGCCTGTGAGAGCAACGAACTTTGTGACTCTTTGGATAATAGAAGCTAAACACCACTTTATATCCATGAGCTCCAGTTCTTCTTCGTCCACCTGGTCGTAGTCTTCGGCGGTCATCTCGGGATTGTCGATTTTCCCAGCTACTAGACTTTCATATGATTCTAGAACAGTGGCGAGAAGTGCCATGTGTTGCTTAGCAGTTTGCTAAGAAACAACATTATTCAAATTAACAGCGATGTTACATTTGAATACATTCGAATCAGAATTTGTTTGTTGGTTCTGATTTGCTTGACTCTGATAAGACGAATTTGAACCAGTACTTGAAAATGAAGATTGTGGACTTTGATCATATTGAGGATATGACTGGTTCTGATTCTGCTGCGAATTGTTCGAAGAATTCAAACTTGCATTGAATGCTGTCTGAATCTTTGGGCTTGAAATGTTATCTTGCATTCCACTCTTGTAGTACAAACCAACGTCTTGAACAACATTAGCGTTCTTTGACTTTACAAATCTTCAAGAGTTCCATTTCATGGCCTTCGAGTTTATCGATAAATGTTGACAGCTTGAAGAATTCCCATTTTTCACTTTCCTTCAGAACCATCAGATAAGTAGTCCACTCTCCATCTGGTAGAGCGTCTACAAGCTTGTCGATGTACTCTTGTTCCGTCTTCTCAAGACCGTGTCTTCGCATTTGGACTTTAAGATGACAGAAGCGTTCAATCATCTGCTTCATGGTCTCACCCTTCAGCATGTTGAAGATATCGAACTCTTTCATAATGAGCGCTTTCTTGCTCTTGATCATCTCCGCGCTTCCTTGATATTTCTTTTGCAATGAAAGCCAGAGATCTCTCGTAGTCGTGTATTCTGGTAGCAAGACAAGAATATCTTCTTTAACAGATTGTTGGATAAGACTGATCATCTTTTTCTCAGCAATGTATTCTTATTTCTGTGACGTGGAGTACTTGTATTTCTCCAGAACTTGCTGATGTTCGTCCAACGGAACTGTATAACCTCTCTCGATCGACACCCAGCCTAGGAAATGCATGGCTTGAACCCAATATGTAAATTTCTCTTTCCATCTTTCATACTCGTCCATGCTCATTAGCTTTGGCAGTTTAACAGTCGTGCCCATCTCGTTTTCAAGATTGACTTGTTGGATCACGTTGGCATTTAATGAACTTGCTCCGGACATATAAGCTCTTTGAATATCATCCATTGTTAATAACGAGACGTGTACACTGAAAACACTCAAAAACTTTTGAAAATGTTAGTTCTACTACAAGTTCGGTCGAACTTATAGTTGAAATGAAGAATTCTTGGTTTTTATCACAAGTTCGGTCGAACTTGTGATTTTGATTTGAAAATTTTCTTTTAATCAACCTCGGTCAAACTTATGAAAAACATCCCTTAGTTAACCTCGAGCGAACTTGAAAGAATTTGATGGAAATATAGCAAGTTCGGTCGAACTTGACAAAAAATCAATAAACTGAGCGAACTTAACTCTAATTCCTTCAAAAATGCCTCAAGTTCGAGCGAACTTGGTAAAAATCACTGAAAAAGTGAGTTTTTAGCACAAGTTCGACCGAACTTGGCTAACAAGTTCGATCAACATGGTTTTGTCAAACATGGTTTTTTTCAAAATTTTGACTTCAATTTGGTTGAATTTGGTCTCCAATCTTTCAGGGGTTTATCTTTGTTGTATTTTACATGATAATTCAAAATTGAAAAGATTTTGAACGTGAATTCTTCATTTTTGATGAAAAAGTTAAGAAAAATAGAAGAATGGAGATGAAATAGAAGTGTTCTTGTCTTGATACTATCAAATCAGGTTGTTCTAGCTCTGATACCACTTGTAGGACCAATCCTTGATGCTAAGGAACCTAGATTTGATATCTAACGTCCATAATAGCGGAAATATTACTTCGTGTTTACCAATAGGAAAGAATTATCAGTTTAACATTAGTTTTATTAATCAAACATCAAGAGTACAAACTGACAGAGCTTCGCCTTCAAAATGCCTAAGTTACAAATGAATGAGGCAAGATAGGTATTTATAGAGTTTCAAGTTCGCTCATGGAGGTTATAAGTTCGGGCGAACTTGCCTTAGCAAGTTCGGCCGAACTTGACATCTCAAGCATAACATGGGCGAACTTGTCTCCATTTTACATAAATACTTCATACGACTAGCCTATTCAGCTTTATTCTATACAGTCTCGATATAAGACTAAGACATAGACATTATGCACCAACAGTTTATAAACTGAACTACCACCCCCAAATACTTCTAATAATGATATTACATCAGTAGGTACAAGGTTTCGAGGCCAAAGTTATGTTTAAAACAATTTATGTGTCAAAAGGGAGTTTAGTCGCCAATTGCGTAAACTATGGGAAATAACCATTTCTTGGACTTTAAATCGGAAACTTGACCTCAATATAAGTTTAAAATTTAGTACATCAGTTTATATCTCATGTATATGCTCATTTATAATTAAATCTTGTTTTTAAGCTCATAGGCACCATTTAGCAAAAATTGGCATATTTAAACGGAAACTTGCATAAACACTTGAATTACTAAGTGACTATGTCATATAACTCCAGAGGGTTATATTACAACATATTATGGTCACAATGCAACTTAAGTTCAGTATCTAATGTTGTTAAACCGGGTCAGAACTGAAAGTCAAAGCGGAAGTCAAATACCGTGACTTTCGGTTGCGAAACGACTCAAGGCTTGGATTTGTCGGGCCGAACGTGTTTAGACATGTTCTAATAATTTTTACTAAGTTGTTAGAGTGTTAGAACACATTTTATATCCTCTATATTACTGATTATGAATTTATTCGAAATCTGACCCGTTGACTTTCTGTTGACCATTCCTTTGACCCGACAATTGACCAAGTAAACGTGGTAATCAGGAGGCATTCTTTTGAGGGATTAATAACTACCTAACTACGGTCAAGTAACCAAATTTGTTGCGAACATTGACTGAGTCGTTGTGGTTTTAGGTTGAAGTCAAAGCGTTTTTACGTCAATGCTTTGACTTGGGCTTTAAGCCTAATGAAACTAAATAAGGAAGGTTAGAACAGTTACTAGAGGTCCTAGCACAAAAATGTGGTTGATTAGAGAGCTCCTTGATGGTCAGGAACCTCCAGAGAAGCAAGTTGTAAAGAAATGAGCAAGTGAACAAGTTCAAGGAATGGAATGTGGTCCTATTTATACTTGAAGATCATAAGCTAAGTCCCTCCAGGTGTTAGCAGGAGTCATAAGGTGCTAACAAGTGTCTACAAACGTGTCTTAAGCAGCTTGAGGGGTGGCATTCGCGTTTAAGGTGGCAGGAGTAGAAGCTGCCATGTTTCTGCTCGTTGGCACCCACTTACGGATCGTATGGCTAAGGCCTTGCGGTCTGTAAGGCCTATAGGCGTGTGATATTTTCAAATGGTTACGGATCATAACCATAACGGCTTGCGGTCTGTAACCGCCTCCCAGAACTTGAAATTTTTGCATTCTTTCATGTTTGGCGCCCTTGACTTTAAGCTTGCCACTTAGAGGTTATAACTTAACATGTTGGCGAGTTTAGTCCTTCTCATTAGCACACGGCATTTGAGGATCAAACGGGACACGTGTCGGAATTTTATTAGACGAATTTTCGAGGTGTTACATCTTCACCCCCTTAACAAAAATCTCGACCTCGAGATTTATTCAAATAGATAAGGGTACTTCTGTCGCATATTGGACTCAACTTCCCAAGTATATTCGGGGCCTCAACGGGCATCCCATTTAACTTTCACAATAGGTACGTGCTTCCTACAAAGCTTCTTAACTTGTCGATCTTCGATCGCAATAGGTTTATCCACGAAACGTAAGTTTTCATCAATCTGAACGTCTTCGTGAGGCATTGCTAGCGATTCATCCACTAGACATTTCTTCAAGTTGCTGATGTGGAAAACATCGTGGATTCCATTGAGCTTTTCAGGTAGTTTGAGTCTGTAAGCTACAGATCCGACACATTCGATTATATCGAATGGTCCAATATACCTCGGGCTTAACTTGCCCTTTTTCCCAAAGCGCATTACACCTTTCCAAGGTGACACTTTAACATAACCTTGTCCCCAACTTGGAACGGTGGAGGTTTACGCCTCTTGTCGGCATAACTCTTTTGTCTATCACGAGCTGCCTTAAGTCGATCACGGATTTGCACAATCTTATCCATGGTTTCAAGAACAATTTCCGGTCCAGATAGTTGGGCTTCTCCAACTTCAGCCCAACAAACAGGCGTCCTACATTTTCTTCCGTATAAGGCTTCAAAAGGAGCGGCCTTAATACTTATGTGGTAACTATTGTTATAAGAGAACTCGACTAGGGGTAAGTGATCATCCCAACTTCCGCCTAAGTCGATCACACATGCACGCAACATGTCTTCTAAGGTTTGAATAGTACGCTCACTTTGTCCATCTGTCTGAGGATGGTAAGCCGTACTGAAGTTTAATTTCGTGCCTAGAGATTGTTGAAAGCTTTTCCAGAAGTGAGATGCGTACCTTGTATCTCTATCAGATACAATGGATATTGGCACGTCGTGCAAAGATACAATCTCATCGACATAAAGCTTAGCCAGCTTGAAGAAACCCTAAATCTCTTAGACTGGAATCTAAGTAGATTTATGGAATGGGCTCTGCATAAAAGGGGTTAATCCTTCATTTGGTTCCACGATGATGAATGTAACAATACTCCAACTGATCCTGCAAAACAGAACCCCGTTAGCTCACCACGGGGAGAAGGGGGTTCTCCTCGTGACCACCCTCCAACGTGAGAATAAGTACAAGTAGTCGGAAGTAAAGTATAGTAAGAGAGAGAGTAGTTGAGAGTGAATACCTTCTACTTGACCGAGTTACTAATTTATAGCCAGAGTTTGGGCACCAAATGAGAGATGATAAACTTAACGGAATCTTTTGCTATTCCGTCAAGTTGGTGACAAACCGTTAATGCACACGGATCGCGAGCTCATCAACGGTTAGGGAGATGCCACGTGCCATCATGAGATCACTACATTTTTATGGAAGTGAGCATGCCATCATCGTGATCTTTCTCAGTCATCCGGATGCTGCCATGTGGCAATTGGTTGTAATTGAAAGATGCTTTGCACGATTGGGTAGTAGTGGCTTCTAGAAGGTTTCACAGCTGTTACCCATCTATTGCTTGCCACGTGTACAGTCTGTTACAACAGAAAAGATTCCCTTTGCTTCTGCACCAACTCAAGGATTTTTGCTAAGGGAGGATTTCTCAAGATTAACTGTTTCCTTGCGCGAGAGGCACAAGTTAGTTAACTGATCTTCTTTTCTCTTCCTGCTGCTTGGCGCAGCGTTTTTGGTGAGTACTTGCTTTGATATAAATATCGTTGCAAGGTTTGTGCATAAAGTGTTATCCAAGGAATTTGATCAAGGTTAACTTTGAACCTTTCGCGAGCCCACGCAAGGTGGTTAAGTGATCCTTTCCTTCTTTGGATACTTGGCGCAGGGTTTCAGTGACTTTCCTTGATATAGAAGTCTGCGCAAGGTTTTCTTAGAAGTTAATAGTGGGTATGGTTCCCTTGGTTGGCGCAAGGTTTTTGGGACCATACCCCTTCAAGTCCCCCCAGTCCAGTGTTGCTCCTATGTGGAAGTAAACAGTAGGTGGAGCACTGGACTTAAAAAATATGTTGCGCTGTACGGGTGTTGGTCTTTTGTTGCTTTATGCTTTTTTGGTGACGTGTCACAAGTGATCTTTTGGAAGATATTTGAATTTCAAATATATTTGGACACGTGTCGCTCATCCAAATGGTGTAGTTGGTGAATACGCACGTTCTTGAGACATGGTGGTACTGTTGACAGGCTGTCAACAGTACGTGTCTTACTGCATTTAATGATAATTCGGTGATACTCGCGCGCGTGGGGCGATTATTGTTCCCCACTAGCCCTTGCAGTTACCTGGGGAAGAATGATGGTCGCAAAAGTCGCTACAGTCGTACCGGGCATTAATTGCGATTGGTATATAAAGGGAAATGGCGATCCATCTGCTTCTTCACTAGATCATATTCTTAGAGAGAAAACAATCTTGTGTTCATATATTCCGGCGACTGCATAAATTCCGATCGTCTTCCTATTTTCTTCGAAACCTTTCCTTCGAGATTTCTTTTTGCCAAGATTCTATGGCGACCGGATCTAGTTCTGGGAGAGTTGATGCTCCGGTGACGCCTGCACTGCCTCTGCTAAAGTGGGGGAAAGCATACTTTGATGCTTTGATTGACAATTTTCTTTTTGCTAAGTCTTGGGGAGCATTTTACCCTAAGGAGGGTGCCACGGCGGTGGATGCTCCGACCGGCTACATTACGTTGTTCTACGATTATTTTGCCAAGGGCAACTTCAGACTTCCGGTGACCTACTTCATGCTTGAGATTCTAGACTTCTATAAATTCCATATTTCCCAGTTGAATCCCATGGGAATGGTGAGGATTAGGCACTTTGAGTTCGTCTGCCGGTCGATGCAGATCATACCGACGATTGAGAAGTTCTGGGTATTTTATCAGCTTCACTGCTCATTAGGCTTTTATTCATTCCAACAACGTGTGCAAGCCAAACGGTTGTTGTTAGTGCCACCCAAATCCTACCACGACTGGAAGCAGAAGTTTTTTTATGTGAAAGCGGCGGTTGTCCCGATGGCTATGACGTTTAGGGCCGGGGAGGATATAGAGTTGGAGACATTGGCTATTCCGACCAACGAAGTGTGGTACCAGAACATAAAAGATGTGCCCAATAGTATCTTGCCAGAGAGGGCATTAATTGCTGCGGGTATGAGCATCCTCTAGAAGAAGGAAAGACAAGAGAAACCGGTTTACACTGAAGATGGAGCTGGTAAGTAACTTCATACTTTTTAGAACAATATTTCGTAAATATTGTATATCGATGAAGTTTTATTATTGTGTTTTGCAAAATAGTTGTGCCGTTATATATGGTGGCGTATAAGAGGGTTAATGGGAAGATGGTTGTTGTGCCTCTTGAGGAAAATGAAGAGCCTTGGTTCGATCAAATTTTGGGGAATTTTGAATCCCTAAGAAAGAAGATTTGAACGCGCAGCCCACTTCCACCACTGGTAATTCACACGTGTAAAGCCTGAGTTAGTTATTGCAATATTACTTGTAAGTATCAACTCTTTAAGTAATATTGCAATGTAACTTATGGCGCAACGTTTTCTTTCCATTAATGATTATGTAGGTGATTTGTTAAACTTGGGCGTAGGCCCTGAATCAAAGAAGAAGAGAAAGCCAACTGCTGCTGTTGCTACTACTGCGCCAACCTCCAGCAAGCCCGACCAGAAAAGTAAGCCTTCTGCTGCTACTAAGGCTGAGGGCAAGAAAGGTACGCGTCTCGTATCTGATTATTGGTGTGATTATGTGGTGGTGTCAGACTCACTAGAGGGTCTTGCGCCTGTAGGTTTGAGGAAACCAAAACCAGAACCCATCGACACCTCCTCTCTTCCTGCTTCGAACCCATATGATCCTTTGGAGATCCCTTCCAGTCCTGAAGAGGCGTTGAAGCGCACTTCCAAGGAGAGAAAGGAATCTGAGATTTTACCACCATCTCCGCCGAAAAAGGTTGCGCGGCCGCGCATAGGAAAGAAAGGCAATCTGGAAGCATTCGCAAAGAAACTTTCACCTGGTATAACTATTTCCGTGCACTATTTTACTAATAGTTGTGCAGCTTCTTTGTTTGACACAAATGACTATTTGTGCAGAGAAAATTGTAAGGGTTGTGCCGGTATCATCTTCATCTATACCATCACCGCGCAGGTCTGAGAATATTGAAGGGGTAAATGTAGAGCAAAGCGCACCCATTTTTGATTCTGACCCCATTATTCCAGAAGACATTTAGAAGGTGGCTCCAGAAGAGAGCCTAAACAAATGGATGCTGAGAACCCTGCTGGCGAGCAGGTTAAAGATACTGTCAGATGTTGGAATGAAGGGAAACCCAACTACGGAGCAAGAAAAAATATCTGCCCCTATTCCGGAGCCTTCAAAGTTTGTATCTAAGGGGGTTGGCCCTTCAACACAAGGCGAAGGCTTTATGTCTTTTGATGATTTTGATGAGGAATCGCCCATTCACCCGGAGGAGACGCCTGGGGATTTCTATTATCGATCTTACTCAGAGAAATGGGCAGATGAAATCCACCAGCCTATATGGAAAGTAAAGCAAGGTGATGTCTTCCCCGACTGGCGCTCCTGCAGGGAATGGTATAAAGGTATTTTCCTCCGGCGGAGGTGAAGCACCAAGAAGACAAAAATCATGAGGCCACCTATGAAGCCTATTTACAAGAATCTGCCCTCGCATCCTCCACCATTAACAGAATCGTGCGCGAATGTCGCAGCATGAATAAGGAGCGTGACGATGTGGAGAGTGATAAGGCGAAAGCCAAGATTGAGAGGGAGAATACCTTGAAGATGGTTTTTTTATTTCGAGGCTGCGAAAGCCAAATTTAAAGCGGAGAAGAAGACGGAGGAGTGGTCTGTGCTTTCCTGGAAGCGTAAATATAATGATGCTGCTGCACAACATGAAGACGAACGCAAGCGCTTTGTAGAGGCTTGTAATCGGGATAATAATGAAAAATCTCTCTGCGCAACGAAATTGAAAAGCTCAAGAAAGAGAGAGATGATGCGGTTGCTGCTGCAGCAGAAGCACGCTCCCACCGAGAGAGGAGTGAGCAGAACGAGGTATCAACCAAAATAACTCTCCTTCTTAAGAATAAAGAGATTGATGATCTAACTTCTATGCTATTTGACCAGGCGCGGCTGCAAGATGAGGTTGACATTTTGAAAAATTATATCAACCTTCACCGAACAGAGAAAGCCGAGTTGATCAGCCGTTTAACTGAAGGTGAACAAAAAATTAACGACACGAAGGTTGCTCGCGCTACAGCAGAAAGCCTGACCGAATCCCTTATGAACCAGCTTACTTGGTTGCGAGAGTATGGGATTGTGGAGGTATTGTCCCTTTCCTGTAATATAAACATCTTCGCTGACTTAATATATCTTATACTGATACGCTTGTTTACAGATTGCAAACTCTATTTTGAACTCGACAGAGTTAGATGAGAGAGTGGCGGAACTCATGGTGGCGGCGCGGAATGATGGCCATGCTGAGGGCTATAAGGAATGCACACTTCATGTTGCCCATGCGCTGAAAACCCAATGGGACACAAGCCGCGCTGCTATGCATGGAACCGACATTGTTGCTCTCTATACTGCCGCCAAAGAGAGTTATGATCATTTACATATTCCTGTCATGGATCTTGTTGATGCTGCACTGCAGCATGATAATTTCGTGGATAGACTAAAGGAAATCTTCTCTGAGGAGGAGAAATAAGAAGATGCGAAGGATGCAGGGAAATAGAGTTAGATTGTGTCTATTTCCGTAGCTGTTTGTATATTTATCGTTGCGTTTGATGCGCAAGTACTTCTAATGTGAATATAATATATTTAGTTTACAATTTTTGCATGTGACCAATTACTTGTTTAGGATAGACAAACGAACAATAACCTCATGTGTGAGCGTAAGCATTGTGTCATCTTGTGGCTCATGAGTATGTGTTTTTGTTTATCCAAGGGAATTGCATGCATTTGTAATAAATATATAAAAGAATGTAAGTAGTGACAGAAAGTATGTTATTTTATTGATAATGCGTAAAGCTTACAATCTGCCACTAAGATTACAAATGAAAACTAATGTAAGCAGGCTCATGTAAAGCGCATGGCTTGATGAGCTCTAAGATTACATGTAACACATGCGTAACTGCTGGGCGTTCTAGGTCCGTGGGACACTGGAGCCGTCCAAGCGCTTCAATGTGTAAGCTCCTTTGCCCAGGACTTCATGAATTACATAAGGTCCTTCCCATTTGGGTGCCAGTTTTCCTGGATTTTCAACGTTTGATGCTTCGTTGTCGCGAAGTACAAAATCTTCGGGTAAGAAAGTGCATACGCGTACCCGTTTGTTGTAATATTTTTCCATTTGAGATTTATAATTTGCTTCGCGTATTGCTGCATTCTTGGCCTCTCTTCAACCAAATCAATATCAAGTCGGCGTTGTTCTTCATTATTCTTCTTTTCAAGAGCTATCATTCTGGGTGATGGAAGGCTGATCTCCGCGGGTATTACAGCTTCCGTGCCGTAAACAAGACTAAATGGTGTTTCGCTAGTGCTTGTTTTTGGCATCATTCGGTGCGCCCAAAGTATACTTGGTAATTCATCAACCCAGCCACGTCGCGCCGTATCTAAGCGTGCCTTAATGCCTTCCACCAATTGTTTGTTTGTGCTTTCTACCTGACCGTTTGCCTGTGGATGGGCAACAGAGGCAAAAACATGCTCGATTTTCATTTCCTGCAACCAGGCTTGCAGTTCTGTAGCTGTGATTTTGGGACCGTTATCGGTGATGATTCGTAGCGGTAGGACAAACCGGCAGATGATATTTTCCCATA
Source organism: Scalesia atractyloides (assembly GCA_947069175.1). Taxonomy (NCBI): domain Eukaryota; kingdom Viridiplantae; phylum Streptophyta; class Magnoliopsida; order Asterales; family Asteraceae; genus Scalesia; species Scalesia atractyloides. The sequence goes on from CAMTDV010000010.1 coordinate 43,466,615, forward strand.
TAAATTTACGAACTACCATTGCTGTAGTGGATGCCAGTGGCTTCGCCTCTACCCATTTGGTGAAGTAGTCGACAGCAACAATAATGAACTTGACTGCACCCAGCGCATCAGGAAAGGGTCCGATGAGATCAATCCCCCACTGTTGGAAAGGCCAAGCGGTGGTTATCGGAACCAAAGGATTCTTTGGGCGTAGGGTCTTTGGCGCATGCCTCTGACAGGACATACACTTGCGCAGAATCTCAACTGCATCAACATACATTCCAGGCTAGTAATAGCCTGTACTCATGATCTTGGCCACCACCATGCGCGGTCCAGAATGGATACCGCATAATCCCTCGTGGATTTCTCGTATTAAATATTGCGCATCATGTTTGCTCACACAACGAAGTAAAGGTCCAGAATATGACTTTCGGTATAAGACCATCAGCTATTTCATAATTGATTGCCTTACATCGTATTTTCCTTGCTTGGTCTTTGTCTGCTGGAAGCGATCCATGCAGCAGGTACATAATTATTGGAGACATCCAAGATGGATCTTCGATTTCAACCATGCTTACTTGTTTGAGTGGCACCGGTGGGTTGCTTAAAGCTTCAATACGAACCTCTCTTGCCAAATGTTGAAAACTCGTTGCAGCTAACTTGCTCAAAGCATCAACATGTTTATTTTCACTCTGATTTACATGAACAACTTTGAATTGCTTAAACTGAGTGATGAGTGCTTTCGCTTGTTCAAGATAGACGGCCATGATGTCGCCCTTTGCATCATAAGAACCGATAATCTGTTCAGCAATAAGTTTAGAGTCTACATGAGTTGTTAAGTGAGATGCACCCATCTTAATAGCCAGGCGCAGCCCTACTAAGAAAGCTTCATTTCTGCTTCGTTGTTGGTACTCTTAAACTCAAGCCGAATTGCATAAGTGAATTCTGCACTGTCTGGACTTATCAAACGTAATCCTGCTCCTGCACCATCATTGTTTGATGCGCCGTCAGTGTATAAGATCCATTCTCTGTCATCAACAATGGGAACTGGATTTTGAATTGCTTCGCATTCTTCAACCTTATCTGCTGGAATTTCAGCAATGAAGTCGGCTAATACTTGACCTTTGATAGCTGGTATTGGCTTGTAACAGATGTTGTATGCTCCTAATTTGATGCCCACTTCGCGAGGCGTCTCGATACATCTGGTTTAGATAGGACTTGACCAATATGATAATTTGTCAGGACCGTACTGACGTGTCCTAAAAATACCGTCTCAGCCTGCGCGAAGCGTGAACAAGAGCTAACACTAATTTTTCCATTATAGAGTGTCGAGTTCTGGATCATTTAGCATTTTACTGATGTAATATATTGGAGATTGAACACACTCGCGATCCACCATTAATACTGCTCCAACTGCCATTGGAGATGTTGAAAGATAAAGAATCATCGGCTCTTTACTGCGCGACGCAATAAGTGTGTGTAATTGAATAAGACAATCCTTCATTTCTTGAAAAGCTTTCTCTGCTTCGGGAGTTTATGAAAACGTTTTACTTTTGACACAATTGCGCAAGGTTCGGATAAATGGGAATGATTTCGCAGCATGATTAGCCAAAAATCGATTAAGCGTAGCTAATCTCCCAGCCAATCGTTGCATTTCTTTGATGGTGGTGGGAGACGACATCTTTTGGATGGCCTCCACCTTTTCAGGATTGACCTTGAATCCTTCCTTCGTAATCACAAAACCTAGGAATTTTCCTTCTTCCATGCCAAAAGAGCATTTCCCTGGGTTTAACTTCAAATTGACCTTGCCCAAGGAATCAAAGGTTCTCTGGATATTTTCTAGCATTATTTCTTCTGAATTGCTCATGATGACCAAGTCGTCGATGTAAACTTCTACTGTCTTGCCAATGTCATCGCCAAAGACAGTGTCCATTAATCTTTGGTAAGTAGCTCCCGCATTACGGAGACCAAAGGGCATTTTTATGTAGCAAAAAATTCCTTTCTCCGTGTGAAAAGCTGTTTTGTCTTCGTCCTCTTTTTTCATCAGCACTTGATGATATCCTTTGTAACAATCTAGGAAACATTTCCAATGGAAAGAAGCTAATGAATCGACTTTCTTGTCTATCTCTGGAAGAGAGTAGCAGTCTTTGGGACACACTTTATTCAAATCTTTAAAATCAACACACATGCGCCAGCCGCCATTGTGCTTTTTCACCATTACTAGGTTTGCGAACCAGGTTTGATATTTGACTTCACGCAGGATCCCAGCTTTCAATAATTCTTCAACTTCCTCATTCATTGCTTCGGTCTTTTCGGATCCAAGGCTGCGCTTTTTCTGAACCACTGGCTGCGCCGTCGGGAAGACGTTTAAGCAATGCTCAGCTATCTTGCGCGTAACCCCTACCATATCTACAGGAGTCCACGCGAAGATATCCATATTTCGAAACAACAAGGTCTTAAGTTTTGCGCGACTTGCCATAGAAATTGCAGGACCAAGGATAATTGGTTGCTCGGGATACTTATTGTTCAATACCCATTTTTCAGGTTCATTTGGTGATGTTGATTTAGCAGCCTTAACAACTGGTTCTTCAATAGACATAATCTCTTTTCGCGCGAAGATGATAGCTACTCCAGTTGGCGTCGGGAAACCACATGCAGCGTGAGGTGCAGATGTGATCATGCTGAAATCTCGTTGCGCTCGTCTCCCTAATAACACGTCGTGACGGGATGTTGCTGGCATTACCATGAAGTTCACTTGAATGGTGCGCGAGTGTTTTCCGTCTGAAAGAATCACGGGAAAAACTATTTGTCCAAGAGGGAAGACAGCCTCATTGCAGAATCCAGTTTACGGGAAGTCAACTAGTTCTAGGCGTGCCTTGTCTTCCGGATCTAACTGTTTGAAGCACTGTTCATATATGATATCCATAGAACTTCCCGGATCTATGAACATATAATCGGTCCGGTAGTGGCAAAGATGCCTAAAATTACCACTGGTATTTCTTCCTGAGGCCCACCTGGGACCACAGGAAATATCACTTGTTGCTCTCGCCATTTTTCTCCTCGGAACCTTTGAAAGTTGCACTTGCATGACGAGCTCCCTTGGATCATGCAACTTGTTTCATCTTTTTATTGCTTGGCCCCTCATCACCGCGCGTGAGTTGCCTGACCTCTTTTCGAACTGATTGCACCAAGTGTGTCAGCTTACCACTTTTCTGGGCCTTTTCAATTTCTGTACGTAGGCTAATGCAATTATTGGTTGTATCACCTGTGTCCTTGTGGAAATCACAGAAGAAGTTTGGGTCTTGACCTTTTTTGTTCTTCATGGGCTGGGGTTGTTTGATTTGATAATTATCAGTGCTCAAGACTTCCGTGGGAGATTTAATGAGAGGAGTCCACTGTCGCTCCCGATTCTCATTCTTGATGGCTTTCTGAGTTGCTATCTTTTTAATTGTTGCGCGAGCATCCATTGGAGAGTATGGTGAATAAGAACTCTGGTTCGAGTCTTTCCAACCCTTCTTAAACTTCCGACCTCCTTTGCTCAGATCCTCAGGACGATGCTGAGGTAGAGGAGGTCTATTTGAATTAAGGTTGCGCTCGGTCTGCGCATAGACCTTGGCTGCTGCCATGAGCTTATCCCAGCTTTTCGGTAAACCAGTAGTACCTGAAAGCACTTTAATCATTTCGTAACATCTTACCGCGTACTTGAACTGTGCGCGGATAAGATCTTCATGCACGTCACCGATTCTAAAACCTCCTTGTTGTATCGCGTAATAAAATCTTCCAAACTCTCGTTGTCTCTTCGCCAGATGTTCATCACATACGACGAATCTCTAACATAACGACGCTACTAACTGAAATTAGTAAGGATTTTTTCCTTAAGATCATTCCATGAAGAGAGTTCACCTGTCGGCAAGTTATCGAACCATAGTCGCGCAGCCCCAGTTAATGTTTGCACAAACAGATGACACCACATAGGTAGAGTCCATCCTCTAATAAGTCCTGCGCCGGTGAATAGGCGCATGTGATCGTCTGGATCTGACAATCCGTTAAACTTACCAACATTTTATGGTAATTTTTCTCGCTCTAACAGGGCTAGAGCGATTTCCTTCACGAATTTTGATTGTTCTGCCGCTTCAGCAGGACGGTAAATCAAGTTGTAATCGTGCTCCGTCTCGGGATTATACACTGCTCGGATTCGAGGTTTGTAACTGGCATGATCTGCAGATAAACGATTGAAGACACTTGCACTATCTCCTTCTTCGTAAGTCTTATCATACTCATCGTATTGGGTGTCCCGCTTCTGCGACGATCGCGGGCCCAAACGTGAGTGAACTGAAGGTCTTCGCAGGACATTTTCTTCCTGATGTTTGTTACCAGAATGAATAGAATCATTTCTGGTTTTATATTACATCTCAGTTTCATGCACAGATACATGCGAAGGTGCACGATCTTGGTTCTGAGTTCCGTAACTCAATGCTCGAGGCGCCGGCGAAGCACGGGCTGGCGGTGCACCAACCGGAGCTTGAAAAGCTGGAATTCTGGTTTGAGCACATAAATAAGCATACATGGCGTTTAGAGTAGTTTGAGACTTAATCAACCATGATAATGGAGTCTCTCCAGATGGGAGGATTGATGCAATGTCAACATGAGGAGCCGCCGGTGTTACTGGAATGCTCGCATGATCAGGATCATATGGCATATCAGCTTCACCGGACGAAACCGCAACGATTTGTCCGTCGACCGGAGGAGCTCCGCCGACGTGACGGATCTTTGATCGAGGACCTGGAAATGACGGTCCATCAACCATGAAGCTGTAGACCTGGGTGAAACAAAACGAAAGATAAGAAAATAAAATAAAGTCGGTGGGCACCAATGAAGAAACCCTAAATCTCTTAGACCGGAATCTAAGTAGATCTATGGAATGGGCTCTGCATAAAAGGGGTTAATCCTTCGTTTGGTTCCATGATAATGAATGTAACAATACTCCGACTGATCCTGCGAAACAGAACACCGCTAGCTCACCACGGGGAGAAGGGGGGTTCTCTTCGTGACCACCCTCCGGCGTGAAAATAAGTACAAGTAGTCGGAAGTAAAGTATAGTTAGAGAGAGAGAGATTAGTTGAGAGTGAATACCTTCTACTTGGAGTCCGAATTACTTATTTTTGCCAGAGTTTGGGCGCCAAAATGAGAGATGATAAACTTAACGGAATCCTTTGCTATTCCGTCAAGTTGGTGACAATCCGTTAATGTACACGGATCGCGAGCTCATCAACGGTTAGGGGGATGCCACGTGTCATCATGAGTTCACTACTTTTTTTGTGGAAGTGAGCATGCCATCATCGTGATCTTTCTCAGTCGTCCATATGCTGACGTGTGGCAATTGGTTGTAACCGAAAAGATGCTTTGCACGATTGGGTAGTAGTGGCTTCTAGAAGGTTTCACAGTTGTTACCCATCTATTTCTTGCCACGTGTACAGTCTGTTACAACAGAAAAGATTCCCTTTGCTTCTGCACCAACTCAAGGATATTTACTAAGGGAGGATTTCTCAGGATTAACTGTTTCCTTGCGCGAGAGGCGCAAGTTAGTTAACTGATCTTCTTTCCTCTTCCTGCTGCTTGGCGCAGCGTTTTTGGTGAGTACTTGCTTTGATATAAATATCGATGCAAGGTTTGTACATAAAGTGTTATCCAAGGAATTTGATCAAGGTTAACTTTGAACCTTGCGCGAGCCCGTGCAAGGTGGTTAAGTGATCCTTTCCTTCTTTGGATACTTGGCGCAGGGTTTCAGTGACTTTCCTTGATATAGAAGTCTGCGCAAGGTTTTCTTAGAAGTTAATAGTGGGTATGGTTCCCTTGGTTGGCGCAAGGTTTTTGGGACCATACCCCTTCACAGCTTATCCGAGCTATATGTTTCCTTAATTGGTAGGAAATGAGCTGACTTGGTTAATCTATCCACAATAACCCAAATTGTGTCATTTCCACGCTTGGTCTTTGGTAACTTAGTGATGAAGTCCATAGTTACCATTTCCCATTTCCACACTGGGATTTCAAGTTGTTGTAGAAGTCCTGATGGTTTTTGGTGTTCTACCTTGATTGGAGAACATGTCAAGCACTTTGCTACATGATTGGCTATAGCTTTCTTCATACCCATCCACCAATAATTGGGCTTTAGGTCTTGATACATCTTATCACTTCCCGGATGAACCAAATATTTAGAATTAGGTGCTTCTTGCAGGATTATATCTCTAAGTCCTCCATAGATCGGAGCCCAGATCCGATTATTTAACCTGAACATTCCATCCTTTCCGGGTACTAACTGCTCGATAGTTGCACCTAATTTTTTCTCAGCAATATTTTCCTCTAGCATGGCTTGTTTCTGAATATCTAATAGCTTCTCATTCAAGCTATTTTTCAGTTCAATGCTCTTGGCATTGATCCTTAGAGGTTTAATTCTTTCCTTGCGACTAAGCGCATCAGCTACTACATTTTCCTTTCCAGGATGATATCGGATCTCGCAATCATAGTCGTTCAGTGTTTCCATCCAACGACGTTGTCTCATGTTCAAATCCTTCTGATTGAACAAGTGTTGAAGACTTTTGTGATCAGTGTAGATGATACACTTTGTTCCATATAAATAATGTTTTCACAATTTAAGTGCGAACACCACTGCACCTAATTCCAAATCATGGGTGGTGTAATTTCTCTCGTGCACTTTTAATTTCCGTGATGCGTAGGCAATTACTTTGCCTCTTTGCATAAGCACACAGCCCATACCAGTGTGTGATGCATCACAGTAGACCACAAACTCTTCTATGCCTTCTGGCAGAGTTATCACCGGGGCATTGCTTAACTTGTGCTTTAAAGTTTCGAAAGATTCTTGCTGCTTTGGACCCTAGTTGAACTTAGCATTCTTATAAGTTAAGATTGTCAAAGGAGCGGCTATTCGTGAGAAGTTCTCAATGAAACTTCGATAATAACCAGCCAGTCCTAAGAAACTACATATCTCGGACGGTTTTTGGTGCTTCCCAATTCATAATCGCTTCTATCTTTGCGGGATCCACTTGAATACCACATTCAGTTACTACATGACTGAGAAACTAACCTCACGAAGCCAGAATTCACATTTAGAAAACTTTGCATACATCTTTTCTTGACGTAGTATATCGAGAATGCACCTTAAATGTTTCTTGTGATCAGATTGATTATGAGAATAGATAAGTATGTCGTCTTTGAAGACAATGACAAACTTATCTAAGTACGGCTTGCAGACTCTATTCATGAGATCCATGAATGCTGTTGGTGCATTAGTGAGCCCAAAAGGCATCACTAGGAACTCGTAATGTCCATATCTCGTTCTAAAGGCAGTTTTCAAAACATCTTCACTTCTAACCTTAAGTTGGTGATATCCCGATCTTAGATCGATTTTCGAGAAGTAACTTGCCCCTTGTAATTGGTCAAATAAATCATCGATCCTGGGCAAGGGGTAACGATTCTTGATCGTTATCTTATTGAGTTCACGGTAATCAATGCACATTCGAATTGAACCGTCCTTCTTCTTAACAAACAGGATAGGGGCTCCTCAAGGCGAAGAACTAGGTTGAATAAAACCTTTCTTTAAGAGTTCTTCCAATTGGGTTCTTATTCTTTCATCTCGGTAGGTGCTAAATGGTATGGAGCTCTAGCTATGCGAGCTGCTCCAGGTATGATGTCAATTCGAAACTCTACCTGCCTATCAAGAGGTAGGCCAAGTAATTCTTTCGGAAACACATCTGGGTATTCTGAAATGATAGGAATATCTTCAATCTTCGGTTTGGGTTCATCAACGGTAACTTGTGCCATATATACAACACAACCTTTCAGCATACATCTGGACGCCTTAAACAAAACTGCTTTATCAGGCAATCCAAAGTGTTTGTCTCCGTGGATGGTGAGGATTTTACCGGATGGGGTTTGATTTCAATGAGTTTCTTATCACATGCAATGCGAGCTTGATTATGCGACAACCAGTCCATGCCTAAGACTACATCGAATCCTGCTAGTTTCATAGGTAAAAGAGAGACAGGGATAGAATGATTCTTGATAGATATGAAGCATCCGTCAAGAATGGAAGAAGTGGTTTCTATAGTTCCGTCAGCGAGCTCTACTTCAGAAGTTATGTCTAGAGTTCTTATGGGCAAGTTTAATAGTTCACTAAACTTATGATCTACAAATGATTTATAAGCGCCTGAATCGAAAAGAACTCTAGCAAAAGCGTCATTGATAAGGAACGTACCCGTTATGACATTATTATCATTCACTGCTTCCTTGGCACCCATTTTGAAGGCTCTAGCAATGCCTTTCTTTGCTTCAGTAGTTTTGGCTTTCCCTTCGGCATTTGCCTTGGGGCAATTTGTCTTGATGTGGCCTTTCTAACCACATCCAAAACAGGTAGCATCCTTTATATTTCGGCACTCATGCGACCGATTCCTGTCTTTTTACAGATATTGCACTGCTTTGGTTTCTGATCTAAGCGGCATTGTCCATGGTGTCGCCTCCCACATGTCTTGCAAGTGGTTTTCGCTCGTCTTCTGATTATCCTTGCTGAACCCATGTTTACTTTTTTTCTTAAACCTTTGGGAGTTGTTATCCTCCCGCTTCCTTTCTCCACTGATGTCAGTCTTAACTGACATTTGCCTCACATAGTCCTGAGTGAGGGAGAGGGATAGCTCCACAGCAGACTTATAGGTGCCAGGCTGCACCGTTTTAACCATACTCCTAATTTCAGGAGCTAGCCCATTGATAAAACGCGCAATGCATTTGGGCTCTGGAGTAACCAAATAAGGCACTAGCCACGAAAGAGAGTTGTAGTCGGTGACAAACTTCCGACAGTCCATGTTTTTCATAGTCAGAGTTAGAAAGTCTGATTCGATCTTTTCCACCTCGTGAGGTGGGCAGTAGGTATCTTTCACTAACTCTACAAACTTCGACCAACTTAAGTTGTAGAGATGAATTTTGCCCGTAGACTGGACTATTGCTTTCCACCAAATGAGGGAATCGTCAATGACTGGGACACAAACTTAACAATGTCTTTATCAGTGCAACCACTGATATCCACAACCGTCTCCATCTTGTCTAACCACCTTAAACATTCTACAGCTCCTTTCCCCGTTAAAATCACGGGGCTTACAAGATACAAAGTACTTGTAAGAATAACCATCATTGTTGGAGTGTGTCTTCTTATGATGCTCTTGACTTTTAACTATACTCTTCACATTTGAAGAGTGTGCCTCACTCTTTTTCGGTTTTGACTGACTAGGCTGAGATAGCGGTTTAGAGACACGTTTGGAGCAAGAAGCACTCGACTCATGTTTCCGTTCAGACCTATCCTTCAAGGCTTTGTCAACTTCTGTGGCAATAAGGTCTCTCAAGTCGTTCTTACTTATAATGATATTTTCATTGGCATCGTCGTCATTGCGTTTGCTATTCACTTCGTTAGAATCCACCATTGTTGCAACTTAATTCTAAATATCGAGATGAATTTGGTTAGTTGCTATAGTGTACCCTTTCACGACATGGTTTCTTTAACCATACAGACTTTAGAGAAAGGATGTGGTATATATATATATATATATATATATATATATTCTAGGTCTCAAAGGACCATCATAGGTATTCATGAATTGGACATAGTCCAAAATTTATCAGACAGTGGATCAAATGTCACTAAGGACAATATATTACCGCAAGTTGGCTTTAAACTACTATTGAGTGTTTGAATGTTTTAGCTAGGATCTAACTTGATCACTTAAGCGGTAGGTTGTGGGCATTGCCATTACCCAAGTGACAATATCTATCATAGGGATCCAAGAGTTAACTCCACATTGAGAGTTAACATAGAGAAATGATAAATTTGGAAGTTAAACATTGTTCACCATTTCTAAATAGAAGGTTACCTCCAAAATTTTCATTTGCCAACTTAACTAATCATAGTCATTGGCTGATAGATCTTTAGATATATAGCGGATCAATAAAACTTGAATAAAATCATGATGATCGATTGGATGAAATATATAACAAAGAAAATTTTACTAAAAAGATCATTACATAGTTGCCTAAATATAGGACTTTGAAATAACAAAAGTAGTCCACGCAGGAACTTAAAAGAAATAACAATGACCTCGCAGGGACTTTTGGAATTTAAAATTGCATAAATGTAAACACAAAACTACTCATCCTTCCTTCCTTTCACAGCTTTACAGAGTCTCTTGATAAATCTGGTTGTTTTCTTTTCTGACTTCTTAACTTGGTGCTGCATTTCCTTGACTCGATCTAAAGCCTCATTGAGAGCCTCAAGTGGTACTTGCGCTTGGGGTTGAGGCTGAGGTGGAGGTTGTGGTTGAGGCATAGCCGGGTGTGATCCGGTAGCCGCATAGGAGGAGTAAGGAGTTGGGTAGCTAGGAAAGGGGAAGGATAAAAAGCATTATACATAACTGCTTCAAGGCATGGGTCATATGCAGGAGCAGCAAAATCAGCACCATATACAGATAAATCTGGATAGGTGGGTATCGGGTAACCTAAACTCGATGATGATGGCTGAACTGTCGGTTCAGGCATTGGATCAGCAGCAGGTTGTGGGGTTGGAACCGCCACAGGTGAAGTATTTGAGGGTCCACCCATTTGTGGGTCCTCAGGGATGACAGGGTAAGATGGTGGCAAAGGTGGTAACGAACCCGACCTTTGACCAGCACGCACTGACATGTGTGCACTACGCCTTCGGCGTGGTTGCGATGATGACTCAGGTGGTGGTTGAGGTTGATCCACCTGCTGCATATCAACATCCTCTTGGTGAGGATGTGGTGATGGGGCTTGATGTTAGGGGTGTTGTGGTAGGAGGGTGTGTTGACGAACACGTACCATGCCCATCTTAGTTCATACTCGTCAAGACCTCAAAACGGAGATCCCGCCAAGGAGTTCGAGCCACTAGACAGCTCCATGGGAAGACCATATGATTCGGTTTGTGGAAATTCCTCCGGATCAGAATCCTCCTCCATATGCGCGGGTGAGTCGACTGGAGGGGTTTCAGGTGAGGGTTGGTTAACGGGGTTGACAAAGTTAAAATTAAAGAACTCTTGGTGAGAATGGTGCGATTGGTGGGTATGGTGTGAATGGTAAGAATGTTGGGAATGTGATTGGGGTGGAGAGTATTCGTGCGAGATGGAATGTCTATATAGTTCAAATGGAGACGAAGAGTCTCTGGATCCTTCGTAAGGGTTGAAATTTGATGCTCCAGCTAAGGATGGTCGAAAAGATGGTCCAGTCATAGAAGGTCCGCCCCTCATGGGACCCTTGCCTTTTCCTCCGCGTCTGAATTTAGGCGGCCTTATTCCTGCTTCAAAAAAACAAGTTAAACAAGAAAATACAAAGCTAGAATAATAAGATGGAAATGATAAAGCCTAGGTCAAAGTCTAGACTCGGAAGTCTAAAAGATATGTGTTAATATGTATTCCCAAGATAAACACAAAGGCTAGTGTTTAATTCACTCGAGAGTTGGCTTTGATACCAACATGCCACACCCCCAATTCCCGTGTAACCCGGTGGGCCCGGTAGGGAATATCGTGACGCAAGTTGATATCATCATTACCAAACAATACAAAATAACAAAGTGGAAGTCTGGATAATTACTATTACAAACGTTTGAATGTTCAAAGTTCTAAATAAATGCAACGCTTGGAATTAGATCCACAGGCGGATCGAAAAGTGAATACAAAGGATGTTTAATAGACTAAGGCCTTCTAAGCAAAGGATTTGCAATTTCCTCTTAAGCTCGCAAGCACTTCCAGCCTATTTACGTACATTCATCACATGCGCTTAGTCTTTTGAAAATACGTCAGATAAATCTGGTAAATACAATTAACCGACTCATTTTGAAAATATTTAGTGTAGACAATGGTACTTTTGTTTAATAAATAACTTGGGATAAATTATATTCATGTTATCAGTTTTACATGCTAATAATACATTTAGAGCCCGAAAACTATGTCGGGAACATGATTAATCGACACACCACTTTAATACCTTTAATAGGTACACCCCTAATGGGTTATAGTTTATTTTAGCATCTGTCGGGTGTATGCATACACCCCGTGCTTAGGTCGTGGCCATTTGGAATTAAATGAGCCGTGGATATCCAGGACATGGCCGTTTTAACCCCCAAATGTTTAATATTAAGCAATACAAATTAAAATGGATTACTTGAATTCCCGACTCATTGGTCTTTGATCCCATATCCAACCATGCGGTATTAATATACCGTATCCCAAGCCCGTATAAGGGAAATAAGTAAAAAGTATTTACCTGGCTAGCAAATATCTTTAAATTAATAAGCAAAGCACAGTCGTATTCAAAATAACTAGCTCAGGAATGATCTGCTGGAGTCTCTAGTCTGGAATGGATGGTATGAGCTAGCGGGTCTTAATTTAGTCATTGACTTAGACCCGCTAACTTAAAATAAAAATAACGGCATGATGCGCTAGATTAAGCGATGACCGGATTAGAATGTATTTTGAACCCGACAAGTACTAGGACTTGTAAAATATGGGTTAACATTTTACATTCTGGAATTTAGAAATGAAATGATATGGTTAAACCCGTTTCGATTAAATTACGTAAACTAGTTACGTAGGCCGAACCGTACGCATATAAGCGAAACCGGGTAACCGGGTGAGTCCTATGCAAGTTCCATATGCCATTATATTTCAAATTTGTTGTAACATCAGTAACTTACGAACATGTTGGCCCGTTATGGTTTTTAAATCAAACTACGCCTTAAAAGGGCGATTTGGTCATTTTACGCTTTATAAAAGAGGTTTGCGATTAAACTAATGTCAAGACCATAAAAATTCTGCAAAAACATGTATTTTATGATGTTATATCAGTAAGATATAAAATATATGTGTGGTTGATAGTTTTGAATTAAACTACGTCCCGTAAGGGCATTTTAGTCATTTCACACATAGCTTTGATATCATATTTGGGATTCTGAGTTCTGGACTTGTTCCTACTGTAATAATCTTCAAAATAAGTTTAGAAGTAGGTAATAAGTCTTGGTCCTTAAATATGGTTTTCAACCATACTATGTGCCGAAACGGCGTTAAATGCGCTAAATGACGATTTAAATGAAGTTTAAAGAAATCTGAGATTATGCTTAAGTTTATACACCCAAAATATGTTATTTAATGTAATATAACAGTAGGTAAAAGATTTGGATGTCAAAAGTGTTGTTAAAACCATTTTATGCGCCGTAAGGGCGTTATCATCATTTATCGACATTATTCAAGGACTTGTAGGTAAACTCAGTTTATAAACTAAACTACCACCCCAAATACTTCTAATAATGATATTACATCAGCAGGTACAAGGTTTTGAGGCCAAAGTTATGTTTAAAACAATTTATGTGTCAAAAGGGAGTTTAGTCGCCAATTGCGTAAACTATGGGAAATAACCATTTCTTGGACTTTAAATCGGAAACTTGACCTCAATATAAGTTTAACAATTTAGTACATCAGTTTATATCTCATATATATACTCATTTATAATTAAATCTTGTTTTTAAGCTCTTAGGGACCATTTAGCAAAAATTGGCATATTTAAACGGAAACTTGCATAAACACTCGAATTACTAAGTGACTATGTCATATAACTCCAGAGGGTTATATTACAAATATTATGGTCACAATGCAACTTAAGTTCAGTATCTAATGTTGCTAAACCGGGTCAGAACTAAAAGTCAAAGCGGAAGTCAAATACCGCGACTTTCGGTTGCGAAACGACTCAAGGCTTGGATTTGTCGGGCCGAACATGTTTAGACATGTTCTAATAATTTTTACTAAGTTGTTAAAGTGTTAGAACACATTTTATATCCTCTATATTACGGATTATGAATTTATTTCAAATCTGACCTGTTGAGTTTCTGTTGACCATTCCTTTAACCCGACAATTGACCAAGTAAACGTGGTAATCAGGAGGCATCCTTTTAAGGGATTAATACCAACCTAATTATGGTCACGTAACCAAAATTGTTCCGAACATTGACTGATCCATTGTGGTTTTAGGTTGAAGTCAAAGCGTTTTTATGTCAACGCTTTGACTTGGGTTTAAGCCTAATGAAACTAAATAAGGAAGGTTAGAACACTTACTAGAGGTCCTAGCACGAATATGTGGCTGATTAGAGAGCTCCTTGATGGTCAGGAACCTCCAGAGAAGCAAGTTGTGAAGAAATGAGCAAGTGAGCAAGTTCAAGGAATGGAATGTGGTCCTATTTATACTTGAAGATCATAAGCTAAGTCCCTCTAGGTGTTAGCAGGAGTCATAAGGTGCCAACAAGTGTCTACAAACGTGTCTTAAGCAGCTTGAGGGGTGGCATTCGCGTTTAAGGTGGCAGGAGCAGAAGCTGCCATGTTTCTGCTCGTTGGCACCCACTTACGGACCGTATGGCTAAGGCCTTGCGATCCGTAAGGCCTATAGGCGTGTGATATTTTCAAATGGTTACGGACCGTAACCATAACGGCTTTCGGTCCGTAACCGCCTCCCAGAACTTGAATTTTTTGCATTCTTTCATGTTTGGCCCCTTGACTTTAAGCTTGCCACTCAGAGGTTATCACTTAACATGTTGGCGAGTTTAGTCCTTCTCATTAGCACACGGCATTCGAGGATCAAACGGGACACGTGTCGGAATTTTATTAGACGAATTTTCGAGGTGTTACACTTTTGTGAGGATCTTTCAACATTTATTGCATTCTTTCCATTTCTTCTTTTAGATCACTCATAGTCCAATCCTTGAACTGTTCCCTGGTAGCTTTGTATTTCTTGTTGGTCATGATATGCTCAATGTAGTCATGTCTTAGAATTTGATCTTCCGTTTCAGACAGCTTCTTGCACAAGTCTTTAACAAAATCTTCCAAAGCTCTGACTTTGCTCAGCATGTACTGCATATAGTTCTGCACTTCTCCATCACTTTTACATGTTGTATCTATTTTGGCTATATCCTCTGCCTATTTGGTTTTAAGTAATAAATACTCATCAATATTTTTTTGGTCTAGGATAGCCTTCCAGAGATTGGATGAGTCTTTGCTCAGTGTCTTCTTCAGAGTAGAAAGACTTGATTTCTTCTCTTACAGTTGGTAAATCAAGAGGAAACTTTACTGCTGCAGCAACTATTTTCAATGGTTGATCAGTTGCTTGAATGGAAGATTGAGTAACAAATGTTGTAGAGGTCAGGGGTTGTGCTGACAATGGAATTAGAGCAGGAATGATCTTATCATCATTAATGACCTTTGTAACCTTTCTCCTTTTGAACCTGAGTGCAGGTGATGGTGGAAAATTGGGTTTGGAAATTGTCATACCTTTAAGTTGCCCAATGTAACCCCTTTCTAGAAACTCTACTTGCATCTCATTTATTGGGAATGACACAGGAGTGCCATATCATTCAATTCAAACACTTGTGAGATTGATTGAGTTGTAATTTTCATCAGGGTTTTGCCCACTCTTGATAATATAACATAAGGAACATCTTTTTGAGAGTGAACCTCTGTGTTTGCCCAAAATTGTCGTTGTGATTCTTGATAAATTGGGGCTTTGACAGTTAACATGTGTTTAAATTTTGATTCTTTCAAGATTTTTATCATCGGATGATATCTTGTATTTTGAACCGGTTTCTTCAAAAATTGTTGTGTAGTTGTGAGGAGTTTTGATGATGAGAGTAAATGGGGGTCGTTCTGTGTCACGGCCCCTGACCCACCCTGGGAGCGGGAGCCGTGAACCAGTCAGGTGGTACCGGTGATTATTTCAAAAACATTGCAGCGGAAATTTCATCAGAACCGTAGTTAGGAAAAAATATCAGAGTTTAGAAATACCGGATTTTATTTATTAAACATATGGGAATAAAGCCCATGTTTTATAAAGGTAGCTTTTAATAAGGGATACACCTGAATTCATAAAACAACGTTTCTTTATTTAATTGATAAAATAAGCCACTCCTTTAAGCCTTTTGATGTTGTATCCCAACTCTTAATCCGATCTACTGAAATCACCTGAAACATGTTTTAAAAATATTTTTGTCAGCAGGAAATACTGGTGAGTTCATTCAATTTGTACAAAGTGACACATTCTTATATTCACAGCATTAAGAGTTTTTACATTTGTTTATCTTACCAAACTACTATTGGCTAGCTCATTGTCCAACAGCAAAGAAACTTATTTTAAATAGTATTTGTCACTCGGTGGCAGTTCCTGTGACTGTGGTCATATCACTCATTGGCTAACCCATTGTCCAATAGTGAAGATTATCAAGTATTGTATACAAAACCCCACATACTGACAGTAGTTTCCCAATAAGAATACAAAGACTTAATCACTGTAATATAACTTGGAAAACATTTAGGGTTTGCAAAGCATTTGAGAAAAGGAGAATGACTCACTTTGAAGTTTTAAGGTTGTTATCTTAGAGCTTTCCGGTGTTATTTCTGAGTTCCTAATGACATAATAATGCAACACGTGTTAGTGAAACAATTCAACTTAAACTTTAACGATACATTATGAGACAAAACCCTAACGTAGTTTACAAAGTATAGCCTTATATACAGGCAGCACTTTGGCATCCGTTGCTGGGTTTTAGATCAATCGGAATGAGTATCGAATCAGTGATTAGTGTTAAAACACTTACAACGCGGCAGAGTTTATCAGGTTTAGGGGTTTAGGGGGTGTTTGCAAGAGAACAGGGCTAGAGGGAGTATACGAACGAGAGAAAGTTCGTCGAAATTCGATTGAACTGGTACAACAGCTTCTGTCCCAAGCCGCTGCTTATATAGCCCAAATGGGCATCCCCCGCGCGTCGCACGGGATGACCTGGATTCTGGCATGACGCGCGGGTGCGGTCGGCCTGACATAGGTCTGCCAAAGGTCCACGTAGGTCTGACACATGGCGCGATGTCGTGACACGTGTCCCTGGCCGCCTTTTCCGTCCAATCGCGTGTTTTTCTCGATTTTCGTGCTGGTTCTTGTCGCGTATGCCCGGGTCTTGATTCCACTTGGTTCGGTTTTTAATTTGAATCTAATATGGGTTCTTTTGTGCCGGTTGGTTCGTCAATCACCAAGTTTCTTAACCGCTAAGTTTTCTGATCGAGTATCCAACTTTCATCGCGCATACGGTTTTAATTACGGGTTATTGTTGGGAATATTTTTTAGGGTTGTTACATTTTGGTTTGGATTTTGCTTTGGATTTCACTTTTGATTTGGTTTTGGGAGCCATGATTGAGAGAAAATCGTTTTGAGAATTTTGAATTCGACACAATAAAGTGGAAACTCTGTTATGGATAAAACAGGGTTTTTATAGGGTTTAGAAAAAGTGATGATGACATGGCCTCTGATGCAATTCACTGACGAATAACGTTTGAACACGTGTAGCCTCTGCTTGCAAATGGAAGACAGTTGTTGGAAAACACTGTTTGAAGGTATGGGCAGTGGATTGTGAATAGTGTTTGACACTATCAGAGGATACACTTTAACAGTGGTTTGACTTTTCTTAAACAAGTTGTAATGCTATCAGTGGTTTGAACAGACTTTAAGGATTTTTTGAAAAATTCAATTTTAAACTATTTTTAAGGATGGGTTTTTGATTTAAACATTTTGATGCTATTTACACATGGATCACCAGAGAACTGTTTTAATCCATGTTTAGCATTCCAATTCTAGAGATCAAAGTTTCAAAGGTAGATGTATCTAAAGCTTTTGTTAGAACATCTGCCGGTTGATCCTAAGTATGGACATGTTGTAAAGAAATCAAACCTTTTTCATAGCAATCCCTCACAAAGTGATGTCTGATGTCAATGTGTTTTGTTGTGGAGTGAGAGACAGGATTTTTGATGATATTTTCTGTTGCTTGACTATCAATTTTGAGAGGAATCTTTAAAGTAGTGATACCAAAATCCAACAGTTGATTTTGAAGCCACATGATTTGAGCAGTGCAACTTACAGCAGCTATATACTCTGCCTCAGCAGTGGATGTGGAAACTGCAACTTGCTTTTTGCTTTGCCAAGACACTAGACAATCTTCTAGGAATTGGACACCTCCTGATGTGGACTTCCTTGTTGTCTTGCATCTAGCAAAATCACTATCTGAATAACCAAAAGCTCAATATTCCCATTAGCAGGATACCAGATACCAAGTGTGGGAGCACCTTTTATGTATCTGAATATTCTTTTCACAACAATAAGATCAGACTTTCTAGGTAGAGACTGTGATCTGGCACAGACACATGTAGCAAACATGATGTCTGGCCTTGATGCAGTTAGGTACAATAAAGACCTTGTCATGCTTCTGTAAAGTGTTTGATCAACAAGGTCATCTTTACCATCAATAGTGACTAGCTTGGAAGTTGCCATGGGTGTGTTGCAAGGTTTACAATCATCCATATCAAATTTTTTAAGTAGGTCTTTGACATACTTATTTTGATGGATGAAGGTGCCATTGTGCATTTTTTAACTTGTAAACCAAGAAAACATTGCAACTCACCCATTGCACTCATCTCAAACTCTGTTGCCATGAATTTTCTGAAATCTTCACACATAGCAGTGCATGTGGATCCAAAAATGATGTCATCCACATAAATTCGGACAAGCATCAAATCTTTTCCTTTCCATTTTAAAAACAAGGTTTTATCAATTTTACTTCTTGAAAAACCTTTGGATAAGAGAAAAGTGGATAGAGTTTCATACCAGGCTCTTGGTGCTTGTTTTAGACCATACAGTGCTTTGTTAAACCTGTAAACATGATCAGGATGAAATGCATCTTCAAATCCAGGAGGTTGACAAACATACACTTCTTCCTTGATCTTTCCATACAAGAATGCACTTTTGATGTCCGTTTGAAACACTTTGATGTTGTGGTTAGCAGCAAAAGCTAAGAACAGTCTGATGGCTTCTAACCTTGCTACAGGAGTAAAGGTTTCATCATAGTCAATACCTTCTTCCTGTCTGTAGCCTTGAACCACGAGCCTTGCTTTGTTCTTGACAAAAATACCCCTTTCATCTGTTTTGTTCTTGAAGACCCACTTTATGCCAATTGGACTGACATCCTTTGGCAGTGGTACAAGTTCCCAAACTTGTTGTCTTTTAAACTGAATGAGCTTCTCTTGCATAGCTTCTACCCAACTATTGTCTTTTAGTGCCTCTTTGTACTTGACAGGTTGTTTGAGTGATAAAAAGCCAGTAAAACAGGCAAATGTTTTGGGATTGGCTTCTTGTGAGCACTCTCTCATTTATGTTGCCAATAACTTGATCCAATGGATGGCTTTTGAGGAAAATCAAATCACCTTGATATGGGACAACTTCATTTTGAGGTGAAGCTTGCAAATGTGTATCATCTAAGCTAACCTCTGTTGGTGAATTTGATGATCCAGCCTCTGATTGGAATGGAAGTGGTGGTATGGGTGGTATTGATGTGAAGGTTTGTTGATTTTTATCCATATTTGATAGATTTTTATCAACAGTGTTTTGATTTTGAGAGCAGGCAGAGGTTTGAGTATTAATCACTGTTGACCCGGCAGAGCTTTCACCATTGTTACTAATATCTGCTCCTCTGCTTGAAGGACTGATCTTGAAGTTTGGAAGTATGCAATCATATCCTTGCTCTTGTGATGTTGATTGTGGTGTACCTACAGGGTTAGTCTTGACAGACACATCTTCAAATGTGAATTTATCTAAATCAAACAGTTCAGCAGGATTTGTTGGGATTTTCAAAGGTCCGATCTAAGGTTACAAAGAGGTTTGGGACGGAAATGTTGAGTTTTCCGGACAAAAAGAAGTTTTCCGGAGAGAAAAGAGTTTACGATGACCTCAATAATTTGGGCATTTAGTAGAAAAAGGTTCCTAAAGTCCATAATAAGGTTACAAATAGGTTTGGGACAAAAAAGTTGAGTTTTCCGGCCAAAAAGGAGTTTCTTGGCTAAAAACGCTTTTCCGGCGACCAGAGACTAACAACATTAGGGTTCTGTTAGTCAGGATCCATCGGAGACCAATGTGCTAATAGTTGGGACTACTAATGGTTATTTTTTAAGTTGTGACTGTTGGCGGCCAACAACGAATAGTTGGGATTATTGAAATCCAATATTCCTTAAAGAAACATGCAACTATTTTGATTATTTTTTACTCACTTTTACTATTTTATGCGCGTTACTTATTGAAAGAAAAGTCTTGGTATCAATACATGCATCTCAACCCAATGGAAAATGTCCCCATTTTATTTCCTTTATTATATAATCACGTGTATTGTACGGGTTGAATAAATGTATTATATTATATCGATAAAAAAACCCGTGTATTGTACATGTTAAATAAATCTAACTTATATACCAAATAATAAAAATGTTATCTTTAAAAACAACGTGTATTACATGGATTGAATAAATGTAATTTTGTATAGCAAATAATAAAAAAAATATATCTTAGCCTCGTGTATTATACGGGTTGAATAAATGTAATTTTATATATTAAATAATAAAAAAGTTATATCTTTAAGAATCACGTGTATTGTACGGGTTGAATAAATAAAATTTTATACATCAAAAAATAAAAAAGTTACGTCTTAAAAAACCCTGTGTATTTGCACGGGTTGAATAAATTTAATTTTATATACCAAATAATAAAATGGATAAATATAAATGGAAAACATAACAGTAAAAGCTAAAAAGATAAGATTATTACTTGTATTTTCATTTATATTTTTACATAGAAATCTAAAACATTAGTAGAAGCCATGAGTTACCTATGTTTATTTTATTATAATTCAATTTTATTAATCCCTATTGTAAAGTAAAGACAGGATAAATATAAATAGAAAAAACTAGTAAAAGATAAAATTTATTGATTAAAATAATATACTCTTTATTTGAATCTTATTAACAAATATTGTCTATATCTATTTGTTTAGGGTAAAAGATAAAAAGATAAAATTTATGAATTAAAACAAAATATTTTTATTTAAATCTTATTAACAAATATTATTTATATTTATTTATTTAGACGGGAAAAAATAGTTGAGATCACCTCATAGAACGCCATTTGTCCCCCATATGATTTACTTTATTATATGTATAGATTAGAAAGCAATAAAGGTTGAAGTCTCCAAATCTAAGACCATTGTAGTGGGGCTTGAAGATCTAGTCCCTTCCTTAAGCATGATGTAACATGTGGTATCCGAGTCAGCATAGAGCTTTATGGGACGTAAAGTTCAAAAGTGGTGTAGTTGTATAGTGCATCGTAACCCCTTATTCAATCATAACCCAATTATATTTATTCATTTTTTTAATTAAAACAAATAATATTTCATTAAATAAAAATTACATTAACGTTAATAAAAATACAAAAAAAATAAAGACAAAATATGCAAAGGTACTAAAGATAAAAAAAACATACGAATGCTTAAAAAATAAAGCTTTAAAGTCCATATTTGATACGGATTTGTTGCCTACGCATTTATGCTAGAATCAAGGCATCTCCTTAGAAGTGCTCGATCGTTTTAGACAAATACTCGTTATTTCTCTCCATTTGCCTCGCTTCTTGGATCGCGTCAAATTTTTTATTTTCTACGTTTCTTTCTTGCAATGTTTCCAAACGCCTATGCCCAGGGTCTCGTATATCTTGAAGTCGTCAGTTAGTATCCTCGAAATCTTCTTTCATTTGGCACCCGTCGAAGACGGCTACACGCTTCTCCCCTTTTTACCACTTCTTCTAGTGAGAGGTCGGAGCAAATCAATTTTCTTCTCCTCGAGATCCTCATTAATAGGATTGTTTATATCGATGTTACGAGCATCAGAAGTGGGCGTTTCCGGATCAACCGAAGAGGAGGTTTTGAACCGTTTTGCCTTGCGTCTACTACTAGACGTCATGATTGGTACATTAGCCCACTTAGGACTTCCATGTAGAAGCTCCCAACACTTCAAGTACGCGAATGTCCCTCGTGTT
This sequence comes from Scalesia atractyloides, assembly GCA_947069175.1. Lineage (NCBI taxonomy): Eukaryota > Viridiplantae > Streptophyta > Magnoliopsida > Asterales > Asteraceae > Scalesia > Scalesia atractyloides. Next base: position 43,488,590 of record CAMTDV010000010.1, read on the forward strand.
GAGTTGTACTCCTCCAACGCTTTTGTTAACATATCCGCATTGCTTTGACCGCTACCCCAATTGTACTTCATACGTTAGAAAACCTCTTGAAACCCATGGCATTTGCCATTTATATCGGTTCACTTGCTTGATACCGAATCCTTGTCATTCCCCTTTACCCATGAGTGCAAAAAAGTATGGCCTAGTCTTTGATAGTTGGCTATAAAAATTAGAAAAAATATTTTTATACTCCATTTTTAAAAATAAGTACAATTTAAAATAAAATACAAACACTTACAAACTTCAAGATCCTCTGAGATCTCGAGCCAAGCCCGTTTGTACTCCTCGTCTGTTGTCCATGGTTGGTTGGTCTTTTTCACACGAGGAACAGTAGCCTCTTTTTTATGCGAGCTTCTTCCACATTGAGACGCCTCGGATTCGTGCTTCTTGTGTCTTCGGCACCGTCTCGATCACGGGCTCAGCTTCGTCTTGGGAACCATACGTACCCCCATGTTGATGTTTATATACAATGCAAAACCAAGTGGCTCTTGAAAGTATTGTTAGGGCATGTTTAATAATTATGTGTACCCATCTTATACGGATCGCAATCTTGGTAATTATATGTTGGTAGTGGTTGGGTGGTGTTCGGGCGACACGAATTTGGGTTGGTGGCCGAGACGGAACACCAATAAGCGGGAGAAATGGATTCATAGTATGTTTTTTAAAAAATATATAAGAGAAGGAGGTTGTAGAAATGTGTATAAAAATGGGTTAAGTGGGGTTTAAATAAGAGGTAAAAGTAAATAATAAAAACGAAAAATAATTTCTTTATATCCGTTGCACAGCAGTCGATTTTTTAGAAACCCCACTTCACCCGGTGTTTTGACAAAGATGCCCTTGCCAAAAATTCAAGGAAAACGCCCCGGGGGCGATGTGCTCGCTGTTTTCGGGCGTGAAGTGGTAACATCACGCCACTTCACCTTTCCACTACGAGTGATCTAAAAAAACTTGAAAAAATTACGTATACATATGTGCATGGCCTAACCAAGGCCGCTGATACTGGGGCCAAATGATTTTTAGATATAATTTTTATATTAAATAGCCCTCTATGTCATCATTGATCCGGCTAATTATTTTGTTGCGCTTCGATTAGTTATCTTTTTATTTTGCTACTAACGTGTTATTCAAATCTTTATTGCGGGCTTCATGCCTTCATTCGTGGCTGCAACGACATCATGAAGAATTATTTTTGAACCAAATTAGGGTTTATACAATAAGGCTATCTTACGCGTGGTCTTCAATAATTATTTGGGTTTCATGTCTACATGTATTGCCACATTAGTTATTGTTTCTTGTCACTTGGCTAAGGAAATAGTTTTCATTTGTTACCAGTTTCACTTTCATTACATTTTTATTTTTTAAATACAAAAATTATTAAGTTCCAAAAGTGACCTAAACTTAGGAACCATTTTGGCATTTTACTCTAAACAATATATATGAAAATAATATTATAATATTGATAATATTTTAAAAATGTTAATTTTAATTAAAAGTACACCACTTCAAATTGACAAAGCACAAACAATAAATACCAAAGTATATAAATAAACATATCTACCCGTCATTACTAATCTGCGTGTATTAGGTGTGAAAATAATATTATAATATTGATAATATTTTAAAAAATGTTAATTTTAATTAAAAGTACACCACTTCAAATTGACAAAGCACAAACAAAAAATACCAAAGTATATAAATAAACATATCTACCCGTTAATACTAATTTGTGTGTACTAGGTGTGTTAGTTTTAGTCAGTGTTTTGGTGACCGGAATGGTTGAACCGGGAATCGTGACTACCGCTGGTCCGGTTAAGCTATTTTTGAGCCGTCTGCCATCGAACCGACCGGTTCTGGAGATTAGAGCTGAACCAGTTGACTGATGATCGTGAACGTACCATATGGTGGTGCTTGAATAGCGGATCTAGACAACAAGGAAAAACTAAAAATTGGATCTAGACAAAACACGACGACTGGAAGTTGCTCGGAGACGATGGAACGTTCATATGGCCTAATGAGTTGTTATACACTGGTTCAGATAGATTATAGATGAAGTGTCACACCCCAACCGATAGTGGAAACATCAGGGCGGGACAAAATAGATTGCAAGAGTCGTCATAACACTAATTGTGACAATATTAATCAAATGTAAATTTCATTTCATTGCTAAGAAACAAGTACAATCGTTTTGAAGCAAATTACAACATGTTAAACAAAACAAAATACAATAAGTACTAAAGTTTAAAGGTGCGTTTCTAGTCATCCTACTAGATTTCGTTCATCGTCATCATCATCAATTTCCTACAATGCGTATTAAAGTATAGTTCAATACAAAAGTATTGACGAGCATACAAGTTTGATTACTAGCATAAGTATAAAAGTTTAAACGAATCCACATGGCATAATTGTTAACTTAAAACTAACATACGATACTAGCATGCAACCATAAATGACAACCCAAAGATTCCCGCTAGCGTAATCTAATCATAGCAATGAATAGACCGTTGTGTTTACTTAACATGATCTCAAGAATACGGGCGGTGCGTTAATCCTATAGCGTTATACATGTTAAGGGAGGCTCGTATGAAGTTAATGACAAGTATAAAGCATAAGAATTCTAGCATATAAGAGTTCAAGTATAATGTATTAAGCATGTATGTTGGATTGTTCGTTTATGATTTAAGCATAAAGGTTGTGATTGCGTGAGTTTAGTAGCATCTATGTATTGCACCCAAAAAGTTTTAAAAGTAAAAAGGGAGTCATGTATACTCACGATTTTGCAAGCTTTCCGAGTTAAACCCCGAAGTTGACAAGTTCTGAAGATGGAACACCGGAGTTACCCTACATGGGGGAAGCGAAGGTGTATGAGTATTCGGAGTTTGTGGGGAGTTCGGATTTGAAATTTTAAATATATAAAAGTAGGTATACGAAAAATAATTATCTAGTCTTAAACACTCGTTTTTGACACTATTATTTTCAAGTGTTTTCATGGGTCGAAACTTGCCCATTAGAATCGTAAACAAAGGTTTAAAACACAGATAGTATAACTGACATGTGCGTGCACATACATATTTTTACAATGAATTTTACACACGATTAGGTTTTAAATTCATAAAAATGATTTATACTTCAACATTAAAACACACACGAAAGGGCAAGTGTACCCCGTCATAAATGTAGTAAAGTATCGGTAAGAACCAAGTATCGATCCAAGGATGCGGGCGGAGACGATAATACTAACCTTTATCATTATTCTACCGGTAGAAAAGATAAGTGGATAAGTTATTTAAACTAGAAAATGACTAAACATAATCTTTTTGTTTCTTTTTCTTTTTAAAAACATAATAGACTCCAAATATAGAAAATATAAATACAGCCTTGCTTTATGAACAACTGGACTATGTTAACTAAGTCGGATATGCCACTAAAACGCTTGGTAAATTTTCCATTTTTAAAGACAATTAGTATCCCTTTCGGGAATCCTAACATGACAACTCTTTGGAAAGTTAAAACGATAAACACACTTTAACGACCTAAAAATATTCTTTAACGTCCTATTGATAAATGTCCATGTAAATCCCTTAAAGATAAGCTAGTCATCCGTTAGGAGTTTTCTAACCTCACTTAATCTAGCAAAGCGACACCGATAAACACAATGTAACCAGTGAGACAAGCATAAACTAGACTAGATCACAACCGAGTTCATTTTACAAATCTTGAACATGAACCCACCAAGATAGCAATTTTGGCCTAAATTACTAAGTTTACAACTTATGTCAAGAATCCGTAACAACACCATCTAACCAGCTAAGGTCCTTTCGTGAGGAAATACACTCTTGATTAGTATTAATTACCCCTTATTAAACAAATACCCATTTCTAGTTTCACGGTGATAAGTGATTAATTAAGCTTCTTACAAATATCCCAACTAACCATATACTAATCATCCAAGATAATTAACTATAATCAAGAATCCAACATCAATAAACAAGGTCGCAAACTAATCATCAAGGATTAACATAGAAAGTTGTTAAGTGTCGTTACAAACATAATTAACATACTAACGGTTGTTCATTAAGCAAGGAATACTAATGTTTTTTCCCTTAGGCTACAATATTACATAAACATCAACCTAATGCTTGAATAATAATCAAAATCATGGAAAGATTAACAAGCATAAGATTGAAGACCTGGATGGTAGCGGAGCTTCTCGGCACAATGAGGGCTTGATTCCGAGCAAAAGACGGTGTCTCCGGAGCCCAGAAAGTCACATGAGTTGCTCCCAAAAATCCAGTATATCGATCAGAATGCCACCTGTGATTGTTTTATAACTTTTCCATTCGGCACGGCTATGCGCATAAAGTGCACAGCCGTGCACTATTCATCATATCTTGTGACGTTAGCATATCTGGTCGCAGGTATTCAAAAGGGCACAGCCGTGCCAAGAGTGGCACAGTCGTGCGTCACCGAGTCCGAGAATCTGGCTTGGCACATGAGTGTGACTGCATGCCAGTGCTTTGTTGATCCTCGCATTGGCACGGCCGTGCCAATATCCGCACGGTCGTGCCAAACGATCTACACTTCCACAGAATCTTCGTAACTCTGCTGATTCGCCCGGAAAATCCAATTTTTCTCCATCTTCTTGTCTGGGACGCTGTTTAAGGCCTGTAAACCAAAACATACATGATTAAGTGCCAAAACTTCGGTTTTATAGTCAAAAACTGGTAAAACGGGGATAAAATGGGGGACTAAAGTATGTGTAATTTGACATGGATTAATAACCTATTTTCATGACATGTAACCATAATCCAGTTAACATCAAGACTTCGGTTAAGTATATATTTATATATTATATATTATAACTGTCATAGAAGTCAAGCATGGAGGTAGGATGATAAACATCCATTGAACCTCATTGTAAGATTCTCCAAAGCACAAAGTTCACCAACTTAGTTGGTAAACCCGGTTGGTCATGAATGGAAGTAAAATACGACTAATCTACTAACATACTAAGTAGCCAAATAAGAACAACCCTAACGTGTCATACCAACATGGCAAATGTTGGAGGCGAGGCGGGGTTAACTTACTTTAGGACTAGGAAACTACTTAGTGAATAAAATCATTAAGTGAGGTGGTGGAACAAGTTTAGGATAGCCAAGGCTTCAAGGTTCACGCCTTTACCAAAACACAAGTCTTTCTACATTGAAGGTTGGTAACTTGGATGGTTTCAACACTTAGAACATGTATAAGCATTAAGGGTTTTTAAACCTGTTTCTTGGTGGGAATCAATCACAACACAAACCCACAACTACGAACTTAGTTGGGAGCTTGGTGGGTACAAAATTTAACCAAGTTTTAATCAAGAAATGCAAGTTACAAAAGTATAAAAGAAAGCAGAATTTTAGCTCTACTTTGGACCGTAAATGTGGTGAGGTTTCACCTTAGTTTACCTTGACAAACTTGTGAAAACCTTCATAGAGGTTATCCAAGTAGAATGAAAGAATAAAACATAAGGAAATAAGAAGAAAAGTAAGCTAAAACTCACTTAGAATGATTGCAACTTTCTGCCAAGTCTTGTAAATCAGAGAGTAAACAAGAAGATTTGAGAGTGATTTAAGTGTTTGGAAAGTGTTTAGGAGCGTATGGAGGCTCTTGTTTATAAGAAAGGATTAGGGTTAATGTTATAAATGAAGTCGGATGTGATTGTGTGTTGTAAAAAGGTGAAAAAGTAGGTAAAACGCGACTGATTGTGTTTTTTGCCCGAAATCCCGTCGCCAGCTCCGTTCGTGCGGATGAGTGGTTCGTACGGAGGTGACATGTTTTTGCAAAGGTATTGGTTCGTGAAAAGGTAAGTCCTTCGTGCGAAGGTAAGTTCGTGCAAAGGTAATGCTACGCCGCAAGAGGGTGCTACGTCCCCACGAGTGGGGTAGGTTGGGTTATTTTGCGTCTTTTTATCGTGTTTTAGCCGGTTTTAAGTATTTCAAGCATATTTGACTAACATATAAATGTAATGCATGTATAAATATCAATTTCAAGTATTTCAAGTATCAGTTTTCATGTATGGACATGTATTCAAGTTTGTAACACCTGTAGCATGTTTATGTATAAAATGGAATTCCATTATGATCAAGGCTTCGGATTACAAGATAGGAAATGGATTACGAACATGATGCAAATACAAGTTTCCATAAATAGAAAAACGATTACACTTTCTAAATAAGGAAAGTACAAAATGCGAAGCGTTACATGAAGAAAGAAAGAGTTAAGCATCGAAGGAGCTCTAGAGATATAGATTGAAGATAAAAGAGATTTTTGCTAGTAGGAGAATTAGGAAGATAAAACAATAATAAGAGTTAATTACGTGTTTGTCACTGTCGTTTGTTGAAAATCACCATTACAGGTCATTAATTTAAAAAGTGCCAAAACAGTCCTTGTACTTTCACTTTCATAACTATTACAATCTACCCACTTAACTCCATCTGTTTATTCTGTTATGTTTTAGAAAAATGACCAGATTGCCCTTCTTGACCCAACTGGTTATACCCCATTTCATCTTCCCACCTAACCTAGCTCGTTTAATAACAAAACCTTTACCTCTTAAAATAATTCCGCTAACAGATCTGTAACAAATTTCGTCTTCGAAAGTATGTCGTCGGTCAACAACTAATCTACAACTTCTAATCTAAAATTCGATTTCTGGTAGCTGGCCTTGTATCGCTTAGCGTAGATTTGAAGTTAGTATCACTTATTGGATTTTCCGTTAGTATCGCTTGCTGGATTTAGTATCACTCTTTCGGAAGAGTTCACAGGAAAAACTAGTATTGCGTATTTGGTAGTATCACTTTTTCAACGCTTTTCAGGTCAGAAGGCCAGAAAACCTTAGATCTGTGAGGCGGTGCGGGAAAAACTGTTGCTGGAATTTGTTTAACTCCCACACAGATAGTATGTGCTTCTCTTGTAGGAACACGATGAAGAATTGTAAGACCAATTTTGAAGATGATTACATATAATCGATAGAAATGAAGATTTATGTAAAGTTACTACAATTTGTTTCTCTCCTTGTTTTGTACCTCTTCTTAGTTCATCACCTCGTTGAACAGTGGGTCAAACTTCATACCCTTCTTTTGGATTATCCACCACCTTGAATGAATCTCATATACCTTGCGTTTTATGTCACCCATATTTTGATGAAGTGGCCGAGAGACTTCAAGCTACATCTCAATTGAGCCACGAGTGTTGTTCTCGACCAAGCCCTCACCATTGTTAAGTCTATTCCGCCATTTCAAAGAAACAAGAATGTGTAGTGTTTGTGAAATTTGTTTGAAAAGTAAAGTGTGGTGAAGTGTGAAAGTGGTTTGTACTTATATTGTTGATTATTTGATTTTTTGTCATATAGCTCTAATGACCGTTGAATAGTAAAAAAAGCTTCAAACAACGCGGCTTTCTCTACCCTCATAACCAACCCGCCAAGCCTACCCGTGGGTGGCGACGGTGTACAAGTAAAAGTCCACAATCCGAATACCCAACCGTTATGCAGCCCCTCCACCCTAATCACAAAACTTGAATTACAATTCTTAACACCCACATCATGGTGTTCATAAGCAAACCAATCACATTGTACTTATAGTAGGATTGCTAAATCAATTAATAAACTAGGACCCATGAGAATTACATTTCGTTGGTAAATGATGATCACATAGTTATGCACTCCTTTAAATCCTCTTCTAAACCTTTCCACGTTTGGATTGGCCTCATGAATTCGAATTTCCCAACATAAATCAGCTATACCTAAACCGAAAAATCCGTAAAATCGGATTGATAGACATTTGAAACTTAATTAACTCGTTTAAAATAGGGGTTACTTTACGAAATAGTAACCAAGGTTCTACTTTGTTCTACTAAAGTCACTCAATCTTTTCTTGTCTTTCTAAAGTCACTCAAATATTATATATAGTTCCAATCTTGCGTAAATTGTAGGTTACCAGATAAGCTTGATGACGTGTCAGGTCATAATTTTTTTTTGTGCTTACTATACATTAAGTGACTTGATTTTTTTAATTAAAACAAATTAACTAAAAATGACATTTTAATCATTTTATATTTACTAAAATAATGTAACTAGTCGTGAAAAACCTGTTTCAATTCATTAACGACCAACCCATTTAATTTTTTTTATTAAACCTATTTTAATATTAACCTGTTTTATTACTAAAACCCCATTTTATATTAATCAAATTCTCAAACCCATTTTTTATTTTATTCATCAAATCCCAAACACATTTCGACTTTATCTGTTCTTGTTAAGAACACATGTTATATGCATCAATCCCAACCCATTTATTAATTTTTATTTATCAAACATGGAGCAATTTTTTGTTAATCGTGAGCAAATTGTTTCAAACAACCATGGCAGGAAGACAATAATAAATTTAAAGGATAATAGTTTATCTCTCGACTAGCATGAATCAATTAACATTAACATTAACAATAGACATGATTTGTGAAATGATCCATGAATAGTTAAATGATCAATGAATCATCGCTTTTGAAAGAATTTGAATTTAAGATGAAGAGATAGGATTTGTTTTGAAAAACTATTTGATTCTTTGTGTAGTTGATCCAAAAATTTTGATCCATGATTGAAACTAAAATGTATGGGTTTCTGTAGGGTTAAATTTTTTTTTTCTAATATAAGTAATATTCATATAAGCTTAAAAAATAAATAAAAAAATAAATAATAAGAAAAAAAGTGGTAACTAGTGACCTGGTAATTACACACTATTAGAACACTAAATTAAAATGTAATTACTTTAGAGAGACAAATAAAATTTGGATGACTTGATTGAAATAATAGACAAACTTAATTACATTTTTGTGATATTTTTCCTTTAAAATATTTAACGCATGTCACTACAAACGATAAAAGCTTTAGTTTAATAAAGGATTTAAGAAAAATATCACAGGCAAGAAAAAAAATCAAGAATCGAGATAAAATAAATCAATCTATTCCAATAAATCATTTTCAGTTTTTCATAAAAAGAAAAACGATCTGCATTTTTTGACGAATAGATATGGAGTATGGCACTTTTATGATAAAAGAAACAAAGTTTCGTCTGAGAGTTTGGTAAAATATATGTTGATATTTCAAATAATACAATATTCAAAACTACCACGCAACTAGATAATAAGTATGCCTTTCAAAAAAAAAAAAAAAAAAACCTAGAAAAGACGTACTTGTAGATTGGAAAAATACTACAAAAAATTCGTTTCATGTACGATCCAAATGAGGATAAGACGTACTTGTAGATTGGAAAAATACTACAAAAAATTCGTTTCATGTACGATCCAAATGAGGATGATTATATTTTTCTATGGAAAAAATAATAATAATAACTTTTTTTTGAACAGCCAAATCACCGGATAAATATCCTGGGATGGCACAATCGAGCAAATGCATCACCTCCTTCATAACTGTCAGAGTTTGATGCATACCTGAGTCATCAAGCCACCAGTTCCAGAAAACCCGCCCACCCAGTACGGTAAAACTCGGTCAGCTCGGTTTCGAACTGGCGACCTCCAGAGAGGCCTAGTTCTAGACTTTATTGACACCACCAATGTCCTTTAAAGTGATGCTAGTGGAGTTGAACTTGGGACCTCAAGGAGAGAAACTAAGTGACTAACCACTAGATAAGTGACTAACCACTAGAATAACTAGCCATGACAAAAAAATGTTGCAACACGAGGACTTCCTAGGAGGTCAACCATTCCAGTACCACTCACGCCCAAGCACGTTTAACTGCAGAGTTCTGATGTGATCCGGTGCATTAGTGCTGGTATGATCGCAATTGAAAATAATAATAAATATAACATTGTAAAATATTCAAATACTTTTTTTTATTACGTAAGCTCTTTCGAACGATTGGTACGAATTAGAAAAAGGAAAATAAATTTTCGACTAATCAACAACACACGCACCGGTTACCTATTCAAAAACATACAAAAATTTTGAAGTCAAACATCAAACTCACCCTATTATAAGTAGTCAAACTCTCTGTCTATATATAACTACAATTCCCTACTAGCAAATCCAATCAAGCCATCACAGAAACAGCTTTAAAAAGCGTTAAAATAACAAGCTTGGTAAGCATCCCGGTTTCTGTAACTCTGTTTGATAATCCTGTATTAAAGAATGCATGCACCCTTTTGATTATTCTTGTTATCTTTATAAGTGTTATAAGCCCACTTGTAGTTGAAGGTAGAGTCTTATCTGAGGACTTTGATGGTGTGAACCATCTCGCTACATAATCAACCGTGTATGAGAAGGCCAAGAACGGTATGTCATTTTGGCTCCAACGACTTGCGCCCGGTCCCAGCCCAAGAGGACCTGGTCATTAGGTTCATGGATTGATGATGCTGGTCGTTCGAGTGATGCAACCTAAAGTAGGAGATATTCGTTAATTCTTTTCTTTGTTTTTTCAGTTGTATATTTGCATAAAGGGTTGAATAACATAATTTTTTGACCTACTAAGTGTATTAATGTTGTTAATAAATCATAAATGTAACCTCTCTTCTAATTAAATTTTGGCTTGAATTTTTTCTTTTCACGTTGAGAGCATCTTGAATGCAAGACTATTAGTTTGAAAACTTTGTTAGACAGGAAATTATAAATTCGTCTGTAGTAGATGCTCCAACATTGAATGATTACCTTGAGCTCTATATGCAAAGAGTATAACCCATACGTACTACTAGAGAATATACAACATCAAGGCCTTTCTTGAGAATGTGTGGGACCTCAGGGCCACGCCCTTAAAGATATAATCTTATATAAAGAAAAACAATAACAGAATGACAATTGTGATAACAATAAACAAAACAATATAACTGTAGCAAAAAGAACTTTATTTAGATACGAGTCGTGTAAAAATAATATGTTTTCATCTGTGACATTTTATGTATGTTTTGATGTAATTTTGTATTCAAATATAAAACCTTTTCATGCTTATTTTTTATTTATGTTTTAACGTAAATTTTGTTTGAAAACGAGTTAGGTCAAATAAAATTAAATTTTTGATAAGTTGATTAAATTTGACTTGATCTATGTTTTAATGTAAATGTATGATAATAATTTACACATAATCACATCGCGTAGTGGGTACAGAATTAGAGTTTGTCTACATTTTGACATAAATTTGGTATACTTTTTTTTTATAAATTATAGTTTGTCTAGGTATGGAGGCTGCTTTCGTGCTTTATTTTGTATTTGTCTTATGTATGAATTGGGTCGTATATAATACATTTTGATTTGACAATATTAATTTGAGTTAGTCTATGTTTTGACCTGCCGCAACGCACGGCAAGTAAAATACTAGTTATACACAAAATCGAATAAAAATACAATATGTCAACTTAGAGTAATAAAACCAATATTTCCGTATCTTTAAAATCTTTATAGTATAAAGAATAGAAAAGGTTGGAAGAATTCATTTTTTACCTATAGATAAAAATATAATCAATTATATTATATAATATTATATATATATATATATATATATATATATATATATATTATCTATTATCTATTATATTATAATAAATGAAAGTTTTTTTGTGCCATGTGTCAATTGATTACAAGCATATTAGGTTATGTTTGGTAAAAGTAGCTGTTGTTGGTAGCTGGAGACTGGAGTTGTAGCTTTTTAGATACTTTTAGGTGTTTGGCAGAGTGGCTGGAGCTTTTAATAAAATGTATAAAATGACCAAAATGAACATTAAAAAGTTGGTACATTAGAAAGTTCATTATTTTTAGAAGTTAAAATAGTCATTTTTTTTTCCTAAAAGCTTGTAGCTCCTTCTAAACGCTACTAGTAGGAGCGTTTAACCAAAAAGCTTCAAACTTCTAACTCCTTCGACCAAACAAACTTTTTATTAATTTGGAGCTTTTTCTTAAAACTTAAAAGCTTTAAAGACTTCTGAAAGCCTCAATGCCAGCTTTTGAACAAACCCGTGAGGTATGATTGAATTAGAATTTGAATATGTTTTTTTTCCAATGTTGTGTAGCGAATTTTTTGAATTTATGGGAGTTTGTTTGTGGGGTTTGTTGTATTTGTCTTAGCTAGAACCAGGATCTTGATCGTCGACTGTGATTGCGGGTTTTGATTTGGAAAAGGTATTAACCATTGTTTTCTTTGTCGATTAGCTTATTTTTGTTCTGAATTGTGTTTAGGATTTGTTAGATTGCGATTAAACATTATTGAAAGCTTGATTGGGATTTATCTTTATAACAAATTTCTCTATTGTATTGAGAATTATTTTCTAAAATTTTCAGCTGTATATCTTTAAACAGAATGTCTTCAAGGCTGTGAGAGACCCTCATTAATGAATATGGTATGCTTGTTCTTCAAGATTTTTTAATCAATGTTTTTATGTTAATAGATTCTTCGTACTAAATAATGCTACCTTTTTAGCCATTGTCTCTGACCAGTACGACATGTTACATATGGAAAACAATTTTCCGATTGGCCAGGTTCTTATATGTTTAGATCAAGGTGGTGAATGGGCAGTAACTGTTAGGATGAAACTTGATAGGATATACTATTATGCAAGCCAATATCGTACAATCCGGTACGTCTCTTTTTATTTATAAGTTTGTCTTATTTGTTATAACTTTTTTATCTATAATACCTTAGTTTGGTTATTTCGGCTCATGAGACGTTTTTTGTTTACTTTTTATGTTTCTTATCAAGATTAAAGTCCAGCTTATTTCAACATCTTCTACTGACCTTCCAATGCGTCCATAGAGTTTCCCCGCCCGTCACCACATCCCACCTTTTAAGAAGCCGGCCATGACTCTATTGTGGTGTCCGTTTGAAGACCTTCCACCATTCGGTGTGACTGTCATCACCAAGCTCCATCAATGGCAATGAATCTCATCTCCTCCCCAACCTGTTTTTCGATTCTTGAAGCTTTAATCAATGGCGATGAACCATATTTAGTTAACAACACCCAATGTTTTCCAAGTGATATTTTAGTTGCACAATGTGCCCAAGGAATAAAGTTGGTGTTTTTATCCTAAGATTAGCTGCAAAATTACTCTGCATATATCGCAAAGAATTTTATCAAAACTAATATTGCAAAGAATTTTAAGATCAAAACTAACAAACTTTGTGATCATGGAAGCAGGTGATGGGTGAGTTTCTGATGTCGACCCAACCTCATGGATGGCAGTTATAATCACTTCATATATGGGTGCATTCTTACGGGTCACTCGAGTATGGTAAACTTCTAATAGTATCGATTTGATCTATCTTTTTGATGAATTTGCACGTTATGAATGAGTAACTGAACAATGCACTAGTAACGGAATTTTGGTGCTGAAATTGATGATTCAGTGGATTTTGATATGGCAATCTAATTTATCTAATGTACATGTCTTTTATTAATATCAAATTGATACTTTTTTAAAACAACCCATTTTGAACTGGCATGTTTTGACCCGTTTGTGAGCTTAAGTTTTATATCTAAAATGAATTTTTATTGTTACAATGAAACTGATCATGCAGTTAGATGAAGCAAGATAGTCGCTTCAAGAAAAGTACCAAATGCATCCAGCAAGATCAATCCTTATCGGATGGTGATCGTGGCTTGGCTCATTAAACCCGCAATCTGTTTTTGATATAGATTGTTGAATCCTATGCATGATGCATTCAGGTTATGGTTACCTTTGTTATCTTTGAGATAGTTTCGTAGTGTTTTAAACCTCATTAGCAGGCTTAAGGCTGAAAAACTTACTATGTGAAGCGGGTTCTGGTGACGGGTTCAAACGGGCTTGGGTCAATGTGGGATATAAGCAAAATGAGTTTGGCTCAAAACTTTCCGCTTTAAAAACAATGAATTTGGTTCGGCTCTAAATGGTTCCAGACAAAAATAGAGTTAGTTAAAATAAGTCATTTTAAAAAAATAAATCAGTGAGTCAAAAGGTCCCAAAAGGCCAAAATGGACCCGAATTGATACTTTTTAAATCAAACCTTTAATTCCTTTATCTTTGAAGGAGCCTCCTTGCACATTCAATCACCCCCTAAATACCAAAGAAATTACTCGGTATAACATTCAAAATTGATGGTTCCTTTGCTTTTCACACTAGCTCTAAGATTTTACGAGCCGAGCCGAGCTAGAGCTTGACTTTTTAGCTCAAAAAAATAAACGAGCAGGCCGAGCTAGCTCATTTAAGTTCAAGGTCAAGCCCAACCTGGCTTGGCTAGGCTTGATTATGGCCCTACAATTATGGTATGACTTTCTTCATTTTTTCCTGTGATTGATTTGGCTTTGGTTCAGTATTTGTAACCAATATATTTCTAAGTCTTGTACCTTCCTGCATATTTAATCAAATAATTCTTGGAACCCTTTGTTCACTCGGGTACTGTTTAGGAAAAATCTTTTTCATAGTGAATCAAAATAGAATACTATTTGCTCTTGGTTATCATGTATACTTGAGTGATGTGAGAGTATATTTTATTGTTTCAAATGTCTTTTTATGCTGCTTCCATTTTTGGCTTGTCTCACCTAAATTCGTTTGTTGTAATTGTTCATATGATTTGCCTTGCTTCAGTTAAAGATCACAGGCTTACAATTGCCTGCTGTTGTGTTATTTTTATTATTTAATGACAACAAGTATGCTCGAGTCTCTTAAGGCTATGAAATCATTTTGTGTTCCAATGTGTTAAATGTTCTATTTAATGACGAGGTTAGAAAACTGTTTCTGAATTCTGATTATTTGATCCCGATTCTTTAGTTGAACAGCACATGGGGGTAGGATAAGGATCATCGAGATGGTAGCAAAAGCACTCGCCACATTTGGAGGTATGATGAGCGTGTAATTTTTCAAAATGATGTTTATTGAGGATACTCTTTCGGTTAATAGTGTTCAATGATATTTTGTTACTAACATGGTCTACTCTTTGCGAATGTATATGCCTCTGTGACGTTTACTTATAGGACCTCAAGGCATGGTCAACCATTCATATGAAGATATATACCGTACAATTAAGCTGATGACGGATATTTTATATAAATAAAACTTTTGAAATTACCAGTATGTTTTTAATGCATAATTAATGTATATGTTTTTTTCTATCTCACCTCTGGAACACCGACATACATTTTCAATGGTATATTTGCTTATTGGTTTTGGATGCCTTTGTTAGCTATTTTTAGGGCAAACGACTTGTAATGCCTTTGTTAGCTATTTTTAGGGCAAACGGCTTATATGATTATTTGTGAATAGTGTAAGTTATTTGAATATGATTATTTTTTAATAGAGTAAGTTGTTTGAATAATAAAAAGCAGTCCAAACACCACTTATATAGTTGATGATATACCATAATTGGAAACTCACTTAAGGTTACTAATTTTACTCTGTTATGTGGTTTGATTGGATGTATCTAACCAATTCTTTTTTCCTATTTTTTTCAAAAATATTAAATTTATCGTAAAAATCATGCTTGGGCAAGGGACATTTGTGTCGAACGGGTCAGGTTGGGCCAACCCACAAACACTTTATTATACTTTTTTTAAATACTTCATAAGTACTTGATACTTTAAATGACAAAACTATATCACTATGATAACCTTCAAAGATTTTTAAAAAAAGCAAGATGGAAGGTTTTATGTATTTGAATTTATATGAGATGGCTTTCAACCTATTTAATTTGTTTTATTCTTAGTTTAACCATTTGACCCGTTAAAGATCGACTCACTTGTGTATAAATGGGTCAACCTACCACCAGTGGTGCTGAGCTGAGTTCTGCTTTCTTTTAGGTTAAAAGCGTTAGCACCCATTTCAAAGGTACAACCTCGATTCGCTTAGTAATATGGAAGAAGTATTCAACCATAAAGTCACTCTTGAGTATCTACATGGATCCAACTAAACCAGTAAGTAATAAGCTTTTTTTCCTCAAGTTCGATTTCTACTTTCATTGTATTCCTACCATAAGAGCTATATGACAAAAGAGGTGATGGATACTAAGGACCTACCAATTGTCTTGCCCAATGGCTAGCTCGAGTCGGGTCTGGTTTAACCGCGTTTCGAGCGGCCCTTGGTCAGGTCGGATTACGGTTAAAAAGTGCCCCCTTGGATGCAAGTTAATCAGCTAAATTATGTGTGAATTGTTCTAGAACGATAATTTACAGGGGTTCGATTTTAGTACAAATTCATGTTTTCTTGATTTTTATATTTTAGAAGGAAAATCTTTTCGGCCAAATTTCTATGGGTTGTAGATAATAAAACCATCTTCTCAAACAGTGAAAATCGCGTGTAATGCATCTGTATATATTGCCTGGTGGATATAATTTGAGTTATAACTTAGGAAAAGAATTGGGAGAATGGTAATATGAGTGTCTTATGTATCATACTTATATCAAATGGATATGTGATTTAGAATCATTAGGCTAGACATGATTGTTGACCAGTTTTTAAAGAAACAGATCAATGGAGGACACATTTTTTTGGAACTTTAACAATACAAAAGCAAACAAAAAAGTTCTATGTATTCAAGAAAGCAACACTCATTAACAATCTAATCAATAATAGATTTTTTTGTTGCTTTTTATATCTTCGTTCTGTGTATCTATTCAAATATTATAGTTTTTTTATATATTCAGTTTTTACCTTGCAATTGGAGAAGTTGAAAATGCAACTCTTCAGTATATGAAATGCTATCTTTTATATAAGTGAAAGATGCGCAGTGCTCCATGTTGTGATAAAGAAAATTTAAAGAGCGGTCCTTGGTCTATTGAAGAAGATGCAAAACTCAACATCCTCACTGAAAACTCTGTTACCGGAGGTAACTATATTGCTCTCCCTTACAAAGCTGGTAATTTTGTTCTTAAGGTTTAAAGTGAAATACAAAATAACTATGTTTATTTAGTTTGATTATGATTTAAATATATTGAAGTCTCTAATCATGAAGCATGAGTAATACCAAGACACGTATGTTCCTCCACATGTATGGTTGTTATGGTGAACAAGAGAAGGATTTCACATAGAAAGTGGTTCAAACATGCTTTTTTCAAATGGGTCAAAACAGAAAAGGGTTGGTGTGTACACTTTTTCTTCATGTTTAATGGATTAATTTGTTCATCATAATGAGTAAATCATATTGCAATAACAATTTAAAGAAGTATACTTTGGATGACTCACAAATCACAATCTGTTCAACACGTTCCTATTTTAGCCCAATTTTTATATCCGACTCATATCTTCCCATTCACAAGTTAATTGCTGAAAATTTTCACATCTGATTTTCAGTCTTCCATGCACTATTTTTGGGGTATAAATCTATTTTTTTTGTCAGATGGAGGATTGCGGATTGCCCTCATGATGTGGCAAGTTACATACATAGTGTTGGCCGCACAGCCCGTTATGATTCTGTCAACGGTCGGTCTTATTTCTCTTGCGTACTGAGATCAAAATGCTTGACACGAGAAAAAGGTACCCTTTCAATTTGACAAGGTAATAATAATATTAATAACCATTATAATTTATATTATTTTATCTTATATATTTTTGTTGGCACTTGAGATATTGTTGTATTTTTAGTGTTGCAATTTTAATTTAGAGCAGTCAAAGACAAAACGAATGCAATATGGTCCTGGCATATTAGCTGCTCTACTAGCAAAGTACTCATACTTGTGGCGTTTTGCCCAACAAGCCTTCAATATATGATGTTATTTTGACAATAACATATGGATCTGATTGATTCTTTTTGGTCTCTATAATCTCTGCTATTAACCTTATATGTTTTTTCACTGCTGGCAGTGATGAGGTAATGTCTTTTTTACCCTTTGCCACTCTATTAATATTTAAAACAAAACACAACTGATTCCAGTTCTTAAGAAGATAGCTAGTTTTGCAGTTATACCATATATAGATATGTTTATGTGCAGTTATACCATATTTGTTACACCTATGTGTCACCCTTTATTGTTTTGGATTGTTGTTGCCGCCGATGAGATTAGTGTGGAAATTCTCAGTCGATCAGACTACAAATAAAACGTTGGAAGGTAATATTCCTTCGATTTATCGTTTGAATTTGATCTTCTCTGCCGATGAGATCAATGTGGAAATTCTCAGTCGATCAGACTACAAATAAAACATTGGAAGGTAATATTCCTTCGATTTATCGTTTGAATTTGATCTTCTCTTTTATCATTTTGGCTTGTATATTGATGATTTTCCGTTTTCCCTTTGCTCAAATGGCTTTTCTTTTGTTGTATTTTTCAGGTGACTTAACGAGTTGATGTCAAGATAGCAAAACCATATGCAGGCGGTGTTGAATATCATCTACAAATCAATTGTAATTATACATGTAGTGGTTGTAATGTTTTGTAATAGTTTTCTAACGCGTGCACGACATGAAAATTTTACAATTCTTGTAGCTAAGACGTTTAGTGTCATGCTTTTTGTATGATTTAAGTATGTATTAGTCATAAATAATAATTAATATAAGTAACTTGTTTGAGCCCGGGTTGATAACCTAGTATGTATATATATATATATGATTCGGTTCGAAAAGGAACCATCTCTGGTTGCGAGAACAATGATAACCCATATTGACGAATTAGAAATTGACACCTCATTAAACATATGTACTTAACATGAGGTGTATATTGGTAAATCAACCACACCTCAAATGTTTTAAGAATTCCCAAATGTCTCATTCTCTTTCCTATTTTTAAAATTACACTCTCTGCTAGATCCCTTTTCCTTTCTCTCTCATTATAATCAGATCTAATTTATCTATCACTCCTTATTCCCAAATTAACATGTGTTCTTCACCCAAAACCACCTCCACTATATACCAAACAACTTTAAAATTCTGTTGTTGAGTAGTGTGGCCCCGGCCTCCGGTCGATGAAGACGGCGCAAGGCTGGAGCAGTCATTCTCTCTCTAAGGGTTTGACGCCGGAAAAGATTTCAAACCGTAAAAGCTTTGATGTCGGAGCAATCATTTTGTAGTTTAAGGGTTTGACGTCGTGAAAGTCATATGTGTAAGGGTTTTCTAATGGCAGTCGGCTCTGCCACCGCAGTGAATATGAGCGGCGGCTAGGTTTCCAGGCTAGATAACGAGATGGTTGGTTTACCTCTGATGTGGCGGTTGTTTCACCTCCGACGCGACGGCTAGGGTTCACCAAATGACAGTGATGATGTGGTCACGGGATGAACTAATGGTCAGGGGATATTGTTTGGTATGTTCTATTTTTTCATTTTTATTGGATATAATGTGCAGAATAGTAAGCATTTTTATTGGATATAATGTGCAGAATAGTAAGCATGTCGATTGAGGAACTTTTGCCTTTGTTTTATCATGAAAAGGGTAAAAAAGAAAAGTGTTAAATGGACGATTTTTCTCTCATTTGTTGATTTTGGTCACATGTGTACTAATAATAAGGCTCCTCAAATAAAAAATTATGAAATTGGACCAAAAGTCCGAGCAACCACTATGACCAAAAGTTTCATGCTATCAGATTTGTTAAACAGATTGTGCATTAATGCGCGAGGGTAAGAAGTATGAAGTACAAAGATGATAATCAGGGAAGAAAACCCGAAAAGAGTTCAAGTGTGGCCCCAAAATGCGACGAAGGCCTTTATCTCCACCACCGTCTTATTGGTTCATCCGTCGCACCGTCTTACTGGTTCATCCGCCACCGTCTCACACGTGCACCAAAACCTAGGGTTTCTGTTGCAATCGTTTCAGATGTGGGTTTCGTTTCAGATCCTGCGTATAACACGTAATAGTTTGAGGTTCGCCGGAGCGCCGATGCAGGTTCCGTTTCAGAATACGTCAGAAGATTACAGCTAAAAAGGTTAACACAATTTTTTTTTTACTTTTGAATGTCCAAAGAGTTGCCACGAATCATTTTTTGTTGTTATTTTGATTAATAGTTATATTGTTACAAAGTTATCAGTTGATAGAACTTTTTTTAAAACTAACAAATACAAGTCTTTGATGCGACTTTAGTTTGAAATTGTTACAAAGCTTAAAGTCCAAAGTTAAAAGTGGTTTTTTGATAAGAAAGAAGTATGAAGAAGATTTATTTATGTTTCTACGAACAAGTTAATAAAAGAGAAAAAAATATTTTGTCCAAAGTGATTAAATTCTTGCTTACAGGATTCTATTACTAGTGTTGCAACCAACTTGTTTAAGAACAAAGAGGATCGTGGCCCGATCTACTCTTATGGGTGCTATGTGATGAGTGGAAACCATGGTGGAGGTTCTCTAAGACCTGTTACATATCAACCGTCATTGGAGGTGGTGATTTGGTTGCAGCGGTTGAGAAAGGTGGACTAGCTGACAAGATGAGTCACATATCAACCGGTGGTGGTGCTAGTTTGGAGGAATAAGAAACAGGGGCACCTCAATTGTTAAATTTCGGTTCAAACCTCATTTTTTTTAATAAACACACTTGTGAATATTTTTTTACATCGCACGTAAGAAACGTTTACAACCGGGGGCGTAAAAAAGGTTTACAACTGGGGCACAAAAAAAGTTTAAACTATTTTTTAACAGAGACGTAAAAGTAGCCTATAACTAGTTTTCAACGCTGTATGTAAATAATTTGAAAAATTTACGCCATGCGCAAAATTTTCGCTGTCGACGCCTACTTAAACAGGTGACGCTTTACGTAAATTTTTAGCAAAACCTATATACATACGCCTAGTTAAACAGTCGTGGCTTAAAAAATGTTTACAACCGTAGACGTAAAAAAGGTTTAATTTTTTTAACACGTGCGTAAATAATTTACAACGGGGGGTGTAAAAAGTGTACATCCGTAAAAAGTTCACATGTGACATTGTGCGCAAAAGCGTTGTTGCAAACCACATGTAAATTCCGGATTGTTACGCTTGTGGATGTTTTTTACACCCGTAAAAGAGTTATGGATTTTTACACTTGTAAATGTTTTTTACGTCCTTGCAAAAAAAATCTGTATTTTAACAAAATGAGATTTAAAACTTTACTTAAAAAATTTACACTACCCGTAACAAACTGTGTATGAAAAGTTTACAACCGCGGTATAAAAAAGGGTTTAATTTTTTTTAACAGGGGCGTAAAAAATTTACAACCGGGGCGCTTAAAAAAAGTTTACAACCGCGGCTTAAAAAAAGTTTACAACCATGGTGTAAAAAAGGTTTAATTTTTTTTAACACGTGCGTAAAAATTTTTTTTTGCAACTGGGGCGTAAAAAATTAAACTTTTTTTAATAGTTTGCGATTTTTACAACTTTTGTGTTGTGTCTGTGTAGATCTTAGACGATGGAGATGCAAACTATCATTTACAACAAACGAAAAACGACGATTTCACTTTATTTATTTTAGTTTATTTTACTAGCGTTTGTAAGAAAAAGTTTTTTACATGCGATTTTAATATGCTTTTACGTACGAATGGCAAATACAATTTTTTTTTGCGTACGATGGAGAATGTAAACACTTTGTTTTATAGATGGTAAAAAAACGTTTTCACGTTTGTGCACGGTGTCTAATTAGAATTATTTTTGATACGGTAGAAAAAATTTACAACCGGGGAGCGTAAAAAAAGGTTTAATTTTTTTTTACAGAGGCGTAAATAAACTTTTATACCGGCGCGTAAAAAAATTTTAAAACCGCGCATAAAAAAAGTTTTATACCGACTCGTAAAAAAAATTTAAAACCGGGGCGTAAAAAAGGTTTAAAATCGTGCGAAAAAATTTTTTCACACAGTCGCGTAAAAAAGTTTAAAACCGCGCGTAAAAAAGTTTAAAATCGGCGCACGTAAAAAATATTTTTAATAACAGAGGAGTAAATAAACTTTTATACCGGCGCGTAAAAAAATTTTAAAACCGGCGCATAAAAAAGTTTAAAACTGGCGCGTAAAAAAGATTTAAAACCACGCGAAAAAAACTTTTACACAGGCGCGTAAAAAAAGTTTAAAACCGCGCGAAAAAAAAACTTTTACACAGGCGCGTAGAAAAACATTGAAACCGCGCGTTAAAAAAAATTTATTCAAAAAACTTTAAAACCCCGCATAAAAAAGTTTAAAACCGCGCGTAAAAAAAGTTTAAAACCGGCGGGTAAAAGACTTTTTCCACGCGGTTTTAAACTTTTTTTACGTGGCGGTTTTAAACTTTTTTACGCGCGGTTTTAAACTTTTTTTACGCGCCTGTGTAAAAGTTTTTTTTTTCGCATGATTTTAAACTCTTTTTTCGCCCCGGTTTTAAACTTTTTTTCCGCGCCGGTATAAAACTTTTTTATGCGCGGTTTAAACATTTTTTACGCGCCCGTATAAAAGTTTTTTTACGCTCCCCGGTTGTAAATTTTTTCTACCATATCAAAAATAATTCTAATTAGACACCGTGCGAAAACGTGAAAACGTTTTTTACCATCTATAAAATAAAGCGTTTATATTCTCTACCGTACGCTAATAATAATTATATTCGCCATTCGTACGTAAAAGCATAATAAAAACGTATAAAAAACTTTTTCTTACAAACGCTTGTAAAATAAACTAAAATAAATAATGTGAAATCGTCGTTTTTGGTTTCTTGTAAATGATAATTTGCACCTCTATCTCCTGAGATCTACACGGACACAACACAAAAGTTGTAAAAATCGCAAACTATTAAAAAATTAATTTTTTTTACGCCCCGGTTGTAAAATTTTTTTTACGCACGTGTTAAAAAAAATTAAACCTTTTTTTACACGAAGGTTGTAAACTTTTTTTAAACCGCGGTTGTAAACTTTTTTTACGCACCCTGGTTGTAAATTTTTTACGCCCCTGTTAAAAAAATAAACTTTTTTTTACACTGCGGTTGTAAACTTTTCATACACAGTTTTTCGTGTATAGTTTTTTACGGGTAGCGTAAAATTTTTAAGTAAAGTTTTAAATCTTATTTTTTAAAATACAGATTTTTTTTGCAAGGACGTAAAAAACATTTACAAATTTAAAAATCCAGAATTCTTTTACGGGTGTAAAAAATATCCACAAGCGTAACAATCCGGAATTTACATGTGGTTTGCAACAAAGCTTTTGCGCACAGTGTCGCATGTGAACTTTTTACGGATGTACACTTTTTACACCCCTGTTGTTAAATTTTTACAGGTGGCGTAAAAGATTTGCAACAATGTTTTTACGGGTGGTGTAAAGGTTTGCAACAAACTTTTTACACCCCCCATTGTAAATTTTTTTACGCACGTGTTAAAAAAATTAAATCTTTTTTACGTCTCCAGTTGAAAACTTTTTTTAAGACGCGATTGTTAACTAGCGTATGTATGTAAGATTTGCAAAAAAAATTTACGTAAAGCGTCACCTGTTTAAATAGGCGTCGACTGCGAAAATTTTGCGAATGGCGTAAATTTTTCAAATTATTTACATACAACGTTGAAAACTAGTTATAGACTACTTTTAGGTCCCTGTTAAAAAATAGTTTAAACTTTTTTTGCGCCTAGTTGTAAACCTTTTTTACACCCCCGGTTGTAAACGTTTTTTACATGCGATGTAAAAAATATTCACAAGTGTGTTTATTACAAAAAAAAAAAAAGAGATTTGAACCGAAAATTACCAATTGAGGTTCCCCCGTTTCTTATTCCTCCAAACTAGCACCACCACCGGTTGATATGTGACTCATCTTGTCAGCTAGTCCACCTTTCTCAACCGCTGCAACTGAATCACCACCTCCAATGATGGTTGATATGTAACTCAGGTCTTAGCGAACCTCCACCATGGTTTCCACTCATCACATAGCACCCATAAGAGTAGATCGGGCCAAGATCCTCTTTGGTCTTAAACAAGTTGGTTGCAACACTTAGTAATAGAATCCTGTAAGCAAGAATTTAATGTCACTTTCGACAAAATTGTTGGTGCATAATGTCTATGTCTTAGTCTTATATCGAGTCTGTATTGTATAGAGCTGAATAGGCTAGGTATACGAAGTATTTATGTATATTGTAGTCAAGTTCGCCCATAAATGTACATGTCTAGGCATGTTCGGCCGAACTTGCATAGGGCGAACTTGCACCTTCTGGGCCGAACTTGTAATGCTATAAATATCTAGCTTGAGAGTCTCATTTGTAGCTTTGGCATTTCAGAGGCGAAGCTCTGTCAGTCTGTAACCAGAACGTTTGATCTATAAAACTGACGTTTAACTGATTAATTCTTGTCTATTGGTAACACGACGTAATATTTCCGCTATTATGGACGTTAGATATCAAATTTAGGTTCCTAAGCATCGTGGATCGGTCCTACAAGTGGTATCAGAGCCAGAACAGCCTGATTTGATAGTATCAAGACAAGAACACTTCTATTTCTACTCCATTCTTCTTTTTTCTTAACTTTTGATCACAAAATGAAGAATTCATGGTCAAAATCTTTTGAATTTGAATATATCATGTAAAATACAACAAAGATAAACCCTTGAAAGGAGATTAAATTCAATCGAATTCATGTTGAAATTTTGAAAAAACCATGTTTTGAAAAACCTCAGGAACGAACTTATTGGCCATGTTCGGCCAAACTTGCCCTAAAATATCACTTTTCAAGTGATTTTTTAGTAAGTTCGCCCGAACTTAGGTGATTTTTGAGGAAATTATAGTCAAGTTCGCTCGAAGATACTGAATTTCATTAATTTTACATCAAGTTCGACCGAACTTGTGTAAATCAAGAAGATTTTAAGTAAGTTCGCCCGAACTTGCTTGTATTTAATCAAAATTGTGTTGACAAGTTCGCTCGAAGATCTGTTTGATTGTTGTTATAAGTTCGACCGAAGACAAAAGAAATTTTTCAAAGTAGATCTAACAAGTTCGACCGAACTTGTTAGAAAATCCAAGAATTCTTCATTTGTTGCTACAATTCGACTGAACTTGTAGTAGGACTAATTGTTTTCAAAGTTTTTGAAAAATTTTCAGCGTACACGTTTCGTGATTCACAATGGAAGATCAACTAAGAGCTTTTATGTCCAGAGCTAGTTCGTCAAATGCCAACGTGATTAATCAAGTCAATCTTGATAACGAAATGGGAACGACCGTCAAACCGCCCAAGATGATGAGCATGGACGAATACGAAGCATGGAAAGAGAAATTTACCTACTGGGTTCAAGCCATGCACTTCGCTGGCTGGGTGTCAATTGAAAGAGGCTATACTGTTCCGGTAGATGAGCATCAACAAGTTCTTGAGAAGTACAACTATTCGATAGTACAGAGAGATGAATACATTGCTGAGAAAAAATGACCAGTCTCATCCAACAGTCTGTCAAAGAAGATATTCTGATTCTGCTACCAGAGTATACTACAACAAGAGAGCTTTGGTTGTCGTTACAGAAGAAATACTAAGGCAGTGCTGATCTAAAGCAAGAAAGCTCTCATTCTGAAAGAGTTTGATATCTTCAACATGCTAAAGAATGAGACCATTAAGCAAATGATTGAGCGTTTCTGTCATCTCAAAGTGCAAATGCGAAGACACGGTCTCGAGAGGACGGAACAAGAATACATCGACAAACTTGCTGACGCACTACCAGAGGGTGAATGGACTACATATTTGATGGTTCTGAAGAATAGTGATAAGTGGGATTTCTTCAAGTTGTCAACGTTTATTGATAAACTCGAAGGCCACGAAATGGAGCTTCTGAAGATAGCGAAGTCAAAGAACGCTAATAATGTTCAAGACATTGGTTTGTACTACAAAACCGGAATGCAAGATAACATTTCGAGTCCAAAAATTGGAACTGCTTTTACTGCAAACATGAATGCTTCTCCACAGAATCAGAATAATTCACAGCCTCAGTATGACCAAAGTCCACAAAGTTCTTACTCGAGCACTGGTTCAAATTCAACATTTCAAAGTCAAGCAAATTAGAACCAACAGCAAAGTTCTGATCCGAATGTTTACAAATGCAACATCGTAGTGAACTTGAACAATGTTGTTTCAGAAGAAGTTGCAAAACAACATATGTCACTACTTGCTACCGTCTTAGAATCTTATGAATGTCTTGTTGCCGGTAAGATCGAAAACCCTAAGATGACCACAGAAGATTATGACCAGGTAGACGAGGAAGAACTCGAACTAATGGACATCAAATGGTCCTTAGCTTTGATCATCAGGAGAGTGATAAAGTTCGTTGCACTCACAGGCCGTGACATAGGAAACTCCAGCAAAAAAATGGGTTTTGACAAATCCAAAGTCACGTGCTTTAAATGCCGACAGAAGGGACAATTTAAAAGAGAGTGTAGAACACCGAGACAACCGGAAATCAAAGTCCTTTCGGAGGAGGGAATGAATATTACAAGAGGGCACTTCAATATAAACCGTTATCGAAGAAAACTCAATTTGAGATCCAAGAAAAGCCAAACAGTACTACCACGGAGAAAGCCATGGTTGCATCTACAGAAGATGATGGTTTTGATTGGAATTCATATATTGGGAAAAAGACCAGAGTTGCTTTGATGGCAGAGATAGTTGAAGATAATTCTGCAGAGGAAGCAGCGGCAGCAGCAAAAGCAGCAGCTTTCGAACAAGCTATTCTGGAACAATACTTGCATCAACAACAGGAAGAAGAGGAATATATCCATATGCAGAGACAAGGAATTTTATCTTCTAATTCTTGTGACAGTTTTGCAGGTCACTTTGATGGAAGCTCGAAAGAACAAGTGGTTGAGGAGAAACAGATTGATGAAGTGATCATTGATGTCACTCAAGAAATGAAAGTTGAAGACCTCAAGGACGTGGCAGATAAAGCTTTAATGGCGAATCTAACCAAGGTAGGTCCAGAGGTAAAGGTTGTCGAGAAAGAAGTTGTTAAAGTACAAGTTGTAGAGGTTGAGAAACCTTGTGCAAAATGTATTGAACCTTGTGTCGAATGTGCCAAAAAATCAAAGATCATCGCTGAAAACAATGTGCATAACGATTTGTTAAAATATGATTATCGCACAATGAAAGAAGCGCATGACAAAATGAAAAATGATTATGGCAGACTCGACAGAAATAACATCGAACAACATGATAATATAAGAATTTGACGGTAATGGATAAACAAAGAGCAATTAACACTTATATCAACACCATTGCTGAAATTAAACAATAACTTCAAGACATGACAATTGAAACTGAAAGAGTTCGACAATTGTTAAGAAGTTATACCACCAACGCGTATGTTATCGATCACATTCTTCCAACAATCTCAACGGAAGAAAAACCTAAAAAGAAAGCGGGCAAATAATATAGTAATGTTCCTCCACCCTTTTGCGAGAAATACTGTGTTAAATCTGCAGACGGGATGGACAAGACACTCAATGTTGAATTACTTTCTGAAAAGAAAGATGAGTTGCCAGAGAACATTGATATAGTCTATGCTAAATCTGATGATGATAACAACGTTGTGGTTAACAAAGTGGTTGAAAATGTTTTAAGTGATTCTGATGACGGCAGCTTCAAAAGCGTCAACTCGAGTTCAAAGAATTCTGATTCTCAATCTGAAAATGACGATAAGTCATCAGAAGATGGTCTAAATGACGATCCTAATATTGTAATGTACAAAATTAAGGATTCGGATAGACTATACTTTGATGATAGCTTCCCGATTCAGAATGTGAAGGAAGAATTGCTTGATAAATTCTTTAAACTCGTGGAAGTCACATCAGAGGAATTGGTAATCAATGAACGAAAATTCTATTCCAAACCTAAAAGAAACAATTACAGAAGAAATGGTGGTGATCATCTGGAAAACCGGAGAGCGGGGTTGGGTTTAGAAGAAGAAACTGATGAATCTGTAAAGAAACCGTCACCATTTCATGAATATAAAAACAAAAATATGAAGTTTGTATATGGGACGAGTACAGTTCATGAGGAGAATTTGATTGGTAAACAGTCAAATGATGAGTTCAAGAAGGAGAAACAAGTTCGAGATAAAGCCAAGGTTACAAGTGGTGTCAAAACTTCAAGTAGGGTAAAACCACCTGTTAAGGACACCCACTTGATAATCGGACATGTTTCAAGTGCAATGAAATTGGTCATATGGCACGACAATGTCCGAAATCAAAACCGGCTTATCTTCGAAGAATAGAAGATTCAAATGTTGTTAAACCAAAGCAACCAGTGTTTGCAAAACCTGTAAAGATTTTGAGATGAAATGAGTCAAAACCAGAAGTGAAACCAAAGTCTGAAAAGACTTTTGAAAATTCCATTTTCAAAAAAGGTGAACTTTCTAGGTCTAATGAAAACAAGTTTTACATCAAAAAGGCTAATATCAAATCTCAAACCTAGATTGCCTAGAAAAAATCAACAACATCTGGTGTTGTTAAGTCTGGGCTAGTAAAGATTAACAACACAAAAGAATCAAAGTCTGAAATCACTAAGTCTGAGCAGGTAAAGACTAGTGAGAATGTGAAAGAAATTAAAACAGAAATCAAGAACGATAATGACAAATCTATAAAAGATAAGAAAAAAGTGAAATTTTCAAACATTAACATTGTTGAAACAGATGACGAATTTGATTTTGATGACGTTGATGAGTTTGAATATGCTTTTGATGATGGTTATCCAGTAAAACCCAAGACCAAGAAGGCTTGGGTAGAGCTTTTCACCTAATTTCTGAATTTCGCAGGGGCTCCAAAGATCCGTACTTTCAAAGTGGATTTTGGATAGTGGAGCGTCCAGGCATATGACGGGAATGAAGGCATTGCTATTCGACATTAAAGCTATCAATGGTGGATATGTTGGATTTGTAGGAAATCAAGGTGGAAGGATAATCGCCGAGGGAAAACTCTCCAATGGCGTAGTTTCTTTTGATCGCGTGAACTAAATTGTAGAACTTGAGAACAATCTTCTGAGTATATCGCAGATTTGTGACAAGAAATTTACAGTCCATTTCAACGACAAAGAGTGTATTATCTTGAAGCCGGGATTCAAAATACCAGATGAGTGGATTCTGATGCGAGCACCGCGAGAGAATGATTTATATGCTCTTGATATGGGTGTTGCTACACTTCATCACAATCAGCACAATGTTTTGTATCAAAGGTTACTGAAAAAGATTCTATTCTTTGGCATCGTAAGATGGGGCATATTCATTTGCGAAAAATGAATTTCCTGGTTCATAATGATCTTGTAGAAGGCGTAAATCTTCGAAGTTTTCAGATGTCTGATCATTGCTTGGAATGCAAGAAGGGAAAGCAGATCAAGAAATCGCATCCGAAGAAAATTCTAAACTCAATCAAGTTGCCTTTAGAACGTCTCCACATGGACTTATTTGGTCCTGTAAATGTTCGAAGCATATCAGGAGACTTATATTGCTTGGTCATGACAGATGACTATTCGAGATATTCGTGGGTATTCTTTCAAGAATCAAAAGACGAAACGTTCGAGAACTTGGTTATTCTATTCAAGAAACTCGAGAACATTTATCATCTGCCGGTCAGACGCATTAGAAGTGACAACGACACAGAGTTTAAGAATAACAAATTGAAGGAATTCTGCAACGCAAAAGGGATTTTGCACGAGTTTAGTGCTCCCTATACTCCACAGTAAAACGGAGTTGCTGAACCGAAGAACCGAACTTTGATTGAAACTGCGAGAACCATGCTTGCAGATTCTAAACTTCCTATCAGCTTCTGGAGTGAAGCGGTTGCTGCGGCTTGCTACACGCTAAACAGGGTTCTCACTGTCAAACCAACAAAGAAAACATGTTTTGAGATGATAAACCGACGGAAGCCAAATTTGAAGTTCTTAGAACCATTTGGTGCTCCATGTACGATAATAGACCAAGATGGAAAATTCGGAGCTAAATCTCTCGAAGGTTTCTTTGTCGGATATGCGAGTCTGTTGACAAGAGTATATGTTCCTTCATTAAGAAAGGTTATTGAAGCACAACACGTGGATTGTTTCAATTACACGGATCCTATTCAAAGGAAAGGTGACGCGTGGCTGTTTAACTATCAAGACCTTTGGAAGTCATTTGACTTGCCCAAAGAACCAACTGACGAAGAAGTTGCAGCGTTATATTATCTTCACCAGTCAGCGAATCAAGAGCAAATTGTTCGACCAGTTGTGGTTAATCAACCCACATTGGATCCATCTTCTTCTGGCGCAAGTTCAAACAATAGTGGTGTTCCGGCTGAAAATGTTTCTGAAACATTATCAACACCTACTAATCTTCCAACGGATGCATCTACTGAACCAGTGAATACAACAACGGAGCCCAGTATGCCTCAGAATCAAGATTCTGATTCAGATGAAGCACCAACATTTGATGCTGATGGGGAATCATCTTCTTTAGATGAAGAAGTGGAGCAGATAACTAGTCTTCTTAATCAATCTACAGTCCCGAACAACAGAAATGAAGCTTCATCAAGCTCTCAAACATTGAATTGGTTGTTGATCTCAACATCACGAATCAGCAAAACTCAGTAGATGTTCCAAGTGAAGAATTGCCGCGATCATATTCCTATCATCCGTCAACAAATATTATCGGAGAACTTCAAACTGGTGTTAGAACTCGAGGGCAAATTAATAAAGCACTCAGTTGTTTCTACACACGCGTTGCTACAACCTAGAACTATTGTTTCTATTCATATTTCATCTCTCAGATTGAGCCTAAGACAGTTAATGAAGCTTTAGCAGATGAAAACTGGGTACAAGCAATGCAAGAAGAATTATTGCAGTTTGAGAAGTTGGGTGTGTGGAAGCTTGAAGACCTACCAGAAAATCAGAAAGCAATTGATACAAAATGGGTCTTTAAGTGTAAACGTGATGATAGAGGGGTTATTGTTCGTAACAAAGCTAGGCTTGTTGTCAAGGGATTTCACCAGCAAGAAGGTATAGACTACACGGAAGTCTATGCACCAGTAGCTAGATTGGAATCTATTCGAATTTTTCTAGCTTTTGCATCATGGAAAGGATTTAAGGTCTATCAATTGGATGTCAAATCGGCTTTTTCTGTATGGCAAATTACCCGAGAAGGTGTACGTTGGACAACCACCAGGGTTTGTCGATCCACTTAACAAGAAGAAAGCATACCTACTGGATAAAGCACTCTACGGACTGCACCAAGCCCCGAGAGCTTGGTACGAGACGTTATCACAACATCTCGTCGGAAACGGCTTTATCAGAGGAACTGTGGATAGTACTCTTTTCACCAGAGAAGTTGATGGCCATCTGATTATAATTCAAATCTACGTTGACGACATCATCTTTGGATCTACAAACGATAGTCTCTGCAAAGAGTTTGAGGGAATCATGAAAAAGAAATTCGAAATGTCCTCGATGGGCGAAATGAAGTTCTTTCTTGGTTTGCAAGTAGATCAGCTTCCGGATGGTATTTTCATTCACCAGACTAAGTATGTTCACGACATATTGAAGAAGTTTGGAATGGAAAGCTTGAAGCCTCTATCTACGTCTCTTGCTCTCAATCACGGCATTTAAGTTGACGAGACTGGAGCCAAAGTTGACAACACGTTATACAGATTGATGATTGGATCGCTGATGTATCTGACAGCATCGCGCCCACATATTATGTATCCAACCTACCTATGCGCCAGATATCAGTCAAGCCCGAGGATCTTACACATGCAAATCGTGAAGCGTATCTTCAGATATCTGAAAGGATGCCCAAGCACAGGCTTGTGGTACCCGAAGAACGACAATTTCGACCTCACATGCTATGCTGATTCCGATTTTGGTGTAGCTAAGTTGAATTCAAAATCAACTACAGCGGGATGCTAGTTCTTCGGAACAAGAATGGTAACCTGGCAGTGTAAGAAACAGACTACGGTCGCTCTCTCTACCTGTGAAGCTGAGTATATCTCGGCCTCCAGCTGTTGTTCACAGATTCTGTGGATTCAACAACAGATGAGAGACTATGGTCTGCAATTTCTAGACACTCCGCTGTATGTTGATAACAAGGCAGCCATTGATATAACTAAAAATCCGGTTCATCACTCATGCACAAAACACATTGAAATTCGTTATCATTTCATTCGTGATTGCTACGAAAGAAATTGGTACGAATAGAAAAAATCCACACCGACGAACAAAAGGCTGATTTTTATACCAAACCATTTTCTTTGTCACGATTTAAATACTTACTGAGAATTAATGGTATGAAAAAATTGCTGACAGGTGCGGACGCTGAGGTTGAATACGGATCGGACGACGAGTTCGCATGATCCACATTGGTTTGTAAATACCTTTCTACTTTAGAATCTTGTTAAAAACTAAAATCCAAAAAGATGTTTTTGATTTTAGGGGGAGAAATGTTAGAGAAAATACAAAAACATTCGAAAATTTTTAAAATCCAAAAACATATAAAAATTCAAAATATACAAAAACATTGAAAAAGACAAAAAGAATTCAGTTTCATAAAAGGAAATGATAGTACATCAGTGGACTATCACAGTATGCTAAAGAAATGTAATGTTTAAAAGTGATAAACGAGTCTTATTGTGGATGTGTCGATAGGCTTAACACGTTCAGTAAACTGTTTTCGAGATATAAACTAAATTTTACAACTGCTTAATCTTGTGGATTAACATATTTTGGATATATGGACTTAGTACTCCGAAATTTCGTTTGAAAGATTGCCTGATTCTGAGATACGAGGTCTTTATTGATAGTTGATATCTGGGGTATTATACAAGTTCTTCTGATTTTGCGAAAGCAATGGCCTAGAACTTCTATAATACTTTTGCTTTCCCTCAAAATTGCATGCAATATTGAAAAGTATCGAAAGATATAATCATATGCAATGCTGAAAAGATTCCTTAAGTGGAACACACCTTAAAGTCAAGCCTTCATCTCTTTGTCTATACGGTAGTACTAACCTGAGCTCTCAAGGTCTCGCACAACCCAGATACATATATCAATTACGCTATATTCACCTGTAAGATGAAATCTAGGGAATCTAGATACGGGAGTATATTCAAGAAGTGGGAACCACAGATAAGTCAAGTTTCATAAATTCTAGCTTAACATATCTTGAAACAGTTGAAAAATGTGGTAAAGCTTAAGTGGACAAACATATCGACAATCTAGGTAAACAAGTTTAAAACTTAAAGTCATTTAAAGGTCAACGGTACTGGTGATATGTCTCAATCAACTGAGATGATCCTTAGACACGAATTTACAAAAATATGTTTGTAAAGATGTTTGTACATAGTTTACATTGCTTATTTCATAGTATTTCAGTTTTGCAGATTAAAATCAAAAAGATTTTCAGTGTGTTTTAGCATAAACTTACAAAAATATAAAAAGATCTTATTTCTACATTGTTTTCAGCAAACCAATGTTGGAGAACGGATCTTCGAAGTCTGGTAAGGTGCTAGAACAGGTGGAAATCTCTTTGACAATGGGCTGGGAGCTAATCTGTTAATCTGAAATGTCAAAATGATAAAAAGTTCATTAATTTGAAACTTTGATTTTGAAAATATCACAGTTTGTTCGTAACGGTCAAACCGGGGTCATTAACTTGGACTCGGCAGACAAATCGGTTAACCAAGGTCATTAACTTGGACTTGGTCAACTGAGTGGATTTTCATAACTGGTAAAAAGTTGGAAAGTTCAGGGGTTAAAAATGAAAATTTTGAAAAAGTTAAAATTTGTTGGTTTGGCAAGTTCGGTTGAACTTGCTAAACAATTCAATGTTTAACAATCAGCAAGTACGACCGAACTTGCAGATGGCTGATTGTTGGTTTTATAATAAGTTCACTCGAACTTACTCTGGGCCTTCATGATGGGCTTAACAAGTTCGCCCGAACTTGACATGGTATAAATACCATTCAAGTTCGGTCGAACTCATTTACCTGTTATCAGAAAATAGAGCGAACTTGAGCATTGAGAGCATTTGTGTGAAATTGACATTTGTATACCGTTACGCTGTCCAAATCGAGATTGTTTTTGGTGATTTGCACACCAATCACAATGGCAGAGGTATAGAATTGAGTTTAAACCATGAATTGAACCGTTAACAAACAAAACCGGATCTAAAATTTAAAAACTGATAGATTTAGGTGTTGTTGGATAAAATTGATCATAGATTCTGAATCTACATAAGAAATTGACCGTATAACTTGTTTTGATTGAAGAAAAACGGCTGATTAAATGTGTTGAACTTGTTTGGTCTTTTGGAGAAGACGACAAGTTCGGCCGAACTTGTTGTCAAGTTCGACCGGACTTGTCCAAAAACATGATTAATAGATCCAGAAGCATGTTCGACCGAACTTGATTATTGAATTGTTTTGATCCAATCATTTTCGACCGAACTTATGATTAATGAAAAGTGATTTGTTTAAATTGTAAGTTCGCCCGAACTTGTTCTTTAATGTGAAACATGTGTTTCATACATGTTCGGCCGAACTCGATAAAATTGAATAATAAAAATTGTTGTAAGTTCGCCCGAACTTACATTTGAAAAGGTTGAACATGTTTATCACATGTTCGGGCGAACTTGACCAAAAGAATGTTGTAACACCTAATCAAGTTCGCCCGAACTTGATTAAAAGTGTTAGAAATTTTTTGTGATTTTTCTTGAAAAGCGTGCTAATTGTTTTGCGTCATTTTTCAGGCACAGATTCCAGCGCGTGTTATCTCTGTTGAGTTCTCCAAAACTCACAATACGTGCATCACGCTTGACAAGTCTATTGTCCATCGCTGAAAGAATATGATAGTATCTTGAAGTTTCTCGAAGATAGTCACATTCGTCATGCAATTACTGAGCGCACCGTATCATATCGTTCTCATATTGTTCATTTCTGGATGAACGCAAGCCTGAGCGCTGACGAGAAGACAATCTCTTCTACAGTACAAGTTGGTGATGAGCTAAAGCCGATCACAGTAACCGAAGGTGATATCCGAAGGATTTTGGAGCTCAAGGACAAAGAAGACGATCCGATTCATCTAGATGAGAAGATGGTTCGCGGATGCTTTTTCCGCATGGGCTACAAAGGAAGTTTAAATAAGCCGACGCTAAGGAAAGGGGAAGTGCCTAACCCCTACAAGCTTCTGATTCATGCGTTGATTCATACATTTAGCCATCGTAAAGCCGGTTTGGATGATGTACATGATTATTTGGCTAGCATGGCAACGGCGCTTATTCTGAAGAAGCCGTTCAACGTTTCGAAGTTAGTGTTTACTCACATGTCGAAGAACATGTAGGATTCGAGATTGTGCATTTATCCGAGGTTTATTCAGATGTTGATTGACGAGAATTATGCCAATATTGCTCGAGATCCGAATGACGTTCTTTATCTAGTTCATCTTGACGAGACAACAGTGAAGAAGCTTATCAAGTTCCAAAAGCAAGCTTCAGCTCATATTGCCAAGCCAGTAAGGTGCAAAGCACAGAAGCCACACAAGAACCTTCTGGTGCTCAGGAGAAAGGAGCAACATAAGAACCTCCTCCACAAGAACCTCTTGTCATTGTTCATGTCGAAGCTGAAAGGCCAGGAGTTACGCAAGAACCTCCTGTGTCTGAATTTGTTAAAGTTCCGATCGCTGAATCGCCTAGTGCTCCAAAGACTTCTGCTCCTGAAAGTTCTACACCGAAGAAGTCTACACCAAAACTGCAACACCGAAAGATTCAACACCAAAGACACCAAGGGGAAGTATGTTTGGTGATATGCCACACGGCCCAATCAGTCTTGAAGACTTGGATGAATTTTTCCCAGAGACTAATGCTGAGATGTTAGAAAAACTTGTGAAGGTATTGGAAGATAAAGTTGTACAAATTGAGATTGAAAAGGCTGAGCTTGTAAAGAAGGTGAATCAAAGCAAAGTCGAAAAAGAAATACTTGACGATAAAGTGAAGGTGCTTGAGAATTAACGAGAAAATTTCAAGGCATTGATAGAAAGTCTGCAGGACGCCAATGAAAAACTACAGACAGAGATTGCAGAATTAAAGAAAATTCAAGCTTTGAATGATCGAAAATTCATCAGATTACAGAAGGTGTTACCTAACAATCTGAATATTGATTTTATCGCTGAATACGGTCGTCTAGATCGTCAAGAAGCCAAGGAACATGCTGAGAAAGAATTGGCTGAGAGTGGTAAAGGGAAGCAGGTTGAGGGTGGAGCCCCTAAATCTTCTGCTGAAAAATCTTCTGATATTCCTGAGAAGCCAAGTGAGGATATTTCAAAAGCTTCTGAGTCTGATATCCAAAAGGTTGACGAATCTGTCAAGCCTTCTGATCCTACCATTGTTACGAAGAAAAAGACAACGAAGAAGCCGAAAAGGAAGATAAGAATGAAGAAGAGGAAGAAGGATATGAAGATTGGAATGTTGGGGATGATGATGATTTTGATCAGGGTGGTACAGGTTTAAAGATCAATGAAGCTAAAGTTTCTGATGAGTTTGATTTTTCTGACCTCATGGACGATGAATCGAACCGAATGGAAGATAAAAGCCAGGGGGAGTCAGGGCAAAAAGGGCCTTCAGTTGATATTGATTTGTTGGATATTGATCGTTTTGCGAAGCCTATGACTGCAGTACCTACGAAGCCTTTAATATTGATGTTGGAACATAATGTAGAAGAAGGTGAGTTTGTACATAACTACACGAAAGAAGATTTGGCGAAACTAGTTGAAACTGAAGCTGAGAATTTAGAGTTTGATTTTGAAGAGGTTATGAATGTTAATACTTTTGAATCTAAAGAGTATCTGTACGAAGAAGGTTTGAAGCCGATGAGTATAATCGAGTGATAGTGGAAGATTGGTCCTCAGATGATGAATCATATAAGAAAGCTAAGTATGTTGGTCAGGATTCAGAAAGTTTTCCTACATTTGAAGAAATGTATAAACAGCTGAAGAAGATATGTTGAAAGATAGAATTGCTGAAGAGCTACGAGAAGGAAAAAATCCTAAGCCAATGACCCAAGAAGAGATAGCTGAAGCGAAAAAGTCCTGGTTCAAGGAGATGCCACGTGAACGTAAGTTTCGACGTCCACTAGCATTCTTCACTAGAAGTAAAGATGTTTCTTTGGTAGATATACTTAGTTGGGGATGGTTTAAAGAGCTCAACGTTTATGCAATCAAAAGAGAGTTTGGAGTGCAATACTTCAAATATTTTGCTGATTTAAAGACATTGCCGTATTGGGATATGGAAGAGCTGGTACAAACAGTGAATGTTACTTATCATATGAAGACAGTTGATCAGTTGTTGTGGAAGATGATTAAGTACGAAGCTAGTAAAGTTTGGAATAACTGGAAGCCATTTATTCCAAGACGAAGAGTTAAGATCAATAAGGTTACAGGAGAAAAGGACATAACGTTAATTCTGAAACGTCCTAGAGCCATGAGGAATATGCCACTTATGCTGATCGAACAGAACTTCTATCCTTTATTCAAGTGGTGGCAGATTGATCCAGCTACTTGTGAAGCAGTGATTATATTAAAGTTTGAAGATCACCTGGATATTGCTAAAGAACGAGTCGAAGTGATGGGTTATCAGGGTATGAGAGGTTTGTGGAGGATGATAAGGATTGTAGATCCTACGTGGTTGGTTAACTGCTCGAGAGAAGATATAAAATGTCTTTTCTACAGCAAGATTGTTTTTTAAGAAAGAGAAAAGGTACAGGCGATGCAGTATCAGAAAGTTGTTAACGTTTGCTATGCGCATGAAGTGAATTCAAGGAAGATGTGGCAGACTAAGTGGAGGGATCTGGAGAGAGTTGAATTTCTTAAAGAAGAAACCAGAAGTGAGGCGATCAAAGAAAGAATGGAAAAAGCGGTAAGGCAAAGTTCGCTCAGAATGGCTAACTTTAAAAGACCACCGCCAATTGATCAGACGTTGGATCCGAAACAAGAGAGACGAAAGAAGCCGTACAAGACTTTCTTTGGTCGGGTACGTTAATGTTTATATGAAGACAGAGTTTTGAAGACTGGTAAAACACGAAGAAGATATCCAAGGGGGAGTCTGTTGGTGCATAATGTCTATGTCTTTGTCTTATATCGAGTCTGTATTGTATAGAGCTGAATAGGCTAGGTATACGAAGTATTTATGTATATTGTAGTCAAGTTCGCCCATAAATGTACATGTCTAGGCATGTTCGGCCGAACTTGCATAGGCAAGTTCGGGCGAACTTGCACCTTCTGGGCCGAACTTGTAATGCTATAAATACCTAGCTTGAGAGTCTCATTTGTAACTTTGGCATTTCAGAGGCGAAGCTCTGTTAGTCTGTAACCAGAACGTTTGATCTATAAAACTGACGTTTAACTGATTGATTCTTGTCTATTGGTAACACGACGTAATATTTCCGCTATTATGGACGTTAGATATCAAATTTAGGTTCCTAAGCATCAAGGATCGGTCCTACAAAAATATTTTTTTCTCTTTTATTAACTTGTTCGTAGAAACTTAAATAAATCATCTTCATACTTCTTTCTTATCCAAAAAACCACTTTTGACTTTGAACTTTAAGCTTTGTAACAATTTCAAACTAAAGTCGCATCAAAGACTTGTATTTGTTAGTTTTAAAAAAAGTTCTATCTAACAATATAACTATTAATCAACCAACAACAAAAAACGATTCGTGGTAACTCTTTGGAAATTCAAAAGTAAAAAAAAAAATCTGTGTTAACCTTTTTAGTTGTAATCTTCTGACGTTTCTGAAACGGGACCTGTATCGGAGCTCTGGCGAACCTCAAACTATTACGTATTGCACGCGGGATCTGAAATGAAACCCACATCTGAAATGATTGCAACAGAAATCCTAGGTTTTGGTGCACGTGTGAAACAGTGGCAGATGAACCAGTAAGAACGGTGCGACGGATGAACCACCCCGTTACTATTCTGCACATTATATCCAATAAAAATGAAAAAAATAGAACATACCAAACAATATCCCCTGACCATTAGTTCATCCCGTGACCACATCTTCACTGTCATTCGGTGAACCCTAGCCGTCGCGTCGAAGGTGAAACAGCCGCCACATCAGAGGTAAACCAACCATCTCGTTTTCTAGCCTGGAAAACTCTAAAATGGAAACCTAGCCGCCGCTCATATTCACTGCGGTGGCAGAGCCAACTGCCATCAGAAAACCCTTATACACATTACTTTCACTATGTCAAACCCTTACACTACAAAATGATTGCTCCGACATCAAAGCTTTTTCGGTTTGAAATCTTTTCCGGCGTCAAACCCTTAGAGTGAGAATGACTGCCCCAAGCGTCGTCTTCATCGGTCGGAGGCCGGGGCCACACTACTCAACAACAGAATTTTAAAGTTGTTTGGTATATGGTGGAGGTGGTTTTGGGTTAAGAACACATGTTAATTTGGGAATAGGGAGGATGAAGATCTAGAAAAAGTAAGTAGTGATAGATAAATTAGATCTGGTTGTAATGAGAGAGTGAAAAGGGATATAGCAAAGAGTGTAATTTTGAAAATAGGAGAGAGAATGAGACATTTGGGAATTCGTAATAGTGAGAGATTTGAGGTGTGGTTTATTTACCAATATACCCCTCCAGTTAAGTACATATGTTTAATGAGGTGTCAATTTCTAATTCGTCAATATGGGTTCTCATGATTCTCGCAACTAGGGATGGTTCCTCCATGAACTGAATCCTACATCAATATATATATATATATAGGGAGAGGATCATGAGAAAACTAGATATAAATGAGAAAACTAGAAAACTAACTAAAAAAGCCAAAAAAAAAAGCATAAAAACATACAATTTTTTTACAATTTTTTTATAAAAAACCGCTGCATATTATGTATAAAAAATTTTATTTTCAAAAAAAAAAACTTGTACTGCACATGTGCATTATATGTGTACTACACATGTGCATTATATGTATATGTTGCACATGTGCATTATATTTTTTTAAAGTTTTTTATATAATACATATAGCGAATTTTTATTAAAAAATCAAAAAAAATTTTGTAATATATTTTTGGCTTTTTAGTTAGTTTTTTGGTTTTCTCATTTAAACTAGTTTTCTCATGATCCATCCCCTATATATATATATGTATATATATGGAATTTTGGATGGGGAAAAATAGGAACCACCTTAGGTGTGAGAACCATAAGGACCATTATTCACCCTAGATCTCTTATGTATGAGTGGTTGAGATTGAATTATTTAAGTTTAATTTGTCTTGTAGTGATTTTATTGATTAAAACATAATAAATAATACAAGAAGGGTATTTTGGAAAATTTGACTTGTGTACTATTCAAGTTAAGTTGTCAAATTGACAATCAAACATCATAGACTGCATCACTCTTCATGTCAAAATTAAATACGTTTATCTATTAAAAAAGAATTAATTATAACACATTATTTTTTATATAAAAATTAGACTACATGCATAAAATAAAACGTCTTCAATACCCAACACCTGAACTTGATCTTCATTTTTTGTTTGTTATTCTCATCACTAGAACGTAAAAGCCCCAACACCTACGAAAATCAAAGAAAAAAGCAGAGCGTTTATATTCTACAAACGTTTAGAGGAGCTCGGGCCGGCAACCAGGAGCGTAAAAAACATTTTTTATCGTGTGTATTAAAAAACATTTTTAAATTTTTTTTTACATTCGACACCGGGCGCGAAATATCTTTTACATTTGACAACGTACGAGAAAATTTTTTTCAAACGTATATAAAAATAAACATATACGCGTGCCATTTTTACATACGTTTGAAAAAATAGATTTACGCGTGACGTTTAGAGGAGCTCGGACAGACGATCATGAGTGTAAAAAACTTTTTTTTTTCAATTGACACCGTGCGCCAAAACAATATTTTACATTCGCCAACTTACGTAAAAACATTTTTCAAACGTACGAAAAAACTATTTTACGCCTTTCGTTTTACATGTGTTTGAAAATTAGTTTTACATGTGACGTTTAGAGGAGGTCGGGTCGGCGATTATGGGCGTAAAAAAACTTTTTTACGCACGTTGTCAAAACATTTTTTACCTAGTGGTGTTCTCATACTCAGCTCGTGTAAATATTAACGCATATTCTCAAAACTGTTTTTACGCACATTGTCAAAACTTTTTTACGCACGTTGTCAAAACTTTTTTTTGTGCACGTTGTCGAATGTTTTTTTTAAAGTTGTAGTAGAAAGTTATAAAACGTTAACGAATAAAACTGAAATTCTCAAAACATATAAGACAAATATAGCCTGCATTTTATAAAAAAAACATTATGTCAGAAATTAGGAAAATTAGAGTAAAAAGAAATAGATATTATTTTCGATACTTTTGTATTTTCTAATAAACATATAAAACAAATATAGCTTGTAATTTATAAAGAACATTATGTTATAATTAAGGAAAATAAATCATAATCAAATAAATATCATTTTCGATACCTTTGTATGTTCTAAATTTAGTAATGTGTTTTGTGTTTAAATTTAAAACCTAATATATATTTTCTTAATTTTAAATATAAAAAGTATAAAAAAGATGAAAAGAAAGAGATATATTGTTATGTCAGACACATTAATGATGATGTGATGTGTATTATAGATAAGAGATGAGGATGAGACATTAACAGAAAAAGACTAAATTACCCTTTAAAATTAAAATGATTATAGGTGATGTGTTAAAGTTCTATTGGATTGGAAGAGTTCTCATGGTTCTCGCAACATGTAGTGGTTCTCTCTTGAACTGTATCCTATATATATATATATATATATATATATATATATTAATGAATAGAACTTCTATTATGATAATATAAATAGTTTTTTAACACTTTTATTCCTTTATTATTTTTTTAAAACCTAGTTAACAGTACTTTTATTATTATAATAATATATATAGTTTTTTAACACTTTTATTTCTTTATTATTTTTCTTAACTTTATTATCACGGGTTGGGATAAATGCTACCGGTATCATTTGCTACTCCCTGATCACAGGTATCGTACGAACAACCATATCGTACAAATTTTTTTGTTGCTTTTCTTCAACTTTTAGTGTTTTTTTTTTGTTTCAATGGTAGGGATGAGCTCGGTGCCAAGCGATACCAAAATGGTACTGGTACCGAAAATACACGTTATGGTACCGGTATAAGTAGGTAAAAACTAGTAGCAAACCACTACCAGGAACGCCAAAAGTCGGTACCGAATTGGTACTTAAGATCTTTCGTTCGGAAAATTCGGTACCGGTACCTTGTACCATTTGCTCATCTTTGACCATGGGTTTCATACGAACAACATCATCACCATACAACCTTTTTGGTTGATTTTCCTTCGGTTATCTTTTTATTCTTGTCAGCGGTTCCGTAAGCAACGCGCTCGTAGTGATTTCAAAAAACATGTAAATACATACTAAATAACAAAAGAAGTCAGCCGCAACGCGACGGCGATGATAAATCTAGTTAAATAGATGAAAAATGAATGTAAGTTTATATTTCCAGAGAGATTGAAGCGGTGGGAGAAGATATGAATATGTATGAGAATTTTGAGTTATGCTTTTATATTTTATATAGAACTATTATTTTAACCCGTCGTGCGTTGCGGCGGCATCGAACCTAAAGTAACTTTAATGTATACCGTTAAATATTTGACCCGCTTTGTTTTCCAACAAAATTTACGTTAAAACGTAGACCAACTAAAACACATATAAAAATAAGCATGAAGATGTATTATATTTGATCTAATTCAATACCGAGAAAAAATTAGGTCGAAATGTACACCAACTTGGATTTATACCGAAACGTACTTAAAAAAAAACACGTAAGAAAATAATGTTTTTTAGGTTAATAATTGGTAGCAGGCGTTGCGACGACACTAAAATGTAAAGTAACTTGAGTTTATATCGCCTAATGAAAACGTATTATATTTAACCTAACCGATTTCAAACAAAATTTAGATCAAAACGTAGACCAACTGAAAACGCATATAAAAAAAAGCACAAAAACATCTTATTTGACCTGGCACGTTTTTGAGAGAAATTTACGCTGAAATGTAAAAAAACTTGTATTTATACTGCAACGTACTTAAAATAGGCACTTAAGAAAATAACGTTTTTCAAGTTTTAGATAGGTGACGTGCGTTGATGCGACGTCAAAAGGTAAAGTAAGTCGAGTTTGTACCACCTAGTGAAAACGTATGATATTTGACCAAACTCATTTCCAAACAAATTTATGTAAAAACATAGACCAACCGATGTTGTACCTATAAATAAGTACGAAAACGTACATATATTATATTTAACCCACATATATAAATAGCAAGTAAAACTCGAGTGAGTTAAAATAAAATTTAACAATGTTTTTAAAAGCTAAGGGGGTGTAACTATCAATGTATTGTTACATGCACAAAGAGACCAAAACACAATAAAAGACAAAAAGAAAAGACACTCTAGCTAGATTTGACTCTACCTACAATGAATTATATAATGTTTAATAATATTAGTTATAATTATAATGTGTTTTAGACAGATTTTTTTTCATCACATGGAGTAATAATATCTTTCTTGACGACATTATTTGTTTAGCTTGAAAAAACAAATTTGGGCGCTTGTGTTAAACAACCTAGAAATAATCTTATTTTGAACGATTTTTATTTTATTTTGGGTGGCATTTAATTGTTTAGATGAAATTATGGGCAGTTTAGGGTCCTTAACACAACTTCGTTATCTTTAGAATTATCGTACACATTCATTATTGCATTACACTTGATTAAGGTTCATTAAGTGTGTCAGATAGTACACGAACACCCACATAACGGAAATTTGGTGAATTGATCAAGTTACCAAACCATACACGAACATGTCCCCGAACGTTGGTGATTAAATGAAATAATAATTCCAGAAAGGTTAAATGAATATATAATGTGAAATTATATGTTTGACAGTATTTGCGTGCATTGTGTGTAATTATATGAACTTTCGTGAAATCGTGTGCTTTTACGCGTAATTGTCTGGTTTGGTGTTTGTGTTACAATTTATCATTTTGTAGAAAAATAAAATTTGGGGAATTTTATGTAATAATGCATATTATTAAAAAAAGGCCAAAGGGATCCAAAAAGCCCATTACTAGAACCCATGGACTCCCCTTTATATACAAACCCTAGTTGCCTATTG
This sequence comes from Scalesia atractyloides, assembly GCA_947069175.1. Lineage (NCBI taxonomy): Eukaryota > Viridiplantae > Streptophyta > Magnoliopsida > Asterales > Asteraceae > Scalesia > Scalesia atractyloides. The sequence continues at coordinate 43,532,667 of CAMTDV010000010.1, forward strand.
AAGCTTGATCTTGGATTTTGGATGCAATCTTGATTGTTCCCGACACCATACAACGCAAATAGTAAGTAATTTATCCTTAATTTCATGTTTTCAAATTTAATCTTAAGTTATCATGAAACCCTAGATTACCCAAACAACCGAAACTTATAAAATTATGAAATTGATCATGTACATATGTTTGTATTCATGTTTATAATGTTTGTATGTATGAACCAATAACATATATGCACGATTAAAGATTAGGATTTTGATTAGAAGCATGATCTTGATAGGAAATTGTGTTAAATCTGATTTACCATGATATATGCATGCTAGGATAGTGTAAAATAGGTTAAAGAAGATCTTGTTCACGTTTTGTTAACTACAGTAAGACATCAACTTTTGATCAGAAATTTGTGCCGTGTTGTAAAGGCCATATCTTAGCCAAAACATAATGAAACTTCATGCTTTTTGACTCTAAATTAAAGTTCAAAGAAATAGCTTTCAAACCCAACTATTTTCATAATTTTCCGATGATTTTTGGTTAGCCAAATAATTAAAACGATATCAAAGGTTAAACTTGAGTTTTTCTTCAGAAAATGGGGTTCATGAAGAGGGTTATAAGTCATCCAATATTTAGAGTTAGGACTTGAGAGTTTACATTAGATATCCACTGGAGATTAAGAGAGACTCCAACTGGAATTTTGCCAATCGGGCCAACGTGGATTTTTATATAAAATAAACGGTAAATTGTCATTAGAAATTGATAGGTCTGAACTTTGTGTGGAAAAGTAGTTTTCAAGAATTTTTTACAAGTATTTAGGACCCGAGAAATTCACACAAACCATTTTACACTAATTGACATGTCTCATAAAAATTTGATAATTTTTCTGACCCATTTGATATGGTAAATAAAATTCACAAAACCAGTTTAATAACTGATGTTGAGTTGAAATCCTGAAACTTTGTGCTAGCTTTTAAAAGTGTGTTTAATAGGTTTTACAAGTGTTCTTGGGATGTGTAATCTGTATATATGTCATAGAACATGTAGGTGTGACTACGTGGTATACGTATATTATGAAACTTGTTATAATCTCGTTGTAGTATGATTGCATGATAATAACGCGTTAAACATGAAAACTGATTTAAAATGTGTGCGTATATGTGTGGTAAAAACCTACGTGAAACTAAATTATGATATCATTATAACTTAACTAAAAATAACACGACACAGGACGTGTTTGATGCATAGTTTTCTCCTAGCTACTTATCTCTTACCGAGCAAATCCAATGTGAGTTCACTACTTTACAGAAAACATGCATTCTTGGTTTGGGACTACCTTATCTCTAGTTTGGGACTATATATATATATATATATATATATATATATATATATATATATATATATATATATATATACACACACACACACATATATATATACTACTCGGAGGAATACCACCATTTGAATGCGTTAGTTTAATTTCATGTCTATAGTGGACCAAACAGACTCTATCTTGAAAGTCCCTACCTTTATACTGACCACTTGCCGGGTGGCAAACAAGGTATTAGTTGATAGCGCTATTACACATTTCCCCCTCCTAAAAGGGCTTATTACATATTTCCCTAAAAAAATTAATAATTAGATATTTCCCCTTTTTTGAGAAATTCCTCAATTACCCTTTTCTTAATAATCTTCTCCCATCTTCATAATAAATGCAAGGGCATTTTTTACCGACTAAAGACCAGTCATCTACAGATTCAAAACATACAATAAATACAAAGACATTTTTTTACCAATTAAAGAACTTTATATTTACAATTCAAAAGAAACATGGTCATGTTTGATCTTTTTCCTTTTAATATTTTCTTTCTAAGATGATCCTGACGATAAAATTAGATGAAAATTATATGTAAATGTAACCTCAATGAACCTATGGGATGATTCAAGTGTTTAAATTATGCTTGCTAATTTACTGTTCTGTCAAAAAAACAAGAAGATCTATATCTTTTCATTTGGTTACGCAAAAGAGAAGGTATGAATGTAATATTCACTTGTAACATAATAGCCAACTAGCAATAAGACCCACGTGCATTGCGGCAGGTACATCGTAAACATCAAATGGATTAGTCCAAACGTTATGTGATGCGTTAACCATATGAAAATGTGTGTTTTGACATATCCGATTGAACTCAATGTAACATATATAAGCATTGCGACTGGATCAAAATATAAAGTGATTCAAGTTCATACCGTACAATCATAACATATTACATGTGACCCGACTCATACATAGAAAACTTAACGGTATAACGGAAAAGTTGACACGTATAATCAAAAGAGATTAATTAGAGCTTTTGAAAAAAAATAAACTGTAAGGGCATGGTTTAGTAGGTTTACGTTTGTCTTGTATACGTTAGTGTTGGGTTGGTTAGTTAAATATTTTGGGCTTGTTTGTTATGTTCATGAGTGTACGGTTTGGGCTTGGCCCGGTTGTAACTAGGTCGTATCCTATCATCTATAAATAGGATGCACCTAGGTCTTGTTAGGGTTGTTGATTATTATTGATCTTGAACGCCATATTGTACTAGACAAGCTTAAAGCTTGTGTGCAATCATTTAATATAATCGATATTCTTCATCTTGTTCCACATATTCTTTCTTTTCCGCAGTTAGAATCGTGTTTGTGATATCCGATTGATAGTTCCTGGATTTACAATTGGTATAAGAGCCTAAGAAGTCTTTCGAAGGCTCAGTTTTCTTTGGATATTACAAGAAGACAAGACTGAAGAAGTGTTTACTGATTCAACAAGATTGAAAAAGGTTGAACTTTGTCTTGTTTCGTAGTTTTATTCTTATTGTTCAACTGAAAATTTTTATTTGAGTGATTAACAGCATCTGATTTAGTATTTGCGATTGAAGGTTTATAAAAAAAAATTTGAAGAACAGTTTAAACGGGTTAACAAACATATTAAATTTCTGGGTTTAATCCGTTTTGGGACGAATTAAAGTGTTTGCAGGTTTGTTGAGGATATTGGTGGAAAGAATCAACAAGATTTTGACTTCAATCTCCTTTAAAATCGGGATTTTGGTATACCAGATTAATTCTAGTTACCAAAACAAGTTTTTGGAAATGTGCGGTCTTGTGTATGGTCAGATTCGGACGTGCGTGGTTTGTTAATAAGTTTGTGGACTTGATTTAAGTGTGCGGCCCAATCATAGTAGTGTGCGGCCCAATAACAGAGTGTACGATCCAACAAGGGAGTGTGCGGTTCCGTTACTTCAGTGTTACTTGGTGTGAAACCCAACCAAGTGTACGACCCAACTAGAGAGTGTGTGGCCCAATTGTCAAGTAGTGTGCGGCCCAATTCACTAGTGTGTTGTTTAAGGAAATGTGTGCGACTTCAGTTGAACTATTGAACTGTTTGACTGTGCGACTCATTGACTTTGAACTGTTTCTATTATATGGACTGTGCGGCCTGATTTGAACTGTTTGGACTATGGGACCCATAATAAAATTGAGAAATATAAAACTGTTAAACTTTATTATTATTCAATTATTACTATTAGTTTGATTTTTCAGAAATGGATCTCCCTAACCAAATATCGTTGACTGAAAAAGTTGCCAAGAACGAAGACTTGGACAATGTTGTTGGAACTAACAACAAGATTCCTAGGCTGCATTCCTTTTCAGAATGGAAATTTTGGTTCATTCAATACATGAAGATCAAAGATCCTAAGGCTTGGAGATCAATTTGTAGAGGACCAACTCTCATTACTTATGTGGTGGATGAAGAAAGGGGAACGACTGCTGTCAAGCCTCTATCAACATACGATGATGAAGACTATGAGAAGACCGAAATTGATGACAAATCCTTGGAAATGTTACACTCTGCGTTGGTTCCTGAGATTGATGTCGTTGTTCATGAATCAAAGTCTACAAAAGAATTGTGGGATGCTCTGTTGGCAATGTATGAAGGAAACGAAGAGATGAAGGAGAGTAAAAGGGAGATGTTGAATCAGAGATTTAACATGTTCAATCACTTTCCTTGAGAGACCCTTGAAAATCAAATTCAAAGGTTTATTGCTCTGGTTAGTGAGACGAGAACACATGATATGATGCTTGAAAACTCAGTGGTCAACAAGAAGCTGCTAAATGCTCTTCCAATGAACTGGGATACAAATGTGACCCTCATCAAAAGGACCAAAGACTTGACCCGCATGAGCCTCGCTAAACTGATTTCTCTGCTCAAATTTTATGAAATGGATGATAAGCAGAGACTTTTCAATCATACCTCGAGTTATAACAATGTTGTTGTTGCATCTAACACGGCTTTGGTTTCGAAACACGGTGCTGGGTCATTTCAGATGTTTCCTTCAAGTGCTCCCACCTACTCCGGTTACACCCCTGCTACGCCTATTCAATCGGTAAACATTGTTAAGTTCGCACCAACTTCTGCTACATCTGGCACTACTTCAAGCAACTCAACTCCCTTCGTGGTCTCCAAAGAAGTTGAGCAGAATATAGCTTTCATGGCAGGAGTTATGAACTGCTACAATGCTTTTGCTGTTGGGAAGCTTACTGCAAATAACATACGGTCATGCGAGCTAAATGAAGTTCATCCAGATGACATTGAAGAGATGGATATCACCTTGCAAATGGCTATGGCAGTATTTCGTGCAAAAAAAAATCATCAAAGGAACCGACAGAAACAACTAGGAAGCATCAAACAAGGATCTTGGATGGAATAAATCAAAGCTGAGATGTTTCAATTGCCATGAACTAGGACATTTTGCTCGTGACTGCTGACAGCAAAAGAGAGAGAGATCTGATGCAAATGTTACTGTCACGATCAACTCAGCCTCAAGACCTGCTACTGTTACTACTGCAAATGCATCTGTTGCAAACCCAATGAATGCTCCTAAATCATCCTCAGGTGCAAATCCCAAGCAATGCTATGGTAGATTAAGAGGGAGGGGGTTTTGATTGGTCTACTCGGATAGCTGATCTTCAAATCACCGAAGAAAATGTGTATCAAGCCTTCATGGCTCAGATGCATGACTCTACTCCAATTCCCCCACTGAGGTATGTGTTGATAATATATGTTGTACTAGTGCCTGAGAGAGAAAGTTGGTGGTTATAAAGAACATGCTAACTCATTAATTATGCAACTGCATTTATCCAAATTTGATTTATATCAGATCAAAAAGAAAATCAATGGATACAAGGATATGGTGGAGGCACAAAAACGTGATACGCGACCGTTGCATAAAGATATGAGTCAAGAAAAATATAGGCATCTTCACTTTAAAGAACTTTTTGAAAAACTAACTGTTGAACTTGATTCTCTAAAATCGACGTTTGAAAATAAAGATTTTAATTTTAAAAAGTTTGATGTTTCAAGTGAAAACGTAGAGAAGATGATAAATAAAGAGTTAAAATACAGTGAAAAGAAACTAGGAATAAGGGTTTAGATTTGTATGCATTCCTCCACCATACAATGACTCCTATACCTCTATTCCTATGAACGAAGAGGAGATTGCTAACATGCCTGACATGGTCTATGGGCGGGCTAGTGATGTCAAAGTTGAACCCGGAAAGCCAAAAAAATCAAAATTACAAGGCCCGATAAAACTGAAATCAAGTTAGACAAACAGACCGTTAATAAATTTTTTGTAAAACCTGTTGGTGTCTCAAAACAAACTGAGACTCTAAATTTTGTAAAAAAATGCTGATGTTGATAAACACTTTCAAGTTTAAAACAATAATGAATCAACTGTTTCTCAAAAATCATCTAAATTGCAAAATCAAAAGGAAGAGTCTCAAATTAAATCGACCAATCTTGAGTTTCCTATGATGAACGATCTGGCTATGTTCATCAAGGAATTTGAATCTAGCAAACAATCTGAATCAAATGCTTCATTCGATTCTTCATGTGATCCTTCGGAATCTATTAAATCTGTTGAATCTAGTGATGAATCATCTGAAATAGTTGAATCAGAACAAATGAAAGCAAAATCAGAACCCACAAATAAGCTTCTGTTGAATCCAGTGATACATCATCTATTAAACCTGAATCAACAACAAAAGCCTCTGTTCAGCCTCGAATGTTACTGATTCTAATTCCGCTGAACAAACACATCGTCACTTGAAACTGAGAGTATTTATAAGGGATTCAAGTCGTTCTTACTTCCCGCTCGGCCATATTGGTCACTTGAAACTTAGTGTATTTATAAGGGATTCAAGTCGTTCTTAGTGGAAACTAATTCTTCTTGTGAAGGCGACGTTACCCTCAGCCATAGTGGTCTGAGTCAGCAGGGATACAGTCCCGCAAGGTCGGATAAAGTTTTAATATTAGTTTATTTATAAGGGATTCAAGTCATTCTTACTTCCCCCGATTTGATGCTATCTGCCTCAAGGGAAGTCCTAATAAGCTTGAACCAAGTCCTCTCAGGATCTATACACTGAACAAGTCAAGAACTTTACCCAAACACCCTTCTAACCCCCTTCCAGGCATTTAACGTGCTTTGTCACACCCCGACCCGCAGCGGAATAAGAGTCGGGGCATAATTGGGTTATCACCAAAGCTCATGATATTTACTAATATGTTTCATATTTATTTAAGTCAAAATTACATCCTCAATAATCCCAACATGTTCATACAAATACAAAGAAAAATAATCAACTAAACAATCCAAGCTCTAAACCAGTTTATTCTTCTAAGCCAATCCTATGTGTTTCTTGCTGCAGCTGGATTACCTGTATCATGTGTAAGAATAGGGGTTTTTGGGTCAACATAAGTTGGCGAGTGAACCTTGTTAGATAAACATTTATTATTGATTTCTTATTATCTTTATCATGGAAAAATTGTGCAATAGTCATATGTGAGCAAATGTAAATAATCATACAATAACAATAACAACCACAAACAATAACATACAATAACATATCAACTTGCATGAATATATAACATGAATGAAACTGTATATGTTGGCAACGTCACGTTCACGCTCATAATGTAATGGGGAACGGACGGCCTATGATGAATGTCTGTGAGATCAAGGCTCAATCAAACGGAGCCGATCGTATGTTGGCAACGCCCGGTTCACGCTCATAATGTAATGGGGAACAGCTCAACGCTCATAATGTAATGGGGAGCGGCGGCCCATGATAATGTATGTACTGAAAATGATAAATTAAATCTAAACAATAACCACACAAACAGTTGATACAAGTTGAATACACATTTGTTCATGGATATGATGTATGCACAATGATTTAAATATAATAAATGGTAAGACACATGATACACCCCAAAAACGTGATTAAAACGGGGAATTTGTAGAGATTCACTCACATTGGGTGCGTTCGGTTGAAGATGATGAAATGCGCACGAGTTTGGAGGATTGATCGACGAGACTTAACTAACCTAAATAATAACGGGAAGTATGGTAAATTAATGGATTTTATTAATAGTTTTAATAAGATATATATATATATATTTTTGTGAGTTTAAGGCTATTTTCTATCTTTAAAAACATTATTTTAAGTATTTTTAATTGATTTTTAAATTAAATAAATAAATAAAAATATAAAAAAATGTTGACTTTTGCGTTGACCATTGACCGTTGACCGGGACTGTTGACCGTTTGACCGGTTTGCTAAAGTGTAAGTGTGCGCCGGGTAAGGCTCGAACCCGAGACCTCCCGTACGCGTGCACGCAGCTCTACCAACTGAGCTACGTGTCTAACCCGAAATAATTCTGTTTTTAATTATATTTATATATTATTTTAGTTTATTCAAAATTCTTTTATTTCAAAAAGGGTTTTAATCATTCAACCGGAGTGTGCAACAGGTCTCGAACCCGGGACCTGTGGGTTAGTGTTGCACACAGTCCACCGCTGGACTGTGTGTCTAACCTGGTTAATATACCGATTTTTATTATACTTAACAACTTCAGTGAGTTAATCCGGTTCAGTTAGAAAAAGAAAACATCTTTATTACAGAGCATAGTGTGTGTCAAGGATCGAACTCGCGGCGTGTGATTTATGTGCGCACACAGTCCACCGCTGGACTGTGTGTCTAACCCGAGATAATATCCGATTTATATTAAACTTATAAACAAACTAACTTCATCTTCTTCGTTACAATATCACAGACTATGATTTCTCTACTGTTTCTTGTTTAATTCGATTGACAAACATTCAAATGACTAAAATGAAATGGCAGAGAAGATTTTGGAAGTAAACATACCGGAGAAACTATCTTTCTCAGAATTCCGGCGAAGTCGTCGGCTCTGTTTTTATGGATTTTGTCTGAGCGGACAAATTAACAATTTTGATTAGCTAGATGTGGAATTGAAGTACTGAACAAGAGTTATCTGAATGTTTAAAGGTTAATACCGTTTCACAGCGAGTTCTAGAAATTCTCAGAGATTTTCCGGCGAATGATGATTATCCGATATCGTCGCCTGGAACTGATTCTGATTGAAGGGTTTGAGTTAGCAAAAGCTTAACAACTGATAGACGATGAAAGAATTTAGAAACTTACTGATTTGATGGAAGACACGGTTTTCCGGCGAAAGTCCGGCGAGTTCAAAAAACTTATCCGTCGAACTGAACGTAGAGCGAAAGTGAAATTGGAGGTTCTGCGGATGAGTTTGAGTCGCGAGAGGGTGCTATGGTTGGAGTAATTCAGGAAATGAAAATTTTCGGTTATTAAAACCGATCATCACATAAATTCAAGTCCATTCAAGACTGAATTGATTGAAAGTGTCGGTGTATCGGTTATTGTCAGAAAACCGCGATCACTCAAACGTTTTTGGACGTTTGGAAAACGGTTACGGTTTCAGATGGCGTAACCAGGTTGATTCGCGATTGAAGTTATGATTTAATTGATTCCTAGAACTAACAGAAAACATCAAGTGTCGGAGTGGTTATAAGTGTGCGTGTTAAGTCTTTAGACTCACCCGGCTGACCCGGGTTCGAATCCCGGCAGCCGGTTTTCTTTTTTTATTTATTCTTTTCACTTTTTATTAATTGTAGTTTTTAAATTCTAATTTGTTAATTAATTATGCATCGTTTAAAATTAAAATAAACATAAATACGCAACAAAAAATTTATAACTTGATATTCGATTACAAACGAAGCGGGTTTGGAAAACCCGTTTTTTACAAATGTTACAGTATCCCCTACTTTTAGAAATTTCATCCCGAAATTTAAGTAGTAGTGGTAATAGGAAAAAGATGCGGGTATTTTTCGCGTATTGAGTCTTCACGTTCCCAAGTAAACTCAGGTCCTCGTTTCGACTCCCAGGGTAGCCTAACAATTGGAATGCGACTCCGTCTTAAACGTTTTTCTCCGAAGTCCATGATCTCTACTGGTCTTTCAATAAAATGCATAGATTCATCAATCTGAATATCTTCCAGAGGAATATGGAGGTTCTCATCAGCGAGGCACTTCTTCAAGTTTGATACGTGGAACATGGGGTGAATTCTGTTGAGTTCTTCTGGTAGATCAAGCTTGTATGCTACAGGTCCTATTCTTTCGAGTATCTTGAAAGGTCCTACGTAGCGTGGTGCTAGCTTGCCTTTTTGGCCAAAACGAACTACTCCCTTCCACGGTGATACTTTTAAAAGTACATGATCACCAACGTTAAACTCCAAAGGCTTTCGTCGTTTATCTGCATAACTCTTTTGACGACTTTGAGCCGCTAGGAGTTTGTTTCGAATTTGATGGATCTTGTCTGTGGTTTCTTGAATCAATTCTGGACCAGTGATTTGAGCTTCCCCAATTTCGTGCCAAGATACTGGAGATCGGCACTTACGACCATATAAAGCTTCAAAAGGTGCCATGCTGATGCTTGAATGATAGCTGTTGTTGTACGAAAATTCAACTAATGGTAGATGAGCATCCCAATTTCCCTTGAAGTCTATGACACATGCTTGAAGCATATCTTCAAGAGTTTGAATGGTGCGTTCAGATTGTCCATCAGTTTGAGGATGATAAGCGGTACTGAGGTCTAATCGTGTACCCAAAGCGGCTTGTACGGCCTGCCATGTTCATGAAGTGAAACGACCATCATGATCCGAAATAATGCTTAACGGTACACCATGTCGGCTTACGATTTTGCTGATGTAGATACGAGCTAGCTTCTTGTTCTTGAAATCTTCGCGGATTGGAATAAATTGAGCTGATTTTGTAAGACGATCAATGATTACCCATATAGTGTCATACCCACCAGAAGTGCGAGGTAACCCGGTAATGAAGTCCATGGTTATGTTTTCCCACTTCCATACAGGTATTTCAGGTTGGACCAGAAGTCCTGAGGGTCTTTGATGTTCAGCTTTTACCATGGAACATGTAAGGCACTTGGAAACAAAAACAGCAATATCCTTTTTATTCCAGGCCACCAGTAGGTGTATCGAAGGTCTTGATACATCTTGTCGGCTCCTGGGTGTATAGAGTATCGTGTTTTGTGTGCCTCATTCATAAGGAATTCACGAAGGTTGTTGTGGTCAGGAATCCATATGCGATCTAGATAGTACAGAATACCGTCAGCTTTAGTCTCAATTTTAAGTTCAGCTCCACAGGACAGCTCCTTTCGTACGTCGTCTTCCGTTACTGAAACATGTTGGGCTTCTCGAATTTGATCTTTGATGTCGGTTATGATTTGCGAACATAGAAGACGAATGGAGTTCGCATAACCCTTTCGACTAAGTGCATCAGCCACCACATTTGCCTTGCCAGGGTGATACCGAATTTCACAGTCGTAGTCATTTAGAAGTTCGACCCATCTTCGTTGCCTCATGTTTAACTCCTTTTGGTTGAAGATATGTTGAAGACTCTTGTGGTCAGTGTATATTTCACATTTAGTACCGTAGAGATAATGTCTCCATATCTTAAGAGCGAACACAACGGCTACAAGTTCTAGGTCGTGGGTGGTGTAGTTCTTCTCAGGAGTTTTGAGTTGTCTAGAAGCATAAGCTATCACTTTTCCTCTTTGCATTAGAACACAGCCTAGTCCTTGCCCTGACGCGTCGCAATAAACTACAAAGTCATCACAACCTTCAGGAAGAGTGAGAATTGGTGCATCACAGAGTTTTTGTTTAAGGGTTTGGAAGGCTTCTTCTTGTTTGGGTCCCCATATGAAGGGTTTTCCTTTATGAGTTAAAGCCGTGAGTGGTACAGCAATGCGGGAGAAATTTGAAATGAAACGGCGATAATAACCAGCCAAACCAAGGAATGATCTTACTTCGGTTGGTGTACGTGGCGCTTGCCATTCTTGTACTGCTTTGATCTTTGAGGGGTCGACATGTATTCCCTTGTCATTGACGACATGTCCAAGGAATTGTACCTCTTTTAACCAGAATTCGCATTTGGAGAATTTGGCGTAAAGCTTTTCATTCTCTAAGAGTGTAAGGATGAGTCGAAGGTGCCGTTCATGATTAGACTTAGACTTTGAGTAAATGAGGATGTCATCGATGAAGACTATAACAAAACGATCGAGATAGGGTTTGCAGACTCTGCTCATTAGATCCATGAAGACAGATGGAGCGTTGGTTAAACCAAATGGCATGACCATGAATTCATAATGACCATAACGAGTTCGGAAGGCGGTCTTTGGGACGTCTTCTTCATGTACTCTTAGTTGATGATAACCAGAACGAAGGTCGATTTTTGAAAAACAGCTGGCGCCTTGAAGTTGGTCAAGAAGATCATCAATGCGAGGTAATGGATAGCGGTTCTTGACCGTTAACTTGTTGAGTTCTCTGTAGTCGATGCACATGCGAAACGTTCCATCTTTCTTCTTCACAAAAAGGACAGGTGCACCCCAAGGCGAGGAGCTAGGACGTATAAATCCTTTGTCAGTCAACTCTTGCAATTGACTGGCTAGCTCTTGCATTTCAGAGGGGGCTAACCTATAAGGAGACTTTGCAACTGGTGTAGCACCAGGTATAAGATCAATGCGAAATTCGACTTCACTCACGGGAGGAAGTCCTGAAATGTCGTCAGGAAAAACTTGCGGAAAATCTTTTACTACTGGAATGTCTTCAAGTTTCTTCTCCATGGTTCCCTTTTTGACGACATGAGTTAAGAATGCGACATAATTTTTGCGGAGATATTTTCGAGCTTGAAGACAGGACATTAATCTGAGCCCTTTCGATGGGGTTTCTCCAAAGATTCGTAGAGTCTGACCGTTTGAAAGAGGAATGCGTATAAACTTTTCGCGGCATACCACTTTAGCCTGATGTTGGCTGAGCCAGTCCATACCAATTATAATGTCAAAGCTTCCCAACTTCATAGGAATGAGGTCAACTGGAAAATCGTGATCGTTTAAGGTGAGAGTACAATTACGTATAATAGAGTTTAATGAGACCGGTTTTCCGTCAGCAACTTCTACTGTTATGGATTCCATGAGCTTATCACGAATTTGGTTTAGGATGGGTTCAAACTCTAAGGACACAAAACTTTTATCCGCGCCAGTATCAAACAACATGGATGCATAACTACCATTGATAAGAAACGTACCGTTAACCACATTGTTGTCAGCTCTAGCCTGATTAGTGTTGATGTTGAAAGCTCTTCCTCTTGCAGGTGGAGAAGCTTGGTTAGCTTGATTCACCGGATTTGCTTGGGCTTGAGCATGTATAATGTCCACCAAACGTGGACAAGTGTTTCTAAAGTGGCTTGGGTCTCCACAATTGTAGCAAGCCCGCATAGGTTGCACCATAGGATAGTTGGGTTGGTAGTATGATTGGGCTAAAATTTGGGTAGGTGGTAGTAGTAGGGGTTGTTGGGCTTGACCCATTATTTGATGGTGGGTTTGGGTTGAGGGCTGGTGGCGGTTCGTTCGCTGAGGTATGCGACAGGTTTGAACAGTGTGACCTGCGCGACCACAGCCGGTGCAACGTTGACAGGGATGATCAGGAAAGTGATGGTATTGGCAACGGTTGCATTTTGGTAATGGGCCCGAGTATGGCCTTTTATATGGTGCAGGTGAGGGGGCAACTTGGGTAATGGGTGCAGCAGGGATAGGGTAATTGGTTTGTGTGACAGCGAAGTTTCTGGTGTTACGTTTCCTCTTGTTAGCGAACTTAGAGGAGGAGGTGGAATGGTTTGAAGTTTGGCCCTCAACGGGGGCTTTCTTTTTCTCCTCTTTAAATTTACCATTGCGAATTCGATTCTCGGTCAGTTCAGTAGCTAGTTCCATAGCAGCTTCAAGTGTTGCTGGCGAAGTGCTGAGAACTGAATCTTGAATTTTCGAGGGAAGGCCTCGAATGTAGTGTTCAACCAAGCGGTATACTGGGTGAACAAGTTAGGAAACATCTGATTCAGCTCAAGAAATCTTTTGTTGTAGGAGGTATGATCTCCTTCCTTTTGCTTTAGCGAGTGGAATTCGTCTTCCAACTTCTTGATTTCGCTTCTTGGGCAGAAGCGTCTTGTCATTATTTCCCTTAACTCTTCCCACGTTAAGGCCATCGCATCTTCAACTCCTCTCTTACCCTTTTCAGTATTCCACCAGGTAAGAACTACCCCAAATAGTCTCCCGGTTGCGTATCGTACCTTGCGATCCTCGGGACAATCGCAGTTGAGGAAGGTGTTTTCCATTTCCTCAAACCAGTGGAGGAGAGCAGTGACACCTTCGGTCCCTTGAAATTTCGGAGGATCGCAAGACTTGAAATGTTTATATGAGCACTTGTTGGTAGGAGGGTTGCCGATGTTCTGGTCTTCTTGCTGGGGAGGATTGGTGGGATTTGTGGCGAGAGCTTGTTGTAATTGAACCACAATGTTAGGATGTACCGCGGCCATTTGTTTTGCGATTTGAGTGGCCAAGCGTTCGTGTGACCTTCCTGATTTTCTACCCCCTCGTTGTTGCCTAGCTGACATCTACAGGAACATACGTAAGAAGATTGTGAGTTTATGGAGTCTTTTTAGGTGTCATGTGTCTTAAAGAAAACGAAAATAACATAAATATCAATAATGCAACTACATCCATAGGATGTCTTGGGTTTGCTCATGTTGGGCCTCAAATGTCCCCCATACCTTCACCTGTATAGTCATGTGGGCCCCATGACTATTGGCTTGGTAGGATTCACATTAGTATTGGCGGTTTAACACTCGCATCACCCGAATGAAAACCATGAAATATGTTTACGAGATGTATGGTCGGAATGTGTCCTGGTGTAGACACAATGACAACTCAAAGTGGGGTTAGCTCACACGATGTTTGGTATAGCATGCTTTGGCCTAATAGGTACTTCGTACTCTCATCGTTAGTCCCCAGGTAGGCAAACTGGTCCTTTATTTTGGATTTATACGAATGCCAAGCCTAGACAGGACGTTCCGACTACCGGTACTTGTACCCTTCCAGTTACTACATGCCCGTCATGAGAACTCACTTTGATGTGATTTGAAAATACAAAAATCATTGTAAAAACAATCATGAAAATGATGTGATGTGTGCTCTCATGGATATGATATGTTATGAGAATATGATTCATGATAGGCATTATATAATAATATGTACTTATGAACATGCTTGCATAACATTGAATGTAACATTAAACATAAAACATATAAACATCATGAATTTTGTGTAACATTTGTCGAAAAACGGGTTTTCGAAACCCGCTTCGTTTAATAACCGAACAATCAGTTTTAAATTTTTGTTGTTCATTTGTGGCTTATTTTAATTTTAAACGATTCATAATTAATCAACAAATTAGAAGATATAAATTATAATTGTAAAAATATAAAAATAAATTAATTAAAAAGGAAAACCGGCTGCCGGGAGTCGAACCCGGGTCAGCCGGAAATCCCCAAAGACTTAACCTTCACACCATCAACCGCTCCGCCACTTTGATTTTCTGATAACATAATGAATCAATTAATTCAAATAATAAAGCGCGGAAGTCAAATTCAGTCAAAATCGCGCCCAAATAGCAGTCGTCGGAAATCCCGACGACTTCGCCCGATAATTTACGTTTCCGTCCAAAATAACCGAAGAATTAACTCTAACGACGGTTATAACCGACGTCTGAACCCGCGACATCAGTCATAACCGCTGGAGAACGGCTGACTTCGAATTGAGACCGAATTCAGACCCCATACATCTCGATACTACCCTATAAATTCACCCACAATTCACCGGAAACCTTTTCGCTCACAAATCGCACCGTTTCTCGACAAAAATTCAATCGCCGGAAAAAAACTGTAAGTCGCCGGAAAACCGAGACTCACATCCACACGGTAATTCTTTCAACCCTTTCTGTTTCAATCATTCGAATAATCTGTCACTAACACAACTCCACCATCAGAAGCAATCCCAGTCAACGCTCGTCGAAATCCCCACTGTCACACCCCGACCCGCAGCGGAAAAGGTGATCGGGGCATAATTGGGTTATCATCAAAGCTCATGACATTTATTATAAGTTTCATATTCATTAATACAATTTAATGGAACTTTACAACAAATGATACAACATGTTCTAACTATCAATCTAAGCTTCTTGGTTCTCTTCTAAGGCATATCCTATGTTTTCCTTGCTTCAACCTGTTCACCTGTATCATGTGTAAAAAGGTTTTTGGATCAACATAATGTTGGCGAGTGAATCCTATGGAAAGACATTTGAACAAGTTTATCCAATTGATTATAAATAATGTGCATACCACATATGAGTAAATGTAGATGTAAATTTATTCACACAACACATAATATTGAATATTGAACACACAAACACCAAATGATTGTTTTGAGGCACGCGTTGTTCGACTCATCTCCCACGAGGAACTGATGGGCCTAATGAGTTTTGAGGCACGCGTTGTTCTTACGAACTGATGGGCCTAATGTATGAGTTTTGAGGCACGCGTTGTTCTTACGAACTGATGGGCCTAATGTATGAGTTTTGAGGCACGCGTTGTTCTACGAACTGATGGGCCTAATGAATGAGTTTTAAGGCACGCGTTGTTCTCGTCTCCCACGAGGAACTGATGGGCCTAATGAATGAGTTTTGAGGCACGCGTTGTTCTTACGAACTGATGGGCCTAATGTATGAGTTTTAAGGCACGCGTTGTTCTCATCTCCCACGAGGAACTGATGGGCCTAAATAATTTGCATACAACTTTGACAATATGTAATACATCACAACCAAAAATAGTTACATTCTAGTTTAGTTCATATAATGGTATAGCACGAATTTGCATAAAGAATTAGTTTAAGCGACACATGATACACCCCAAAACATGAATAAAAAAGGGGAATTTGTAAGAATTCACTCACATTGGGAGCGTTCGGTTGATGAGGTTGAATGCACGCGAAATGGTGTTAACCACGAGTGAAATTAACCTAGATAAATAGCATTTTGGTTCGGTAAGTAATCGGATTTTATTAATCTATTTTAGTAGGATTGTTGGGTGTATTTTTGTGAGTTTGAGGCTATTTTCTAACCTTAAAAATGTTATTTTTAAGTATTTTTAATTGATTTTTAATTAAAATAATTAAATAAAAATAATAAAAAAAAATATTTTATTTTTGCTACAGTTGACTTTGACCGTTGACTTTGACTGATGGTTTGACCGGTTCGAAAGGCATATTGTTGTGCGCTTGGTGAGGCTCGAACCCGAGACCTCCCGTACGCGTGCACGCAGCTCTACCAACTGAGCTACGTGTCTAACCCGTCATATATCCGATTTTAATTATATATATATATTAATTAGAGTTAAACAGAAATCCTTTTATTTTAAAAACGAATTAAATCCCGAGAACCGGTGCGCTCCACAGGTCTCGAACCCGGGACCTGTGGGTTAGCGGACACACAGTCCACCGCTGGACTGTGTGTCTCACTTGGTTATAAACTCGGTTATCAATATACTTAACATATACTTAAATCAACCCGGTTCAGTTTGCTGAAAAAGGAATTTTTATCAAGGCAGCGTGTGAGGGACAATACTCGAACTCGTGACCTTAGCGTTCAAAGTGCACACAGTCCACCGCTGGACTGTGTGTCTAACCCGGTAAATAACTTGATTTTAATTATACTTAACCATTACCGAAACGTCGTCTTCTTCACTGGTTTTCACCGGAAGTGACGACTGACTGATTCGAAGTATTGATTCAGGTTCCTTTAGCGTTTTATGATCAATTACAGACGAGATAAAAGTAAAAAGGAAAGGAATTGGGCGTGAAAAGTACCGACTGTTTCTCCTCTGTTTTCCGGCAGAACTCCGGTGGCAGCAAGTTCTTCCGGCGACGAGTGTCTTGCAACAGAGAGTCTTCCGAAAGCTTACAAAGGGTGTGGGTGACTTCGGTAAAAGTTTAGGGGGTTCAGTAAAGCTCAGAGGTTAATGATACGGTTTTCCGGCGATGTATCAAATATTTCCGGCGAGTGATTTTTCGCCGAGAAAGGGTGCGATTTGAGTGTGAAAGGTTTCTGGTGAGTAGTGGTTGAATTTATAGGGTATTATTGAGATGAATGTGGTCTGAATTCGGTCTAAATTCGAAGTCAGCCGTTCTCCGGCGGTTATGGCTGATGTCGCGGGTTCAGACGTCGGTTATAACCGTCGTAGGAGTTAAGACTTCGGTTATTTTGAGCGGAAAAGTAATTAAACGGCGAAGTCGTCGGGATTTCCGACGACTGCTATTTGGGCGGAAAATTGATTGAATTTAACTTGCTAACTTGAATATTTGAATTAATTGTTTCTTTTTATTAACAGAAAATCAAAGTGGTGGAGTGGTTGGTCGGCTGAGTGATAAGTGTTGTTGAGCCGGTTATAGACCCGAGTTCGAAACCCGGCAGAAGCAAATCATTTTTATTTTGCGATTTTTATCAGTTTTTCAAAAACTAAATATATATCCCCGCATAATAATTGATTACGTATCGTTTAAAATTATTTTGGGCATTTAATTCGCAACAAAAATTTTAACTGACTGTTCGGTTGATAAACGGAGCGGGTTTTGTAAATCCGTTTTTTACGGATGTTACACCCACCTTCGCCGGAAATTTTCTGAAACTTCCGAAATCCCACTGAGAGCTGGTATGATCTTTCCAACTCCTATTAAACTTTAATTAAGTATCTCAACTTCGTAATAATCGAACAGAAATTGTTAATTGATGTCGACAGCCGGAGTACACTTTCAGAACCGACGGACTGCCGGAATTCTGTGAACAACGCTGATCGGTATATCTTTTTCCCCCAAACCCTTTCCATTCGTTACCTTTAAGTTACTTATAAAGTTTAAAAACCAGATAAGGCATAAACCAGACCAAACAGTCGGACCTTATTTTTCTGGGTAAAATCTAACGAAGAAGACGAAGTCGGAGTGTATCATAAGATTAATTAAAAGCGGTTTTATAAACGGGTTAGACACACAGTCCAGCGGTGGACTGTGTGCACACATAACACCTGTGACGCGAGTTCGAATCCTGTCCCAGCTTTACTCGCTCGAAATAAAATTTTGCCTTTTTAACTGAACCGGGTTGACTCACAGTCCATGTTAAGTATAATAAAAACCGAGTTAATAACCAGGTGAGACACACAGTCCAGCGGTGGACTGTGTGTACGCTAACCCACAGGTCCCGGGTTCGAGACCTGTGGTCAGCACCGGTCCGATACGTTTAAAATCTTTTTAAAAATAAATAATTTTCGGATTAAATTAAATAGTATATAAGTATAATTAAAAACAGAATTATTTCGGGTTAGACACGTAGCTCAGTTGGTAGAACCTCGCCCAGTGCAACAATATAACCGACCGAACCGGTCAACGGTCAACGGTCAACGGGCTCGGTCAACGGTCAAAGTCAACATTTTTTATTTATTTTTATTTATTTATTAAATTTAAAAATCAATTAAAAATACTTAAAAATAACATTTTCAAAGTTAGAAAGTAGCCTTAAACTCCCAAAATTATACCCAAAAATTTTATTAAAATAGTTAATAAAATCCACATACTTACCGTACCTTTTCGTTATTTATTTGGGTAGTTATCTCTCGTCGATCAATCCCCTAAACTCGTGCGCATTCAACATCTTCAAACAAACGCACCCAATGTGAGTGAATCTCTACCAATTCCCCGTTTTAATCACATTTTGGGGTGTATCATGTGTCGTTATTTATTTATTATAATTAAACATTTGTGCATCCATCATGTTCATGATCAAATGTGTATTCAATGTGTATCCATTGTTTGTGTGGTTGAAGTTTAGATTAATTTTATCATTTCAGTACATACATTTCATAGGCCGCCGCTCCCCATTACCTATGAGCGTGAGCTGTTCCCCATTACCTATGAGCGTGAACCAGGCGTTTCCAACATAAGATCGGCTCCGTTTGATTGAGCCTTTATCTCACATACATTTGCATAGGCCGTCCGTTCCCCATTACCTATGAGCGTGAACGGGACGTTGCCAACATATACATTGTCATTCTTATTTCATGTTTAAGCAAGGTGGTTTGTGATCGTTATGTTTACATACATTTGTTCATATATGATTATTGCACAGTTTTTCCTAAATAAATTACAATAATGAATTGATAACAAATGTTTTTAACAAGGTTCACTCGCCAACTTTTGTTGACCCAAAATTTCCCATTTTTACACATGATACAGGTGATCAAGTTGAAGCAAGAAACATATAGGGCGGCTTAGAAGAATAAACCAGTTTAGATTATGGATTTATTTTAGTTAATTTTTCCTTTCCTTGTATTGTATGAATTTGACTTGGAACATTGAAATGTAATTTGGATTTAATAAATATGAAACATATTAGTAAACATCATGAGCTTTGGTGATAACCCAATTATGCCCCGACTCTTATTCCGCTGCGGGTCGGGGTGTGATAGATTGGTATAAGAGCCATGACTATAGGGATATAGGATAGGTTATTAGACCCTTAGAGCCTATACTATAGTTGCTTAGAAATTCTAAATTTTTGGGTGTTACATGCAAAATTCATGATGCTTATATGCTTTATGTTTATTGTTACATTCAATGTTATGCAAGCATGTAATAAGTACATATTATTATACAATGCCTATCATAAATCATATTCTCATAACATATCATACCCATGAAAGCACACACCACATCATTTTCATGATTGCTTTACAATGATTTTTGTATTTTCAAATCTCATCAAAGTGAGTTCTCATGACGGGCATGTAGTAACTGGAAGGGTACCAGTACCGGTAGTCGGAACGTCCTGTCTAGGCTTGGCATTCGTATAAATCCAAAATAAAGGACCAGTTTGCCTACCTGGGGACTAACGATGAGAGTACGAAGTACCTATTAGGCCAAAGCATGCTATACCAAACGTCGTGTGAGCTAACCCCACTTTGAGTTGTCATTGTGTCTACACCTGGACACATTCCGACCATACATCTTGTAAACATATTTTGTGGTTTTCATTCGGGTCATGCGAGTGTTAAATCGCCAATACTAATGTGAATCCTACCAAGCCAATAGTCATGGGGGCCCACATGACTATACAAGTGAAGGTATGGGGGACATTTGAGGCCCAACATGAGCTAACCCAAGACATCCTATGGATGTGGTTGCATTATTGATATTTATGTTAATTTCATTTTTATTTTAGACACATGATCCCTAAACACTCCATAAACTCACCATCTTCCTATGTATATTCCTGTAGATGTCGAGTAGGCAGCTACGTGGAGGACGAAAGTCAGGAAGGTCAAACGAACGCTTGGCCACTCAAATAGCAAAACAAATGGCCGCAGTGCTTCCTGATATTGTAGTTCAAGTTCAGCAAGCTCTCACTGCAAATCCTGTCAACCCACCAAATCAAGAGGATCAAATCATCGACAACCCTTCCTCCAAGAAGTGCTCCTACAAGCACTTCAAGTCTTGCGATCCCCCAAAGTTCGAAGGGACCGAAGGTGTCACCGCTCTCCTCCACTGGTTTGAGGAAATGGAAAACACTTTCCTAAATTGCGATTGCCCCGAGGATCGCAAGGTACGTTACGCAACCGGGAGATTATTCGGGGTAGCCTTGACCTGGTGGAACACCGAGAAGGGTAAAAGAGGAGTTGAAGACGCCATGGCCTTAACCTGGGAAGAGTAAGGGAAATGATGACAAAACGTTTCTGCCCAAGAAGCGAACTCAAGAAGTTGGAAGACGAATTCCACTCGCTGAAGCAAAAGGAAGGGGATCACACTTTCTACAACAAAAGATTTCTTGAGCTGAACCAGATGGTTCCTAACTTGTTCACCCCCGTGTACCGTTTGGTGGAACACTATATTCGAGGCCTTCCCTCGAAGATTCAAGACTCAGTCCTCAGCACTTCGCCTGCAACCCTCGAAGCCGCCATGGAATTAGCCACCGAACTTACCGAGAACCGCATCAGAAACGGTAAGTTCAAAGAGGAGAAAAAGAAAGCCCCGTTGAGGGCCAAACTTCCAACCACCCCACCTCATCCTCAAAATTTTCAAACAAGAGGAAGCGAAATACCAGAAATTTTGCCGTCACTCAAACAAATTTCCCTATCCTTGCTGCACCCATCACACAAGTTACTCCTTCAACCGCACCATACAAAAGGCAATACTCTGGCCCTTACCCAAAGTGCACCCGTTGTCAATACCATCACTCCCCCGAATACCCCTGTCAATATTGCACCGGCTGTGGCCGTGCAGGTCACACCATCCAAGCCTGCCGCTCACTGCAACGAATGAACCGCAACCAACCCACAACTCAAACCCACCATCAAATAATGGGTCAAACCCAACTACCCCATGACGCAACCCATGCGGGCTTGCTACAATTGTGGAGACCCAAACCACTTCAGAAACACGTGTCCACGCTTGGTGAACATCATACATGCTCAAGCTCAAGCGAATCCGGTGAACCAAGCTAACCAAGCTCCTCCACCTGCTAGAGGAAGAGCATTTAACATCAACGCCAACCAAGCTAGGGCCGACAACAACGTGGTTAACGGTACGTTTCTCGTCAATGGTAGTTATGCATCCGTGTTATTTGATACTGGCGCGGATAAGAGTTTTGTGTCCTTAGAATTTGAACCCCTCCTCAATCAAACTCGTGACAAACTTATGGAATCCATAACGGTAGAAGTTGCTGACGGAAAACCGGTCTCATTAAACTCCATTATCCGAAACTGCACCTTTACTCTAAACGATCACGATTTTCCTGTTGACCTCATTCCTATGAAGTTAGGAAGTTTTGACATTATAATCGGCATGGACTGGCTCAGCCAACATCAGGCTGAAGTAGTATGCCGTGAGAAGTTCATTCACATTCCTCTTGCAGACGGTCAAATTCTACGAATCTTTGGAGAAACCCCTTCGAAAGGACTCAAGCTGATGTCCTGTCTTCAAGCCCGAAGATATCTCCGCAAGAATTATGTAGCATTTCTAACCCACGTTGTCAAGAAGGGAGACAAAGAGAAGAAACTCGAAGATATACCCGTAGTGAAAGAATTCCCGCAAGTTTTTCCCGACGACATCGCCGGACTTCCTCCCAAGAGAGAAGTCGAATTCCGCATCGACCTTATACCTGGCGCTACACCCGTCGCGAAATCTCCTTATAGGTTAGCCCCATCCGAGATGCAAGAGCTGGCCAGTCAATTGCAAGAACTGACCGACAAGGGATTCATACGTCCTAGCTCATCGCCTTGGGGTGCACCTGTTCTGTTTGTAAAGAAGAAAGATGGGACCTTTCGCATGTGTATCGATTACAGGGAACTCAACAAATTAACGGTCAAAAATCACTATCCTTTACCGCGCATCGATGATCTTCTAGACCAACTCCAGGGTGCCACTTGTTTTTCAAAGATCGACCTTCGTTACGGCTATCACCAACTCAGAGTACATGAAGAAGACGTCCCAAAGACCGCCTTCCGAACTCGATATGGTCACTATGAATTCATGGTTATGCCATTTGGTCTAACCAACGCTCCAGCCGTCTTCATGGACTTAATGAACAGAGTTTGTAAACCCTATCTTGATCGCTTTGTTATAGTCTTCATCGACGATATTCTCATTTACTCAAAGTCTAAGAATGATCATGAACGACACCTTCGACTCATCCTCACACTCTTGAAGACCGAAAAGCTTTACGCTAAATTCTCCAAATGCGAATTTTGGTTAAAAGAAGTACAGTTCCTTGGTCATGTCGTCAATGACAAGGGAATTCATGTCGACCCCGCAAAGATCAAAGCAGTACAAGAATGGCAAGCGCCACGTACCCCAACCGAAGTACGATCTTTCCTTGGTTTGGCTGGTTACTATCGTCGTTTCATATCAAATTTCTCCCGTATCGCTGTACCACTCACGGCTTTGACACATAAAGGAAAACCCTTCGCATGGGGACCTAAACAAGAAGAAGCCTTCCAAACCCTTAAGCAAAAGCTTTGTGACGCTCCTATCCTCACACTCCCCGAAGGTTGCGATGACTTTGTAGTGTATTGCGACGCATCAGGATAGGGATTAGGCTGTGTTTTAATGCAAAGGGGAAAAGTGATAGCCTATGCTTCTAGGCAGCTCAAAACTCATGAGAAGAACTACACTACTCACGACCTAGAACTCGGAGCCGTTGTGTTCGCTCTTAAGATATGGAGACATTACCTCTATGGTACCAAGTGTGAGATTTACACTGACCACAAGAGCCTCCAACATATCTTTAACCAAAAGGAGTTGAATATGAGGCAACGAAGATGGGTCGAACTTCTGAATGACTACGACTGTGAAATTCGGTATCATCCTGGCAAAGCAAATGTGGTGGCCGATGCACTCAGTTGAAAGGGTTATGCGAACTCCATTCGCCTTCTATGTTCGCAAATCATGACCAACATCAAAGACCAAATCCGAGAAGCTCAACATGTTTCCATAACAGAATACGACATACGCAATGAGTTATCTTGTGGAGCAGAACTTAAACTCGAAACGAAATCTGACGGCATTCTGTATTATCTAGATCGCATATGGATTCCTGATCACAACAACCTTCGTGATACTCTTATGAAAGAGGCTCACAAGACACGATACTCCGTACATCCAGGAGCCGACAAGATGTATCAGGACCTTCGATACACCTACTGGTGGCCTGGCATGAAGAAGGATATTGCTGTTTTTGTTTCCAAGTGCCTTACCTGTTCAAAAGTGAAAGCTGAACACCAACGACCCTCGGGACTTCTAGTCCAACCTGAAATACCCGTATGGAAGTGGGAAAATATAACCATGGACTTCATTACCGGGTTACCTCGCACTCCTGGCGGGTACGACACAATATGGGTAATTATTGATCGTCTTACAAAATCAGCTCACTTCATTCCGATTCGCGAAGACGTCAAAAATGAGTAACTAGCTCGCATCTACATCAGTGAAATCGTAAGCCGTCAGGGTGTACCGTTAAACATTATATCAGATCGTGATGGTCGTTTCACTTCGCGAACATGGCAAGCTGTACAAGCCGCTTTGGGTACACGATTAGATCTCAGCACCGCTTATCATCCCCAAACTGATGGTCAATCTGAACGCACCATTCAAACTCTTGAAGACATGCTTCGGGCATGTGTCATAGACTTCAAAGGGAATTGGGACGCTCACCTACCATTAGTTGAATTTTCGTACAACAACAGCTTTCATTCAAGTATCGGCATGGCACCTTTTGAAGCATTATATGGTCGTAAGTGCTGATCACCAATATGTTGGCACGAAATTGGAGAAGCTCAAATCACCGGTCCAGAATTAATACAAGAAACAACTGACAAGATTCATCAAATCCGAAACAACCTTTTAGCGGCACAAAGTCGTCAAAAGAGCTATGCTGACAAGCGACGAAAGCCCTTGGAGTTTAACGTTGGCGATAAAGTACTTTTAAAAGTATCGCCGTGGAAGGGAGTAGTTCGTTTTGGCCAAAAAGGCAAGCTAGCACCACGTTACGTAGGTCCTTTCAAGATACTCGAAAGGGTAGGACCTGTAGCCTACAAGCTTGACCTACCGGAGGAACTCGACAGAATTCATCCCACATTCCACGTATCGAACTTAAAGACGTGCCTCGCCGATGAAAATCTCCATATTCCTCTAGAAGACATTCAAGTCGATGAATCTATGCGTTTTATTGAAAGACCAGTAGAAATTATGGACTTCGGGGAAAAACGTTTAAGAAGAATCTGCATCCCAATTGTCAGGGTACGCTGGGAGTCGAAACGAGGACCTGAGTTTACTTGGGAACGTGAAGACTCAATGCGCGAGAAATACCCACACCTTTTTCCTGTAACTACCACTACTTAAATTTCGGGACGAAATTTCTAAAAGTAGGGGATACTGTAACATTTGTCGAAAAACGGGTTTTCGAAACCCGCTTCGTTTAATAACCGAACAATCAGTTTTAAATTTTTGTTGTTCATTTGTGGCTTATTTTAATTTTAAACGATTCATAATTAATCAACAAATTAGAAGATATAAATTATAATTGTAAAAATATAAAAATAAATTAATTAAAAAGGAAAACCGGCTGCCGGGAGTCGAACCCGGGTCAGCCGGAAATCCCCAAAGACTTAACCTTCACACCATCAACCGCTCTGCCACTTTGATTTTCTGATAACATAATGAATCAATTAATTCAAATAATAAAGCGCGGAAGTCAAATTCAGTCAAAATCGCGCCCAAATAGCAGTCGTCGGAAATCCCGACGACTTCGCCGATAATTTACGTTTCCGTCCAAAATAACCGAAGAATTAACTCTAACGACGGTTATAACCGACGTCTGAACCCGCGACATCAGTCATAACCGCCGGAGAACGGCTGACTTCGAATTGAGACCGAATTCAGACCCCATACATCTCGATACTACTCTATAAATTCACCCACAATTCACCGGAAACCTTTTCGCTCACAAATCGCACCGTTTCTCGACAAAAATTCAATCGCCGGAAAAAAACTGTAAGTCGCCGGAAAACCGAGACTCACATCCACACGGTAATTCTTTCAACCCTTTCTGTTTCAATCATTCGAATAATCTGTCACTAACACAACTCCACCATCAGAAGCAATCCCAGTCAACGCTCGTCGAAATCCCCACCTTCGCCGGAAATTTTCTGAAACTTCCGAAATCCCACTGAGAGCTGGTATGATCTTTCCAACTCCTAACTTTAATTAAGTATCTCAACTTCGTAATAATCGAACAGAAATTGTTAATTGATGTCGAAAGCCGGAGTACACTTTCAGAACCGACGGACTCTGCCGGAATTCTGTGCACAACGCTGATCGGTATATCTTTTTCCCCCAAACCCTTTCCATTCGTTACCTTTAAGTTACTTATAAAGTTTAAAAACCAGATAAGGCATAAACCAGACCAAACAGTCGGACCTTATTTTTCTGGGTAAAATCTAACGAAGAAGACGAAGTCGGAGTGTATCATAAGATTAATTAAAATCGGTTTTATAAACGGGTTAGACACATAGTCCAGCGGTGGACTGTGTGCACACATAACACCTGCGACGCGAGTTCGAATCCTGTCCCAGCTTTACTCGCTCGAAATAAAAATTTGCCTTTTTAACTGAACCGGGTTGACTCACAGTCCATGTTAAGTATAATAAAAACCGAGTTAATAACCAGGTGAGACACACAGTCCAGCGGTGGACTGTGTGTACGCTAACCCACAGGTCCCGGGTTCGAGACCTGTGGTCAGCACCGGTCCGATACGTTTAAAATCTTTTTAAAAATAAATAATTTTCGGATTAAATTAAATAGTATATAAGTATAATTAAAAACAGAATTATTTCGGGTTAGACACGTAGCTCAGTTGGTAGAGCTGCGTGCACGCGTACGGGAGGTCACCGGTTCGAACCTCGCCCAGTGCAACAATATAACTGACCGAACCGGTCAACGGTCAACGGTCAACGGGCTCGGTCAACGGTCAAAGTCAACATTTTTTTATTTATTTTTATTTATTTATTTAATTTAAAAATTAATTAAAAATACTTAAAAAGAACATTTTCAAAGTTAGAAAGTAGCCTTAAACTCCCAAAATTATACCCAAAAATCTTATTAAAATAGTTAATAAAATCCACATACTTACCGTACCTTTTCGTTATTTATTTGGGTAGTTATCTCTCGTCGATCAATCCCCTAAACTCGTGCGCATTCAACATCTTCAAACAAACGCACCCAATGTGAGTGAATCTCTACCAATTCCCCGTTTTAATCACATTTTGGGGTGTATCATGTGTCGTTATTTATTTATTATAATTAAACATTTGTGCATCCATCATGTTCATGATCAAATGTGTATTCAATGTGTATCCATTGTTTGTGTGGTTGAAGTTTAGATTAATTTTATCATTTCAGTACATACATTTCATAGGCCGCCGCTCCCCATTACCTATGAGCGTGAGCTGTTCCCCATTACCTATGAGCGTGAACCAGGCGTTGCCAACACAAGATCGGCTCCGTTTGATTGAGCCTTTATCTCACATACATTTGCATAGGCCGTCCGTTCCCCATTACCTATGAGCGTGAACGGGACGTTGCCAACATATACATTGTCATTCTTATTTCATGTTTAAGCAAGGTGGTTTGTGATCGTTATGTTTACATACATTTGTTCATATATGATTATTGCACAGTTTTTCCTAAATAAATTACAATAATGAATTGATAACAAATGTTTTTAACAAGGTTCACTCGCCAACTTTTGTTGACCCAAAATTTCCCATTTTTACACATGATACAGGAGATCAAGTTGAAGCAAGAAACATATAGGGCGGCTTAGAAGAATAAACCAGTTTAGATTATGGATTTATTTTAGTTAATTTTTCCTTTCCTTGTATTGTATGAATTTGACTTGGAACATTGAAATGTAATTTGGATTTAATAAATATGAAACATATTAGTAAACATCATGAGCTTTGGTGATAACCCAATTATGCCCCGACTCTTATTCCGCTGCGGGTCGGGGTGTGACATTTTGCATGTAACACACAAAAAAATCTTAAAAATTTCTAATCAACTATAGTATAGGCTCTAAGGGTCTAATAACCTATCCTATATCCCTATAGTCATGGCTCTGATACCAATCTGTCACACCCCGATCCGCAGCGGAATAAGAGTCGGGGCATAATTGGGTTATCACCAAAGCTCATGATATTTACTAATATGTTTCATATTTATTTAAGTCAAAATTACATCCTCAATAATCCAAACATGTTCATAAAAATACAAAGAAAAATAATCAACTAAACAATCCAAGCTCTAAACCAGTTTATTCTTCTAAGCCAATCCTATGTGTTTCTTGCTGCAGCTGGATTACCTGTATCATGTGTAAGAATAGGGGGTTTTGGGTCAACATAAGTTGGCGAGTGAACCTTGTTAGATAAACATTTATTATTGATTTCTTATTATCTTTATCATGGAAAAATTGTGCAATAGTCATATGTGAGCAAATGTAAATAATCATACAATAACAAAAACAACCACAAACAATAACATACAATAACATATCAACTTGCATGAATATATAACATGAATGAAACTGTATATGTTGGCAACGTCACGTTCACGCTCATAATGTAATGGGGAACGGACGGCCTATGATGAATGTCTGTGCGATCAAGGCTCAATCAAACGGTGCCGATCGTATGTTGGCAACGCCCGGTTCACGCTCATAATGTAATGGGGAACAACTCAACGCTCATAATGTAATGGGGAGTGGCAGCCTATGATAATGTATGTACTGAAAATGATAAATTAAATCTAAACAATAACCACACAAACAGTTGATACAAGTTGAATACACATTCATGAATATGATGTATGCACAATGATTTAAATATAATAAATGGTAAGACACATGATACACCCCAAAAACGTGATTAAAACGGGGAATTTGTAGAGATTCACTCACATTGGGTGTGTTCGGTTGAAGATGATGAAATGCGCAAGAGTTTGGAGGATTGATTGACGAGACTTAACTAACCTAAATAATAACGGGAAGTATGGTAAATGAATGGATTTTATTAATAATTTTAATAAGATTTTTATATATATTTTTGTGAGTTTAAGGCTATTTTCTATCTTTAAAAACATTATTTTTAAGTATTTTTAATTGATTTTTAAATTAAATAAATAAATAAAAATATAAAAAAAATGTTGACTTTTGCGTTGACCATTGACCGTTGACCGGGACTGTTGACCGTTTGACCGGTTTGCTAAAGTGTAAGTGTGCGCCGGGTAAGGCTCGAACCCGAGACCTCCCGTACGCGTGCACGCAGCTCTACCAACTGAGCTACGTGTCTAACCCGAAATAATTCTGTTTTTAATTATATTTATATACTATTTTAGTTTATTCAAAATTCTTTTATTTTCAAAAAGAGTTTTAATCGTTGAACCGGAGTGTGCAACAGGTCTCGAACCCGGGACCTGTGGGTTAGTGTTGCACACAGTCCACCGCTGGACTGTGTGTCTAACCTGGTTAATATACCGATTTTTATTATATTTAACAACTTCAGTGAGTTAATCCGGTTCAGTTAGAAAAAGAAAACATCTTTATTACAGAGCATACGTGTGTGTCAAGGATCGAACTCGCGGCGTGTGATATATGTGCGCACACAGTCCACCGCTGGACTGTGTGTCTAACCCGAGATAATATCCAATTTATATTAAACTTATAAACAAACTAACTTCATCTTCTTCGTTACAATATCACAGACTACGATTTCTCTACTGTTTCTTGTTTAATTCGATTGACAAACATTCAAATGACTAAAATGAAATGGCAGAGAAGATTTTGGAAGTAAACATACCGGAGAAACGATCTTTCTCAGAATTCCGGCGAAGTCGTCGACTCTGTTTTTATGGATTTTGTCTGTGCGGACAAATTAACAATTTTGATTAGCTAGATGTGGAATTGAAGTATTGAACAAGAGTTACCTGAATGTTTAAAGGTTTATACCGTTTCACAGCGAGTTCTAGAAATTCTCAGAGATTTTCCGGCGAATGATGATTATCCGATATCGTCGCCTGGAACTGATTCTGATTGAAGGGTTTGAGTTAGCAAAAGCTTAACAACTGATAGACGATGAAAGAATTTAGAAACTTACTGATTTGATGGAAGACACGGTTTTCCGGCGAAAGTCCGGGAGTTCAAAAAACTTATCCGTCGAACTGAACGTAGAGCGAAAGTGAAATTGGAGGTTCCGTGGATGAGTTTGAGTCGCGAGAGGGTGCTATGGTTGGAGTAATTCAGGAAATGAAAATTTTCGGTTATTAAAACCGATCATCACATAAATTCAAGTCCATTCAAGACTGAATTGATTGAAAGTGTCGGTGTATCGGTTATTGTCAGAAAACCGCGATCACTCAAATGTTTTTGGACGTTTGGAAACCGGTTACGGTTTCAGATGGCGTAACCAGGTTGATTCGCGATTGAAGTTATGATTTAATTGATTCCTAGAACTAACAGAAAACATCAAGTGGCGGAGTGGTTATAAGTGTGCGTGTTAAGTCTTTAGACTCACCCGGCTGACCTGGGTTCGAATCCCGGCAGCCGGTTTTCTTTTTTTATTTATTTTCTTTTCACTTTTTATTAATTATAGTTTTTAAATTCTAATTTGTTAATTAATTATGCATCGTTTAAAATTAAAATAAACATAAATACGCAAAAAAATTTATAACTTGATATTCGATTACAAACGAAACGGGTTTGGAAAACCCGTTTTTGACAAATGTTACATGCTTTATATATACCGTAAAGACATGAGTGAGTGAATCAACGAAACATGAAGAAATGTTTAACCAAAGTTGTAAGTGCAGCTCTCTCTTGGTAACTGTGCTTTATCAGTTTTAGTCAACAAAGTCAAAGGTTCAAGTCAACAAAGTCAAAGATGGAGAAGCATGATAGAGTCCGAATTTAATGATGTAAGGAGGTCCGAATATAATGTGAACTCGGACCTTATAGCTTCTGGATGTCTGAACTTGTTACAAGTTTGTAATGTCCGAATTTGTTTAGGTACAAATTCGGACTTGGTGTTTATCAGGACTTATGTGTTCGTGTTTGTCCGAGTTTGTTGCCCTAGCCTATATATATGTGGTGTATTGGTTAGAGAAAAAAAAAGCCTTTTGGCAACTCTCACAAACCCTAGCCACCCTCCATCAGTGTGTGCACATTCTAGAGAGAGACTATGTGTTAGTGAGAGAGAGACTATGTGTTAGTGAGAGAGAGCTAGGTTTAGATCTTAGTGATCTAAACCAGCTTGTAGATGATGTATACTCTTTCGGTTGTAAATCGGTGTTGATTTATTCATTAATAAAGAGATTCATCTTCTACATCTTTCTATCTTATATGTTTTTGTTGATTTCACGTGTTATTTGAGGGCAGTGGATGTTGTTCGTCATCGATCTAGGGGGTCCTGGGACTTTCAAAAGTTCACTTTCAATAGAAAAAACTATTTATTAAAGTCATTAATACATACCCAATTAAAAAGTTGCCAAAAATTAGAAATTAAAAGTTATACATAAAGATTCTCTTCACCACGTGATGTAAGAGATTTAGCCAAGCATGGCCTTTGTTTGAAAATGATTGTCCTTTCAAAATAAAAGCATTAACTAAGAACTAAACTATATTTTAAACATGATTGTACTTTCAAAAATAAAGAAGTCATATTTTTGAAAGTTGAACAAGTATGTTTAAGTAAACTACTTTTATTAATTTATAATCCATGGAATGCCTCTATGGTGCACCACGTTTATAAGGATCCTTGGCTAGACCCACCGTACGGAGTGGTTCTAGCTCATCTTCCAACAAAGGGTCGTTATAGCTTATTGGATATTTCATATCGAGTTTAAAACTTTGTTTGTTGGCCCCAATTTTAGTAGGAAGATTTTTGTGTTTTTGATTGAGTGGGCTTTTATGAATGGTTATCCCAACGCGATGGCAGCATCATCTAAGATAATGAAGTCGGCTCGTACAACCGTTTGTTGCGTTTGAATGAGAATGCTTTCAACCACTCCTGTAGCATTTTTAGTTTTTCGATTAGCCAAGAGGATAGGAATTTTGATCGGAAGGAAATCACCAATACCTAATCTTTCAAATGCATAGCTAGGCATAATATTAACACAAAGATCTTTGTCTATTGAAATGTTACTAATATAGTTGTTTTGAATAAACCATGTTTGTGGTTTTATGTTTAATTCAAGTTGTTCATCTTATTAGTGAAGTTTGATCTCTAGTTAAATTAACACTTGCCATTTTTTTTGATGTTAGGATTAGTGTTTAACTCTTTCAGAAACTTAGCATGAGATGGTACCAAACTATGATTTTCAATAGAAGGTTGTAAAATATATATTTGTTGGAGGTCTTATTGTTCCTCTTCGAAATTTACCTTTGTAGACTTACCTTCTGTGTGACTTGGTTTAGGTTTTTCATCTTCATGCATAGGCTTTTTTTAGTGGTTCCTTTTCTTTTGGCTTTTGAGGTTTTACCTCTTCTTCGAATACCTCCTCGGTACAAATGGTCTCTTCTCTTACACGAGATTGTTTGATCAAGCATTCTAAGTTCTTGAGACTTTGTATGAGGCTTTCCGCTTCGGGCACGATTATGGGTGGTGTATCGTATGTTTCAAACGATGGAGTGTCCCAATCAAAGCTTGATTTTTGGAGCTCAAACCTTGGTTCCTCATATGTTGTGTATGAGATTGATGGTTGAAACAAAAACAATGTTGTACTGAATGAGATTCACCGCAAATGGTACTATATAGTTCCTCGTACTCATCATAATAATAGTAGTCATAATCTCCCATGTAATAATCCATTGTTTGGATAATACCCAGACGATTATGGCTCTCAGGATAGAAAAGGCATTTTTAACGCGGCCCCGTATCAGATGTGGCACTACCCCGTGTTAGCCTTATGTGAAGAAGTTTTTGTTGATTTTCAGCTACTGTAAGTTAGGCACGACCCCGTGCCGAACTTGAAGAAAGTAGAAAAAATGCAGAAAAATAGGAAAAAACCCTATAAATAAAAATAAATAAGATGAAAAATGATTAGGCGGTCAATTTTAAACTTTCTTAAAATCCTTATGTCCTCGGCAAGGGCGCCAAAACGTGACGTGCGTGCAAGTGTTTATAATTTTTGTTATATTTTAATCACTTTTTACTCGTGAATCAAGCTTTAAATTTATAAAACACGATATAATGCTACCACTCTACACACGTTAGGGCAAGTGCACCCATCGTGGATGTAGTATAGTGATGGTAAGATACCGAGGTCGTCTAAGGATAGAAGAGCTTTTAATATCGGCTTATCGTTAACGTCTAATCTAACCAAATTTTGATAAAAGTTTTGAAAGCTTTAAAAGATAAATATAAAAGTAAAAACGTAAAAAAATAGATAGACAAGAAGGAATCACTTGGTTCTAACTCCTCTTTTATGTATCCTTTGATGATTTATGCACTTTGGGCTTTTTAAGAGATTATCTTAGTTATAATGGTAGGCCCCTCTTGTGAAGGCGATGTTTCCCTCGGCCATATTGGTCTGAGTCAGCAGGGATACAGTTCCGTAAGGCTGGACTATTGGAAGATAATTAAATAAGTTATTAATGTGAAAAGTGGTAGGCCCTTTTGTGAAGGCGATGTTACCCATGTCCATATTGGTCTGAGTCAGCAGGGATACAGTCCCGCAAGGTCGGATAAAGTTTTAATTGTAGTTTATTCATAAGGGGTTCAAGTCGTTCTTACTTCCCCCGATTTGATGCTATCTGCCTCAAGGGAAGTCCTAATAAGCTTGAACCAAGTCCTCGCAGGATCTATACACTGAACGAGGCAAGAACTTTACCCAAACATCCTTCTAACCCCCTTCCAGGTAGTTAACATGCTTTAAATAGACCGTAAAAACACGAATGAGTGAATCAACGAAACATGAAGAAATGTTTAACCAAAGTTCACTTTCAATATAAATAACTATTTATTAAAGTCATTAATACATACCCAATTAAAAAGTTTCCGAAGATTAGAAATCAAAAGATTCGTCTTCAGCAAGTGATGTAAGAGATTTAGCCAAGCACGGCCTTTGTTTGACAAGAACTCTTACTATCGATCTTGGATCCCGAGACTACTACACACGCTAAAAGATGAAATATGGATGATACTGGTGGTGTTGGTGTTTGTAGTGTTGGTGGACTGATGGCAAGTGTGAGAGAAGTGGTTTGCCAAGGGATACTTTTCTCCAATGCCAAGCACCTCTGTTTATAGCTGGAAATAGAGGACAGGCATAGCCCGTGCCCACCTGGCTCGAACCCATGGTCTCCACTTTCTCTCTGTTCATTAACTGTAGATGTCAGGTCTTTGTACCAACACACCCCGTGGTGTCACAGCACGGCCCCATGGTAAGTGTACTTGCTTTACTATCAAAGATTCTGCGAATCTTAGAGTTGACCACGGCCCGTGTTGGTTAGCACGGCCCCGTGTTGGTTGTCTTTCGCTGTTGTCTTTTTCTGCAGAGAATCTTTACTGGGCACGACCACATTCCTGGTGGGCACGGCCCCGTGCCTAAGCTTATGTCTTTGTTATTTTTGTTGTTTGGGATGTGGATGGGAGTTCGGCAGGTCTTGTCAATCCTTCTTCTTTGTATTTGTGTTTGTTTTTGCTGTTAATTTGTTCCTTTTATT
The DNA here is from genome assembly GCA_947069175.1 of Scalesia atractyloides. NCBI lineage: Eukaryota > Viridiplantae > Streptophyta > Magnoliopsida > Asterales > Asteraceae > Scalesia > Scalesia atractyloides. Next base: position 43,567,283 of record CAMTDV010000010.1, read on the forward strand.
CGTTTTAGCTCTTTTGATCTTGTAATTTAAAAGTAAACAAAGAAACATGCTTTTTCCAACATTAGTAACGAAAAAATGTTGATTTTATGCCTTGTTTGATGTAATTTATATGTTGCATTTTGCGCACATCCATGCTACTGCAAATAAACTTGTTCAAGAAGAAGTTCATGAATCTGTTAGTAGTCCAGATAGTGAAAATTTGTTTGGTGATATGGATATTGGGGTACTATGATCACTGCTCTTGAAGAAGATAAGATTTTTTAAAGACGTGCAAATTGCTAGCTTGTTAGAAGAAATTATTCACAAAAATCAGCAAATTCAAGAACTTGAAACAAATCTAGGATCACTTTCGACTATAGTGATGGATTTGAAGTAGAAACAAATCTGGGATCGTTTTCAGCCCATGGGGAAATTTGGAAAGGAGTTTGCTGAGCCGTAAAAGGAATATACTGCAGCTAAGAAAGAGCAAATGGATAAAGAACGTGAGGAAGCACTAAACAAGTATATTCAAGATCTTCCTCGTACTGTGAATCATAAAAGGAAACAAAAGGAGGTGGTTGTGAGGAACGTGGGTAGTGAAAAAAATTATGGATTTCAAGATATGCCAGATCGTTATGTGGTGACTATCAGAAAAGATAGATTTGATAGATATGGATATAGATATGGGATCAAGAGTTGGGTTTATAATCATGAGAAAGGAATGTTCCTGGTAACGAGAAAGAAGGGAAAGGTTGAATATTAGAATTCCTCAAGCTTGTTTGAATCCTGGACTGATGTGGATCTTTCTGAATTAAGTCAAGTTCCATATCACAATCAGTGTAGAAATCCAAATTGCAAGATTGGATGGAACTTCTACAACAAGCTGCAACAAGCAATGGTGAATTTCAAGGATATGAATCTACAACAATCGTTTGTTAAAGTTCACAAAGATGTGATTGATCCGTCTACTAATCAGCCTATGAAGACGGTGATGTGGCCTCCAACAAAACAAGCAAAGACAATTCACTGCTCAGATCTTCCTGAAGATAGTTTGAGTGGCTTTAACTTTTGGATGTACAATCTTGTCACTTGACAAGCTGTTATAGTTTGTGAACATGAAGAGTACGGAATTAATGATGTTCGTGATCTGATGAGGTTTGGAGCAAAAGATATTCATTTGCTTGGAAGATCTCAGATTTAGAGTGATCCTTAATATGAAGTGTGTGCTAAAGCTTATACAGGTGGGGTTGCTCAAATCACTAACATGAAACTGTGGTCATGGATTAGAGGAAGAGTTGAAACACAACTGTTTGGTCCTTATGTTGGAAAGAAGATCTCAGAAGCTGACTTGAAGAAGAAGAAGAAGAAGAAGCAAAGATGCAATTAGAACTTGAGTTTCCAAGACAACATAAACCTAGAGGGATATTGTAAGGGCATGGTTTAGTAGGTTTACGTTTGTCTTGTATACGTTAGTGTTGGGTTGGTTAGTTAAATGTTTTGGGCTTGTTTGTTATGTTCATGAGTATACGGTTTGGGCTTGGCCCGGTTGTAACTAGGTTACATCCTATCATCTATAAATAGGGTGCACCTAGGTCTTCTTAGGGTTGTTGATTATTATTGATCTTGAATGCCATATTGTACTAGATAAGCTTAAAGCTCGTGTGCAATTATCTAATGTAATCGATATTCTTCATCTTGTTCCACATATTCTTTGTTTTCCGCACTTATAATCATGTTTGTGATATCCGATTGATAGTTCTTGGACTTACAGAAACCACAATTTGACTACACTCAGTTCAAAACAAAATTTACCAATCATTCAAAAATAAGCACGAGAACATATTATATTTTACCAGACTCGTTTTCCAAAAAAGTTTACACCGAAACATATACGAACTCGAATTTATACCGAAACATACATAAAAATATGCACGTAAAATGGTTTAAAAAAACGAAAACATATTATATTTTACTTGACTCATTTCTAGACAACATTTACATCGAAATGTAAAATAAATTGAATCTATACTGACACGTACATAAAAAACACACGCAAAAATAGTTTTTTTGTAAGGTATGTATAGGGGTAAACTTGAAACAAATTATTAGTAAAAAAACCTAATAGGTTATATACGTTCGTAAAATCGTGCCAAGTAGTATCAACGCAAAACCACTGCTAGCGATCACCAACATTAGAAGAGCTTGTAAAAATAAATATAAAAGGAGAAATAACACCGAATGAAAACATACGTAGAATCGTTGAACCATGCACGCCCGTTGCGGCATTAATGAGAAAAATTAGATCGAACGTAAAACGTAGAAAAGAATAACTAAGTTGATCTAGGACCTGCGCGTTGCGACGAACTTGTCAAATGGAGAAAAATAGACATTTTGTGACAGGCCTGTCAAACGGGAAAAAACAAACGAAAAAACGTTGAACCCCACATGCACGTTGCGGCTTGTTGATTCACAAATTTAAAACGAAACGTAAAACAAAAAACCTGCGAAAGATTAAAAGTATGGGGGATCCCGTTGAAAATAAAAGGTATTGGGGTTAAATTGTAAAAGATGAAAACCTTTAGGTTAAAAGTAAAAAAATCAAATGGGTTAAAATACAAAAGATATAAATCTTTGGGTGAAAAGTGAAAAATCAAGTTTTTTTTTGAAAATTTCCCTAGACGTATGGTACAACAACATAAAGCAACAAAGTGTTGCTTCTTTATAATATGGAAATTTTAGGTGACTTAACGTGCACGTGCTCTTTAGTGTTTTTTACTTTGAATATTATGGTATTATTTGAGAAGAGTATTAAGTAGAATAATTGGATAAATGCTACATGAATGGGAAAATATGTAATTAATTGAGAATATTAAAAAGGGGAAATGTGTAAATATTCATTTAAATAGTTCATTAAGGGTATAATAGTCATAAAAAGGTATTTTTGATGATAAGGGGAAATATGTAATATGTATGGGTTAAGGAGTGGAAATATGTAATTAAATTTTATCATTGGTTAAATATGTAATAAGACAACTTAGGAGGGTGAAATATGTGAAAAAACCCTTCAAATGATGGTAAAACATTTTTCTTTTGTACATACGTTATTAATTACTAGAGTTATATTTCAGGAAGGAATTCAGATGAAAAAGTATGAAATCCGATTTGAATAATTCCAATTTATTTTTTTCCTTTTTTTTGGAAACCCACCAATCGGGTCGGATTTTGAGTATTTGCTACAATGCTTTGGTTCAGGGTAATCGTGGTATAACATATGTATTATGGCTGGTATGTCAAAGTGTAAATCTAAGTATAAATTACTTTTTTAAGGGTTTTTTATATATTTCTTCTTACTAAGCTGACTTATTACATATTTACCCAATCATAATATTTAGTTACATATTTTCTCTCCCTAACTCATATATATTACATATTTCTTATTTTCATTAAAATTAAATGACTCTTTTACCCTTAATGAACTAATGAAATGAATATTTACATATTTCCCCTTTCTAATATCATTAATCAATTACATATTTCCTCAATTCATGTAGTATTTCCCCAATTCTTCTACTTGTTACCCTTAATTACAACATTTAACACTCCGCCACAATGTGCGGGTAATATATCGCTTGTTTAAATGCAATTTATGTACTAATCTACTTATTGCATCATTCCATCGCTAGTTTATATGCAATTTATGTACTAATCTAGTTAATTGCATCATTCCGATTTCTGTTTTAATGTCATACTGTGTACAACAAGTCTACTTTATTTCCTCCATTTCTTTTCTATTTCCATCTTCAACGATATACTTAAGCAACACTTGTAGTAATGTAAAAAATAATATAACGACATTATTTTGGGTGTTTCATTACACCTTGTATAATAACAACAACAACCAGTCATATTAAAAGAAAAACACAAACAATATTTATGAGAATTTTTTCTTGCTTATATCCAAAAAGCTCTAGATACAAACAAAACAAATTCAATACATATACAACCACTAAAATAATCAAAGAAGGTTAAAAAAGAAATAAAAAACAGAAAAAACATGGAAATAAATAAAGAACCACACTTCTAGCCTACAATCTGCAACTCAAAGTAAAAAATCGTTCAGATGATTATTGACCAGAATTCAATTATTAAATATTGCACCTACTTATAATATTTTTAAAACAAAAAAAGCATTTAGAATCACAAAAATAAACCGTAAAAGTATATGACATGAGTTGCTCAATTCAGTTGAAGTCACCACTATACGCATCAGATTTAACACGGTAACACCTACAGGTATAACCTAAACAAATACAAATCCAACAGGCTCTTGATTTATCATCTCGTCTAATCTGTTCAAGAATTTGGGGCGGAAATATTGTTTTGGTTCTTTGGTCACCAGGCTCTTGATTCTGTTGTAGCTGTAGTCTTTTTGGTAGTGTTAGGAGTGGGAAGAGGAAATGATTATGAAGATGGGAGAAGATTATGTAAATAAGAAAAGGGTAATTGAGTAATTTCTAAAAAAAAGGAAATATGTGATTGTTTTTTGTTTGGAGAAATATATAATAAAACCTCTTAGGAGGGGGAAATATGTAAAAATTCCTATCTTTAAGGGTAAATTTAGATCACTGACGGATCACTGTAGTATCATCGTGCCACCAGCGAAACCACCCGATCATATCCATCTCCACTAGGTATAATGCATTTACACAAATTCAGAAGGAAACCCAATAAATATGGGAAAACCTCCTTGTGAGAATCAAACCCAGAACCTATTAGTCCCAAAGCTTGATCTCACCCACAAGATGCCACTAAGATATAAAGCCAAACATGTTTAAATTACTTAGGGGTTGAAACTTGAATTTGACATTATAAAAAAAAACTTAATAGCAAGTGGAATATAATCATGAGTTGTTTAGGTTCTTAGACTATGGGGTATGGGGCGGGGGTTGGGGCGTGGGTTGGGTACAAACGCCCAAGTCCTCGGGTGGGCTTGGGTTTCAGCGTGGCCCGTTGGGCGGGGGATTCAGCCCGGGCATTGGGCGGGGTTACCTACATGACCACGCCACCCCGGCCACGCCCCACCATACCTCTTTGAAATTGGCTTTTGGTCTTGGGTGCCCCCATACTCCACGTGTCGCACCATGCCCCCAACCGAAGCCCCACCATACCCCACGATCTTAGCATAAAATGGTGAAGTAGCGTTTATTTTACTAGGGCTTGTAATTTCCAACACAGCATATTAAAAGGCCTTTTATTTCTCGGTATCTTAAGGTTAGATAAGGCAAAGTTTTTTTAAATGGTGAGAATTGAAGTCCTATAGTTATAAAAGGATACTAGTTTAAGATCCTTTAAATGGTGAGAATTGAAGTCCTATAGTTATAAAAGGATACTAGTTTAAGATCTTGTGTGTTATACAGAGTATATAAAGAAAATACTTCCTATAAATCTATTGATTTGGTAAAGTACACATACGATGCTACTATACATACAATTGGTTTTCCGTGTTAAGATTATTAATATATTTTAACACCCTCTACTGTTTAACACGAAATTGCTTCTCATTAATATGAAAAATGTTATTTTGACAGGTTAAGTCCTATGCCTTGTCACACTTTTCACGAAAAAGATTATTTTGATAGGAACCTCACCCTATATATATGTGTGTGTGTGATAATTTTTAAAAGTCTTCTTATATTAGTTACAACTATATATTATATTTTAAAATGTCATTATATTCATTAAGATTTGTGATTTGCAATCACATTTAAAAGGAAACTATATGCAAAACAGGAAAGTCTAACTATTTAAAAACTTGTGAGAAAAGAAAGCAACTAAACTTTTGTTTTTTGGTTCATAAAGCAAAAGAATAAGAAGTATAATAATGACATGTGACCATTAACGACTGAAGAGAAAGTTATGTGGCTAAAGATGGTTTTAAGGGAGAGTATCAACTAGGAAGTATAATTTGGGTAGGAAGGATAGGAAGCAATAGGGTTATAACATGTGACAAATTTTAAAAACAAAGAGGAAGGGTATTTTAGTCAATTTTATCTAATCTTCTCCTTTCTTCTTTCCCTGTAACTTCAAAACTCACCATTTTCAAAACCCACCATCTTCAACATTCTTAACTTTCTATCTCAATAAACACTACATCATAGAGCGATTTTCGTCATCAATCAATGATTCAAACACCCAATCAACGTGTTCTTCAACTTTTTTGAAGAAACCCAGTTAATTTTCATACAATACCTCATTTTTTCCGGTAATTTTCAAGCGAATCACTCGATTCGTTCGATTCGATCGCTGCTAAGTGTTTCTAGCATTCAAATTTCGTCAATCGTCGAAGAAATCTGAAGAAATCCGCTTCGATCTGTGTAAGAAAATTTGGAATTGCGTTTTTACGATCTGAGTTTTTGAATTGAGTCATTGTGTTTTACAAAGGAATGAAAAACACTTTTTTTTTGTGTTTTCAGTCCATTACGCATTAGAAACAACACATTTTTATTGTATTTTTAGTCCATTGCGTTTTAGGAAAAAAAACATTTCTTTGTGTTTTTAGTCAATTGTGTTTTAGAAACATCTTATTTACGTGTGTTTTTAGTCAATTGCGTTTTATAAACAACTTATTTCTTTATGTTTTTTGTCCATTGTTTTTAGAACAACATATTTTTGTGCTTTTAGTCTATTGCGTTTTAGAAAAAAAAAGGACGTTTTTTTGTGTTTTTAGTCCATTACATTTGAGAAAAAGACATTTCTTTGTGGTTTTAGTCATTGCTTTTTAGAAAAAAAGACCCTTTTTTGTGTTTTTGGGCCATTGCATTTTAGAAAAAAAAGACATTTCTTTGTGTTTTTTGGCCATTGCGTTTTAGAACTAAGACATTTCTTTGTGTTTAAAGTCAATTGCGTTTAAAAAAGAAAAAGACATTTCTTTGTATAGTTATGCTATTTCAGTTGTTGCTTCACTTACGTAAAAAAAAATTAACAACCAAAGTGTTTGCATCGTAAGTTGTTTTTGCTGCAAGAGTCTTCAGGTATCAGGTATCACTTGTGGTTTCCTTCCTTTACCAATTAGTGCATTTTTTAGTATTCATTTGATCCAACTGTTACTCCAATAACCACTCTAAAGTTGGTGTAAAGAATATTAGAATACAGAAGTTTGTATGGCTAAAAGTTGCAGTTCAATAAAATATTTATTGCATTTACTCCATTTTATTCTAACTTAATGAACTCATGCATTATTTCTTAGTGTGTGTGCATAGTTCTGATGATGATATAACAAAATGTAGTTGTTACTCCAACAAGCACTCTACCTCTTGTGACACCATCTGCAAAAGAAAAACAGAAAAGCCAACTGCAACATAGTTGTAGGTTAGTTATTCTATCCTTTTTATTTATTATTATACATTCATGTTTTAGAAAATAAAAGACATTTATTTTTTGTTTTTAGGTCATTGTGTTTTAGAAAAGAACATTTCTTTATATTTTTTGGCCATTGCGTTTTAGAAAAAAGAAATTATTTGTGTTTTTAGTCCATTGCGTTTTACAAAAAAAGACATTTATTTATATTTTCAGTCGGTGTGTTTTAGAAAATAACACATTCTTTTATGTTTTTTTCCATTGCGTTTTAGAAACAAGACATTTCTTTGTGTTTTTTTCCATTGCGTTTTAGAAAAAAATCATTTTTTTTGTTTTTTGTTCATTGCGTTTTACGCATCTGGGTTATCGAAAACTTTTTTTTTCAAAAGTATAGCAACAGTATACTCGTTTTAAAGATAAAAAACGCTCGTTTTATGGTGCAGTTTTTATAAAAAATAATGTCGTATGAAAAAGTTATTAACGTTTGAAAAACGGGGGAATTTGAATGAGAGAGAAACTAGTCACTTGGATGGAGTAGAATACCCTCTACAAATCACATGCGCCTCTTTCTTTTTATCGGTTATACACATTTAATCAATCCCTTGATTAATCAATTGATGGATAAGGTTACTTCTATTCTTTCTATCTAAATAAACTTTCTATTATATCCATACCCATGGTTTTAATTTATTATAATTTATAGATATAGATTATAGATGTAATATAAAAAGAAATTTAGAGATCGTGAGTTGTCCCTAAAAATATTATATAAAAAAAGCTACACACCATCAAAAGGAAAATAAGTTGTAGAATAATCAACACATTATCTTGACCGTTGCTGGCTCTTGGTTCCTTGGTCAACAAGTACAGCTTACTAAGATATACGAAAATTTCAAGTCAAACGTTAAACTCGCTCTTGTACGTCCAAGTCATACTCTGTCCATATATAACTACAATTCCTTGGTAGCAAATTCATTCAAGCCATCACAGAAACAACTTCAAAAAGCATTAAAATAACAAACCTTTATAACTTATAAGCATTTCCATTTCTTTTAATAGGCTTTCAAGAATGCATGCACCCTTTTGGTTTTTCTTGTTATTTTGATTGCTGTTATAAGCCCAAGAGGACCTGGTCATTAGGTTGGTTTGATTTTGATGTATCCTGGATCGATGATGCTGGTCGAGTGATGCAACCTGAAGTAGGAGATATTCATTGATTCTTTTCTTTGTTTTTTCAGTTGTACATTTACAAAAAGGGTTGAATAATATAATTTTTTCACCTATTAAGTGTAAAAATGTTATTAATAAATCATGAGTGTAACCTCTCTTCTAATTAAATTTTGGCTAGAATTTATTCTTAATTTCCACGTTCAGAGCATCCTGATTCCAGGACAATTAGTTTGAAAACTTTGTCAGACAGGAAATTATGACGCATAAACTCATTTTTAGTCGATGCTCCTACATTGAATGAATACGTTGAGCTCTATATGCATGCGACTATAACACATACGTACTACTAGAGAATATACAAGAATACAGGATTACGATCACAAAACTTTACCACTGAAATTACATTAGTATCGAAATTTGGCAACTCTCACAAATACAGTCTCAAGATTTGAGACCACTTAAAGTATGATCGAAAACGTGTCCCGCTATGGGTGCGCGCACCGCGCAACCAAGGAAGCAAGCAACTGGTACACCAGTGCTTGCGCGCGCTCGCATGGCTTCGCAGTAGCTTCCAGACTTCAGCAACTGGAGCACCAGTGCCTGCGTGCGCGCGCATGGCTTCGCAGCAGCTTCCAGACTTCAGCAACTGGAGCACCTGCGCCTGCGCGCGCGCGCATGGCTTCGCAGCAGCTTCCAGACTTCAGCAACTGGAGCGCCAGTGCCTGCGCGTGCGCGCGCATGGCTTTGCAGCAGCTTCCAGACTTCAGCAGTTTCATATCTGCAGCTGAAACAGACGCATTAAGAGCTTTAACTGAGAGATACATGACGAATTAACGTGCATTAAAGACGTTTAATGCAGTTTAATTCTCTAATTTAACTCAGTTTTGCTGTTTCAACCGAGCTCCACTATAAATAGAGGACTTGAGATGCTGAAGAAGACACACCAGAACACATAGCAACTTCATGCAAATTGTTCTTACCTCTCTGATCTTCGTTCTTCTTGTTTCAAGGTATTCTTCGGGTCCTCGAGCCTCTCCGGCAGTACATACTGCTCCGGCTGTTGTACCCTGGGAAACAAAACGAGTTCTCTCGGAGGCTCGAAATTTGTTTTAAGGGACCCGTGTTAAACACGATCCTCAGCCACCGGCGTTCTCCGGCGTTTTTTTTCCGTATCAAGTTCTTGTATTTTGTTATTTATTTCAGTTGTAATCAGTACTTGTAATTTACTGCTTTCGTTTATTTCCTATTGTAATCGTAATAAAAATTGTTTTATTTTTAATTTGCACGAACGGTTCCTACAAAAGAAAGAAAATTACAACACATGCTTATACAACTTGGATTCATAACAAATGAGATCTGAGTTGTTGTGTGGTAGGTGAAAGGAGTGTGAAGCCCTACCATAGTGACACGCTACAAAACTTCTGAGCATTAGTGGCGCCACCATTAGCGACGACAACCCATTTGGCGTCTCTAATGGTTCGATCCGGAATGCGGTGTCAAGAACAAACCCCAAGCATCCATTTTTTTTATCTTGATCCAATGGCTGGGGTTATTTTAACCAATATTGGTGACACGATTAACCAGTATCGGCGACATATGTCGCCGCTAAAACCCTAAGATAGAATCAGCAACTAAAAGTAGGATTTCTTCCTTCCATTCACCATCTCCCCCCAAAACTCTTCACCTCTCTCATGAAAAAAAAACAAATTGGCCCAACCTCTTCAATTCTGCCATCCTTTTCCCCAAATCGGTTAGTATTGTTGATTTTTTCTCTAATTTGTATAACTATTGTTTATAACATCTTCTTTAATTTGAGAACTCGCTTCTTACCACCAGCATCACCACCACCACTACTGGAGCACCACAACCACAAAATCGGCTTCACCTCTTCAAGATCGGTTAGTATTCTTTTAATTCTTTTATAATTTGTTTAGTTAGTGTGTATTATGTATGTGTATATATGTGTGTATGTCGGTATATGTATCTGTGTGTATGTCGGTAAATGTGTATTTGTATATATGTAAATGTATGTATGTAAGTATGTATGTGTGTATGTTGGTTTATGTAACGCCCGGCATTTTCATGCTTTTCATATTTAGAAAGCTCGTGTTGTATTTCTATTTTTGGAAACCTTTGTATCTTGTATTCGTTCTTTCGTTATAATCTTTGTAATCGTTGTAAACAGACACTTGAATCATAATGAAAACTTGAATTTTATTCCTATTCATGTTATCTTAATCGTAACCATTTTTTACTTATACATATTCGTACATTCATACTCGTGCTACTTGATACTCGTAACGTGTGACAACTTGCAAATACGTGACATACATGCATTGTACGATACTAAACTACTATTCTTATAATTAAACATACTTGCTTATACTTATTCTTATGTTAGAAATACTTGGCAACCATTATAATATGCTTATAATTCATAAATGGCCCTTAAAACACCATAAAACTATCAAATATAACTCTAGGGACCAAAACTGCCAAAAAACAAACAAGTTTAATCCTCTGGCACCCCGCGACCGCCAAACCCCTTTTCTCTCGCCCCTGCCAGAGACCTCAATCCGCAAAAAGTTGTTTCCAGCTCTTGGATTGGGCACTTGTGTGTTTGTTGGTTTTGTTTTCTTCACTTAATGCTCACCAAACTTAACCCTAATCACCTCCTATAAAACCCAACTCATTCTTACACTTCTCCACTTTGCAAACTCCACTAAACACTCCCTAAACACTCTCAATTCAGCTGAGAAATCAGTAGCAAAGTCAGAAATACTTCAAGTTACAAAAGTGAGCCTAACCTCACTTCTACTTCATCTTTTTCACTTGTTTCTTCTCCTTTGCACTTGGAACAACCTTAGGTGTGCTTCCAAAGGTTTTCTATGGAAAACCAAGGCTGGAACATCAACCAAATAAGGTCTAAAGTGCTAGGAATTCACTGTTTTAATTAAAATATTAACTACACTTCTTTAAGAATCATACAAACCTTGTGTCCTTATGCCCCCAATCTAAGCTATGGTTAGTGGGCTAAACCAAGGTTGTTTTATACATAATAAGAGGTGTCTTAGCCCTCTAAACTTTCTGTTTTATATGAGCTTTAAGCTCACAAGTGATGCCAAGTCAAGAACTTGTGAAGGTGTGACTACAAGGTTAGCTTGGGCTATCCTAACCCTAAGTCCACACATCACTTGATGATTTCTCATCATTATCCCAAGCTAGTTTGGTAGTTGAAAAGTAACACAACCCCGTCTAGCCATCGACGTGTATCGACGCGTGCTCACTGGGTTAAGCATTACTTAACTACTTGGTATAGTGACACCATGAAGAAACAATCGATCTAACTGATCGGGATCAAGTCAGATCTAGGGTTGTAGTCTCTGCATAAAAGGGTTAATCCTTCGTTTCTTTTGATGATGATGGTCACAACTAGATTTCCGACGATACTTGCAAAACAGAACGCCGTCAGCCTCTTTACGGGGAGAAGGGGGTTCCCTCCATGACCACCCTCCGACGTGAGAATAAGTATCGGTAGTCGGAAATAGTTAAAGTGAAGTAAGAGAGAGTAAGTGAGAGTGAATACCTTTTCCTTGTCTCCAAGATACTTATTTATAGCCGGATTTAGGCGCCAAAATAGAGAGAGAGAGAGGCTTCACGGTGTTAAGATCCACTGTTAATTTATCAACTTGTTCTTCAAATCACATGGATCATGGTAAGATCAATCGATTGGGGAATTGCCACGTGGCTGGCGATGATGACCCTATGCCTATCACAAAATCGTGCCATAATCGTGACTCTCGAGACTGTGCCAGATCGTGCCACGTGTAATTCTGTTGCAACTGTTTGTACCTCTTCACGATTGTGCATCAATAGCTTCTAGAAGATATACCGCTGTAATCCTCTTATTGTTTGCCATGTGTACTTTCTGTTACAACAGAAAAGATTCTTTTTGTTTCTGCACCTCATTTCGTGCACAGATGCCATCTAGCCAAGGAAAATATTCAAGGTTAACTATTTCCTTGCGCGAGTCTGTGCAAGGTAGTTAAATGATCTTTTTCCTCCTTAGATGACCGGCGCAGAGATTTATAATGCCCCTCTGTGGTATTATAGTCTGTGCAAGGTTTTTGAGAGTAAATGATTACTCAGGAAATTCACTCAAGGTTAAGTATTTTCCTTGCGCAAGCCCGCGCAAGGTAGTTAAATGATTCTTTCCCTTTTTAGGTGACCGGCGTAGGGTTTTATGAATCTCTTCTTTTGTACCATAGTCTACGCAATGTTTGTTTGGTAGATAGAAATGGGTATGGTCTCTTGCTTGGCGCAAGGATTTGGGACCATACCCCTTCAAGTCCCCCCAGTCCAGTGTTGCTCCTATGCGCAAGTAATAAGTAGGTGGGGCACTGGACTAAATAAAAATTGTAACGTTTGCTGTATTCTTGTAAATAATTTCGTTGCACTGAAGGAAAGGAAAAACTTCATGAAGAAAACTTTCTTGCTAAGGAAAGACTGTTTTGAATTTTGAAAAAGCTTGTCAATGTGTCAGGGTTTGGTGAAAAGCACGTGACAAAGTGACGTTTGACGTACTGTATAACAGTTGTCGACAGTACTAATTATACATCATTAATTGCCTGACGGCCTTTCGTCGACTGCACGCGCGCGTGGCACGGTTACTGTTCACCGCTCGCCCTTCTGTCGCCTAGGATTTGATGAAAAACCCTGATTTTTCGGCACGTTTGCTGCAGGCATTTACCATTTGTGCCTTATTTTCTTTGTGCTTTCAAAAAGTCTCTATTTTCTTCATCCTTTTCTCTGCAACCTCTTCCCTTTGTGATCAGAAAATTCTCATTATTCACAAGATTATTCATGGCTAAAAGTTCAACACCAGTAGAACAATCAGAGATGCCGACGACATCTAATTTGCCGACATTGAAGTGAAACGAGAAGAGTTTGACAAAATCATTTCGAACTTCTTATTTGCCAGATCCTGGGATGCTAGATATCCCGATGAGAATGATACAGTAGCAAATGCTCCGGCTGGATATATTACTCTGTTTTATGATTACTTTGCCGAGGGCAATTTTCATCTTCCGGTGACGCATTTCATGTTAGAGATTCTGGATTTCTACAAATTTCATATTTTTCAGTTGAATCCCATGGGGATGGTGCGAATCAGGCACTTCGAGTTTGTTCTTAGATCGATGAATCTCATCCCTACTGTTGAAAAATTTAGGGTTTTTTATCAACTGCACTGTTCTCTTGGGTTTTATTCTTTTCAACAGAGATTACCGGCGAAGAGGTTATTGCTTGTTCCACCCAAATCCTACCATGACTGGAAGCAAAAAAAATTCTTCATTAAAGCAGTCATTATTCCGATGCAAATGACGTTTCGTCAGGGGGAAGATATTGAGTTAGAGACATTGGCGAACCTGAGCAACGAAGTGTGGTATCAAGAAGATTTGAAGACGTGGCCAACATTATATTGCCGGAAAGAGCGTTGATCGCTGCAGGGATGAGTATTTTATGGAAATCCAACCGTCGCGAGAAGCCGGTATATATGGAAGATGGAGTTGGTAAGTTACTTGTGCATCTCCCTGTAAATATTCTATGTGCCCTGCTCCTTATGTTCATTATGTTTCTTTGATACAACCACGCCTTTGCATTTGGTGGCGTTCAAAAGGAAAATAGGAAAGATGGGGGTGGTGCCTACTGCTGAAAATGAGGCCCCTTGGTTCGAGCTTATCTTAGGGAATTTTGAGCTTCCGAAGAAAGAAGATCTCCAAGCGCAACCCCCTCTACCACTGGTAAGTATTTTTGACATCGAGCCTGACTTGATATCGCAATATTACTATTAATGTTGGATTTTGAGTAATATTGCAATATAATTTATGGCGCGCCAATGGTTGTTGATTTTGATCAAGTAGGTGTTTTAACGAACTTGGGTGTAGGCCCAAATTCGAAGAAGAAAAAGAAAACTACTGCTGCCATCCCTCTGCCCAAAAAACCTGATGTTCCTGCGCCTAAGGCTCCTGAAACCTTAAAGGCAGAGATCAAGAAAGGTACGCACCTTGTCTCTGATTCTTGGTGTGAGTACGTGGTGCTGTCAGACTCATTAGAAGGTCTTACGCATGTAGGTTTAAAGAAACCTAAAGCGGAACCAAAGGATACAGCATATATTCCTGTGGCAAATCCAGAAGACCCGATTGACGTGCCATCAAGTCCTGAAACGTTGGTACTCCATACCTATAAGAAAAGAAAAAAACACTGTCCCTGAGCCACCAGCACAACCACCAAAGAAGGCTGCGCGGGGAAGAATCGTGAAGAAGAGCAATCTGGATGCTCTTGCAGAAAAATTTTCTCCATGTAAGGGCATTTAACATGTCCTTTATATACCGAAACTCCTTTTTTCATCTGTGCTTGTTATATGCAGAAAAAATGGTGAAGACCACATCGTCATCAATGCCAACAGCGCATCCACCTGAAGGTGAAGGCATTGAGAAGAGTGGTGATGATGCGAACCCAAGTGCGACTTATTATGGTTTGGACCCCATCATGCCTGACATGCCAGAGAAACCTGCTCCGGAAGAAGAGCATACAAAATCATTTGTTGAAGATCCTGCTGGCAAGCAGGTAAAAGATACTGCCCCTTCTAATGTTGAAAAACAACCTGTTGAGGATCCAAAGATGCCTCCGCCTCACTCGGAAAAAACCACCGACTACCAAGCAAAGAATATTGGCTCATCCTTTGTTGCGCCAAACTTTGAATCTTTTTTGATGACCCAACTGAAGAATCTCCCATTCGTCCTGAGGAGACGCCTGGGACTACTATTATCGCTCCTTTCAGCCAAGCGAGCCTCCGCCCTTCATGAGCCAGTGTGGAAGCTAAAACAAAGCGATACCTTTACTGACCTGCAAGCTTGTAGGGAATGGTACAAGGGCATCTACCCACCAACGGAGGTGAAACCTCAAGAAGATCAATCTCATGAACAAACCCACCAGGCTTATTTGTTAGAGACGGTGCAAGCCTCTTTTGTGACTCATAGGATTGTGCGCGAGTGGCACAGTATGAACAAGGAGTGGGATGAATTTGAGTCCAAAAAGTTCAAAGTTGGGGTCGAAAGTGAGAAGTTGGGGAGGAGGAAGGTGGACCTAGAGGCGGAGAGATGTAGGTTCGAAGATGAGAAGAAGACAGAGGAATGGTCGGCCTTAGGTTGGAAAAAGAAAGCTGAAGCAGCGGCTGCGCAACACGCGGAGGATCGCAAGTGTTGGTTAGAAGCTTGTGATCGTGATAATAATGAAAAGATTTCTCTTCGCAACGAGATAGAAAAATTGAAGAAAGAGAAAAATGATGATGTTGCAGTTGCTGAAGAAGCCCGTTCTCATCATGAACGGGGTGAACAAAAAGAGGTAGAGACGCAAATGACTCCTTTACTTAGAGATAAGGAACTTGCTGATCTTACTTCTATGCTCTTTGATCAGGAACAAACGCGAGTGGAACTTGACTCCTTGAACAAGGAGGTCCAGTTGAGTCAAGTTGAGAAAGCGGAGATGACACGCTGTTTATCTGAGGGCGAGAAGAAAATTGAAGAAATGGAAGTCGCTCGCGACACCGCTGAAAGCCTTGCGGAATCTTTGATGAACAAGCTTACTTGGATACAACAATATAGGATTGTAAAAGTAAGTGTTTTATTGCTTTTTAAATATAAAGCTCGCTGCTCATGTATTCTGACCCTTGTATTTTTTTTGTAGATTGTTAATTAAATATTGAATTCCACCGAGATTGATGAAGCGGTGGCTCAACTGATGGTTGCGGTGCTAGCTGATGGCTATGCTTAGGGTTACAATGAATGTTCAACCCATGTTTCTCATGCGTTGCAAGTGCAATGGGACAATAGCCGAGCGGCTACTCATGGATCGAATACTAGCGCCGCATTTATCAGGGCCAAAGAGAGATACGACCATTTACAAATCCTAGTGATGGACCTTGTGGACGATGCGCTACCGCATGACGATTTTGTTAACCGCCTGAAAGACATCTTTGCAGAGGTAGAAGAGGAAGATGCAACGAAAACCTAAAAATAGAGTGGCCTTGCTTCTCTGTTTTTGTATATGTTTAAGACAATTTGAATTATTTTGTAATAAATTTTGGGATGTACAGATGCGCGGTCGTGATACATGGTCGAAAACCAGTGTTTGTTTAGGTTTAAGTTTATGTTTTTACATGACTTTTAACTCCGGATAGCCTACTTTTAATAAGGTTTGTGTTTTACAGGTCTTATGAAGTTTAAGGAGCTAACTGGAAGCCTAACGGAGCACCGGGACGCGAACTGGAGTAACCAGAACTAAGAATTGAAGAAATCAGAAAAGTGGGTTTGGGGATGCTGTCGCCGACGCCACTATGGGCCGTCGGCGATGCCCCGTGCCTTCTCTCGTCGCCCGGAATGTGCGTAGGCAGTAGAATAACACGTCGGAGAAAAGGCCAGAATGCACATGCCGTCGCCGACGGGGCATCAGGCCGTTGGTGACGGACCTCCTAAACTTGCATCGCGAATTTTGATTTTTGTTGAGTTGGGGACGAGTTAAAACAAAAACTTTTTGACCTATTCTTAAGAGTTATGAATTATTGGAGTTTGAAACACCTTCTTGGAGCCATAATCATCCACCATCATCATAATCCATCCATCTAATCCATCCAATTCATCCGAATTCACCTTTCGTTCGCAACCCTAACATCATCATCATCACCTTCATCATCAAACCATTCATCCATCCACCACCACCATTCAACATAAACCCTAATCATCATCCATCTCCATCATTTAAGCTTCAAGATGTCATGACTCAAGCTTTCATTCGTTGTTGATCGTGTTCGTTCACCATGAGCGGCTACTTCCCGGAGGTTTCACCCCGGTGTAGATTTTTGTAAGGTTTAGGGTTTGTTTATGAATTCTAGTTGATTTTGTGACAAATTGATTTGTGTTTTGAATGTGATATTTGTCTTGCATTTGAACTACATTTGCGAATTGTCGAGTGATTATAAAATTTGACTTTGCAAAATAAGTTTGTGTATTTATGCTATATCATTCGAAAGGATTTTACGTGTCCAAAGTAACAAAGTGCATTGTGGTCCGTTGTCTATGACGTTGATAGCAATTGGCACCTAAGCTTTGTGATATCAAACCATTAATACAATTTCAATTGAATCAATCTAAAATTGTTAGAAACCCTACGCTTTGCAATTATCAAACCGGGTGTGAACCTTGTTTCCTCATTATGGTTTATAATCATTAATTAAGTTTTCTGCAATTGTTTGAATTTAGTAGTTAAAGCTATCAAACCAAATTGTCGGTTTAGTCCGACACCCTTTTTAAACAAACAAAATTAATCATTTCTTTAGCAAGCTTCATAAAAGTGACACAACTGTTTAAATCAATCATATCCGATCGCAAACCATAGACTCTTCGTGGTTCGACCCCTTACTACCACTAACGCATTGTTAAGGGTAATTTGGGATTATAAATATTATCTTTGACCGGAGCGCGACATTCCGATCAAATTTTGGCGCAGTTGCCGTGGAGTTAGTGCGCTTTACATTTGGATTTATTGATTTTTGTGATTATCTGTTTAACTGCTTGTTTCTTTCAGTTTATTTGCTTTTGTGTTACGCGGGTTTGTTACTTGTGTAGATTACAGGTAGTGCCTGCTTACACGGAATTCCAGGCGGACATCACCGTTCGTCTATGAACCGGAAATCGAGCGAGTGGCAAGAAAGAATCTAGCAAGCTGGTTAGAGGCAATACTTGCCCCTAACCAAAGTACCCAAAACTCACCATCAACACCATCCGTTGGAACCGCTCCAATGGATCAACAAAACAACCAAACCCGTAACAACCGATCGGAGAGTAACAACAATCGCACTCCGGCCAATCCACTTTGCCAACCTGATCCTCAAAACCAAAATCCACCTCCCAACCTTAACAACCACAACCGGACCCAAAACCCGGGTGCCAGATTCGATTTCAACCAACCGGAGTTTGAACGAGTAAACCCTGGCCATGCAGAGTACCACGAACCAAACTACGAAGACTTAAGGAATAATATTCCGGATGACGAAAGATATAGTGTCCCGAGTTATCACTCACAAGATCGGGTTAGTGTTCATACCTATCATTCGAAAGAGGAGGAGAATTATAGATATGGGGAGAATGAGGTCCACGGGAATTTCTACAACGGTAGGGGTTTCGACCGAGATGAGGGATATCAAAATGCCAACATTTATGATGGCAATGATGAGTGGGATAATGGCGATGGGTATAATGAAGGGGAGTACTAAGGTGAGTACAACCAGAATGATGGGTACGGAAACAACCGCCAACCCAGGAACAACAATCGATGGAATCCAAATAACAACTGCAACAACAACAATGCACGGATTCCTAATTTTGTAGGGATGGCAAATCAAAACCCGAATCGACGGGTGAATCGTGGACCACCTGTGAATCAAGAGGTGGATGGTCCACCAAGGCATAACTGTAACAACAACCAACATCCACCACAAGGAGTTGACGGTTGGTTTCGACCGATGATATCAGAGAATGATTCTCCGATTGTACCACCACCACGTGGAAGAGTGGCGTTCGATTGCAAGCCGAACTATATCAACATTCTTCCTCATTTCATGGGCGCTCCAATGATGAACCGTATACACACTTAGCGGAGTTTTCGGCTATATGTAGTACTATTGGGGGTGGTCACTTCACTCAAGATGAGGTTCGTTTACGCTTATTTCAGTTCTCATTGAAGGATAAAGCTAAACAATGGTTTTTGACATTACCCACTAATATTATTCACACTTGGGTCGAGATGCAACAAGCATTTCTCGACGAATACTATTCCATGGCTAAAACCGATGATGCACGAGATGAGATTCGAGCATTTAAGCAATTATCGAGCGAGCCGTTGGATGAGACATTATGCGATACAAGGAGTTTATTTGGAAATGCCCACATCACCAATTCGAAAAGTGGGAATTGGTGAAGTGTTTTGTAAGGGATTTGGATGGAGAATCATGGAACGACCTCGAGTCAACTAGTAATGGGACGCTACTGAGTAATCATGAGGACGATGATTGGGAATTCCTCGAAAGGATGGCAAAAAGGTCAAAGGCTAAGGAGTCGGCCGATCGGGCTAAGAAGCACCCTATTTCTCGATCACTCCCTGATCTTGGCTCTTGTTCAAAGGATCGAATCTCTACTTTAGAACGGGAGTTGGCACGCACGAAGAGAAAAGATGTGAATGCGATGCAGTTCGCGGGTTGCGACGGGTGTGGGGGGCTTGACCATCGGACCAGTGAATGTCAAATGGGAAAAGCCGAAGATACCGAGGAAGTAAATCAAGTGTTTGGTGATCGCAAGAATAACGACATGAATTCAAATACTTATCATCCCGGTCTGAGAAATCACCCTAATTTCCATTATGGGAACACCGATAACCAAATGAACCCGAGTTTTCATGCGGGAAACCAAGGCGGGTCTTCCTACCAAAACCATCAAGGGGGTAACCAAGGAGGTTACAATAACCAAGGTGGCAGTGGAAGCGGTTCGGGAAATCAAACTGGGGGTGGTAGTGATTTGAACGCGAAGATGGACGCAATGCTCTCAATGATGCAAGAATCGAAGAAAGAGAATGAAATTCGAGATAAATCACATACTAGCGGAGGAGATGGCTCAAATGAGAGGTAGCGGAGGAAGGCTTCCAAGCGACACCACGGTGAATCCAAAACATCAAGGCTCTTCTGGAAAGAACACACGTGAGGTACCAATTAATAAAATTTCTTTACGTAGTGGTCGAGTCATAGACAATGGTGTTGAGGTTCCACTACCCCAGTTTGTTGAAGGAATGGTGGAAGATGCTAGTGATGAGGAGAGTGTCGACGGTCAAACGGGTCAAAAGAAAATTGTTTTTGAAAATACTAAAACCACCCCTGTTGTGACCGTCCCATCCCACAAGCTAAGGAAAAGGGTGTGGAGGTTAATACCGCCCCTTATCCCGAAGCTTTGTTGGGACCATCCAAGAAAGTGGTATCAAAACGTGGCCTGCAACAAGAAGAAATGTGGGAAATTTTTAAACAAGTGAAAATCAATTTACCACTCTTGGATGCAATAAAACAAGTACCCTCATATGCTAAGTACTTGAAGGATTTGTGCACACAAAAACGAACTAACAAGTTTCCAAAGAAACTTGACTTGACTGAAAATGTTAGTTCGATTCTTTCGGGTGCACTTCCACCAAAGCTACAAGATCCGGGGCGCCCATTATTTCTATTCAAGTGGGTGAATTCAAAATGACACGGGCACTTTTGGATCTTGGGGCAAGTGTGAATATCCTGCCAGGTAGTTTGTATGACCAATACGAGTTTGGTCCACTTCAGTCGTCTAATACCGTAGTGGTGTTGGCGGATTTGACACCCAAACTACCCCGCGGGATAGTCCCTGATGTGATTGTAAAAGTTGATGACTTTTACTATCCGGTGGATTTCCTTGTACTTGATTATGTCTCTTTAGACCGTACTAAGCAACCAATGGTTATTCTTGGTCGATCGTTTTTGGCAACATCAAATGCCCAAATCAATTGTAAAACTCGACATGACTTTTGGTAACCGTCGGTTGCGGTTGAATGTTTTTTCGGGATTAACGAATCCTCAAGTTGGTGACGAATGCTACATGGCGGACGTCATTGACGAGTGTATACCTTTATGCGACATTGATGTCGAAGAGGAAAACACAATATAGGAGTGTTTTACGTTCGACAGGTTATAGTTGGAGACGAGTCAAAGCATGGATGAGGAGGCGAAAAAGTAGAGGTTATGGCCGAAAAAGAAGGAAGGCCTACTTGGACACACCAAGTGGAAAGTCTTCCAGAGAAGATTGATACAAAGTTGAAGCCGTCATTGGTTGAGCCTCCGGTGGTAGAGCTTAAGGTGTTGCCCAAGCATTTGAAATATGCTTATGTGGGTGAGGGCAACACACTCCCGATAATCATTGCATCAAACTTAACTGAGGAGCAAGAGGAGAAGCTCATGGGAGTTTTGGTCACCAATAGAGCCGCTATTGGGTGGACCATTGCTGATCTGAAGGGAATCAGTCCCTCAATGGTGATGCATAAAATCATCACCGAATACGGTATCACTCCTTCTCGTGACGCACAAAGGCGACTAAATCCCAACATGCGAGACGTGGTCAAGAAGGAGGTGTTGAAGTGGCTAGATGCGGGTATTATTTACCCCATTTCTGATAGCCAATGGGTAAGCCCAACACAGACGGTCCCAAAAAAGGCGGGCATTCAAGTCGTCACAAACGACGCAAGTGAAGAGGTTGCTACCCGGCCGGTAACCGGGTGGCGAATTTGTATTGATTATAGGAAGTTAAATTCTGCAACTTCCAAAGACCATTTCCCCTACCTTTTATTGACCAAATTGTTGAGAAGTTAGCGGGTCAAAAGTTTTATTGTTTCTTGGATGGGTATTCGGGTTACAATCAAATAGCTATTCATCCAGAGGATCAAGCTAAGACCACGTTACTTGCCCATACGGTACATTCGCATTTAGGCGAATGCCGTTTGGGCTATGTAATGCCCCCGCCATCTTTCAAAGGTGTATGATGAGTATATTCTCGGACATGGTGGGGGAATCCTTAGAGATCTTTATGGATGACTTCTCAATTTTTGGGTCATCATTTGATGCATGCCTTGACCAACTTGAAAAAGTTTTGAAAAGATGTGTTGAGAAAAATCTAGTTTTGAGTTCGAAAAAGAGCCATTTTATGGTTCAGGAAGGGATTGTGTTGGGCCATGTAGTGTCTAGTCATGGGATAGAGGTTGACCGTTCAAAGGTGCAAGTCATCTCTACTTTGTCGTATCCCACGAGAGTTAAGGGTGTTAGGTCATTCTTAGGTCATGCGTGTATTTACAGAAGGTTCATAAAAGGGTTTAGTGACATTACAAAGCCATTATGTAACTTGTTATTAAAAGATCAGTCGTTTGACTTTAATAAAGATTGTCAAAATGCCTTTAACGTGTTGAAAAAGAAACTGGTTGAGGCCCCAATCTTGCAATCACCGAATTGGTCTTTACCATTCGAAATCATGTGTGATGCAAGCGACTATGCGGTTGGGGCCGTGTTGGGTCAAAGGGTAGAAAAGAAACATGTGGCTATTTACTACGCAAGTAAGACTCTTTTGGATGTGCAATTAAATTACACAACGACCGAAAAAGAGCTACTTGCGGTGGTATTTGCATTGGAAAATTTTCGGGCTTATATATGAGGTAACAAGATTGTTATATATTCTGATCATACTACTGTCAGGTACCTCATTGATCTGTTGGGTTCTCTTACTACAAGAGTTTGACTTGGAAATACGGGACAAGAAGGGTAGCGAAAATGTGGTGGCGGACCACTTGTCCCAGTTGATGGTGGAAGAGGGTTCTTCACGTGTAGAGATTGATGACACGTTTCCAGTTGAGCATATTCTAAAAGTATCTGTGTTACCTTGGTATGCTAATATTGTGAATTACTTGGTTACAAGTGATATGCCAGCTCATTGGGATCGTAAAAGGAGGTTGCATTTCATGTGGCAAATCAAATACTATACGTTGGAGGAACCGGACTTGTTCAAAATATGTCCGGATCAAGTTGTTCGGAGATGTATCCCGGACGATCAGATCCCAAGTGTTTTGACGCATTTGCATTCATTTGCTTGTGGGGGGCCATTTTAGTGGTCACAAAACGGGGCACAAAATGCTCAATAGCGGTCTTTATTGGCCGACTATTTTTAAGGACGCATTTAACTTTGCTAAAAATTGCGTCGAGTGTAGGGAGTATCTCCAAGAGGGATGAGATGCCCATGCAACCAATTCTCATTGTCGACATTTTCGACATGTGGGGGATTGATTTCATGGGCCCATTCCCAAATTCGCATGGAAACTTATACATATTGGTGGCGGTCGACTATGTTTCTAAATGGGTCGAAGCAATTGCCACCAAGACCAACGACCATACCGTAGTTTGTAACTTTGTGCAAAACAACATTATTTCAAGATTTGGAATTCCCCGAGTAATCATTAATAATGGGGGATCTCATTTTAAGAATTTTAACTTCGGAAAGTTACTAAAACGGTATGGGGTTGACCATCGGATTGCTACTCCCTACCACCCGCAAACGAGCGGTCAAGTGGAGGTGTCAAGTAGGCAAATCAAAGAGATTTTGAAAAAGACGGTTCGACCGGACTCTAAGGATTGGTCGACAAAGTTGAATGATGCTTTATGGGCCTATCGAACGACACATAGAACACCTATTGGCACCACACCTTACCGCTTGGTTTACGGCAAAAATTGTCACTGCCGGTTGATCTTGTGCATCGTGCTTTTTGGGCGATTAAAGAGGTTGATTTAAAGTATAATGATGCAGGTAGGGAACGCAAGTTGAAGTTATGCGAGTTGGAAGAGCTCCGGGATGAGGCATATGAGTGTGCTTCGAAATACAAGGATAGAATGAAGCGGGCACATGACGCCAAGTTGAAGCCAAAAGAGTTTGTGGTAGGGCAAAAGGTTTGGCTCTACAACTCATGGGTTAAATTCTTTCCGGGTAAGCTCAAGAGTAAGTGGATGGGCCCATATGTGATCACATGGGTCAGAAAGTTGGGTGATGTTACCATCGAGGCCCCGAAGGATGGGTCAAAACAAACGGTTAATGGCAATTGTCTAAAACCGTTTCTTGATGGAAATGACGAGAAAGACGATGGAATCACGGAGTCGGTAAGCTTGTTGCAAGTATACCGACTTATGAGGTCAATTAACGAATGGTAACAAACATTTTGTAGAGTTTTGTTAATTATTATTGTTTGAGTGTTTTGTCTCATTTCGTATGTGTATACCTAGAGTTTTGTTCGTACTAACCTCTTTTGAAATGTGAAGTTCCGGAGAATACGAACGAGTCTTGAAGACATGAGGTATGTTTCTAAACTTGTTTTTGTGTATTGGGGACAATACACGATCTTTTAAGGGGGTGGTAGGATCGTTAAATGATAGGTTGTTAGTGAATGTTAAAACCAAAAACATCACACAAATAGATTTTTAATATTTTTTAGGAATTTTTCTAGTATAGGTTCCCTTTATAAAAAGTTCATGTTTTTGCCCATATTTTTGCAAAAAAAAAAAGTGAAATACTGGATGGCGTCGGCGACGGGGTGTTGGACCGTCGCCGACGGGTCTTCTAATGTTGTCCGTCGGGTAAAACTTGCGTAGATAGACGGTTAGGCCATCGGGCCAAAACTTGATAAGCAGGGGGGCGTCGGCGATGGGTCCCCAAGCCGCCGCCGACGGTGCGTGGAAAACCAGCCGACGCTGGTTTGTTATTTCTTTGCAAATCCGTAACCATGCTCATTAAAACCCAATTAAACCCGACCCAAATGCCTTGTATACCACAAAATTGATCCAAGAGACCCTACATCTGATCCCCAATTCCAAACCACCACAAAATCTCTACATCCATCACCACCACAACTCCTTCAACTTCATCTTCTTCATCCTTCTTCATAAGAACCCTAATCTTCAAGTTTTCATAACTCCTTCAATTCTCCACCAAATCTAGTGATTCTTGAGCCTATTTTGCTTAGTTTTTCGAGAGGAACAAAAACCCCCATCCTTATTTCCATTAATTCTTGCTAGTTTGCAAGATTTCTGGACTTGAAATCTCGGGTTTTAGAAAAAGTGTTCATCAAGCTTCAAGCTTTACATCCTTTTCTAGTTCTTCTTGATTAACAACATCAAAGGTATGGTTTTTACTTAAATTTGGGCATGATTATCATATGGTTAGTCGATTTCTTCCGAAATTCTTAAATCTTTGTTTAGAGTAGGTTGTTTATTGCGATTTATGATGTTATGGCTTGATTTTAAGGTTGAATATATGATTTGGATGGGTTTTGAACATGCAACAACTATAGTGATGGGATTACACTTGTGTGTATGCATGATTGAACATAGACATGATGTTGAACATTGTTGAACTCGTAAGAATTAAGAGTAACACATGAAAGAATTAGTTCTAGATGATAAAGTTTGCGACTTTTTAAGTTTAAACAAGCTAATTTATATCTAAACTTTGATTTTGGTTCAACATTGAGGCTATGTTCAAAGTTTGAAAATCATTTGAAGCGGGTTATGCTAATTGTTTTCCCTTGTTTGTGATTGTTGTCATGTTTGGAAGGAAGAGGAGTAAGACTTCTGGTGAGGGCTCATCTTCTGGAGCCGGTTCCGGCTCGGGCAATATTCAACGAAAGTGGGAACAGTTGAGTGCAGTTGAAGAGAAGGATACAAGATTGTATCGGCAAGATTGGGCTTGGGAAGAATTCAAGAACAGTCGTACCGCATCTGTTTTGAACGATGAAAAGAAGAAACCTCTTTCAAGATTAAGAACAAAAAGTTGGAAATGAAGATGTGGAAGTGGAAGATGGTCTCGGGGAATGTTACAACTTCGGTGCCGGAAAGAATTGTTCCGGAAAGGTCAATTAATGTGGATGAGTTTAGGGTAATTGGGATTGTTCAGAAGTTTGAGAAACTTGGTTGGGAACGTATATTGGATTGGTGTGAGGACATCACACCCCGAGTCTATTTGGCGGCAGTATGTGAGTGGTTGTCAATGCTAAGGTTTGTTAACCGGGATGGGCCCGCTCACACGTGGCAACTAGTCGGTGATATTGGTAAGAACCAAATGATCATATCGTTTAAGCGTATGAACGCAATAGCTCGGTTCGATTCGTTGGGTGTCGAAGCTTACGATTATTACACAATTGATCAGTTTTTGGATAATAAGTTAAACAGTGCTGATCCGCCGGGTATGTTGGCGGTTGTGTTGGTGAAATCAGGAGGTATGGGGGAGTCAAGGAATGATTTTCCTTTGGAAGGAAAGAGTCTCCAAGGCATTTCATTGGAAAATATAATGGTGCGGTTCGGAGAGCGTGAGAAGGTGAAGGCACGCGATTGTCGGGTGTTGCACGCATTGTTATAAGTTCGCCGAAACTGTCATGGCGGCAAATAGTTATGATGAATACGTGGGATACAAGAGAGGTATGCAATAGAAAAATGATCCCATATGTGAGAATAATCAGTGCTATGATCCTGCAGCAAAACGCATTGCTTGCAGAGTCACTGTGGGTTGATAAACCAATTGATCAGATTTATTTTGCATCAATGAAGCTCCATTGGAAGTCTCATGTTTCAGTTTTCGGGAACCAGTAACAGTTTTCAATTTGTGGATCAAGAGGAGGCTCAAGGAGCCCAAGGGGATATACAAATGGGTGATGAAGAGGAAGAGGAAGAGCAAGGTGGTGAAAGGAGACCACATCGAAGATATACAAGAGCCCACCAGGAGGTTTCAAAGGAGGTGGCTCAGGTTGTAGTCTCACGAAGGAAACTGGATCACTGTAATTACAACCGGGGAGCTCAGAGTATCTATGATAACGTGTCCGCGAGTATTAGGGAGAACCGCGGGTACCACGAGCAAAGGCACCAGTGGGAGCAAAGCTTCCAAGCACAGTACTAAACTCATTGGGATGAGGAAGCTGCCCATCGGGCCAAGGTTGAGAAGTATTGGGAAGACCAACAATTATTCCAAGTCCAACAGTTGTCTCGACTGGAGATGAAGGAACAGCAAAGGGTACAGGAAATGGCCCAAAGAAGGGCTTGGGAACAAGAGCTGGATCGTCTCCGTATGGAACAAAATGCTTTCGAAGATCACCGCTGGATGGCGATGGCTACGGATCAACAGATGACGATCAATAACACAAAGGCTCTCCATGACCAAGAAAGGCACTTGCGGGACCACCTAGCTGGCTTTCCATATCAAGAGCACACGCCTTGGGAGAAATTCGAGGACATCCCGGTGCCCCGTGGTCCTTTTGACCCATCGCCCCATTGGCCTGAAGCACCGGGTTCAAGCTTCCTTCCACCTCAGCTACCGACACCATCCGAAGGGGAACCTAGGCCCCTCGACAGTTGAAAGGAGGTGATGCCAGCTCTCACCGGTTATTCCTACAACCTGTACCCGCCGATCGACCCAAATGAGCGCTATCAGAGATAGGTGAGGTATGTTTTCTGTTGTTGTTGTACATTCTTCGTTTGTTTAAATAGTCTTTTGTTAGAGGTAGTTAGTTTTTACCGCTTTCCTAGTTAAATGAACTTTGTGGGTGTGTTCCCCATATAACCCTCACGAGACCTACTCGTCCTCTCGAGCTGTCGAGAGGTTTAAAAGGGCTCGTTGCATACGCTAAATTCCTACAAAAGTGAGTAAAGATTGTTGTTGTTGTATATTATTTTCCACATAAATCAAAAGTAAATTAACGTATTGGTAATATTCTCATGAAATTGGTAGAACTAGGCTACTAACAAATGTTGATGGTTGTGAGAAGCATGCTTCTACACAAGGATTAAGATTTGCAGGTACACCATGTTCATGAGATGACCAAGTTTATTGAAGAACGAAGAGCACACGAGGAATCAGCTGAAAAACCAGGTGCATACGTTTTTTTTACTTTTGATTTTTAGTTAGCGAATAAGTGGATTGTAAACTATTTTTTGGGGTGAAATTTCGGGGAAGTTAGCCGTGTTACATCTCTTGTGCGATTTTAAAAGCTCCATTCTTACACATTGAGGACAATATTGACCTCAAGTGTGGGGATAGGGGGAAATTTCAAAAAATTTTCAAAATGTCTTTGTTTGAGGCGATCTAAGAAGCACAAGTAACTAAGTTAACAAGGGATGGCACAACGCATTTGGTCTTTTGTCATGGTCAAGTTCAGGTTAATAGCATGACGGATATTTAGCGGGTGGTTATTTGGGAATAATTCGCCTAAGAAACTTATAATTTATGCATACCACATATCATACCCTTTATATATGTGAGATCTTTGAGCCACCTTTATAAATTATATATTTCTTTGTTTGAGTGGACCATTAGTCATGTATTGTAGAACTTGCATCTTTTGATACGTTTGGGACCATAGACCGAGTACAAGCACGAGAATGATTAAGGCATTAGGTAAACCTTTTTCTTTTACACCATTTGTTTACCCTTACCCGAAATCTACCCCCTAGACGCCAACTTAGCCTAAACCTTTCATTTGATCACCCAAACTAGCCTTTAACCATTAAATCTCTTTTAACCTGTGTGATGAAAATTCGATCTTAGGATTAGTTGTTTGTAAAGTTGTGGTTTAAAAAAAATCAAAAATTCAAAAAATGTTATGAAAAATATGCGAAAAGTTGTTGAGAAAAACACAAAAAGATGTGTGGTAGTTGTTGAATAAAAGGCGAACGTTTTTGCCTATTAGTTTGCCGAATTTTGTTTGTCGGTTTAGTGTAGTTGTTTGTAATAAAAGTCGAATTTTCATCACCTTAGCCACTTTCAAATATCCTATTCCATACCTTTAGCCTAGCCTCATTACAACCCTTTAAAGTCTTTTGACTTGTGCTTAGTATTTATGTTCGGTGGTGGAGAATGATTGAGTTGCAAGCTTACGCGGGTACTTGTTCTATTCGGTTTTTGAGTGATCACTTTAAAAGTGCTAATACCCCATTAAATTAGCCAATTCGTAAACCGAGGGGAGAGAACATTGTGAGGGGTGTGCATGACTAGTGGGTTGCAAGGGCGGGTTAATCTTGGATAACCATCTTTATGTGATTAGTCCTTTATCGCTAAATATTTTGAAAATTGTAAAAATCGAGAACCGGGTATGACATTAGACCTTAACTTACGTCTCGAGAATGGTAAGTGTATTTATCGTTCGACCCATGTGAAAGTGAAAAACAGATTTGCTTGAGGGCAAGCAAAAGACAACTGTGGGGATGTGATACGTGGTCGTAAACCGGTGTTTGTTTAGGTTTAAGTTTATGTTTTTATGTTACTTTTAACTCCGGATAGCCTACTTTTAATAAGGTTTGTGTTTTACAGGTCTTATGAAGTTTAAGGAGCTAACTGGAAGCCTAACGGATCACCGGGATGCAAACTGGAGTAAACGGAACTAAGAATTGAAGAAATCATAAAAGTAGGTTTGGGGATGTCGTCGCCGACGCCACTATGGGCCGTCGGCGATGCCCCGTGCCTTCTCTCGTCGCCCGGAATGTGCGTAGGCAGTAGGATAACACGTTGGAGAAAAGGCCAAGATGCACATGCCGTCGCCGACGGGGTATCAGGCCGTCGGTGACGGACCTCCTAAACTTGCATCGCGAATTTGATTTTTGTTGAGTTGGGGACGAGTTAAAACAAAAACTTTTTGACCTATTCTTAAGAGTTGCGAATTATTGGAGCTTGAAACACCTTCTTGGAGCCATAATCATCCACCATCATCATAATCCATCCATCGAATCCATCCAATTCATCCGAATTCACCTTTCGATCGCAACCCTAACATCATCATCATCACCTTCATCGTCAACCCATTCATCCATCCACCACCACCATTCAACATAAACCCTAATCATCATCCATCTCCATCATTAAGCTTCAAGATGTCAAGACTCGAGCTTTCATTCGATGTTGATCGTGTTCCGTTCACCATGAGCGGCTAATTCCCGGAGGTTTCACCCCGGTGTAGATTTTTGTAAGGTTTAGGGTTTGTTTATGAATTCTAGTTGATTTTGTGACAAGTTGATTTGTGTTTTGAATTGATTGATAATTGTCTTGCATTTGATCTACTTTTGCGATTTTCGAGTGATTATAAAATTTGACTTTGCAAAATAAGTTTGTGTATTTATGCTTTATCATTCGAAAGGATTTTACGTGTCCAAAGTAACAAAGTGCATTGTGGTCTGTTGTCTATGACGTTGATAGCAATTGGCACCCAAGCTTTGTGATATCAAAACCATTAATACAATTTCAACTGAATCAATTTAAAATTGTTAGAAACCTTAGGCTTTGCAATTATCGAACCGGATGTGAACCTTGTTTCCTCATTATTGTTTACAATCATTAATTAAGTTTTCTGCAATCGTTTGAATTTAGTAGTTAAAGCAATCAAACCAAATTGTCGGTTTAGTCCGTTACCCTTTTTAAACAAATAAAATTAATCATTTCTTTAGCAAGCTTCATAAAAGTGACACAACTGTTTAAATTAATCATATCCGATCGCAAACCACAGACTCTTAGTGGTTTGACCTCTTACTACCACTAACACATTGTTAAGGGTAATTTGGGACTATAAATATTAACTTTGACCGACACTCCGATCAGGCCGCGCAAGTACTTAACTTTTATTAATATATCTTTGGATGACAATGTGTGTATGAGTATAATTACTTTTTTAGGACAGACAAATGAACATAATTGGCTAACTCATGTAAGAGCGTAAGTGTTGTGTTGTCTTGTGGCTCATGAGTTGTTAGTAGCCTTACTGTTTTTGTTTTTCCAAAGTAATTGCATGCATTTGTAAGCAATATATTCATAGACAATTGGATGTAAGTAGCGACAGAATAGAATTTCATTGATAAAGCATCGAGCTAATACTGTCACTAAGATTACAAAAATAAGAAAAATTGTAAGCAGTCTCTTTGCGTAGCGCGGGGCTATCGCATTGAGAGCTGAGATTACATGTAGCAACGACGCAATTGTTGGGCGTTCTATGTTCGAGGAACACTGGAGCCATCCATGCGCTTTAGAGTGTAAGTGCCTTTGCCAAGGACTTCATTTATTACTTATGGGCCTTCCCATCTTGGCGCAAGCTTTCCTGGTCTTTCAGCATAGGAGGCATCGTTATTACGGAGGAAGAAATCCCGTGGCAGAATAGTGCAAACGCGTACCCGTTTGTTATAATACTTCTCCAACTGGGACTTGTATTTTGTTTCATGAATAGCTGCGTTTTCGCGTCTTTCTTCAATCAAATCGAGGTCCAAGCGGCGTTACTCCTCGTTGTTTTGTTTTTCCAGGCAAGCATTGTCACACCCCGACCCGCAGCGGAATAAGAGTCGGGGCATAATTGGGTTATCACCAAAGCTCATGATGTTTACTAAAATGTTTCATATTTATTAAATTCAAATTACACTTAAATATCCAAAACAAAATTCATACAATTACAAGAAAATGAAACTACATAATTATTCCAAAACTTAAACTTGTTTATTCTTCTAGGTCTTCCTATGTGTTTCTTGTCTCAGCTGGATCACCTGTATCATGTGTAAAACGGGGGATATTTTGGGTCAACAAAAGTTGGCGAGTGAACCTTGATAAAACATTGTTACTAATTTCTTGTTTTATTTAATAAAGAAAATTTGTACAATAATCACATGTGAGCAAACATATATAAATAAACAAACACAAACCACTTTGGATGAGTATATGATATGAATGATGATGTATATGAGATCAAGGCTCAATCAAACGGAGCCGATCTAATAAGGCACCTGATGCTCAACCCGTCTCCCACGTGGAACTGATGGGCCTAATGAAATGCGTGCACTGAAAATGATAAATCCAATCTACATATAATTCACACAACAATTGATACACATTTGATCACGGATAAGATGTATGCACAAGTGTTTAGATATAATAAAAGAATTATACGACACATGATACACTCCAAAACATGATTAAAACGGGGAATTGGTAGAGATTCACTCACAATGGGTGTGTTCTTTGATGACGATGAGTGCGCACGAATTTATGATTCAATCGACGAGGGAAGAACTAACCTAGATAATAATAAAATGATTCGATAAATAAATAAATTTTATTTGAGATTAATATTTTTAATTAATGCCTTTAAATGGAATTTTTAGATTTATTTTTGTGAGTTTAAGGAAATTTTCTAACTTTAATAATCTTATTTTTAAGTATTTTTAAATAATTTTTCAATTAAATAAATAAAATAAAAGAAATAAAAAGTTGACTTTTTGACCGTTGACCGGGTCTTGACCGGTCAGACTGTGTTTTCTATGCGCTGAGTGAGGTTCGAACTCGGGACCTCTCGTATACGTGCACGTAGCTCTACCAACTGAGCTACATGTCTAACCCGAAATATTCTCTGTTTTAATTATATATATATACTAATTAATTTTAACCTTATTTAGTTTATATCAAATATGGTTTAATATGGCCGAACCGGCTTCAGAGGCCCGGAGTCAAACTCGGGACGTTCGGTTCGAGTGCGCACAGCCCAACCAGTTGGGCTGTGTGTCTAATCTGTTTAACTAATGGATTATATTACTCTTATAAACATTCTGTGACTTGATCTGATTAAGTTCTAAAAATGTTGGTTTTATTTCTGAAAGTCGGTATCTTGTGCGATTCGAACTCGGGACGTGTGTATTGTTTGTGCACACAGTCCACCGCTGGACTGTGTGTCTAACCCGGTTATATACCCGATTTTAATTATACTAATACACATGTTTTAACTTCATCTTCTTCACTTAGGGAATTACAGAACAGTGAAACCGACTGTTTGTTTAATCGATCATGACTTATACTTGATTGAAATGGACAGAAAAATTAAATGATATGGTATACCAGAACAGCGAGTTTGCTTCAGATTTCCGGCAAGTGTCGTCGGCTCTGATTTGTGATTTCAGGCTGTATGAACTGTTTTAACAGTTTCGATTATTGGTTTGAACAATTAAAGTATAAATCAAGAATAGCAGAGAGGTTTAGACAGTTACACCGTCTGATGAATGAATACGGTTTTCTGATCAACGATTCCGGCGATATTCCGGCGAGTGCAGAGGAACTCCGGCGACGTGCTCTGGAAGAATTAAAGCTTCGAAAAAGTGTGCGGTTCTGAGCGAAAGGATTTCCAGATGATTGAGTGGGTATTTATAGGGATGAACAGCTGAATTGAGTTTGAATTGGGGTCAAAGTTCGCGATTAAAGATTACCGTCGGTTATGACTGAAATTGATTGCCGGCAACGGTTATAACCGTCGTCGAAATCAATTTGTGCGGTTCAGTCAAAAGGAATATGGCCAAATCGCGGATTGACGGATTTTCCGGTGATTGCGAGTTCTGGCACGTTGATTATCGGATTTGACTTTCGGTTTTATTATATATGTTATTTATTTTATTGTTTATCACAAACAAAGTGTGTGGCGGAGCGGTGTGTTGTGTGTTTGTGTTTGTGGGTGACCCGGGTTCGAAACCCGGCGTCTCCATTATTTTTTTTATTCACTATTTTTTTGTTATTTAATAATTATGGTTTAAAAATCTAGATATGTTTATTAGTTATGTATTGTTTAAAATTAATATGAACAATAAATACGCAACGGAACTTATAACTGTATATTCGATTAATAAACGAAGCGGGTTTGGAAACCCGTTTTTCGACGAATGTTACAGTATCCCCTACTTTTAGAAATTTCGTCCCTGAATTTAAGTAGTAGTGGTAACAGGAAAAAGATGCGGGTATTTTTCGCGCATTGAGTCTTGACGTTCCCAAGTAAACTCGGGTCCTCGTTTTGACTCCCAACGTACCCTGATAATTGGAATACGACTTTGTCTTAAACGCTTCTCTCCGAAGTCCATGATTTCTACTGGTCTTTCAATGAAGTGCATAGATTCATCGATCTGAATGTCTTCTAGAGGAATATGGAGGTTTTCATCGGCGAGGCACTTCTTCAAGTTTGATACGTGGAATGTGGGATGAATTCTGTTGAGCTCTTCTGGTAGGTCAAGCTTGTATGCTACAGGACCTACTCTTTCGAGTATCTTGAAAGGTCCTACGTGGCGTGGTGCTAGCTTGCCCTTCTGGCCAAAACGAACCTCTCCCTTCCACGGTGATACTTTTAAAAGTACTTGATCACCAATGTCAAACTCCAAGGGCTTCCGTCGTTTGTCTGCATAACTCTTTTGACGACTTTGAGCAGCTAGAAGATTGTTTCGAATTTGAATGACCTTGTCGGTTGTTTCTTGAATTAATTCTGGACCGGTGATTTGTGATTCCCCAATTTCGTGCCAACATACTGGAGATCGGCACTTACGACCATATAAAGCTTCGAAAGGAGCCATGCCGATACTTGAATGATAGCTATTGTTGTACGAAAATTCAACTAATGGTAGATGCGCATCCTAGATCCCTTTGAAATCTATGACGCATGCTCGCAGCATGTCATCAAGGGTTTGGATGGTGCGTTCAGATTGACCATCAGTTTGAGGATGAAAAGCGGTACTGAGGTCTAATCGTGTACCCAAGGCGGTTTGTACGGCTCGCCATGTTCGTGAAGTGAAACGACCATCACAGTCTGAAATGATGCTTAAAGGTACACCATGACGGCTTACGATCTCGCTGATGTAGATACGAGCTAACTTCTCGTTCTTGAAGTCCTCACGAATCGGAATGAAATGAGATGACTTTGTAAGACGATCGGTTATTACCCATATGGTGTCATACCCACTGGAGGTGCGAGGTAACCCGGTAATAAAATCCATGGTTATGTTTTCCCACTTCCATACAGGTATTTCGGGTTGGACTAGAAGTCCTAAAGGTCTTTGATGTTCAGCTTTTACTTTGGAACAGGTAAGGCACTTGGAAACAAAAACAGTGATATCCTTTTTCATGCCCGGCCACCAGTAGGTGTATCGTAGGTCTTGATACATCTTGTCGGCTCCTGGGTGTACAGAGTATCGTGTTTTGTGCGCCTCATTCATGAGGAAATCACGAAGGTTATCGCTATCAGGAATCCATATGCGATTTAAATAGTATAGAATACCATCGGATTTGGTTTCGATTTTTAGTTCAGCTCCACACGACAGCTCATCGCGTACGTCATTTTCTGTTACAGAAACATGTTGAGCTGCTCGGATTCGATCTTTGATGTCGGTTATGATTTGCGAACATAGAAGACGAATGGAGTTCGCATAACTTTTTCGACTGAGCGCATCGGCCACTACGTTTGCCTTGCCAGGATGATACCGAATTTCACAGTCGTAGTCGTTGAGAAGTTCGACCCATCTTCGTTGCCTCATATTCAACTCCTTTTGGTTGAAGATATGTTGGAGACTTTTGTGGTCATTGTATATTTCACACTTGGTACCGTAGAGGTAATGTCTCCATATCTTGAGAGCGAACACAACGGCTCCAAGTTCCAGGTCGTGGCTGGTGTAATTCTTCTCATGAACTTTGAGTTGTCTAGAAGCATAGGCTATCACTTTTCCTCTTTGCATTAATACACAGCCTAGCCCTTGCCCTGATGCGTCGCAATATACTACAAAGTCATCGCAACCCTCAGGGAGTGTGAGGAGTCACAAAGTTTTTGCTTTAGAGTTTGGAAGGCTTCTTCTTGTTTAGGTCCCCATATGAAGGGTTTTCCTTTATGAGTCAAAGCCGTGAGTGGTACAGCAATACGGGAAAATTTGGCAATGAAGCATCGATAGTAACCAGCCAAACCAAGAAATGACCTTACTTCGGTAGGGGTACGTGGCGCTTGCCATTCCTGTACTGCCTTGATTTTTGAAGGATCGACATGTATTCCCTTGTCATTGACGACATGTCCAAGGAATTGTAATTCTCTTAACCAGAATTCGCATTTTGAGAACTTAGCGTAGAGCTTTTCAGTCCTTAAAAGTGTAAGGATGAGTCGAAGGTGTCGCTCATGATCGGATTTAGACTTGGAGTAGATAAGAATATCGTCGATGAAGACTATGACGATACGGTCGAGGTAGGGTTTGCATACCCTATTCATTAGATCCATGAATACAGCGGGGGCGTTGGTTAAACCGAATGGCATGACCATGAATTCGTAATGACCATAACGAGTCCGGAAAGCGGTCTTTGGGATATCTTCTTCATGTACTCTGAGCTGATGATAACCAGAACGAAGGTCGATTTTTGAAAAGCAGGTGGCGCCTTGAAGTTGGTCTAGGAGGTCATCGATGCGAGGTAGTGGATAGCGATTTTTAACCGTTAGCTTGTTGAGTTCTCTATAATCAATGCACATGCGAAACGTTCCATCTTTCTTCTTCACAAAGAGGACAGGTGCACCCCAAGGCGAGTAGCTAGGACGTATGAATCCTTTGTCAGTCAGCTCTTGCAGTTGACTAGCCAGCTATTGCATTTCGGATGGGGCTAACCTATAAGGAGATTTTGCGACTGGTGTAGCGCCAGGTACAAGATCGATGCGGAATTCGACTTCTCTTACAGGAGGGAGTCCTGAAATATCGTCAGGAAAGACTTGTGGGAATTCTTTCACAACGGGGATATCTTCAAGTTTCTTCTCCTTGTTTCCCTTTTTGACGACGTGAGTTAGGAATGCGACATAGTTCTTGCGGAGATATTTTCGGGCTTGAAGGCAGGACATTAATTTGAGTCCTTTCGAAGGGGTTTCTCCAAAAATACGTAGGGTCTGACCGTCTGCAAGAGGAATGCGAATGAACTTTTCGCGGCACACTTCTTCAGCGTGATGCTGGCTGAGCCAGTCCATACCGATTATAACATCGAAACTTCCCAACTTAATGGGAATGAGGTCAACTGGAAAATCGTGATCGTTTAGAGTGAGGGTACAATTGCGTATAATAGAATTTAATGAAACGGGTTTTCCGTCAGCAACTTCCACCGTTAGAGATTCCATGAGATTAACACGAGTTTGGTTCAGGATAGGTTCAAATTCTAAGGACACAAAACTCTTATACGCGCCAGTATCGAATAACATGGATGCATAACTACCATTGATGAGAAACGTACCGTTAACCACGTTGTTGTCAGCCCTAGCTTGGTTGGCATTGATGTTGAAAGCTCTTCCTCTGGCAGGTGGAGGAGCTTGGTTAGCTTGGTTTACTGGGTTCGCTTGGGCTTGAGCATGGATGATGTTCACTAAGCGTGGACAAGTGTTTCTGAAGTGGTTTGGGTCCCCACAGTTGTAACAAGCTCGCATGGGTTGCATCATGGGGTAGTTGGGTTGGTAGTAAGTTTGGGCTGCGTGTGGTACAGGTGGTAGAAGTAAGGGTTGTTGGGCTTGACCCACTATCTGATGGTGGGTTTGGGTTGGGGGTTGATTGCGGTTCATTCGTTGAAGAGTACGACAGGTTTGGATGGTGTGACATGCGCGGCCACAGCTTGTGCAATGTTGGCAAAGAGTTTCGGGAGGGTGATGGTATTGACAACGGTTGCATTTTGGGTGTGGGCCGGTGTATGGCTTTTTAAATGGTGCAGCTGAGGGAGCGATTGGGTGATTGGTGCAGCGGTGATAGGAGGGTTGGTTTGAGTGACGGCAAAATTCTTGCTGTTTCGTTTCCTCTTACCAGCAAACTTTGAGGAGGAGACTGAGTGGTTTGTAGTTGGGGTCTCAGTGGGTGTTTTCTTCTTCTCATCTTTAAATTTGCCGTTTCGGATGCGATTCTCAGTGAGTTCTGTAGCTAATTCCATTGCGGCTTCAAGTGTTGCAGGCGAAGTGCTTAAAACCGAGTCTTGAATTTTCGAGGGAAGACCTCGAATGTAGTGTTCAACCAAGCGGTACACGGGGGTGAACAAATTAGGGATCATCTGATTTAGCTCGAGAAATCTCTTATTATAGGAAGTGTGATCTCCTTTCTTTTGTTTTAGTGAGTGGAATTCGTCTTCCAGCTTTTTGATTTCGCTTCTTGGACAGAAGTGTCTTGTCATGAGTTCCCTTAACTCTTCCCATGTTAAGGCCATAGCATCTTCAACTCCTCGTTTACCCTTTTCTGTGTTCCACCAGGTAAGGGCTACCCCAAACAGTCTTCCAGTTGCATAACGTACCTTGCGATCCTCGGGACAATCGCAATTGAGGAAAGTGTTCTCCATTTCTTCAAACCAGTGAAGGAGAGCAGTAACACCTTCGGTCCCTTCATACTTTGGGGGATCGCAAGATTTGAAGTGTTTGTAAGAGCACTTTTTGGAGGGAGGGTTGGCGACGCTCTGGTCTTCTTGATTGGGAGGGTTGATGGGATTTGCGGTGAGAGCTTGTTGAACTTGAATTACGATGTCAGGAAGCACTGCGGCCATTTGTTTAGCAATTTGTGTGGCCAAGCGTTCATTTGATCTTCCTGAGTTTCTACCTCCACGTAGTTGCCTAGCCGACATCTACAGGAACATACATAGGAAGATTGTGAGTTTAAGAAGTTTCTAGGTGTCATGTGTCGTAAAAAGAATGAAAAATAACATAACTGACAATAATTCAACTACATCCATAGGATGTCTTGGGTTTGCTCATGTTTGGGCCTCCAATGTCCCCCATACCATCGCCTGTGTAGTCATGTGGGCCCCCATGACTATTGGGCTTGGTAGGATTCACATTGGTGTTGGCGGATTAACACTCGCACCACCCGAATGAAAATCTGAAAATATAATTGCGAGATGTATGGTAGGAGGGTGTCCAGGTGTAGACACAATGACAACTCAAAGTGGGGTTAGCTCACACGACATTTGGTATAGCATGCTTTGGCCTAATAGGTCCTTCGTACTCTCATCGTTAGTCCCCAGGTAGGCAAACTGGTCCTTTACTTTGGATTTATACGAATGCCAAGCCTAGACAGGACGTTCCGACTACCGGTACTCGTACCCTTCCAGTTACTACATGCCCGTCATGAGAACTCACTTTGATGTGATTTGAAAATACAAAAATCATTTCAAAAATCATGGTAATCGTGAGGTGTGTGCTCTCATGGATATGATATGTTATGAGGATATGATTTATGATGAGCATTGTATAATAACATGTATTTGTGAGCATGCTTGCATAACATTGAGTGTAAAAATAAACATAAAGCATATAAACATCATGAATTTTGTATTTAACGCATAAACAATTTAAAATTTTAATCAACTATAGTATAGGCTCTAAGGGTCTAATAACCTATCCTATATCCCTATAGTCATGGCTCTGATACCAATCTGTCACACCCCGACCCGCAGCGGAATAAGAGTCGGGGCATAATTGTGTTATCACCAAAGCTCATGATGTTTACTAAAATGTTTCATATTTATTAAATTCAAATTACACGTAAATATCCAAAACAAAATTCATACAATTACAAGAAAATGAAACTACATAATTATTCCAAAACTTAAACTTGTTTGTTCTTCTAGGTCTTCCTATGTGTTTCTTGTCTCAGCTGGATCACCTGTATCATGTGTAAAACGGGGGATATTTTGGGTCAACAAAAGTTGACGAGTGAACCTTGATAAAACATTGTTACTAATTTCTTGTTTTATTTAATAAAGAAAATTTGTACAATAATCACATGTGAGCAAACATATATAAATAAACAAACACAAACCACTTTGGATGAGTATATGATATGAATGATGATGTATGTGAGATCAAGGCTCAATCAAATGGAGCCGATCTAATGAGGCACCTGATGCTCAACCCGTCTCCCACGTGGAACTGATGGGCCTAATGAAATGCGTGCACTGAAAATGATAAATCCAATTTACATATAATTCACACAACAATTGATACACATTTAATACACATTTGATCACGGATAAGATGTATGCA
This sequence comes from Scalesia atractyloides, assembly GCA_947069175.1. Lineage (NCBI taxonomy): Eukaryota > Viridiplantae > Streptophyta > Magnoliopsida > Asterales > Asteraceae > Scalesia > Scalesia atractyloides. The sequence goes on from CAMTDV010000010.1 coordinate 43,607,276, forward strand.
CAAGTGTTTAGATATAATAAAAGAATTATACGACACATGATACACCCCAAAACATTATTAAAACGGAGAATTGGTAGAGATTCACTCACAATGGGTGCGTTCTTTGATGACGATGAGTGCGCACGAATTTATGATTCAATCGACGAGGGAAGAACTAACCTAGATAATAATAAAATGATTCGATAAATAAATAAATTTTATTTGAGATTAATATTTTTAATTAATGCCTTTAAATGGAATTTTTAGATTTATTTTTGTGAGTTTAAGGAAATTTTCTAACTTTAATAATCTTATTTTTAAGTATTTTTAAATAATTTTTCAATTAAATAAATAAAATAAAAGAAATAAAAAGTTGACTTTTTGACCGTTGACCGGGTCTTGACCGGTCAGACTGTGTTTTCTATGCGCTGAGTGAGGTTCGAACTCGGGACCTCTCGTATACGTGCACGCAGCTCTACCAACTGAGCTACATGTCTAACCCGAAATATTCTCTGTTTTAATTATATATATATACTAATTAATTTTAACCTTATTTAGTTTATATCAAAAATGGTTTAATATGGCCGAACCGGCTTCAGAGGCCCGGAGTCAAACTCGGGACGTTCGGTTCGAGTGCGCACAGCCCAACCAGTTGGGCTGTGTGTCTAATCTGTTTAACTAATGGATTATATTACTCTTATAAACATTCTGTGACTTGATCTGATTAAGTTCTAAAAATGTTGGTTTTATTTCTGAAAGTCGGTATCTTGTGCGATTCGAACTCGGGACGTGTGTATTGTTTGTGCACACAGTCCACCGCTGGACTGTGTGTCTAACCCGGTTATATACCCGATTTTAATTATACTAATACACATGTTTTAACTTCATCTTCTTCACTTAGGGAATTACAGAACAGTGAAACCGACTGTTTGTTTAATCGATCATGACTTATACTTGATTGAAATGGATAGAAAAATTAAATGATATGGTATACCAGAACAGCGAGTTTGCTTCAGATTTCCGGCAAGTGTCGTCGGCTCTGATTTGTGATTTCAGGCTGTATGAACTGTTTTAACAGTTTCGATTATTGGTTTGAACAATTAAAGTATAAATCAAGAATAGCAGAGAGGTTTAGACAGTTACACCGTCTGATGAATGAATACGGTTTTCTGATCAACGATTCCGGCGATATTCCGGCGAGTGCAGAGGAACTCCGGCGACGTGCTCTGGAAGAATTAAAGCTTCGAAAAAGTGTGCGGTTCTGAGCGAAAGGATTTCCAGATGATTGAGTGGGTATTTATAGGGATGAACAGCTGAATTGAGTTTGAATTGGGGTCAAAGTTCGCGATTAAAGATTACCGTCGGTTATGACTGAAATTGATTGCCGGCAACGGTTATAACCGTCGTCGAAATCAATTTGTGCGGTTCAGTCAAAAGGAATATGGCCAAAATCGCGGATTGACGGATTTTATGGTGATTGCGAGTTCTGGCACGTTGATTACCGGATTTGACTTTCGGTTTTATTATATATGTTATTTATTTTATTGTTTATCACAAACAAAGTGTGTGGCGGAGCGGTGTGTTGTGTGTTTGTGTTTGTGGGTGACCCGGGTTCGAAACCCGGCGTCTCCATTATTTTTTTTATTCACTATTTTTTGTTATTTAATAATTATGGTTTAAAAATCTAGATATGTTTATTAGTTATGTATTGTTTAAAATTAATATGAACAATAAATACGCAACGGAACTTATAACTGTATATTCGATTAATAAACGAAGCGGGTTTGGAAACCCGTTCGACGAATGTTACAAGCATCCTTGGAGATGGGAGGCCTATTTCAGCAGGGATTACTGCCTCCGTTCCATATACCAAACTGAACGAAGTCTCTCCCGTGCTTGTCTTGGGCATTGTTCGATGCGCCCATAGAATGATGGGCAGCTCATCTGCCCATCCACGACGCGTCGTGCCAAGGCGGGCTTTGGTGCCATCAACTAATTGCTTGTTGATACTTTCAACCTGACCGTTCGCCTGAGGATGCGCAACGGAGGAAAAAACATGCTCAATCTTCATCTCTTGCATCCGTTTTTGCAGATCTTCGGATGCTAAATTAGAGCCATTGTCTGTGATGATGCGCATGAACAACCCGAAACGACATATAATATGTTCCTAGATAAATTTTCAGATTACCATAGCTGTTGTCGAGGCTAACGGCTTTGCTTCGACCCACTTTGTGAAGTAATCAACGGCAACAACAATGAACTTTACTGCGCCTGGCGCATCAGGGAAAGGACCTACAAGGTCAATAGCCCATTGTTGAAAAGGCCATGCCGATGTCACTGGGACAAGTGGATTTTTGGGGCGCAATGTTTTTGGCGCATGCCTTTGGCAAGCCATGCATTTGCGCAAAATGTCAACAGCGTCTACGTACATTCCTGGAAAGTAGTATCCTGCGACCATCACTTTAACGACGACCCTACGCGGTCCGGCGTGTATGCCACATAAGCCTTCATGGATTTCCCTGATTAAGTATTGCGCATCATGCCTATCAACACATCGTAACAAAGGACCCATGTATGATTTTCAGTATAAAATACCGTCCGTCATCGCGTAATTTAAGGCCTTACACCGTATCTTTCGTGCCTACGCCTTGTTTTCAGGAAGCTGACCATGTTGCAAAAACAGGATAATCGGAGACATCCAAGATGGACTCCCTATTTCAACCATATTGACTTGCTTTAATGGCATAGGCGTATTTTTCAAGACTTCTATTCCGACCTCTTTTGCCAAATGTTGGAAACTTGTGGCTGCAAGTTTACTTAATGCATCAGCATGTTTGTTGTCACTTCTGTTGACGTGTACAACTTTAAACTATCGGAACTGACTGATTAAAGACTTAGCTTGTTCCAAGTATAACGCCATAATGTCACCCCTTGCATCATAAGTACCATTGATTTGTTCTGCTACAAGGCGAGATTCGATGTGTACAGTTAAATTCGCAACGCCCATCTTTATAGCGAGGCGCAAGCCTGCTAGAAACGCTTCATATTCAGCCTCATTATTTGTGCTCTTGAAAGACGTATGGCGTAAGTGAACTCTTGATTATCTGGGTTAACCAATCGGAGGCCTGCACCGGCACCGTCACTATTCGATGTGCCATCTGTATGTAATGACCATTCTCTGTCATCCATAATGGGAATTGGATTTTGGCTTTATTCGCATTCTTGAACTTTGTCTGCTGGTACCTTAGCTACGAAATCGGCAAGGATCTGCCCTTTAATCGCTGGTCTCGGCTTGTATACAATATTGTGACCGCCTAGTTCGATAGCCCACTTAGCTAATCGCCCTGAGACGTCTGGTTTGGAAAGAATCTGGCCGAGGTGATAATTTGTTAAAACATTTATTACGTGACCAGAAAAATACCTACGAAGTCTGCGCGAGGCATGGACTAGCGCAAGTACTAGCTTTTCCATCATCGAATATCGAGACTCTGGATCATTCAACACCTTGCTAATATAATAAATAGGTGTCTGAACACCTTCTCTTTCGACAAGTTAAACTGCTCCGACTGCCATTTTGGATGCAGCAAGATAAAGGACCATAGGCTTTTTGTCGCGCGGAGCTGTTAAAGTTGGCAATTGAATTAAACAATCTTTCATATCTTTGAAAGCTTTCTTCGCCTCTACTGTCCATTGGAATTTGTCTTTCTTTACTCAGTTGCGTGGAGTACGGAAGAAAGGATAAGACTTTACAGCGTGATTTGCGAGGAAACGGTTGAGGGCAGCTAACCGTCCTGCTAATCGCTGCATCTCCTTAACACTTGATGGAGATGTCATGTTTTGAATAGCTTCGAATTTTTCTGGATTAACTTTGAACCCATCCTTTGTAACGATGAATCCAAGGAACTTACCTTCCTCCACGCCAAAGGAACACTTTCTTGGGTTTAACTTCAAATTGACCTTTTGCAATGAATCAAAAGTTTTTTGAATGTTCTCCAACATCGTTTCTTCTGTATGGCTCATGATGACTGGATCGTCAATATATAATTCGATGGTTACCCTAATGTCATCACTAAACACTGACTCCATAAGCCGCTGGTAAGTGGCTCCCGCATTCCAAGACCAAAAGGCATTTTTGTATAACAGAAAATACCCTTCTCTGTGCGGAAGGCCGTCTTGTCTTCATCCTCTTGTTTCATCAGCACTTGATGATACCCTTTGTAACAGTCAAGAAAACATTTCCAATGGAACGATGCTAAGGAGTCAACTGTCTTGTTAATCTCGGGAAGAGAATAACAATCTTTGGGGCACGCCTTGTTCAAATCTTTAAAGTCGATGCACATGCGCAAGCCGCCATTATGCTTTTTGACCATAATAGGGTTCGCCACCCAAGTTTGGTATTTAACTTCTCGTAAAATGCCAGCGTGTAGCAGTTCAGCAACTTGCCCATTCATAGCTTGAGTTTTTTCAGTACCCAGGTTGCGCTTTTTCTGAACCACTGGTTCTGCTAATGGAAAGACGTTTAAACAATGCTCAGCAACGTCGCGCGGGACACCCACCATGTCTGCAGGTGTCCAGGCGAAGATGTCCATGTTAGGAAACAACATTGACTTGAGCTTTGCGCGGATCGCTATAGATAGCGCAGGACCAAGGATAATCGGCTGCTCTGGATATTTGTTGTTTAGGATCCATTTCTCAGGCTCATGTGCCGATATAGGTTTAGCAGCCTTGGCAACGGGTTCTTCGGTAGACATAATCTCTTTACGAGCATACATAATAGCTACACCCGTTTGCGTTGGGAACCCACAAGCAGCGTGTGGCGCAGACATGATCATGCTGAAATCACGTTAAGCACGACGCCCTAATAAAACGTCATGACGAGAAGTCGCTGGCATGACCATAAAGTTAACCTGAATGGTTCGTGAGTGTTTTCCGTCTGAAAGGGTGACAGGAAAAACTATATGTCTAAGAGGAAAGACAGCCTCATTGCAGAATCCAGTTAATGGAAAGTCAACAGGTTCCAAGCGTGCCTTATCCTCTGGATCCAATTGTTTGAAACACTGCTTATATATGATGTCCATGGAGCTCCTAGGATCAATAAACATGTAGTCAGTTTGATAATGACCAAAAATTCCTGTGACCACTACTGGTCTCTCTTCCTGAGGTCCGCCAGGAACGACAGGGAAAATCACTTGTTGTTCGCGCCATTTGTCATTTCTAAAACGTTGGAAGTTGCGCTTGCGCGACATGCTTCCTTGAATCATAGAAACCTGCATCATCTTCTTGTTGCTTGGACCCTCATCCCCGCGCGTAAGTTGTCTGACTTCCTTACGTACTGACTGTACTAAATATGTTAGTTTACCACTTTTCAATGCCTTTTAAATCTCTGTGCGTAAACTGATGCAGTTGTCAGTTGTGTGCCCAGTATCTTTGTGAAAATCACAAAAAAGATTTGGGTCCTGACCCTTCTTGTTCTTCATGGGCTGAGGTTGCTTAAACTGATAGTTCTCAGTACTCAAAACTTCAGCGGGAGATTTTGTTAGAGGAGTCCATTGCCGGTCACGGTTCTCTTGTTTGATTGCTTTCTGGGTAGTAATTTTTTTAATCGTTGCGCGAGCATCTACTGATGAATACGGAGAATATGAACCGTGGTTCAAGTCCTTCCAGCCTTTTTTAAACTTCCGACCGCCCCTACTCAGATCTTGAGGGCGATTCTGAGGTAGTGGTGGTCTGTTGGAATTAAGGTTCCGGAAAGTCTGCACATAAACTTTCGTTGCGGCCATTAGCTTATCCAAGCTCTTTGGAAGGCCAGTTGTTCCAGAAAGTACTTTTATCGTCACATTGTACCACATATTTGAACTGTGCGCGGATAAGATCCTCATGTACATCTCCAATTTCTAACACCTCCTTATTGTAACGAGTGATAAAATCTTCTGGACTTTCGTCATCCTTCCGCCAGATGTTCATCACATCCGAGGAATCTCTGTGGGTAAATTATCGAACCAAAGGCGCGCAGCGCTAGTAAGAGTCTGTACGAACAGATGACACCACATTGGTAACGTCCAACCTCCAATTAGCCTTGCGCCAGTGAAGAGGTGCATGTGATCATCAAGATCAGTTAAACCATTAAACTTCCCTACGTTGGATGGCAATTTTGCTCGTTCTAACGGTGCCAACGCTATTTCTCTTACAAACTTTGATTGTTCGGCTGCTTCAGCGGGTCGATACACCAGATTGTAGTCATGCTCTGCTTCGGGATTGTACGTTGCAAGTATCTTAGGCTTATAGTTGACATGATCTGTAGATAATCGATTAAAAACACTTATACTATCTCCTTCATCATAAGTCCTATCATATTCATCATGTTGGGTGTCCCGCTTTTGTGATAGTCGCGGGCCCAAACATGAATGAACAGATGTGCGACGTTGAGCATTATCCTCCTGTTTTTGATTGCCAAAATGAACAGAATCATTCCTGGTCTGAGAGTACATCTCGGTTCCTTCTACAGAAACATGCGAAGGCGCACGACCATGGATCTGTGTATCATAACTCAACACTCGAGGTGCCGGCGAAGCACGGACCTGAGGAGCATTAACGGAGCTTGAAAAGCTGGAGTTCTGGTCTGAGCACATAGTTGAGCGTACATAGCATTTAAAGCGGTTTGAGATTTGATTAGCCAAGAAAACGGAGTCTCACCAGGCGGTAAAATTGATGCAACATCAACCTGAGGAGCTTCCGGAGTTACTGGAATGCTTGCATGATCTGGATCATACGGAGCATCAGCTTCGCAGGACGAGTCCCCACAATTTGTCCGTCAATCTGAGGACCACCAACGACGCGACGGATCTCAGATGGAGGACCTCCTGGAAACGATGATCCATCAGCCATGATGCTGTAGATCAAATGAAAAAAACGAAAGATGAAAAGAGAATATAAAATCGGTGGGCGCCAATGAAGAAACAATCGATCTAACTGATCGAATCAAGTCAGATCTAGGGTTGTAGTCTCTGCATAAAAAGGGTTAATCCTTCATTTTGTTTGAAGATGATGGTCACAACTAGATTCCGACGATACCTGCAAAACAGAACACCGTCAGCCTCATCACGAGGAGAAGGGGGGTTCCCTCCGTGAAGACCCTCCGGCGTGAGAATAAGTATCGATAGTCGGAAATAGTTAAAGTGAAGTAAGAGAAGAGTAAGTGAGAGTGAATACCTTTTCCTTGTCTCCAAGATACTTATTTATAGCCGGATTTAGGCGCCAAAATAGAGAGAGAGGCTTCATGGTGTTAAGATCCACCGTTAATTTATCAACTTGTTTTTCAAGTCACACGGATCGTGGTAAGATCAATCGGTTGGGGAATTGCCACGTGGCTGACGATGATAACCCTATGCCTATCATAAAATCGTGCCATAATCGTGACTCTCGAGACTGTGCCAGATCGTGCCACGTGTAATTCTGTTGCAACCGTTTGTACCTATGCACGATTGTGCATTAATAGCTTCTAGAAGATATACCACTGTAATCCTCTTATTGTTTGCCACAGGTACTTCCTTTTGTTTCTGCACCAAATCTCGTGCAAAGATGCCATCTAGCCAAGGAAAATATTCAAGGTTAACCTATTTCCTTGCGCGAGTTTGTGCAAGGTAGTTAAATGATCTTTTTCCTCCTTAGATGACCGGCGCAAAGATTTATAATGTCCCTCTATGGTATTATAGTCTGCGCAAGGTTTTTGAGAGTAAAATGACTACTCAGGAAATTCACTCAAGGTTAACTATTTTCCTTGTGCGAGCCCGCGCAAGGTAGTTAAATGATTCTTTCTCTTTTTAGGTGACAGGCGCAGAGTTTTATGAATCCCTTCTTTTGTACCATAGTATGCGCAATGTTTGTTTGGTAGATAGAAATGGGTATGGTCTCTTGCTTGGCGCAAGGATTTGGGACCATACCCCTTCTTGTTATTCATATTGTTATTGTTCTTTACCCTCCTTGTTGTCTATGACAACTTGTTAAGTGGTGAACTCAATCGAGGTCCCTAAATGGATGGCTATGCCACCTACCTCATCCATGACTTCCTTGAACTCCTTGTTAGTTGTAGTTTAATTATATATAAATATATGTATGGACTATAATATAATCCTTAAAAACCGAACCCTTGATATTGATTAAGTGATCACCTATCAAGTTAATAAGTTTATCACTAACGTGTATAGTTCCTTGTCATGATTCTAATAGGTCATGAACCTATGAAACCACATTCAATCCTTATGGATTATTATAGTGTCAAAGACAAGTGCTAATACCTTAGTGACTGTTTTCGTATAATATACTTTGTCATACTTTGAATCTTCATTCCGAATGTTCCATCATCATCTTTAATACTCACACGCCTTTGTTTTCCTCTTGTAGGATAACTCGGCGTTAATCCCATCAAAAAACTACCTTCACGGACTTGTCAAGTTAGAAGACTAGCAAAACTGTGAGTACCCTCGACCCACTTTCGTTTACAACACTTTTAGGTGTAACATGTTTCCATATACAAAAATCACAACACTTAAACTTTATGAAATGCACAAACAATCCTATAATCATGAATACTTGATACACTTACTTGATGCTTATATCTTGGACATTCTTTATGTGATACCTTAGTCATTAACTATTTTAGCCTTCGTTTGACATGTATAGCGTTGTAGGAAGTAACACATCCCCCTCCTCATGAAATCTAGAGGCCATGTTAAAATATCGTGTTTGCGTTAAGGGTTTGACTAGAAGTATTACATGCCTTGTATATTGCTCTTGTATGAATCATAGTTGCCATGAGGATTTGTTTTAAACTTTATTCGTATACGTATGTTATGCTTAAACTCGTGTACTCGCCTTTGCTTTTGCATTGAATTGTTATTTTAAAACATGTTACAAGTTGATGGATATGATGCTAGGAAATCAAAGTAGCAAGGATGTTAGATACACATTTAGACGTTTAGGTTTAATATTATTGTATCAAATTTTTCCATATTGATATTGTTATTTGAATTTCCCTTGTATTGTAATGACTTTTGCCATGAAATGAAATTCGGATTTAATTTGTTATTGTCGCATTTAGTTTTTGAGCAATGAGCAATCTATTTTGTCCCGCCTCGATGTTTCCACCATCGGTTGGGGTGTGACATATTGGTATCAGAGCCATAACTATAGGGAATTAGGTAGAATTGCCTTGTTCGACCTAGTCTATAGTTTAAGAGTCCATTTTTACCATTCTTATATCATGCTTAAAACTTTATTCTTCCTCATTGCTTCTTCCTTATCTTTTGGTCTGAAAACTTACATAACGTCTTTCCTAAGATGTTTACACAATACACTTTAAGACACTCGTGATGCAAACGAGGCGATTTGCACCAAGATAGATCCAATGACTTACAATTTTTGGTGAAATACCTCATTCCGCATATTCGATTTTTCACGAAGTTACACCATCAAGTTAGGAGTGACATCCACACCTTGAGGGAAAACTTCCATTTCATACTCTAGTGGATCTTACAAACGAGTCGGTATATGCTCCTCGTTTAGTAAGATGCAAACCACACTTAGGGTACGATGTTGTCAAGTTAGGGGTGAAGCCCGCACCTTGTCAACTAGTCCCGCTCCTCGATTTTCAATCTCGCCAAAGTCTCGAATTTTCGATCGACTAGGGATATGTAGTAACTGGAAGGGTAAAATATCGTTAATCGCTTCTCGACGAGAGTATTTTACCTATTAGGCCAAAGCATGTTCCCTAACTCGAAAGATTTTACGAATCACTTTGGAATAGTCGACGTTTCTCTACCCGAAACAATACCATGTTTATTGAGCCAATCTTTTATGTTATCTCAATTTTAATGTGATTTTATACTTAATACCTTGTTTGTTTCAAACCGTTACACAATACGCACGTTTATCGCAATCAAAAACAATAATAATCCTCGTGAACAAACTTAATTTTTACTCTTTATACGCATTCATACGTGATTATGCTTATTGAATACATGTTGAATACTCGTCAAATACATGCAACATACATGAACATATCCATGCTTATACATGCAAAACTTATTTTTACACTATGATCAAGTCTCATCCGTTTCCTTTCTATTTCAACCCTAGATGTCTTCTCCAAGCTCCTCAAAGAAATCAAAGGGTTCCAACAACCAGGGTGACGCGATTTCAAAGCAGGAACTTGTAGGGTTAGTCACCGAGCAAATGGCCGATCAAATGGCTAAAATTATCCCTACATTGTTAGCAAGATTCAAACCATCCACGACACCCCTAAGTCCTCCGTCAACTCTAAGGTGGAAAAGCCTAAGCCCCAATTCCTCTTCAAGCAATTCATGGCCTGTAAACCCATGGAGTTCACTGGCAATGACGGTACGACGGCACTGTTAACTTGGTTCGAATCCATGGCGATTTCTTTCCGTCAAAGTGGCTGCCCCGATGATATGCGCACCGAAAACGCCTCGGGGGTATTCTGCTCGAGATCCCTCGAGTGGTGGACCTCTGAATGAAGCATGAGAGGGGATGATGCCGCCCACGCATTACCATGGGCTGAACTGAAACAAATCATGAAGGACGAGTTTTGTCCTCCTCATGAACTTAGGAAGTTGGAGCACGAGTTTTGGTATCTCAAACAAAACGGGGATGACAACGATGGTCTAACCCGGCGCTTCAAGCAACTGAGTATCCTTTGCCCTAGCCAAGTTGATACCACGGAAAAGGCTATCAACAAATACATCCACTGGCTACCTGATTCTTTCATGAACCTCGTAGAAGCTGCCTTCCCAGCGACTATTGAGGAAACCTATCGCTTGGCCGCCCGACTTAACAGCAACCATGTCAAGCGCAAGAATGCTGCTAAGGAATCGCTGAAAAGCACGCACCAAGCCACCGCCGAAACCGCCACCGTTGAACCCTCATCCAAACCCCCTAGAAACAACAACAACCCCAAGAACAAGAAGCGGAAGGCTTCTATTCAAAACCGCACGGTTGTTACTCCGCAAACCCTTAACCCATCCAATCATTAGCAGCCGTTACCCCTGCCAACCCCGAACACCTAAAGCGTGGCAATACTGGACCTCATCCCCGGTGTGCTAACTGCTCCTACCATCATCCCACCAATACACCATGCCGCAAGTGCGCCCAATTTCAGAGATTGGGGCATTTTGCTAACTTTGAAGAAATTTCCCTCCACCCCAAAACCAGCAAGCCCAAGCCATTGTACCAAACCCTAACCCTGCTCCCACTCAAGCTCAAGCTACTCCTGCAAGAGCATGCTATACATGTGGCGAACCTAACCACTACGCCAATGTCTGCCCCCAGCGCGTTAACAACCAGCAACAGCATCAGCAGCAACCGCAGCCTCAACCAGCTCGAGGCAGAGCCTTCGCTCTCACCGCCGCTCAGGCGCAAAACGCGAACGACGTCATAACCGGTACGTTTCATTAACCATGTCTATGCTTCATGTCTTTTTTATACTGGCGCAGATAGGAGTTTTGTGTCTAATGAATTCGAACCCTTGCTTAAGTGCATACGTTCTAAGTTGCCAAATCCATTCTCGGTCGAAGTCGCTAACGGGAAATCCGGCACTGTTGATTCTGGTCTTTCTAATTGTTCTTTGAATCTGAACGATCATACGTTTTCGATTGACCTCATACCCATGCAATTGGGAAGCTTTGATATCATAGTAGGCATGGATTGGCTTAGCCGAGTTCGTGCTGAAGTTGTTTGTTCCGAAAAGTTCATTCGCCTCCCTCTTCCAAACAGTGACTCTTTACACATCTACTGAGAGAAACCTTCTAAAGGTCTTAACCTGATGTCGTGTATCCAAGCAAACAAATACTTGCGTAAGGAATACTTTGTCTTTCTGGCCCATGTTGTGGAAAAGAAAGACAAGGGCCCAAGCGTGAGTGATGTTCCTGTCGTTTGTGATTTTACCGATGTCTTCCTAGAGGATCTTCCTGGTCCTCCTCCCCCTCGTTCTGTTGACTTTCGTATTGATCTTATCCCTGGCGCAACTCCTGTTGCGAAAGCTCCCTACCGTTTAGCACCCTCGGAGATGCAAGAGCTATCGAGCCAACTTCAAGAGCTTCTTGATAAAGGCTTTATACGCCCTAGTACTTCCCCTTGGGGCGCTCCCGTTTTGTTCGTAAAGAAGAAAGATGGATCCTTTCGGATGTGTATTGACTATCACGAACTCAACAAACTCACAGTCAAAAACCGATATCCACTTCCTCGTATTGACGATCTCTTTGATGAACTTCAAGGTGCGACTTGTTTCTCGAAGATTGACCTCCGTTCTGGCTACCACCAACTTCGAGTTTTCGAGGGAGATGTACCCAAGACTTCCTTTCGCACACGTTATGGACACTACGAGTTCGTGGTCATGCCTTTTGGTTTGACCAACGCGCCTGCAGTGTTTATGGACTTAATGAACCGCGTGTGTAAGCCTTATCTCGATCAATTCGTAATCGTATTCATCGATGATATTCTCATCTACTCCAAGACGAAAGAAGAACATGGGCGACATTTGCAACTTATCCTTTAGCTTTTGCGAACCGAACATCTTTATGCCAAATTCTCCAAGTGTGAATTTTGGCTTAAAGAGGTTCAATTCCTTGGTCACACTATCAATGAACTCGGTATTCACGTTGACCCGCAAAGATAGAAGCTGTGAAGAATTGGATTGGGCCTAAATCGCCTTCTGAAATTCGTTCGTTTCTTAGCCTAACTGGGTATTATCGCCGTTTCATCTCGAACTTCTCCAAGATTGTCGTTCCTTTAACGTCTTTGACCCAAAAAGATAAACATTTTGTTTGGGGTCCCGAACAAGAGGAGTCTTTTCAAATTCTCAAGGACATGCTTTGTAATGCTTCTATCCTTACCCTCCCCGATGGAAACGACAATTTCGTCGTGTATTGCGATGCCTCAAACCAAAGTCTTGGTTGCGTTCTTATGCAACGGGACAAGGTTATCGCATACGCGTCGAGGCAACTCAAGATTCATGAGAAAAACTATACTACGCACGACCTTGGACTTGCTGCAGTTGTTTTTGCATTAAAGATTTGGCGACACTACCTTTACGGTACTAAGTGTACGGTCTTCACCGACCACAAGAGCGTTCAACATATCTTTGATCAAAAGGAACTCAACATGCGTCAATGTCATTTGGTAGAATTGTTAAACGACTATGACTGTGATATTCACTACCATCCTGGTAAAGCAAATGTTGTAGCCGATGCACTTAGTCGTAAAACTCATGTCAAGAGTATTCGTTGTCACCAAATCGTGGGAAAGCTTCATGAGCTAATTCGCCAAGCACAATTTGCCGTCATTAACGAGGGCAACCTCGATAGCGAGTTGAATTGTGGAGTCGAAAACCCACTCGCAGCCAAACCCGATGGTATCCTATACTACCATGATCGCATTTGGATTCCCAATCGTCTTGACCTTCGAACCACCTTGATCGATGAAGCCCACAAATCCCGATACTCCATTCACCCTGGCACTAATAAAATGTACCATGATCTTCTTGCATCTTATTGGTGGCTTGGGATGAAGAAAGATATCGCTCTTTACGTCTCAAAGTGCCTTACTTGTTCCAAGGTGAAAGTTGAACATCAACGCCCCTCTGGCTTGCTCGAACAACCAGAAATTCATGTCTGGAAATGGGAGAGTATTGCCATGGATTTCATTACCAAGCTTCCCCGTACTTCGTCTGGTCACGACAGTATCTGGGTTATCATTGACCGATTGACCAAATCCGCTCATTTCCTCGCCATTCCTGAAGATTACAAACTCGAGAAATTGGCTCGTATCTACACGGATGAAGTCATTAGTCGTCATGGTACTCCCGTTGACATCATTTCAGAACGTGTTGCTCGTTTTAGCCCCCGCATTTGGAAAACGTTTCAATCCGACCTTGGCACTCGTCTTAATCTTAGCACCGCTTTTCATCCTCAGTTTGACGGTCAAACCGAGCGTACTATCCAAACAGTAGAGGATATGCTTCATTCATGCGTAATCGATTTTGGCGGCAACTGGGATTCGCACTTACCCTTGGTAGAATTCTCGTACAATAACAGTTATCACGCTAGTATTCAAATGGCTCCATTTGAAGCATTGTATGGTCGTAAGTTTCGTTCGCCTATTTGTTGGCACGAGATCGGAGACGCTCAAATCATCGATCCCGAACTTATACAAGAGACAACGGACAAGATTCATCAAATACGTGATAATCTTCTCAAAGCTCGAAGCCGACAAAAGAGTTATGATGACAAAAGACGCAAGCCCCTAGAATTCAACGTAGGTGATAACGTACTTCTCAAGGTATCCCCTTGGAAGGGTGTTGTTCGATTTGGTAAGAAAGGCAAACTCGCTCCTCGCTATGTAGGTCCTTTCAAGATTATCGAAAGGATTAGCAAGGTAGCGTATCGACTGGATCTACCTCAAGAGCTCAACAACGTTCATCCTCTCTTCCATGTTTCAAATCTCTAGAAATGTTTAGCTGAAGAAGGTCTTCAAGTTCCACTAGAAGATCTTCAAATCAACGAGACATTGCATTTTGTAGAAAAATCAGTCGAAATCATGGATTCAAATCAACGAGACATTGCATTTTGTAGAAAAATCAGTCGAAATCATGGACCGAGGAATCAAACAATTGAGGCATCAAACTATCGTCAAGGTTCGATGAAAAGGTAAACGTGGCGCTGAATTTACTTGGGAACTCGAGAGTGATATGAAGACTAAGTATCTGCATCTCTTCGTTACATCTTCCTAAATTTCGGGACGAAATTTCCTAAAGGAGGGGAGACTGTAACGCCCGGCGTTTTCATGCTTTCCATATTTAGAAAGCTCGTGTTATATTTCTATTTTTGGAAACCTTTGTATCTTGTATTCGTTCTTTCGTTGTAATCTTTGTAATCGTTGTAAACCGAGACTTGAATTATAATGAAAACTTGAATTTTATTCATATTCATGTTATCTTAATCGTAACCATTTTATACTTATACATATTCGTACATTCATACTCGTGCTACTTGATACTCGTAACGTGTGACAACTTGCAAATACGTGACATACATGCATTGTACGATACTAAACCACTATTCTTATACTTAAACATACTTGCTTATACTTATTCTTATGTTAGAAATACTTGGCAACCCTTATAATATGCTTATAATTCATAAATGACCCTTAAAACACCATAAAACTATCAAATATACTCCAGGGACCAAAACTGCCAAAAAAACAAACAAGTTTAATCCTCTGGCACCCCGCGCCCGCCAAACACCTTTTCTCCCCCCCCCCCCCCCCCGCCAGAGACTTCAATGCAGAAAGTTGTTTCCAACTCTTGGATTGGGCACTTGTGTGTTTGTTGGTTGTGTTTTCTTCACTTAATGCTCACCAAACTTAACCCTAATCACCTCTTATAAAACCCAACTCATTCTCACACTTCTCCACTTTGAAAACTCCACTAAACACTCCCTGAACACTCTCAATTCAGCTGAGAAATCAGTAGCAAAGTCAGAAATACTTCAAGTTACAAAAGTGAGCCTAACCTCACTTCTACTTCATCTTTTTCACTTGTTTCTTCTCATTTGCACTTGGAACAACCTTAGGTGTGCCTCCAAAGGTTTTCCATGTCCAAAGTGCTAGGAATTCACTGTTTTGATTAAAATATTAACTATACTTCTTTAAGATTCATACAAACCTTGTGTCCTTATGCCCCCACTCTAAGCTATGGTTAGTGGGCTAAACCAAGGTTGTTTTATACATAATAAGAGGTGTCTTAGCCCTCTAAACTTTCTGTTTTACATGAGCTTTAAGCTCACAAATGATGCCAAGTCAAGAACTTGTGAAGGTGTGACGACAAGGTTAGCTTGGGCTATCCTAACCCTAAGTCCACACATCACTTGATGATTTCTCATCATTATCCCAAGCTAGTTTGGTAGTTGAAAAGTAACACAACCCCGTCTAGCCATCAACGTGTGTCGATGCGTGCTCACCGGGTTAAGCGTTACTTGACTACTTGGTATAGTGACACCATTTACATTCTTGTTATTCATATTTTTATTGTTCTTGACCCTCCTTGTTGTCTATTACAACTTGTGAAGTGGTGAACTCAATCGAGGTCCTTAAATGGATGGCTATGCCACCTACCTCATCCATGACTTCCTTGAAATCCTTGTTAGTTGTAGTTTAATTATATATAAATATATGTATGGACTATAATATAATCCTTAAAAACCGAACCCTTGATATTGATTAAGTGATCACCTATCAAGTTAATAAGTTTATCACTAACGTGTATAGTTCCTTGTCATGATTCTAATAGGTCATTAACCTATGAAACCACATTCAATCCTTATGGATTATTATAGTGTCAAAGACAAGTGCTGATACCTTAGTTACTGTTTTCGTATAATATACTTTGTCATACTTTGAATCTTCATTCCGAATGTTCCATCATCATCCTTAATACTCACACGCCTTTGTTTTCCTCTTGTAGGATAACTCGGCGTTAATCCCATCAAACAACTACCTTCACGGACTTGTCAAGTTAGAAGACTAGCAAAACCGTGAGTACACTCGACCCACTTTCGTTTACAACACTTTTAGGTGTAACATGTTTCCATATACAAAAATCACAACACTTAAACTTTATGAAATGCACAAACAATCCTATAATCATGAATACTTGATACACTTACTCGATGCTTATATCTTGGACATTCTTTATGTGATACCTTAGTCATTAACTATTTTAGCCTTCCTTTGACATATATAGCGCTATAGGAAGTAACGCATCCCCCTCCTCATGAAATCTAGAGGCCATGTTAAAATATCGTGTTTGCGTTAAGGGTTTGACTAGAAGTATTACATGCCCTGTATATTGCTCTTGTATGAATCATAGTTGCCATAAACTTTATTCGTATACGTATTCTATGCTTAAAATCGTGTACTCGCATTTGCTTTTGTATTGAATTGTTATTTTAAAACATGTTACAGGTTGATGGAGATGATGCTATGAAATCAAAGTAGCAAGAACGTTAGATACACATTTAGACGTTTAGGTTTAATATTGTTGTATCAAATTTTTCTATATTAATGTTGTTATTTGAATTTCCCTTATATTGTAATGACTTTTGCTATGAAATGAAATTCGGATTTAATTAGTTATTGTCGCATTTAGTTTTATGAGCAATGAGCAATCTATTTCGTCCCGCCTCGATATTTCCACCATCAGTTTAGGTGTGACAGTTTATGTATGTGTGTGTATGTGTATATGTATATGGAATGTGTGTATGTATATGTGTATATGGTGAAAATGTGTGCATGTAAGTATGTAAATGTGTGTATGTAAACGTTAGTATGTGATTATGTATGAGTGTATGTAACCATATAATTGTGTGTATGTAAGTATGTATGTGTCTATGTTAGTATGTAAATGTGTGTATGCTAGTTGATAATTTGTATATTAATGTTTAGGTTTGAAAAAAAAAATTAAGGGCTTGTTTGGCTAAGCTTATTTAACTCTAAGGACTTTTTGTTAAAAGGACTCATGACTTTTTGAAGAGGAGTTTTTAAAAAAAAATGTTTGGATTAGCTTATAAGATGGGAAAAGCCAATAAGTCAATAGGTGTTTTGTTAAAAGTATTTGGCTTAGTGTATTAGGGCATAAGCCAGGGTATTTGTGTCATTTTTTTGTGAAAAGTCATAAGGAGGTCCAAAAAGTCATTCATTCCTGACTTTTCAAAATTAACTTATTTGCTTATACAAAAAGTCATTTTGAAAAGTCCTTATTAGTTTGCCAAACACTTTTTCTCCTTATTTGTTTTTCAAAAAAAATAAATAAGTCATAAGGAGCTCTTGAAAAGCTTAGCCAAACATGCCCTAAGTTTGATAATTTGTATGCTTAATTTGGTGTGAGTGTGTGTGTGTATATATATGTGTGTGTGTTTAGGTTCAAAAATATATGTTGTTATATTGTGAAATTAGTATACCATCGTTTGAAAGTTCTTTTATTAGTATAGAAATATCATCCGAAATTGAAATCATTATTTAAAACATGACAAGCTTAGAAATATGTGTGACACCTCAAAAATACAGCAAAAGGCAATCATGGTGATGATGGAGGTTGGCAACCGACAACATTTTAGCAAACATTAAACATGATATATTTGGACACATTTTATTTAATGTTGATTTTACAACTTGTCCCAAATTTTTAAACATATGCTCATATACAGTTCGTTAAAGCACATCTTCACATAATCCAGAAGTCGTTCACGTACCTGAAAAACACACTTAACAAGTGTAAACACAATGGCTGGGGTGTTCAAATTTTAAATAAAAATGAAAATTTAAACCAAATTTCATTTTTAAAAGTACTTAGACAAGTTTATGTCTCGAAACTTCCTTTTTAATATCCATAGGCAAGTCTATTCTCCGACTTCCTAGAAAAACCTTTTTAGGAAAAATTATTTCTTCGATTTCCCTAAAAACCTCAAATATCACATATTGACTATCACACCCCCCGCCCGCGGCGGTAGTGGTGAGAAAGAAAACCGAAACAAACAAACCGTAATCGAATAACCGAAATAACCGAACCGAAATAAAAACCGACGATTCAGTTTTTGGATTTTTAGTAACCGAAAATTTTTGTTCGGTTTTCGGATAAACAATTTCAATAACCGAAAAAAAACCAAACCGAACCAAACCCAACTAAGAAGTTACAATCCATATATTTTTTTGTTTAAGTTTAAATTGTTTAAGTGTTTAACCCAATGCTAGTAGAAAATATTAATTTTATTATTGAATGTTGAGTGTTTATAATAAAAACATTACATGTTTATTTATAATTGAAATAATTTATTTATTACCTATAAAAATAACAAAATTTAATATAAAAATTAAATGATCTTCAAATTATTATAAAAGAGAATGTCTTAATAAAAACTTTGAAGAAAACATAAAAATTGATTAGAAGGTTAGTTTATGTAAACAATATTAATTAAAGAGGTTAACTATAATAAATTAAATGTAAACATATAAAATGATTATTATAATATAAAATATACCTTTTATTTTTTGAATCTTACATAATTTTGTTCCAAAAACCGAAATAACCCAAAAACCGAACCTAACCAACGTAAAAATCGAAAAACTGAAACCGAAAAAAACTGAAACCGAATGATTTTTAAAAACCAAAAACCGACATTTCGGTTACGATTTTGATTTTGCCAAAAAACCGAACCGAACCGAACCGTGCACACCCCTACGCAGCGGAATGATACGGGACATGTTGATTGTCCAATACTTAAGGTACTACTAAAGTTTCTTAATTATACATATCATAATTAAAATGTCTTACATTTCATATAAGTTCAAAATATTCCAATAAATACATCAAATTTGTCATTTTAATTACTAAGGCAAAATTCCTACATGATACTGATCCAGTCCAGTTTTCAATTCTCTAGGTTTTTTTTCCAAACTAGTGTTGGTGGAAAAAACATTTACCAAAATGGTGTTCCCTAAAAAGTATTTACGAAATTGGTGTTTTTTATTTATTTTGTCCTGGCTTAAATCTACGAATTTGCCCTCAGTTCAAAAATATGATTGCAGGATTTATTGAACTCTATAAAAGAACAGATGAGTGGAAAGCCAAAATTGTCTATAACATCTGATCCATAACAATAATACAAGGTCTATTCTATACTCTGCTAGTACATAAAGACTAATGACAATAACTGTTCAAGGCAAAGCTTTGCTGAAAGCCAAGGTCTATTAGAGGTAAACTCTAATGAAGAATCAAAGGTCTACTGAAGACCAACAGTGAATAAAGCCCAATAGAGTCTCAGCAATATTTACCAACAGACTTTATTTTATAATTCCAATGTAATAATGTTTAGTATTAGCAGAGGTTAGAATTAGTTAAATTTGTTAGATGTCACTTTTGTGGTGACGTCAGCTTAGATTCCTAAGTGGTTACGATTGTATTATAAATAGAACAATGTCTGTACTGTTCTATTTATCACTTTCATCACTTATCAATCTATCTTCTTATTACATTTTGTACGAACAAAGAGAGTGATCTTAGGCTGAGGGGGAGATTGTGAATATACATGCATACGTGATTAATATTACAAAAAGAATGTTTATGAAAATAATCATCCAATTGTTGTGAATCAAAGTTTACATTTCCGCTGCATTTAATCTTGTTTTATCATCATTCATACTTTCATCTTTAAACTTTTACAACAATTCAAACTCAGATCCTAATAATGATTTTGCCCCACTTCAAAAATTACGATTTCGTCCTGAGTTCAAAATTACGTTTTTGCCCCAAGTTCAAAATAAATTATACTTTTGCTCCCAGCTAAAAATTATGATTTTGCCCTCGGTTCAAAACAAAATTATGGTTTTGCTCCCAACTAAAAATTACGAATTTGCCCTCAATTTAAAATTATTATTTTGCCTCCATTTCAAAAAGCTACAATTTTTGCCCCAGTTAAAAATTGTAGCCTTGCCATCTTTTTAGTTTTTTTTCAATACTATAGTAGTGTTTTATTTTACTTGGTTCACTCAATGTAACTATTTGTGTCAAGAAGCTGTCTAGCACTCGAGCAATGGTTCTGACAAATTGTTATTTTGCCCCTAGCTCAAAAATACAGGCTTGCCATCTATGATAGTGTTTTGTTTAATTGGTTGACTCGATATTTTTTTTAGATCGTGTTATAAGTAGTATGTCTAAATAACCAAAATACATGTGTACGTGTTATGAAACTATGAAATATTCGACTTAGCACCTCGTAATACGGGCGGGGCATAACACTAGCATATATACATATATATTGTGTGTGAAAATCCAAAATAAGGAAGGGATAAAATAATATTTTCAAACATATGGTAGTCAAATAAATACTTTTAGTCTAAACACATGTGATGAAAATTATATATATATATATATATACATATATATATGAGGTAGATCATTAAAAACTTATGAGTAAACTAAAAAAAACTCTAAAAATGGCTTAAAACACACACCAAATCTTTTTTTATTATTTTTTACTGTAAATCTAGACTTTTTATATACATAAAAAAATGAAAAAAAAATAGTACTACACATGTGCAGTACTACGAAAAGACTAAACATCTAAACCCTCCTAAAACCTAAACCCCCTAAAAGCTAAATTAAACCTAAAACCTAAAACCTAAGGCTAAATTACTGATGCCACATATACATATGGTACACATATGTAATACTAATGTTTTCTTAATGTTTCTTTATACAATGAAAATCTTGATTTTTAATAAAAATAATTGTAAAAAAACAAATTAGTGTGTTTTTTTAATGTTTTTTTAGCTATTAATTTTCTCATTTATATCGACTTTTCTTATCACATTCTTCATATATACATATATGTACTATATACATATATGTATTGTGTATGTGTGAAATCCAAAATATTCTAGTGATAAAATAACATGTTCAAAATCTGGTAGTCAAATAAATACTTTTAGTCTAAACACATGTGATAGGAATTATTGAACTGCAAGTGTCTACTTGTTAGGCCAAGTGTAAGGAGGTCACGCCCCATCTGGCCGTGAACCCAGTGAAACATCGCCTCTACGACCAAAGAAACTAAACACCCCAACCCCCCCCCTCTAAAACCTAAATTCTTCAAATATCTAATCTAAATTTAAAACTTAAACCTTAAGGCTAACTTGTATGTGTAGCATATACATATGATGTACATATGTAATACTATTTTTTTATGTTTTTGTATATATTGAAAATCTATTGTAAAAAAAATAGTGTGTTCTTTAAGGTTTTTGTTAGTTTTTTTTCCCATTTATATCTAGTTTTCTCCTTATCTTTACATATACATATGTGTATATATATAGCGTGGGGTTCTAGATTGAACACTAATGTATTTATGAAATGAGTGACAAATCCTAACTATTGATTTACATACATGAATTTCATCATCAAATCCTGACCATTTCATCATCAAATACACTAGTGTGTATCTATACATATAATAAAGTAAATCATTTATGGGACACGTGTCAATAAATAAGGAGCTCTCCAATATATTTTCCCGCCTAAATAGAATTATCAATTTATTATAATATAGATTCGTATATTAAAAAAGAAAGATTATACATAGGATGTGATAAGTATCCATCCATATATTAAGATAAACATTAGATATTAGATTTGAGTTAACAATTATGTGAGAATAAATTGTACAAGACCTTTAAAAGTAGATAATATAGATTTGTATATTAAAAAGAAAGGTTATACATAGAATTTGATAAGTACCCATCCATATATTAAGATAAACATTAGATATTAGATTTGAGTTAACAATTATTTGATAATAAATTTTAGAAGACCTTTAAAAATTGAGATGATAAAAATACAGTATACGTAGGATTTGATAATTATCCATATATTAAGATAAACATTAGATATTAAATTTGAGTTCACAGTACAAATTGTAAAAGAACTTTAAAGAGATTGAGATGACAGTAAACAATCTTAATAATGCTAATAATAATAACTAATTAATAACAACGTGTTTATTCAACTCATGCAATACATGAGTTTTTAAATTTTTATTACTTAGTAATATAAAATTATATTTATTAGCTCGTGTATTACACGGGGTTCTAACCTAGTATATATATATATATATAAACCACACCACATAAAAAGGAAATAAGTTTTAGAATAATCAACAATTCACTTGACCATTCCCGGCTCTTGGTTCCTTGGTCAACAACTACAGCTTACCCTATTTGAAAATATACAAAATTTTGTAGTCAAATGTTAAACTTGCACTTGTACATCCAATTCAAACTCTCTGTCTATATATAACTACTTCCCCTGGTAGCAAATTCATTCAAGCCATCACAGAAACAACTTCAAAAGTCATTAGAGTAACAAGCTCAAATAAGCATCTCAATTTCTTGTTAAAATAATCTTGTAAGATGGCTTTTAAAAAAACATGTACCCTTTGGGTTTTTCTTGTTATTTTGATTGTTGTTATAAGCCCACTTGTAGTTGAAGGTAGAGTCTTGTCTGAGGACTTTGCTGGTGCGAACCATCTTGCGAGATACTCAACCGTGTACGAAAAGGCCAAAACTGGTATGTCGCTTTGGCTCCAACGACTTGAGTCCGGTCCAAGCCCTAGTGGACCTGGTCATTAATTAGCTTGGTTTGATGTATCTTGAATCAATGATGCTGGTCAAGTGATGCAACCTAAAGAAGGAGATATTCGTTAATTCTTTTATTTGTTTCTTTAGTTGTATATTAAAAGAAGGTTTAAATAACATAAGTTTTTCAAATATTAAGTGTAAAAACTTTATTAATAAATTATAAACCTGACCTTTCTTTTAAATTTTGGCTTGAATTTCTTCTTCTAAATTAGTTTGAAAACTTTGTTAGATAGTAGCTACGTACGCATGATCACATGTAACAAGAATTTGTAACACCATAAATTAATTATATCATATAAACTCGATATAGTCGAGGCTCCAACATTATATTCCTTGAGCACTTTATACGAACGAGTGTAACACATACTACTCGAGAATATATATGCAAGATATGTTCCATCAAATACTATTAGAAAATTGGGAATTTGTGATTAGAAAATATTATCAGAATCTTATCGTCCAATATGTTATTGAAATTGCATTAGTAGCACAATTAGCAATCATCACCGATGCAGTCGCAAAATATGTGGCGGCCACTTAAGTACGATCGCAAACTGTTCGTAAAATTTTGTGACCATACAATTCATTTGGAGTGCAAATTTGTCACAAAAATAAATGAAAAAAAGTAATTAAAAGATATGTCGATGTAAAATTTTGAAAAATTTAAATTAAAAGTACAAAGAAAATCTTATTGCAAATACTTACAATAAAATATACAAGTAAAATGTATACATTGTATACGTATATGTATAAATACGCAAGTATATAGGAATGTACACAAATACACTTGTTGAAGTGTACACATACAATAAATACGATACGTGTACACCAACGTAAATACAATGTTAAAAATAAATATTTTTAACTGATATATCTATTAAAGATACTCATATATATTTTAGAATCAAATATATACAAACGAAACGACCATACAATATATGAGTGAACGAGGTTGACTACCCGTAACTAATATATTTGAAGAATATATATACAACTTATAACGATAAACCACCCGTGCGAGGCACGAAGATGCATATGGGGTAGGTAGAGATGAGCAAAATCGGGTCTTTTGAATACCCGGACCCGGTTCCTCATGCTAGTCAGTAGACCCGGTTCCTCTGTGGAACCGGTTCCAGTTCGTACCCGGCTATAAGTTTTTAAATGTGGAACCGGTTGGAACCGGATATGGTAGGAACCGGGTACGGTTAGAAACCGGTTCTGTCGTATATGTGAAGAAAAGGCTGCAAGTTTCTGTGTGGAACCGGTTCTGACATAAAAAGCTGCATTTACTATCAGGAACTGGTTCCTAATAATTGAAACTGAATATTACTCTTAAAATCGGTTTTTTCTTGTATTTAAACCTCATTCTCTACACCACTTCTAATTTCATTTACTTACTACAAAAAAATCAACACTTTAACCACTTCAAATCTAATACTATCAAAGAAATAACGATGGCTTGCAACAATGAGGTCGTGGATGTTTTGGAAACCAAAAGAAACCCCGCTATTTGGAAGCACTTTGACTTGTGCTTGATGTCGGATAGCCATGAAATGCTGCAAGGGGTGCGGGAAGTTCATGAAGGCGTCGGGCAACTCGACGCTCAAGAAACACACCGACCGCCATTGTCCGGTGACAAAGGCGAAAAACAATGAAAAGGGTGGAGCATCCGGGTCCGGGTCATCGAAAGTTTAGTTTGTTCTATGTATTGTAAACCCATTTGTGTTTTATGATTAGTATGTTTAGTGTTTTATGTGTTTTGTTTAACGTTTCATGTTTAGGTTGTTTGTGTAACCGGGTACTTGTTTCTCGTAATAAATAGTTTTATGTTTATGTATTATACCTTGTTCTAGCAAAGACTTATAAAAAAACTCACATTAAAAATATATTGGCGCCGGGTCTGGAAGGTTACCGTAGGAACCGGTATGATAAGAACCGGTTACGGGTACAACCCGGGTACGGGTTGGAACCGGTTCCGGAACTTATTTTTTTCCAAAAATGTGGAACCGGGTAGGAACCATGGGGTATTTTGAACCCGGAACCGGTTCTACTATATGTCGGGTAGGAACTGGAATCGGTCCCAGGTAGGTTCCACCGGGTCGGGTTTGGAACCGGTTATTATGCCCATCTCTAGGGGTAGGCCCACTTACACCGTGCGAGACACGGAGACGCATATGGGCTAGGCCCATTCCTACTCGTGCGAAGCACGAAGACACTTATGGGCTAGGCCCACTTACACTCGTGCTATGCATGAAGACACATTAAGGGCAAGGCCCGTTCATACACATCGTGAATGCTATGTTATATATATATATATATATATACACACACACACACACATCGTGAATGCTATATATATATATAGGGGATGGATCATAAGAAAACTAGTTTAAATGAGAAAACCAAAAAACTAACTAAAAAAGCCAAAAAAACATATCAATTTTTTTTTATTTTTTTTATAAAAATTCGCTATATATCTTATATAAAAAAAATCTTTAAAAAAAAAATAAAAAAAGCATATAATGCACATGTGCAACATATACATATAATGCACATGTGCAGTACAATTTTTTTTTTGAGAAAAAAAAATTTTTATACATAAAATGCAGCGATTTTTTATAAAAAAAATTGTATGTTTTTTATGCTTTTTTAGTTAGTTTTCTAGTTTTCTCATTTATATCTAGCTTTCTCATGATCCTCTTCCTATATATATATATATATATATATATATATATATATATATATATATATATATATATATATATATATGAGAAAATGTACTGTACAATTGGCCTTAACGTACGAGCGTACGCAATTGTAAGACCCTTACTTTATTTAACCACATCTATATAAGTTTTGCGTATAAATGCGTTTATACGATTAAATGTACATCTAAAAATACGAATTTCTTAAATCATTTTAAGAATTTAAAACATTTCGTTATTATAATAATATGTCGTCATTCAAAACATGACGGCGAAACATAGTGCGGAAGCTTGAATTTTGACCGTGTTCGGTTCTTCATTGAGCTTGATCGTTCTCCGGTGCCATACTTTATACCTACATTTCATAAAACATGAAATGAGTTAGTTATACTTGGTTTATAATATGCCTAATCAAGTCCGAATGACAAAACGAACAAGATAACAAATTTATTTTTTTATTTTGCCAGCTTTGTAGCTCCTCGTGGAGCGCGACCGACTTCACCGGTTTCTTTCGCGGGGTGCGACAATCCATGGCGGGGCGCGAACGGATTATTCAGTTCCGTTGCGGGGCTCGACAAACTCGTTTCGACATAATGTTTCTTTCTTTGAGCTGTATATTCCTACATTGCCAGTTTTAACATAATTGGTCATAACTTACTCAATTTGTATCCGTTTTACACGATTCTTTTTCCTATGCGATCGTAATTTGATTCTCCACAACGTGGAGTTAAAATCCAACATCCGGATTAAAAATTTTCTAGAATTTAAAGCCGCGGCATAAATTAATTATTAAACTTCTTTTGACATAGTTTTTGACCCGTTCATATTTTTATCAAACCAACTTGTTTGTTACACTTATATTCTCATAGACATCATATTTTAAATGTTTCCTATCACACAAGGTTCAAATCGCAGGTTATTATGCATCATTAACCTGTTTGTGCTTATATGCTTATTTTGACTCGTTAAGGGTATTTAAGCGCTTTTAAGCATAACCAAGCTTATTCATTTCTAACATCATATTTTCACATTAAAATATCTACTTGTATTCCACCACAACTACTATTGTGACGGATTTGATATAATAAATCAATTATCACGAATATTACATTTCGGTTAGTCATTTTACGGAAAAATGCTCATTTTAGGCATTTGACCCGATAAAGCTTATGCCTATAACTTTTATGTTTATCTAAGGTTCACATTACGATAATATATGATTCTAAACAACCCATAAGGGTCGTTTGCTCGATTTACCCATCAAGGGTGTTTTGGTCAATTTTAGTCCCTCATTTTACGACGAATGACTTTCACCAAATATTTGACCAAAATCGCTCGTTTAACTATAATCTTATTTATGCGTACCTGGATCGGGTCAACAATTTGACCCGTTTTAATACCTTGCCTCAATAATTTGCTAATTCATAGCATCGCTAACTCACAAGCCATTTTATCCTGTGAGCATAAGACTCGACAAGCACTTATTAGTCGTTATATGTCAAATGGTATCAACATTACCATTTGACCCGTTTGGTCTAAACGACGAAACATTTTGCGCTTATATATAAAAGGTATTTATTTACCATTCCGTTAAGTAACTCATTTCGGATTTCTCACCATTTAGTTATGTCTCTTAAATCCGTTTCTTACGTGTTTAACTCAACATGGCTTATGCCACTTGGTGTCGTTTTATACTTCGACTTTTATCCATTTGCACATGACTAAATCATCGTTTTCTCTTTTTATTCGTTTAGGCTTACTTATAAAGTAGCCATTCGAAAACTCATTTTATATATAGCATCACATGACCAAATTACCATTTCGACCCTTTTTACCATTAAACATGGTTTTTCATCTTTTGATATGTTCCGATCCGAATCATTTCGTGTCGGAACCGTATTTCTAATATAACCTTTGTTGTATTTATAACTTATAAATAAATACATATCATACAAAAAGGGTTTAAGCTTTACATACCTTGTATCCGACTATGCACTTTTTTCGCGTGCTTGATCCGTTTGACCCACTTCTTTCCCAAGCCTCTACCTAGCTTGTCAAACGTCAAACTATCACCATAATTTGTAAGACGGTTAGATTAGTCATCCTTACTTACGACTATTCCATCTTACGGATTTTATGTCGAAACTACTATTCGACTTCATCATTGGTTAGTTTGACTTTCAAAAGTCAACTACCTTTGATCATATGATATCCCCAATTAGGTTTAAATCAACATCATGTTTAGAACCCGTACTATTTCATATCACGCATAATTAGTCAAATTAACCTATTACGTGTTTCTTTCATAGTTTCAA
The DNA here is from genome assembly GCA_947069175.1 of Scalesia atractyloides. NCBI lineage: Eukaryota > Viridiplantae > Streptophyta > Magnoliopsida > Asterales > Asteraceae > Scalesia > Scalesia atractyloides. Next base: position 43,635,534 of record CAMTDV010000010.1, read on the forward strand.
CGTATCAACATTCGTTTAGGCATTTTAACAAACACCTTGCGGGCATGATTTCTATACTTTTTCTATCTAGTTTATGGCTAATCTTTTAACCAAGTTTCAATCATTAAATCAAACCCTTATGTCTAGCACTCATGAACAATATCAAATCTTGTTTCATAACATGAATTTTTCACAATTTAACATACAAATTCTTGTGTTCATCACTTTGTTTTAAAACCCACTTCACACATATATGGGTGATTATCAACTTCATAGTTTTCATCACTATATCATCGAACTTTTAACTAGGGTTTGCTCCTAGACATGATTTCAACATAACAACACTCATACATTCAACATTCAAGCATGAATTTCAATTATGAGTATTTATCAAAATTCTAAGATAACACCAAATGATGAAATTGAACATACCTTGTGATCACCTAAGCTTGGTGATCACGAATTTAGTTAAAGCCCCAAAATCTTGGCTTGATTTCCCTTGATTTTGATCCAATTTGTGAGTTTAGGGTTCACTTGGAAGAACCCATTTTTGCTCCTGTGAAGATGACCAGAACACACATTTGTGTGTGTTTTGGTTTTGATTTATTTTTTTAGTTAAAACATATTTCACACTTACCCCTTTTAGTCCTTCAAAGTTTCAAGGTTTATAAAAGGGTTACTAATTCAAGTTTCTTTATTGTTTTAACAACACTTATTTAACTAGGTTGATATTCCTAGTTGCTTAGTGGGTTCGGGAAGTTATAACCCGTTTTTGTTTTAAGTCCCGTTAACCCGGGCCTATTACGAACTTCATTTTCTCAAAGTTTTTATTCTCCTTTTATTTAATATTAGGTTTATTTATTTAAATCCTAATATTTACCGGGTTAATTTTACCACTAACGGTATTTTACCCGTTTGTAAATATTAACGTGGTTTGATTTCCAACCCGTTTTTGGGGTGTTACAGCAACGAGTATTCCGCATGTTATAAAACCTCAAAATCACAAAATTCGCATGTTGGAATTTGTCTGAGTTTGTGAAACCGGATGTTGGAAGCTTCCGAGTTTGTGAACCATATGTTGAAATCTTCTTAGTTTGCGAAGTCCGCATGTTGGAAGCGTCCAGTTTTGTTACGTCCGTGTAACGCCCCGTATTTTCCATATAACCATGTTTGTAGAAAATATGTAACGTTTCGCCATCACAGTCGAAATCAGACTGAAAAACTGATTACAAATGAGAAACGACGCACTTTTACGCACTTTTAGCAAAACCGACAAACGTGCGCGTCAAACGTTGGTTACCAACGTGATATTAAGATTTACCGACCCTAAACAAATATAGTACAATATTTCATGAGGTTCGGGAACGAAAACGGACCGTAGAAACGTGTTTGGGCCACGCAAGAGTCTGAGCACACTAACGGGTTTTAGGCCCAACACACAATTAACCTAACTATATAACCATCACTAACCTCCTTCTCCCTCACATAAAAACCCTAGCCCCCAAACCTCAAGACTCATTTCCTCTCTCTAAATCCGGTCACCGGACTTGGTTTTCGGCTGGCAGTTCCGACGCCGGTTCCCGACAAGCACACCCATCCTAAGATTCCTTCTTCCTGTACCACCTCTCTGACACACACATACTCTGCTTTGAGAGAGAGATCGACAGGAGAGAGAGAGAGACCAAAGGGAGAGCGAGAGAACGGGGGAGAGAGAGACACAGCGGTGGTTTCCATTGCAGCGGCGACAATGCCGTTTTCCGGTGCGGCGCGACGACAGGAAGCGGCTGCAGGAGCAGCGGCGGTGATGGTCCCGCACGGCGGTGTGCCGTTTTCCGGCGACGGCGACGATGTTCTTCCCCGGTAAGCCCTCAGCCTCTTATTTTATTTATTTATTTTATTTTATTTTCTTTCCTTCCCTAAATTTGACCGGACTCCGGCCGGTGAAACCGGCGGAGCCGGTGACGTTGACAACAGACGATGATGGTTGTGGTTCTTCCCTGGTGTCGGCAATGGTAGTGGTTCCACGACAGAGTTGGCCGGTCGGAGTTAGCGACGGCAGCGTTGACACTTCGTTTCAGTTTCGGGTTTTGTCAAACCCCGGCTAGCATCAGTTTCGGCTCAGTTTGGGGTTCAAGTCAAATCGGTCAGATTCGATGTTCAGGTTCAGTTCGGGTCATGGCTCAGGTTCAGGCTAACAGTCAACGAAAGTCAAACTGGTCAACCACCGGTCAACGCAGTCGACCCAACCGACACAGGGTTCAGTAAAAATTTAAATGATACGGATCAGTTTAGTTGTTAATATTAAATTCGAACCGAGTTCAAACCGACGTGTCATGGCGTAATTTTAACTTTGTTATAATGTCGTTTTATATAAATATTGATTAGTATTCAACAGAATTACTTTATTTTGCACACTTAGCAAAGTTATATATTGATGTTTCACTATTTGACGTGTTTTGACAAATATATATCGACAACTTGTGTTGTTGGGATCGTCCAAAAACAAGAGGAAACTCTACCCGTTTTTGTCAAAACCTATATGTTTATCTATTACATACCTCGTCGAAATACATATCTTTATCCATTATACTTTCGTCAAAATGTACACATATATTTATTTCGTTTTCGTCAAGAATATATATATATACACATCTATTATATTTTCCGACAAAAATATATACATATTATCCTTTTCGAAAATATTATATATATATATATATATATATATATGTATAATACGCTTTTCTGCAAATATATTCGCTACGCTAATGAACGCATCAAGACGCCAATGAAGTTATAAAATAAAAACAAGTGTATATTGATCTTTATAACACGTCGACAATCGCTAATATTTATGAACTTTCGTTTGGCCATGTGAGGTGACCTCGGGATTCCATCTTACGACCGTCTAACTCTTCAACTCCTCGCGGGATTTCCAAGGGAAGCGTTGCAAGAATGTGAGCATATTCGACCCCTATTTACTCGTAAATGTGTTTTGGGTGCAACATGTATACAAAATCAAAGCTATGCATTCAATCATAATTTAATTCTCAAACCATCGAGCTCGTTCTTTGTTATGCTTAGGTTATTTGTACTTGTTAGTTTCGACTTGTTATCTCATGATATTGAAATGCCTAGACTATTATGCATGCTAGTTAAGGATCTTATTTATTTTCTAATTGTTATGCACAAGTTGTTCACGTATGCTCGTTCTATTTGATTATAAATTGCCATGTGACCTTGAGACAACTTTTATAAATATATTTAAATTCAAACTTGTATGCTCGCCAGTGCTTTTGTTCGGATCCATGTTCTTATTACATGTTGCAGGATTGTGACCGAAGAATCTAGTCGGATTGCCTAGAAACGCACTAAAATTTTAATATTCGTTGTATTGTAATTATTTTCTATCATGTTGTACCTCAACTTCAATATTTGTACAAAAATCGCTTTAGTGAAATGAAATTCACTTATTTGAATATGTTTTGTACAATGTTCGTTATAAACTTGTGGTGTCCCTAGTTCAAGCATCATAAAAATAAATTATTAAACACTTGTCACTATTAACGTCATGAAGTCTCTTGCAATCTTGTTTAAGTCTCACTCTGATGTTTCCACCATCGGTTGGGGTGTGACAGTCCGCATGGTGAATCTTCCGGGTTTGTGAGTTTTCCGAGTTTGTACGTTAAAATCCGCATGTTATATGTTCATCGCATATGCATTGTATATTAAGACCAATCGTATGTTAACTAACCCATATATAGAGAAATGGTAAAATAAGAACTATCTTGAGTTGTGAGAACCTTGAGAACTAGATCTTCGAAAAGTTTTTTTCAATTTTTTTTCTCAAAAATCTTAAAAAGTCACTTGTTTATAGAGATGTGTTTATAACATTCTGAATTTCTAACCTATATATATATATATATATTCACTAAAAGAAAAAATGGAAACCTGATTTTGGATGTCACACCCGCTTATAAGCGGAACGCAAAGTATAAACTTGATTAGTTTTCATTGCATACGATATAAGTAAACATACTATATGAATAAAAAGCACGATGTTCATCCATTCAACCATAAGTAAAAGATACAAGTCATGAGTTGCTCGTTATAAAAGACAACACAAAGTATATTGTTTTACAAAAGAGACTTGTTCAAAATAAAGTTTTTAAACACAAAGGCTTTGCATCCTATATCTCACCCGAAGAAGAGATATATGAACCAAACCCTTCAAAGTGGATGGCATCGCCAACTTGACAACCTTGTTCTTCTTGATAACCAATCGAGCAAAGATCCACTTAATTGCCTGAAATACATGTAAGATTAAAAGTTAACAAAAGTTGGTGAATTCATGTGTTTTGAGTTCGTATCAAATGAATCTTAAAAACATTTGAAAGTTTGTATAGAAACGATATGTAAAAGTGTGGTATGTAAAGCGTTTATGAAATCATTGATCACTAATGTTTTGCAAGGACATTAATATGTGTGCCGACATAAGAAGCACTCAACACTTGACGATTTAGTGTCGATTAACCTCGACTGGGACACAAAAGCACTACATGCGGCCACACGTACCTATGAGTGGGGCTCGACAATACCCAATAAATCTACCCCTTTCGTTCCTCGGTCTAAATGATTAATGGTGCTTAAGTTCAACCCTATTCGCATATGATCTAGGTGTTTCATTCCTTAGCTTAACCATGCCATCGTAACATGTATTTCCCCCCGAGAGTTATAAAACCGAAAAGCGTTAAAAAGAAAAGAGGGACAAGAACTCACACTTTTGCGTCCGAGTAAGTATGTGCTAGCAATGGGTTTCCAAACACGCAGTGTAACCTTCAAGTGTTCTAACTCGTTAGACACTTAGGTCTCTACTAGACCGTGAACACGTTGCTCATCTTGAAGGTTGTTAAGTTCGTATTTATTGTCTATTTGGAACCCTTGTTTATTGTTAATACGTTGGCATTTGTTTTAAATGATTGTTATTAATATATATATATACACTTCATATATATATAAATATATATATATAGGGAGAGGATTATGAGAAAACTAGATATAAATGAGAAAACTAGAAAACTAAGTCAAAAAGCAAAAAAAAAAAAAACGCATAAAAAACATACAATTTTTTTTTTACAATTTTTTTATAAAAAATCGCTGCATTTTATGTATAAAAAAACTTTTTTTTCAAAAAAAAAAAAAACTTGTACTACACATGTGCACTATATGTGTACTACACATGTGCATTATATGTTTCTGTTGCACATGTGCATTATATGCTTTTTTATTATTTTTTTAAAGATTTTTATATAATATATAGCGAATTTTAATAAAAAATAAAAAAATTGATATGTTTTTTTGGCTTTTTTAGTTAGTTTTTTTGTTTTCTCATTTAAACTAGTTTTCTCATGATCCATCCCCTATATATATATATGGTAGGGATCCTAAGAGAAGTCCACCATATTTGAGAAACTTAAGAAGCATTCTAGACCACAAATTTCTCTAAGCTTTTCGTAATATACACATACGTATAGTTTAAAATTGATTATATACATATATCTATATGGAATTATACACATATGTATATAATCAATTTTAAATTATACATATGTGTATATTACGAAAAGCTTTGGTAAAATGTGTGGTCCAGAATGATTATCAAGTTTCTTAATTAGCCTAGTGCTTCTCACATGATCATATATATATATATATATATATATATGGTAGGGCTCATGCGAGAACTACCTTTATTGTGAGAACCGCGAGAACCAATGTGAACACAAAAGTAAACCCACTACACCACCACCCAAAACCTATAAAAAACCTAACCCTCCAAAAAAAATCTAAAAAACCTAACCTCCCCCCCCCCCCCCTCAAAAAAAAAAAGCCTAAACAATCGTTGCACCAAGCACCATTCCACATCCCCCATCAGCGCACCAGCCACCATCCTCATAACCAACTGGCCACCATCATATCAAGCATCGCCTCACCAATTTTGAACTTTTTAATGTGATACTGTGTTTTGTGGCTACTTTAAACTCAAGGTTTTGTTTTTGGTAGTTTTTTATATATTTAAATTGATTTTGAATCAAAACGAATTTATTTTAATTCGAATTTTTAATCGAATTTGAATCGCAGTTTCTATTTGAATACAAATTCGAATCGAATTGGCCAGTTTTTAATAGAATTCAAATTGTATACGAATTCAGCAAAAAAAATATTTATTCGAAAAATTCAAATTTTAGAATAATCTAACACATTCACTTGACCATTAAAGGCTCTTGTTACCTTGGTCAACAAACTTACCCTATTCAAAAATATACAAAAATTTGAAGTCAAACGTTAAACTCGCCCTCGTACATCCAAGTCAAACTCTCTATCTATATATAACTACTTCCCCTGGTAGCAAATTCATTCAAGCCATCACAGAAACAACTTTAAAAAGCATTAAAATAACAAGCTTTCTAAGCATCTCAGTTTCTGTTTAAAATAATCTTGTAAGATGGCTTTTAAAAAAACATGTACCTTTTGGGTTTTTCTTGTTATTTTGATTGTTGTTATAAGCCCACTTGTAGTTGAAGGTAGAGTCATGTCTGAGGACTTTGCTGGTGCGAACCATCTTGCTACATACTCAACCGTGTACGAAAAGGCCAAAACTGGTATGTCGTTTTGGCTCCAACGACTTGAGTCCGGTCCAAGCCCTAGTGGACCTGGTCATTAATTAGCTTGGTTTGATGCATCTTGAATCAATGATGCTGGTCAAGTGATGCAACCTAAAGAAGGAGATATTCGTTAATTCTTTTATTTGTTTCTTTAGTTGTATATTAAAAGAAGGTTTGAATAACATACGTTTTTCATCTATTAAGTGTAAAAACTTTATTAGTAATAAATTAGTTTAAAAACGTAACCTTTCTTTTAAATTTTGGCTTGAATTTCTTCTTCTAAATTAGTTTGAAAACTTTGTTAGATAGTAGCTACGTATACACGATCACATGTAACAAGAATCTTTTACACAATAGATTAGAGTAAAATGTCATTTTAGTCCATGTGGTTTAGGTCATTTTGCTAGTTTAGTCCAAAGGTTTCAGTTTTCGTCTGTGGGTCCAAAAAGGTTTCACTGTTGTCATTTTATTCCACTAGGTTAACTTCATCCGTTATTTCTGTTAACGAGAAGGGCAATTCGGTCATTTTATATGGCTGATTGCCCTTCTAGTTAACAGAATTATATATAAAATGACCAATTTGCCCTTCTAGTTAACACAAATAATAGATAAAGTTAACCCAGTGAACTAAAATGGAAACGGTGAAATCTTTTTGTATCCACAGGAGAAAAATGATTCATTTGGACTAAACTAGCAAAATGACAGAAACCACATAAACTGAAATGGCATTTAACTCCAATAAATCAATTATATCATATAAACTCTATATAGTCGAGGCTCCAACATCATATTCCTTGAGCACCTTATACTAACGAGTGTAAAACATACTACTGGAGAATATGCAAGATATGTTCCATCAAATACTATTAGAAAATTGGGAATTTGTGATTAAAAAATATCGTCACAAGCTTACCGTCCAATATGTTACTGAAATTACATCAGTAGCACAATTAGCGATCGTCACTGATGCAGTCGCAAAATATGTGGCGGCCACTTAAATACGATCGCAAACTGTTCGTAAAAGTTGTGACCGTGTATTTCATTTTGACTGCAGAACTGTCACGAAAATAAATGAAAAAAGTAATTCAAATGCAATTATGTCGAACGTAAAATCTTGAAAAAATTAAATTAAAAGTACAAAGAAAATGTTATTGCAAATACTTACAATAAAATATAAAGGTAAAGTATATACATGATATACGTATAAATACTGATGTAGCGGAAGATTAGATAACAAAGAACGAACACGTTGATTCTGCGAATACCCGTGTTGATCTTTCCCAAACCACCAAAATTCAACCCAAAGAGCAAGAATTTGAAGTGATAAAAACTGATTTCTCAAAATTCAAGTCTAATCATTATCACCTTACAACCAACATATAAATAGAGTAATAAATTCGAAACAGGCCCCAAAATACACTTGGGCCAAAAACTAGAACAAAACAAAAGTCCACGAAAAGTATAAAAAAAAACACAAAATGATAAATAACTCATAGAAATAAGCCTTTTTTTGGGCCCGAACGTTAACCCAAACCGCCAAAGGCTGTTTGCAGCAAAACGGGATTTTTCCTCACAACGGACCCCCGTAACCCAAGTTAGAGCCATTTTAGTGAAGCCCCATTTGTCACGCGATCTTGGGCCTCCAAATATAACATGGCCCGCTCCTCCACACTTGGGCACCGCATCATTCCCCCCTGGATAGACAAAATTCGCCCTCGAATTACCAGCAGGTTCATCATCTTGATTCTTGTTTACGCTGATCATGACCCGTCTAAACAACTCAACTTCACTAGTCATCTTGCCTGATGTTGAACCTGTGCCACCTGGGTCAAATGAAGCGTTGGGTCTTTGTTTACTATCATCTTGAAGGGCTTTAGTTATTATGTGATTAAGAGGATGAGAATCCTCGGTTACCTGGAAAAACTCGGCCCTGTGCTTTGCTAATGCATTCAAATCATGCCTTGCACATATGAATCTCTTATCCACATGAATACGTGGAGTGTGAGAATTAATCCCACATTTCATTGGACCTACATTACTACCATCATTATCCATTTGTTGTTTACTATGATTTCTTTATTTTCCATTGCCCAAACACCAGTCCCCAGGGAGATCCCGTGCAAGCCACATCTATATACATCCTTTAACCCATGCAACTACCATACACTTTAAGGCCCACCATGAATTTTTTTTATCCGTGACATTTGGAAAGGATGACGGCTTCTCCATAATTTCCGTCGATTTACTTATATTCACAATTTTGTCATTAATAATACCTTTTATTTCAATTAGAAGATTTGAAATAATAGATATCTTATCACCCTTTAAAATACCCACTTTAATAGGAGTTTTATCAATTGAATATTCAATCGATTCACATACCTTCTGAAACAAGATTACTATGAAAGCCATAGGACCACCAATCACCACCAGAGAGTCACCCATAGCCATCGTGCAACCCCCGTTTAGTCCCATTCTCTCCGTTGTTCCACATCGATCAGATCTGGACCAGAAAATATCTGTAAACATACTAAAAGAATCTAATGAATTTTCATGCTTGTTTATGGCCTTCTTGTAACATTTGTGTAAATCGGGTTTCGAAAACCCGCCTCAATTTAGCCAATCGGGTATATTTTATTTTGCGTCATTTGGTTATTATTTTTTTATTACAACATTCCAATGTGTATATATATATATATGTATATAGATATATAATAATGAAAATCTATGTTTAAAGGTAAAATAGTAATTAAAATTTAAATAAATTAATCAATTAAACACTTAATATTTATTATCTAATAAATGACTAAAAGGCTCAAAAAAATTAATTAAAGAAAATCGGATTAAAAGGGTGAACCGGGAATCGAACCCGGGTTCCCCCGTCCGCCCACACACTACAAACACCACTGGGCTACGCACACCAGTTGTGTATATGTTGAAATCTCAAAACTCTTATGTTGACTCCAAATTTAAAACCTGCAACTGAAGCGGGAACAATCGAAATCCATCAAACGCGACTTTCCTTTTGAATCATCCGACAATCTGTCAATGGCTATCTTTGGCAAATCAATAATCAAGACGTGCCTACCATAACCCTTGGAACCCTAATCTTGAGAGACACCCCTCGCCTATAAATACCTCCCTATCCCAGCCGTTCCAAACTCGCCACCGGAGAAAAAAAAAAGTAGATCACCGGAGTTCTGCAAGACGTCGGAAACTCAGTATCGCCGCCCACTCCATTGATCGGTAGTTCCCTTTTCGAATTTCTTTTTTTTTATATATATCATGTATAACACCAAATCAAAAGGGATACTCCGACGGGTAAAGGTTTTGGGGTGAAAATTTTATATAAAGAAGATAAAGCTTAGGTTGTGTATTTATATATTATAAGCCTGGTTGCAACCAGGTTAGACACACAGTCCAACTGTGGACTGTGTGCACATTCAAACACACGTCCCGAGTTCGAAACCTGCAACTGGCATCGTTTTCTGTAAACTTTTTAAACCAAACCATACTAAGATCCACGGAGGTGTTATGTACCATACAATTTCTACATCTTATGGGTTAAGCACCCAGCCCAACTGGTTTGGGCCGGGTGCAATCTAACCCCAGGTCGCAGGTTCGAATCCATGCTCTCACCTTAGTCTGATCACCTTAAACTCTTTTTAAACAAGTAACCATTTCTGTATGAACTTAAGGTGTGCATAAGAATAAATAAAAACCAGATTACAACGGGTTAGACACGTAGCTCAGTTGGAAGAGCTGGGTGCACGCAACCGAGAGGTCACGAGTTCGAGTCTTCGCACACGCATGTTAGCTCCCGAACGAACCGGTCTGACAGTCATGTCAGACTGACAAGATATGTTTTTTATATATTATTTAACTCTTTTTATTTCTATTTTATTTTATGGCTTATAATTAAAAGAAAAACCAAATTTTGCTTAAAAATATATAATTGAATATATCAATAAAAAATCATAAAAATTAACTTAAAAATCTAAACAAAGTTTTATTTATATATTAAGTTATTTATTTATCGGATTGTCGCGTTATCATTTTAGGTTAGTACTCCTTCATCGATTAAATTCCCAACTCGTGCGCTCTCTTTTCCACTCAAGAATACGCACCCTAGGTGAGTGAATCTCTATAAATTCCCCGTTTTAATCACGTTTTAGGGTGTATCATGTGTCGTATCATTTCTTTATTTTATTTAAACACTTGTGCTTATATCATTTCGTGATCAAATGTGTATTGCTTGTAGTGTGGTTTATATGTGGATTCATTTTATCATTTCAGTGCACTCATTTCATTAGGCCCATCAGTTCCTCGTGGGATACGGGTTGAGCATCAGGTGCCTCATTAGATCGACTCCGTTTGATTGAGCCTTGATCTCAGATACTTCATCATTCATGTTATATATTCATTCAATGTGGTTTGTGATTGGTTACATATATATATTTGCTCACATGTGATCTATGCACAATTTTCTTTAATAAACATAATAAGCAATTATTTAAATGTTTTATCAAGGTTCACTCGCCAACTTTTGTTGACCGAAAATTTTCTCTGTTTTACACATGATACAGGTGATCAAGTTGAGGAAAGAAACACTTAGGATGGCTTAGAAGAATAAACAAGTTATTGCTTTGGAACAAACATTTAGATTTTTATTGTGTTTGTATGAAATTTTTGTTGGATATTTAAATTTTAATTTGAATTTAATAAATATGAAACTTCTTAGTACATATCATGAGCTTTGGTGATAACCCAATCATGCCCCGACTTTTATTCCGTTGTGGGTCGGGGTGTGACAGATTGGTATCAGAGCTTGTGACTATAGGGATATAGGATAGGTTATTAGACCCTTAGAGCCTATACTATAGTTGATTAGATTTTAATTGTTTATGTGTTACATGCAAAATTCATGATGTTTATATGTTTCATGTTTATTATCACACCCAATATTATGCAAGCACTCTCACAAGTACATGTTAATATGCAATGATCATCATGGTTCATATCCTTATAACACGTCATATCTATAAAAGCACACACCTCGCGATTTCACAATTTCCATGATTTCTTTTCAAAGATTTTTTCAATGTTTTCGTATTTTTCAAATCACATCAAAGTGAGTTTTCACGATGAGCATGTAGTAACTGGAAGGGTACGAGTACCGGTAGTCGGAACGTCCTGTCTAGGCTTGGCATTCGTATAAATCCAAAATAAAGGACCAGTTTGCCTACCTGGGGACTAACGATGAGAGTACGAAGGACCTATTAGGCCAAAGCATGCTATACCAAACGTCGTGTGAGCTAACCCCACTTTGAGTTGTCATTGTGTCTACACCTGGACAGCCTCCGACCATACATCTCGCAATCATGTTTTACGATTTTCATTCGGGTGGTGCGAGTGTTAACCCGCCGACACCAATGTGAATCCTACCAAGCCCAATAGTCATGGGGGCCCACATGACTACACAGGCAATGGTATGGGGGACATTTGGAGGCCCAAACATGAGCAAACCCAAGACATCCTATGGATGTAGTTAAATTATTTTCAGTTATGTTGTTTCATTCTTTTTTTTACGACACATGACACCTAGGAAATTCTTGAACTCACAATCTCCCTATATGTATTCCTGTAGATGTCTACTAGGAAATTACGTGGAGGTAGAAGGTCAGGGAAGTCAAACGAACGCTTGGCCACGCAAATTGCTAAACAAATGGCCGCAGTGCTTCCTGACATCGTACTACAAGTTCAGCAAGCTCTCACTGCCAATCCCATTAACTCTCCCAACCAGGAAGACCAAAGCGGCGCCAACCCTCCTCCCAAAACCCCCAAATGCACCTACAAACACTTCAAGTCCTGCGCTCCCCCAAAATATGAAAGGACTGAAGGTGTCACTGCTCTCCTTCACTGGTTTGAGGAGATGGAAAACACCTTTCTCAATTGCGACTGTCCCGAGGACCGTAAGGTACGTTACGCGACTGGAAGATTGTTTGGGGTAGCCCTTACCTGGTGGAACACGGAAAAGGGTAAGCGAGGTTTTGAAGATGCCATGGCCTTAACATGGGAAGAGTTAAGGGAAATCATGACGAGACGCTTCTGTCCAAGAAGCGAAATCAAAAAGCTAGAAGACGAGTTTCACGCATTGAAACAAAAGAAGGAGACCACACTTCATACAATAAGAGATTTCTCGAGTTGAACCAGATGGTCCCCAATCTGTTCACCCCATTGTACCGCCTAATTGAACACTACATTCGAGGCCTCCCCTCGAAAATCCAAGATTCGGTTTTAAGCACTTCGCCTGCAACACTTGAAGCCACAATGGAGTTAGCTACGGAACTCACTGAAAATCGCATTCGAAATGGCAAATTTAATGATGAAAAGAATAAAACACCCATTGAGACCCCAACTGCAAACCACTCAGGTTCATCCTCGAAGTTTGCTGGTAAGAGGAAGCGAAATGGCAAGAACTTTGTTGTCACCCAAACCAACCCTCCCATCACTGCTGCTCCAATCACGCAAGTCGCTCCTTCAGCCGCACCATTCAAAAGGCCATACACTGGCTCACGCCCAAAGTGTAACCGTTGCCAATACCATCACCCTCCTGAAAACCCTTGTCAACATTGCACAAGTTGTGGCCGTGCGGGTCACACCATCCAAACCTGCCGTACCCTTCAGCGATCGAACCGCAGTCAACCTCCAACCCAAACCCAAAATCAAATGGTGGGCCAAGCCCAACAACCCTTACTTCTACCACCTGCACAACTCGTAGCCCAACCTTACTACCAACCCAACTACCCCATGATGCAACCCATGCGAGCCTTTTTCAATTGTGGGGACCCAAACCACTTCAGGAACACTTGCCCACGCCTAGTGAACATCATCCATGCCCAAGCTCAAGCAAACCCGGTAAACCAAGCCAACCAAGCTCCTCCACCTGCTAGAGGAAGAGCTTTCAATATCAATGCCAATCAAGCCAAGGCTGACAACAATGTGGTCAACGGTACGTTTCTCATAAATGGTAGTTATGCATCCATATTATTCGATACTAGTGCGGATAAGAGCTTTGTGTCTTTAGAATTCGAATCTATCCTCGACCAACCTCGTGATAATCTCGTTGAATCTCTGACGGTGGAAGTTGCTGACGGAAAACCCACTTCATTAAATTCTACTATACGCGATTGTACTATCACCCTAAATGATCACGATTTTACAATTGATCTCATTCCTATGAAATTGGGAAGTTTCGATGTTATCATCGGCATGGACTGGCTCAGCCAGCATCACGCTGAAGTGGTGTGCCATGAAAAGTTCATTCGTATTCCTCTCGCCGACGGTCAGGCACTACGTATCTTTGGGGAAACTCCTTCGAAAGGGCTCAAATTGATGTCCTGCCTTCAAGCCCGAAGTTATCTTCGCAAGAATTACGTCGCATTTCTAGCTCACGTTGTCAAGAAGGAAGGCAAGGAGAGAAAGCTCGAAGATATTCCAAGTGTGAAAGAATTCCCGCAAGTTTTCCCGACGATGTTTCAGGACTTCCTCCTGTGAGAGAAGTCGAATTTCGGATCGGTCTTATGCCTGGCGCTACACCGGTCGCAAAATCTTCTTATAGGTTAGCCCCATCCGAGATGCAAGAGTTGGCCAGTCAACTGCAAGAGTTGACTGACAAAGGATTCATACGTCCTAGCTCATCGCCTTGGGGTGCACCTGTTCTTTTTGTGAAGAAGAACGATGGAACGTTTCGCATGTGCATTGATTATAGAGAACTCAACAAGTTGACGGTTAAGAATCGCTATTGCCTCGTATTGATAACCTTCTAGACCAGCTTCAAGGCGCCACCTGTTTTTCCAAAATCGACCTTCGTTCTGGTTATCATCCACTTAGAGTGCGCGAAGAAGATATTCCAAAAACTGCCTTCCGAACTCGTTATGGTCATTACAAGTTCATGGTTATGCCCTTTGGTTTAACCAACGCCCCCGCTGTCTTCATGGATTTAATGAATAGGGTATGCAAACCCTATCTCGACCGTTTCGTCATAGTCTTCATCGATGACATTCTTATCTACTCCAAGTCAAAATCCGATCATGAGCGACACCTTCGACTCATTCTTACACTCTTAAGGACTGAAAAGCTTTACGCTAAGTTCTCAAAATATGAATTCTGGTTAGGAGAAGTACAATTCCTTGGTCATGTCGTCAATGACAAAGGGATTCATGTCGATCCTTCGAAAATCAAGGCAGTACAGGAATGGCAAGCGCCACGTACCCCTACCGAAGTTAGGTCATTTCTTAGCTTGGCTGGTTACTACCGACGCTTCATTGCCAGTTTTGCCCGTATCGCCGTTCCGCTCACAGCCTTGACTCACAAAGGAAAACCCTTCATTTGGGGACCTAAGCAAGAGGAGGCCTTCCAAACTTTAAAGCAAAGGCTTTGTGACGCACCTATCCTTACACTCCCTGAGGGTTGCGATGACTTTGTGGTTTATTGCGATGCATCAGGGCAAGGACTAGGCTGTGTATTGATGCAAAGAGGAAAAGTGATAGCCTATGCCTCTAGGCAACTCAAAGTTCATGAGAAGAATTACACCACCCACGATCTGGAACTTGGAGCCGTAGTGTTCGCTCTCAAGATATGGAGACATTATCTTTACGGTGCCAAGTGTGAAATATACACTGACCACAAGAGTCTCCAGCATATCTTCAACCAAAAAGAGTTGAATATGAGGCAACGAAGATGGGTCGAACTGCTCAACAATTATGACTGGGAGATTCGGTATCATCCTGGCAAGGCAAACGTGGTGGCCGATGTGCTCAGTCGAAAGGGATATGCGAACTCTATTCGTCTTCTATGTTCACAAATCATAACCGTATCAAGGATCGAAGCCGGGCAGCTCAACATATCTCTGTAACGGAAAATGACGTATGCGATGAGCTGTCATGTGGAGCTGAACTCAAAATTGAAACCAAATCCGATGGTATTCTATATTATTTAAACCGCATATGGATTCCCGATTGCGAGAACCTTTGTGATTTCCTCGTGAATGAGGCACACAAAACACGATACTCTGTACACCTAGGAGCCGATAAGATGTATCAAGACCTACGATACACCTACTGGTGGCCTGGCATGAAAAAGGATATCGCTGTTTTTGTTTCCAAGTGCCTTACATGTTCCAAAGTGAAAGCTGAACATCAAAGACCTTCAGGACTTCTAGTCCAACCCGAAATACCTGTATGGAAGTGGGAAAACATAACCATGGACTTCATTACCGAGTTACCTCGCACCTCCAGTGGGTATGACACCATATGGGTAATCATTGATCGTCTTACAAAATCAGCTCACTTCATTCCGATCCGCGAGGACTTCAAGAACGAGACACTGAGATCGTAAGCCATCATGGTGTACCATTAAGCATCATTTCAGACCGTGATGGCCGTTTCACTTCATGCACATGGCGAGCCGTACAAACTGCTTTGGGTACACGCTTAGACCTTAGCACCGCCTTTCACCCTCAAACTGATGGTCAATCTGAACGCACCATCCAAACCCTTGAAGACATGCTTCGAGCAAGTGTCATAGACTTCAAAGGGAAGTGGGACGCTCTTCTACCGTTAGTCGAGTTTTCGTACAACAACAGTTATCATTCAAGTATCGGCATGGCTCCTTTCGAAGCTTTATATGGTCGTGAATGTCGATCTCCAGTATGTTGGCACGAAATTAGCGAAGCGCAAATCACCGGACCTGAATTGATTCAAGAAACAACCGACAAAATCCTTCAGATTCAAAACAATCTTCTAGCGGCTCAAAGTCGTCAAAAGAGTTATGCTGACAAACGACGAAAGCCCTTGGAGTTTTGTGTTGGTGATCAAGTACTTTTGAAAGTATCACCGTGGAAGGGAGTGGTTCGTTTTGGCCAAAAGGGCAAGCTAGCACCACGCTACGTAGGAACTTTCAAGATACTCAAAAGAGTAGGTCCTGTAGCCTACAAGCTTGACTTACCAGAAGAACTCAACAGAATACATCCCACGTTCCAAGCATCAAACTTGAAAAAGTGTCTCGCTGACGAAAGTCTCCATATCCCTCTAGAAGACATTCAAGTTGATGAGTCAATACACTTCGTTGAAAGACCAGTGGAAATCATGGATTTCGGTGAGAAGCGTTTAAGGCGAAGTCGTATTCCAATCGTCACGGTACGTTGGGAGTCAAGACGAGGACCCGAGTTTACTTGAGAACGTGAAGACTCAATGCGCGAAAAGTACCCGCATCTTTTTCCGTTAACAACTACCAACTAAATTTTGGGACGAAATTTCTAAAAGTAGGGGATACTGTAACATTTGTGTAAATCGGGTTTCGAAAAACCCGCCCCAATTTAGCCAATCGAGTATATTTTATTTTGCGTCATTCGGTTATAATTTCTTTTATTACAACATTCCAATGTATATATATATATATATATATATGTATGTATATAGATATATAATAATGAAAATCTATGTTTAAAGGTAAAATAATGATTAAAATTTAAAGAAATTAATCAATGAAACACTTAATATTTTTTATCTAATAAATGACTAAAAGGCTCAAAAAAAATTAATTAAAGAAAATCGGATTAAAAGGGTGAACCGGGAATCGAACCCGGGTTCCCCCGTCCGCCCACACACTACAAACACCACTGGACTATGCACACCAGTTGTGTATATGTTGAAATCTCAAAACTCTTATGTTGACTCCAAATTTAAAACCTGCAACTGAAGCGGGAACAATCGAAATCCATCAAACGCGACTTTCCTTTTGAATCATCCGACAATCTGTCAATGGCTATCTTTGGCAAATCGATAATCAAGACGCGCCTACCATAACCCTTGGAACCCTAATCTTGAGAGACACCCCTCGCCTATAAATACCTCCCTATCCCAGCCGTTCCAAACTCGCCACCGGAGAAAAAAAAGTAGATCATCGGAGTTCTGCAAGACGTCGGAAACTCGGTATCGCCGCCCACTCCATTGATCGGTAGTTCCCTTTTCGAATTTTTTTTTCTATATATATCATGTATAACACCAAATCAAAAGGGATACTCCGGCGGGTAAAGGTTTTGGGGTGAAAATTTTATATAAAGAAGATAAAGCTTAGGTTGTGTATTTATATATTATAAGCCTGGTTGCAACCAGGTTAGACACACAGTCCAACTGTGGACTGTGTGCACATTCAAACACACGTCCCGAGTTCGAAACCTGCAACTGGCACCGTTTTCTGTAAACTTTTTAAACCAAACCATACTAAGATCGACGGAGATGTATGTACCATACAATTTCTATATCTTACGGGTTAAGCACCCAGCCCAACTGGTTTGGGCCGGGTGCAATCTAACCCCAGGTCGCAGGTTCGAATCCATGCTCTCACCTTGGTCTGATCACCTTAAACTCTTTTTAAACAAGTAACCATTTCTGTATGAACTTAAGGTGTGTATAAGAATAAATAAAAACCAGATTACAACGGGTTAGACACGTAGCTCAGTTGGAAGAGCTGCGTGCACGCAACCGAGAGGTCACGAGTTCGAGTCTTCGCACACGCATGTTAGCTCCCGAACAAACCGGTCTGACAGTCTTGTCAGACTGACAAGATATTTTTTTTATATATTATTTAACTCTTTTTATTTATATTTTATTTTATGGCTATAATTAAAAGAAAAACCAAATTTGGCTTAGAAATATATAATTGAATATATCAATAAAAAAATCATAAAAATTAACTTAAAAATCTAAACAAAGTTTTTTTTATATATTAAGTTATTTATTTATCGGATTGTCGCATTATCATTTTAGGTTAGTACTCCTTCATCGATTAAATTCCCAACTCGTGCGCTCTCTTTTCCACTCAAGAATACGCACCCTAGGTGAGTGAATCTCTATAAATTCCCCGTTTTAATCACGTTTTGGGGTGTATCATGTGTCGTATCATTTCTTTATTTTATTTAAACACTTGTGCTTATATCATTTCGTGATCAAATGTGTATTGCTTGTAGTGTGGTTTATATGTGGATTCATTTTATCATTTCAGTGCACTCATTTCATTAGGCCCATCAGTTCCTCGTGGGATACGGGTTGAGCATCAGGTGCCTCATTAGATCGGCTCCGTTTGATTGAGCCTTGATCTCAGATACATCATCGTTCATGTCATATATTCATTCAATGTGGTTTGTGATTGGTTACATATATATATTTGCTCACATGTGATCTATGCACAATTTTCTTTAATAAACATAATAAGCAAGTATTTAAATGTTTTATCAATGTTCACTCGTCAACTTTTGTTGACCCAAAATTTCCTCTGTTTTACACATGATACATGTGATCAAGTTGAGGAAAGAAACACTTAGGATGGCCTAGAAGAATAAACAAGTTATTGCGTTGAAACAAGCATTTAGATTTTTATTGTGTTTGCATAAAATTTTTGTTGGATATTTAAATTTTAATTTGAATTTAATAAATATGAAACTTCTTAGTAAATATCATGAGCTTTGGTGATAACCCAATCATGCCCCGACTTTTATTCCGCTGTGGGTCGGGGTGTGACACTTCTCTTCTTCATCTCCTATATTTGTAACTCCATTAATAGCCATCACCTCGCCAACGGGAGTCACCGCAACATCAGCGTTTGCTATCGTTGTAACACCTCCAACCTTACAACTTTTGGAACCCGATTCATATCCTAGTAAGTTTCGATCACCATCGGTAACCCAAGAATACAAATCCTCATCCTCGTATTCATCATAAACCGGGTTATTTTCATAATCTTCATGTTGTTCATCCTCAGACTCGGCAAACAAGTGTCGTTTACCAGCCTTCTTACACTCAGCTTCTTCATCAAGCGGCCTGTTTCTCCTCGGAGGCATTTTGAGCCAGGAATTCGGCTCTGATACCAACTGATGTAGCGGAAGATTAGATAACAAAGAACGAACACGTTGATTCATCGAATACCCGTGTTGATCTTTCTCAAACCCCCAAAATTCAACCCAAAGGGCAAGAATGTGAAGTGATAAAAAACTGATTTCTCAAAATTCAAGTCTAATCATTATCACCTCATAACCAACATATAAATAGAGTTATAAATTCGAAACGGGCCCCAAAATACACTTGGGCCAAAAACTAGAACAAAACAAAAGTCCATGAAAAGTAAAAAAAAACACAAAATGATAAATAACTCATAGAAATAAACCTTTTTTGGGCCCGAATGTTAACCCAAACCGCCAAAGGCTGTTTGCAGCAAAACAAGATTTTTCCTCACGATCGTTTTGACTGGTCGCACGCCCAAAACGGACCCCCGTAGCCCAAGTTAGAGTCATTTTAGTGAAGCCTCATTTGTCACGCGATCTTGGGCCTTCAAATATAACATGGCCCGCTCCTCCACACTTGGGCACCGCATTAAATACGTAAGTATATAGGAATATACACAAATACACTTTTTGAAGTATACACATACAAGAAATACCATACGTGTACACCAACATAACTACAATATTAAAAATGAATATTTTTAACTGATATATCTATTAAAGATACACATGTATATAGAATCATAATTTACTTGTGTATTATTCTTCCCCACATTTTGCATTTATATATATATATATATATATATATATATATATATATATATTAATGGTAAACTAATGCTACTTTTAAAATTCACACCATAGAAAAATTTGCGTATATACATTGTATATTAACTACTAAGATATCCGCTCGTTACGGCGAGAACACAACACCTAGGCAATGCTTACATAAGTGTTGGGGAGATCTAACTGAGTTCGAAGGTTCATTTAAATTCGTAGCGTTCTCATTAGCTTTACGCATGTCAATTAAATAATAATTTGACATAAAAAGTATCAAGTACGTATAAAGGCCATTGTTGCATCTCAATAAACGTACACACAAGTACAAAAATAGCAGTCACAAACATAAAATTTTGAAGTAAAAATTCAGTTATCAACCACTTGTATGATAATACGTTATAATTTAGTCATAAGCCTTACACCTTTCAATTATCACATCCATATTTTCTGGCCGCGATTCTTCATCATCCAAACTGTTATAAAAACAATTACCATGAGTTTCTTCTTCTTTTACAATGCATCTACTGGAGGGAGGAGTTTCTTATATTTCTCCCCTTTGACTGCTACATTTATTGGAGCAGGTTTTGTCATTGATAAAAAACAATTATGTTAACTATCTTAATTAAATGTGTTTTATCATTTTTAATATTTAGTATAGATACCTAAAACATCTTTCATGTTGCTCTTTGTCTCATCCGTAACAGTTTCCTAGCTTCTGTATAAGAGAAAAACGAACTAGTGAATAAATGTGACCAAAGTGTGTGAACTAATAACATAAAACTGTGTTGAATATATATATAGGGCTCGGTTCAAATTAGAACCACCACGAGTTGTGAGAACCGTTAGAACTTTATCTTCCCGTGCGAGTTGGGCCATATTTTTTGCACAAATGTAGATTAAAATATTATAAACACACTGCAAAAAAGTAAAAAAAAAATTGTCGAGCCGGTAATTTTGAGTGATGCAGTTTTTTTACGTCTGGTGTAAATTTTGTATGAAAATAAATATCTATTTTACGCCTCATGTAAATGTGGGTATGCGGCTTTTTAATTTTTTTTGCTGAAAAAGGTGATTTTTTATGACTTTTGAGAAAAAAATTTCGGAAAAACATTTTGGATGGCCTAGTTCTCAAGGAAGATTTAAATGAGAATGCTAAATATTGCGAGAACCGTGAGAACAAAAGAAAAAACCACGAGAACTTGGTAAAAAACAATTCAAATTCAAAATTTCTTTCTACACTTATTATTATTATCCGAATACAATGTTAGAAATTAAATTTTCACATTTAATTTACGTGAATTCATAAATAAAGAAAATTTATATATGTGTAAGTTCTCCATTTATACATGTGTAAATTTGTTATATTTACATATGTGTAAAAAATCTAATAAGAGTGATTTTGAAAGGAGAAATGAACTATTTGACGTATATATTAATTACAATGAAGTATGTATTAGAAAAATGGTTTTAATTATTTTTTTTATTCTTGTTGACGGTTCTTGCAATATATATATGTATATAGATAATATAATTGCTTAAACCACAAACTACATTAAAAATTATTACGTTTGGATCCAAAATAGTTCATCCATAAATACTCTTTTTCATGTATGTTGCCCGACATCTATCTCTATTACCCCATCCAAATATAAACTATTTATTGTATAACTAAGAATCTCAATTGTGAACGGTTGTAATGTTTATTGGTCTATGTTTTTCCTTTTTTCTTCTGTAACTTGCAGTATGTGAGTTGATTATGATTTCATTTATTTTCTTTTTTATCTTACATTATTTCATTGAGATTAAAATTACCTAGAAGTTGCACAGTATTATTTTTATTATTTCATTCCGCTTCTAATAAATCCAATATTTCCTTTTCAGAATTCATTTCTTACGATTAATTACTTTTTCATAATAATCAGATAATTTATTTCGTTCATATTTAACATACTAATAATTTATAATTATTTAACTTGAGTTATTTTAATTTATTTTTTCTTATTATATAACTCCTTAACTCTATTTTTTTCTATAAAAGATTTATATGTTTATAACCCTGTACTTTAATAGATATATCATACAAACTTTAATAATAATAATTCTTTTTCTTTAAAGAACTTACGTTTGACTCCCAAACATTATTAGAGTCATCATATGGCTCTTGAAGTTTAACAAAATTATTTTTTCCTTTTTTAATAAATATTTATTCTTTTATCCTTTCTATAAGTTTAATTCTTTCTTATTTTATTTATTGTTTATTTAACTTATTATAAGTAAAGCCAACTTTTAACTCTAGATATGTTTACTTAATCGTGGTTGTCGTTTAAATTAAAGTTTACATGGTCCATAATAACCCTTCAATATACCAAATATAATTTTATTTATTTACCTTATTTATAGTTAAAGCTAACTTTAACTCTTGACATGTTTACTTAACTGTTAATTGCTTATATTTACCGTCGTTTATATTAAAGTGTGCATGATCTATAATAACCCATCAATATATCATGTAACAAATACATCCTCGCAATCACCCTGCTACAATGCCACCGCGAAGCGCGGGGTCCAATACCAGTTAATTACAATGTTGATACCGTGTCATGTAATTGATATGATCAATGGTCTTTGATTCCTTAAAATACGTATACAGTCCAACACACACACATATATAGGGGTGGGTTAACGTACAATATTTCTTAACACATGATGCGTACGAGATGAAATTACGCACGTTTTTCAAAACCATAATCACATGTTGAATACCCATACACACAAGTATAAGATCAGAAATCACGCATAAGATAAAAATCTAATCATGCGTGTTATAAAACTAATTACGCATGTTATAATTTCATCTCATACGTATTACACGTTAAGAGATATTGTATTTTACACTTTCACTGTATATATTATACTAAGTTAATGCCCGCGTGACACGCGGTTTCACAAACAAAAATACTCTGAATTTCTTGAAATATAAAATACTTAAAAAAACAATTACATCAGAATAAATGAGTTAATACAAAGATGAAATTATATTATATTATATATACATACAATCATGAAGGCAATATACAGTGACAATCACGAAGGCCATATACAGTGACGCGTCCTTCTTGGTTGATTGATTCTTGAGGTGGAATCTGTTTTTTGTTTCTTCCTATATAAACCGACATATCATATACTTTTTGTTTTGATTTTCCAATTAATACTCTCTTGTGCGTCACTGGTAAGACGAATGTTTATTTGTGTGGAAATCGTGAGTTCATACTGCAGCCTTTACATTTATTTTATTTTTTTGTACTTCACACGCATTCATCGTTCTTTTTTGCCGCTTTAATACCAGATCTTTCTCACCTAATGTGGACGTGAACGCTAGTGTTTCCCAAATTCTCTTGGTAGCGCTTTCGTTTGTGGCATCGTTCACAACACTTGCTGCTCTAAGAAAGCCTTTGACATTTTGTACCTCTTTTCTCTACATCAGTTAAAATAAAGGATTTAGAAGTTTTTGCATGAACCAATGCCAAAATCATAATGTATTACATAAATTAGGTGTCTTGAACCTTATCATTCAAAAACATGCAACCTTTATTAAACACTAAATGGGTAATATCCAAATTCATGAAAACAGAAGACACAACCAATGCCAAAATCATAATGTATTGCATAACTTAGGTGTCTTGAATCTTATCGTTCAAAAACATGCTACCTTATAGAACACCAAATGGGTAATATCCAAATTCATGAAAACATTAGACACATACATTCATTTTTTTAGCAAACCTGAAAAGATGATCATGGATAAGATCAAATATGTATTTTGTTAATGGTAATAAACTTATGTCCATTTATTAATTATTCCAATAATAGCAAAAAGACGACTACCGAAACCGTACCTGAACGAACAAACCAACTCCAAGTCTGGTCTTAATATCTAGTATTGTACTCGGGTTTGAATCCTAATTTATCACTAATTCCATATTTATTCCTACATCTCCACCTTCAATTATAAAAACTCCTAAAAACATAATAAATTAGAGCTCAATAATATGTAAAATCATCTTAAAATAGGATATCATGCTACCTAACCACTATAACCAGCAAACTGAAATAAAAGAATTCTAAATAGGCAACTGGTGAAAACATCGCTTAGCCTAACGTGTAAATTGTGGTGCAACTGTTCCAAGGGTAAACTTGGAAAATGACAGTGAAGATAATACCATTCATCTATATTGCTCGCCAATGAAGCCACAGCCCAGTGGTGGAGGTGGGACGGTTTAACACGTTTGCGTGCGTTCCCGCCCGGGTGTTCGCGGGTTTGAGTCCACTCTGGTACCAAATGTATAAGACTGTTAGATGCATAAGATAAAGGATACCTATAAGGGGCTTAGCAATATCCACATCCAAGAATACTGTTTGTAGCTTCAAATCAAGTATTAAACTCAATTTTTTTCAAAGATACAAACCATCCTTTTGCAAGCTTCTTCCTTACGGTTGTGAAGTCCATTTGATGCTTGATCACATCATGATAATTAGGAAGTTGAGGGTAAACAACAATTGCCAATTATTTGATTATAATCAAACTTCAAATTAAAATTTCAAGAAAATGATAATAAGAATGCAGAGTAACTCAGAATTCATGAAAGATTTTCTAGGCAATGGTGGCTTCTTATCAGCAGAGTAACATGTGGAAGCAGGGTCACTGACCATATACTTGTTAACGGACAAGGAAGATGATCATCGTTCTGCTTTTTATATTCTTGGTTCAATCTTCAAAAACTTCAATTTGAGCTCTTGGTTTTCTTTTTTCAACCACAAGAGCTCATCATTTAACGGTTGTTTCTTGTTGATTTGTTGAGCCGCATGTTCAACTGCTATCAGACCACCATCCATGTTGTCTTGTAACTGTTGTTCATACTTCATAGTAAAGAAATTGAACCATAGTGTGCATAGGAAACTGATCATTTTGGGTTGCGTGTGCACACGCTTCACGTGAAAGCTTATGACAATCCATCAAACTGCATACTTTTTTGCTTTCCATATCACTTAACATCGCATGTACCGGTAATATCATCACCAAATATTTTTTAGATTTCAGTTTTTTGAAATTATGGAATGTCTACAGATTCTAGTTTTATGAAATTTGGAATGGCCAAAGAGATTTATAAGTTACTCTCTGTTTTCACTCCACTCTTTCAATATATCGATTTAATATCTAATCAGTTCAACATTCTCTCAACTGTGAGCCCATTTACCACCTTAAACGTTAAATGATAACCATAAAATCTCAACTAATTCACAAGGTTAAGCCATTGGGAAGCAAAAGTAATTTTAAATTTATTTACGCACCGTTGACTTTTGCAATGAAGGTACTTAATCTCCAGAAGCAATCTCACCAGCAGCAGGGTGTCATATCCAATATCCACAAAAGGCCGTACCTGCCACAATTTTAAAGAATAAAAATTGACAATTTTAACAATAAATGACTTGTATGACAAATAATTAAGAGGTTGCCCTCACCGCGGTCAGTACAATATACAATTCAAATTAAAGAACACTATAATTTTAAACTTTCTCACAAATCAATTGTTTCATCAAGTGAAAGGAATTAGATAAAAAACATACAATTGATTTGTAGCGATAAAACTTTGCAGGTTTTGACATATGTAAACGCAAATTCACTAAATGTTTCTTGACCCAATCTTTAAAAATATGATCTTTTATTATTAATAAAAGGTGGTAACTGCAGTTTTAAAGCACTTGAGCATTCATATTCCAATCCCTGGGGAGTTACTATGCCCGACTTCCACAACATCATACAAAAGGGTGGAGTCTTGTGGACTTGTATCTGCACTATGTTAAATTAGCAAACCATTGATACACCTTCAACAAAATCATTAAAGTAGATTAATAAACATGAGAGCCACGTCATCGCGAGTTGAGTTAGTTAGTAATCTGCGGACACAAAACGGGCCGTGACGATGATGGTCCGTTAGTGACGATGAGTCATCCGGACACGTGTCACCTCCTGGCCACGCCCTGAGCCACTATGTAATGGACCGTTACCAAGCCTTTTCCACATGGTACATCACCACTCAAAAATCCAAAATTGCCATCTTTGATCCAGGATTCCAATTCGCACACCAAATAGCCGAATTAGAAGGGGGTGTTAATTTATCTTTGAAAACTTGGGGTATTACTCCTAAATTATCTAACCCGAACTCCGAAGACTCATGGTGTTACATATATATAGCTTTAGATACTTTAACATTAAATTCAAATCATTATGCCAAAAGTTTTAACTTGAGGTACAATGACTATGTTTCGATGAAATTTCATAAATATTGATTAAATAGATTGTGAAAGCACATGATGAAGCAAAAACTGACATCTTTTTTTACAAGAGTTTATCAACATATTTGAAGCCTGATAAACCAATCACCTCTTCCCTGAGTTGACAGTGAAAATGCAATTTGTAGGGACTAAAGTTGGGTACGTATGAAATGGTCTCCACACTATCATTGTCGTTCTGAAAGTAAACAAAGATTTAAGATTTCAGGTGTAATAAAGACACTTAAAAAAAGAATCAGTCACCCAACTTATAATATGCAATCTGATAGTACCTCAGCTTCATCAGATTTCGATGATGTCGAGTGCATTTGCTCCTGCCCCATGCACAAACCATGTCAACGATCTGTAAGCAATTCATCCTCCTGCCCCTTTTCAGTGGATGTTCGAAGCTCCCATCTTACATATAAATAAAAAAAATCGGATTAATTTCAACCTTATAACATGTATCGAAGATGTTTTCATTGAGTTAACAATGCAAATTGACGTACCTTGACGAAGATATAACCTGGTATTTCAATTTACTCAAAAATTAAAACCCTAAAGATGCAAAAACATAAACACAAAATTGATCAATAAAAACTCGCCAATCACTATGATGAATACATATGAAAAAAAACCTTTAATTTAATGAAACCTAACAGTCAGTGGCTTTGAGTTTAGCGTCGCCGTAAAATTGATCAATAAAAACTCGCCAATAACTATGATGAATACATATGAAAAAAAAACCTTTAATTTAATGAAACCTAACAGTCAGTGGCTTTGAGTCCACCGTTGCCGTTGATTTCGATTGAATCAGTCTGGTCAGAGCAGCGGCGAGTGGAAATCCAAACAACGATCCACCGTGCTTTCATTATTCTCCTACGGGATGAAATTGTAGGTTATGCCAATCTATATCATTCAAAACCAAAATTTCTCACTTAATAATTAAAACCCATTGCACAATATTAAAGTACAATCAAAACCCACAAATCAGACCCTCCAATATCAAATACCAAGCAAGAAAATTATGAACTTTTTCACATATGCAGACAGAAAACAGATCAAAATTAGGGTTTGTGTACTCACAATTGTAATTCAAAATTTCAAATCCACAAACCTAGATTAAAAACAGAGACTACCCACAACAGAATAGCTACCAAAACTGGATATAAAGAAAGAAAGGTAAAACCTTTTTTCACGGGACCACAAATGGGGATGCTCACATCTGTTGATCTTGAATTTTTTTTTTCGAATTTTCTCATCTTACAACAAATGGGTACCAAAAGTCGAGAATGAAACCACTACCTTCAAGCCCTGTTTCGTATGTCGATTATCCCACATACGAACCCTGTAAATTCAATTTTGTGCTAATAAACAACATGACAATGACAAAAGAAGAACACATATGAAAGTAGGATTCCTAACCTGGTGAATAATCTCTTCATTTCGAACAGCGACGATGAGATGTCTAGGGTTTGCTGAGTCTCATCATTTAGTTCACGAACAGGGAGAAAACTTACCTAAACTTCAAGATCCAAACAAAAAATCGTTGAATGATGGAATAGATTTAGGTATGGGTGTGGGAGAACTGCATAGTAGGATTAGGGCTTCGTGAAAAAGAAAATGAAGTGTTTGTATGGTTCTGTATTAACTTTTTGGAGCAGGTTATGAAAAGGGAAGAGCTCGTGAAAAAGAAGATGAAGTGTTTAGGGCTATGGATCTGGCCGCCAAACATGTGATATGCAGGAAGAGGAATGTGGTGACACGTGTCCAGCAAAACTTTTGCTTTATTAGATAGGAAGATTGTATGTGTGTAAATTTTATAAGATATTAAAACATGTTCAACATTTGGTTGGTAGTCAAATAAATACTTTTAGCTATTAAAAAAACTTTTAATCGAAACATGTGATGGACCTTATTGGAATGCATGTTCCTACTTGTTTGAATTACGTTTTAACTATGAATGGAAAAGGACATGTTGATTGAATTTTAAGTTATGATCAAAAGAAGACTTCCAAATTTTCTTTTATTGGTTATATATTTAAAATTAATACATTTCGTTCTTTAAATACAGCTTCGATTATTTTATTTTATTTTTTAGTATAATAACATATATAAGGAAAATTAAGGTGGGTGAGGCATCACTTGGATATGATTCTGGGTAGTATTGTGATCATGTGAACATCGTCGCCACCCTCATGAGTAGGTCTGGCGGGTTGTGGGTTATGGTACTTAAAAAGAGTGACACCACTAATTAGAGTAGTTGAAGATAAATTTGAAGCGCCCAAATCTCATTGAATTTTAGGGTAGTAGAGATAGTGATAAGAGTACTCCTCCCTCCCTAAGAAGATAATGGAGGGTAATGATAAGAGTCCCCCTCCCACAAATATAATCATGTTTTGGTTGGTATGCCCGACCTAGGGGGGATTCAGGGAGTTTCCTGAGTTCTAGGAACCCCATCGAGTTGAAAAATTTTAAGAAAAATTAATGAAAATCTTGTATGATTTGAAAAAAAAAATAGTAACAAGTAGTGAGGATCTATAAAAAAAGAACCCTCTTGAAAAAAAATTTGGATCCGCCACTTTGCCTGTTTATTAAACAAGTCGCATTTGGGTTGACCTATATAATTAAACAAGGCATATTCATGTTGATCGGTACAGGGTCGTTACCGAGAATCCCTGATAATTCAAGGGCACGGGACTAATAGGAAAATGGACCCCAAAAATATAATATCACCCATTAGAATATGCAGCCATCTCTATTATGTTGAATCGCTAAGTTTAGAGTCTGTCCTACTTTAAGCTTTCAATCGTACAATCTCACCCTTTTTGTTTTTCAATCATCGGCCATAACTAATCTTCTCGCTTCAAACCTTCAATCGTTAAATCACTTGCCACTTTTATTTAATTGGATTTAGAAATGTTATTTTAAACAATAATGGGCTAATGTATTTAGTTATGGGTTTGATTCTTTAATGGGTAAGTTTAAACCAAATAAAAAATTAATTGATTTAACACAAGTTGGGTTTTATCCCTTTCAATTGTGTCAAAATTAATTGTTAGGTATTCAACGCTGGGTGGGGTTGGTGTAATTGGAACCAAAATTTAATAAGGTGAGTACCTAGATTTTTCAATTTGTCGATATAAGTATGAATTTGTTTAAATATGCGTTTGAGTGGTTGTTAAATTTAATAAGCTTGTGTAATTATCGTTGTTAGGATTTGAGTTTGAATTACTTGTAGTTTTTGTTTCAAAAATGGAAAATGATTGAATTAAAAGAGATTTGCAGCGGAATAAGATGAAAAACTTTTACTACAAGCAATGGTCGTTTGTTTTCATCATCATCATGCTTTCAAGTTGATTAACTTGCATGTGATGCACAAACTCCCCCTCAGCCTTTGCAATTACAGTTTGGTAATGAGAAAATGCAAAGAAGATGATATGCGAAAGTTGATCTTTTAAGAGACAAGTTTAAAGGTTACATGAGTTGCCTATTTATACTAACTATCTAACCTCTGAGCATCTTTGATGAGGTCAGGGTTGATAGTGACAGGAAACTAATATGTAACTAACTCTAAACACTGCTTAATCTAACTATCAGTGCTTGGCACTGTTACATTGATTAACTAAGCTAATGACTAAACTCTGATCACTATCATCTGTCCCTTGCTAACTCTGGCAGACCTTGAAGCTTTGTGAAGGCATATGATAGGATGAGCAGTCTTTATGGAAAGCAGTGTAAGTACATCGGAGGTTGTAACCTCTGATAGTTGAACCAAAGCTCGGATAGTGTTATTTGGCTTTATATCATCTGTTCCTTTCATAGGGTTCAATCCCAACAATCGTATGGTTACCAATTGCGATCTCACATTCGTTGTTAAGTTGTTAACTAATATGTAAACCCTTATTTACAAGTCTTTTGTTGTGATACTAAAGTTTAGAAATAGTTAAGAACAAATTTGTAAAAACTTGATAAATTATACAAAAAGCATTGTTGGTACAATGTAACAAGCGAGGAATGATCATAAGGCCTTAAACCCGGGAGACTTCACAGTTGGTAAACAATAGCATGCACAGTTTTTAAACTAAAAATTTCATAATCCATATCAGCGAAAACATTTAGCATTCACAATCCAAACCATACAAAATATAATCCAGTACAAACAATTCAAACATAACTATGTAATTAGGGATGTCAGTCCCCACAAGATGTGGGGTAACCTCAAGAGTCAAGACCATGCAGAGAGGTAATTATCCTATTATCGTCCTATATTGTTGGAAATTTGATGAATGAATATTTAATATATTTATAATTAAATGAAATTATAAAATATTAATTAGAATCTTCATGGTGAAAAACTCTTAAAGTGGAGTTTTTATTAGACTTTTTATGTCTCTAATTAAATCACTAATTAAGTGAAACTTTTATTAGAGTTTATGTCTCTAATAAAATCATCAATTAAGAGAAACTCTTGTAACCCACAACTCTTGATAAATGGTATGCTATGTGCCTATTGGAAGCATGAGAAAAATACTAGAGAAGGGTTACAAGAAAAATACATGAATACATGGAGAGTTCTTGGAAAGATGAAATACTTGAAGACCCATGTGTTGGGTACTTAGAGAGATATGTTTTCTCTATACGATTTCATCGTCTTCGTATCATAAATTTCCACAAGTTCTAACACTATAATTCTATCCGGTGTAACCTTGGGCGTGTGGCCATCTCCGGCAGTACATACTGCTTCGGCTATTGTACCATGGGAAACAGTCGTGCCGTCTTTAGTAGAGGCGTGAAATCTGTTTTAAGGGAAGCGTGATGAACACGTCCACAACCAAAACTGTCAACAATTCTTTGTTTGTCTTGTAGCGGAGTTTCAAACAACAAGGTGCGGTTGAAGTTTTCCAAAGACGTTGACTTGAATCAAGATTGGTACATTGTATTTGTATTTCATTTATTTTATATAGTTTTGTAACCGTATTGTACTATCATATTTCCTATGAATAACGAGAGTCTCGTTATCATATATTTTATAATATATTTTAATAAAAATGAACCTAGTTCCAACAAACTTAAAACAGATTTCGTGAGATTGTTGCTACAATCTTAAACTTTATAAGTATTTTAGGTTCTAAAAGGATTTATTCTAAAAAAATATTTTTAGAGATTATGATCTTATAAATATTTTTTCTTTGGGAAATATGTATGTAGTACAACTTGGTGTGTTTGGATTTCTTGAGATTGTGGTACAATCTTAAATCATATATTGTGGTACAAAACGAATGGTTTTGGTTCAATCGTTTGGTTTTATTTTGTAATCGTTAATTTTTTCTAACCTTGTGTTAGAATGGGTTTATTGTATAAACCATACGTTTTTTGTAAACGTTAAATTTCTCTAACTTGTGTGTTAGACCGGAATTATGGTGTAAACCATACGTTTTTTGTAAACGTTAAATTCTCTTTAGTAGAATTTACGCTTTTTGTAAACGTTAAATTCTCTATTTAAAGTAGACTCTTCATCCACCCATGGATTGATATGAACAAATAAGTCTTATAATGATTTTTTGTAATCATTTGTCTTCTAACATGTGTGTTAGAAACGTTCATGGAAAGCGTTAGTTTGGAAGCAATTTTTTAATTGTTCATTTTCTAACGTGTATAATGGAAATGACTTATTTATTTGAACGATATATGTGTTTATAGAAAGTCGAATTAACATTTTGTGTAAATATTAATATTTCTAACGTGCGCGTTAGAACTTCGTTCATTTTAACATGATTGTTAAAAATGGTTAAAATACAAATGCTTTGAAATGTTATATGTAAACATTTTATATAAGTAATTTGTTGTAGCATTGATTTCAATGAATATAAACACTGATGTTATATTTTGTATGGTTTAGAAATACAATGTCATACATTGAAGTTGATTGGTTTCAAGAATTAAATCACCATAAAGTGATGGTGTTGTTATATGACTTTAGTGAAATTAAAATCATTTACTAGACTCTTCATATGGAAGTTAAACTCTTAAGTAAAGTTATGTCAATTTTTTAGTTTTTATCGGAGTTTATATCTCTAATAAAATATCTAATTAAGTGAGACTTTTCTCCAACTCATGTCTCTTGTATTAAAAGTAGGCTATTTGCCTAACTTGATGAGATTAGAAAATACAAGAGTAAGAATTAAATCACCATAAAATGATGGTGTAGTTGTGTGGGATTTATTACGAACTTTAATTTGTGATTTCTAAATACAAAGGGTCATGTATATATATATATATAATGACTTAAATTTTCTAACACTCTAACACGTGTGTTAGAAAATGTGTATCACAAATACAATGTTAGAGATTGTACATTGTATAAGCCATAATAAATGGAAATGTTTTATGTAAACATTAATGTCTATGCATGTGAGCATTAAAAACAATGAGAAATTATTTATTTTATTAACTTTATCATTGGAAAACGTTTTATGTAAACGTTCGATTCTATAACATGCCCGTTATAACATATATTTTTCTAACTTGCGTGTTAGAAAACGTTTAGTACATGCGTAGTAAGACTAAACAATATAAAACCATTTGATATTATAGTTTTTTATTTATGTTATCATAAACTGTAATTGACATTAATGGTTTGCTACTCTTGCTAGAAGTAGCATTTGTGATAATCACGTGGATATTATTTGATGGAAAACAACTTAGTGTTGTTGTGAACAAATTTAATTGTTCAAGTTTACTACTTAAATGTAGCCTTTATAACAACTAGGTGTTGTTTGGAGCATAATTTTTCAAGTTTAAATTTTTCACGATGAAATGAGGAACTTGTACTTACAAGTGCATGGAGTATTATTGAGGGAGTACCTAGGACATGCCATGGGACGATATCATTGAGATTATTTCGGTTAGAATATAAAGTGCGGAAGATAAAACCGCTTTGATATTTGATGACTACATATCGTATATGCTTCCGTTTAAATTTCAACAATGTTTGTCACTTATCATTTAGTTTCCAATGTATTTTATTGTTGTGTTCAATATCTTCAGATAACACATGTAATATTTTTACAAAGAAATAAATCACTAATGTTTGTGACGTGTAAATTATTTTTGTGGAAAGTAATTATAACATCAACTATACATTGTCTAAAAGAATATGGTTTTAAACGGATAGTACATGAAAATATTTGGACATAAACAACTTGAGAGTTGTTGCATTGACTAAAAGTCCAAGACGAGACATCAAATGTATAACCACATCACGAGAGAGTAGTGAGTGTATTGAGATGAAATACACAAACGAGATTCATGTTGAAATACTTCGTTAGAAGTCATTGGAAAATTCACAAGTGTGAATTCTAACATATGAAAGAAAAAGTACTATATGTTATTTTATACCTTTGATAAATCTTGCGAGATTTGTTCCAAGTGATCTATTCGTAGATGCGTCTACCACTTGATTATTGTTAGAACTATATGGAGATTTTATATTCGTGTGGGAGAGAATCCTAAATATACATATCTCCTAATGAATAACAATATATGTGTACAAATCACTTATGGCAAATTACGAATGCCATGTTGTTGAGTGTTGATCTAGTTGACTCTATCTCACACATAATAGTGATTGTAGACGAGGAACATTCATCTTGTCGGTGATGAATGTGTTCGCCAAGTGACTTGGATTAAGATTTATGTTTAAGTCCTTACGAGTCAATGGTAAAATGTTGGATATCAAAGGTAAACAAGTTATGTTCCTTAATTGAATGATAAATTCTAGCTATGTGCTATATACAATAATTTGTGAGACTTTCCTAAATATTGATTTTTAAGTATTATGAATAAGTCTCATTATTTTGTCTTAACAAGGGATGAATGGTGCAAAATTGTATTATGATATCCTTGGGGCTGTGAAGAATCAGAATGATGCATCCTCTGTTCACATGCTAAAGTATTGTAGTCTAAAGCATGCTAGACTAGTACTTGGTTAATTATGGGTCTTGACTGAGACTAATTAACTCTAAACATTCAAATGTATATGAACACAATAAGAATTTGTGTGATAGACAAAGTTGAGGAATAATTTTCATTCATTATAAGGAAAAACATGTAACTTTTGAAGAGTTTGTTCGAAAAGCTAATAAGGAGAACTCATTGTCTAGGCTTATTCAAGATGTTGAATTAGAATTATTCTAAGTTTGTGACAAACTTATGACAATGGCGTGTGTTGCTTTGGTCAACTCGAAAACTTATGTAAGCTAATGCAATATGAGTTGAATTTGCTGATACAATGAGGTTGATCTTGTTCAATCATATGTGTATAAATGTCTTCATAAGTGAAGTTACGAGATCAAATGGCAAGAAATGTGGGGGAGGATCCATTTAGAAACAACCCTATAAGGGTGTGTAGAAATGGTTTTCATTACCCTATCTGGATGAGATCCTATAACACTTAAATGTGGGGGTGTCTTGCATTTGTATCATAAAAGTTTGGCAATAAGGATTTTGTAATCTAATCTAACATTGCAAACTGACGACTACGTGGAGGACACAAAGGTCGTAGTGTATAATGGAGATGTGTTTGCCTTAAATGATACGCATATTTTACAAAGACATATGATATAACCAGATTCAGATGGCCACTGAGGTTATAGTCTTAGAAGTTGACAATAGGCAAAATTAACTTACGAGTTAAGAAAACATCATGACAACTGATCTCAAATACCAGAGTTATTTGTTAACGTTATGGATCCAACAACCTGAGGGTTTATTAGAGATCAAGTTGCGGAATGAGACTAAAGCCCATGGAAAAAGGGTATGTGAAGGACACCTAACTTAGTTGACTGGAGATCCCAAGATCTAAGTTCAATAGGACAACTAACTCATATGCCTAAGGGTAGTCACTGTGGGGGCATAAATGATATGCATAAGCTAGTATATATGGTTATACATACCCCCAAAGTATAAAAGGGTGTTTAAATACGTCCTAGTCTATTCCTATGATATTCACTTACAAAGAGTAAGGCTAAGCATAATATGTGGTAAATGATTTGGATAAATCACGATAACCACAATGCTTTTAATGATCTAAGGAGAATCATCTATGTTAGAGAGAAGTGTGGTCGCTTCGAATGGAATTGAGGGCACAATTCCTAGAGCTCTCGCAGAACCAGGAAAGTGTTCCACGACCATTATTGGACACGACTATGAGGAGATGACCTGGTTAGGGAGAGTCCTGTGTGAAGTGTATTGTCGTCTACACAAACGGCAGACGAGTTCAAAGACATCAAGATCTACTCAGAGCTAGTGGGCTAAGTGCATTTCATGAGCGAATGTTCAAAGGGTAACACCTACC
The DNA here is from genome assembly GCA_947069175.1 of Scalesia atractyloides. Classification (NCBI taxonomy): domain Eukaryota; kingdom Viridiplantae; phylum Streptophyta; class Magnoliopsida; order Asterales; family Asteraceae; genus Scalesia; species Scalesia atractyloides. The sequence continues at coordinate 43,671,484 of CAMTDV010000010.1, forward strand.
TATCGTATGCAAAACTCAACTGTCGAGGTTCCATTGGAAATTATATGTGATTTGAACGATCTCCATTCATGTGGGAGATTGTTGAAAATTTGGTGAATGGATATTTAATATATTTATAATTAAAAGAAATTATAAATATTAATTAGAATCTTCATGGTGAAAAACTCTTAGAGTAGAGTTTTTATGTCACTTGATTAGTTTTTATTAGACTTTTTATGTTTCTAATTAAATCACTAATTAAGTGAAACTTTTATTAGAGTTTATGTCTTTATTAAAATCATCAATTAAGAGAAACTCTTGTAACCCACAACTCTTTTATAAATGGTAGGCTATGTGCCTCATTGGAAGCATGAGAAAAATACTAGAGAAGGGTTACAAGAAAAATACATGAATACATGGAGAGTTCTTGGAAAGATGAAATACTTGGAGACCCATGTGTTGGGTACTTAGAGAGATATGTTTTCTCTATATGATTTCATTGCCTTCATATCATAATTTTCCACAAGTTCTAACACTATAATTCTATCCGGTGTAACCTTGTGCGTGTAGCCATCTCCGGCAGTACCTACTGCTTCGGCTGTTGTACCCTGGGAAACAGTCGTGTCGTCTTTAGTAGAGGCGCGAAATCTGTTTTAAGGGAAGCGTGTTGAACACGTGCCTCAACCAAAACTGTTAACAATTCTTTCTTTGTCTTATAGCGGAGTTTCAAACAACAAGGTGCGGTTGAAGTTTTCCAAAGACGTCGATTTGAATCAAGATTGGTACAATGTATTTGTTGAAGAAACCCTAGACCAACTAGACCGGAGTCAAAGTAGATCTATGGAATGGGCTCTGCATAAAAGGATTAACCCTCCGTTTGGTTTCACGATGGATGATGAATAGAACAATACTCCGGCTGATCCTGCAAAACAGAACACCGTTAGCTCGCCATGGGGAGAAGGGGGTTCTCTCCGTGACCACCCTCCGGCGTGAGAATAAGTACAGGTAGTCGAAAGTAAGTATTGTAAGTGAGAGAGTAGTTTAGTGTGAATACTTTTCCTTGAACTCCAAGTTACTTATTTATAGCCGGTGTTTGGCGCCAAAAAGAGAGATTGTTAACTTTAACGGAATCTTTTGTTATTCTGTTAACGTTTGTTGGCAATCTGTTAGTGCACACTGATCGTGAGCTCATCAGCGGTTAGGGAGGCGCCACGTGTCAACATGAGATCACTAGATCTTATAAATGTGAGCATGCCATCACCATGATCTTCCTCAGTCGTCCAGATGCTGCCATGTGGCAATTGGTTATAACCGAAAAGATGCTTGCACGATTGGGTATGAATGGCTTCTAGAAGGTTTCACAGCTATTATCCATCTATTATTCGCCACGTGTACATTCTGTTACAACAGAAAAGATTCCTCTTCCTTTTGCACCAAGTTAAGGATTTTGCTAAGGGAAAGTTTCAGGATTTACTGTTTCCTTGCGCAAGAAGCGCAAGTTAGTTAACTGGTCTTCCTTCTTTTCCTTGCTGCTTGGCGCAACGTTTGGTGGATGCTTGCTTTGATATAAATATCTGCGCAAGGTTTGCGCATGGAGCATTATCAAGCAAGAATGTTCAAGGTTAACTTTGAACTTTGAGCGAGCCCGCGCAAGGTAGTTAAATGAAGCATTATCAGACAAGAATGTTCAAGATTAACTTTGAACCTTACGCGAGCCCGCGCATGGTAGTTAAATGAAGCATTATCAGACAAGAATGTTCAAGATTAACTTTGAACCTTGCGCGAGCCCGCGAAAGGTAGTTAAATGAAGCATTATCAGACAAGAATGTTCAAGATTAACTTTGAACCTTGCGCGAGCCCGCGCAAGGTAGTTAAATGAAGCATTTATCCAAAGAGAGTGTTCAAGGTTAACTTTGAACCTTGCGCGGGCCCGCGCAAGGTAGTTAAATGAAGCTTTCCTCTCTTGGATACTTGGCGTAAAGTTCTAATAAATCTTATTTTGGCAAAGAAGTCTGCGCGCAGTTTCCTTAGAATTTATTAATGTGTATGGTTTCCTTGATTGGCGCAAGGTTTTTGGGACCATACCCCTTCAAGTCCCCCCAGTCCAGTGTTGCTCCTATGTAAGAATAAAAAGTAGGTGGAGCACTGGACTTAAGCTAAATGTGCTGCGCTAGATAAGGACTAGCTTTTTGTTGCTTTATGCATCTTGATGACGTGTCGTAAGTGAATTTTGAAAAAGTATTTGAATTTCAAATATGCTTAGACACGTGTCACTTATATGGATGGTGTAGTTGGTGACGACGCACGTTCTTGAGACGTGTGGTACTGTTGACAGGCTGTCAACAGTACCTGTCTTACCGTATTTAATGCTTATTAGCGACACTCGCGCGCGTGGGGCGGTTACTGTTCCCCACTCGCCCGTGCGGTTACTTGGGGAAACGTGACGGCCGAAAAAGTCGCTGCAATCAAATCGTGCATTAATTGCGGTTAGTATATAAAGGGATCAACGATCCATTTGCTTCCTCACTCAATCTTGAGAGAAATTTGCGTTCAAAAAATTCCGGCGACCCTCAAAGCTTTCTAAGTTTCTTCAAAGTTCGAGTTATGGCCACCGGTGCAAGTTCTGCTGAGATGTCATCGTCAAGTTTGCCACCGCTAAAGTGGTCGAAGAAATATTTTGATAATCTTGCCACCAACTTCCTTTTCGCTCCGTCGTGGAAAGCGTTTTTTCCGGATGCGAATACCACGGCGGCTGATGCGCCGGCTGGCTATATTACATTATTTTACGACTATTTTGCCGAAGGGAACTTCCGGCTGCCGGTGACCCTTTTTTGCTGGAAATTCTTGGTTTCTACAAGATTCACATTTCTCAGTTGAGCCCGATGGGAATGGTGAGGATCCGACATTTTGAGTTCGTTTGCCGATCGATGCAGATCTTGCCGTCGGTCGAGAAGTTTAGAGTTTTCTACCAGCTGCACTGCTCGTTGGGTTTTTATTCGTTCCAATAGCGTGTTCAAGCCAAACGATTGCTATTGGTGCCGCCGAAGTCTTACCACGACTGGAAGCAGAAGTTTTTCTTTATCAAGGCGGCGGTGATCCCGATGAAGATGACATTCCGGGGGAGTGATGAGATTGAGTTGGAGACCCTTCCCATACCTGCCGACGAGGTATGGTATCAAGATATTAAAGATGTGCCCAATATTGTTTTACCGGAGAGGGCCCTCATCGCTGCTGGGATGAGTATTTTCTGGAAGAAGGAACGCCGAGAAAAACCGGTGTATACAGAAGATGGAACTGGTATGTAACCCTTTAACTTCTTAGCAATATCTTTCAATAGATCTGTATTGATGCAAAAATGTTTGTTATGTAGTTGCGCCTCTCTAGTTGGTCTCTTTCAAGAGAGAGAAGGGAAAAATGGTCGCCGTGCCTATTGCTGACGGTGAGGACACTTGGTTCTCACAAATCTTGGGGAACTTTGAGTTGCCCAAGCAGGAGAATCTGGAGGCGCAACCATGTTCGAAGACTGGTAAATAAGTCCATACAAATCCTAAGTTGATATTGCAATATAACTTAATGGCGCAACCTTTACTCAATATGATTGATTATGTAGGTGATTTGTTGAACTTGGGTGTAGGCCCTGATTCGAAGAAGGAAAGAAAACCAACTGCTGCTGCAGCTGCTGCGCCTCCCCCTTCCAACCCAGAGCAAAAAACCAAGCCATCAGCTACTGCGAAAGCTGAGGGCAAGAAAGGTACATTTCCGTATCCGACTCTTGGTTATGTGGTGGTGTCGGACTCACTGGAGGGTCTTGCGCCTGTAGGTTTGAAGAAACCGAAGCCAGAACCCATTGACACCTCATCTCTTCCTGCTGCAAACCCAGATGATCCTTTGGAAATACCTTCTAGCCCGGAAGAAGCGTTGAAGCGTACTAAGAAGAGGAAGGAGGTGGAGACTAAAACTCCTGCGCCAACCAAAGTTGCACGCCTGCGCATTGGTAAGAAGGGCAATCTGGATGCCTTTGCAAAGAAGTTCTCACCTGGTACGTTTAGTTTGTTGCGCATTTCTGTCATAAAAGTTGCGCAGAATCTGATACTTGGTATTTGTTGATATGCTTTGCAGAGAAAATGGTGAAGGCTGCGCCGGCCACCTCATCTGCTATACCATCACCGCGCAGGCCTGAGAATGTTGAGGGAGATGGGGGGCAAGAAACTCCCGTTCCTGAAGCCGACCCCATCGTCCCAGAACATATTGAGAAAGTGGCTCCGGAAGAAGAGCCCAAAAATTTTGATGCTGAGAATCCTGCTGGCGAGCAGGTTAAAGATACGGCTACAGGTGCTGGGGACCGTCCCGGTCGATATCCAAGGGAGCCGGACCTTCAACACAAAGCGAAGGCTTTGTGTTTACTGAGGATTCGCAGGGGAATCGCCCATTCGCCTAGAGGAGACGCCTGGGGATTATTATTATCGTTCTTATTCCGAGAGGCGGGCCTCTGCGATTCATCAACCCGTGTGGAAGGTTAAGCAGGGCGATGTTTTTACCGATTGGAACTCCTGTAGGGAGTGGTATAAGCGCATCTTCCCGCCGGCGGAGGTGAAGTGCCAGGAGGAAAAAGACCATGAAGCTACTTACGAGTCATATCGGCAAGAGTCTGCCCTTGCCTCGTCAACCATAAATAGAACTGTGCGCGAATGGCGCAATATGAACAAGGAGTGGGACGAGGTTGAGCTTGAGAAGGCGAGGGCCAAGCTTGAGAAGGAGAAGACGCTGAAGATGCTTGTTGATTTTGAGGCGGAAAAGGCCCAATTTGAGAAGGGGAAGAAGACTGAAGAATGGGTTGCGCTATCTTGGAAGCGCAAGTGTAAGGCTTCTGCTGCGCAATATGCGGACGAGCGCAAGCGCTTTGTGGAGGCTTGCGAGCGTGACAACAAAGAAAAAGCTTCTCTGCGCAATGAAATTGAGAAACTCAAAAAAGAGAAAGCTGAAGCAGTTGCGGCAGCAGAAGAGGCGCGCTCACATAGAGAAAGGAGCGAGCAAAATGAGGTATCAACCAAAATGACTCTCCTTCTTAAGAATAAAGAAATTGATGATCTAATTGCAATGCTTTTTGACCAGGAGCGGCTGCAAGCTGAGGTTGACAGTTTGAAAAAAGATGTCAACCTGCACCGAATAGAGAAAGCCGAGTTGATCCGCCGTCTGAGTGAAGGCGAACAAAAACTTAACGACACGGAGGTCGCTCGCGCTACTGCAGAAAGCTTGACCGAATCCCTCATGAACTAGCTTACCTGGTTGCGGGAGTACGGGATTGTGGAGGTAATATTCACTTTTCTTTATACGTCTGGTTTGATTGTCGAAACATATATTGATTGTATTTGTGTACAGATCACAAATGCCATCCTTAACTCTACGGAGTTGGATGAGAGAGTGGCAGAATTAATGATGGCGGCGCGCAATGATGGGCATGCCGAGGGCTATAGAGAATGTACTTTGCACGTGGTCCATGCGCTGAAGACTGAATGGGATACCAGCCGTGCTGCCACGCATGGGCTAAATACTGCCGCCATTTATTCTGCTGCCAAGGAAAAATATGATCAATTGCAAATTCCGATTATGGATCTTGTGGACGCCGTGCTGCATCAAGACGACTTTGTTAATAAGCTAAAGGAGATTTTTTCTTCAGCAGAGAAGCAGGCGGGAACCAAGTCCATAGAATAGGAAATTTGTAATTTTTGTTGTATAATAACTTGTAACATTGCGCTTCTGCGCAAGTATTGTGAATATAATATATTTCAGTTTTACAACGTTTGCATGGAACCAATTACTTGTGTAGGATAGACAAATGAACAATTTCTTTTCTCATGTATGAGCGTAAGTATTAAATTAGCTTGTGGCTCATGAGTTTGTGTTTTTGTTTATCCAAAGGAATTGCATGCATTTGTAAATGAACATATATAAGACTGTAAGTAGTGGCAAAGTATTTTATTCATACTGACAAAGCGCAAGGCTATGGTTGCCACTAAGATTACATAACAAAATAAAGTAAACAGCCTCGTTACGTAACGCTCAGAAGTTTCTTAGAGGGCTGAGATTACATATAACATCGGCGCAGTTGCTGGGCGTTCCAGGTTCGAGGAACGCTGGATCTGTCCATACGCTTCAGAGTGTACGCGCCTTTTCCCAATACTTCATTTATCACGTATGGACCTTCCCATCGTGGGGCTAACTTCCCCGGTTTTTCGGCATTCGACGCTTCATTATCGCAAAGAACAAAGTCACCAGGCAAAAAGGAACAGATGCGCACCCTTTTGTTGTAATACTTTTCAAGCTGGGACTTGTATTTAGCTTCGCGAATCGCTGCATTTTCTTAGCGCTCTCCCAATAAGTCTAGGTCGATGCGCCGTTGTTCTTCGTTATCTTGTTTTTCCAAAGCTAGCAATCTTGGAGATGGTAACCCAATTTCGGCAGGAATCACAGCTTCCGTGCCGTATACAAGGCTAAAAGGAGTTTCTCCGGTGCTAGTCATGGGCATAGTTCGGTGTGCCCACAAGATGCTAGGCAATTCTTCAACCCACCCCCGCCGTGTCGTGCCAAGACGGGCCTTGATACCGTCAACCAACTATTTGTTGATGCTTTCAACTTGACCATTTGCTTGCGGGTGCGCAACAGAAGCGAAAACATGTTGGATTCCCATTTCGGTCATCCATGTTTGCAGCTCTTGAGCCGTTAAATTTGGACCGTTGTCTGTAATAATGCGCATGGGCAGACCAAAACAGCAAATAATATATTCCGAGATGAATTTGCGAATTACAATCGCTGTAGTAGAAGCCAAGGGTTTGGCTTCAACCCATTTAGTGAAGTAATCGACCGCAACGATGATAAACTTTACTGCGCCGGGCGCATCTGGTCCCACTAAATCAATGGCCCATTGTTGAAATGGCCAAGCTGTTGTGACGGGTACTAAAGGATTCTTTGGGCGCAAAGTTTTAGGGGCATGCCTTTGGCAGGACATGCATTTGCGCAAGATCTCTACCGCGTCAACGTACATTCCGGGCCAATAATACCCGCGCTTTTTTACTTTGGCTACGACCATGCGCGGCCTAGAATGTATGCCACATAGTCCCTCATGAATCTCCCTGATCGGGTATTGAGCGTCATGTTTGTCAACACAGCGGAGCGAAGGACCCATGTAAGAGCGTCGGTACAGGATACCGTCAATCATTTCATAATTGAGGGCTTTGCACCGTAACTTTCGTGATTGCGCTCTATCTTCTGGTAAAGAACCATGCAACAGATACATCATTATTGGAGACATCCATGATGGATCTCCTACTTCAATCATTGTCACTTGCCTGAGAGGGACTGATGGATTACTTAAAACCTCGATGCGAACCTCTGTTGCTAAATGCTTGAAGCTAGTTGCAGCAAGTTTACTTAGAGCGTCAGCATGTTTGTTTTCGCTTCGCTTGACGTGTGTGATTTTAAATTGTTGGAACTGTGCTATAAGAGCTTTGGCTTGCGCCAAGTATAGAGCCATGATATCTCCCTTTGCATCGTATGTTCCAACTACTTTCTCAGCAACTAATAATGAATCAACATAGGCTTCTAAATTTGTTGCGCCCATTTTGATAGCGAGGCGTAAGCCTGCTAGGAAAACTTCATATTCGGCCTCGTTGTTTGTGCTTTTAAAATCCATCCGAATTGCATATGTGAACTCTGTTCCCTCTGGGCTCATTAATCGAAGACCTGCTCCAGCCACATCACTGTTTGATGCGCCATCTGTAAACAATGTCCAGGCTCTATTGTCGATGACTGAGACTGGGTTTTGGATTGCTTGGCATTCTTCAAGTTTGTCTGCGGGAATTTCAGCGATGAAATCTGCCAAAATTTGGCCTTTGATAGCTGGTCTAGGTTTATAACAGATGTTATAACCTCCCAATTCTATTTCCCATTTCGCAAGTCTTCCAGAAAAGTATGGTTTGGCTAGGACTTGGCCAATGTGAAAGTTTGTTAAAACTGTAATAACATGTCCAGAAAAGTATCTTCGTAGCCTGCGCGAAGCATGGACTAATGCTAAAACTAATTTCTCCATGATTGAATACCTTGTCTCTGGATCGTTCAACATCTTGCTGATATAATAAATTGGAGACTGGACCTCTTCGCGTTCTACTAGCAAGACAGCACCTACTGCTACCTCAGATGCAGCAAGATATAAGACCATGGGTTCTTTTTCTCGAGGAGCAGTAAGTGTGAGAAGTTGAACTAAACAATCTTTCATCTGCTGGAAAGCTTGATCAGTTCGGGAGTCCATACGAACTCTTTGCTCTTTGTACAATTGCGCAAGGTTCGAATGAATGGATAAGATTTTGCAGCATGATTGGCGAGGAAGCGGTTTAGCGCAGCTAACCTTCCAGCCAAACGTTGCATCTCTTTGATGGTAGTAGGAGAAGACATTTTTTGTATTGCATCGACTTTTTCGGGATTAACTTTGAAACCGTCTTTGGTGACGATGAAACCCAAAAATTTGCCCTCCTCCATGTCGAAGGAGCATTTTCTGGGATTTAACTTTAGATTCACCTCGCGCAGAGAATCAAAAGTTCTTTGGACGTTGTCTAGCATATTGTCTTCTGAATTACTCATAATGACCAAATCATCCATGTAGACTTCCACAGTTTCCCAATGTCATCTCCAAACACTGTATCCATCAATCGTTGATAAGTAGCTCCCGCATTGCGGAGACCAAAAGGCATCTTGGTATAACAAAAAATGCCCTTCTCCGTGCGAAAAGCGGTTTTATCTTCGTCTTCTTTTTTCATCAAGACTTGATGATAACCTTTATAACAATCTAGAAAACATTTCCAACAAAGGAAGCTAATGAGTCAACCTTTTTGTCAATCTCAGGAAGAGAGTAACAATCTTTTGGACACGCCTTGTTTAGATCTTTAAAATCTACGCACATCCGCCATCCGCCATTATGTTTCTTTACCATGACTGGGTTTGCCACCCAGGTCTGGTATTTGAGTTCGCGTAAAATACCAGCATTTAATAACTCGGTGACTTGTTTGTTCATTGCCGCTGTCTTTTCTGACCCGAGGCTGCGCTTTTTCTGCACAACTGGCTCTGCTGACGGAAATACATTCAGGCAGTGTTCCGCAACGTCGCGCGGGACACCAACCATGTCGGCAGGCGTCCAGGCAAAAATGTCTTTGTTGCGAAACAACAGTGATTTAAGCTTTACGCGAATTTCAATACTGACTGCAGGTCCTAATAAGATCGTCTGTTCAGGGTACTTATTGTTGAGTGCCCACTTTTCTGGTTCATTGCTTGGCAATGTCTTGTCAGCCTTCATAACTGGTTCCTCAATTGACATAATTTCTTTCCGTGCATAAAGTATAGCTACACCATTTGGTGTCGGAAAACCACAAGCAGCATGCGGAGCGGAGGTTATCATACTAAAATCACGTTGTGTGCGGCGTCCCAATAGTACATCGTGATGGGAATTTGCCGGCATTACCATGAAGTTGACGTTACTCGTTCGAGAGCACCTCCCATCAGACAAAGTAACAGGAAAGAGAATTTGTCCTAGAAGAAAGACAGCCTCATTGCAGAACCCAGTTAATGGAAAATCAACTAGTTCCAAGCGTGCATTATCCTCAGGATCTAGTTGTTTGAAACATTGCTCATACATGATATCCATGGAACTACCCGGATCTATAAACATATAATCTGTTTGGTAATGTCCAAAGATACCGGTGATAACTACTGGCCGGTCTTCTTGAGGACCTCCTGGAACGATAGGAAAAATGACTTGCTGTTCGCGCCAAGTGTTGTTTTGAAAATGTTGAAGGCTACGCTTGCGCGATGATCCACCTTGAATCATGGAAACGTGCTGCTTCATTTTCTTGTTACTAGGCCCTTCATTCTCGCGCGTAATATTTTTAATTTCTTTGCGCATATTTTGGACTAGATGTGTAAGCTTCCCGCTTTTTAACGCTTTCTCAATCTCCGTGCGCAGACTGATGCAATTATCTGTTGTGTGGTTGGTGTCTCTTTGATAGTCACAGAACAAATTTGAGTCTTGCCCTTTTTTTGTTTTTCATTGGTTGCGGCTGTTTAAACTGATAATTCTCAGTGCTGAGAACCTCAGCCGGAGATTTCGTTAAGGGAGTCCACTGACGTTCCCTATTCTCCTGTTTAATCGCTTTTTGAGTTGTTATCTTGTTGATTGTTGCTCGCGCATCAATTGGTGAATACAGAGAATACGAATTCTGACTTGACTCTTTCCAGTTTCTCTTATACTTGCGACTACCTCTACTCAAGTCTTGCGGACGGTTCTGAGGTAGGGGTGGCCGGTTAGAACTTAAGTTGCGCTCAGTCTGGGCGTAAACCTTGGCTGCCGCCATGAGTTTATCCCAGGTTTTTGGAAGACCAGTTGTACCGGACAACACTTTAATCATTTCGTCGCACCTTACCGCATACTTGAACTGCGCGCGTATAAGGTCTTCATGGACATCTCCAATCACTAACACCTCTTTATTGTAACGTGTTATAAAATCTTCGAGGCTTTCATCGTCCCTCCGCCAGATGTTCATTACATCTGAGGAGTCGCGCACGTATCTCCGTTGCTGATTAAAGTGTGTAATAAATTTTTCTTTTAAGTCATTCCAAGAGGAAAGTTTACCTGCCGACAAATTATCAAACCAAAGGCGCGCAACGCCAGTAAGGGTTTGCACAAATAAGTGACACCACATTGGCAGTGTCCAGCACCCAAGTAACCCTGCGCCGGTAGAGAGGCGCATGTGATCATCGGGAGCAGTCAAACCGTTAAACTTTCCAACGTAGATGATAATTTCGCTCGCTCCAACGGAGCCAGTGATATCTCTTTGGTAAACTTTGATTGTTCAGCTGCTTCGGTTGGGCGATACACCAAATTGTAATTATGCTCAGCTTCTGGATTGTATACTGCGCGTACTTTTGGCCTGTACCTAGCATGATCTGCAGATATTCGATTAAAAATACTTGCACTATCCCCTTCTTCATATGTTCTATCAAGCTCGTCGTGTTGGGTGTCCCGTTTCTGTGAAGATCGCGGGCCCAAACGAGAGTGGACGGATGCGCGACGCTGAACGTTTTCTTCTTGCCTTCTATTACCAGAATGAACAAGATCATTCCTGGTTTTAAAATGCATTTATGTTTCATCTTCAGGCATGCGCGAAGGGGAACGAGCATGACCTTGAGTATTATAACTCAAAACTCGAGGTGCCGGCGAAGCACGGACCTGAGGAGGGCTAACCAGAGCTTGAAAAGCTGGAGTTCCGGTTTGGGCACATAATTGAGCATACATAGGGTTTAGAGTCGCTTGAGATTTGAATAACCACGATAATGGAGTCTCTCCAGGTGGTAAAATCGATGTAACATCAGCCGCTGGCGTTACAGGAATACTCGCATGATTAGGATCATACTGAGCAATAGCTTCGTCGGAAGAATCCTCAACTATTTGTCCGTCGACCTGAGGTCCGACAATAACGCGTCGAATCCCTGATCGAGGACCTTGAAACGATGATCCGTCAGCCATGACGCCGCAGATCTAAGTGAAACGAAACGAAAGGTGAGAGAATCGAAATCGGTGGGCGCCAATGAAGAAACCCTAGACCAACTAGACCGGAGTCAAAGTAGATCTATGGAACGGGCTCTGCATAAAAGGGTTAACCCTCCGTTTGGTTTCACGATGGATGATGAATAGAACAATACTCCGGCTGATCCTGCAAAACAGAACACCGTTAGCTCGCCACGGGGAGAAGGGGGGTTCTCTCCGTGACCACCCTCCGGCGTGAGAATAAGTACAGGTAGTCGGAAGTAAGTATTGTAAGTGAGAGAGTAGTTGAGTGTGAATACCTTTCCTTGAACTCCAAGTTACTTATTTATAGCCGGTCTTTGGCGCCAAAAAGAGAGATTGTTAACTTTAACGGAATCTTTTGTTATTCCGTTAACGTTTGTTGGCAATCTGTTAGTGCACACGGATCGTGAGCTCATCAGCGGTTGGGGAGGCGCCACGTGTCAACATGAGATCACTAGATCTTATAAATGTGAGCATGCCATCACCGTGATCTTCCTCAGCCGTCCAGATGCTGCCATGTGGCAATTGTTATAACCGAAAAGATGCTTGCACGATTGGGTGTGAATGGCTTCTAGAAGGTTTCACAGCTGTTATCCATCTATTATTCGCCAGGTGTACATTCTGTTACAACAGAAAAGATTCCCCTTGCTTCTGCACCAAGTTAAGGATTTTGCTAAAGGAAAGTTTCAGGATTTACTGTTTCCTTGCGCAAGAAGCGCAAGTTAGTTAACTGATCTTTCTTTTTTCCTTGCTGCTTGGCGCAACGTTTGGTGGATGCTCGCTTTGATATAAATATCTGCGCAAGGTTTGCGCATGGAGCATTATCAAGCAAGAATGTTCAAGGTTAACTTCGAACCTTGCGCGAGCCCGCGTAAGGTAGTTAAATGAAGCATTATCAGACAAGAATGTTCAAGATTAACTTTGAACCTTGCGCGAGCCCGCGCATGGTAGTTAAATGAAGCATTATTAGACAAGAATGTTCAAGATTAACTTTGAACCTTGCGTGAGCCCGCGCAGGGTAGTTAAATGAAGCATTATCAGACAAGAATGTTCAAGATTAACTTTGAACCTTGCGCAAGCCCGCGCAAGGTAGTTAAATGAAGCATTTATCCAAAAAGAGTGTTCAAGGTTAACTTTGAACCCGCGCAAGGTGTTAAATGAAGCTTTCCTATCTTGGATACTTGGCGTAAAGTTCTAATAAATCTTATTTTGGCAAAGAAGTCTGCGCGCAGTTTCCTTAGAAGTTATTAATGGGTATGGTTTCCTTGATTAGCGCAAGGTTTTTGGGACCATACTACTTCATTTGTATTTCATTTATTTTATATAGTTTTGTAACCGGATTGTACTATCATATTTCCTATGAATAATGAGAGTCTCGTTATTATATATTTCATAATATATTTTAATAGAAAATGAACCTAGTTCCAACATATACTTGGTTGAACCTGACACACATAATAAAAAGTATGCGTTGTTGAGTGAGATCTTGAGATCAAGTAATTATGTAAAAATCATAAAGTTTTTGCATTACACTTAAAAAAATAAAAACCCTTTCATACTATAACCATTACCCATAATCGTTACATTTTTTTCCACTACCACCTAAAATCAATACATGTTTTACCGTCCCTCCCATCCTTAGATATAGGTCTTTATGGTTCCTGTCTACAACCAGTACAGGACTTTACCGTCACTTCCTACCTACAATATATACAGAAACTTACTGTCATTGTCTGCAACACTTGTAGAACTTTCCATTTACTTTACCCTTTTGATAGGAATAAACATTTCAAACAATTTAACATTCGAAGAAAATCGTTATTTATTTAAAACACTTGTGCATATCATTCTCTTACTATTCCGTACGATTCCGTTCCTTCCAAATCGTTACCGTTCACATTCGAAGAAAATCGTTATTTGTTTAAAACAATTTTTCCGTTTAAAACATTAAACATTGCCGTTCTGTGACATTAACCTTTCGATAGGAATAAACATTTCAAACAATTTAACATTTCTTCTATTTTGTGCGTATCGTTAATTCACAATCAACTCAACGAAAACATTTCCTAAGACATATCGGCCCAAAAGCATATAAAAAGGGCACCCCAAAACGCACATGTAAGTTTGCCTCACACTTCACTTGCCAAAATATTACATAGGTATCAACTTTTCTTATGAACAGAGTTTTATATTCCACAAGGGAAATGCCACCAAGCTATAGTTCTCGCATAACAACACCATTCGTAAAACTATAGTTGCAACATGACGTTTCGATATGACGCTTTTATCTTTTGGATGTATAGTTATAATTTGTTACCTCTGTATATTACGTTGCGATGTGACATTTTGATATAAGTTTTATTTCAAACCGTTGAATTACAAAATCCGACATAAATTAGTTCTATATCAATGTTATCTGAAAGTGTTCATTTTTTATTGTTTCTGATTAATGTAAAACTCTAGTCGATATCTTTTTGAGTATTTAGGTTTTTTAGTTATTATTATAACAATTGTTGGTACCATAAAATTTATGGGTGGGTTGGTAATAAGTTTGGATAAGTTTAAGTTAAGATAGGTTTGGGTTATGATGGGTTTATTAGGTTAAGATAGTTTTGAGTCAAGATAGCTTTGGGTCAAGATAGGCTAAAACTAAAAGAAAACAAAATTTAAAAAAATAAAAATATTCATATAGTTTCTAAAAAATAAAAAAAAACCTGAAAAAATTAAAAAAATTCTAAAAAATAAAATAAAAATCAACAAATTCTAAAAAATAAATAAAAATCTAAAAAGTTCAAAATATTCTAAAAAATATAAAATTAAAAAAATTATTAAAAATAAAAAAAATCAAGAAATTTAAAAAAAGTCAAAAATTCTAAAAATCAAAATAATTCAAAATAATTCTAAAAATCTAAAAAAATAAAAAACCTCAAAAATTTAAAAGAAAAATAAAAAATTCTAAAAGAATTCAAAAATAAAAAAAACAAAATATTCTAAAAAATTCTTAAAAGTTCTAAAATAAAAAAAACCTAAAAAATATCAAAAACATTCAAAAAATAAAAAAAAACTTTAAAAAGACTAATAGAATTCTAAAAAATAAAAAAAATCTAAAAAGTTCTTTAATAAGTCTTAAAATTAAAAAGAACTAGTAAATTTCCCCATGCGTTGTCGCGACGTTCTGAAAAATTTTGTTACATCAAAACGCAGACCTATCGAAGACGTACATAAAAATAAGGTCGGATACGTATTATATTTGAGCCGACTCATTTTCGAAAAAAAAATTATGTCAAAACATAGTCCAACGAAAAACGTACATAATAATAAGCATAAGAATATAATATATTTGACCCGAATCATTTCCGGGAAAAATTTCTGTCGATATGTAAGTCAACTTGAATTTATTCCCACATGTACATAAAAATAAACACGTAAAACTCGATTACAAAGTCTTTAGAAAGTTAAGGGGTTGTAAGTATCAATGCTGAAAGTTAAGGGGTAATGGTGTTAAAGAAACAAAAAAAAAGTCAAATCACTGTTCACAGAAGTTGGTAATTGTATTATATAATTCTTAAAAATAAAAAAAAATCACAAAATTCTAAAAAAATTCTAAAAAAATCATAAAAATTCTAAAAAAATTCTGATTTTTTAATTTTTCTAATTTTTGTTTTTTTTATTTTTTAGAGTTAATTGCCCGGTGGTCTGTGGTTTCAGAGTTTTTTCACGTTTAGTCCCACCTTTGAATAGCAGTTGCCCTATTTTGTTACTCGGATAGTCTGAGTACATGTCAGGGACTATCGTGTAAAAAATTAACAAACCATAGGAGCATACCTGCTTTTTCCCAAACTAACTGACATTTATCAGGGGACTATCCGAGTAACAAATATAACAAACCATAGGGAGCATACCTGCTTTTTCCCAAAAAGAATGGGGACACCATAAAAACATAAAACCAAGGGACCATACCTGGCTAATTAAACTCTTTTTTTTTTTATTTTCGAATTCTTCTAGAATTTTTATTTTTTTTAATTTTAATTTTTATTTTTGTTTAATTTTCTTTAAAATTTTTTTAATTTTTTTTTGAATTTTGATTTTTTTTTTTTAATTATTTAGAATTTTTTAATTTTTTTATTTTTTATAATTTTTATTTTTTAATTTTTTGATTTTTTAGATTTTTTATTTTTAGAACTTTTTTAGATTTTTGATTTTTTTTTAGATTTTGTTGATTTTTTTTTTATAATTTGAACTCTTTATTTTTTGTGTTTTTAGATTTTTTTAATTTTTTGTGATTTTTTTGAGTTTTTTTTTATTATATATTTTTTTAATATGGATCGATCCGGATGGTGATCCATTCATTTAAAATTATTTGAGATTTTTACTTAATTAAGTGCTTTTAACATATCCTAACCCGTTTGGGTTTTATCTTATACCTAACCTGAACTATTCACATTTTTTCTCCAACATTTCACAACCTATTCTAACTTAGTGACTAATTTTGTTTAACATATCTTAACCAATCTAATCTAGTGACTAATTTTGTTTGTCATATCTTAACCAATCTTAAAATTTAAAGTACTCATATGAATCCAAAATGAAATTTATGCGCTTGTTTTGACATGCCTAGTAAAATTAAAAAAAAATAAAATAAAATAAAAACCTTTAAAATATAGGGAAAAAATAAATAAAATAAAAACCTTTAAAATATAGGAAAAACGAAAATGAAAAGAAAGGTAGCCGTTCGTGTGAATCACCCACCATTATCCATTCACTGAAAGCTACACCGTTCTCTCAACTTCTGAACAAAAATGGCGTCCACCTCACTCCTTCCACTCGGTAATTCATCTTCCTCCTTCTCAATCGCTTGTATTCTTTCAAATCTCTACACTTAATGGAGATTCAGGTTCCGATTATTTCGTTATCATTCGATATTTTTATGTCTTTTTTTTTTCTGCAATTAGTTCGCACACTACTCTGAATCGACCCTAATTTGCATTCGATTTTGCATGTTCTGCTCTTAATTTATAATCTTAACTGTTTTGGAATTGAAATTTTAAGGTCGCACATTACAAGATGGTAATTGTTGCAGTTTTGATGGGAACTTTAGGGTAGATTTCACATGAACCAGATCTAGCATGTGTGTGATAGAGAAGATTTGATGAAATGCATGATTTTGTTTAAAGCAAATTGTGAATTATGGTAAAGAACACAATACTGTGAGTTTATGCTAAGTTAAATCAGAGTTTGTATTGTATTAGAAATTGTGATTGTTACATTAGATGTGGTTTATATAGACCACAATGTTACTAACACACTATTATATTTTGTCTAATATGCTACGTTGATCAAACAAGAAACCATAGACTTTTGCTCTTGAATCTTCGTATTTTGGAACACTAATATCTTACATGGAACATATTAATTACGGTGTTGTATAATGTATGCATTGGTTGGTGAAGTTATGCTACACTGAATCAACTGTATTTTACATTTCGGATTTCACGCGTTCTTATCATAAATGTTAATATAAGTCTTTGGGATTAAAATTTTAAGGTGACACATTCCAAGATTGTAATCATTACAATTTTGATGGGAAATATAGAGTGTTAAGGTAAATTTCACATGAATTAGATCTCGTATGTAAACAATAGAATGGATGGTTATGTGGTCGTTTAAAGATTTGATGAAATGCCTCATACTTTTTATCTTAAATTGTCAATTATGATAGAGAACACACTACTTTTAATTTATGCTACATCGATCCAACAAGAAACCATAGGCATTTAGAATTCATATATTTTGGACACAGGTGGGGTTTGGCTACAAAGTCAAAATTTTCTTAAGAGTGTAAAAAGTCATAAAACACTACAGTTTTAGCATAAAACACACCAAAAACCCACAGATAATAGAGTAAAGATTACTAAAACACCATATTCAAACCCTAATAGTCCATACGTAGAACTGTGAATATAAAACACAACATGCTAATCAACATAAAACACAGTAATGTTTGTCATTCCACAATCTGAGCTTTATCATCTAAAACACAACACAAAACCTACATATATGATGCTTTAGTAATCTTCATTATGTTACTTGGAGGTTTTTGGTGTGTTTTATGGTTGACATTATGGTGTTTTATGACTTTTTATACTTTTTAGGAAATTTGGACTTTGTAGTCAACTCCTAGTCTTTGGACACTAATATCTTAAATGGAACATATTACATCGTGGTATGCATTTTGTTGATGAATGATTCTTAAATAGCAGGTTCTTTTTCTGGGAATCTGTCCAGCAACCATCGAATAACACGAGACAGACCAAGAAGAGTGACGGCTCAATGTTTGCGGTCGGGAATTGACACGAAAGGGTCACAAATTGTTGGGTGTGAGGGTGAATTATCATTAATTAAGCGAAGGGGTGTGATCGGATTAGGTTTAAGCGCTTCAAGCCTTCTATTTCACTCCCTGGATGCGGAGTCAGCTGGCTTGCCACCTCAGGAGATACCAAGATTATGTGATGATACTTGTGAAAAGGAGCTTGAAAATGTATGGTGAGATTGCATATGTCCTCAACTTTGTTTACATTTTGACGAGCGAATTAGGCAGGATTTACTAGGTTTGCACCTCTCTGAGGACATGATCCATGATAGGAGCTCGTGGAGACGTAGGATTAAGGTTAAGGACTTTTAGGGTTTTTTTTGCTTGCATGCACGTTAAGTGGAATTTTACATGTGATTGTTTTCTTGTATCTATGTTTGTAGGCTGTTTTTGATGGTAGTTTTGTCATTTTATTGGCATGCCCTCTTTCACCACCTATGTTATGATACGTATATATATACGCCTCATATGAGGTATATCTGTCTGTGTGTTTTGAGCCGAGGGTCTCTCTGGAAGCAGCCTCTCTACCCTAACGGATAGAGGTAAGGTCTGTCTTCATCCCACCCTCCCCAGACCCTATCAGTAGCTTGACTATTTGTGGGATTTTACTGGGTTTGGTTGTTGTTGTTTTGTTTACATTTTGAGAAAATAAAACATTTAAGAATAATATTAAGCATTGTGTGTATGCTCCAAATGGTCTTATTAGAAGTGTCATGTCATTTGTGAGGATGACCCATTCCATAACTTTTAACTGTAAAGAGTGAATAGTTTAAATTTTAAGTTGGGGCGTCAGTTCTTGACACGATAAGAGAACATATAGGTTTGTAGTTGTCATTTCTACCCGTTTAATAAACGGGTATTGTTCGGATTATCCTCTTTAACCCTTATAACTAAACATGTCGACCCGTTTAAAGTTGGAATAAAAAAAATCAACAAGCTCAACTCGCCAACCCATTTATTAGTTGTTACAACCCGTTTCCAACTTGATTACAATCCGTTTGACTCATTTAGATAAGTGGTCTACACATCTCGTGTTCAGGTTACACTATTATGTTACTGTACGGGTTAACGTTGATGTCCTTGACACAAATAAATATATGGCTCGTGATCTGATTCATCAATTATACCCGACACAGTTGACTCTCCTAGATTCAAATAAGTAGTTTATTTACTTGGATGATATTGTGGTTGTTACAAGTTTTATGAAGTGTACTAATCTATACCTTTTTTACTTTTTGTAGGTGCCTATGGTAACTACAGAATCTGGTTTACAATACAAGGATATTAAAGTTGGATCTGGCCCTTCTCCCCCAGTTGGTTATCAGGTACCGTGTTTGTATCAAAAATAAACTCTTCAGATTAAATACCTAATTATAACGTCGTATTTTCCATTTCGCTTTATTTTACCTCAATACTTATCCATTGTTATTAGGAGATTCATCGATCAATCGCTGAACATATATTTATGCATAGGTAGTAGTGTATTACCATGATAACATGGTTAGTAATTTAACATATTTTGACCATGATTACCTTCTGTTTTAGTTAGTTTGACCTGTTGACTGGCTTGTTTTGACATCATTGAAAAGCACTACGGTGTTTGTCTTCCTATGATGTTTGTTTATTCTTTCTTATATATAGTTCTTGTTGTAATTGTAGGTAGCTGCAAACTACGTAGCAATGGTTCCATCTGGACAAGTTTTTGACAGGTTAGATGTTGTATTCCTGTTGTCTATTCGTACATATGTGCTTACTTGTATCATATAATACAATTAGCATGGTCATAACAATGAGTTAACAACTTTACCATTACGACCCCTATCCTCACTAGATGTGTAAATGAGCCAAGCCAAGCCTAGCTCGCCTAAACTCAAGCTTGTCTCATGTAACTTAAGAGAGTTCGAGCTCAGCTTGTACTCGGCTCATTATTATTAGTTAGTTATTTATACATAACATAGCTGTTTTCATCAAAATTATATAATAATAAATTTTGGTATGTAATTATATATTTATTGTATTGAATAAAAAATATTAAATCTATATAAATAATAGGTTCATTCGAGACAAGCACGGCATATGAAGCTTGGGCTCGAGCTCATTTATTACATGAGCTTCAATGTAGGCTCAAGCTCCTTTAAGTTCGTCTCATTCAAGCTTTAGGGAGCCGATCTCTAGTACCTCACACAAACGACTCGGCTTGTTTACACCTCTATTATCGCCTATTTAAGTATTTCTTCATTTGAAAATTTCAGTTCACTGGAAAAACGCCAAGTTTACATATTTCGTGTTGGGTCAGGTCAGGTAAGGTCTTTTTACATTCTCTTGTAAACATATTTGTTCTTGAATGAAAATCAGTTGTATGTAGAAGTGGCATTTTCGATCTGTTTACTTATATATGGGTCGATACCAGGTTATGTTACCTTAAGGGGTCAAATGGGTAAAATAAAAAATACATATACGGGTTGAAAGTCACACAAGGAGTAATTTTGAGGCATACAACCTTGTAAATAGTTTTATTTAAATAATTAGAATATTGTTGAAATAATATCACTCAAGTTGGTGAACATAGGTTGTCAAAGGACTCGATGAAGGAATTCTGAGCATGAAGGTTGGAGGAAAACGGCGACTATATGTGCCTGGATCTGTAAGTTCACCATTTTCCCCTTTCTTAGGATAATAATCTTGGCCAACCCAACAGGTAACTTTGTTACTTATGCATTCTTGATCCTTCCCCCAAATGAGTCGACAGTTGACTTTTGTGGGTCAACTGAGTTACTTTAAGTTCTAAAGTTGACAAGAATAGTTTTCTTATTGTGGAAGATTAAAACCACATTTGATGAGATCACATGATAGGAAATGAACATGTGATCCATAGTTTCTGAGGTGGTGAGATGGGCTGGTGGGACAGGGTGGGTAACCGTCAAATAGGTTCAGGTGTACCCAAAAAACACTTTTTTAATCCATTTAAACAAATAATTAATGCATTACTATGATTACAAAAACAATTAACTGTCTTATCTTTCAATAAAGTGATCTGGGCGATTTTCAACCCGTTTGATGACCTATTCAACTCAGTTGACCCGTTCCCTTTTTAGCTAAGTTGAGTTTCACTTTTACCCTATCTCAACTGGATTGAAAGGTGATGGTGATGTTGATGCTTGTGATCGTTTCTTGTATCATGTTTGATCGTATTACTATGTGTTAATACACACTTACCATGTGACACGTGTGTATGTGTAGTTGGCATTTCCCAAGGGTCTAACTTCAGCTCCGGGACGGCCTAGAGTTGCTCCAAATAGTCCGGTCATTTTCGACGTGAGTTTGGAGTACATACCAGGACTTGATGATGATGAAGAGTAAATTATTTGTGTTTTACAAACGTTTCTATATTACCCATTGTAAAATGAGTTTATTTTTTGGGATGATGTATGTATGTATCACAGGGTGTATTTAACAAAATGAAAAGATTTCAAAACCACAAATCGGATTTCAAGTTTTGATTTATTCCAAAAGCTTTAATTATATAAAATTGTTTTAAGTTATATATGTTTTGTTTTGTTTTGTTTTGCTTCCAAATAACATCCCTACCATACAATGATTTGAAAACTGGACCGGCAGGTTAGACACGGCTCAGACCGTAGCCTTGACTTCTTTACAATGTGGTTCACTTGTTTTTTAACCATTAAGGGTTAAACCGGTCAGTTTCTTGAATTTATGGTCTACCCAATTTATTTTCAGTTTTCTGATGCAACCAAAAGGTCTAAAAGATGGCGCAAGGCCGTAGGTATTAGCAAAAGTTCACTCCATATTAAACTAGCGAACTGCAAAGTCTACTGTTCAAAACATTACCCAAATGGCCTTTTATTTGTGAAAGCTTGATAAGAATGGCCTTTCATATTTTTGATGCAACCAAAAAGGTCTAAAAGATGGCGCAGGCCGCAAGGCTGTAGGTAACGTCTAAGCTTAAGTTCACTACGTATTGAACTAGTCTATTGTTCAAAACATTACAAAAATGGCCTTTTATTTGTGAAACAAAGCTTACTAAGAATCAAACTTGTTATTGGGTAAATTGCATTTTACGTCCCTTAAGTTTTAGTAAAATTTCAGACGTTGTCCTTTAACTAACAAAATTACAGCAAATGTTCTTTATGTTCTAATCTTTTATGGGTGGTGTCATTTCTCCCTAAAAATATTACAAAAATAAAGGACATTTATTGTAAAAAAATTAAAACATAAAGGACATCGGATGTAAAGAAATTAAAACATAAATGATATCCGTTGTAATTTCTTTAGATGAAGGACATCGTTTGAAATTTTCCTGAAACTTAAAGAACGAAAAATGCAATTTATCCTTTATGTATTTAGACCAAACTAGAAAATCGTCTGATTTCATTACACATAAGTTACTACAGATTTATATGCTAAGAATTTTGTATAGTAGTACACAATATGGTCAACTTCATTCATAAATGAAAAGTACAGATTTTGTATTTATCGTTTGTCATACCATAACACAACTAAGACTTAGGCTATGTGTTGTGGATGGGTAAGGGTGAAAAAAAAGTGTTGTTACGTAGACGTCACATGACCCACGTCTGCAAAGGTTGATTTAGCTTTCACACAACAGTGTTTTGAAGAAGATTGAAATTCTAATCACAAATTATAATTATAAATATAATAATATAACATAATATAAATATATATAAATCTATTAAATCCTAAAGGCTTGGAACAGTAACATACGCCACGTGTAGTCTGTGATTTGACCTTTTCCCCCTGTGCTATGCTTTTGATAGTTTATATATAGAATTGATGTAGGTTATTGGATGTGTTATAGCTCTTGGTAAACTGGTTGGGTGCTTTGATGTGAATGCCTTCCACACGAGTTTGATTCTCCCAGCAACCTTTTTGGTACGAGTACGAGTGGTGATGTCTTGATGGTTATACATAACTTTATCTGAGATTGTTTATGGTGAATAATTTCCTGAGCCTGTGTTGGTGTTTGTTTCATGCTTTGTGCATGATGGTGTTGAGTTGCCACACCGGCATTGGTACATAACCAACATTTTCACACCGTTTGCCACTAGTTGTTTGTGCTTGATGTTTTTAAGGTGTTGTTGCTGGTGATAGTACCGATATCGACGAATGTGGCTGTGATGAGGTGTGATTTTTACTTGAACATTCATGATAGTGGTATGGCATGGTAGGTTTTGAACCTGCAACCACTTCTTTCGACACTTCTGAGCCTAATTTTGCGATTATGATTTTCATTTTAGTTTACTTTTTTTACCCGCTTTCCCAGGTTTGATTACGGTGTAGGGGCTGTTGGTTGCTGCTGCTGCGATGTTACCGCATCCTGTTTTGCTGTGGAGGCTTAAGGTGAGTTGTTTGTACATTTTGTTGTGCATCATCATCATCATACTACTCAGTAAATCCCACCAATAGCAAAGTTAAGGTAGGGTCTGAGGAGGGTAAGATGTAAACAACCTTACCTCTACCCCGTAGGAATAGAGTGTAGGGATGACAATGGGTCGGGTTATTTTTTGGGATGGGTTTAAGTAATCCCAAACCGAAACCAAAACTCGGTTAGATAAGCTTGTCCCAAACCCGTTGGGTTTCTAACGGGTAAATACCCATCAAGTATCAGGTAAATCCGTTAATTTAAAAAAATTACCCGTTGGGTATACTTGACCCAAAACCCATCGTGTAACTATTAATCAGCTAAATTTAGCATTATCACAATAAAGATGTATCAATTATCTACAATGTATACGAAATAAAATACCTATATGTATAAAAAATGAATGTATCATATATATACTATTAAAAAATATAAAAGAAATTATATCGGGTATACAATCGGGTAAACGGGTACACTTTATCGGGTAATTGGGTCAGGTAAACGGGTATATCACCAAATCCCAAACCCGCGGAAAAAATAAAAACTAGTCCTAAACCGTCCCAAACTGGATTGTCCAACCCCAAACCGGTCCCAAATGTGTCGGGTTTCGTTTTTACCCATCGTGTTTGGATTCGATTGTCATCCCTAAGAGAGAGGCTGCCTCCGGTGAGACAACCGGCTCGATAGTAGCTTTGCATCAAGCCTTAGACATAAGGCACATAACACTCATCAATCGGGACAAAGGCCGATTATTGCATGTATCCCCCATGTCTTTCGACTATCAACGCCCCCACATGATGCATGATTAACCGTCCGCCGCTTTTAACGTTGTTTTCACGAAATTAGTAACATAACATTAAAATTAGTTTAAATTCAGTGCCCCCGAATGTTCACACGTATATACATTATATGAACACACTGCAAGCGGGGCGTCGCATTATGTTGTGTATAGAATATGTATTCTCTAAGTGAAACCTACAGTTTTCAATTAGGAGTTTGTAGGAGTCTATTATTTGTCAATTTAGTTCATGTAACTTCACTTCAAATGAGAAATTATTTCCGATCAATAGACTAACAACCCTAAGATGAGATGATATTTTACAACAATAAGCATCTCCTGTTTAGCATGTGTGTGTGTGATTGTGGTTGTCGTCTGATGTGAAATCTAGAATTTCTAATTTGAAGACTGTATGAGTTTTTGTAGTGATTTCTCAATTGTTTTAAAACTAATTGTGTACTGATGTACAACTTTACCAAAAAAATGTTAGGAATCCACACTCCACAGTTCGATTGCATGCATCTTAATTTTTTTGAAAATGTACATCCAAGAGTTAGCTAGATTAGTTGTTTCTCAACTAGAAATGATATTTAACTGTTAACAAGTAGAGAAACAATTTTTGGTACCCTACGGACCATTTCCGGTACCGGTACCCATTTCAGGACCAATACCAAAGAACAGGTACTTACTTGAATCCTTCTATGTTTTTGGCTACAATTAACTTGCCAAGTGATGCTACCATTTCAACCAAAGAAAGACTCAAAGGAGATGGTTGCCTGTGTAGTTCATTTCATGTCTACACTATAAAGGACTGCTGCTTGACCTATTTGGGAAGTGCTAAATGCCGAATTTGAGTCTCGGTCACACGCAACACGCGTGCATGAATACACCTACTTAAATAAAAAGTAAAGACAAAAGAAAAGATAGTGAGCTATATAAATGTAACTAGCCAATCGACCTTTTGAAATAGAATTATAGTGAGCTATATAAATGTAACTAGCCAATCGACCATGTGAAATAGAATTGGTGTGTTCTCACAAGTCACGCCCGCTAGTTGCTCCACCTTCCAAAGGGCTCCCCTTTCACCAAAGGGTTGTAATGTTGTCACTTGCAGGGGCAGACCTGCCTTGTAAAAAGGGGTAACCTCTGTTATCCTTTGACGCTCCGACGGTAGTGTAAATTTTGGAAAAATTTTAAGTTTTTTTAATTTCGTTACCTTTTTTTTAAACGTGCACCTATTTGGATTTTTTAGATCCACCGCTGATTGTTCACGCTACATCAGTCCCACGTGACTTGTTTCCACGCCTAACTTGAAAGCTCACGACACATAACTTGCGTATAAAATGACAGCCTTACCCTCTGCTTAGCAAAAAATAAAAATCCCAAAAATTTGAACATTTAGTAAATTATAATTACAACTTTAAACACATACCCACAATTATTTACACCAAGTGGTGTACAAGCCACAAATTTACAAACCCTAAGAATACGACCAGTATCGCATCACCACAGCATAGAAACTTAAACAGTAATTAAATACCCGATAACTAGGTGCAGTAGAATAACTAAAAAAACACCAGATAGGTGTGGGCCTCACCTTCTTCCTGGTTAAAGTGGCGTTAAACTCCAACATGGGCGTTAATCGACAACAATCGGTCTAACCACCAAAACTAAGATAAACCGAAGTAGCAACACCAACAGCATAAACTCCCATGACCGTCCCAACAACCTCCATCCCGGAGCGCGTGAACATCCCAATTCCAGCAATCCCAGCAACCCCGATCGGCACCTTCACCAAAACCGCCTTCTGCGCGTTCGAAACAATCACATCACTATACAAATCCACCGCAAACTCCTTAAACTCCGACTCCCCAACCGTCACAATACCACCATCTCCGTCACCGTCTGGAACTGTTCTTTGCAGCGATTTGTCGATCTGGGTCCGGGTCGGAGGGGAGTTGACCCATTTGTTGATTAATGGGAGGTTGAGAGACGTTAGGGTTTGGTAGAGACGGTCGGAAGCTGAAGCGATCTGGTAGCGCGGGAGGCCGGGGAAAGCTTGTTGAGTGAGAGAGAGGGATTGTTGGTAGACTGTGGTGCAAGCTGTCGTGAAGTCTGCTGAGGATTGGAGGGTTTCGCTCACCCGTTTTGAGGATGATGAACCCATTTGTTTGAGATGTGGATTTTGCTACGTGTTGACCTAAAAGGTGTTTGTTTGGGTACCCATTCCAATTTGTTTACCCCTAGATACCTTTTATCATGCTATTGGATATATTTTTACGTCCCTTAACTATATATAGATACAATTAACCATATATAGGTATCAGATCATCTACTTGACCCTCTTTCACTTCACCTCACCTCACACTAAGGAAATGGTTTAACTCTCATTAACACCCCTTAAATGAATTAAAATACATATATATAGCATGTTGTGTGTGTAAATTTTGCAATGCTTGATTCTCTATCTCTCTCCTGGTTAACTTCTTAACATGTGAAGTTTTTAATGCCTCTAAACACCCTTCAGGAGCGGTTTAACAGGTTTTAACGGATGCCAACTATGATTAATAACTATGGATGTTAGAGTATACCAAGTGACTTTATAAGAAATTAGGGACTGTCCGAAGTTGGAATTTGTTTTTCTGTTTTTTTTTGGAATTTAAGAGTTTAATCAAATTTTTAGGTGGAATCAGGGCAATAAGGGTGGTTACTCAAATTTTTAGAGGGGTCAATGGGGATTTTGCCAGAAATTTTTTAAAAAATAATACTTAATTTTCTTTTCAAAGAGGGCTCTTAGACATGCACTCCTGTGATGGAGCTACGAGTTTGACAGGTTCAACTAGAACACTATCGCAACTCAACCCATCACTTGCGATGGGGGCATTTACGGGATCAAGTGATAGGTTGATATTATGAAACTTAATGGAGCTACGAGTTTGACAGGTTCAACTAGAACACTATCGCAACTCAACCCATCACTTGCGATGGGGCATTTACGGGATCAAGTGATAGGTTGATATTATGAAACTTAATATATTTTCTCATTTAAAAAAAAAACTCAAAAGTAACTTTAACATATGAAAGTCTCATTTAATGTAAAAAAAATATATATGAAAAGTGCTTCAACCTAGTTTTGCTATAGTAAAATGATCTACACACTTAGTCTAAAATGTTTGTAACTTGTGAAAAAAAAATATATTTAGAATAATAACTCGTTATCTTTTAGATTTGATAAGGTGACGTATAACTTTTTGACGAGTTGGAGTAACGTGTTATTATTTTAAATATATATCATGGTGTATTTTAGATAAGTGCACAGATTTTAATATATGAAATTTATGTTGAGGACTTTTTCATGTTTAATCAAATTTGTATGAACTTTTATATGTTAAATTATGAAACAATTCGGGAATCGTTCGTCGAGAAGTTCGTTTATGCTCGTTTGTAAATAAACAAACAAGAAGTTTCGTTCGATTAACTAAACAAACAAACAAACACAAACAAAGCTCTCATTTGTTCGATTGCGTTCATGAACGTTTGGTAATATGTCAGTTCGTTTATGTCCGTTTGTGTTTGTTTGTTTTTGTTCATTAGTTACAAGTTTTTAGTTTTTCAATTTCCTTCCTAGCTTTTATTTAGCATAAATTTAACCAATTTCCCTCCATACTATTTTCCCTCCTCACTTTGTCATTCAGGTATCAAGACATTTCTTGGAATAATTATGAACTTTTGAATTAGGATTAATATTATTATGTATTCCTACTAAGTAATTTTGGATAATTATGTCTAAATTAGTATAATTTGACTTATCATTTGGTGGATGTACTTGGTCTAATGTTTAATGTTAACAAAGTTTTTTATTTAGTTGCATATTATACGTTCGTTTGTGTTCAGAGCCTATGTTCACGAACAACTGAATTTCCTTTATAAACAAACACGAACATAGAATTATGTTCGTTAGTGTGTTCATAAACGGTTCGTTAATTCGAAACATATTCGTTTGATTCTTTTACTTCCCTGTTTTAAGTATTGAAAAAGTTTTCTTTTGTTGTTTTGTATGATATTATATTATAGACTTTATTCCTTTACAATCCTTGCATGGTTTAAGACAATTTTTAGATATAAGGTAAAATCATTTTAATTTTTCAAAACAACATTTATTTGTTAAATAATAATAATAATAATAATAATAATAATAATAATAATAATAATAATAATAATAATAATATAGTAATAATGATGATAAAAAATAAACGGGCAATTATGTATATTTATATCTAACATCACCGTCATAGTTCAAAATATGTTCTCCTTACATCGGGATAGAAAAACTGTCACTTGTTATCATGATGCCATTCTTGTCGGATGTTATTACACTCTCCTCTATAATTGTTTTATCGGCTTCCTCCTTGTTTCTCTTTCTCTTTCTCATTCAAAGTTGTTGCTTTCGATGATTGATACGGGGTCTTTATATGTTTCTATGTCTTTGATTTATTTATGTGTCTCGCTTCTCTATTTTGCTTGTTTATTCAAATCCATATACTGTGTGTAGATACAAAGTCACCTCCTACCTCCGAACACCCCTCAAATTGGACGGACGTACATCATAAGGTTCGAAATATATTCCGGCCATCATAAGGTCCGTCCACCCAGAAAAGGACGCACATCAAGAAGTGCGTCCCGCCGAATGACGACATGCTAGATCTAGTATAAATACCTCTCCCAAAGTACACATCAAGTACAATTTTTCTGAACCCTCGTCCTTTTCTCTCTCTAACATATACACTTATCCTCACGCTGGAGGGTGGTCGCAGAGTGGTCCTCACACCTCTGCGACAAGCCTAACGGTTTGTTAGTTTTGCAGGTTCTTTTCTGTTTATAGCTCACCAAGATCTGATCATAGCCAATCCAGACTTTGGCTACTTTTTGGATCTTCAATTGGCGCCATCCGATTTTCACGTTCATAGTCTTTCACTAGTTGAACTTCTTGAACAAAAATCACTGATCTATGGCGGCTCCAGGTTCAGCATACCTGGACTTTTCCTCTGTCACTGGAGTCACGGCTCCTGTGAACCATGAAACGATTGTCACTGCTCCTCTGAGCTCGGGGCTAAACACGTCGTTACCTTTTGTTTTGGTTCCAACTCCACCATCAGCAGAATTTGATGACGATTTCCTCACTAAAAATGCAAGTCTCCTAAGAAGGTTAAAAGCTCAGCAGACACGCGATGAACAACAAAAATGCAAGTCTCCTAAGAAGTTTTACGAACCAGGTTGTTCAATGAAGATACATCGGACTCCTCCGGACCATCACTAGCTTATATGGCACCTCTGAATGTTCAAGCTGTCGTTACGGCTAATACGGAGCTTACAAAACCTTATCATCCGGTCTCAATGACGGAAAAACCAAAGTTCTGTCCAAGGATTGTCCATGCCAAGCTCCCATCAAAATAAAAAATGCCATCGACTGTCAAAAAGTATGATGGTACCACAGATCCGGATGATCACATGTTCGATTTCGACAGAGCCGCAAGGGTTGAACAATGGTCGATGCTAGGATGGTGTTTTATGTTTGCTCAAACACTCACCGGGGCAGCCCGGGTGTGGTTTGATGCACTCAACGAAGGCGAAATCAATGATTTCGAGGAGCTCCGAAGGTTATTCCTGCAGAACTTTAGTTAGCAGCGGCATTATTCAAAGGAAACAACTGAAGTCCATAACATATGTCGAAAGGATGGAGAATCTCTAGACAATTTCATCGACCGTTTCAATCGCGAAAGTATGCAAATTAGCGGAGTAGAAGATTAGCTGAGAGTTTCTGGATTCTGCCACGGCGTCCGGAACAATCAACTCGTGGAGAAGTTGCATGAGAATCTTCCAAAAACAAAGGAAGTATTGATGGAATGGGCTCTTGCCTTCGCTAGGGGAAAGAATGTGTGCAATTCGGCTTCAGAGCCAAACGCTAAAGGTTCATCATGGAAAAGGAACGGAGGATCGACATTTGATAAACATCCACCTGGGAGTAGAGGTGTACAAAAAAAACCGGTTTTAGAACCGAAACCGGAAAAAAAACCGAAACCGGTTTTTTTACAACCGGTTAGTAACCTAAACCGAACCGCCGGTTGTAGACCGGTTATGGTTTTTTGCCTTCGAAACCGGTTAATAACCGAAACCGGTTACAAAAAACAGGTTTTAACCCGTAAAAAACCGGTTTTTTTAGGTTAAACCGATTAAAAACCGACCCTAACCGGTTTGATCGGTTATTAGTTTGAGTAAAAAAACCGGTTAGTAACTGGAACCGGTTATACAAAAAACCGGTTTTTGATTTTGATGATAAAAACCGGTTCGGTTAATAACCGAAACCGGTTTTCAAAAAAAAACCCGATTTGTACACCTCTACCTGGGAGTCGGGTAAGAACACATACGTACAACCGAAATGATTGTATTCCAAGAGGAAGGGGCACTAACCCTCGTTTCTATAACCTATCCGACCTTTCAAAAAATGCCAGTGAAATCCTTAGCACCGATGGTGTAAACTTCCCCGCACTACCAAAACTCCGCTCCGTTGGAGATAAAAATTCTAAAAAATATTGTGATTATTACCGAGCAAAAGGTCATAATACGGATGATTGCTGGTCTCTAAAGCAAGAAATCGAGAAAGTAGTAAGGTCCGTAAAGTTATCTCATCTCGTCAGGAGGTTAAGGAAGGAAAGTCAAGCTCGGCTCCCATCGACATTCCAAACAACCAGTCTAGAATATGCATGATTCGGAAAGCAAGTAGCCAGGGAATAAAACGTTCCAGTCAGCATTTGTCTCCGTGGATGCAGCAACCTATCGCCTTCCCACCTATCACCTCCGAAGATGTCAAAGATGGTCCCATCATCATATCTACAGTAGTCGTCAGGCATAAAGTTCAGAGGGTCTACATGGATAGCGGGAGTGCTTCGGAGATAATGTACCAACAATGCTTTCAGCAGCTGGCACCGCAGACAAGAGCCAAACTAATTCGAGTCTCCATGCCCTTGGTAAGCTTTTCGGGAGAAGTTGTCCAACCTATTGGCCAAATCACCTTACCAACTACTTTAAGTACCGGGGACCAGATGCGAACGGTGCATCTAACCTTTCTGGTGGTTGGAGCCCGATCAGTGCATAATATTATTCTAGGAAGACCTGGTATGTGTGTGTTCGGTATTATCAGTTCTATAATTCTCGGTTCTCTTAAATTCCCCACTGAGGCCGGTATAGCTACTCTTCACTCCGAATCCACCATGTGCATTGCAGAAGTTAGGCAATGTGAAGGAAGTAGCTACAGAACTCCAACCACAATCACCAAAGAATGGTCGATACATCCGATCTTCCCAGAACAAAAAATCTCCATTAGCGCGCAACTGCCGGATCACATAAAAGCACGGGTATGGAAACTATTGTCCAGCTCTTTAGACGTATTCGCATGGCAACACTGTGACATGGTCGGAGTTCTGCAAGCTTTGGCTGAGCACAAGTTGAAAGTCTCCCATGTTGCTAAACTAGTAGCCCAAAAGAAGCAAAGTTTGGCTCCGGCAAGAAACAAAGCAATTGTTGAAGATGTACGAAACTGCTGGATGCAGGAATTATACGGGAAGTCAGGTATCAAACATGGGTCTCGAACCCTATGATGGTTACCAAAAAGATAATACATGGGGAATGTGCGTAGACTTCTCGGACCTGAATAATGCTTGCCCGAATGATGGTTACCCCCTCCCGGAAATCGATCTAAAAATAGATTCCCTCGCCAGCTTCTGACTTAAATGATTTCTTGATGCATACAAGGGGTATCATCAGATACAAATTCTAGAAGACGAGGATAAAACGGATTTTGTCACTAATGAAGGATTGTATTGCTACACAAAAATGTCGTTTGGGTTAAAGAATGTCGGAGCTACATACCAACGTCTAATGGATAAAGCTTTCAAAAGCCAAATCAGTCGCAACTTAGAGATTTACGTGGATGGTCTAGTTATCAAAAGTGCCACCGAAGAAAACATGCTGGATGATATAATACTAGGCTCCGAAGCATCAATTTATAGCTGAACCCGAAAAAGTGTTCGTTCGGTCTCGAAGGAGGAAAATCTTAGGAGTATGGGTAACGCAGTTCAGAATTCAGGTCACCCAGCCAAAGTTCAAGCGGTCGTAAAATGCAACCACCCCGAACGGTCAAAGGAATGAGAAGCTTGTTGCGTTACACCTCTTCATTTCGAAAGTCGCGGATAAAACCATCCCTTTCATGAACGTCCTGAAACGAAGCACGGGGAAGGGACATATAGAGTGAGGCCCAGAAGCAGATGCAGTTTTCAAAGAATTAAAAATATGCTTAGGATCCCTCCCAACCTTAACCGCTCCAGTGACAGGTGATTAAAAAGTTGGCTCTGACTTTGGTTCACTAAAACACCGCACAAATCCTGGTATATTATATCAGCCGTATCTTAAAAGACTACGAAACGAGATACCCCATGATTAAAAAGTTGGCTCTGGCTTTGGGTCATGCATCCTGACGGCTTCGGAGGCATTTCTAAGCATTTAACATTGAAGTCCAAACTGACCTCCAGGTTCAGCAAGTCCTTCAGAAGCGAGAAGTCTCCGGTCGTCTGACCAAATAGGCCATCGAGCTTAGTGCGTTTGACATCACCTACGAACAAGAGGACCGATAAAAGGGCAAGTTGTCGCTGATTTCCTGGCAGAAGTCCCTACGGGAGAGCATGTAAAAGACAACCTGGTTATCCCAAAGGTATGGAATACCGAGGGCGCTTTGAGAAGGGAAGGATCTGGGGCAGGATTCATTTTAATTGATCTTGAAGGCATCGAGATCACATACGCCTTATGATTTGACTTTAAAACTTTAAAACAACGAAGCCTAGTATGAAGCATTACTGGCTGGACTCCAAACTGCATTTAAGGTCTGGGCAAAATCCGTCTTAGCTCATGTTGATTCACTACTAGTAGCCAACCAGGTTAATGGAGAGTACGAGGCACGTGAAGAAAACTTGGCAATGTATTTGACAAAAGTGAAAGATTCGATAGCAACATTCGATTCGTGCAAAATAGTTCATATCCCCAGAAGCAAAAATAAAAAAGCTGATGCGCTAAGCAAACTCGCTTCGGTCTCATTCTGTCATTTGTCAAAGGAGGTATTGATGGAAACACTACGAAACCCGGCCATAGGGCAGGGTCATGAAGCTATGGCCATATCTATACAAGATGAATCATGGATCATTCCTCTACTGAATTACTTAATAGCAGGCCAGCTTCTGGATGATCGCGGCCAAGCCAGAAAGTTCAAAGTGAAGGCTTTCGAGTACCAAGTTCACGACGGAAACTGTACCGAAAGACATTCCTAGGTCCGCTCCTGAGGTGTTTAACACCGGAAGAGGCCAATTGGGTAATCAGGGAAATACACTGGGAATATTCGGAATTCATTCAGGGCCGAGAATGGTGGTAGCAAAAGCCATGAACCCCGGATGTTTTTGGCCTAGTATGCATCAGAGTGCCGTAGCTGAACTTCAAACCTGTGAAGAATGTTGTTGGGATTGAACCTTTGGAAAGGAACGGATGATACAAAGTCAAAACACACCATCCGAGTTTTGTTCCAGCTATCGGAGGTTGCTATCCATTAATAGGCTTTTACTGCATTCAATAAACACATTGTTACCTATCCTCTAACAGAAGAAACTCCCAACCGATGATAGAAGATTACAAGAACAGAGGGTAGCCAGCAGTGCTTAGTCTAGTTTTAGTCTAATTAATGTAACAGTGCTATGCACTGATAGTTTTAGTTTAAGCAGTGTTTGTAGTTAGTTACGTTTGTTAGCTGTCACTATCAACCATGACGTCACTGTTAGACGATCAGTGGTTAGATAGTTAGTATAAATAGGCGCTCAATGTAACAGTTTTACTTGTCTTCTTAAAAAGATCAATTTCGCATATCTTCTTCATTTCTTACTATTAAACGATCGTTATTGGGCTAAAGGGGAGTTTGTGAATCACATGCAATAGTTTAATTACTTGAAAGCATGATGGTGATGAAAACAAACGACCGATTGATTGTTGTAAAACTTTTCTATTAATCCGCTGCACTTATTCTCTATTTTCAATCATTTTTCATTATTTGAAACAAAAACAGCAATCAATTAAAACTTAGATCTTGACAATTGGTATCAGAGCTTGGTCAACCGATTTTGATTTAAACATCAAACTGATTTGAACAGATCAGCTCTTTGTTGCTAATTTCATTTGATAAGTTTTGCTTGAATACAGAGTTTTATTACTACAAAAGTTTTTAAAACACAAATCTGTTGTAAACAAGAGAAATGGCACAAAACACACCGGATTCCAATATTGGATCCATGTTCAAACCACCTATGTTGAAACGAAATGAGTATTTTATTTGGCAACGTAGGATGGGTCATATTCTCGCTCAACAGAACACCGGATGCTGGAGATCCATTGTGTTTAGACCCCATGTTCCCATGGTTCCAAGTACAGAGGATCCCCACACTCAAGTCCCTAAAAAACTCGAAAATTACTCTGAACAAGATTTCCTCAAAATTGAATTGGATGCTAAGGCTTTTAGCATCGTTGCTTCAACTTTGCCCAATGAGATTTATGTGGGATTACTTCATTGTAATAGTGCTAAAGAGTTATGGGATGCTCTTAAAGAGCAATTCGGTGGTACTGAAGAGGTGATCGAGAATAATAGAGAAGTCTTGAATCAGCAGTATGAAACATTTTGCCATGTAAAAGGTGAGTCACTAACCCAACAGTTCGAGAGATTTAGCTGTCTCATAAGCGAATTGAAACTGGTAGATGTGAAATTTCCTAATTCGACTATCAATAGTCGTTTCTTAAGATCACTACCAGAAAAATGGGAGACAATAGCTTATGTTACTCGAACGTCTGTTAGTTATAAAGAAATGACCCTCACACAGCTTCATGGTCGACTTCTCACTTATGAGAGAGAGTTGAACCAAAAAAAGAAGCTTCAAGAGTCTGGAAAAGTGACTGATGACTATACACTGGGAAACACTGCTCTCTATAGTCATGAAGAGGGGTCTGGTAGTGGAAAGGATCAGAGTTTTGATCATTACATTGACATAACTTCTGGAAACAATTTCAAATCTGATCCCTGTACACCCAATTTTGCTTTTGCTGCAAATTGTGAAAGCCAAACCTTTGACAATCTGAGTTTTGAGATGAATGACTTACAACACTTTGAACCCACAGATTTGGAAGAAATGGACATCCTTCACCAGTTGGCACTTTTGAGTGTTAGGGCTAGTAAGTTTTACAAAAGAACTAGTAGGAGGTTTCCAGGATTGCATGGGGGGTTAAAAGTTGGATTAGATAAATCAAAGATAAAATGCTTTAAGTGCAATAGGATGGGACATTTTTCCAGGGAATGCTGAACTCAAACTGCAGGACCAATTGTTACCCATCCTGGCACCAGTTCTTCAAGCACTGTCCAATATTCCCAGTTTGCCCCTACACAACAAATGCGAAACACTGCTCATTTTGCAAGTCCTGTAACAACTGTCCCTATTCATTATGTCCAAACCTCTGCTCCACAGATTCAATATGTTCAGGCACCACCTCAATTGCATGTGCAACAAGCTCCACATGTCACTCAAACTACTCAAACCACTGCTACACCAGCTGAGGTTACACAACAAAGCTTCTTTACCCAAGGTTTTGTTTACTGGAGTAGTTTGCCTGAGGATTTAACTGATGAAAACTTTGCTCTCATAGCCAAAAATGATTTTGAAAATGAAAACTTATGTTTTAGGCTCTTGAGACCATAGTTGAAGGTGATGAGTCTGTGGAACAGGAGTCAAAATCTGATGTGGTTGAATGTTGTGAAGCAGTGGTTACACCAGAAGTTACACCTGTGGTTGAAATTAATGTTGATGTTGAAAAAGACAATCTATCTGATCCATGGAACACGGATGTGTGTGAAGAAGAATGTGATTTTGCCCTTATGGCTGCTTCGAATGTATCACCTCAGATCCTAAAAGATCTATGTTCTGAAAAATGTATTATTGCTTTTGCAAACATAAAACAGGCGAATGAAAACCCGAGAAACAAAACTTTGGAAGATGAACTTAAATTTGAAAAACTTGTTAAAGAGTTGAAAACAAAATTAAGTGAAAAAGATTCTGAAATGAGTAGCCTAAGGCATGAATCAAGCATACTCAAAGACCAGCTCCAAACCATGGTAGAAAAATACCAAGTTTGCAAACAGGATATAGAATCTACCCAGATCACTTGTGAAATGTGGGTAGAGTCTTGCAAAGGTTATGAGCTTATGCTTGATGATCAAGTCAAGAGCAACATAAAGTTTGGTATAGGCTTTAGGGAATATGACCATACTTGTGAAAATGCTGCAAAAATTGACTCTGAGCTTGTTGAAATAGTTCCCACAAATTTGGCTGGTGAAGAAACTAAAATCACTGATAAAGAAGGAAACAAAATTGTTCTTGAAAAACCAGAGGTTTCACCAAAAGAAAAAGAAATTGAACAATATCAGTTTAAACCAACCTGGTCAGATGAATGTGATATTTTAGAAAACTTCAAGTCAATGGACTTTTCAACTCTTGATGGTATAAAAGCACCAAAAGCACTGGTGATCCCTATCAAAGACTTGCCAACAGAGGTTACATCATTTGCTCTCAAAGAGTCTGATAGGAAAAGGAAAGAAAAGGTTAAACACTTGTTTTGTAAATTTTGTGAAAAGAGGAATCATGATACAACATACTGTTTTCTTTTGAAAGCTAATGATATAAACAAAACTTGTGTTATACCTAAATCTCCTAGATGCACCATTTGCAACAAAACAAATCATCCAACTCAAGAGTGTGTCTATCTCAAAACCTATCGTCAAAAGGTAAAAGAGATTAGAGAAAAAGCTCTAGAAAGAGAAAATTCAAATCTTGCCAAACAGAAATTTAAATAATGTGAAACATCTGTCACCAAAGCTTTAAATCAAACCTCTGTTCACAGAGAAATTCAAGTAACAGATGCACCTCCATCAAACCAGTTTCCAGGAGGTAAAAGCCAGCCTAATTATCAAAAGGTGCCTATGACTTATGAGACTCACAAAAAGTCTTTCAAGCCAAGGGTAAATAGGCATCCTCATGGTTACCAACAGTTGATAGCAGGTAGCTCACAGCAGTGGTTACAAAAGTCTGATCTAACCACTGCTCATAAGTCTGGACTTGAGTCTGGATCACCTGTTACCCCATCCAAAGCCATTTTGGCTTTGGAGACCCACCTGAACTAATTATTTCAAAACATGTGCATGGAGCTTCTACTTGCCTTGACAGTCTTTGGAATGTAGATAGTGGAGGCTCCAGGCACATGACAGGATGTAAAGCCCTGCTCAAAGATTTTAAAGCTCATGGAGGGGGTGATATATCCTTTGGAAATAATTCAAAAGGGAAGGTGTTAGGGTCAGGATGTGTCTCAGCAGGAAAACTCAAGTTTGAAAATGTGAATCTCATTGACAATTTAAAATTCAATCTCTTAAGTGTTTCACAGATGAGTGACAAAGGTTATGGTTCCTTTTCACAAAGAAAACTTGCCAGATAGTATGGCCAGAGGTTGTCAAAAAGATTGATCAGATCATTGCTGAGAGCAAAGCACAGTTGACTGCTCATAGAGTAGGAAATGTGTATGTGGTTGATATGGTAAAAGATAATCCTATGTCATATGCATGCCTATTTTCAGTTGCCTCATGCAAAGAGACAGAGCTATGGCATAAAAGACTAGGACACACATATCTAAAAACTATCTCCACTCTCTCAAAACAAAATCTGGTTAGAGGTCTACCCCTAAAACAATTTACTTGTGAAGAGCATTGTGTTTCCTGTTTAAAAGGTAAACAACATAAAAGCTCTTACAAGTCAATTGAGGAGTCCAAAACAAGTAAGTGCTTACAGTTGCTTCATATGGACTTGTTTGGACCTGTAAAAATCATGACCTTAAAACACAAAAGATAATGTCTGGTGGTAGTTGATGATTTTTCCAGGTTCACATGGACTTTCTTTTTACACTCTAAGGATGAAACAACAAATATTTTGCAAAACTTTGTTAAACAAGTTGAAAAGCAATTTGATCTGCCTGTAAAAATCTTTAGGAGTGATAATGGGACAGAGTTTAGGAACAAGGAGTTGGATGCCTTCTGTGAGTCAAAAGGGATCGTTAGACAATACAACATCCCTAAAACTCCAGAACAAAATGGGGTTGTTGAAAGGAAAAACAGAACTTTAATTGAATCAGCAAGGACTATGCTTGCAGACTCAGGTTTACCCTTGTCTTTTTAGGGAAAGGCTGTAAACAATGCTTGCTATGACCAGAACAGAGTTTTGATAAACCCTAGGCATCAAAAGACTGCCTATGAATTGCTTTACAAAATCAAACTCTGATCTCTTATTTCAAAGTCTTTGGCTGCCCATGCTTCATTTTAAACATCAAGGATTTAATATCCAAGTTTGCAGCCAAAGTTGATTGTGGTTATTTTCTGGGATACTCAACCACTGCCAAAGCCTACAGACTTTTTAACTCAAGGACCAAGTGTGTTGAGGAAACTCTAAATGTGAAGTTCAATGAACTCTCATCCTTGAAAATCCCAGCAAATGGACCTACTGAATTGTTTGATCTATCTAAATTTACATTTGAAGATGTGTCTGTCAAGACTAACCCTGCAGGTACCCCACAATCATCATTTGAAGAGCAAGGATATGATTGCATTCTTCCAAGTTTCAAAATCAATCCTCCAGGCAGAGGAGCAGATGTTAGTAGCAATGGTGAAAGCTCTGTCAGGTCAACAGTGGTTAATACTCAAACATCTACCAGCTCTCAAAACCAAACATCTGTTGATAAAAGTCCACAACAAATGGATGAAAATCAACCCACTTTCACATCCATACCACCAATTCCTCCACCACCATTCCAATCAGAGGCTGGACCATCAAATTCACCAGCCGAGGTTAGCTTAGATGATACACATTTGCATGCTTCACCTCAAAATGCCATTGTTCCTTATCAAGGTGATTTGATCTTCCTCAAAAGCCATCCATTGGATCAAGTTATTGGCAATATAAATGAGGGTGTGCTCACAAGAAGCCAAGCCCAAAAGATTTGTCTTTTTGCTGGTTTTCTATCACTCACACAGCCTATCAAGTACCAAGAGGCACTGAAAGACAACAGCTGGGTAGAAGCCATGCAAGAAGAGATCCTACAGTTCAAAAAACAACAAGTATGAGAACTTGTACCACAGCCAAAAGATGTGAGTCCCATCGGCACAAAGTGGGTCTTCAAGAACAAAACTGATGAAAGGGGTATTGTTGTCAAGAACAAAGCAAGGCTCGTGTTTCAAGGCTACAGATAGGAAGAAGGGATTGATTATGATGAAACTTTTGCTCCAGTAGCAAGGTTAGAAACCATTCGCCTGTTCTTAGCTTTTGTTGCTAACCACATATCAAGGTGTAACAAATGGACATCAAAAGTGCATTCCTGTATGGTAAGACCAAGGAAGAAGTATACGTTTGTCAACCTCCTGGGTTTGAGGATCATTTCCATCCTGATCATGTCTACAGGTTAAACAAAACACTGTATGGTCTAAAACAAGCACCAAGAGCCTGGTATGAAACTCTATCCATTTTCTCTTATCCATTGGTTTTACCAGAGGTAGGATTGACAAAACCCTATTTTTAAATGGAAAGGAAAAGACTTGATGCTTGTCCAAATTTATGTGGATGACATCATTTTTGGATCCATATGCCCTGCCATGTGTGAAGAGTTCAGAAAACTCATGGCAGCAGAGTTTAAGATGAGTGCAATGGGTGAGTTGCAATGTTTTCTTGGTTTACAAGTCAAACAAATGCAAAAAGGCACTTTCATTCCTCAAAATAAGTATGGGAAAAAACTACTTAAGAAATTTGATATGAATGATTGTAAATCTTGCAGCACACCCATGG
This sequence comes from Scalesia atractyloides, assembly GCA_947069175.1. Classification (NCBI taxonomy): domain Eukaryota; kingdom Viridiplantae; phylum Streptophyta; class Magnoliopsida; order Asterales; family Asteraceae; genus Scalesia; species Scalesia atractyloides. The sequence continues at coordinate 43,711,630 of CAMTDV010000010.1, forward strand.
CAACATCCAAGCTAGTCACTGTAGATGACAGAGATGACCTTGTTGATCAAACATTGTATAGAAGCATGATTGGGTCTTTATTGTACCTAACTGCATCACAGCCAGACATTATGTTTGCCACATGTGTCTGTGCCAGATCACAGTCAATGCCAAGAAAATCAGATCTTATTGCTGTAAAAAGGATATTCACATACATAAAAGGTGCTCCCACACTTGGTATCTGGTATCCAGCTAATGGTAACATTGAGCTTGCAGGATATTCTGATAGTAACTTTGCTAGATGTAAAACAACAAGGAAGTCCACATCTGGGGGAGCCCAATTCCTAGGGGATTGCTTAGTGTCTTGGCAAAGTAAAAAGCAAGTTGCAGTATCCACATCCACTGCTGAAGCAGAGTATATAGCTGCTGCAAGTTGCACTGCTCAAATTTTGTGGCTTCAAAATCAACCTTTGGATATTGGTGTGACTGCCTTGAGGACTCCTCTAAAAATTGATAGTCAAGCAGCATAAAACATCATCAAAAATCCAGTTTCACATTCCACCACCAAGCACATTGACATCAGACATCACTTTGTGAGGGATTGCTATGAAAAAGGTCTGATTTCTTTACAACATGTCCATACCAAGGATCAACTAGCAGATGTGTTGACAAAAGCACTTGATGCTTCCACATTTGACAGCTTGATTTCTAGGCTTGGAATGCTAAACATGGATTAAAAACAAATTTTCTTGTGATCCATGCGTAAATAGCAATAAAATGTTTTTAAAAAATCAGAAATTCATCCTTAAAAATAGTTTAAATTGAATTTTTCAATAAAATCCTTAAAGTCTGTTCAAAGCTCTGATAGCACAAAAACATTGTTGTTTAGAAAAAATCTATCCATTGATGCAAACCTCTGATAGTGTTTAAATTGGCCACAACCACTGGTTGTTTTGCTCTAACAGTGGTTGGCCAAACAACTGTTTTCCATTGTCAAACAGAGGTTACACGTGGACAAATGTTATTCGACAGATGTTGCATCAGACGCCACGTCAAGTGCACTTTTTGAAAAACCCTATAAAACCTTGTTCTATCCCCAAACAGAGGTTTCACTTTTCCTGTGCCATTGCAAATTTTTCAAAGCCCTTCTATCAAAAATCTTCAAAAATCATGGCTCCTAAAACCAAATTGAAGAAGAAATCGACACAAGAACCACCCCCATTTGTCCTCATCATCAAAACACCACACAATTACACTGATATTCTCGAAGAAACCAACACAAACACTTGTTATCATCCAATGATCCGGATTCTAAAAGAATCAAAATTTAAACACATGTTGGAAGTAAAAGCCCCAGTTTATATCGATTCTTTAAGAGAATTTTGGGCAAAGGCTAAAGTAAACTCATCCGCTGATGGCGTGCCCTATTCTATCACTTCCAAAGTTAGTGGCAGACAACTGCAAATAAGCCCACAATCTATCTCCCAAGTCTTCATGTTAAATGATATGCAACATCCGGTATCATTTCCTTTGAGGGAGATGCAGCATGAATTCGTTGAAAGAGGTTACACCGGACAGTTGAAAGGTATGACAATCTTCAAACCTAATTTTCCAGCAAAGATGAAATTCTTTTTCCACACTTTACTTACATGTGTCTCTGCAAAAACAACTGCTTTCAACCAGATTCCATTGAACATGCAGTATCTGGAATTTGCAATTTTAACTGGTTCTGATTTTAACTTCTCCCAATTGTTGTTCAATGATCTTGTAATTAATTTTAAAAATATTTAAAAAAGAAAAGCTTTCTTGATACGTCCAAGATTCATGAGTGTTTACTTGCAAGATCAGATCAAATCAAACGCAAGTAAACAAGGCGCAGTTATAAACGCTTGCAGCCTAAACCATGAAACGTTTACATGAATTACAAATCAAGACAAAGTTTCCAAAACAGAAGCAGAGGAGGCTGAGCCTATTTTATAAGAACAAAATGTTCAAGCTCAACCTCCGGCTGCTGAGCTTACTGCTCTAGGTGATCAGGGCATCACAACCGCTGTTCTGAAACCCACACCTAAAATCTCCAAAAAGAAACCATCCAGAGCATCCCAAAAACTTCCCAAACCCAAAAAGGGTCCTCTGGAAGATGAGATCCCAGAGGTTAACCCAATGACACTACCAAAGTCACCAACCACTGCTGCTACTTCTTCACAGCAGATGGTAGAAAGATCTCATACCGGCTTTGAAACTCCTCATGCATCCTCACAAAAGGATCAGGTTGTAGGCACATGGACACCAAATTATGAAGCTCTAGGATCACTTGGTTCTATCTTCCACAGCCCTTGTCCCAGGGCAATGTTGCTTTCTACACAACAACTCTCACCAATGCCATCACTCCCACCTACCATGTTACACTTGCTGAATGCAATAGATATTGAGAAGACATTATCCAACACTTCTCACCAACCCATCAATGAGAATATACTTCAACCAGAAGCTGGGTCTGACTTATTTCTAAATGCTAGCCCATCAGCAACTGAAGAGGCTACATCCCTTGGGCTACATGTAACCCTTGGCGATAGTTCAACAATAGCAGCCACTACAATTGCTGAACTCCCAAGTTCTCAATTGGACAGTGGTTACATAGCTAAGACCTTGTTGAAGGCAACAACTCCTGAGGCTACTACGGTAACCTCTTCTCCAGTGGGAAGTCCCCAGAACCAAGACAAATGGGCATCTAAGATTGAAGCAAGTGGCAAACCACTTGCTCATGATATCTTAGATAAGACTACCACATCTGGTAGGAGTTCAGATGATCCTATTAAGTTAGGTGATGAGCTAAAATACCAAGAATTGATGAAGAGGTTACCAATGTTGAAACCACTGTTGATGAGATTAAAGATCTTTTAAAACAGTTGATTACTATTCAGAGTCAACCCCCTGTTCCAACCACTGCTGAGCTCAAATCTGCTATAAATCCTATCTTTCAACAAGAGAAACATTTCCTGGAGCAAAAACATAAGCTTCAGATGATGGAACTCAGGAATATGGTTGATGCAAGATACAATGACACTGCTGCAGATATCAAGGTAATCAAAGCCCACTTGCTCACCACCACTGGTAAATCTCCTCCTACTGTCATTTTTGTAAGTCCAGATGAAGCCAAAAGGGGGGAGAAACCTTTGGGAAACAAAAACTTGAAGATGGATGATGATAAGGCAAGGCCTACAGTGAATATCCCTAAGCCAGACGGTTCAAAGAAACCAGACTTAACTGAAGATATATTGGCAAGGGCAAAGAAGTCCCATAAGAAGGCTATGTTTGATGAAGGTAAGGTGTTGGTTGAGAAAAAGATTGATCAGCAGTTAGAAAAGGGAGAGACTGGTACCTTAACAAAGAGGAGAACTTCTACAAAAGAACCAGAATCCATACCGCTCAAAACTAAAGATGCTACCAATCCAACCACAAAACCCTCTGCCTCTGCAAAATCAACCACATCTTCTCACACAAAATCTGTATCTATCTCAGCAGATGTTACAGCAACTGTTGTGCCAACATCTGTTGACACAACAGAGGTTGTAGCAGATGTTATTACAACCACTGCCATCCTCACTTTTCCCGCTTCCACACAACAACTACCAACACCACCAAGAATTCCAAGCCATCCATTGTCACCATCAATCAGTTTTAAGAGGAGGAAAGTCACAAAGGTCATAAACGAAGAAAAGATCCATGCTCCTATGCCTCTTGCATCTGCACCAATGCTAAATCGAACCTCTGCTTCCCCAACTGCAACATCTGCTCCTTCAAAAGAAGTGATTCCTGCAGCTATAAAATTTCCTCTTCATTTGCCTGCAGTTAAGAAAGAAATCATATCTTTCTATGCTGAAGAAGATCCAGACAAAAGACACTTCCCTTCCCTTCAAGGTTATCCAAAGACTGCTAATATTGATCAATATCTGGAACTCAAAGAAAACAGGCAGAGGATATTACTAAGAAGTTGTCCAAAGGCAAAAATGATAGAGAAGTGCAGAATCAACTTCAATTTCAATTAAGCAAAGTCCAATCACTGGAAATATTTTCAAAGAATCTATCCAACAAGATCTCTGAAGCAGATGATAAGTTCCTAAAAGAAAAATACATTTCACACATCACGGAAACAAAGAAATATGCTGCTAATAGAGCACAGTTCAAAGATTGGTCTGTGAGTGAGCTTCAAGAAGAAAATGCAAGAATAGAAGCACAATCAAAAGATCCTCACAACAAACCTACATGCCCATATTGGAACAAATACAAAAAGAATGTACCTGAAAATACCCTGAAGCTTAGAAGAATGAAGGAAGAGCTAATTCAGAATCACTATGGGTCAAAGAACCAGGTCATGAGATGGGGGGAGATAAGAGTGTTGGATACTTACAAAATGATTGAAGCTAGAAGGAAAAAGGATCCATCAATGCCTCCCAAACCTGATTATTCCAAAGAAGATGCTGCTCTCAAAGCCCAACTTTCTAAAAAGCCTAGCTCAACATCTGCACAATCCACACTTGCCTTGCTAAAGCGAAAAAGGCAAGAGGAGACGTCTGAGAAGGTTGAAAGAGAGTTTGAGGAAGTATTTATCAAAGAAGGTATCAAAAATATGATGGACTATCCAACAGATGATAGAAGTGCCAAGTTGGCCGATGATCTGACAAGAGTAGCTCCTTTCCTAACCTCAGCAATAAAGGCTCCCTCAAGAAAGCCTTCAGACCCAAAAATTCTAAAGTGGAAGGTCGACAAAGACACCCACGAATTGACTCTGCTCAAGTCTGATGGAAAAGCTACTAAACTATCTATGGAAGTCGCTTATAGGCTTACAGTAGAAGACTTCCACGAACTACTAAGTTTAGAACTTGAGAAGGATGCTGATGACTTAGAATCTCTTAAATTTGTACTACAATTCAAGGGCCAAATAAGAGAATTCTTTACGAGGAATAAAGATCAAGAATAAGGTGTTTTCGGCATCATCTGTTCCAGGGGGGATTGTTGGGATTGAACCTTTCGAAAGAAACAGATGATACAAAGTCAAAACACACCATCCGAGTTTTGTTCCAGCTATCAGAGGTTTCTATCCATTGATAGGCTTTTACTGCATTGAATAAACACATTGTTACCTATCCTTTGACAGAAGAAACTCCCAACCACTGATAGAAGATTACAAGAACAGAGGATAGCCAGCAGTGCTTAGTCTAGTTTTAGTCTAATTAATGTAACAGTGCTATGCACTGATAGTTTTTGTTTAAGCAGTGTTTGTAGTTAGTTACGTTTGTTAGCTGTCACTATCAACCATGACGTCACTGTTAGACGATCAGTGTTAGATAGTTAGTATAAATAGGCGCTCAATGTAACAGTTTTACTTGTCTTCTTAAAAAGATCAATTTCGCATATCTTTTTCATTTCTTACTATCAAACGATCGTTATTGGGATAAGGGGGAGTTTGTGAATCACATGCAATAGTTTAATTACTTGAAAGCATGATGGTGATGAAAACAAACAACCGATTGATTGTTGTAAAAGTTTTCCATTAATCCACTGCACTTATTATCTGTTTTCAATCATTTTTCATTATTTGAAACAAAAACAACAATCAATTCAAACTTAGATCCTGACAAATGTCAAAGGCATGCCCCTGTTAGCTTCCGAGCTAAAAATCTTCTGATCAGAATAACTTCGGCGTAGCCGTTCTAGAAATGGGGAATAGACATTGTGGGTCCGTTCCCCACCTCATCCGGAGGAGTTCGATTTTTGGTAGTCGCCTTCGACTACTTCACCAAGTGGAGCGTGGCAAAGCCACTCCATACGATAACCAGAGAGCAGATTCTATGTTTTGTTTGGGAAAACATTGTGTGCAGGTATGGAATGCCGATATGCATTGTTAGCGACAACGGAAAACAATTTGCGGATAAGCCTTTTAAAACTTTGTGTGAGAAAATACACATCAAGCAAAGCTTTGCTTCCGTAGCTCATCCTCAGGTGAACGGACAGGTCGAACGGACCAACCAAAGCATTGTCAATGGTATCAAAAAGCACTTAGGCCGAGAAGGAGTCTCCTGGGCTGATGAACTCCCTCATGTACTATGGGCTCACATGACTATGCCCAAGACCAGCACGGGCAAAACTCCATGTAGTCTAACATATGGCACGAAAGCACTAATTCCCGCTGAAGTTGGGATGCCAACGCAAAGGATGCTACAAAGTTACGAACAGAACGAAGAAGAGCTCCGCCTGAACCTCGATCTAGCCGAAGAAAGAAGAGAGGTGGCAGCCATCCGAGAAGCCAAGTAAAAAGAGGGTTGGAGAAACATTACAACTTAAAAGTGAAAGTGGTTAAGACGATATGATTGGTATGTATTTAATTTATTTGGAGCTATTAGAGTGGGATCTACTTTTTGGGGAATATGAGTCGAAGCAATAACAAGAATATTTGTAGTTTCATAATCCCTGGAGAGAAGGTTCACTAATAGACCTAGGGAGAAGTAATTTGACTCATTCACATCCAGATCATGAATGTTTGGAATCCATATTATACAAGGAGACATTACTTTTGCGAATTCGAATTCAAGGGTGATATAAAGTCGGTCTTCATCTTCAGGCATCATATTCATAGTTTGCGCATTCATGTTGGTCCCTTTCGACGAAGTAAATTAACCTAAGGTTAAGATAAATAAGGGTTTGATCCGGATTTTTCTTCCATTTAGGTGTCATAGACCGATAGGGATATTTTCATTCTTTGTCTACTCTTTTCTTTAACAGTATTTTCTGTACCACAACCATTAGGAATAGAGGGAAGAACTTGTATCAATATCTCAACTTCAATTCAAACATGGGTTTGATTCACACTCCATGTTCTTAGAAATATTGACCATCCGAAAAGAGGAAAAAACGGAGTCTTTGTCTAAATAAATGCGTTGAGAAAGGGCAGATATATAGAACAATGATTATGTTATGCGATCAAATGAAGCAAGTTAGGCCGCAAGAACATGCAAATTAGCTCCTAGATGGGAGGGGCCGTATGTTATCAAAACCATTGGGAAAAACGAAGCACACTTTGGCTTATCTCGACGGTACTCCGATACCACGAACTTGAAGCGGGGTGCACTTGAAGAAATGCTACCTCTAAGTCACCGATGTTCTTTTTCATAATAATTAAATTTCCAATTTCCATGTAAAGCGGATGTTTTGTTCCTGCATTTCCTTATTTCCATATGTAAACCCGGGAGGGTCATGCCCCGGAATATTTTCTTTTCAATAAAGCAAAAGTTAGAATGTTACTATGAATAGACAAAAGGCTGAACAAGCCTCGAATAGCTGTAGTTAACTTTTATCACAAAGCCGAACATGGATGCTAACCTTAAAAAATATGTTCCGAATAGGCAATACTTTCGGTCCTATTTTCATAATCAAGTGATAATCTATCATCCTAGGTCAATATGAGTTGCGTGATGTCACACAATTCTAAAAAAGAATGTTCTTAAAATAAAAATAAAATAACAACAAGACTTTAGCATGGACGCATGTTATGAGTTAAGTTGCACATACGGAAATGGGCTTGCAATAAGCCGAAGTTTATTCCAAAAAAAATACAAACTTTTTACACACGAGCAGTTACAGGAATTAGAGAAACATAAAAACATCCTAAATAGGTGCATACCCCCAAGAAGCCGGCATGTCCACCTGAACTACGAATCATCTACATCCCAAAAGTTTGCTAAAAGTAAATGTTAACTTCCTCAAACTAGGTGCATACCCCAAAAAACCGGGCATGTCCACCTAAACATTATCCCCCTCCCTCGAAGTCTCTTCAATAAAGTTGAGGGCTTCTTAAATATTCGGAAGCCTAAGCCTGGGTGGCGAGTGAATCAATCAAAGGGAATCAGAGGGAATCAAAGTTGGAGATAGCAGGGTCAAGTTGAGCTTCAACATTCTTCGTCAACAACGGAACGTCACCAAAAGGAGTCATATGTTTCAAAGCATGAAGCTAACCTCCTTGTACTCTGGCATTCATGCCAATGGCGCTCATGGCATTGTTGACCGCTACAACTGCTTTTTTCATCTTCGACCTTTCTTTTTAAGCTAGCTACCTCCAGCCTCAAACCCGACACTTCGTCTTCATGCTTCTTCCGACCGGCCTCCTGTTAGGTTTTTAAGTCAGCCTAGCCTGATTTATGTAAGTCCATTTCTGTAAAACGAGTTAGACAATTTTGAATAATAAAAACATAAAATACACAAAGGAAAGTAAGCACCGAACCTCTTATCATCCGCTTATACGCAACTTTAGCCTGAGAAAGAGAATCCTCCATCTTCACAACAGTTCTTTATGAGCCTTGTCGTTTTCCTTCATAGTGGTGGCAAACTGCTCCAGTTCAGCGACGCTTTTGTCCTTTTCTTCTCCTGTAGTAGCTTGAGCCAACTGGCATTGAGCTGTGAGAGCTTTAACCTTCTCTTTCTTAATGTTCAGATCATGGGTCAGCTTCGCCACCTTCTTCTCGGTATCTGGAGTCCGCTACAGCTTACCCTTAACAATTTGCAGCTCCTGCTCTAGGTTCTCCTTCACCGACTCCGCCTCCACCCACCTACGGTATAGTTCAATGACATAAACATTGGCTTGGGCTTGAACAGATAATACTACCGCGCCCAAGTCCTGGCTTTTCATATGCCTGCTACGACTATGATCCATCGGAGTACTGATACCGAGCATAAACACTTTAGCAGTCAAGGCGTCCATCACCGAGTCCTTGTTCTTCACGTCCCAATCCGGAGCAAATCTTTCCTGTGCGGTGGCAGGATCAACTTCCATCTCATCTGAAAAAAAACATCGGCATAATGAAAATAGTTCATCACTTCAGACCCGAATCATGACGGAGGGATAGAAGAAACTGGTTCCTCACCATCCTCCAGAAAACAGTCCAGATCTAAAGAGGAACCCAGGGCCGTACCTGAAAAACTGACAGCTTTCTTACCTCCCTTACTCAAGAAACCTTCGATCTCCACATCCATCACATCATCGCCATCCACCGCATCTAATGGATGGGAGCGAGTGTGCATCCAACTGATGGGAGCGAGTGTAAGACATCGCTAGACCGAACATCGTTTTAGGAACTTCATCCTGTGAAGACTTGCCACGTGTCAAATACTCGTCCAGATTTACAATACTAGATAAGAGGATTGAGGAGATAGAAGTCTTTGACTTCTTGGTAATCTCCGGTAAATAAAGGTGATTCTTCTTAGGATTAATCTGGAGGGAAGCATCAAAGTTGCTCTACCTCTTCTTGGAAAGCGATTTTTTAAGGTCGAGGGAATATGGAATCAGGATGCTTCCTTTACCTTTCAGAGTGGATGACGAGGACAAGGAAGGACGAGCACCCAACTTCCGATCCAGGTCTTGAATTTCTGGATCACTATCTTCATCTTCGGCCAACTCGAAAACCTCTTGGGTAGGTCGAGAACCACCAAAGCTACCAACATATACCACAGGTTTAACAGCGATTGGGCTTTCAGGAGGTGCCTCTGGACCTCTTATAAAAGGCAACAGGAGTAATTTGCTTCAAGAATGGCTCATCCTCTCCTGTAGTCTCTAAAAAAATGAAATTCAAATCCTTAAAGTTAGGAACCTTCAATGCATCACAGAGCGACATCCTTTCACCTGCGAATAAAAACATACAAAAATAAAAAGGCATGAAATACAGACTGTTGATCCCAGATAACAATGCTTTGACTTAAAATGGCAAGTTGATTTCAACTTTATATGAAAATAATGTGCGGAATTAGAAATCAACTTGTAAGAAACAGGGATACAGAATTTTCAAGTTTATATTACTTTTGAAAGATTACAAAAGATGATTAAAAAGTTATTTTCTAGTACAAAACAATGCTTAAGAATTCTGTGGGAGTGAAGGGCAATGGAGTATGTAAGTTGTAATACTTGCAATGCTTAGCTCCATCGATCTTCGGTTTGGTGATCTCTATTTATAGAGAACAATTTGCATGAATACACAATTGTTTATTCATGCAAGTGTTTATCGTGGCAGGTCGTTTCATATGTCATGCTTACTTCTTCCACTTGTATCATAAATGTCCTTTAACTAAATTACCTTATCTTCAACTGCAAGCGGACACTATGATTGGTCACCAGATTTCTGATGACTTCTGATCAAAATCTGATGAGGTTTCATCAGTTTTGATCAGATCTTTTCTGATCCTTTCTTCGAACACTTAGACAAAGATATTCTCATCAGATCTGATTCAGATGCTTCTTCTTATGGCCTATGATCATATTTCTTTCGTTGTTCTGATCCTTTGACTTCTTCTTCATCAGATCTGATCAGATTGACCAGACTATCTTTCTTCATTTTTCTTCAATACTTTAATCATACATATAAAGTTTGCTAACAATTTCCCCCTAAGTATTGTAAGTAAAATGAAGAACATACAACCAAGAACTTGCAAGATAAAATAAAAACAACCACTTAAATAGTGTTCAAACAAACAATTCAAAGAAAACTTGTTCAACCATAGCAATCATTGTTTTGACAAATTCAATAACAAAAGTCTTTCATGTGGGGCTTCCACTTCTAAGGGATTGGTTGCTTGCATTCCTCATACATGGTTTTTACGTACTCCCTATCTTGAATCTAGTCATCAATGATGTCTTCAATCTGTTTCACCAAGTGCTCTTTCTTCTTATCCTTCTTCTGTTCCTGCTTTTTCCTCATGATCTCTTTAATGTAAGTGAAGGTTCTGTTTGAAAACTTACATATTTCATTAACTCTGAATATTTTTCTCCCTTCTTCATCTTTATAGATCACTGCTAGCTCAGGTGTTTCAACAATGCTACCTGTTCTGGCCTCCTTCATTGATTCAGGGATTTCAGTGTTTGGTGTTGTGATCAGAGGTTTGCCATTGACCAAGTGTTTGTACCGAAGGAATAGATCAAAATCTACTTGGCATATGTTGGTTGCTATCTCCACTCCATGTTCTGAGAAGCTATGAAGTGCTTTTCTGTTTTCTCTTCTTCTCAGTGATTCTTGTGCATACGTTCTTCTTAGCTTAACTATATCCAGTGGGTGAAGACGCTCCATAATTTGGCTGTCAAGGACCTGTTGTTCTTCACCATCTTCTCTCCTTATGTGATACATGTTTTGATGCCATACACCTTTGAGAGGAGTTTGGACTGATCTATTTGTGATGTACACACTCTTAATGGGATTTATGTATTTCCCCCAGATACATCCTTCTTGTCTATTGCCTCTTATTGTGAGGGCATTTCTGGTGATTGGGTCCATCTTGCTAGGAAGAGCTTCATCATCTTTTCTGTAATATTCCTTCAAAACAACCTCTGGAAAGAGTACTTCATGGTCATCTACAGTTTGTATGATTCTTGTAATGTTTGGATCTTCTATTGGAATTACAACAGGCTTCTTTGAGGAAGTATGACCACTTTCTTCCCATTTCCTTTTCTCTCCAGATATACATTGTTTGCCGAATTCAATTTGACTTGAGAGAGTGGGTTCAGCAATTTCTTTTCCTTTCATTTTGTCTCTGGATGAGGACCGAGTTAAGCGTTGACCTCTTGTTCTTAATGATGGTTTTGTTTGAGTTTAAGACTGTTGTAGTGGTGGTTGAGTTGGTTTTGATTGAATTGGTGCTGATTTAGCTGAATCTTTTGGTTTGGTTAGTATAGGAGCTGGTATTTTGAAAAGAGGTTTTGCTGATGCAGTTGAAGTGTGTTTGAGTGCATCCTTTTGGGTTGTACTAGACATTTCTCTTCTCTTAGGAATCTGTTTCAACAAATCTGGCAGGCTTGTCTTTGTTGCTTGTGCAATATTAACACAGAGTATCTTCAATAGATCTTTCACATCTTCAGTCAGTTTTGTGTTAACGGCACTTTCTTCTCTGATATTTGCCATCTGCCATTGTAGTTCTGTTATGCTTTTGCTCCAATTCTGCATTTGTTCTTTTAATAAATGCACCATCAGATCATTGTTCTTCACAACTTCCTTCAGCTTTTCCTCCATTCTTGTGAAGTTTTTTGCAATACTTGACAGATTCTGTGCCGCAATTCTGGATTCAGCATTTCCTGTTGTCTTCACAAGTTCTTTCATCTCTTCTTTCATAGCTCCAAATTCCTCAGCTAGTTTATGAAATTCATGAGAGATCTTTTTCACATCTTGAGAGGTGATAGGAGATTCTTGCAGCTTGTTCAATTTATCTGTGTTTGCTTCTGATTTTTCTGATGGATTCAATAGATTCTGACAGACATCTGATGTCAGACTTCTGTTGCTTCATTTCATCCAATAGATTATCCAGTTTTTCTTCAAGAGGAGACTTTCTCTCCTGATTCATTACATCCTCAATCACCTTTTGCAATGTTGCTTCAAGATTTGTTGTAAGTGGGTCATTTGGAACAACAGATGTTCCTTCTAACATACTAGCAGAAAACACATTTCTTGCTATTTCAGGAAATCCCATGTCTTGATCATAAGACCAATTCATAGGATTCCTACCAGAATCATGCACCACAAGGCATTTCCTGGATTTCCTCAGATCCTTGAACAATCATTTTGGAATGTTCTCCTTGAGTTCTAGGATAACACAAAGTATCCAAAAGTTGTCTCTGATCAAGTGGATGTTCTCCACTTGTTGTAGTTTCAACCTCCTCCTCATCAGATTCGGAGTTGATGCTCAGAGCCATACCCAATTGAGCTTCAACATTAGGTACTCTTGTTCTTATTTCAAAATCAGCCTCAACAGATTCTGATGAGGTTTCATCAGAAGTTGGTTTTGTAAAATTAAGTTCAGGGTTTGACTCAAGGTGTGCACCTGTTTCAAGAGTATCATGTTGTTGACCTTCTCCGGCTAGCATTGAATCTGAGTCAGTTGCACCATCTTTAGTGGATGAGAACTTCATCAGATTCTTCATTTGTTCCATACTCCTCAGTAATGTTTTTGTCACCAGCAGCTGATGTAGACACCATTCTTGATCCACAATCATCTGGTCCTGTTGGTTTGATCAATTCTTCATGCCTTCTGATAAAAGGTGAGTTTGCAGGAATCACCTTCATCATACTTTGAGGCAGGAGAGGAAGGTCACTGGGATGGGCCCAAGCACTTGCTGCAGTAGTCCATGGAGTCATTACCACTGGTTTCCACACTATGTCAAGAGTGGGGACCTCCATATTTCTTTCAGCAAAGACTTTTGTTATGATGATTGACCAAAATCTTGCATGTGGAAGATGTGTTGTTGTTCTTCCTTTATGAGTGAATATACTGGTTTTCAGCAGAGAGAATATCTCTTTGGCATAATCTACATCTTCACCCTTTATCAACCCATACACGATATCCAGTACTGGAATAGTTGTTTGATCAGCACCTCCCATTTTCCCTGTGAGACAGCTGTTGATTATATCCATAAAAACTTGACAAAATCCTTGCAGTTCCTTTCTTTTGAATTGGCTAATTAGAGTGATTGGGGCCTTGTACCAAAGGTTTCTGAATACCGCCAAGAGTTCTTCTTTGACTGGAGGGATGTGGTATTCTTGTTTTTTCCGGGATCTCCAACCATCTTCTGATGTTTTCCTCATTGACAGTGATTCTGATGTTGCCCCACACATGTGCAGTTAATTCTGTTCCTGACTTCTCTGTTGTATGCACCGTTTGCTGCAGAATTTGTTGTGGAACTTCATAGCCACCTGTTGAAGCATACTTTATAGGACAATTGATCAGAAATTGTACAAGAATTCTGCTCAGGATCAGTGTTGAGAGCTAGGTTATTCTTTTTCTCTGTGTCTAGCCATTTTGATTTTTTGACAAGGAACTTTATGTTCCACAGTTGGGATATTGAGGTTCAAGGAGCCGGAAGAAGACATGATGTTGTGATTTGAGGTTTTGGCTTGCAGAAACAAAGTTGTGATTTTTAGGGTTTGAAATTTTGAGAGCTTGAAACTGTTGGGGGTGAATGTGAAAGATTGTGGCTTGGGTCTGTTTATATAGGCTTTTGTTGTCCCATTTGATTGGTGATTAACTATGTTAATAACCCATTGAATTATATGTCTAATGCTGACACCTTTTGGGTTATCTAAAGAAAAACTGTTTTTGAAAGAATTGATTTTATCTTTTCTTCTATTGCTAACCGCCAATCTTTATTTTTACACAAGTGGGTCCACGTTTTTTGAAGAGTGGTCCACTTGCACAAGTGGGTCCACGTTTTTGAAGAGTTGTCCATTTATTTTCTTTCTTGCTGCTAACCGCCAATCTTCACTTTTTGCATGATTCTATCTTCCCCCTTTTCTGTAAGGCAAAAGCTCAAAACTCTGGATCCCTAAATTGGTAAATGGGATTCTATTGACTTTCTGTTCGAGTAGATAGACAATGGTTTTTTTTTTTATAAATGTGATCATATTTTCGGAAAATGAATGATCAAATTTTCTGATAAAGAATGATTTTAAAAAAATGATCTGATTTTCTGATAAAGATGATAAGATTTTCTGTTATAAATGATCAGAAAAAATGATTAGATTTTTTTTGTTAGAAATGATCAGATTTTCTGTTAAAAATGATCAGATTTCTTGTTAAAAATGATCATATTTTCTGATAAAGATGATCAGATTTTCTGATGACAGTAGAAAAAAGCTATTGCGTTTAAATGGAGAACTGGTTAATCCGTAAATTTTCATTTCCTGTCGTCTGTTTGAAAGATTGCATTAGTTGTATTCAGACTTTCATCATAAAGAGTTGAGCTTTTAGAAGAATTAGAAACATATGTTGTATTTGAATAAAAAATTGTTGCATTTGAAACAAGAAAAAGATGTTGCATTTGAGAGAAAAGATTAACTTAACATCATCTCCCTTGTTTTGATCTTCTTGTTTTGAAACAGTTTCATTCTTTTGACAAAAAATTTCAAGGATTCCTTTTAAAGCATCAATAATTCCAAAAATTTTGTGATCTCATGCAAGTTAATTCCAGAAATTCCCCCTGGATTCCTGATCTCATCAGAAATTTCTCCTAATTTATCCATCCATCAGAATTCCCCCAGGATTGCTGATCTCATCAGAAATTTCTCCTAATTTCTCAATCTTATCAGAAATTCCCCCTCAACCAAAGCAAAATGGATACAAACATTTATATATACATATATAAAGTTAGGTACAAGAAATATTAAACTTCTAAAAAGAAAAACAAGAAAAAGTTAAACTATCTCTTCATTGCTTGGATCGTCATCTACAAAGTCTCCATCCCCATACATGATCTGCAACATTTCCTAGAGAGGTGTTTCATGCCCTGTATGGTCGTCTTTTGGTATGAGGGCAGCAATGTGTTGTTCCTCCTGAACAAGCATTCTTGCTCTGACATATGATGCAGGAACTCCTCCAAGTCCAGTTGAGATGTTATCACTTTCATCAAGAACCTTGGGTAGATGAGGAAAGGACGACCTCCCTGTAAGTTGGCCCTAAAGTCATTCATCAGATAGGCTGAGCAGTTGTAGGGGAGATGATTTACTAAGGCATGGAGTGGATCCATTATCCTTTGAGTGATATCATACCAACTCGAGGCTTTCCTTGTAAAGCAAAAGCAAACTGTGTTACCAGAAACTGCCAAGGTTCAATGAACCCGCTTTTGAAGATGTGAACCCTTCCTTAAGGATCATGGTATCCCATCATTGTCACACCCCGACCCGCAGCGGAATAAGAGTCGGGGCATAATTGGGTTATCACCAAAGCTCATGATGTTTACTAATATGTTTCATATTTATTAAATTCAAATTACATCTCAAATGTTCAAGTCAAATTCATACAATACAAGGAAAGGAAAATTAAATAAACAATCCAAAATCTAAACTGTTTTATTCTTCTAAGCCGTCCTATATGTTTCTTGCTTCAACTGGATCACCTGTATCATGTGTAAAAATAGGGGTTTTTGGGTCAACAAAAGTTGGCGAGTGAACCTTGTTAGAAAACATTTATTATTGATTTCTTGTTGTATTTAATATGAAAAAATTGTGCAATAATCATATGTGAGCAAACGTAAATAAACATACAATAACAACAATAACAAACCACCTTGCATGAGTATATGACATGAATGATAATGTATATGTTGGCAACGTCACGTTCCGCTCATAGGTAATGGGGAACGGACGGCATATGATGATGTATGTGCGATCAAGGCTCAATCAAACGGAGCCGATCGTATGTTGGCAACGCCACGTTCCGCTCATAGGTAATGGGGAACGGTTCCGCTCATAGGTAATGGGGAACAGACGAGCCTATGATGATGTATGTACTGAAAATGATAAATTAAATCTAAACATTAACCACACAACAATTTATACATATTGGATACACATTTGGTCATGGATATGATGGATGCACAAGTGTTTAACTGTAATAAAAATAAGACACATGATACACCCCAAAAAGTGATTAAAACGGGGAATTTGTAGAGATTCACTCACTTTGGGTGCGTTCGTTTGATGATGTTGAATGCGCACGAGTTTAGAGGGTTGATCGACGAGGAATAACTAACCTAAATAATAACGAAAAAGTACGGTAAATAAGTGGATTTTATTAACAATTTTAATAGGGTTTTAGATTTATTTTTGTGAGTTTAAGGTCATTTTCTAACTTTAAAAATATTATTTTTAAGTATTTTTAATTGATTTTTAAATTAAATAAATAAATAAAAATATAAAAAAAATGTTGACTTTTTGGGTTGACTGTTGACCGTTGACCATTGACTTTGACTGTTGACCGGTTCGGACTTGTGTTTGTTTGCGCTGAGTGAGGTTCGAACTTGTGACCTCTCGTACGCGTGCACGCAGCTCTACCAACTGAGCTACGTGTCTAACCCGAAATATTCTAAGTTTTAATTATATATATATACTAATTAAATGTTTTAATTTATTCGATTTATACTAAAAGAATTTAAGTGATTGAACCGGGTGCAGGGAAACCGAATCGAACTCGGGTCCTTTGGTTTGTAAGCGCACAGCCCAACCAGTTGGGCTGTGTGACTTATCTGTTAAACTTACAATTTAAATTAATCTTAAGAACAACCTGGGTCCTAATCTAATTCAGTAACAAAAAAAATTGGTTTTAATTCGGAAAGTCGGTGTGTTGCAAGATTCGAACTCGTGACGTTTGTTTTGTTTGCGCACACAGTCCACCGCTGGACTGTGTGTCTAACCCGGTTTAATATCTTGTTTTAATTAAACTTATACCTAATGTTCGACTTCACATTCTTCGTTCAAAAACACAGACAACGATTATTCTACTGTTCTTGTTTAATTCGATTGACGGACATATAAATGATTAAAATGAACTGGATAGAGAAGGTTTTGGAAATGAATGTACCGGAAAGATGATTTTTCTCAGAACTCCGGCAAAGTCGTCGGCTCTGTTTTATGAATTCCGTCTGAGCGGACCAAGTAACAGTTTTGATTAACTAATTGTGAAATTAAATGACTAAACAAGAGTGATCAGAGAGTTTAGATTCTCATACCGATTCACAGCGTGATTTCGGAATTTTCAGAAATTTCCCAGCGAGTGCTGAATATCCGACAACGTCGTCTGGGACCGATTCTGATTGAAGGATTTGAGTTAGTAAAAGTCTAACAATGGATAGAAGATGAAAGAATTGAGAAATTTACCGATTCGATGAATGTCACGGTTTTCCGGCGAAAGTCCGGCGATTTCAGAAAACGTTTTCGACGAACAGAAATCAGAGCGAAAGTGAAATTGGAGGTTCTGTGAGTGTTTTTGAGTTGTGAGATGATAAAATTGTTAGTGAAAATCAGGAAGTAAATGATTTCGGTTTTCAACTCCAAAAATCATATGAATCGAAGGAATTGAAGGCTGAATTGATTAGAACGTGGGTTGCAAATGCTTTATCGGTTATACTTAGTAACTCACGATCACTCAAACGTCTGGAAAGTTGAAAGCCGATTATCGGTTTCAGTTTTGGCGCAAACAGATAATTTCTCGGGTAGAAGTTAAGTTTTATTTGTTTCCTTGATTACACAAAAACAGCAAGTGGCGGAGTGGTTAAATGTTTGATGATTGTGTCTTCCGGCTGACCCGGTTCGAAACCCGGCAGCCTATTTTCTTTTTTATTTAGCTTATTTTTACTTTTTAACAATTTTAGTTTCCATAATCTAAAATGTTTATTAATTATGTATCGTTTAAAATTAAAATGAGCATTAAATAAGCAACGAAAATTTGAAACTGTCTATTCGATTAATAAACAAAGCGGGTTTCGAAAACCTGTTTTTCGACGGATGTTACAGTATCCCCTACTTTTAGAAATTTCGTCCCGAAATTTAAGTAGTAATGGTAACAGGAAAAAGATGCGGGTATTTTTTGCACATTGAGTCTTCACGTTCCCAAGTAAACTCAGGTCCTCGTTTCGACTCCCAGCGTACCCTAACAATTGGAATCCGACTCCGTCTTAAACGTTTTTTCTCCGAAGTCCATGATCTCTACTGGTCTTTCAATGAAATGCATAGATTCATCGATCTGAATATCTTCCAGGGGAATATGGAGATTTTCATCGGCAAGGAACTTCTTCAAGTTTGATACGTGGAATGTGGGGTGAATTCTGTTGAGTTCTTCTGGTAGGTCAAGCTTGTATGCTACAGGTCCTACTCTTTTGAGTATCTTGAAAGGTCCTACGTAGCGTGGTGCTAGCTTGCCCTTCTAGCCAAAACGAACTACTCCCTTCCACGGTGATACTTTTAAAAGTACATGATCACCAATGTTAAACTCCAAAGGCTTTCGTCATTTGTCTGCATAACTCTTTTGACGACTTTGTAACGCTAGAAGATTGTTTCGAATTTGATGGATCTTGTCTGTGGTTTCTTGTATTAATTCTGGACCGGTGATTTGAGCTTCTCCAATTTCGTGCCAACATACTGGAGATCGGCACTTACGACCATATAAAGCTTCGAAAGGTGCCATGCCGATACTTGAATGATAGCTGTTGTTGTACGAAAATTCAACTGATGGTAGATGAGCATCCCAATTTCCTTTGAAGTCTATGACACATGCTCGAAGCATATCTTCAAGAGTTTGGATGGTGCGTTCAGATTGTCCATCAGTTTGAGGATGATAAGCGGTACTGAGGTCTAATCGTGTACCCAAAGCGGCTTGTACGGCTTGCCATGTTCGTGAAGTGAAACGACCATCACGGTCTGAAATAATGCTTAACGGTACACCATGACGGCTTACGATCTCGCTGATGCAGATACGAGCTAACTTCTCATTCTTGAAGTCCTCGCGAATCGGAATGAAGTGAGCTGATTTTGTAAGACGATCAATGATTACCCATATAGTGTCATACCCACCGGAGGTGCGAGGTAACCCGGTAATGAAGTCCATGGTTATGTTTTCCCACTTCCATACAGGTATTTCAGGTTGGACTAGAAGTCCTGAGGGTCTTTGATGTTCAGCTTTTACTTTGGAACATGTAAGACACTTGGAAACAAAAACAGCAATATCCTTTTTCATTCCAGGTCACCAGTAGGTGTATCGAATGTCTTGATACATCTTGTCGGCTCCTGGGTAGTATCGTGTTTTGTGCGCCTCATTCATAAGGAAATCATGAAGGTTATTGTGATCGGGAATCCATATGCGATCTAGATAGTACAGAATACCGTCGGATTTAGTTTCGATTTTAAGTTCAGCTCCACAAGACAGCTCCTTGCGTACGTCGTTTTCCGTTACTGAAACATGTTAGGCTTCTCGGATTTGATCTTTGATGTCGGTTATGATTTGCGAACATAGAAGACGAATGGAGTTCGCATAACCCTTTCGACTGAGCGCATCGGCCACCACGTTTGCCTTGCCAGGATGGTACTTAATTTCACAGTCGTAGTCATTAAGAAGTTCGACCCATCTTCGTTGCCTCATGTTTAACTCCTTTTGGTTGAAGATATGTTGGAGGCTCTTATGGTCAGTGTAACACTTAGTACCGTAGAGGTAATGTCTCCATATCTTAAGAGTGAACACAACGGCTCCAAGTTCCAGGTCGTGGGTGGTGTAGTTATTCTCATGAATTTTGATGTTGTCTAGAAGCATAAGCTATCACTTTTCCTCTTTGCATCAGTACGCAGCCTAGTCCCTGCCCTGACGCGTCGCAATAAACCACGAAGTCATCACTACCCTCAGGAAGTGTGAGGATAGGTGCGTCACAGAGTTTTTGCTTTAAAGCTTGGAAGGCTTCTTCTTGTTTGGGTCCCCATATGAAGGGTTTTCCTTTATGAGTTAAAGCCGTGAGTGGTACAGCAATACGGGAGAAATTTGCAATTAAACGGCGATAATAACCAGCCAAACCAAGAAATGATCTTACTTCAGTAGGTGTACGTGGCGCTTGCCATTCCTGTACTGCCTTGATTTTTGAGGGATCAACATGAATTCCCTTGTCATTGACGACGTGTCCAAGGAATTGTACTTCCCTTAACCAGAATTCACATTTCGAAAACTTAGCGTACAGTTTTTCTGTCCTTAAGAGTGTAAGGATGAGTCGAAGATGTCGTTCATGATCAGACTTAGACTTTGAGTAGATGAGGATGTTGTCGATGAAGACTATAACAAAACGGTCGAGATAAGGTTTGCAGACTCTGTTCATTAGATCCATGAAGACAGCTGGGGCGTTGGTTAAACCAAATGGCATAACCATGAATTCATAATGACCATAACGAGTTCGGAAGGCGGTCTTTGGGACGTCGTCTTCATGTACTCTGAGTTGATGATAACCAGAACGAAGGTCGATTTTTGAAAAACAGGTGGCGCCTTGAAGTTGGTCTAGAAGATCATCGATGCGAGGTAATGGGTAGCGGTTCTTGACCATTAACTTGTTGAGTTCTCTGTAGTCGATACACATGCGAAACGTTCCATCTTTCTTCTTCACAAAAAGGACAGGTGCACCCCAAGGCGATGAGCTAGGACGTATAAATCCTTTGTCAGTCAGCTCTTGCAGTTGACTGGCTAGCTCTTGCATTTCGGATGGGGCTAACCTATAAGGAGATTTTGCAACTGGTGTAGCTCCAGGTATAAGATCAATGCGGAATTCGACTTCTCTCACGGGAGGAAGTCCTGAAATGTCGTCAGGAAAAACTTGCGGAAAATCTTTTCTACTGGGATGTCTTCGAGTTTCTTCTCCTTGATTCCCTTTTTGACGACATGAGTTAGGAATGCAACATAATTCTTGCGGAGATATTTTCGGGCTTAAAGACAGGACATTAATTTGAGTCCTTTCGAAGGGGTTTCTCCAAAGATTCGTAGAGTCTGACGTTTGTAAGAGGAATGCGAATAAACTTTTCGCGGCATACAACTTCAGCATGATGTTGGCTGAGCGAGTCCATACCAATTATAATGTCGAAACTTCCCAACTTCATAGGTATGAGGTCAACTGGAAAATCGTGATCGTTTAGGGTGAGAGTACAATTGCGTATAATAGAGTTTAATGAGACCGGTTTTCCGTCAGCAACTTCTACCGTTATGGATTCCATGAGTTTATCACGAGTTTGGTTGAGGATGGGTTCAAATTCTAAGGACACAAAACTCTTATCCGCGCCAGTATCAAATAACATGGATGCATAACTACCATTGATGAGAAACGTACCGTTAACCACATTGTTATCAGCCCTAGCTTGATTAGCGTTGATGTTGAAAGCTCTTCCTCTTGCAGGTGGAGGAGCTTGGTTAGCCTGGTTTACTGGATTAGCTTGAGCTTGGGCATGGATGATCACCAAGCGTGGACAGGTATTCCTGAAATGGTTCGGGTCTCCACAGTTGTAACAAGCCCGCATAGGTTGCATCATAGGATAGTTGGGTTGGTAGTAGGATTGGGCTACATGTTGGGTTGGTGGTAGGAGTAAAGGTTGTTGGGTTTGACCCACTATCTGATGGTGGGTTTGGGTTGAGGGTTGATTGCGGTTCGTTCGCTGAAGTGCGCGACAGGTTTGGATGGTGTGACCTGCGCGGCCACAGCCGGTGCAATATTAGCAGGGATGATCAGGAAAGTGATGGTATTGGCAACGGTTGCATTTTGGGTATGGGCCGGAGTATGGCTTTTTATATGGTGCAGTTGAGGGGGCAACTTGAGTGATGGGTGCAGCAGGGATAGGGAAATTTGTTTGTGTGACAGCAAAGTTTCTGGTGTTTCGTTTCCTCTTACTAGCAAACTTTGAGGAGGAGGTGGAATGGTTTGAAGTTTGGCCCTCAATGGGGGCTTTCTTTTTCTCGTCCTTAAATTTGCCGTTACGAATACGATTCTCCGTAAGCTCGGTAGCTAGTTCCATAGCAGCTTCAAGTGTTGCAGGAGAAGTGCTTAGAAATGAGTCTTGAATTTTCAAGGGGAGGCCTCGAATATAGTGTTCGACTAAGCGGTATACTGGGGTGAACAAGTTGGGGATCATTTGGTTCAACTCTAGAAACCTTTTGTTGTAGGAAGTATGATCTCCCTCCTTTTGCTTTAACGAGTGAAATTCATCCTCTAACTTTTTTATCTCGCTTCTCGGACAGAAGCGTCTCGTCATGATTTCCCGTAACTCCTCCCATGTTAAGGCCATTGCATCTTCGATTCCTCTCTTACCTTTTTCTGTATTCCACCAGGTAAGGGCTACTCCAAATAGTCTCCCGGTTGCGTAATGTACCTTGCGATCCTCGGGACAATCGCAATTGAGGAAGGTGTTTTCCATTTCCTCAAACCAGTGGAGGAGAGCAGTGACACCTTCGGTCCCTTCAAATTTCGGGGGATCGCAAGACTTGAAGTGTTTGTAAGAGCACTTTTTGGAGGGAGGGTTGTCGACGTTCTGGTCTTCTTGATGGGGAGGATTGATGGGATTTGCGGCGAGAGCTTGTTGGACTTGAATTACGATGTCAGGAAGCACCGTAGCCATTTGTTTTGCGATTTGGGTGGCCAAGCGTTCGTTCGATCTTCCTGACCTTCTACCTCCACGTTGCTGCCTAGCCGACATCTACAGGAACATTCATAAGAAGATTGTGAGTTTAAGGAGTCTTTTTAGGTGTCATGTGTCGTAAAAAAAATAACATAAACATCAATAATGCAACTACATCCATAGGATGTCTTGGGTTTGCTCATGTTTGGGCCTCCAATGTCCCCCATACCATCACCTGTATAGTCATGTGGGCCCCATGACTATTGGCTTAGTAGGATTCACATTAGTGTTGGCGGTTTAACACTCGCATCACCCGAATGAAAACCATGAAATATGTTTGCGAGATGTATGGTCGGAGGATGTCCAGGTGTAGACACAATGACAACTCAAAGTGGGGTTAGCTCACACGACGTTTGGTATAGCATGCTTTGGCCTAATAGGTCCTTCGTACTCTCATCGTTAGTCCCTAGGTAGGCAAACTGGTCCTTTATTTTGGATTTATACGAATGCCAAGCCTAGACAGGACGTTCCGACTACCGGTACTTGTACCCTTCCAGTTACTACATGCCCGTCATGAGAACTCACTTTGATGTGATTTGAAAAAAAATACCAAAATCGTTGCAAAAATCATGGAAATTGTGTGGTGTGTGCTCTCATGGATATGATATGTTATGAGGATATGATTCATGATGAGCATTGTATAGTAATATGTACTTATGAACATGCTTGCATAACATTGAATGTAACAATAAACATAAAGCATATAAACATCATGAATTTTGTATGTAACACATAAACAACTTTAAAATTCTAATCAACTATAGTATAGGCTCTAAGGGTCTAATAACATATCCTATATCCCTATAGTCATGGCTCTGATACCAATCTGTCACACCCCGACCCGCAGCGGAATAAGAGTCGGGGCATAATTGGGTTATCACCAAAGCTCATGATGTTTACTAATATGTTTCATATTTATTAAATTTAAATTACATCTCAAATGTTCAAGTCAAATTCATACAATACAAGGAAAGGAAAATTAAATAAACAATCCAAAATCTAAACTGTTTTATTCTTCTAGGCCGTCCTATATGTTTCTTGCTTCAACTGGATCACCTGTATCATGTGTAAAAATGGGGGTTTTTGGGTCAACAAAAGTTGGCAAGTGAACCTTGTTAGAAAACATTTATTATTGATTTCTTGTTGTATTTAATATGAAAAAATTGTGCAATAATCATATGTGAGCAAACGTAAATAAACATACAATAACAACAATAACAAACCACCTTGCATGAGTATATGACATGAATGATAATGTATATGTTGGCAACGTCACGTTTCGCTCATAGGTAATGGGGAACGGACGGCCTATGATGATGTATGTGCGATCAAGGCTCAATCAAACGGAGCCGATCGTATGTTGGCAACGCCACGTTCCGCTCATAGGTAATGGGGAACGGTTCTGCTCATAGGTAATGGGGAACGGTTCCTCTCATAGGTAATGGGGAACAGACGAGCCTATGATGATGTATGTACTGAAAATGATAAATTAAATCTAAACATTAACCACACAACAATTTATACATATTGGATACACATTTGGTCATGGATATGATGGATGCACAAGTGTTTAACTGTAATAAAAATAAGACACATGATACACCCCAAAAAGTGATTAAAACGGGGAATTTGTAGAGATTCACTCACTTTGGGTGCGTTCGTTTGATGATGTTGAATGCGCACGAGTTTAGAGGGTTGATCGACGAGGAATAACTAACCTAAATAATAACGAAAAAGTACGGTAAATAAGTGGATTTTATTAACAATTTTAATAGGGTTTTAGATTTATTTTTGTGAGTTTAAGGTCATTTTCTAACTTTAAAAATATTATTTTTAAGTATTTTTAATTGATTTTTAAATTAAATAAATAAATAAAAATATAAAAAAAATGTTGACTTTTTGGGTTGACTGTTGACCGTTGACCATTGACTTTGACTGTTGACCGGTTCGGACTTGTGTTTGTTTGCGCTGAGTGAGGTTCGAACTTGTGACCTCTCGTACGCGTGCACGCAGCTCTACCAACTGAGCTACGTGTCTAACCCGAAATATTCTAAGTTTTAATTATATATATATACTAATTAAATGTTTTAATTTATTCGATTTATACTAAAAGAATTTAAGTGATTGAACCGGGTGCAGGGAAACCGAATCGAACTCGGGTCCCTTGGTTTGTAAGCGCACAGCCCAACCAGTTGGGCTGTGTGACTTATCTGTTAAACTTACAATTTAAATTAATCTTAAGAACAACCTGGGTCCTAATCTAATTCAGTAACAAAAAAAATTGGTTTTAATTCGTAAAGTCGGTGTGTTGCAAGATTCGAACTCGTGACGTTTGTTTTGTTTGCGCACACGGTCCACCGCTGGACTGTGTGTCTAACCCGGTTTAATATCTTGTTTTAATTAAACTTATACCTAATGTTCGACTTCACCTTCTTCGTTCAAAAACACAGACAACGATTATTCTACTGTTCTTGTTTAATTCGATTGACGGACATATAAATGATTAAAATGAACTGCATAGAGAAGGTTTTGGAAATGAATGTACCGGAAAGATGATTTTTCTCAGAACTCCAGCAAAGTCGTCGGCTTTGTTTTATGAATTCCGTCTGAGCGGACCAATTAACAGTTTTGATTAACTAATTGTGAAATTAAATGACTAAACAAGAGTTATCAGAGAGTTTAGATGCTCATACCGATTCACAGCGTGATTTCGGAATTTTCAGAAATTTCCCGGCGAGTGCTGAATATCCGACAACGTCGTCTGGGACCGATTCTGATTGAAGGATTTGAGTTAGTAAAAGTCTAACAATGGATAGAAGATGAAAGAATTGAGAAATTTACCGATTCGATGAATGTCACGGTTTTCCGGCGAAAGTCCGGCGATTTCAGAAAACGTTTCCGACGAACAGAAATCAGAGCGAAAGTGAAATTGGAGGTTCTGTGAGTGTTTTTGAGTTGTGAGATGATAATATTGTTAGTGAAAATCAGGAAGTAAATGATTTCGGTTTTCAACTCCAAAAATCATATGAATCGAAGGAATTGAAGGCTGAATTGATTAGAACGTGGGTTGCAAATGCTTTATCAGTTATACTCAGTAACTCACGATCACTCAAACGTCTGGAAAGTTGAAAGCCGATTATCGGTTTCAGTTTTGGCGCAAACAGATAATTTCTCGGGTAGAAGTTAAGTTTTATTTGTTTCCTTGATTACACAAAAACAGCAAGTGGCGGAGTGGTTAAATGTTTGATGATTGTGTCTTCCGGCTGACCCGGGTTCGAAACCCGGCAGCCTATTTTCTTTTTTATTTACCTTATTTTTACCTTTTAACAATTTTAGTTTCCATAATCTAAAATGTTTATTAATTATGTATCGTTCAAAATTAAAATGAGCATTAAATAAGCAACGAAAATTTGAAACTGACTATTCAATTAATAAACGAAGCGGGTTTCGAAAACCCATTTTTCGACGGATGTTACAATGATGGCCAAGGTAGCCTGCTTGTCTGCCAAGGAGAAGGTGGATGGAGGACAGTCATCTCTTAGTAAGAGAGCTTCCCTGATAGTTTCCTCATTTAGGCAAATGACCCTGTCGCCCATCACCCACCCCGAAATGGTGGTCAGCCTACCATCATCTACAACCAGTCATGCAGACTTCCAAAATTCTTGAAGAATTTCCGCAAACACTTGAACGTGCATGGATAGAGCAAAAGTTATTGGACTGCTAAGATTTTGGGTATGGGCCGGAGTATGGCTTGAACGTGCATGGATAGAGCAAAAATCTTGGGTCATCCACGTTCATTCTTACTCTTGCATTGTGCTTTTGGAAGTAGGGCTGAGGGAATCGATTGCTCTCAATTCTTTCCATGGTGGTTGTGTGTGTTAAGTGAAGAAGACGAGTATTTCAAAAGATTTTCAGGTGAAAGTGTATGGGTAAGTGTATGTCTATTTAAAGACAATAAGTACATGCCTTAAATGTTTTCACTGGTTAAGATCTTGATTGTACCAATTCTACTCTACTGGGAGATATGGTGTTAGATTCGTTTAGAACTAAAAGTGGCCATATTCTCCCTCCTCATTTATGAATAGGCGGCACCCTGGTCTTCAATTTTCTGTTGAGAGGACAGGTGTAGCCTTCTTTTTTTTCAACTGTGCTGAGTAAGCGTGTGAAGTTGATGTGATAGAGGTAAAAAATAAATAGAAAAATGAAAACTTGGAGAGTTATCTTTGTGACGTATACCTTCCTCATTCATTCGATATTCCCAAGTAAAAAAACAAAATGAAAGAAGCTATAAAAATATGTTCAAATTATGTCTGCATACATGGTACAAAGAAGATATATGAAGGTGGTATTTTTCTATTGAAAATAAAGAAAAATTTCCTTGCTTCTAATGAATTGATCAGATTTCTCATGGAATTAACAGATTTAGTTTTGACAAAAAAAATTTGATCAAGATTTTTATCAGATTTCTGATCACAACTTTTATCTGATTTCGAATCAATAGTTTTTATCAGATTTCTGATCAAGATCTTTATCAGATTTTGATCAATTTATTAGAGCCCGTTCAATTATCAGATTTTGTAGATTGAGTAGTTTCATTGTATCTCTTGTTTATCATTCCCAATTTGCTGATTAAATAATTATGTCTTTTCTCATTCAAAGGTTTTGTAAAAATATCAGCAAACTGATTTTCTGTTGGAACAAAATACATTTCTATATTTCCTTATTCCACATGATCTTTTATGAAATGATACCTGACATCAATATGTTTTATTCGTGAGTGGTGAACTGGATTTGAAGTTATTGCTATTGCACTCTTAGAGTCACACAGGATTGGTATTTTTGTCAGATTCACTCCATAATCTTTGAGTTGTGTTTGCATCCACAAAACTTGTGAACGACAGCTTGCTGCTACTACATAATCTGCTTCAGCTGTAGATGTGGAAACACAGTTTTGTTTCTTACTTGCCCAACATACAAGCTTTTCTCCAAGCATCTGACAAGCACCAGACGTGCTTTTTCTGTCCAGATTACAACCTGCATGATCTGCATCTGAATATGCAATTAGGTCTAAACTAGTTTCCTTAGGATACCATAAGCCATGGTCAGATGTGCCTTTTAGATACTTAAAAACCCTTTTACTGCTTTTAAATGAGATTCTTTGGGATTACACTGATATCTAGCCAGAAAACATGTTGAAACATTATATCAGGTCTGATGGCTGTTAAATATAAGAGGGATCCAATCATTCCCCTGTAGGTTTTAAGATCTACATTTGTACCATCAGGATCAGAATCTAACTTGTTTCCTGTGGCCATAGGAGTTTTTGATGATGAGCAATTTTCTAATGAATATTTCTTTAAAATGGTTTTAACATACTTTGATTGATTCAGAAATATTCCATCAGATTCTTGTTTTACTTGGAAACCTAAAAAGAAGTTTAATTCTCCCATCATGCTCATTTCAAAATTGCTTGTCATTAATTTTTCAAACTTTTTACAATGTTTTGAGTTGGTTGATCCAAATATTATGTCATCAACATATATTTGTACCAACAAAGTGTGTCCTTTGTGTGTTTTGAGAAACAGAGTTGTATCTATAGTACCTTTGGTAAAACCTGATTGAATTAAAAAGTTTGAAAGAGTTTCATACCATGCTCTTGGAGCTTGTTTCAACCCATACAAGGCTTTGTTCAGTTTATAAACATGTTTTGGAAATTTTGGATCAACAAAGCCTTCTGGTTGCTGCACATATACTTCTTGATCAATCTTACCATTCAGAAAAGCAAACTTTACATCCATCTGATAGACTTTGAAGCCTTTTGAAGCTGCATAAGCAAGGAAGATTCTGACTGCCTCCAGTCTGCTACTGGTGGAAATGTTTCATCATAGTCAATTCCTTCTTGCTGACTATACCCTTTTACTACTAACCTTGCTTTGTTTCTTGTTACTATACCTTGTTCATCAGATTTGTTTCTAAATTCCCTTTTTGACCCGATGGCAGATTTTTCATTTGGTCTAGGTACTAAGTTCCACACTTGACTCTTTTCAAACTGATCAAGTTCTTCTTGCATTACTTGAACCCAGTCTGGATGCTTGAGTGCTTCAATTGTTATTTTTGGTTCAGTTAAACTTAAGAAGCCAGCATGAATGTCATGTGCTTTGGTGATAACCCAATTATGCCCCGACTCTTATTTCCGTTGCGGGTCGGGGTGTGACAATGAAGACATTCATGAACAGTTGTTGATCTTGTTTTAACACCATCTTGAGGGTTTCCTATGATATTTTCTGTTGAGTGACCCTTTATCCATCTTCCACTTGTAGCTGTATTTGTTGAATCTAGTGATGGATTTTGTGTAGAACTTTCTGCTTCCTCCAGATTAATGATCTATTCTGAGCCTGAGTCTTCATACATTTGTTTTTCTTGATTTTCTGATGTAGTATCTGATGCCTGATTTGTCATTCCTTGTATTTCTTCTGAAGGCTCTAAATTTTCTGCAGAGTTAGAGTGTGACTGGTTTTCTGGTAAATTTCCATAATTTCCCTCACAGTCATACCCAAGTAGTTCATTTGTTAGTTCTGTCAATAGGTGTTCATTATTTGGATAATTTTCTTTTTGTGAGAAAGTTATAATTTCATCAGAAATTTCTGTTTCTGATGAATCATCAAAAGAGACATACAAACTTTCTTTGATTGTTCTGCTATTTGAAACAAATACTCTGTAAGCTTTTGAAGATAAAGAGTATCCAAAAAAAATACTTTTTCAGCTTTTCTGTCAAATTTTTCTAAACTATCAAAATTATTAAAAATAAAACATCTACATCCAAAGGTATGTAAGAATTTGACACTAGGTACCCTTTTGTTTATGATGTGAAAAGGTGTTTTCTAATGTCTTTTGTTGATGATAGTTCTGTTTTGTGTGAGACATGCATTTGCCACTGCTTCAGCCCAAAAATAGGTTGGCAGTTTGGCATATGCCAGCATTGTTCTTGCTGCTTCTACCAAAGTTCTGTTTCTCCTTTCAACAACCCCATTTTGTTGTGGGGTTCCGGGAGCAGAAAAATCATGAGATATTCCTTTTTCTATTAGGAAGTTCTCAAGTTTTGCATTTTTGAATTTTGTCCCATTGTCAGATCTGATTTTTCTCACAGTTAATTTCAACAGATTTTCAATTTTTTTTAACAAAATTCATGATCAGATCTGGTGTTTCACTCTTTTGCCTCAAAAATTCCACCCATGTGTACCTTGAATAGTCATCAACAATGACTAAAATGTATTTCTTTCCAGAAAAACTTTCAGTGCTTATTGGTCCACAGAGGTCCATGTGTAAAAGTTCAAGATTTTCAAAGATGGAAGATTCTACCACATTTTTGTGTGAGCCTCTTTTTGACTTTCCTAGCTCACATGCTTCACAAAGTTTGTCTTTTCTTGAAGTAATAGAAGGTAATCCTTTTACCAGACACTTGCTTGCTAATTTGTTTAAAGTTTTAAAATTTATATGAGCCAGTCTTTTATGCCATAACCAACTGTTTCCTTCATTTTCTTTTGTAAATAAACAAAATTGAGGTTCTTCGATTTTGTTATTGCAGTCAAAGAAATAAATTGATCTTCTTATCCTTTTTCCTCTAATATAAATTTTATCATGTTCAAGACCTATTAATAAGCAAGTATCAGGTAGAAAAGTTACCTTAAATCCTTTGTCACAAAACTTACCACAACTTAGAAGGTTGTATTTTAAACCTTCTACATGTGCCACCTTCTCAATTTTTATTGTACCATATGTTATGCTTCCATAACCTTTTACTCTACCCTTGACTCCATTACCAAAATTTACAAATTTACCTAGCTTTTCTACATAGTTTCTAAGTAAGCTCCTATCCCCAGTCATGTGCTTGGAGCTTCCTGAATCGCAGTACCAAATATGCTGCACATGATGGTCCTGTAATGAAGAGTTTAATGATTTTTTGGTACCCAGACTTTCTTGGGTACTTTGTCAGATGAGAACATAGCATATAATAGTTTTCCTTCATCATCTGTTGATCTTGATCTGTTAGAGTCTGTTGATTCTGACTGATCAGCTCTCTTTACCAAATATGTTGCCATCTGATCAGATCTGATAAGCTTTCGGTTCAATGCTTAACCATTGACAGATTGTTGGTTTTTGTTCAGATGCTGTTGAATTACTTTCAGAATATCAACACACATACATCCCACCTTGTTAGAGATGTCTGATGGAATGATTTTTTTGATGAAAGCCCATTTTTCTGAGATTTTTGAAAAATATTTTGACCCTTTTCTTTTAAGATCCTTTTAGTTTTTTTTTTGTATGATCTTGTTTTGTTTTTATATTTTCTTTAGAGCAGACCTGCTTTGATTCTGGACTTGACTCAGACCAAGATGACATGAAGTCAAATTCTTCTGTTACATTAGATTCATTGTCAGAATCTGATTGTGGTTTATCTGAAGCTTTTATAAACACTGTAGGATTATCTTTTGTTTCTTTTGTATAACCCAATCCTTCACCTTGATTTTTTGACGTTGTTTCAATTAATCAATGAAATCCTTTGCTTGTTGAAAACCTTTTACATTTACCTTATTTTTATGAATTTCCGCATATAAAAATATTCTCTCTTTTTCATAAAAATTGATTTTTGTTTCTTTGATCAAACTTTCTTCATGTAAAAAATTTTCATTTTCTTGACAATGTTTCAACATGTCTTTAAGTTCATCAGATTTCTTTGTTTCTGTCAAGTATTTCTCTTGTAATTTTTGAAAATCTTCCAGTAATTTGGTTATTTGATTTTGAAGCTCTTGATCATTTTGACTTACATTGATTTCTGATGTCTCATTGTCAAGTTTTGCCATACGACAAAAATTTGCCATCTCTTCCTGTTTATCATCTGATGAGTCATCAGTCATCCAGGTATCTGTCCCTGCAATCAGACTGACTTGTTGTTGTTGTTTCTTGGCTTCTTCTAGCTTCTTTTCATAGTAAGCTGGATCTTTTAACTTTTCGTTCTTGCATTCTGATGCATAATGACCCTTTTGTTTGCATCTATAGCATACCACTTCTGACTTGCTTTCTGCTCTTCTTTCCTTGGATCTTGCTTCCATCTTTCCTTTATCACTTCTCTGAGTTCTGGAACTTCCTCCCTTCAATCTTTGCTCAAATGTTTTGGTGAGCAAAGCTATTGCCTCAGCAAATGCAGAAAAATCTGATGGATTTTCATAATTTTTTGTTTCTAAAACTAGATTTTGTGGGTTAGAGGGTTGTAGATCAGGTGTGATTGATCTTTGGGAGTTTGATATTAAGGCTATAGGTCCACCATATTGTTTTGAATTTTCAATGATTTGTTGCTCTCTTGGGAGTAGAATGCTATATAGATCATGTAGGTTCAGATTTCCTAGCTCTAGTGTGGAGGCTATTGTCATGGCAAGATTTTGCCATTCTCTGGGTAAAGCATCAAGAAATTTTACATTTCTTTCATCATTGGTTTTTTCAACTCCATGTTTTTTTAGTTCATTTAAAATTTTTGTCAATCTATTGTAAGCATCAGTGAGTGTTTCTTTTGGTGAACATTTAAACCTTTCATAAGCAGAAACATGATTTGTTCTCATGTTTCTTTTCATTTTGTCTCCTCCTTCACAAAGATTTTCAAGTTGATCCCATATTTCTTTTGCAAATGAGCATGCATCTACATAAGAAAATATGTCATTTGGAAGTGCCATAATCCAAACTGATTTGGCCCTTTCATCTGTTTCTACCAGTTTCCTGTCTTCTGGGCTCCAGTTTTTCTCTTGTTTGGGAGCCCAAGAGGCAGAGATTTCTGGTGAATCATCAGATGCTGGAATACCAGGTATTTCAACACGTGGTATATGTGGGCCACACACAATGGATTGAAACAGAGCTCGATCATGTCCATTAAGGAAATTGATCGTCCTGATTTTCCATTGGGGGTACTCCTCCCTGACTAACGTCGGAGGCTTGGACATAGAACCCATGTTGAAAGCACTGTTCCAAGACTGAAAGTTTGCCATTTTTAGTCAAAGTTTTTTAACTTTTGGAAAACAGAGTATTAACAAAGATACTCGAGCAATTGATCGATTTGAAAATGTTTTATTCAATCTGCTCTGATACCAATTGTTGATCCCAGATAACAATGCTTTGACTTAAAATGGCAAGTTGATTTCAACTTTAATATGAAATTAATGTGCGGAATTAGAAATCAACTTGTAAGAAACAGAGATACAGAATTTTCAAGTTTATATCACTTTTGAAAGATTACAAAAGATGATTGAAAAGTTATTTTCTAAAACAAAACAATGCTTAAGAATTCTGTCGGAGTGAAGTGCAATGGAGTATGTAAGTTGTAATACTTGCAATGCTCAGCTCCATCGATCTTCGATTTGGTGATCTCTATTTATAAAGAACAATTTGCATGAATACACAATTGTTTATTCATGCAAGTGTTTATCGTGGCAGGTCGTTTCATATGTCATGCTTACTTCTTCCACTTGTATCATAAATGTCCTTCAACTGAATTACCTTATCTTCAACTGCAAGTGGACACTATGATTGGTCGCCACATTTCTGATGACTTCTGATCAGAATCTGATGAGGTTTCATCAGATTTGATTAGATCTTTTCTGATCCTTTCTTCGAACACGTAGACAAAGATATTCTCATCAGATCTGATTCAGATGCTTCTTCTTATGGCCTATGATCATATTTCTTTCGTTGTTCTGATCCTTTGACTTCTTCTTCATCATATCTGATCAGATTGACCAGACTCTCTTTCTTCATTTTTCTTCAATACTTTAATCATACATATAAAGTTTCCTAACACAGACCAAGGATAAAGAAAGGCCGGGTCACTCACCATCCTCCCTTAAAACAATCACCGGCCAGTCCCTATCCCCACGTCCCCCAATATGACTAATGCGTCCCAGCAGTAAAAATGCTCTGGAAGGGACAGATAGGACTATCAACCAAGTCCTGAGCTAACGTTCAATCAAAAGCAAAACCTTCCTTAATTTTAAAATTCACGGACTGGTCCTTAATCGTCCAAGGCAAATTCTTTAGAAGACACAAGTTATCCAGCTAGAAGAAATGGTCCTTCCAGTTTTTCAGACTAGACCTTCCTCAGAAGAGATGTTTGGTACTTGTTTCCGATGAGCGAAGGTATACCAGTCACCAGCAGTGATAAACTCGTAAGAATACCAAAAGACGCTCAAGTCCGGTTTGCGGTTCAAAGCCCAACAGGATATTTCAAAATGGTTTATTCGGCTCAGACCGAAAGGGTTTATCTGTGAAAGATGAACTTAAAAAAACTAAAAAACATGTATTAAAAATATAGAAAAAGGCACGCGATAATTCGTAAAATTACACACACACGGGTGTACAATGCGAATTTCCCTGCAGGAAACAGACGTATCGGCTTATCCCTCTCCGGAAGTTCAGGGTTTAAAGCAACCGGAATCTGATAAGTACCAATGACCTTGCAAGTTGCTTCTGTGTTAAAACACTAAAGCAAGCGGACATGTTCTCCTTACCAGGAATCATGATTAAAAGAAAAAAAAGGAAGAACGACGCACCTTTTAGAGGTTGAAAAGAAAGGGAAAGACGGTATACCAGGGTTAACTACAGCAAAGATAAGAGAGGGAAAACAAGCAAAGAACCAACAGGGAAAAAATAAGAAGTGAAAAACAGAAATCCTTTATATACAAAGCAGAAGATGGAAGACAGCTGATCTTCCATCTGTCCAATCAAACGTTAGCTCGAGAGGCGGTTACGATTCCCAAGAAGGAACAGCTACGGACACCAAGCGGGGACTAACAAACAAGTGACATGTCACCTATGAATTCAACGGTGACCGGCAACTACGAAGTTTCATCAAGTCAAGCTCACGACTTCATGAAACTGGGGGACTTGTGGATACAAAGTCACCTCCTGCCTTTTTCGAACACCCCTCAAATTGGCATCATAAGGTCCGAAATATATATTCGGCCATCATAAGGTCCGTCCATCACCCCAAAAAGGACGCACATCAAGAAGTGCGTCCCACCAAGTGATATCATGCTAGATCTAGTATAAATACCTCTCCCAAAGGACACCCTTGTCTCTCTCTAAAATATATACTTATCCTCGCGTCGGAGGGTGGTCGCAGAGTGACCCTCCCACCTCTGCGACGAGCCTAACGGTTTGTTAGTTTTGCAGGTTCTTTCTTGTTTATAGCTCACCAAGATCTGATCATAGCCAATCTAGACTTCGGCTACTTTTTGGATCTTCATTGTGGATTGAGATGTGTTTGTGCATCAACTAGTGTTATGCGCCGGCCACGTTGCGGGGCGCAAAACTAAATATTTTTTAGTTTAATAACATGTGCACCTGTATTTCGGTTACTTATACATGCTGCTTACAATACGATCTAAAAAAATATACATTTAGTCAACCAATTAAACCAAAACACTACCATAGTTTTGCTAGAAAAAAAACTAAAACAATGGCAAGCATGTAATTTAGAGTTGGGGGCAAAACAATAATTTGTCAGGACCAATTAGCGAATTCTAGGTAGCTGCTTGGGACGAATAAAAACCACACTGAGTCAACCAAGTAAAATAAAACACTACCATAGTTTTGTAAAAAACAAACAATGGCAAGATTGCAATTTTGAACTGGGGTAAAATCGTAATTTGAAATGGAGGCAAAATCATATATTGAACCGAGGGCAAACCATAATTTTATTTTGAACTCGGGGCAAAATCGTAATTTTTAAGTTAGGGCAAAATCATAATGTTATTTTGAACTGGGTGAAATTGTAATTTTACACTGGGGATAAAATCGTTACTTGGCAGGACCATAGCTAGGGCAAAATCGTAATTTTTAACTGAGGGTAAAATCGTAATTTTAGATTGGGCAAAACAAAATTTTATTTTAAGCTGGGTGAAAATTGTAATTTAAAACTGAGAATAAAATTGGAATTTCGCAGGAATAATGAAGATCCATCTTCCTTTTGTATATATGCTAAGTTAAAAAAAAAAAGCCGCCGTCAATTTTGGCCTATCACAAAAGTTTCCTATTCCGCGTCAGGGGATATATACGTATAGGTTGATACCATTAACTCAATACAAGTCAAAATGGTTAAATATTATATCTTAAATTTAGATAAAAGAATCTTACATATTACGGTGAAACATCCTGAATTCTGTTTTAGCCACGGGGTTTCTCGTGATGGTAAACAATAATTTAGTGTTAACATGATCAATAGATGAATGTCACGGCAGTTAAATAATTGAGTTATATATACAGTACTGAATTTAATGTGTAAATATTAGATAAAAAGTGTATGATAACACACATTTAACTAAATTACAATTACAATGTCCTTATTTATGATGTATACCAAGTCCCTTCGTATTTATGATGTATACCAAGTCCCTTCGTAGTCGAGCGTAACCCAGCGCCACCCACCATCATAACGCCCCAAAGCGCCCGGATACACTGCCGCCACCAAGGCGCTATGGCTTCGAAAATTTGTTCCCCTTGAAGGCCATAACGGGTATTTGTTAATTTGTTTAAGATTTTAAACAGTTGAGTAACGATCAAAAACAATTAAGAAAATATTTGCTAACTCTATATGTATATATATATATATATACACCCATATAATCAATTAAACTCCACACAAAACTTATTCTATACCCAATCAACTCAACCAAAAACACTCTTTACAAAAACTCTCCTTACCACAATGTCTTCGCCTCCATCAGAAGATCCGTTCATCGATCTATACCAAAGATTTTTTTCGTTACGAATCCGTGTGCCCTCTCGATTAACGCCATGCAACATGTCAATCGTTCTCCCCCACGCCTGATCTTAAGGAGGGAATATGTTGTGCGAAACCGTGAAGCCGAAAATGATCGTTTAATGAAAGACTATTTCGATCCTACACTGGTTCATGTCCCCCATATTTTTAGGCGTCGATTTTGGATGAGTAAAAGGTTATTTTTGCGCATTAACGAAGATTTGGAGAATAAGTATGACTACTTTGAGAAAAAAAATTGACGCACGAGGAAGTCTAGGGTTAACCTCAATTCAAAAGTTAACTTCTGTGTTACGTGAACTCGCATAGGGAAACACGTACGATATCAACAAGTATTTGAAGATAGCGGAGAAAATAACATGTGATACCTTGGAACATTTATGCTACGGTATATTTAGTAACACTTATATATATACTTTTAACTTATGGTACAATAAATTTACAAAATTTACATACGGTTATATATATATATATATATATATATATATATATGTAGCTTTTAACTTTTAGGTGTATGGCTATTATATGGAAATGTACTTGAGAAAGCCGACTTGGAACGACCTTCAACAGATTTATGAAGTGCACTTAGAAAAATATGGAATACCCGGCATGATTGGTAGTTTAGATTGTTGTCAAAGGCGGTGGTATAATTGTCCAACCGCGTGGCGAGGTCAACATACACGTTGTGACAAGAAAGGACCAACGTTGGTTTTACAAGCGGTTGCCTCATGTGATCTTTGGGTTTGGTTGGCCTTCTTTGTGTCCCCGGGTGTATGAACGACCCAAATACTTTCGAGTGTTCACTATTGTTAGAGGGTTACATTTCGGGTGCGATACCAAAAGTCAGGTTTCATGCAAATGGAAATGACTACGTGCATGGATATTATTTGGCCGATGGTATATACCCGGAGTACTCAAATATTGTGAAAACATTTTCTGAAACGTTCGATATAAAAAGACAATATTTTAAGAAACTGCAATATTCTCCGCGAAAAGACACCGAGAGGCGTTTTGGGGTTCTTCATCAACGATGATATTTTTTTAGAAATCCTTCTCTTATATGGGATAAAAAAGGATTAGAATGGTGATGTATGCTTGTATCACATTGCCTAATATGATTATAGAAGACGAAGGAAAACCAATATGTCAAAACTATAGTCCGAAAGATGTTCTTGTAGGAACGCAAGCAACAATGGAGGAGAGAATCTTAAACGGTCAACTCTTGTATCCAAGGAATTACATAATGTGTTAAAGGCGGATTTGATCGAGTATGCTTAGGCGATTTGCCCAATTCGACACGATGGCGACAGCGAAGACGACTTCGATGGCGGCAAAGAAGAAGATTTCAAAGTTGGAGCCTATGAAGACGGAGGTTTGGATGACGGAGATTATAAACAAGGAGACGACAATGGCAATGAAGACGAGTAGTATTAAATATATTTATTGTAATGTTTTATTATTATAATGTTTTTAATTTCAGAAATGTAATTTTTTTTTAAATTTTATAAATATAGAGATTAAATAAAAATATAAAAATATATACAAGGCTCCATCCACACATTTTATAGAACCTCCATTAACATCTCCATTTTACTTTATTTGTCACTTGTCACAAGGATTATAACTACACATCTAATATCTAACTATATATAAAAGGAGAGTATTGCTGATGTAACTTTGCATACTGTCAACCAACAGACATGCCATATAACTTTTGCTGATGTCATAAATAACAATTTAAAATTTAATATATCTATCTATCTATTTAAAATGTATTTTCTACATAAAGTTTTTGACAATTTTAAACCAAACTCACATCCCCAAATATCTCCTCCAGATTCAAATTCCTTTCAAAATTCAAAAGTTCTGGTCTCTCTTCTTTCTTCTATCCATTGAAAACCCTAATCAGTTCTCTTTCCTTCCAAAGAAGAAAACTTATTGTCAAGAGGTCTTGATGATGAGGATTTGCCCCTAATAAATCCGGTCACACCACTTTCTTTCTCTCTCATTGAACAGAACACAAATTAGAAATGTTTGAAAATTTGGGGAGGAACTAATAATCAACGGTTAAAGAATTCCATGGCTTCTTCTCCTTATCCTCTTCTATTGCTTCACCGCCACGTCATCTGATCCCAACGCCTCCACCGCCACCGATACGTGGTCGTTTCTTAATCGCTCTGTTCTCACTTCTGCCGCTGCAAACAATAGTCACAAGTTAAAGGTATGCTATCGGTTGAAAACTTGATTAGCTGAGTTAATGAATTTATATGATTTGATTGATAGATATTGATGTTGTTGAGGTTGAGAAATTGTTGTTTTAGTTGATTTTGTGGAGGTTAGTTTGAATGTTGATTTTGAATTTGAACTGATAGTTTTTAACTCGATTAGTTAGGTTTAATGAATCATGTATGATTGATGCGTATAATATTGTTGAGGTTGAGGAATTGTTGTTTTAGTTGATTTTATTGGAGGTTGATTTTTGACTTTGAACGAATAGGATTTGAATGTCAAATGACTTCAAACTGATAGAATTTGAATGTCATATTTGACTTTTAACATATATTTTTCAACGTGATTAGCTGAATTAACTAATCTTATACGATTGTTACATATTGATGTTGTTGAGGTAGAGAAATTGTTGTTTTAGTTGATTTTATGAAGGTTAATCTGAATGTTGATTTTTCATTTCAAACGAATAGGATTTGAATGTCGATTTTGATTTCAAACAGATAGTTTGCAACTTGATTAGCTGAATTAACGACTCCTATATGACTTATACATATTTTTGTTGTTAAGGTTGACAGAGTGTTGTTTTCAAACAGATAGTGTCATTTGTGAAGAAGAAAGGACACTAGGGAACTGGATCAGACAAGAGGATTATGAGCATAGTGTCATACTTGAAAGGCTTGTCTTAGTGAGCATCATGTAACAAGTTGCCATGGAATATGATTATTAGTTTTTTAATGCCGGTATGGTACTCTATTTGATTGATTTCAGTTTTTTCTTTTGTTTTTAAGTAATTTAGTTGTGTTTTTTTTGGTGATTTTAGTTTTTTCTTTTACTTTTAGGTAATTTATTTGGGTTTTTATGGCTTTAATGCATCGCGATATGTAGAAAAGACATATAAATCAAGGTTTGGGATGCATCAACGGGTGGAAACAGTTTACATTTGATGATTATGGTATATGTTATAAAGCACTACTATAAAAAATGCTATTACCTATTTATTTCAGTTTCAATTAGCGGTCATTATGCAGATGCCGGTGACTTAGCGGCCCGTTTATCTGGCTTTAAATGTACCCATGCTTTTCACAGCCCTGTCTCTTTCACTTGGGCGAGTTAGAACAACTTCTGAGACAAGGAAGCTTGATAAAGTAATTTACTAGCAGAAATTTCACTTATGTCATCTATTCCCGAATTTCAAACCATCTTATTTTTTGTGTTTGCATTCACAGGTCAATCCAATACTATGCCAATGCCAATGTCGATGGCAACCTGGCCTCCAACGGGGTAAGCTTAAAAAAGTCTAAATCTTTTTTCACTTGCAATATTTAAGAACAAGTCTTGGATCACAAAAAAAATTAGCAAGTATGTGGCATCTTTGCAGAGGTCATATCCATTGATGGGAATACAGTGGCTTCAGCGCCAAGTCTTGATCTATAAGGTTTCTGTCGTAATGATTATAGCACTTCACCAGCCACTATGGGCGATTCAAGCAATTTG
Organism: Scalesia atractyloides; assembly: GCA_947069175.1. Lineage (NCBI taxonomy): Eukaryota > Viridiplantae > Streptophyta > Magnoliopsida > Asterales > Asteraceae > Scalesia > Scalesia atractyloides. The sequence goes on from CAMTDV010000010.1 coordinate 43,752,136, forward strand.
TCACGTGAGGTTAAGGAAGATGAGGCAATAGGTCTTCTGGATGGAGTGATGAAGATGGGAATTCATAATCAGACATGCATTCAGGTTTGTTTTTTTTTATTTTTTGGTGAATAGCATGCTATCATCGTAATTCATAAACATTGTGTTATCATAGCTTGGTTGTTTTATCATCATTTTTTTGGCTCATTGATAGTGAACCTTGCTTCATCGGAGAGGTCATTGAATCAATAAACGACGCTGAATATAGGTACTGCTATATATGAATGTATATGCATCTTATATATTTTGTTACAATTTGTACAGTTAATCCTTGCAATTGGTCAAGATGAAAGGAATCGAGCAAGTGTTTAAAATGATGGAACGTAAGTGGAGATCAATATCTATTGAACAAGGGAGTCTTACTTCTTTTGTTTAGTTTTGATCAAGTAGCACGAATTTGATGTTAATCAGCTTATTGTATGCGTGTTTCGTGTTCAATTACTTACGCACATGTGACATTGTTTGAATAGTTATGCTGATTATGTAGTAGGTGAGATCTGAGTATATGATTTGTTGTTAATGTTAGTTATGCTGATTATTTGGGAATCGATTTGTAGGTTCGTGTTGATGGTGGTGCGTTATACTTCCAAGACCCGCATTCATTAACACATGATTTGGAGACTTGGTTCCAGTAACAAAACTTCCTTGAACGCCACGAGTCAATGATCTCATACATGCTTTTGTAATATCTTTTCAGTGGATCTGAATTTGCTTTTTTTTTACTTCTAATTAATTATCCTGTTGATATTTTTAAGTGAAGTAAATGGTGGATTTTCTACTCAAATGTGGAACGCAGAAAGGCAATGGTTTATTTAGAGAGGCAGACGTTCTTTTGACGAGAGTAAAAAAATCATTGCTCTGAAAAACAAGGTATTTTTTGGGAAGCTGGTTTACAATTGAAGTTTTAGTTCCAATTAGATCTCATGGTCTGCATGTTGTAATGTACTAAAGACAACTTTTTATTTTTTTAATCGGAAAGGGAATTTGGTAATTTTTGAGATAGTTGCTATCCAAGGGCAGGATTCCAGCTACATCAAGTGGTACATCCCGAAGAATAAAGGCAATATTCTTATACATATTTTTGGTACATCCCGAAGAATAAAGGCAATATAAAGTGTCTGTTCGGGAGTGGAAATGGGGAAGTTGGCACCCAGACAGCTGCATCAGTCAACGTCCGGCGTCTGATTTAGCGTTCAGCTACGATAATCCGCCAAGCAGGTAAGGTTTGGTCATCATATCCCTTCTTATGTGTCAACTATTGAGGATATCCAACAATGTCATTCTTAAGTCATTATTACATCATAAATCTTAATTTTATTTATTTAAAATACATATAATAATACATAATTATTTTCCCTCCTCATTTAAATTTGAAATTCAAATCTAAATCTCTGCATATATCTCCTCTTTCTCTGTGTCTCCCTCCATTCTCTCTCTCATTAAGTTATTCATCTTCTATTTGTATTAGTCAGCTCTAGATCCCAATGAATCAAGTTTATGTTTTTTTTTCATCTGTCTACTGCTCATTCAAGCTCACAAATTGGGGAATAAATTTTAGGGTTTGTTAAAGGAGATGGTCAGAACTCGGGATGACGGCAATGGATTGGAATTCAGGGTTCTTCGATCTCGGTAAGAAATTCTAGGGTTTTGATCGAAATAATGTTGGGTATTAAATATATTACAGATTCTGAGACTAATCGTACAATTTGAATTGTGTTGAACTGAGTCATTTTTCGTTGTTTGTTCATCGTGTTTATGTAAATCACCTTTACATTCTGTTCATTCTGCGAGATTGTTACAAAAACAGGTTAAATTCGTGATATGTTTGTATATTATAATATAACTATTAATTGTGTTATCGTATTGTACACATATTCGGACAATAATGGTGGGCACTTTATTGTGAATATTAGTTGTCTTCAACCACAAGTAAATTCATTCAATCTTTTAGTGCACTTTATTTGAATTGTATTGAGTTTCATAGTTAAAAAGTGTTTTATTCTTATGTTTTTTGTTAATTGGCAGGATGAGGATCGAAAGACACTTCTATAGCTATATGTAATACTGATAGGCTCTGTTAGTGCATATGTCTGTTGCCTACGTCATTGTATATCGAGTTTGAGCGATTAGGGCTTAATCTGTTAGAAACGAGGCGTATTTATGATTGTAAAGGGTCAAGTTCGCTCGGAACTAAGATGTGAGAACAAGTTCGGCCGAACTTGTTCAAGACAAGTTCGCCCGAACTTGTTCATCTTTCAAGCGAACTTGCAACCCTATAAATATGTGCCTTGGGTTTTAATTTGTAAGAGTTAACAACTTTGGCACAGAGACGGCAAAACTCTATAGGATCCGGAACTTGAATGTATTGAACAATATTGATCAATAAACAAACATTAAATGAGTAATTCTTGTTATTCGATTAACACGTCATTAGTTCCGCCTAATCGGACGTTAGATACAAATCTAGGTTTCTATGCTAAAGGAGGACGGTCATACAAGTTGTATCAGAGCCTGGATACCTAGATTTGCTGAATTGATCACAAAAATCACTCTAATTCTACCTCATTCTACCATTTTTCTTATAATTTTCACATATTTGAAGAATTCATGGACAAAAGTTGCTAATTTTTGAATATGTCATGTAAAATACACTTGTGGTAATCCCCTGAGAGTTTGGACATCAAATTCAAACGAATTGATATCAAAAAGTTCAAAAAACCATGTTTTACAAAACTGTTTTGGTCGAACTTGATCGATATTTCAAGAGTTTTGATAAAGTCCGCTCGAACTTGTTAGATTTTTACACAAACTTTATCAAGTTCGCCCGAACTTGAGTAAAGATTGTTGAAATTTAATTACAAGTTCGCCCGAACTTAACAATTCTCTTGAAAATCATATATAAGTTCGCTCGAACTTCATCAGGGAGAAAATTTTCAAAGGTGTCAATACAAGTTCGCCCGAACTTGTGTAAATTTAAAATCTGATTTTTCAAAAACATAAGTTCGCCCGAACTTGTGTTAAAACGAAACCTGATTTTCTTAAAACTGCAAGTTCGCCCGAACTTGTCGGTGTACTGATCATTTCTTGAAGTTTGTGAACTTGTGTTTTTCAGATAAATTGTCTGATTTTCAAATGGAAGATCTTCACAATGCATTTGCTGCTGGAGAAGCTCAAGCTTCAACGTCAACGGTTAACCAGATGAATCTCGACAACGAGATGGGTACTCCTACCAAACCGCCGAAGCTAATGAGTATGGACGAGTTTGAGGGATGGAAAGAGAAGTTTGTAAACTGGGTACAAGCTAATCAGTTCCACAGCTGGGTTGCACTAGAGAATGGGTACAAGTGGCCAAAGGATGAACGCGAACAAGATCTACCTTTGATCAAGTTTTCACTTGCTGATAAAGAGGCGTATGTGGCCGAAAAGAAAATGATTAGTCTTATTCAACAATCTGTGATGGAAGATATTTTGATACTGTTACCAGAATGTGAAACATCACAAGAATTGTGGCAAGCTCTTTGTGACAAATTCAAAGGAAGCGATGAGATGATAAAGAGCAAAAAGACGTTAATTAAGAAAGAATTCGAAATCTTCACGATGATCAAAGGAGAGACGTTGAAACAGATGATTGACAGATATTGTCTCTAATAGTCCAGATGCGAAGGCACGACATAAAGAGAACTAGAGAAGAACATATAGAAAAGTTGGCTGATGCACTTCCTGAGGGAGAGTGGTCAACTTACCTGATGATTTTGAAGAGCAGTCCGGCTTGGATGCATTTAAAGTTGTCATCTTTTATCGACAAACTGGAAAGTCATGAAATGGAATTGTTAAAGATTGCAAAATCAAATAATGCAAACGTTGTTCAAGATGTTGGTGTATATTACAAAGGAGGTGTTCAAGATACTCCGATTCAGTGTCCAAAAATTCAAACAGCATTCAGTGCTGATATGAATTCCACGAATTATTCATCACAGAATCAGAGTTCTCCAAACACTGGATATTCAAGCATGGGTTCAAATTCTTTGTTTTAAAGTCAGAACAATCAGTCGTATCAGACAAACCAATCCAGTTATGATCCGAATGTGTTTCAATGCAACATTGCCGTTAACTTGAAGAATATTTTCCCGGAGAAAGTGGCTAAATAGCACATAGCACTTCTTGCAACGGTTCTAGAATCTTACGAATGCTTAGTTGCTGGAAAGATCGGAAATCCTGAAATGACTGTTGAGGATTACGATCAGGTGGACGAAGAAGAGCTGGAGCTGATGGACATTAAGTGGAGTCTGGTTTCGATCATCAGAAGAGTTACTAAGTTTGTAGCGTTAACTGGCAGAGATATTGGTAATTCAAGCAAAAAACTGGGCTTCGACAAGGCAAAAGTTACTTGCTTCAAGTGCCGACAAAAAGGGCATTTCAAACGTGAATGTCCGAACCAAGAAGTAAGTGGCAATCAAAGTCCTTTTGGAGGCAATGATTATTACAAGAAAGCATTGCAATACAAGCCACTTCCAAGAAAAATCGAAGTTCAAGATCAATCATTCAACACCACAGAAAAAGCCATGATTGCTTCAAATGAAAATGAAGGTTTTGATTGGAACAAGTACATTAACAAGAAGACTGGAGTTGCTCTTATGGCTGAGATTGTGGAAGAGCAAGATATGTGTAAGACCCTAACACGCTTTAACTGAAAAGACGCAGCGGAAATATACACCTATATACATACATACATTCAATATACCTACACGTTTACGAACAAGTTCTTGCATACTACTTCCATACAACTCTTGTTTACTTATTTGCATTCACTTATCATACTCATACATTACTTACATGGGCTTTGACTTGGTTGTATAATCCATAAACATTAAGAGAACAATCAAAATCAAGTTTGGGAAGCCCGCCGTAGATCACGGTTAGCGTACCGAAGTTTACGGTACACCGAACAACTTGAATAACAAATTTTAGCTTTTTTCCGTAGGCAGTAAAATAGGGCGTTCGCAAAAACTGGGTTTGCACATGGCTTCGGCGACGGCCCATCAGGGCGTCGGCGACGACCTCTCTAATGTCTGTTTTTCTGCAGTTTCGTTCCGGTCCGTTAACGCTAAAACTTGCGTAACTTTCACACCGTTTATCCGTTTAACCTCCTGTTTCTTCCTACATGACCATTATTTGATATTCTTTCATATGAACTTGAAATCCAACATCCGGATTCTTAACTTATACGCTTTCGACTTATTAATAAATATGAATTATTTTGACCCGTTCATGTTTTCATCAACAACTTACTTGTTTTAACCCAAAACTTATATGAACATTATAATTATGATACTTTTGCATTATCCAGAGTTTCGTACTTGGGGTTTACGCACCCGTTACCCGGTATGCGTTAAACTCATTCATTTCATTCAATTATACGAAATCAAACTTCGTTGATAAATTTTCCATTCACGGTATAGCAATAAAACCTCCTTTTGACCCATTCGACCTCTTTAGTAAATATCATTGATTTCCTACCACCAATCCATATTTAATTTCAACTATCACGCTTATCTAACTATAACATAACCTTACTTATACAAACTAAGAAGTGATTCCAGAAATCACTTACCTCGAGTGCCATTTCGTACATGCTCCCTCATATCCTTTCCGTTAGCCTTCCATGCTTTCCCCCATCTTGACATGTCATACTTTCATGTCATCATGGTTACCACTTCGTTAGTATAAACACACATTCTAATATTGCATTCATTTCACATTCATATTCTATATTGAACTACTCGTCGAATTGCAAAAACACAATGTATAAGCTAGAAGTCGCACCCTTTCATTCCACATATTCTTCGTGTCGTCACATATAGCACATATTGATATAGTATGTACTTAGTAATTTCTCTAACATAACATTTGTGACCAAAATCTTACTATGCTATTTATGCACAGTTGACTTTTAGAAAGTCAACTGTCTACCTTATGAATTATCAAACTAATCTCATACCTCTACATCGTTATAGTCAATTATACTACGGATATCATGTACATTCCCATTCACGTAGTAAAACATGCATACGATCACATGATTACATATGCACGCGCAACATAACCAATTCCTTCCATACTAGTCATATTATGATTCCACAACTAACGACTTCATTCGAGATAAACTAAATTATCATTATCTTTACTAGTAATTCCACATGTCATACTATAACACCACTTTCGCCTCTTGACCCCTACCACAATTCAACTAGGCGCATAAGGTGAACCATATCTTCGAGCATAGAGTACAAGCTCCTAATGCACGCTTCTACCACATCATACTAACAATTCCAATTTCCACATGAACTCCATCTAAAACACACTTCACATATTAGTTTGCTAACACTTTCATCATTATTACTTTCTATACATATTTATTCATTGATTAGCATGTAATTCCATATATTAACCTATACTAGGCATTTCATCAAACACTTGGCGTGCGTTCCACTTTCTAAGCACAATGTACAAGTATTTTAAGCATGTTATTCCCGTTTCATCTCATGAACATCATATCCAAGTAAAAATCACATAATCATCAATCCTACATCAGTTTTTATCTATCACAATCTATCATATAACACCATCTGTATCACAAGATCACAAACTAACATCTACATGTTCATCATGATCATCATCTTTACACTAATGTAATGGGGTTTCATTCTAAATCATCCAATTAATCAAAATCATACATAATTCATGTTCCATGTGATGATTCTAACACATATATATGATCAACGTAGGAACGTCCACGAACAGCTCGGGAACCTAAATTTGTTATCTATTGTCCGATTAGGCGGAAACTAATGACAAGTTAATCAAATAACAAGAATTACTCATTTTTAGGTTGTTTTCATTGATCTAAAGTTCAATACATTCAAGATCCAGATCCGACAAAGCTTCGCCATCTCTGTGCCAAAATCTCTGCCTCCTTACAAATGAAATCCCAAGGCACCTATATATAGTGTTACAAGTTCGCTGGTGAGAGACAGCTATAGGTAAGTTCGCCCGAACTTGACCTAGTCAAGTTCGACCGTTCTCAAGTCACTCTCAAGCGAACTTGCCTACAAACTCACTTAAATACGCCTCGTTTCATCTATTCTATACAGACTCCATACAAGACTATTCTATATACATTATGCACCAATAGACTCCCACTTGGATATCTACTTTGTCTTGTCCGGTCTTCAGAAACTCTCGTTTATTCCAGACTCGTTTTCGTGTAATGACGAAGACAACATATATATGCACCAACAGACTCCCCCTTGGATGTTGCCGCAATCATCTACTTTCATAGACATCTTTTGTCAATAATCATTCTCGTCAGTCTTCAAGTGTCATAGTCTTCTTTGAACACCTTGTAATCATCAGACTTCAAATAAGTTCCTGAGTCTTTATCTTTATCCTTGAATAAGCATTAAACTTTTATGATCTTCAAAACATTCTCTTTTCTTCAATTTAATCTTGATAAAACTTTAATCTCCAAGCTCCTCTTTGCTGTGAGCTGTGCTCCCCCTAGCTTTCAGCTTTATTTTCAATCATGTTTCATCATGCTCCCCCTAAAACTTTACTTCCTGTTTCAAAGTACTTGGGAATTCAAATAAACATTTTAGATTCTAACTCTGAAATTTTGTACGACATGTATTACATACCACCTGTACAAAACTTGTACTTCAAATTTTAATCTTCATTTTTTCAGTTATCTCAAGTTCAAATTAATGACCTTGAAACATTTAACGTTTAAAACCTTCAACTTTCAATTATTGAAATAAAATCCACTTAGTTGATCAAGTCCAAGTTAATGACCTTGATTAACTAATTTTGTTTACCAAGTCCAAGTTAATGACCTTGGTTAAACCCGTTGTGAACAACTGATGTTTTTGTCAATTTTAAAGTTTCAAATTAATGAAACTTTTCTTACCAGACTTCGATGATCCGTTCACCAACATTGGTTCGTTGAAAATATTTTTGAATTTTAAAAAGTAAGTAAAGTATTTACAGAAATTTTAACAAGTAAAGTAAACTATGTACACACATATTTATAGACATATTTTTGTGAATTCTTGTCTAAGGATCATATCAGTTTTGTTGAGACACATCACCAGTACCGTTGACCTTTTTGAGACTTTAAGTTTTAAACTTGTTTACCTTAGATTGTCGATTGTTTGTCCACTTAAACTTCATCACGTTTCTCAATTGTTCCAAGATATGTTAAGGTAAGAATTATGAAATTTGATTTAACTGTGTTTCCCACTTCTTGAATATACTCCCGAATCCAGAATCAGGCAACCCTTCAATCGAAATTTCGGAGTACTAAGTCCATATATCCAAGATGTGTTAATCCACAAGATTAAGCAGTTGTAAAATTTAGTTTATATCCCGGAAACAATCTACTGAAAGTGTAAAGTCTATCGACACATCCACAGTAATACTTGCTTATCACTTTTAAATTTTACAAATCTTTAGCATACTGTGATAGTCCACTGATGTACTACCATTTCCTTTTTGACAACAAATTCTTTTTGTCTTTTTCATGTTTTTGAACTTTTTGAATTTTTCAATGTTTTTGAATTTTCAACTTTTTCATATGTTTTTTATTTTTCAACAATTTTTAAAATTTTCTTACTCCCCTTAAAATCAAAAACATATTTTTCGGATTTTAGATTTAAAGAAATTCTTCTAAAAATGTAACAAACCAATGCGGATCCCGTGACCTCGTCGTCGGATCCTTTTTCTCAATCTTGTATCTGCAATTGTTTAACAAACAATCATTAGACTCATTTACCACTTATAAAAGCAGTTTGAACTTGTAAGAACTTTGAAATTAGTTTTTCTGTTCACCAGTGTGAATTTTCATAATTTTGACTTTTCAAAATTTCCCTTTTAACATCCACTTGTAATTTCAAAAACTTTTCTTCTTAACTACTTCCCCTCAAAATGACAAAGATATGACATTTCTGGATAAGTTAAAATGATATGGAGCTCCACAATCCAGAATTAACTTTTGATCAAGTAGATCTTGGAACTCCTGCACATGAAACAACTATTTGAAAAATGAAACCCAAACCTTTTTGGTTTTAGGTTTGTACTGATAAGCAGCATAACCATATTCTAACTCTTCATCATATTCAAACATCATCGAGTGTCGATTCTGAAAACGTTTTTACCTTTTCATTATTTGTTTGTTTGATTACTGATTCGGTTGATTTGACATTTTCAGTTTTGTCAGCAACAAACTTTGGTTTTTCTGATGATGAAAGCTTTTTCTTAGCAATCCATGATTGTAGTTTGCTTCTTGCTTTCTTGATATAGAACCTAGAATCTTTGATTTCATTAAGACTTGAAGTTTCACCTTTTTCAAATGTTGAGTTTTCAAACTTTGACACAGTTTTAGGTTTCACTTCTTGTTTAGATTCATAGTTTCTATTTGACTCTTTAACAGATTTCACAATCTCTGGTTGTTTTTGCTTTTCATCTTTTGATTCGGTTTTTCTTCGAGAAAACACAGGCTTTAGACTCAGACACTTGCGAGCAATATGACCAACAGTATTGCATTTAAAGTAAGTCCGGTTATCAGAAACATTTCCACTAGTGGATTTTAATCCACTTGTGGACTTGTTCTTAACCTTGTCCCGAATTTCTTTTTCTTTCTTGAATTCATCATTTGATTGCTTACCGATCATGCTTTCTTCTTGAACCGTATTCGTTCCATACACAAAGTTGATGTTTTTACCTTTGTATTCTTGGAACGTCGACTTTGAGTTCTTCGTCGGTTCTTCTTCAGCTTCTAAACCCAGTCCAGCTCTCCTGTTCTCTGGAAAATCACAACCATTTCTACGGTAATTGTTAAAATTCCATTTGGGTTTAGAGTAAAACCTTTTCTCATTCTTTTCAAGATCATCTGATGAAACTTCCACAAGTTTAAATAGTTTATCAATTTGATCTTCTTTTACATTCTGCATCGAAAAACTTTCTTCAAAGTACAAGCTATCAGATTCCTTAATCTTGTATAATACAACATTAGGATCATCACATAGATCACTTTCTGAAGATGTATCATCACTTTTGGACTGTGAACAAGAACTGTTTGAACTTTCATCAGAATCATTTCCTAAAACATTTTTTACCACATTATTTACAATCGCTTTAATGTCATCGTTTGATTTTATAAAGTCCACGTCAATGTTCTCAGGCAATTCATCTCTCATTTCTGACAAAAGAAGAATATTAAATGCCTTTTCAACTTCATCATCTTTCTTGCAACATTAATTTTCAAGAAGTGGTGGAGGAACATTTCCATACACTTTACATTTTGATTTTTCACCATTTTCCTTCGACTTAATCGTAGGTAAAATGTGATCAATGACATAAGCATTAGTGGTATAAGATTTTAGCAATTGGCTTACCCGTTCAGTTTCAATTTTCATAGCATGAAGCTCTTTTTTGTTTCAGCAATTGTTTAATGTACATATTAATTGCCTTTTGTTTATCAAGTACTGTGGCTTTTAACATTTTTTCATTAGCACCAAGTTCAAGATTAGCTTTTTCGACATTTTTATATTTGCCTTGTATCTTGTCATAAGCTTCTTTCAAGGTTTTTCAACCTCCACAACTTTCACAACTTCCTTTTCAGACATTCTTACCTCAGCTTTTACCTTCTCAGCTTCCTCTGTTTTCTGCTTTTGCAATCTCCTCTTCCTCAGCTGCATTTTCCAGAGCAGCATCAACATTTGACGCTTCGGAATCTTCCATAACCTCAGCCATCATAGCAACTCCAGTTTTCTTGCCAATGTATCTGTTCCAGTCAAATCCATCTTCTTCTTGATTAGCAACAAGAGCTTGTTCAGTTTTCTTTGAAGATTTTTCTTCAATATCAACTTGTGTCTTCTTTAGATATGGTTTGTATTGAAGAGCTCTCTTGTAGTAATCATTGCTGCTACCGAAAGGATTTTGGCTTCCACTTGCTTCTTGATTGCTACATTCGCGTTTGAAGTGTCCCTTTTGTCGACACCTGAAGCATGTGACTTTTGTTTTGTCAAATCCAAGCTTGTTGCTTGAATTACCAATATCCCTCCCAGTAAGCGCCACGAATTTCGTAACTCTTCGAATGATAGACGCAAGACTCCACTTTATATCCATGAGTTCTAACTCTTCTTCATCCACTTGATCGTAATCCTTGGCAGTCATTTTCGGATTACCGATCTTTCCAGCAACAAGTCCTTCATAAGATTCAAGAACAGTAGCAAGAAGTGCAATGTGTTGTTTCGCCACTTTTTCTGGAAATACGTTCTTCAAATCTACCGCAATATTGCACTGGAAAATATTCGAGTCAGAACCAGCTTGGCTTGTCTGACTTTGAAATGAAGGGCTTGAACTAGAGCTTGGATAACCAGCATAAGGAGAACTTTGATTCGGAGAAGAGTTTGCATTTGCACTAAAGGCCTTTGAATTTTCGGACTTTGAATCGGAGTATCTTGAATACCTCCTTTGTAATAGACACCTACATCTTGAACAACATTTGCATTCTTTGATTTAGCAATCTTCATCAATTCCATTTCATGACCTTCTAATTTGTCGATGAAAGATGATAACTTAAAATGTCTCCAAGATGGACTATTTTCAGAATCGTCAGATATGTCGTCCATTCTCCTTCTGGAAGCACATCGGCCAACTTCTCGATTTGTTCTTCGTTAGATCTTTTGATATCACGTCTTCGCATCTGGACCATAAGGTGACAGTATCTACCAATCATTCGCTTCATAGTTTCACCTTTGATCATCGTGAAGATTTCAAATTCTTTCTTAATTATGGCCTTCTTGCTCTTGATCATTTCATCACTTCCTTTGAATTTGTCACAAAGAGATTGCCATAATTCTTGTGAAGTGGTAAACTCTGGCAATAATATCAAATTATCTCCCATTACTGATTGTTGAATCAAGCTAATCATTTTCTTCTTTGCGACATAATTTGCTTTGTCGGTTGGTGAGAACTTGTTCAATGGAAGATCTTGATCACGTTCATTCTTTGGCCATTTGTAACCATCTTCAACCGCAATCCAGCTGTCGAATTGGTTTGCTTTTATCCAATTCACAAACTTTTCCTTCCATCCTTCAAACTCATCTATACTCATTAGCTTTGGCGGTTTCTGAGTAATACCCATTTCGTTGTCGATATTCATCTGGTTCGCCGCAAGAGTATTAGCGTTTGATGATGAAGCTACTTGTGAAACGAATACGTTGTGGAAATCTTCCATTTTGACAATCTGATGGATTATCTGAGAATATGATCAAAAACAACTTGGAAATTGATTAGTAACAAGCAAGTTCGGTCGAACTTGTGTGAAACTCAAAATTTTGATTTCACCTTTAACAAGTTCGGTCGAACTTTGGTACAATTTTCTGATTTTGTACAAACACTTCAAGTTCGGTTGAACTTGAAGAAAATTTTTGAAAATTTTATCACTTCGAACGGACTTGATGTTTAAAGAAACAAAACAACAAGTTCGGTCGAACTTAAGACTCAGTTTCAATGTTTCAACTAAGTTCGGTCGAACTTATGCAATATTTTAGCAAATTTTAAGGAAGTTCGGTCGAACTTGGAGTTTAAACCTTGAAAAACTAACAAGTTCGGGTGAACTTGATTAAAATTCAATGAATTTGAGTCAAGTTCGGTCGAACTTGGTCTCAAGTTCGATGGAATTGGTTTTGACAAACATGGTTTTTTGAACTTTTTGATATCAAAATGATTGAATTTGATGTCCAAACTCTCAGGGGTTTGTTATTAGTGTGTTTTACATGTCATATTCAAAAATCACCCATTTTTTACCGTGAAATCGTCAAATATGTGAAAATGTTAAGAAAAATGATAGAATGGAGATGAAATAGAGAGATTCTTGTCTTGATTCCAGCAAATATAGGTATCCAGGCTCTGATACCACTTGTAGGAACGTCCATGAACAGCTCGGGAACCTAAATTTGTTATCTATTGTCCGATTAGGCGGAAACTAATGACAAGTTAATCAAATAACAAGAATTACTCATTTTTAGGTTGTTTTCATTGATCTAAAGTTCAATACATTCAAGATCCAGATCCGACAGAGCTTCGCCGTCTCTGTGCCAAAATCTCTGCCTCCTTACAAATGAAATCCCAAGGCACCTATATGTAGTGTTACAAGTTCGCTGGTGAGAGGCCGTTATAGGTAAGTTCGCCCGAACTTGACCTAGTCAAGTTCGACCGAACTTGACATCTCAAGTCACTCTCAAGCGAACTTGCCTACAAACTCACTTAAATACGCCTCGTTTCATCTATTCTATACAGACTCCATACAAGACTATTCTATATACATTATGCACCAATAGACTCCCTCTTGATATCTACTTTGTCTTGTCCGGTCTTCAGAAACTCTCGTTTATTCCAGACTCGTTCTCGTGTAATGACGAAGGCAACAAACATATGCACCAACAATCAATTTCATTCAATTCCATGGATTAACATAAACCCACTTCATACAAGATCACCAAATCTCAAATTACAACTTACCTTGTGTTCATCTTGTTTAGATGATCAAGAATCCATGTTCAAGCATTAGATTTGGGTTGAATTCCCCTTCAATTTGAAGATTTTGGTTGAGTTAGGGTTTTGGCTCCCTTGGAGCTTTTGATCGACCAGAACACACAGGAAGTTTGTGTTTCTGTGTGATATTTCATATTATAATTCAACTTTCAACTTATTCCACTTTAGTCCCTCGTGTTTTCCCCTAAAACATAATTGGCACAACTTTCCTCCTATAATAGTTTCTATCATACGCTTAACTAGGTTAAATAGCCTAGTTATTTATTTCATGATATATCATATAGAAACATATGGCGTATATGTCTGCTGAGAATGAAGCGCTGGAGAACACAATTCTAGAGCAATACATGCAACAAAGAGAGGAAGAGGAGATGGTTTATCTTGAAACTCAAAGGAAAAGTGCAATGAAATTAGAGGCTGAAAAGGTAAGTTCTGAGGTAACAAATATTGAAAAGGAGATTGTGAAAGTTGTGGAGGTTGAAAAATCTTGCACAACGTGCACAAATCCTTGTGAGCAATGTGCTGAGAAGTCTAAAATTTTAAGCGAAATGACTGTGCATAATGAGAATTTTCGTTATGATTACAGAATAATAAAAGAAGCTTATGAAAAAATGAAAAGCACTTATTGCAATGTCGAAAAATCTAATCTAGAATTAAGTGCTAATATTACAATGTTAAGTGCAACTGTCATTGAAAAACAAAAAACAATTAACATGTACATTGACACAATTGCTGAAACAAGACGAGAGCTTCAAGACATGAAGATTGAAACTGAGAGAGTAAGGCAATTGTTAAAAAGTTACACCACAAACGCATATGTCATTGATCACATTCTTCCTACAATTAAGTCGGAGGAAAATGTTGATAAACCAAAAAGTCAAAAGCCTAAAGAGTACGGAAATGTTCCACCGCCACTACTTGCGAGTTATTGCCGCAAGAAAGAGGAGGGTATTGAAAGGGCAATAAACGTAATGCTTTTATCTGAAACTAAAGATCAATTGCCTGAGAACATTGACGTAGTCTATATGAAACCAAACAATGATAGTGAAGCGGTTGTGAAAAATGTGGTAAAGAATGTCTTAGGAAATGATTCTGATGACGACAGCTCTGAAAGCGCCAACTCGAGTTCGAACAATTCGGAATCACAATCCGAAGATGACGATACATCGTCTGAAAATGATTTAAGTGATAATCCTAATGTTGTCATGTACAAGGTTAATGAATCTGATAGATTATATTTCGATGATAGTTTTCTGATTCGAAATGTGAAAGAAGATCAAATTGACAAATTGTTCAAACTTGTAGAAGTTTCGTCAGATGATCTTGAGAAAAATGAGAAAAGATTTTACTCGAAACCCAAAAGGAACTTTAACAACTACCGAAAGAATGGTGGTGATTTTCCTGAGAAAAGGAGAGCATGTTTGGGTTTGGAGGAAAACAAAGATGAACCGAAAAGAAACTAGAAGTCGCCTTTCCAGAATACAAAGGTAAAAACATGAGGTTTGTGTATGGGACGAACACGGTTCAAGAAGAAAGCTTAATCGGTAAGCAGTCAAATGATGAATTCAAGAAAGAGAAAGAACTTCGGGACAAGGCTAAGTCTGCAACTGGAGTAAAATCCACTAGTAGACATGTTCATGATAATCAGACTTGCTTTAAATGCAATGAAGTTGGTCATATTGCTCGCAAGTGTCCGAAATTAAAGCCTGTGTATCCACGAAGATTTTTTTTTTTCAAAAGATGAAAACTAAAACAACCAAGAGATTATGATACCAATCAAAATGTTAAATAGAATTAAAGAATCTAAATTCAAAGTGAAGCCTAGATCTGAATTGAAGTTTGAAAACTCGATTTTTGAAAAAGGTGAAACTTCCAAAATGAATGAAAACATAGATTCTAGATTCTATATCAAAAAGGCAAGAAGTAAATCGCAATCATGGGTTGTTAAGAAAGAGTTTTCATCATCAGAAAGTGAAAAGTCTGTTTCTGATAAAATTAAAAATGTCAAATCAAATGAATCTGAGATTAAAATTGATCTTTCAAAGTCAAATTTTTCAAAACAAACAAAGAAAGAAAACGTCGAGAAGTTGTCAAAGTTGACATCGGACAAAATGTTTGATGATGATTTTGATTACTCTGATGAATTTGAAAGTGATTACGATTATCTTTATCAAGTTCAACCCAAAACCAAAAAGGTTTGGGTTTCACTATTCAAATAGTTACTTTCATGTGCAGGGGCTCTAAGGATCTACTTTGTCAAAGTAATATCTGGATAGCAGGAGCTTCATGTTACTTAACTTATTCCGAAAATGTTATATCTTTGTCATTTTGAGGGGGAGTAGTTGAAAAGAAAATTTTGTCAAGAATAATTTGTGAAAATCCACACCATTGAACATAAAACTGATTTTATGTCAAACCATTTATTCTGTCAAGTAAATGATTTTAATGGTTTATCTATGTTACAGGTGCAGATGCATATGTTAAAAAAAGGAAAAGAAAAAACGGATCGGACGATGGGTTCTCGTGATCCTCATTGGTTTGTTATCTTTTCAGAATAGAATTTCTTAAAATCTAAAATCCAAAAATATGTTTTTGATTTTAGGGGGAGTAAGAAAAGTTTGAGAAAAATAAAAAACATATGAAAAAGTTAAAATTTCAAAAACATTTGAAAATTCAAAAAGTACAAAAACATTGAAAAAGACAAAAAGAATTTTGTGTCAAAAAGGGAATGATAGTACATCAGTGGACTATTACAGTATGCTAAAGAATTGTAAAGTTTAAAAGTGATAAACAAGTCTTACTGTGGATGTGTCGATAGACTTTACACGTTCAGTAAATTGTTTCTGAGATATAAACTAAATTTTACAACTCCTTAATCTTGTGGATTAACATCTCTCGGATATATGGACTTAGTACTCCGAAATTTCGTTTGAGAGATTGCCTGATTCTGAGAAACGAGGTCTTTATAGATAGTTGATATCTGGGGTATTATACAAGTTCTTCTGATTTTGCGAAAGCAATAGCCTAGAACTTCTATAATACTTTTGCTAAAAACCCCTAAGCTGCATGAAAAATTGAAAAGATTCGAAATATCTAATCATTTGCAGTAATTAAAAGATTCCTTAATTGGAACACTTCTTAAAGACGAGCCTTCATCTCTTTGTCTGTACGGTAGTACTAACCTGAGCTCTCAAGGTCTCGCACAACCCAGATACAGATATCAATTACGCTATATTCACCTGTAAGATGAAATCTAGGGAATCTTGATACAGGAGTATATTCTGAGATGGAACCGTAGTTAAGTCAAGTTTCATAATTCATATCTAACATATCTTGGAACAATTGAGAAATGTGTTGAAGTTTAAGTGGACAAACATATCGACAATCTAGGTAAACGAGTTTAAAACTTAAAGTCTTAAAAAAGGTTAACGGTACTAGTGTTATGTCTCAAACAACTGATATGATCCTTAGACACGAATTCACAAAAATATGTCTGTAAATATGTTTGTACATAGTTTATCTGCTTTACAAGTTTAAGATCAAAAAGATTTTCAGTGTGTTTTAGCATAAAGTTACAAAAATACAAAAAGATTTTGTTTCTTCATTAGTTTCAACGAGCCAATGATGGAAAATGGTTTTTCGAAGTCTGGTAAGGTGCTATAATGGTGAAAATCTTGATGACATCTGTTTAAAAACCAAAAATGATCGGAAGTGTTGAAAAAGTTCATTAATTTGAAACTTTAAAATTGAAAATTCTATATCAGTTTGTTCACAACGGGTCGAACCAAGGTCATTAACTTGGACTTGGTAGACAAAATTGGTTAATCAAGGTCATTAACTTGGACTTGATCAACTAAATGGATTTCATAATTGAAAATCATGTGAATAGTTAAGGTCTTAAATGTTGAAAGTGTTCAAGGTTATTAATTTGAACTTGAATAACAAAAAGTTTAAAGTGGAGATTAAAATTTGAAATGTTGATGTTATAAAATTTCAAAGTTTAAATCTGAAATGTTTATTTGAATGTCTGAGAACTTTGAAATAGAAGTAAAGTTTTAGGGGGAGCAAGATAAAACGTTGAAGATACCAGAGAGCTCAAAGCAATGGGGAGCATAGCTTAAAGCAAGGGGGAGCATGGTGATAAAAGTTTTTATCAAGACAAGCTCAGGAACCAAAGAAGAATTGAAGATCAAAGATGTTAAAGTTTATTCAAGGATAAAGATAAAGACTCAGGAGCTTATTTGAAGTCAAAATGACTACAACAAAAATGACTACGACAACATCCAAGGGGGAGTCTGTTAGTGCATATGTTTGTTGCCTACGTCATTGTATATCGAGTCTGAGCGATTAGGGCTTAGTCTGTTAGAAACGAGGCATATTTATGATTGTAAAGGGTCAAGTTCGCCCGAAACTAAGATGTGAGAACAAGTTCGGCCGAACTTGTTCATCTTCCAAGCGAACTTGCAACCCTATAAATATGTGCTTTGGGTTTTAACTTGTAAGAGTTAGTAATTTTGGCATAGAGACGGCGAAGCTCTGTCGGATCCGGAACTTGAATGTATTGAACAATATTTATCAATAAACAAACATTTAATGAGTAATTCTTGTTATTCGATTAACACGTCATTAGTTTCCGCCTAATCGGACGTTAGATACAAATCTAGGTTCCTATGCTAAAGGAGGACGGTCCTAACAGGCTCACTAAGCGTGATGAGAACGTATGGTTTCTATGTTAATATACGCATCTAGAAAGTGCAGTGGATATATGAGTTGGTAAAGTAACTAAAACTCAATGATCCCTTTCTTCTATTGACAAAAAAAATAGTTGAAGTTATTGTATTTATTATCTGACACCTGATTTTTTGTATTTTGTTTGGATGGGAGCCCACCTGCATATCACTGGAACATGGGATCTGGTGCAGGAATCAACAACTGGTTAGTACACATTGAGGTTCGTCTCTCACTGCCTCTAATCCGATAATTAATAGAGAATCGTGCGTACTACATGTGTCCAATGTTTTGTGCATTACATTGACCAGAATGCATTGATAGTTGTATTGAAATGATAACGATTTTTAGCAAATCAAATGGTTCTTGATGCAATGTTACTACAGTACTAGATCTACTATAACGATGACCTGATCGCAAATTAGGAAGCATTTGAAGACGGAAAGAGTTTAATTTTGATCCCTTACAACTTTGTTACTAGATATTGAGATTAGTTTTACTGTAAGATGTAGAGATGGATCACAATGTTAGTTATAAGGTAATAAAAAGGTTAAATGTTTGTATATACAAGACAACATATGAAAAAGATAAAAAGTGTAAAAAATCGTCTAAGTGACAATATCAGTTCAAAGGCATTATCTTATAGCCAACTGATATATGGTAACTGTATTAAATATGGTTAGGAATAAACAGAGACATGTTAATTTGATGTATGATATGGTATTTTACTTTACATGGTTACGGTTAGGATAAAGTATTTGTTGCTCTGGTCATTGACGAAACATTTCAGTTTCCATCACTTTACATGTCCGTTTCTTATTAGTTATATTGTCAAATTTGATGGTTAATGACTACATGCTTTGATGCAAATCATGCAGGTGTGTTGTTGAGAAAAATGTTAAAACACATTGTGGTTTTTGTATCAAGAAACTATTATTCTCTTGACAAGAGAAGACGATCATTACTTGACCTTAGTGAACCTGTGGTTCATCGGCGATTAATCGAAGCCGGCGAGGAACCGGAGGAAGACGAACAAGAAGATGAGGTTAGGTTTTGTTCTGGTATTGATGTGTTGTGGTTAGGTTAGATTAGTTCTAGATCTTGATCTGTTGGTTTAGATCTGAAATCAGTTTCAATTTTTTAATTGTGATTAAAAAAACTGATTCTAACTCACTCAAATCATTTAAGAAAAGTCGAAACTGCTGATTCCAACTTTTGTAGGGAATTTAGGCAAATTGCAAATGCCATTTGGTCGTTTCTTTCTTCGCGTGGTTCTGAATCTGAAAAGTCTATTGCTTTTTCTCATTTAATTACTTGATGTTCTAATTAATATAGTATAAAGTTGTTGGAACAACAATTGTGGGAGCAGGAGGAGAAAAGATTGATTAGCATTTGGACAGTTCAAGATGCTTCTTAAACAATGTGAGTGGGTCTCATTTAACTGATTATGATCTACATTGTTCTTTTCTTTTTGGGAAACATTGACCAACTGACTTTTAGTCCTTTTGATTGTAGGAGTACCATGTTAGAATCTCCAAGAGATTAAACTAAAGTTGAAGCATAGACTTAAGGTGTTATATTAGTATTTTGACACTAAAAGTTGAATGTTTGTTTAAGATATTAAATTTCTGTTTTGCTCTGTTTTGCAAAGGTGTTGGATGGAGAATGCGGAACTGGTGGACCACTGAGAGAAATTGCTCAATTTAGG
This sequence comes from Scalesia atractyloides, assembly GCA_947069175.1. Lineage (NCBI taxonomy): Eukaryota > Viridiplantae > Streptophyta > Magnoliopsida > Asterales > Asteraceae > Scalesia > Scalesia atractyloides. The sequence goes on from CAMTDV010000010.1 coordinate 43,772,225, forward strand.
TATTGAATTGTTCTAAATAGTCTTTTTTAAATGGGATTGTTAGTGTCATAATATTGCTATTATACTCATAATTAACACAATAATTAAAAAGAAAAAAAAAACTAAAAATCGATTAAAAAAGTGTTTATGGGTCGACTCCGTAACGAGTCGTAAAATATATAATATTTTATTTTATCATCCTAGTCGTCCGTAACGAGCGTAGTCATGACTAGCGTCGAGTCCGTAACGAGTCGTAAATTAACTGTGATTAAAAAAGAAGATGATGGGTTTTTGATGAAAAATATGATTTCAGATATGACGGTTAATTACTATTTGTTTTGTTGGGTGGTGTAATAACAAGAGAATAGATCCAAACATTTTTTAAGGTCGCACGTCAAGTGTTTGTGAAATTGCCTAAATGAGTAGATCCAAACATTTTTTAATTAGTAGTATGTGTATTTTGTACAGATGATCAAGCATTGGCCTATGACCTTGTTTGAGGTATTCCCGACTGTGTTTCTGAATATACGCAGCTTACTGGCCCGTTCCCAACATCACTCGCCTGGTTGAAACCAAAGGTTAGTAGTTTCTATCTTAAGATATATTTTTTATTTTTATTATATTTATGCTCTGATTCATGTTGTTGATTTTTGTGTTTTGCAGTGTGTATGATGTGTATGGTTATGAGATATATTTTTATTATATTTATGAATATTTACGTCAATATTAAAAACATCAATCTAAATATGTAATATGTTACTCTTTTGAATGCTTTGTTTTCCATATTAATGTGTCATGTTATATTGCTTTGAATTTGTGATAGTATTTGATTAATGACTACTGTTGTAGTTTAATTCAGAAATCAGAAGAAGCAAGATGTCTCTTTGTTAAGAAGTTTAGAAGCATTATCTATCTTGGAAAGGTAACACTCTTTGCAATCTGAGTATTGAAAAGGTTAATTTATAATATGACCATTAATAAACATTATTGTTAAATATGGAAATTTAATTATTATACTTTCCGGACTACCGTGTTTATGATATATCAGGAATAATAATATAATACATTGAATAATGGTGCAACTTAATTGAGGCGAGTTAGATACGCCTCCTTGAGCCTTGCGCATCTGGAAACTATGACTTTTGCTTATGATCTTGGACTCTTTATCCAATGTATAAATTACCTTCGCGTCGACTATGGAAGCCGATAGAGTTTTGAGGAGCATCAACTATGGAAGCCGATAGAGTTTGAGGATTGATGGTGATGAAGCGGCGACAAGCGAGGGAGGTAGATGTGGTCGTCGCAAGTGCCGCTTTCCGGCAAGCAATGGCTCAAGCTGGTGGATAAGGGTTGCAGATAAACTGCTATGTTCGTTCGTACCGATGATTACATTTTGCCTAATATAGTAATATATTCTTATTAGGGTCTTGTTGATTGGATTTCTACCTATAGTTTAGAAATTAGCTCTCTTTTTATATGGTGTGATCGATGCCCGATACGTTGTTTCAGAGTATCTCGGTTCAGCTGCGTTTAGCCAAGCACATGATCTTCAAACGGGAATTGATGTTTGTTTGAAGATAATAAAGAACGAAACAGATTTCTTCGACCAAAGTTTAGATGAAATCAAGCTTTTAAAGCAGTTAGATGTAATCCGGCAGATGAGCGCCATATTTTAAGGCTTTACGATTATTTTTATTTTCATGTAAGTAGTTAGACGTAATCTGATGGTTGACACATTCTGCGTTCTGTTTTCGTTTAATTTATTAAACAGTTTCTTGATTTTTTTTACAGGAATATCTCATCATCGTTGGTGAACTGCTGCGTGCTAACTTAAACGAATTTCAAAAATACAATAACGAATCTGGTGGAGAGCCTTATTTTACCATGCGCAGGCTACAGGTTTGTTTTAGATTTGTTGGTTCATGTTCTTAATGAAAGTTATTTTAACGTGTAGTAACTTAATGGTAATAACTTAAAGTTGAACATCATATAAATAATTCTTTAATGTATTAAATCAGCTATGCTTGATGGTAGTATTTTACCATTTTGAACAGGGGCAACACATGCTTGCGATAATCAGCTAGAGCCCACATTGGGTATATATTTCGGTATAGGGCATAGTGCAGCGTGCAGTTCTTCATGAATGCTCCAACAATTTCCTGCAGTAGGCATTTTTTTCATCATATAATTACCAGTAAATTCCTTTCATTCATTAAAGTTTTCTTTTTAATTAAACATCCTTCATTCATCCACATAAATAAGATTATTAGATATAAAATAGCTTTTTAATAAATATTTTGTGGCTTGGCTTCAGAAGACGTCGTATTACTGAGCTGTTCTGTACCGTCAGTGACATGGAGTATGGTTACGGAGTGGTCTGGTATTCCGTTTCTTTCATTTAGTAGTGTTGGACAGTTTTTGTAGAGCCCAAAGTCAAGGCTGCTTGAAAGAGATAAGAAAACATGTGATTATTGCTATGTTTTGTATCTCTCTTTGGGCTTTGTGGAAAGAAAGAAATAAAGTGGTGTTCCAAGAAGGGTCATGGAGGATATTAAACGTGTGTCTTTTCTATGGATTTTGAGCAGGTGCAAGAAGCGGGATGGAGGGTGTATGGGCTGTTTGTAAGTGTTTTTGCTCCCAGTTTGATTTTGTTTCTAGGCTAGCGACAAAGGGGCAGCGAACAGAGAGGGGCGGTACCGGTCGTATCTCAATCGTAAATATATAATATTTTTATTTTATCGCCCGAGTCGTCCGTAACTAGCGTCGTCCGAGTCGTAACGAGTCGTAAATATATAATATTTTTATTTTATCGTCCGAGTCTTCCGTAACGAGCGTTGTCTGTAACTAGCGTCGACTCCATAACGAGTCGTAAAATATATATTATTTTTATTTCATCGTCCAAGTCGTCCGTAACGAGCGTAGTCAAGGACTAGCGTCGAGTCCGTAACGAGTCGTAAATATAAAATATTTTTATTTTATCGTCCGAGTCGTTCGTAATGAGCGTACGTCCATAACTTGCATCGAGTCCGTAACGAGTCGCAAATATGATAATCGTTGCGCTTTTCTATTGTTATTTTCAACTGGTTATATTAATTGGTATATTCACTTACAAAGGGTGTTGCTATTGAAAAGAAAAGGAATTGGATCTGAGCAAGAAAAGATGAGGTATTTTTTGTTTACTATATCAACTTTGTTGAAGTGTTATTTAAAAATGGACTTCATAGCTTATGTTCTCTATTGTAATTTAACTTTCTCTTATCGAATTTAACTTTCTCTAATTTATTTTAGTAAAATGGTTTAAGTGCCCCTCAAATAGTTTAGTTTCTGACTTGATTAATACTAACATGCTTTCAGGGACTTACATGAAGATGAAAGCTGCCATTGGAGTTCTTGGAGAGCTAACTGTGCAATGATCAGCGACCATATTTACTACTATATTTAAGTGGGCGTGAGACGTGGTGGATCAGCTGTTGAGTTCATGCCTTTTCCAATGTGTAGAGGGACATGGGTTCGTGTTGTATAGAAGACTGCTTCAATAAAGCTCTAAGTTAGCTTCAATTATTATGTATAATGTCTAAAACTGCCATGTAACAAGGTAGTGACTTATGGTGTTTGATAGAGGAAAGTGAGTTTAGTGTAAATATGATATATATTGTTTTCGTTGGTTATTATAAACGGTTTTTGATGACATGCTATGTAGTTGTATGAGGTATTCAAAGCTTTTTATGAATGAAATGAGGTATTCAAAACTTTTAATGAATGAAATGATGTATATGGTATACATGATTTTCTAAACACCGCCCCGTGTCGGATACAGGTTTAGTGTTAGATGGAGTTGAAGCTAAAATTTCTTAATTCTTGCTGTTAGATTTTTAAAAAGGAAATCTTTTACTATTCAAAGCAATTGATGTAGTTGTGTTCAAAATGTCTTATTTCACTGATCAACAAAATAACATTACAATCAAGAAGAGCAAAACTGAAACTGAGAATATCCGTATCGAATATGTAAGTATAGATTTCTCTTTAACTTAAAGTTGAACATCAATTGCTTACTAATTAACCAAAATAATAAAACGTTACTAAAACTACCTTTAATTCCAATATATAATTCAACGATTTATTTTGTTTTATTACGAACTTGTAGTATAAAGCATGCAATTATGCAAGTATGAAAAAGATATCTAATTAGATTTTATGGATCAACCTAGGAATGAAGTATTATTAAATAACATATTATCATTCATTTGCATAATAAGTTGGAATACTCATATCATCTTTAATTTCATTTAATTAACATTTTATTGAACTCCATTTCTACCTTTTAAGGAGATTCAAATATATATAATCATTTTACAGGTCAAATATAAATTATATTTGTTAATACTTAATTTCGTCAATAAGAACTTTCCATAAAATTATATTAATTATTAAACCGTAATTTCAGCTGGTACACAAACAATTTAAAATCATTTCAGTATGATGATATAGTTCTGGTTCCAGAAGAGGTAAAGTCAATGGTTGGAAAGGTTTTCACTTTTAAGATAGAAGTCACCGAGTACAATCTTGTACATTATGACGAGATTTATGGAATTACACATATAAGTGATGATGAAACTCTTATTTGTGACATTAAGAACAAGTTTGAGATTGGACAAGTATTATACTCATTTTTTTAATTGTATTGTTGAGCAATTATTAAAGTATAACCGAGATTAGGTATGCTCTAAGAGGAAGGGGAAACTTTATGGTTGAAGGTGGTTTGCAAAATGGAGGACAGTATGTGCTTCATTATTATAGGAATATAAACAAGTTGTTGATTGTTAACGTGAACGGTTAATGACTCTAGCGTCTCTCCAGAACTGATATATGAACAATCGTAATGTAAACAATTATGTCTTAGGTTTTTTTTTAAGTTGGTATCATGTTTTGATACAAACTGTTATGTTTATAACTTTTCTATTATACCGTAGCATATTTTGGACTATTTATATCTAAATAATATGATGGATTCAATATTATGTCATTATGTATAATTAATATAATAAAACGTTACTAAAACTACCTGTATTTTACACTTGTCCCACTACTAGTGTTCTATATTTCCATATTACATATTATTTCTCTATCAGATTTAGATATATGGTTTAAACCGTGGGTCAGTTAAATTAGTCAAACTTCATTGTAAGCTAAAGTAAAGTAAAGTCCCACTTTTGAACATTCAGATGATGTCCAGTGTATATAAATATATTTATTTTAAAAATACTTTCAATAGGCAAACCATTCTTAATTTTTTTATTATGTGGGTTCTAATGCAATTAACATCAGATTAAGCAAAAAGACAAGCGATATTATATAAAGTTTAATTTGATTTCTTTAAATGTATTTTGTGTTTATATATGAGTTATACGAAAAGAAAAGGGTAACCAATATTTGGTCAGATTTATGGATGCTCAAATGATCACAAGCTGATAACATTCTCACCTTTCTCAAAATTGAGGTTTATATTTCTTTTGTTTGATTGCGAGCATAGTGAACAGTTAATACTAATAATGTGAGACTTGAGTGTTTGGATAAAAATACGATACCTAAACTCTGTTCAAGTGGCTATAGAATAATGAGTTTGTTTAACTTGAAGTATGTGTTTATGGTATATATACATACATTTGTCTATGTTATTAGAGGTCCCTATGAAAGAAAGGAGTAACAAAAATACATATTTATCCCTACAAAAATACATTTGTCCCTATGCTGAACAATAGTCATTGTTAAAAATACATCACAGAGTATATAACAATTCCATTGTGTATGATATAAATATTTAATGTCAAATTCTCATAATGAGCTTACTGAACAATAGCTATTGTTAAAAATACATCACACATCATATAACAACTACATTGTGCATTATATAATACTTGCATTTTATAAATTCTTTGTATAAAATGTGTTTTAATAATATTGTTTTATTTTCATGTTTTGGGTTGTTGGGCTTGCTAATTGTTGAATGAGCTGGATTAAATATGTCATGGGTTGGTGATAAAGGACTACAAAATGAGCTGGATTAAGGATGTCATGGGTTGCTGATAAAGGACTACAAAGCTGGGTTGGACTAAATTCGTCTTTTAACACATTATTCTATCAATGGACTAAATAATCAACCTGACTTGTGAGTTCATTGTAATTTAATATTTATACAAGTAATACATCATTTGTTAGACTTTGTGATTTTTTTTAATATTTACATAACTAATGAAACATTTCTTTTATGTCAACAACGTTAAATGTTATATAATTTAGTGTCAGTACATGTGTTTAACATTTTAGTATTCATTGATAGAAGTAGCATGTTAAAAATCAAGAACAACATGTTATTGGTTTAGCATTCTGCAACGCGCACGTGTGTATAAAGCATTAGTGCTCGATTCTATTTAATCTTTGCTTTATTGTGTTAAAATTTTAACCATGTTTGTTATTGATTTGTTATTGTGTTAAAATTATTAACCATGTTTGTTATTTATTTGTTATTTAAATGATGTTCCATTTCTTTATAGTCCATTTTTAATTAAACTTTAAAAAATGTATAATAAAATGTATAAATAGATATTTCTGAATTCATTAAATAATTTCACATCATATTTTACATATAAATAAGATTATTTTTTGTAAGCAAGAAACGAGAAAAGTTTTTGAAAATAAGGCGAAAAATGTTAACGAATGATGGAAAGCATCAAGAGTTTGGGTTTGGAACATTATAGTTATAACACTAACAACAACACGTCCATCGACGAGTGTCCACCTAGTACATATAATAAAAGAAATCAATGTGTGATACGTGTCATTCATTGAAGCCATCTAATTTTCTGTTTTCCCATTTTTTTTCCTTCTTATCTTATATTAATTAGATAATAAATTAATATTATATCTTATTCTACTTTGAATTTGAAATGGAATCATTCTATTTTTCTAATAAAATATTATCTTCAAATTTGAATTGTTAATTTAAAATAAGATGCATTTAAATAAACCAAATTATCTATCATCAAACCAAAACTTAGTATTGTTGGATAAATATAATATGTGAAAAGTGAATATGAGGTTGTTACGTATGTAACCTTACATGATAAACCAATCAAAACTAGTTTTGATTAAATTCAATTAATAATTAATTGGTTTCCTTGATTATTTGGGTATCGAAATGTATAACCAGTATTTCCATGAAAATTAAATTGACATGTTTCCTTATCCATCTTTTCTGCAACAAATACGTTTACGATAATGATAATGGATATTACTCGACTCAATTCTCATGTAGCCATAGCCCATAGCCTCGCAATTCCATGTTTCTTACATTTCTTCTCTTGATTTTTTTCGTAACAAAAACTTCCATCCTACTTCTTCATATACTGTTCTCGAACATTCAAAATAAGTATTTTGTTATTGAAATTTGAACTAATTAACTGTTTGTTCTCATCATATATATTACGCCTCAAATAGATTAACAATTAATTTATCCAGTACTATTTCGTTACTCTTTAAAAAAAATCTAAATTCATTGTGTGATTCATAAGTAGATTTCGCATTCATTTTTGTAGAGTAAATTGCACAAAACATCCTTTATGTTTCCTCAAACTTTCAGGTTCCAGCCTTAATGTTATAAAGTTGCTAAAAACAGCCTTTAAGTTTATTTTTGTTGCGGGTTCAATCCTTTACAGCTAACCACGTTATTTTCTTCAGTTAAGTTCCCTCACATGCATAACATGTGAGGGTATATTCGTCATTTTGGTTGATCATGTGAGGGAACTTAACTGAAGAAAATAACGTGGTTAGCTGTAAAGGATTGAACCCGCAACAAAAATAAACTTAAAGGTTGTTTTTAGCAACTTTTAAACATTAAGGCTGGAACCTGCAAATTTAAGGAAACATAAAGGATGTTTTGTGCAATTTACTCATTTTTGTATGATAAAGATCGATTTTTGAGGTAAAGATATCTGAAATAGACGATTGATTCATTGGAAAAAAAAAAACCTTGAAGACTGATCATACCACGAGAAAGGGGAAGACGACTATTACAATTCAAAAGGTTAGGTCTTAGGCAAAGAATATATATTGCCAAATCAAAATTATCGTATGCCAATTACAGTTCATCTACAATACCGACTGCATCTTTATCAATAATGTGAAAAGGCAATTAATCTCATTGATTGATGAAAAAGCAATTAATCTCATTGATTGATTTAATATACATGGAGCAATGCGGCAGGCATATTATCTGAATTAGATGGTTATTTTTAGGTTGGCAATGATGTTAGGAGTTATTAGTAAAAAAGATATGAACACTGGTTGTAGGTTTCAATGCCAGGAAAGGAAAAATATTGAGATAATCAAGGAAACTAATTACTGAAAATGAATTATTAAGTGAATTTAATCAAAACTACATAGTTTTTGATTGGTTTTGCATGTAACGTTACATGTGTGACATGCCCATATTCACTTTCCTCATATATATATAGTGGATTAGGATCAAATACAAAGGGTAAAATAAGTAAGAAGGATTATACTCCAATATGAACACAACCAAAAATATAAAAAAACACACAATTTTTTTAATATTCTTTATAAAAAAATCGTTACTTTTCGCTACTTTTTTAATATTCTTTATAAAAATCGCTACTTTTTTTAAAGACAAAACGTAGCGTTTTTTTATATAAAGAATATTAAAAAAAATTTGTGTGTTTTTTAGATTTTTTTAAGTTTTTTGGGGGTTTAGTTTTTAGTTTTTAGCATTTAGCTTCGGTTGGGGGGTTAGGTTTTTGGGTTTTTGCATGTGTATGTTTTTTTTTCTCTTATGGATACTTGTCACTCTGTGGTGGCTTCTTCGCTTCTTATTTTCAAACTCATCTGTATTATAACTCGGCCCTATATATAATACTGAAGTTAATGTGTAAATATAAGGTAAAATGCGCATGATACACACATTTAACTAATTACATGTCCTTTTTTATGATGTATACTAATATTTTGAGACTAATTTCTTTTCTGATTCAAGGAATCTCACATCACATTTGTGACATGAAAAATAATTGAAACATTGAATGGGTATCAATTTATGAAATAGTACGAACCAAATATCAAATATATAATAATTGTGGGTTT